>CM059584.1:45137500-47637500 GCA_030407085.1 Trichopria drosophilae | reverse complement strand
CCGTTGGTTCCTAGAACGATGATTTAAAAATTGCATTATTTTAAAAGTGTATGTATAATATAGAACTGGAAGAGATTGCAGATTATTCAAATGGTTGCGATACGACATAATTTACTAAGCAAATAAAAGTAAGTAATAGTTAAATATAATTGTTCTGGATATTGAGTGTATAACCTTGCTTTCGTATTTTCCAGGATAAAAACTGAAATATGTTTAAAGGTTTTTACATGCAAGAAATATAGCAATTTATAAACCGAGCCCCATCACAATATTAGTCGTTGGATTCGAACACACTTGCGTTTGTCTGAATGGTCAGCAAAATTCCCATTATTCACTAGAGGTTTTAACCTTCTGTTTAAAGGTATGAAGAAATCTCTTACCAAAGAGGATGGAATATTCCTAAATACATGTTGTTAGTAGACCGGCAATGAAAGAACATATCGTAGTATAATTTTAGCTATTGCAGAACATCTATAAAGATCCGACGAGGAGATGGATCCGTCAGATCATTTAAACTAACTGATCAAGTCGTTTCAATGCACTTAAAAGTATTAGGAATGATTCTGAAGGAAATAAATTAGGTATCGTATGATTTGGCACCGAAAGCTGATGAACGACGTTTGGTTCCTTAAGAGCAGTACTTTCAAGACATAAACGATAGAGAATAGAGGATCGAGTTAGTGATCGGACATGAAATATAGAATCATTGCAAAAACTTCAAGTACAGAAATCTTGGAGCTTTTTAGCCATCCTACTACATCCGTAACTAAACCAAATATTCACGGCTCTATGATTATGTCCTGGACTGGATGAGAACTATTGCATATAGTGTACATGATAAGTGCAGTAAACAGTCCGAAAGGCCAAATTCAAGACTACACCATAGAGGAAGCTCAAATGACAAAAGAATCTTAAATCATTCAAGCTTACTGTATGCTTCCTAATTACCAAAAAAGACGTACAAAAATCGCATGACACTGTTACTGACCAGTGACCACCTCTCTGGGAAACAATCGGTGCTTTTAAGCCGAGCACTTAAAGATAAGTGACCAAAATACAATGATGTACATGATAAATTGATTTCGTCACATAATATTGACGTCATATCGCAAAGTCTGTCATACTTAGAAATGAGGAATTGGGAAATCCGTCTCGCCTAAATTAATTTAGTTCCAATAATCCTAATCAATGACGCATGAAGTGTCTGACTTGCACTTGTGGAGAAGACAAAATTCTAATCGATTCGTGAATGGACTAATACTGCATCGAAAGTTGAAATCAATTCCTAACCATCAATGAACATTACTGAAAACCTTAAGTACATAACTGGTTATGTGTAGTCAATGCAGAATTTAGAAACATGCGTCGAAAGCAAAGTGTCACTTAACACGCTTTCAAAACTTCTTCAACCAAATAGGCTTCCCATTTGTGGCACGTCTGACCTCTGACTAGTGGTACTTCCCCTTTCGAACCCCGCTTCCAGCACTGTCATTTTTTATAACAAACGCAACACCGCCACTTATTTTTTCGCTAAACGTCAGTGTCCAGGTGGAGGAACACTGGCCTCCCTACGTTAAGCTACTACTGGGAATTCGATTTCCCCAATTAAGCCACTAGTGAGAGGAGCATTATATCTACTTTTTATTAAATTCCTGTAACTGACTCATCCCTTCCTAATTGAAAAACAAGTATTAAGAAATGGTATTAGTAATTGAATGTCCTAACCTTTTGAGCAGTTCCAGTAGCAACTCTGCTCTCCAGATTCTCGTTACCTTTTCGTTCACTCTCAATGACTCTCGTTTTGGCCAAGTGAAAATGTACTTGCAGTGCTTGCAAATCATCAGATTTTTTAACAAAATGACCAACACCAACAACTCCTTTTGTGGACGCAACTGTCTTTTCCGGACTTTGTCTTACTGCTCCAATTGTTCGGAAATGACTAATGATTGTTGGAGCTATTTTATGTTGAGTAACAGGCGCTGAAGGTATTGGAACACTGTTATGGCGGGAAGCAGGCAAATAATGTTTTGAGCCTTCCGCTAGTTTAACTTCTGGTTCTTTGATATATTCTGAAGCTTCGTAGTCACCATTCGCATGCCGAGAATCATATTGGTATTCAATTCGGTTTTCCGTTCTTGCAGCTTCTTCTTCGCGTAAAATCGCTTCACGATGGGCTTGAAAATGAGCCTCACGGGCTGCCAAGACTTCCGGTGTATATTCTACCGGAAGTGGAGCTTGAGGTAGATTCGTAGCTATTATGCGGAACCCGTTTTCATCAGCCACGTAATCTGCACTTTGGATATAACCGTTGTCATCGACATAACTATAGGTGCCGCGTGTCAAGCCATCGGCGGATCGGACCTCGGATCTTGCCGATAACGGAGCACTGTAGCCGAAACTATATTGTCCAATGCTGTCCTGGTAACTTAGATAGGTTGGAGTTGAGGCGCTCAAAACGCCTGATATTGACGCTATCGTGAAAAGTAGTTTCTGAAAGTGAAATATTGGTATATTAATATATTTGACAATGACTTTGTTTTCATTTATAAAAGCATTACTATTTTTGTTTGTAATATGTTGACGTATAATTTTCTTTTCATCGTTTATTAAATCCATGTATTGGTACGTTAAATTAATGAAAAGCATTGTCGTATAGTATGCAAATACCCTCGTTGCTGATTCAACCTCGGCATCACAATTCAGCAAAGTCGAAAACCTTATCAATTAACTTACTGATTCTCTTCAGGATATAACGATTACTATCTATTATCAAACCACATCCAAAAATGTTGGATGATTATCCTCCTTTTGAACCGCGAAAAAAGCAGTTGACAAATTTAATCCAATTCATATTTTGTGTATCTTTTGATTAATTCAAATGCAATTATCCAAACATTATCGAAAAATAATATTGTTCTTAAGGACCAAATGTGGAGTTTAATAATAATGTATTTGGAGATTTGATTACGACCGTTGGAATGATAAATAAAATAATATTTTAGATAAGTGTAAATACGGTCAATGAACTTTTAAATTAAAAGAAATTTTAAGTAGATAAAGTGTATAAGAAAGTTGTTTTGAAAAAATTATTATAAAAATCTAAGATAAAAACCGGCAAACAAAGTTGAAAAGGGTCACATATCCAGTGACCGAAACGTCGAATCTTTGCCGGTTTTTATCTTAGATTTTTATAATAATTTTTTCAAAACAACTTTCTTATACACTTTATCTACTTAAAATTTCTTTTAATTTAGAAGTTCATTGACCGTATTATACACTTATCTAAAATATTATTTTATTTATAATGTTGTATTATATGTTATTCATAACTGATGAATAAGAAATGTATCCATAGGTACTGAGCCTAATAATGTTATAAGTGCCCAGATATGAGGCAATACAGAGAATGAAACGTTTTTCACGTATTTTGCCTATAATACTGTGAAATAAAAAGGTATCTCACAATAAGATACATATCTGATGCTAAGCTCACACGCAAACATGAAACATAGTTCTTTTTTGGGGTGTGCATGTTTCTCTTTCATGCCTGACGTGAGGATTTAATACCATAAACAAGTTTAACTTATCACGATATATCCGTCCAGATGCTTCTTATCAGCATATTATGAATACTTTAGACTACGTTATTATTCAATTTGGGTTAGATACAAAAATCCATTAGACTTAATCAGAAGAGCAATTCGAGTTTTATTGAATGAGTACACCAATTTAATTTGTTTGATTTTTAATTTAGTACAGCCTAAATTTTGTAATATAAACAACGGGATATGATTGCATTATAATTTTCAGAGCTCATGCAAAATTGAATGTATATATGATTAAATTAAATGGGATTAAAAATGGTATTATATTAAATAATTTTCCTAATTTGAGACAATATTTCATTTCTATATGGAAGTGTTTTTCACGGTTATAGGTCAGCCCTATTACTTAATTACTACACTGCTAATTACTGACAAAGAAATCATTATCTTACATCACTTTTTGTTATCTTTGTCGGAAATTTAAAAAACGAATTTGAAATATATTTACATCGATGGTGTTTCAATAAATGCCACAGTATAATGATTACTTACTTTAATGCTAATAGTTATAATGTATATGTAATTTTGACGATATATATTTATATTGAGGTATTACAACGTTTTTCTGATATTAATTGAATAAATTGAACTAAATAAAGAAATTAAATTTAAGCTAATAAACATAACAATAGTTAATAACTATAAAACAATGAGTATTTTTTAAATAATATACCAACGATGCAAATTAAAAATTAAATCATTTATTTCACGAAATTCACAGATTCACGCCAAAAAAATATCAAATTTTTAAAAAAAGAAAACTTTTCTCTATTTGTTACATACTTTGTTATTTGTGAGCAACAACGTTTACCGTTTAGTATAAATTGTAGAATATCCTAAATGGTTCCAATGCAATTTTATAATATAAAAAATGTTGAAATTTATAAGGTTCAAATTAAAGGTTTCATTTTCAAATTCGTGTATATGTTATAAGAAATTCATCGTAAAATATTATTGGAAGTAGTACATTGCGTAATAAGAACGCAAAGTAGGCGACTCATATACAAATCACATTTACATAATATTACTTACTCTACTTATCCTAACGAATGCAAGAGTTTGTTTTTATGCACTAACACGCATATGTAATTTTGAAAAAAGTTGTGTAATGATCGATGAATTCTTAGAAAATGCTTCAATTCAAAGTAAAAATCTAATAAAGAATTATAATTTTTGTCATTTCTGGAAACTGCATACTTCGATTTTCAATTGAAATGAAATGAAAATCCGTTAAATTAATATTAGAGAGGATTAAATTACTTGCTTTTCAATTTCATACGAGAAATTCAATTTCGCCCTCTGGTTTTAGTTAAAGTTTAAAAAAGTAGCATAGGATACACGTGCGAGTTAAGTGACTTTTCGCACTCGTTACATTCGGGCACAAATCAGCAATTTTACGCAATTATATCGTAATGAACTATTTTTAGTGCTTTATAAATAAAAACTTGTTATAGTTTTCGATGTTTTAGTGGTCACGGAATGCAAAATTTTCCACGGCGATTATAAGACACGGAAATTGTAAACACATAATTCGAATAATATTTGAATAACCAAGAATTTATTTTCAAAAAGCACGGAGTAACAAAAAATTAATTCCTCTGCGGTTTATTGACTGAATCAAATTGCAATTAAAATCAAACCAACGTTCAACGGTGTTTACTGCGGCTTTGAAAGTACGCGATATTCACTGATTATAATTTACATGAAGTATCTCAATATACATATATTTACCCCTTAGTATGCTGCGATATCGAAGAGGGCGTGTTTCCAAACAGTTGAATAAATAAGACCTTTCAGAGCTTAGTGCCAACACAAAAACGAGTCAATGTTCATTTTGCACATTTTTGCGAAAACAAAGGACATTTTTTAACCATTCTTATGTGGAGTTAATGTGGATATAATGGAAAAACTACATTATATAACAAGAACGCGAAATGTATCATTCTCGGCGAGGGCGAGCTATAGGGCCGAACGATGCATTTGCGTTCGCTGAACATATTCTATTGTTTCGTCCATAGACCACTTAATTCGAATTTAAGTTACATTTTTTATGATAAATAATACAATATGTATATTACATACAAAACGTGAAAAACAGAAACAAAGTGGCGTGATTGTGAGGAAGGGGAGAATGGGACGAGAGAGGGAGGACGATGTAATAAAAAATTCTGATTTTAAATAAACAAAAAATTATTTCTATTTTAATATTAACATAATACTGACAATTAAACTGCTCATGTGTATAAGAATTACAGAAATTTATAGTAAATTATTTTATTCATTTCGAATTCAATACATATAAAATTATTTATTTCAGCTGAATATATAGTAGATAATAACTATTTTTTGTCAAGTAAAAAAATATTAATTTGTTTGTTTCTGTTGTATCATATTTATAGTTATGTTGGATTTGTTAAATTGGAAAATATAAATATTGCGTTAATCTACTGGTCACGATTATCGACTTCGAAATTAACATTTAAATATTTGGAAGGGAGCTATTTATAACCATAAATGATATACTTGGCATGAATTAATGGATATTTCTTTCTTTGGCTCATTTTTATATTTCGAGGCCTAGGCCTTACATTTAGTATTTCGCTGACTCAATACGAGATCCGAAAATTCACTTCGCGACAATCGCGATCTGAGGACAAGAAAATTACTTTTTTTTATTTTAATCAGTATTGAAATCTGTTCATGAAAGTAACAAACGTTTTGTTAAAAACTGGGCTGCGATTACTTCCTTTGTAGTACAGTTTCGAAAAATGAGTTTAAAAAACACCAAACTATCGTGAGACACCGAGGGAGATCACAAATCATAGTTAAGTCATAATATCATATTTTCTAGCCTAATTTTTACGTACTTTCGCCGTTACTGAATGTTAAATGAGGTATCTTTAATCCGACATAATTTATACAACAGACAATTAATTATTTATCTCTCAGAGACGTAAATATGCACTTTTGTGGAAAATGATCCATTATTCAGAAATCACAAACACAAATATTGTAAACCAATCACATTTCCAAGTATCCGTGTATTATGCGCACGTAAGTAATGAGACTCGCGCACTTGATTGATCACAAGACATCGGTAATGTGACATCAAACAGTAATGTTTTCATTCGGAACACAAATATTTTTTACGACAGTCACATCATTTAATGGGACTTACAAAACACAAACTGTTCATGGTGAACATATCGATCTGTAGGGCTGTCGATGGTTAGAGTATTATCGATGTGGCGTTACGGCAGTGTTTATATACGAGCCTTCGAGATTCCCCGTCGGGTCCACTAAGGGCCTTTTATTTTGTTCAAGTTATTTTGTTAGACCAGAGCTTTCAGCTGCGAGTTAATGGGGTAGGGCAAAAGTGCATAGCGTTTATACTCAGCTACAAACAGGTTATCGTGTAGTATAAGATCCGGGTAAACCGGACTGAATCTGTCCCCCGAGCTTTTTTTAAACAGGGCTCCTCAAGTCTAAGAGAAGGAACACCCCATTTTTTGCTCGCTTTCTGTTTAAGTCGTTGCGATCTTTTTAACGAAATGCTTACGTTTACATTCTGCTGATCGGGATGAGGGAGACCCTTGGTGTTGCAGCACGAATAACGATGTGCTTTGCAAGGTCGTTCGCTTTACTTCATTAGGATTGTTATTTTTATTAAGCGAACATTAACGTCTACGTGAGATTGATTGCTGGATAATTGAAAAAGGTACATTTTTTATCGTGATATGGTGGGATAATGATGCGCAATAAATAAATCAGATTGAGCATTTATAACAGGGATATGTATGCTGTACGCATAGTCAAATACTCTATCGCAATCCAAATATTCATCAGTTTTTAATAATGTGAATTTGTTTAAATTCTGCTTGTATCGAATCTTTCACGACGAATTTTATTTAGCATATTAATGAAGTTATTTATGATTTACGGTTTTTTTGTAGTCAAAATTAATTATGAGTTTTCTGAGTTAAATGAAGTACAATATAGCTTTTACAGATACAATGAAAATATTCCGTTCTGTTTGAGAATAAAAGAGAATCTCTTCTTTAAAAAGTATTGAAGTAACAAAATTGTTTATATTAGGCTAAAACCAGAATATACAATTGACTCCCGTTTAATGAAAATCTGTTTACAATTCTCCAATAATAAAAATAAACACTGCGTCTCTCTCTTTATGTCACACACAGATTGAGCAACTACACGACTTCCCCTGTGACCTCTGTTCCTTTTCTCATTTTCCCAAGTGTAATATACTTTAAAATTAAATCACATTCTTAGAACTTCAACCATTCACTGGTAGTTGAACCGACACGATGTTTAAAATGTGGGCAATAAGACTACATCCCAGGAAAAATTGATTGCCTTATTGCCGATTTATGTGAGGAGGACATTGAAATATCTCGAGAACTATAGATAAGATAAAAAGAGGTGTGGAACGAAAATTGCATCCAATTTTACCTATCTCTCGGGCCTTCTGGTAGTGGGGGTTGGGGGACATAAACACTTAAACACGAACCCGATTTTTGATTGCAGATTTGGGTTCTCGAGGAAAAAGTACGCCAAGTTGACCTACGAACATTTTTGTTCACAGGAGGCATTTCCATCTATGGAAATCCAAATTTATCATACATTGAAATAACTCGAGAACTGTGCATGAGACAAAATAGGTGGCTAATGAAAATTGTTTGTCGTAAAGGCTGTTTTCCAATGAATGCAAACTTGACCCCCTCCTCCACTTCCACCTGGTAGTACAGAGGGGGAGCATAAAGAACTTAAATAGGAAGCTATTTGATTTGATATTTGTGTTGTAATTTTGTAACCAATGGGGCTTACCTACACTCCAATCAGTCATGTAATTCCTGTTAGCGCCACCATGGTTTGTGAATCTAGATTCATCTGAAAGTAATACACTAACTAAGAAATGACGGTTCGCCTGCATTTTTTGAAGTGCCCATTTACAAAACGCCACACGATTACGAAAATCTTCGCCATGAAGTTCTTGATGCGACAATTGTGATATGGACGATACTAATGATGATGCAAAATTTTTTGAACGCTATCTCTGGAAATGCCAGAATCGGGATGTAATTGCCGAGTGCTTACATGTGCGGTTTGCTAAACAAGTGCTAGCATAACTATTTAATTGACTTCTCCTGTATCTGTTAACCTTCGTCTTCTTTTTTTAGTTTTAATGCTGCCATCTGGGTGGAAGGCATTCATAGCTGACAAAACAAAGAACGTGAGCGAAATTTTTCTGGAAAACGCTTAGCATACAACGCAAATAATGTCTCCAACACTCCTACAAATAAGGAACATTACGCAATAATATTAAATTAAGGTTCATAATTAAGTTCTCCACAGTCATGATGAACCTTTCTCCACCCAGAACTCAATAAAAATTTTATCTCTCACCTTGATAATACATTTCGTTTCCTCATACATCTCTTTTACTTTGTCAACGGTCTCTTCGCGCACGCCTCTTATCGTCAACATCCGCCACAGTAAAGTTCTATCGATCCTCTCAACATTTTCACTCAAATCCTCAAATAGCTTTCACCTTCTTCTTCTCTTTCAATTTCTTGCCTGCAAAATATTTTAGTACATTCATAATCCTTTCATTTAATTTCATAACTATTCTTTTATTTATTATATCGGCTTGTATTTCATAGGCTATGCTGGTTAAAGTCATCCCCCTCCCGCCTATAGTTCCCCAACAAATTTCTAATTTAACACTATAGTCCCTATTCTCCACCTCTCCGGCAAACTGTCACTCCTCCACAAATGGCATTTTATAATCTCTCGTAGCTTCTGTCTTATCTTTAACCCTTCATCTATCCACGCTTCATTCTTTATTCCATGATTACCTGCAGCTATTAAGTTTTTTGCTCTCATTATTTCTACATATATAACAACCTCTCCTTTAATAACTCCTTTTTCCCACTCTCTTCTTTTCAACAGCTCATTCTCTCCATTATTCCTCCTATTGTTGTTTTTTTTAAATACGTCGACCAAGCTAGCATTAAGGCTAAGCTCGAAAATGTACACTTTCATGTACACCTGCGTTTAAAAATTCTGTGGATTTGCCCATATGTATATCGTTCTTATCTATCGTAATAGTTCGGCATTTGAACGAATGGCGATTATTAAAATACAGAAGTCGGGCCGTAAGTTATACCGTCCAAAGTTATACGAGTCTCTTCCTCTCCTTCCCCCACCGCATTGTTTCGCAAGTGGGGATAGCGGGAATAGTGAAGGGCAATTTTGGACAAACTTGCTTTTATTACAAATTGTTTTTATTTAATAAATACCAAGTAAGATATACATGGAAAAATATACATTTGTGGGATAAGTTAATCATTAAACATTCTTAATCAGCTTGAGGATCAAACAAATATTTCGCGTATACAATTGTCGGTAACATTTCGTCGAGTACAGCTGAAACTTGCACAGCCGACTACGAGGGGTCGCCACAGGCGTCGTAAATTCCCTAGTGATTCTGGTGGCTTGAAGTTGTCAGTAATGTATGCATTGTTAGAAATTCATTGTCGTTCATTGTTCGAATTCCCGCTTATTTCGCTTTCAATCTTCGAGCGGCTCATTCGAGTATGTTCTTTGTTGAGATCTTGAAGAAAAAGTGAAGAAACAACTTTTCTATGTGAGTATTTTATTACAATATTATTAACATAATGCTGCAAGTATTATGCAATAGTAAAATGTTAGAAAGTTATTGTAACTTTTCCAAACGGAAAAGAACGCGATGCAGTAAAAATAGCAAACAGAAATTGAATGATTTTCAAGTGTTCATAAAAAGAATATATACAAAAAAAAATGCTAAACAACAACCTACATGTCAATAATTTGTTGTTGCGTTAAGAAAAAGTAAAGTAATATTATTCTTTAATGTTATTGACATTATTTCTATTAACACGTTAACATTTTTAGGAAATATTAGAATTATTTTGATGGAGTAGAAAAGTTTTTGGTATCACTGCAAAAAATGCTTTTATGACGATTAGTATTGTTATATATCTTAACTTTATACAAATCTTTTATATAAATTTTATGAAAAAAAAGTATGGGCTTCAAAGTTTCAATAATGGTGATAATTAAACAATAGAATTTTCCATCTTTCCCAATTTGTTCTATACAAGGGATTTAATATTAAGCATTAATTTCAAACAATTAATACATGCAGTGATACAAATTAATCAAACCCTTTTTAGGGTCATTAATTCGAAAAGTGTTTTTTTCAACTCCCTAAAAAATTACATTTTTTGTTTAAATTTCTACCAGACTGCAAACTAACTGAAACAATTTTGTTATTTGTACATTTTACATAAATTCAATATTTTGATCATCTACGATAATAACATTTTCAATTGTAAATACAAATAAATTGACTACTAAAATTTATCTCTTGCGCATATTAGTTCTTATACATATACTATATTTTATTAAAAAATAACAAATTTTAAGTAAATCTTTAATAATTATAAATCATTTTTGAATAAATATCATGGAAATATTTATTACGTTATTCTATGACAAATCAGTCACTTTAAATAAATTTCGCTGTTACAAACCAATGTAAAACAAATGTCGAAGTTCCAAGTGGTGTTACAAGTTGAAGAATCTGTCAACATATTATTTTTTTGTTTGATTATCATTCTATATCAAACTTTTGCATTTATTTTTGGTTATTTTTTTAGTAGCAAAAGTTACAGAAAATCACTTCTCCAGTAGCCATTAAAATAATACATTTTCATAACAATAAATATCTGAAAAATTAATCTTATTTATTAAATTTTTTGTAATCATTCACAGACTTGATGGCCTGTTATAAAATAAAAATGTTGTATCTATGGTCATGGTTTTGAATAAACTCTATTGAATTTATATTGAGGAAATTTTCAAAAACGAGAATTTCTACAAGTATTTTTCTTTGTGAGACGGCCCCAGGAAACATTTTTTTATAGAATACAAGATTTAATTAAAAAATTTGATTGCACCTTTGAGAATATTTATTCATAATTTCTAGACAATATAGTTATTAATAATTATTTGTAATGATCTATAAATGTTGAAACGGAAAAACTTGGCATTTTTTTCATTCTAAAGCTTCCGTATCGAAAACAGTGCAAGATACACTAAAAATGCACTGAAACTTTTTTGTAGAGCACAAAGTTTCCTACAAAAAAGTCAGCGAGGTCCCTAGGCTAAAGTTAATAGCTTAGCCACGAGCAACGATGGAATATTCCTCATATTTTACAAAAATTCTAAAATATTCATAATTAACTTGTAGGATAAAATTCCAGCATTATTGATGGATAATCTATTAACTTTAGACTAGGGCTCTTCCTGACTTTTTTTAGGAAATTTTGTGCTCTATAAAAAAGGTTGAATGCATTTTTAGTGTATCTTGCACTGTTTTCAATGCGGAAGCTTTAGAATGAAAAAAGTACCAAGTTTTTCCGTTTCAGCAACGTTTATAAATCATTACAAATAATTATTAATTACTATATCGTCTAGAAATTATGAATAAATATTCTCAAAGGTGCACTAAAACAGGATCAGTTTATAAAAATAATTTTAACCGTCATTTCAAATTCGTCAGAATCTGTGCGGTAACTACTACTTCCCACAATGCTGTCCCATTCACTTAAAATTTCTTTGCGTTCCCATTCTTCGTAACGCGTCACATTTATTCTTTTTAATCTAAAAGGTCGAACAAATATTGACATTTTAATCTTGGATTTACAAAACATATAAAATATTTCTTTATAATACATTGGATTTTTATATTACTCTAACTTTCAATAAAGCGTGTTCAGTGCATACATTAGCTTTTGATCCTTTTTTATTTCAGATGAGCCAAACCTCCATAATTTTGAAAAAGTTCTGTCAACCAATTTTTCCCTATGTGAAGGTCATATAAGAGGATTAAAGGGACTGAACTAATGAGTTTTTCCTCATTATAGAAGTATGCTGTACCACATGGTAAATATTTTTTTTTTAATATACATTCAGGATTTTTGCATTATGAAATAGACCTTTACTGATAAACATAAAATAGGGTAAGTGAGGGTAATGTCGACTGGCCCCAACAGTCGGCCACACATTTTGGTTTTTGATATAAATTTTAAATTACGTCAGTAATTTTTATGAAATGTAAATGGTGCTCACGTACATAATTGATATTATATCACCTGTGGTACTAGTGGCCACTAGATAATTGCGATACTTGACAATTTTAACTGATATACGCATAGCCCCATTTTATGACACATGTCGCCGTTTTCTCATATTTTTCGTAAGAAATTAATAATTTTTTTTAGAAACAACTTTTTCCGAAGTTACAAAATTGCGAAATGCTGAACAATGGATTACTTAATTTGGCTAATTTGAATTACAATGATACCTTACAGTAATAAATAAAAAAATTCCATTCTTTTAAAAGGTGGCCGACCACTGCAGCATTTATCGTTTTCTTGTTTTCTTTTTATTTATTTCGCAAAATAATGAAATATAATTATACATGGCCAATGCTTTTGAAGTATACAGGTGCCCTATACTAAACAAATTAATATACAATACTACAGAAATATTTAAGAACTAAAAAATACAAAAATGCGGGGCTTCGTCCTCAAGTGGCTGACTATACCCCCATCTACTCTCCCAGCAATCGAAATTGTATTGAAATGTATTGACTTGGATTAATTTTTCGCTTTTGAATACACTATTTGAAATTTTCGAATACATTCGAATCCAAAAATACTTAACTATTATTTTAATACAAAAATATGAATCCAAATGAATACATAAATAATATCGTTACCAAAACTACTAAAAATACTCGAAAAAGGCAAAAGTCATGAATCCATCGGAATACAAATGAAGATTGAAATGATAATTTTTTAATACAATCGAATCCATAAATAATAACAGTTAATTACCGGAATGAATGAATCCATTTGAATACATGACTGAGCAAAATATTGCCTGCTTTAATCCAAATGAATTTAAAATAAATCAATACAAAAATTAAAGTGTGGTGAATTCATTTGAATACAAATTGTTAATGATTCTTCATTTTAATACAAATGAATCTATAAAAAAAAATAACTTCCGTTTTGAAGTGAAAAAATATGAAAATTATGTTCATTTCGTAATTATTCATTTCAATTACAAAAAAGTTATTTTAGAAAATAAAAGCCACAAATGAATTTTCATTCAAAATTTGGAATGTGAAATGTTTATTTTAAACCAATTTCCAATTACATTTAGCAGTGCTCTGTCGGAAATTACAATATTTATTCTACCAACAAAAATATCTACTATCTACATGCATTCGTTCTTTTCAAGAGTCGATAAGCAAATTATTACAAAAATGTAAAATATGGTAATAAATTTAGCAGATTTTTATGTACACAATTCATAAATGCTCCACATTTCAACTATTTGTTACTTTCGCATCATCTTTTACAGCAAGGAGGTGGTTGAGTGATTACGGCTCGAAGTTGTTGTGCTGGAGAACAGGGTTCGATTCTCGGTCGATGCAAATTTTTTTTCATCAAATGTATGAACTTGGATTATTTTTGGACTTAAATATATTGCCATGCATTAACATTTTTAATACATTTAAATCCTTTTCGATACTTATAAGATCAAATAGCACATTCAAATTTATTGTAATGCATTCAAAATTTTCAATACATTTCAATGCATTTCTGATTGCTGGGCTATGTACTCGACAAGTCAATAGTTGGAAATCATATTATTAAAAACGTTCATGGCATGTTTGTTTTATTTATTATTTATTATTATTTTTTAAATTAATAATCTCTAGGTTGATCTGAATAACAAGTCGATTTGAAGTTTTACAGGTACGTAGGTACGTTTTCAGCACATGGTTTGTAGCATGAATTATAATAACATTACGATAATTAAAAAATAAACAGCTATATAAACTTCAATGTGCCTTTACTTAGTTTTTTTTTAATTTTTGTTTTTATTTTGTGCTGTTTATTTTGTTATTTTTCTACTTACCTAGTGCTGTAGTATAGACTAAGAATATGTTTCATTTTTTAAATTTAATTTCAGATGTTCCAGTAGTATAGCACTTGCGGAAGCCAAACAACGTTTTGCTTCTTCATCTCGTGTCATATTGAGAAAAATTTGATTATTGAACAGAACCTTCTTACACTTTATTCACATGATAAACTTTAGCTATTATACAGGATTTTAAAAGAAATATTTAAAAAAGGCATTGTGATCCGACAATATCCTTGAATTACTGGAACAGAAATGAAATCCTAAAATGAATGCAGCAGTAATTAATAGATGAGATTGCTACATGACATCAAACAGAAATAATGCAGTCCTGGTGAGAAACAAGTGATCGAAATGGAAAAATGAACGTTTCTCTTCGATGATATCCCAACATAATACCAACACAACCGAAGAAGAGTAGTACAACTTATATAATACAGAGATTAAAACAACGTTAACAAGAATAATCAATACTTTAGAAATAAAATGAAAACTTTAAACCAGCTTGGATTGTTAGCAATATTCTACTAATTTCCAGTATACAGGCACTACTGTCTGATGGGAATATGCAAATAAGCACCCACATAACAATAAATTGTAGTATTATCGTCTTTTTATTATAATTTGACTTTCTAAAAAAAAATAAGTAAAATTGATACACATTTTAAATAATTCTGTATGCTGTCAGTAAAATTAAAAACATATAAAAAAAATGTTTGTCACTGTTTTCAATCGCATTACGTAATACAAATAATAAAATAAAGTGCAAGTAAATGATTAAATTTAACATAATTTATTTGTGATTTAATTTGAAATCATTAAAAATTTTAATTAAATTTAATTTTTAAACTTACTTACTAACTTTTAAAATCTAACTATATTTTGTAACTATCGCTCGACAGAAAATAATTCCTCGGTAGTATAGTGGTCAGTATCCCCGCCTGTCACGCGGGAGACCGGGGTTCGATTCCCCGCCGGGGAGAATTTTTTTTTAATTTTTTTTTTTAATGTAGTAATTACAACTATATCTTGTAACTATCGCTCGAGTGAAAATAATTCCTCGGTAGTATAGTGATCAGTATCCCCGCCTGTCACGAGGGAGACCGGGGTTCGATTCCCCGCCGGGGAGATTATTTTTGCTTTTGTGTTCGGATACATTATTAATTCTTATTGTTTATAAACAATTTTATAATTCTCATTATTTTATGTAAAACCTTTAGAATTTTTATTTTCTACGCGAAAAATAAGATAAGCATATATAGCAAACGTGTTTTGTATAAAGGCAAATCCACAGACCTATTAAATGTAGTTAAAACATATTAGCAAGTGTCGTTTTTTTCGCGCGTGATATCTCGCCAACGGTAAAACCGATTTTAAAGTCCTCTTTGAGCTTAGAATGGCCTAACTTAGAACTGATTAGTTTTTGAAGTCGATCCATACTAGACTACGAGGAGCTCGAACAAAAAAAGCTAAAAAATAAGTTTTTTCTCATCAAAAATACAAATCACACAAAAGATGCTTTCAATAAAAAAGATAGACTATCAAATTCTCTGCATAAAAGGGTTCTGTAATAACGTGGTACATTGTACACAGGATGTACACCAAGAAATAAGTTTAGTAATAATGACACAGGTTCGACCGGTAACATCAAGTACGGAATCTACGGTACTAGTGGCGACACTTTAGATGGGGTAATACCAACTTGAGTTCCCATAGTTTCTATGCCCTGTCTTGGTAATATCAACGTTTATGCCACAAACGACGAATAAATATGAAAGAATGACGTTTTTTTTATTTTTTTGTTCAAAAATACAAATCACATTAAAAAATGTTTCAACAAAACAGGCAGAGCATTAAATTTTCTGCAACGAAAGTGATATGCATTTTCTTCATAAAATCAAAGGTAACGCGGTAGAAGATGAATAAACATAAAAATAATCAAGTTGACATTTATCATTAAAGCGGTTATGAAATAAAACAAAAATATTCATAAAATTAACTCTAAGGAAGTGGAAAAGCTAAGGAGGAAACCCTGTGTAATTTAGCTGACGTAGAGCAGCCGTTGACAGGCCGTGCGCTTTATAAAATAATCGGTATTTCAGCCAATTTACAGCCGATTTGTATGAAACTTTCCGGAAAACTTCTTGAAACACTAAGTAACAAATGTGTCACTGGAAGTTTGTTAAACTACACACTTCCCTCGACTTTTTTGGCCCAAAAATCGACAAGAGTGAGGTTACGGAACTGCTGTTATTAATATACAAAAATAATTAAATAACTGATTTCCACATTTGTTATTACTCTATACACTGAAAGCCCAGTGGCGCTATTTTCGTATGGGCTCTATCGGGCATAAAACGTACGAAGTCGGTAAGACGTTATGCGTAGCACGCGCCCTACCGGAATCGCCGTAAGTTGCACAGGTTTTCGTATCGGGAATGTCCGCACGAAAAAAGAACGAAAGCAGGTCTATACTTGTTCCAATCTCATGCCGGAATCGTATAGGTAGCCCGATAGTAAACAATCCCTACTCTGTCGTTCGAAATTCGTTCCAGTGGCCATCCCATTTTCGCTGTTGTTTGGAACGATTTAGTGTTACCAGTGTTACTTTGTGTTTCTATAACTGAGACGTGACATCTGACGTGACAACCGAATAAAGTGACGTACGAGATTCTATAGTAAAGTAAGTGTTCATATATTTACTGTTCAATATTAATAACTCCGATTTAACCAATAATTGTAATATTATGCATGTTCGTGAAATGAGTGCGGTACACTGTAAAAAATCTGCAATGAAACAACCAAACATATAACGGTAATTTTACAGCTCATTGTAATTTCCCTACGCTCAATGTAGTAAGTACTTTCATTACTCATTTTTTACAGTGTAGAAAATTCGTGTTGAACCTAAAATTTCAAATTTTATTAACGAGGTGTTACGTACAGACTAGAATTGTTTTTAAATGATACACTTTGTATATTCATTTTTTAAGTAATGGTCTAAATTTGTATTCGTATATAATCCTTATTTTACATTAATGAATTTCGAAAAAGTGGATTTAACTTTTATTTTTTTCCTCAAAAACTGTCAGGTTTACAGAAAAATTCATTGATAGCTTTTTTATTTGTTTTTTCGTATAGAACCAGCCTGCATTTTTTATATTGCCCTATGTCCCTTGATAAAAAAAGTCGAAATTAGACAAAAATCATCGACTACTTGAAATTTCAGAAAAACTAATGCCATTTCGAATCTATTGTACGTAAAGGGCTGAAATTTTCTATAGCACTTCCTTTTAAGCTGTCATGTGTGTTTCATAAATACATTCCTAATGTAAAATAAGGATTATATACGAAAACAAATTTAGACCATTACTTAAAAAATGAATATACAAAGTGTATCATTTAAAAACAATTCTAGTCTGTACGTAACACCTCGCTAATAAAATTTGAAATTTTAGGTTCAACACGAATTTTCTACACTATAAAAAATCAGTAATGAAAGAACCAAACATATAACGGTAATTTTACAAACTCGTTATAAATTTACTACATTGAGCGTAGGGAAATTACAATGAGCTGTAAAATTACCGTTATATGTTTGGTTGTTTCATTACAGATTTTGTACAGTGTACCGTACTCATTTCTCGAATATGCATAATATTACAATTATTGGTTAAATCGGAGTTATTAATATTGAACAGTAAATATATGAACACTTACTTTACTATACAAACTCGTACGTCACTTTATTCGGTTGTCACGTCAGCTGTCACGTCTCAGTTATAGAAACACAAAGTAACACTGGTAACACTAAATCGTTCCAAACAACAGCGAAAATGGGATGGCCACTGGAACGAATTTCGAACGACAGAGTAGGGATTGTTTACTATCGGGCTACCTATACGATTTCGGCATGAGATTGGAACAAGTATAGACCTGCCTTCGTTCTTTTTTCGTGCGGACATTCCCGATACGAAAACCTGTGCAACTTACAGCGATTCCGGTAGGGCGCGTGCTACGCATAACGTCTTACCGGCTTCGTACGTTTTATACCCGATAGAGCCCATACGAAAATAGCGCCATTGGGCTTTCAGTGTAGGCTTCGCTAGACTATAAACTAGACGTGTAACAAATTTCAAACAATATCATCAGTAATTGTCCAAGAAATGGCGGTTTATGTTTAAAAATTTAATTAAATTTACCGTTCCCAATTTTTGTAGCTTTCAATGTTTAATGTGAAAATTAATTGTCGTATAAACAATTTATTCAGTAGAAGTGATTCGTTTTAGCATTTTCAACATCCCTGTACGTTGTTTCAATGAAAATATCGACTATCAAAAATTTTATCTCGAATCGGCCAGGGGACTTATATTTTCCGCTATTCAGGTGTCGGGCGAGGTATTCGGTGTAAGGCCTCACTTGTGAGGAAAGTTATTAGCGATTAAATTATTCCATATTTATCATGGTGTCTTGATGGAAAACTGAGTTTTAAAGTCTTTTAAACACATACAGTAGAACTCACGATAGCGGACGGAGTCGGTTTCGGGCCGATCACGATAGCAGACCAAACAAGGAGAAGCGGCAATTCCCATTCCCCTGAATTAACCTAAAAAACCCCTGTCATTTAAATAATTTTATAATGCGAACAAACAAAAAAAATTACATAGTATAATTCATATACATAATTCAACGAATAAATATAAACCTTACTTTCCCATACTTTCAGATTTGAATGTGGATGGAGAGTGAGATCACTCGACGAAACACTTGATGCGTTGACAAATATATCTAATAGTGAATCTGATACTGAAAGCGACAGGGAAGACGATAAAGAAACAAATCTGGAATTACATGTAGCGGAAACTAACGAAACAACAGATCTTGAAGCCTATAAAGCTTTCAAGAAATGTTACAAGTGGATGCAATCACGCTGGGACACTGATCCAAACACATTAATAGCTGTAAGCTCAGCTAAAAATCTTGCTGCAACTGTCCTTAGATACAAAACTCAACAATGGCGGAGAATATTATTTATACATATCGCATTTAAAATTAAAGTTCATATTTTTGTACATATATATGTAATCTGCACATGTAGCCTATAAAAGTCGGCCTGAACGAACACCAACGAACACAATCGATATTCAAGTTCGAGTTCCAAATATCATTCGTTTCCTCGTTTCCTACCAATCCGAAAGTAATGGGTGGGGGTACCACTCCCCCTCACTTCGTCTGCTACTGTTATATCCCCGTAATTAGCGCGATTACCCTTTTTTTGTATGCATTCACAAATCCGAAAATGTTCATAATTGTATGTCCGTATCGGACAAACGAGTCCCTTTTTTTAATATAGCGTTGAGATCACATAGGCGCAGCATAGAGTATAACCGCTTCAAATTAGACTTTCTTTTAACTTTTAATTAAATCAGAAGATGGCTCGCGTTGCCTAAGCCGAAAAACTTTTCTTATAACTATCAAGATACCTCTTCTTAGCAGCAGAATTTATAGAAAGTCACATTTTAAAACGTTACCATTATTTTTTGTACAACAAAAATGAACAGAGAATCCAAGTAGCACACATAGTTGTGCTGATATTGAAGTAAAAATTAGCCGTATATTGGTTACAACAGCTCTTTTAAAGATATCTGAGGAACTTTGCATTACTTAGCAAATAATAATAATAACACAAGCTGAGTAAGGCATAGTAGATCAATGTTTTCGGTCGAATCATAAGATGTAATCTGATTCTTTATTGTAATTAATTTTCAAATGAAAAAAACGACAAAATAGCATCGTCATATTCGTGCCCAACTTCATCGGGGATAATCATCAGTAATTCAAGTTCAGGGCCGTTATGAACCTTAATATCTTCGTCGTATAATGAATCAAAGGTGTCATTTTCTATCAAAGTATCCATTTTATTTTCGCTCTTCAGCCAATCTTCTAAATCCAGTTTTGTTTCATTCAATTCATGTGAAGTTTTATGGGTGCTCACTTCGACCTAAGAAAACTTGTCTAATATGTATGCTATTTTGGCATAACGTTGAATTACAAAAACAAAGAAATGTCTCTTCAAACATTAATATTGAGACGTGTATATAATTGTTTAATACTAAAAATAAATTGTAAACTCATGTGCAATAAATTTGTCGTTTTTGACAGATCTATTTTTTGCCGTACAACATTATATGAAAAAAAAAAGAATAAAAGATCTGGCAAAAGCTATAGAACCATTGAACAGGGTGTACATCATTGTAATCCTTAATAATTATACCGCATAATTTAAACCCATTTTTTATTTTAATTACAGAATCGAACATTGCACTAGTCGTGTTTGATATATAATAATTGTTTCACGAATACATGCTGATCTATATAAGGAAAATGATGTTTCTAGTATTGCAGATACAGGTTTTTAAAAATACCATAATTTTAAGTTTTCAATTATTGTTGCAAGTATAAACTATTGTAAACTCTGTAGGATTATTCTACATCGCACTGTAATTTGCATCCACTTGCATTATACGTATTAAAGTTTTATATATTTTTTTAAATTAAGCAGTAAATTGTAGTAAATTAAAATGAACAACCTATAAGAAATAAATCTCCTATTCGGAAATGCTTTTGCGATTATAGCTCATCCGTGAACGATTCATTATTCATTTTGAAAAAATAAAATAACAAAACTTTTTTGCAGAAACATGTAGATATAACCTTGGTAAAATCGTGGCATTTACACAATTTCTCAAAAGAATTAATAAAATAGTAATCATTTTAATTGAAATGTGCAGAATAATTTCCACTTTTTCTCACAAAAAGAAAAAAAAAACAAAAATTAAAAACGAGAAAAACAAATTAAAAATCAGAAAACAAGTGCATTTCTGAGACTATCCTACAACCTTCTCTCGGTGAATGTGAAACCAATAGTTGCAACAGTTGCAATATCTGAAGATCTTGTTAAGTTTGTCTTCGTTCATATTTATCACTTGCATTTTTAAAAGCAACGCTTCTACCTAGAAAGAACCTAATTTATGGGGATCCTACCTCAAACTTCCCTTTCATACTACCACAAATACCCATGAACAGATATTGGTATATTGAGATCGAGCATCTCTGACACATATTTGGTAAAATTTTGTGCGCATTTCATTATATGTTCTATTTTAAAAGCTTGATTTCTAGTTCACATTTATCATTTTCACTGAAAACCTGTGCACATTCATGTTCTTGCATTATCCGAATCAAACTTTTGTTGATAAAGTAGTTGTTTATATATATCGGCTCCATCATCGTGTGATAGTCTAATACGCAATATTCAAACCCGTGTTTAGTCTTAATATTTGTAATTATAATAATCTGGATGAACACCGTCACCTGATTATTTTGATGTTTATTCTTCGATTACAACATTAAATACCTTTGATATTTCGAAAAAAAGATTAGAATTTTATTACCCATCTTTTTTTATCAAAACTTTTACCATCCAATTTTTATTTTCTAAAATACAATTAAAAAACGTCTATTTTATTTGACCCTGATTATGATATAAATATAAACAATTTTCCAATAGATGCAAATTATTCTGCATTGGGCATAGAAGTTTACGACTGCGGAATATAAAATTTGGAAAACATAAAAATATTACCGTGCACATTCCAATGTCTTCTATAATTATTATTATATTGTACATAGTATGATGGACATAAAATATTGTATATTAAAAAATGAAACATAAGTATTAGAGAATGTACTTTTTATCCGTACGGACTACATAATCTCAAAATAGTCAAATGTCATATTTGTTTGTAAAATTTCATCAGCATATTGCATATATTTTCCTCTATATATTCGTAAACAAAACATTCCGATATATTTGTGTTTTTATAGATTTTTATAGTGTAATAACATCTGATTTGTATGATGAACAATAACATATCACGTTCATAAAAATGATCTGCTGGCACTACTTTAACGAAGAATAGAAAGACCGATTAATAATTTAATTAATATTATTATTATATAAATACAAATATAATGAAAAAAAGAGGTAATAACACTTATTTCAATCAATTCAGCGTGTCGCATAATATAAAAAAGAGCTCTAGTATAATATAAAAAAATGTAATTCTCTTCCTACAAAAAACAATAACGTCTTTTTTGAAATAACTGGAATTGTGAGTTTTATAATATACATCCCATTTTTTTTGTAATGATGAATAATGTAAAATCAAACGGATTGTTTCTATATTTATTTGTTACCTGATTAGAGGACGCAGGAAATGCTTCCACAAATAAATCCTTATATACCATTATTGCGGTCAATAAGCTGATTATTGACAAAACCTCCAGATTCATGGATATTGACATAGATTATAATTTCTTACGTAATAGTATACATACTATTTTTAAGTAGACATTTTGACGTTGCTGAAACATTTAGGTACGAAGTGAGCTTTGAAATATTTGAAAGTCATATGTTTTATAGACTTGTCGCAATCGCGGTTCCGAGAAACTGACAAAATCACCCGCGAAAGTGCGAGTTGTTAAAATTCTGAATACGGGCATTGAAAAGTGCAGAAACGGTACAGAATATGCTGTATAGGTTCTTTTTCATTACCAGTTTTAGCCAACATTTTTCCTTATTCACTTCTATTATAGACATGTCACCCAGCTGTAGCGTAGGGAAAGTATGCCGCGGTCGTGATGGCAGTTGTTGATAATTTTGTGTAGTACACGAAGATTAAATATATTGTATTCTTAAATTTAACTACATCATTTTCATTTGAATAAGATGTTGCCGTGTTATGGATTGCTTTATGTAGTACCTACAAATACTTTCTGTCTTGCTTTTTTTCATTCGTTTTTTTTTTTAGGGTTTTTTACTTCTTCTTCGTTAAAAATGTTGTATTTGTATAAACTGACAAAAACAACGAAGACAGGAGATCTCAATTTTAGTTCATTTACAATCGAAGAAACCGTACATCGTATAATTTGCCTACCAATTCGAGTGGACTGAAAAGTAGATCCTATTCAGATAGATGGACAATGTCCATTGGATATGTCCAGGATCTCAAACATCTTTTTAGGTGGTCATCTAACGTTTCTTATAAAATGTAGAAACGTGCAGATTTTTTCAAAACATTTGTATTAAATATTTTTAAAATATTTTAATTAAAATTAAACACACTAATAGTTTTGAACTACACATGTTGATGATATAATAACGGCACTACCAAGATATACGGATTTAATTATAGATGTTTACAATTCTATCTATCAAAAATTCAATTTGCAACACTGGAATACATTGGAACATTTTTGTCTTTTTGGGCAGTGATCAAATTCATAAACAAAAGGATGGGACAATGATAACAAATTGATATCGTAGAAGCACTTCGTCTAGTAGATATCTTCATAAGGAACTGTGGTAAATAAATTGTAAACGTTGCTTGTGTTTGTTTTCATTTCTTTTTTCATATAGGTATGAATGGAAAATATTATATACAGTTCTGAAGACGGTCTACAAGAGGTCGAAACGTAGAAATTAAATGTTTTAAATAATTGTATATTTATTTAAACTGGCCGTTACAACGAAGGGAGAATTCACACTTTATCAATGTAATGTATTACACTGCAACCTGAATAGTGATTCAATGTAACATGGTCTTAAAACCTTGAAATACCGCATTCTTTAAGTACCTCCTGATTTACTTACAAATTTAAAGCAACCGGAAGGAATGTAGTAACTGTCAAGGAAAGTAAGAACTAGTTTCTAATGTTAATTGTGTTTTTCCACAAATATTACACCTAAATCATAGAAACTCAAATCGGACGCAAAAAATTTATCAATTACACGATTCTTCAGCAGAACATATACACGGAAAGAAAGAAACACGACCGAGTCCTGTCTACGCAGCACTGGTTACTGCGTGGCCGGTTCGCAAATACTTCTTATTTCAACTCGCTATAACTCGGTCAATTTTGAGAATTTTGAAACGAATAAAAAATGAAATTGTTCATTACAGTTTCCCAGATCTAGTGCACTAAGAAAAAATTATATATCTTAATAAATCAAAAAGTTATTAATTTTTTAATGCAGAACTGCGAAATTTGTGTTTGTATAGATTCAGGCGCTTCGTTTATCGAGCGAATTTCAAGCATCCGAAAACTTTCAGCGAGAAAGTTGTTCATTAAGGTATGAAGAAATTTTGTGGAAAGTTTCCTCTCGAATGCATTAATAGTTTAAAAGTAATGAATGTTTAATGTTGGTCGTGGCCTTGCGCGCATCGCCGTGGCATACATGACGCGCTGGCCGTCGGCCGCTACCTATTTTAAACATTCATTAATTTTAAAACTATTAATGAAATTGAGATGAAACTTTCCATAAAATTTGTTCATACCTTAATTAAAAAATTTCTCGCTGAAAGTTTTCGGATGCTTGAAATTCGCTCGATAAACGAAGCGCCTGAACGTATAAAAACACAAATTTCGCAGTTCTGCATTAAAAAATTAATAACTTTTTTATTTATTAAGATATATCACTTTTTCTTTCTGCACTAGATCTGAGAAACTGTAATGAACAATTTCATTTTTTATTCGTTTCAAAATTCTCAAAATTGACTGAGTTATAGCGAGTTGAAATAGAATGTATTTGCGAACCGGCCACGCAGTAACCAGTGCTGCATAGACAGGACTCAGTCGTGTTTCTTCCTTTCCGTGAAGCTTAATGCATTTCATATCCATTTCAATATCCATTTCAATTCGACTTGAAATCCGCATATTATTAATTACATTCATAGGGGTTTAGCTCAAATGCATTTATCACTTTTCTTATAAGTAGAAATAATCTAATAGTTTTTTTGACTCATCATGCGTAAACTTTAATTCATAAAACCCGCTTAAACTGAAAGAAACCTTACAAAATCTGACCATTATTGACTTCAGTTCTGAAATTTTGAACCCGATCTTCGGACATGGAGTCCCATTGTATACTATTGATTAATTTATACCCTGGGCAGAGTAATTGTCTGGTTTCTTTCAAATAAAATTTCGTTTTATTGCATTAATGCGTGGTAAATTAATCAGCATATTGCTACATTTTACTTACAAACTGTATAGATTTAATTCAACTTCAAATTTAATAATACATTTTAATACGCTGTCTATGACAAATAATGATTTTACCAAATTCATATTAAATTTATTTCAAACATGTCTACAATTATTTGCATCATGACGAATCGTTTCCAAAAATGTTGAACGATGTACTGATAATTGCAAATGATTCCACGCAGATTAACAATATTAACATTTTTTAGTTCCTGAGACAAAAGGTTGCACTGCAAAATCGCATTGAAGGATCAGTTTGCTGAACAAGTATTTAAGTTGAACATTTTATGTATATACGTACGTGCATAATGGACGCGTATAATTTAGTAATATCTGGATTCATTCTTGTATGAACTTGTCGCGTACATCATTTCAAATTATTTTGACAATTTTTAAAAAATATTCTAATGCATAATAACTAAAGTGCAATTAACTGTAAATCAATATATAAATTGTATGCATATAGGTCCATCTATACGAAGCTTGGTACTTCTCAGTATTTTCTTTTCAAACTTAATATTTCTGAAACTTTTTATGCCGCAGCAGCAAAAACTCGGATCGACGTTTAGTTACGGCACTCCAATTACTACTGAAATAAGGATCGGATTTATCCTGCTTATATGCACGGAATTTTATTGACATCGGCTTAGGCTAACATCTATTTAGGTTAACAAGAATATAAACAGACGTTTTATGATTGCAAATGGCAGTAAGTATTTGAAAAAGTGATATTGTTGCGCAAATTATGGGAAATTTAAATATTTTTGTCGGGATGACATCCTTCTCGTAATTAAATCGTCTAAAGTATTTTGAAAAATGTAATGTAAACTGTTATTGAAAATAAAATATGCCAACCTAAACAAAGTTGTAGGTTGATATGACTAAAAATTTCTGTACTAATCAAACGATAACTGAACTTTCAGTAACAGCTTATAGGATTCAACAGATAAGTTAATGGTAAATATAATAAGAGCAAAATTATTACAAAAAGTGTAACATATTTTTCCCAATGTTAACATTTGTATGAATACCGAAACAAATTAATTTGTTACCTCAACACTGTCCAAGTTTGCTCTAAAGTCACAAAATCTCAATATATTTATAATTGCATTAAACAATATTAATATAATTCGTAGTACTAATTACTGAAGCTCAAAATTATTAATATAAACATTTTAATACAGGAATATTTGCATTTAAATATCATAGATATTGCAAATAAACATCAGCTGTGTCAGGTATTAATGCTGTTGAATTTTCATGAGAATTTAAAAAATGTGAATAATAATTATTTTTCGCGACATATTCGAAAGTTACTATCAATTAAAAATATTGTTCGAAGGTGAAGTTTTCATAAGGTGGGGTGATTACCGCACTTTAAACGCAATAACTTCCAGACATCTGGAAAGATACACATATCGTGATTCTCATTCAATATATGCTCTTTGCATAAGAATGTGGTGAACTCTGCGATGAAGTTAGACGAATTTTGTATTTTTGTAGGAAATATATTTTTTATACAAGCAATTCAATTTTAAGAATAATGGACGTTATCAGAAATGAGTGATAGAAATGAAAATCGCGTTGGTGACGGATGTGAAAAGTTAGAGTGTTATTAGTTGAGAGAGTAATAGATAACCATTAATCCGGAAATAATAATTATAAAGAAAATATGCAAATATTGAATTTACTGAGTGTCCTTATTTTGAAGTTACATCTTTTTCTTATACGTACAAATGCACATATACATTTCAAAAATGACAGTGTTCCTGAACTGAAAGTATCAAATTATTCATCTTTAAAAGATGCAAATTGTGTTGAATTTTCTACTGACGGGAAATTGTGGTTTGAAAAAATTTCGATTCCAGCAGTGGCTGTTGCAAGATCGAAAACTCTTCCGGAAGGAGAATGTAAAAGACAACTTCGTCAGTACTTAAAGGATTTAGGCAAAGGCAAATTGTGGGCAACACAGAGTAAGCTTAATATATGTTAATTTTTCACGAATTCTGTCGTTAAAAAGAAATGGAAGAAAATTATCTTATTTAACTTGTGTGGTAAAATGTCTGACAAGGTGAATTATCGATGTGTTAATCGCGAATACAAACAAGTGTTGTATGGTTCGAAGGGTCTCGCCAAATATACGTTACCTCTAGAGTATTTTGCTTGAATCGGCTATGCAGTTGCCGCTATGTGCAAATTAAATTACATTAAATTTTAACACTTTTCCTATTATTATTGAAAGATTATAATGTCACTTATTACCAATATGGTTCTAGATTTAAGAAATTCAAAGTGTCTTATACAATATGGTGATCAACTTTTTGAAAAATTAATTTTATTTATTAGACCCGACTTACTGAATTCTTCAATCTTAACCTTAATACTAATGAGTAACCTTATAACCTTCTCGAGCACCTTCGACGGATTGAAATGTATTGGTGATCAGTCAAAATGACAGTACTATACACAGAGAGAAAAATATAGTTATATTTACTGTCGTAGAAATAGTCGATAATCAATTGGTCATTTTCATCATTTATGTAGTAGTAACATGTACTACGAGATAGTTATTTGTACTACTCGAATGTAGCAAGAGTTAGGACTAAATAAATAGTAGAATTTACTACATATTAGTGAAATGACAAGTTATGTATGTATATCAATTTAGATTTTAACTTGATTACAAAAGCATTTTGATTAATAAAAATTTTTTTCGTCCAAACCTAAACATAAGCGAACGAATGAAGTTGGTTTCAAAACTCAAAACAATAAACATGCAACTGCAAAGATTAGCATAGAGTTGCGGTGCCTTCTAGCAATTTATAATTTAAAAGTATTGTAAATAAAAGTGAGAGAAAATTACTAGAAGGAGGGAACAAATATAAAAAAAATAGAATATTATCAATACTCTCAAAATGGGGCTTAGACGAGTACATCCATATTTTTAAAAGTAAAATTTCTGTAGTGTCTTCTACGCAGTTCAAAACACAAACAATGTTTCTTATCGTCAGAGTTCTTTTGTTTTTTAATTTTAATTTTCTTTAAAAAACTAACGTCCAAACGACTAAAATGTGTGTTTAACTTAAAAATGTGTTATTGTTATTTCATAATATGTAATATATGGAAATTGTTATAAAAGAAAATATAGGCCGTGATGTTTTTTATTGAAGATACCAGAAGAGGCAATTAAAGTGTTGTTACCGGAATAGGGTCTAAGATACATATTAAAATCTTATAAATACATATTAATAACAAAAAGAGAAGAATGGATAAAATTACATTTGGAGGCCAGACATATACATATATTATTATTTAATAACAAATTTTTCTATTTTACATTTTATTTAAACAAATAATTAAAAGTAAATATGTTCATATTTAATCCTTTAAAACTCTAAAGTACACATTTTTGTCATGAAGTTTGATTCGAGATTATGTGCGAGATATGGTGTTTAATCTTCATTAAAAAAAAATTCTGGACTAGCTATTTCTTCATGAATAAAAATTGCTCTTTATAATTATGCTTCCAAAAGTTTTTTAAATTGTCAAATAAACTTTATATGGATTGGAATATTATTAGAATATCATTAAAAGTTATAAATAATGTGTTTAAAAGTGCATATAATGTTTATTGCTCTTTAAATTAAATTAAAACATTAATATTAAATATATTATCCTAATTTATCGTCATTCGTATAACAGCAGGTTATATTTAAGCGAAATAAGTACTTTATCTTACTATAGAAAATAGTAGAAATGACTTTAGATTAGTAATTTTAACAGCATTTCTGATAGTAAAACCTTTTACTACAGATGATAGTTCATTTGACTATGGGCAATAGTTATCCCGTCCATTTACTACACAAGATATTTTTTAGTAGATTTCATTATTTTGTTCTCTCAGTGTAGTAGAAAAAGCGTTTTGATTTAATTTAATTTGCGAATAACGCCATCTGTATAGCGGCCCATTCAAGCGAAATACTTAAACGAGATAACTTATAATGATTGATGAGTCCCTTCGAACTATTCTACACTTGTTCATATTCGCGATTATTTCCATAACTTCCCTTATAAGCTTACTAACTAAACCTCGAGGATTACACATATTGGAAATGTAACGATTTCTTATTGAATTTACTCAATGAGATTTGATTTTAATGTGAAAGCCGACCAAAAATAAGATCTACTTTTTGGCAAACCTTCTTTGATATACTGAAATAAATATGTATTGGTCAAGCAATCTTATTCATTACTATAACCTGTTACAATGTCATAAGTTAATGTGCTTAAAAAAAGCACATATTCCCATCGTAATTGACATATGGAAATTCGGGTTATTATAAATACATTAAAAACTTCATAAGCATGTATCGACAATATTAATAAACACTTATCAATTTTGTATTTATGTGCAAAAAGTACATGCGAATTGTTTTTTCAAGCACAAGTCGACTTTTATACAACTTTGTAAGCGAGTTCAACAAATGGGTGACAGTACAAAAATTAAATTACTATCTTGTAAGCGTTTTGCAAAAGCAACTCTACACAAAAATTTGCGAATATCATGCCTTATATTAGTACTTTTCTTTACTCGTGGTTGGGGTGCAATTTTCATAATTACAAAAACAAGTTTACGATACTGAATTATTGATTAAAGAAATTATTTAAATCCTCTAATATTTTCAATTTTCTACTTCAAACATATCATGTAGCACAGCTTTATTTTTACCTATAATCGTCGACTTTGTGTCATAAAATGCAGTATTGACCTACGACAATGAGATTTTAATATTCATCTTTATTATTTGTGATTTAATTATTCAGTTTTAACATTGTTTTTTTTTCTTGTTATGGAATGCATTAATGATAATTTTAAACGCATATCCACGACAATGTGAAGTTAATGACTTAAAAATTCAAATTACAAGGAAACGTTTTTTTTAACATTGTATGATTAAAATATCCACAATTAAGACGGATTTTCTCTACCGACTTTTTTTTAGGACTTTTTTATTTAAATGCACTTACATTTACAAATTATTCATTATCAACGCGTTACTTCAATCGAGGTAAATTAATATAACTTAATTTTCAGTGTATGATTCGTCAACTAAAATTCCGTCTGGAATCGTTGTTGGCAAAACTCGTCATTTAGGTAATTTCGATGAATGCTATGGGATTAATGTACAAGTACCTATATCAGATAGTGAAGATGATATGAAAATACATGGAAAATATTGTCTTGTGGAAATCAACTACCGTCAAAATAAATTACAAGGCCGTTTTTCAGGAAGACATGAACTTCATTTTGATCCGAACGATTCTGTTTGGGAATCTATTAGTGTAAGCTACAAACATAATTTACATAAAATACAGATGATATGCATTAATGTTCTAATAAAAATATAGATTAATAACTAAACTTAAAATGTCCATAATAAATAAATACACGGTGAGTCAAGCCCCACTTATTTACAAGTAATTTACAATTGATATTGATGCAGGTTACTAGCAAAATAGTTAATTTAACTATTTTTTTGTAATTCCATGTTTTACTTTTGTAAAATGGTTCCCTAACTACTTTCTTTCTTTACGTATAGACGACATTGAACAAAAACTTGGAAAATACATTTTGCATGTCAATGTGTTATAATCTAAAAATTAAAATAACAACTCATTAATCACTTAATTTTTACAGGAAAAAGGAGATTTTCGTCGAATTAAACGATACCTATTACAAGTGGCTACTTGCTTTCCTGCAGCATGCAGCGCGAAAGACATTGAAAGTGAATTAATTAAAATTTATAATGAATACAGCCAAGAAAATAATTTAACTATACAAATTTCAGTAAATAATTATACATGTCAATCTCAACTCGACGCTCCAGAATTTTCGACATCTGCGATTATATTCACGTAAGAATACAATTTCGTTTATTTTTGTTTTTATGAAATTTAATAAATAAAATTTATGTAACAAAAAAGTAATAATATTTTGACATAATAATAGCATTCACACATATGGAAAAAATAGAATTATTAGACAGACTATTAATTTGGACATTACGATTCCATTAATTAATCTCACAATTCAATTAAAACAAAAGCGTAAGTCGTTATATTACAATCTTGCTTTATTTACTTGATTTTTGCCATTTAATCTTTTCATTCATTGATGTCTTATGCCACTACATGACTTACACATGTTCGTCTAAATTAATTTAATTATGTTATTTATTTAATTAATAAATTAATTACCGTAATACTGAAATAAACATTATTGAAAATATTCGACCGAAAAACTTCGTGTAAATAAATATTCGGTTTCGTTTAGATAAAAATTAAAATTTGATTGCTCGATTTGAAATTGCGGATTCGCAAACGAGCCGTATGTATTTTGATCTTCACGGACCTTCAAATTTTTCAAACCACCAAGAAAGCAAAAGCCGATGCAAACAAACATGCGTCGTCGTTATCCAGCGATCTACCACTTTTTTGCTTCTGTCCACGAGTAATACTTCCACGTAAAGGACCTTGGCGCCGCAATTGAATTTCAAAACTTCAAACTCAAATTTCGAACGACCACAAGATTGACAAATTTCTCCGGACTCGCTCTCCAGATTCCAACGCAGATATCACAATGCAAACCGCCAAGTCCCGAATGAATCTTCCCTTTGTCGAAAGCGCCAACTGCAAGGCGTGTCGATCACAATCGCTATCAGAATCCCTAGAAGTCATTGGCCAACTTCGATGGGTTGTCTTAGCCTTCTCCCAGTACCCTTAGACTGCTTCACCTAAAAGTGACACATAGGCCCAGGATGGCAGCGCTTATTCATCGGACCCTCCAGGTAGATCCATCCAAGATGAGTGCAAGAACTTCTATCATCATCTCTTTATTATTCAACTAGTGAAACATCAGAGCAAAACACCAACAGCATGAAACCACTCAACCAAAAAGTCATATTTCAAAATATTTTGTGAAAATAAATAACCAAAAAGAAGGCACGCTTGTGAACACGCCATATTGCTATTCAAGCATCTTACATAGTCCAAAATAAACGCCTGTTCTCCTGCAGCCGACTGTGCAATGACGTGGGGAAAACTGCAGAAAATCCCACGCCGAAGTACTTTAATTATACAAAATATATATAATCAGTACCAGATACTGATACCAAAATTCACTGAAACTGAAACCAAACTTTTCCATTACGCTCAATTAAATTTATAATCACGTGTCTGTAACAATTATTCCAATTCAAAACACTAATCATAATATTCAGGTTATATTATTTTAAATGTTCACTGCTATTATACTTATTTATTTTAATTTGATTCGTCAAAAATTCATTGAATTATAAATCCAAATTACTAAACGATAAATATGACGTTGTACATCCCTTAGGGTATCATTTTAATGGGGAAATAAAGTAAAATTCGTGGTACACGGAAAGAAAAATAGTTAGTCTAAAGCACGATTGGTTGGTTTCAAACATCAAGTCATTTTACGAAATGCAGCAGTTCGGCAGTTGGGTCCTAGCAACCCAAAGTCTAGAATATTCAGGTTAGAGAACCTGACGTATAAAAAATTAAGCACTTCGAAGTGTTCGTTTCTGAGAGCCTAACTACCGTTGAATTTGAAAATAACAAAATTGAAATGACTAAATCCGAATAATCGGAAATTACAGGCTACTACGCTCCTGTGCTCTGGGATAACCATATTTCGTTCCGTCTCGAGCTACTAATATTAGCACCCGGAAAAACTGTTAGGTGCACACCTAAAAATATTGAATTTAGTACAATGCAATTAAAAATAGTGTATTTTAGGTATATATTTTATCTCATTTTAGCACCGAGTATGATAACATTGCTCTAGAAGTTTATTGTCATTTTGTTACAAAGCGATGGCGATACAAATGTTCAAACCCATCAAATCAATAGTTTCCCAGAAATTCCTTCTCAGGGAACATTAGTCCTTTTTTCCAAACAATTTATTCACTTCCTGCCTAATTATATATATTTTTTTTATGACTATAAAATACATTAAAAATATTACTCGTTCCAAAATCTTAGAGCATCATTATTTCTAAACAATGCTCCGAACGGTTTAAAAAGTATGCAAAATCGGTTCTGCGATTGATATATCATTAAAAAATGTTTTTAAATCATACGAAAAATTTAAAAGTTTCGAGAAACAAAATAAATTTTAATAAAATAAAATTTGGATGAATAGTGCTCCAAAAAGTTTGTTCATGGTTGGTCCTTTTGAAGACAAATATTATTTATTGCGGTACAAAACTTTTACATATATTGAAGAATTCATATGGTTTTATTCTCTTCAAGTTACCAAAAGAAATATAAGGGTAAACTAATAATAATTGTTATAGATCAATGACTGGAGTGATCCTTGCATTGGTTGTTGTGGCTACAGCATATGACTCATTCCGAGAAGTAGAAAATAAAAACTCACACTCAAGAAAAAGAGATCTTCTACTTTGTTTCTCTGCTCGGCAAAATTTACGAACAATTTTCGAAGTCAATTATAAACACGTTCGCATGTTTAGTTTTAGTTGGACATCGAGTAAAAACCCAGTGGATGGCTCCTGTACACAATTATGAATTAATAGAATATGTAAGGATGCTTTTATATTAATTTAGGCGTCTATTATTTTTAGTTATATTACATTTAAAGAAATACGTATAATGCAAAACTTGCATGGGCGATTATTTCACTGAAAAAATGATGTCTATGGTATAAAATCCTGGAAGACAAACTCCCGGTAGTCAAAATCCCCTACCGCTAAAATTCTCACATTCCAATCGATGTTTATCATTAAAATGAATTATGAAAATCTTGTGATGATAATCCCACTCGGATTATGTCTTGGTAATCTAAATAGATGCGGTACGAATAAATAGAGATTGTGGTTGCGGAATTAATTAATGCCTTTCTGAGAGTGATAGCGTTCTGCTAACCGTGGTTTTGAGGAAACAGGGTTTGCCCTAATATGAACAAAATTTTAGTCTATGGAAAACCCTTTTTCTGTAAAATGGCGGTTGTCGTAACGCATTTACCCCCTTACTGTTCAAATTTTGGATTAGAAAAAAGTGGACGGAGTCGGATTGAATAAAACAGGTTCGAAATGTGGATAAGCGTTTTTTCCTTTCCATTTCTATCTGATTTTTTAAGCAGAAATATTATTAATAACGAGTGTGGTATTAGTGAGAAGGGATTTTGAATTAGGGGATTATTTGTAGGTATATAAGCGTACCGCTTATGAAACATTCGAATAATATCCGATAATTTTGAAAGACTTGGTGTATTATTTTACAATTGAAAATTTACAAACTAAAAAATTTGTCACACTTCCACCAATAATGTTGCGGGTTGCCTATATATAAAAACGGGCGTTTGACAGGTTGAGTGAAAAAAATCGAATACTGAAAAAAGTCAAATTCTTGGTACTTTTTCTGTATTTTTCTTGATAGGGATTTTATATGCTAGACACAAATAACCCTCCGAATACCACTGGAGCATTAAAATGAATCAGGTTTCCCTTAGGGTTGCCTACGTATAAATGAAGTCTGCAACGAGCTTGTAATGATTTAACCAATTAATTTGTGGTATTGAATGCGATCATTTTTCTTCATGTATAAAATTTCTACAAAGATTAGATTGCTGCAAGCAAAACTTAATTTATATTCTTGTCATTTAAATAATTGTAATTAACTTATTCTATCAATTTACAGTTGCACACTATTCGTTATTTTACAATCGTATACAATGGAAGTATTGTCGTAGACGGTTTCTTAACACTCAGTGGTTTGTTGACTTGCTATGGATTTCTGGACCAGTTCAGTAAAACCAAAAAGGCTAACTTTATCGCACTTGTAGTTATACGTTATTTAAGGTTGGTACATTTGTGCTTATACTTTCTTAAGTTAGTAATATTAATGTATAACATAAAAGATTAACTTGGTACTAATAGAATCGAATCAATTCAAAACAGTTCATTTATAACAACATGCATTTTGTACAAACCCGTAAGGTATTTTAGCAATATATTTCTACCTGAATTACTATCTCTACCTTGACTGTTGCAACTCAATTTTTTTTTGTACTATTTTTCTCTAAAGTCAGAAAGTCATTTACGCATTTCAGAACTATTTCACGGATATTGAAAGACGCGGAATATCTTAATAATCGCTGCTTTCAAGCTAAGTCCCTAATTTAAAAAAAAAACATTAAAAAAAATCGTAATTATTCAACGCCACGATCACCACAAAGTTTTATTTTTGTTTTTAATATCTTTAAAAAAATATATAAAAAGAAATATTCAATAAAAATCGGGAATATGATTCTACTGAATTAATTTAGATGAATATTATATGTACGTTCTTTTACAGAATCAATATATTTTCATGTTTCATTAATGCTCATTTGCAGATTTACTCCAGCATACGCGTTTGTTGTTTATTTTTATGCTACGGTTTTCCCTCATTTTGGAACCGGACCATTATGGAGACCTGTCATCGAAAAAGAATCTGAATATTGCTGGACTTATTGGTGGAAAAATCTATTTTATGTGAATAACTACATAAAACAAGAGGAAATGGTACGTACAGCTAACAATTAGTTATGCTTCTCTGAAGTCTAATTAGAATAGGAGTTGTGCCACTAATTGGATTTGATGGGAACGTTAATAGTTATTACTAGTTAGGACTTCATGAAATTATTGGTTACACGTCGTTACTAATTGAAATCGTTAGAATCTAACAATTTGTAATAAAGGATAGGATAAAGGATTTGGAATTTTACCCCGCTTTAATGACTTAGATGCCTATTCGCGGGTCGGCTCTCGGGTGGAGGGGTATAGGATGGACAACACATATAGACATTATACATGACGGAACAGGACAACACAACACCCACCCAGAGCCAGTCCCCCCTACCCCAATATCGGTACCACCAGCAGATTCGGCGGTCTGTGCCTTAGCGAGTACGACGCGGGGCTTATCCCATCTTTATCCGAGATAAGACCCACGACGTACCGACCGCGGATAAGACGCTGACCGTACCGATAACTGCCGACGGGGGTCGGCAGCGGTCCCAAATTCGAAGAAAATTGCACGGACGGGGATTCGAACTCGGGACCTTCGCGACGTTCAGTTCGGGCGGACTAAGACTGACGCCTTAGCCCGCACGACCATCACGCCGACTCAACAATTTGTAGTAAAAGTATTTTTTACACTGAATTATGGGATAATTTATGACATTTACATTTTGAAAGTTACAAAATGTAAAAAAAATTGTATTTTCATAAATAGGCTATATCTTGAGTGCAAATTCAAGTTGTTACATCACCAACATATATTTTGACATTTAAAATCAATACAAAAAGTAATAAAAAACATACTTTATTTTACTTGAAAACTGATTTTAGAATGGATTTAGAAACAAAGCTTGTAAAATAAAAAAACCGCATAACATAACACATATGCATAACACCGCATAAATTGATTTATATTTAAAGCTGTAATTGCTCAAAATCAAATTGTATAAACTTCAGTCTTTAAAGCATACTAAATAATGTATAATAATGATAAAATAATCAAAATATAAAAAAGAGTAAAAAAACTAGGGAACTCAATTTGGAATAACTAACTCTTAAACGAATTAATATTTGCGCCTCAAATTTTAAAAGTTTTTCATTTTGGTATATTCCACACGAAGTTAAATAATGTAAAGACTCGACTGTAAGCAATGAAATCATTTAGAAGCATTTAAACAAATTATAGATATTTTTATTTTCAAACGCTAATTTGCTTACTGCTAGTTTGTACAATTTGTATATTTTATTATTGAGTTCCCTAGTTTTTTTACTATTGTTCATCTTTTTCCACTCTTCAAACGGCTGTATCTGAGAAACTACTTATTGAAACCGGACAATTGCTTTAAATATGCAGACAATAATATTAGCTTTCATTTGGTGTATACACACTATACGTAATATAATTATTTTATAATTGTTATACTGTTATTTAAATATACTTACTATAAATTAACAAAATTGATATTGTTCATATCGTATATAATCTTGTATTTTTTATCATTTGCAGTGCATGTTTCAATCCTGGTATTTGAGCGTTGATTTCCATGCGTACATTTTATCCATATTTGTAATATACGCATTTTGGAAGTTACCAAGAAAGTTGGGTTACTTATTTCTCGTACTTTTAACTCTTGCAAGTTCTGCGATAGTATTTTACGTCACTTACGTTAACAATATACAACCAGCGTTTATAGGATTTCCATAGTACGTATACACCGTAATATAAAATACATATATACATTATTAATAATTACGTAGCATTACACTGCGTAAACTATATTATAACAATCGTGTTTGCAAACTCGACGCTCAATTTCAGAGTTTTAAATTTAAATTATATTATGCGTCTCGTTCTCAATGATTACCTGTAGTACTGTTTTAAGAATGCAAAATAATCACAAGTTGGAGTTTAAACTTAAACAAAATGCGATATGTGAGTCTCTTCAGCTTCATACAGCATAATATTCTGTTTGTCTGTGAGGTCATAGTACACTAAATTTGATCGAATAAAGCACTGAGTTGATTTTGGCGATTATTTTAGTAATGTGGAGTTTCCAATTTAAGGTTGGAGTTATCCATACCCCCAAGTTTTTTAGCGAATGTACGAAAGGAATTGGTTCATTATTAATTAGAACAGCATTTTTGAGTATACTATGATCGAATGAATTCATAAAGAATGAACTGCCAAGAATCATGAATGAAAATTTTGATTGTCTTGAATGAAAATAAGACAATGTTTGCGATGCGCCTGCTACGGCACAGGCTGCCTACTAACTGTTGACGGTGTCGATTATGTGTAGTATTTGTGATTGTTTACTTGTTTCTATCGTCCTGTGTGGAATAATGATTAAGCCTTGCCCGATTAGCCATAGATGGCATAAAGTTGGCAAGTAAATCTGACCACTGTATGTAATGTATGTAACTGCCAAGAATCATATCCTTAGTTTTGCTTACATTAAATGAGAGACCATTGCATTTCGCCCAGTTAAACAAGGATTGAGAGTCAAGTTCGATAAGCGCAAGACTACAAGTAAGTTCAGAATCGGGGCATTGTAAATATATTTGTGCATCATCGGCGAAAAGCATACGCTTGCGATATTTTAGAACATAGCTCAGGTCATTGATGAATATAGAGAAGAGCAAATGTCCAAGTACAGATCCTTGTGGGACCCCGCAGGTGGTAGTAGCCCATTCCGAGAGAGAGAGATCATCTTTTAATATTGCTTGCGACCTGTCGGTAAGGTAATTGTGAAACCACTGAAGAACTTCTATGGAACATCCAATGTCACGTAATTTTCTTAATAAAATACAATGAGGTATCGTGTCAAACGCTTTGGTAAAGTCAGAAACAACAAGAATTGTTACCATACGGCCATCGATACCTCTACGAACATCATCGAGGACGTTCAGAAGAGCAGTTTGAATGCTGAAGTTAACATGAAACCCCGATTGATATTTATCATGTATATTATGATTTTGAAGATAAACAGAAAGCTGGTTGTAAACACATCGCTCGAGATACTTAGAAGCCTCACACAGGTTGGCAATAGGACGAGTATCAGCAGGAGATAAAGGGACTTTTATTGTACTGAGAGATGTAATAAGCTTTTTTTTCAGGCAGCTGGAAATTGTGAGGTTTTCAATGAGGCGTTAAAAATTTGACACAGTGGCGTGATAATTATACGATCACATAAGGAAAAATCTGTAGAGCTGATTCTATCAACACCAGTGGATTTGGATTTTGAGGACTTCACCGCACGCTCTGTATCCGAGGGGATAAGTGGTTTGAATACGAAAAGTGGACGGTCAAGGTTTATAGAGAGGGATGGTATAACAAGAGACTCTTCAAATGGTTCCATAGGTCTTTGGGACTTTTTGCAAGTTCAAATTTTTTGCTCACATTAGACTCACGGGCTTGTGATAGATTGAAGTTGATTTTGGACCGCATTGCCTTATATTCTCTAAGTTAATTTTCGGATCGTGTTGACTTCGTAGACTTATACAATTTGTCTCGTTGTTTCATAAGATGGCGAAAATTTACATCGACCCATGGTTTTCTTTTATTAGAAATTATAACCGTGCGATAGGGTGCGGTTAAGTTGAGAGCCATCGTGATCAAAGACGAAATACTACTGACTGCCAAATTCATCTCGCTATTAAACCAGTCAATCTGTGCCAAATTGGAGTTCAATAATAAATTAAATCTGTCTAGATTAAAATTACGCATGTCGCGAGTGATTTTAGGTCTATGGAAGATATTGGGTTTTGGAAAAAGAAAATTCAATTCTATAAAATAATGGCCAGCAATAAAAGGTGAAACGGTCTTAGAATAAGAAAAAACATTGGACATCGATTTAGTAATGACTAAATCAAGCCAAGTATCAGAGGAACTGGTATGGTGAGTGGATTCGGATGGAACTAAGTACAAAGAGTGGAGTACAAGCATCTGGTTAATAAATTCTGATTCAATATTTTTATTGTTCATATTACAGTTAAAATCTCCAATAATAAGGACATTGTTGTAAATCGGCAAATAAATGGATATGGTTTGGAAGAAAATTTATGGAAGAGCAGCTTCAGGACGCCGATAAATAACGGCTAATAAAAGTTTATCATGTGATGTAGACACTTCGCAAATAATAAATTCGGGAGCATTAATAAATTCACCAGGTGAAGTTGCAAGTATTTTTGTACGGTAGTTCGAGTATATGGGCATTATTCTAGAACTTTTAAACTTTGAGGTTGAAGAAAATTTCATTTTATTTTTTAGGCACATTCATGAAATTAATTTTATTGGCTTTAGAATTGATCAAATGACACGAAAAACCTTGCGTCACTCATTTATACACAATGTATTTTTTTTTAATGTAACATGTTACGTTACTCGTAAAATTAGTTTTTAGTTTTGTAACGTTTAATATACATAAAAAATTCAGTTCTTTTGCTTATGGCCTAACTTTTAGAAGCTAGTATATAAAATTAAACGTCTAGTTAATAGTTATTCAAATTTAAAATAATGGATTAAATATGGCGGACTATTTTTACAAAATTTCTTTGATTTTTATAAAATTTGATATGTTAGGGTTTTTGAGGCCACTGATTACAAATCCAAAGTCAGTTTCCATTAAAATTTGAAATCCAAATACATGATTTAACATTAAGGATACCAAAAAATTAAAACGATTTGTAAAGAATAATCATTTTATTATTGTCAAAAATTGTGTTTTTTGTTGTATTAAAAAAACACAAAATTTGTAAATACTATAATAACATAGGAGAAAAGATCACAATGATTCCAAAGTACTTAGAAGCTAAATTGAGGCTCAGGGAAGAAGAACCGGTTAAGCGCTCGAAGCCAGTAGCAACAGACAGGAGTCAGACAAAAAAATTCGACTTCGAAAAATCGAATTGAAAAAAATACCACTATACAGAGAATTTCAAGCGGAACAATGTTTACATTTAACATTTTTTAATTCGACTTCAACTTTTTTAGGAAATAATTAAAAAGTGAAAAATGTCACCGGCCGCTAATTCACAACTTTTTAATTATATATCACGATATCTCGTGAACTATCAAACGAAACGACTTGAAATTTTAACTACGTATACAATATAGTAATACAAAAACGAATAGAAGGTTAAACAATTTCAATTTCTTTTTTTCTTAATACAGGCATATGTAAACACGATGCAACGGTATTCATGACAATTTTTTTTTCAAACGCTTGGGGAGTCGAGCGAAGTTTTCGGAAATGAAAAACTCAAATTGTAGCATTGTAGAGAAAGAGTTGAAAAAGTTTTCTGCGAAAACAGAATTTGGAAAAATGTACACAGTAAAAAACGACGAACGTTAATTTAGCGCTATAATTTTCGAGAGCGCGGTCGGCGTTTCCCTCTCGACCCGGGTATACAGCGAGCCGGACGGAGAAACAAAGACGGGCGCTCTCGAAAATTATAGCGCTAAATTAACGTTCGTCGTTTTTTACTGTGTACATTTTTCCAAATTCTGTTTTCGCAGAAAACTTTTTCAACTCTTTCTCTACAATGCTACAATTTGAGTTTTTCATTTCCGAAAACTTCGCTCGACTCCCCAAGCGTTTGAAAAAAAAATTGTCATGAATACCGTTGCATCGTGTTTACATATGCCTGTATTAAGAAAAAAAGAAATTGAAATTTTTAACCTTCTATTCGTTTTTGTATTACTATATTGTATACGTAGTTAAAATTTCAAGTCGTTTCGTTTGATAGTTCACGAGATATCGTGATATATAATTAAAAAGTTGTGAATTAGCGGCCGGTGATATTTTTCACTTTTTAATTATTTCCTAAAAAAGTTGAAGTCGAATTAAAAAATGTTAAATGTAAACATTGTTCCGCTTGAAATTCTCTATATAGTGGTATTTTTTTCAATTCGATTTTTCGAAGTCGAATTTTTTTGTCTGACTCCTGTCTGTTGCTACTGGTTTCGAGCGCTTAACCGGTTCTTCTTCCCTGAGCCTCAATTGTAGATGTGCCATTAAATAATTTAATTTTTCAAAGTGAGTTTCGCTTGGAAATTTAAAGTTTGACGTGGTCGCATTTTTTATGTATAGGTGGCACACATTCGGGCAAAGGCTCAAATTACTTCTTATCATATAGGTAATGTACCCCTGTTGTGTGGTTTCTTAAAAACCAATGTGAAAAAAATTATCTAAGGTTGATTGCTAAATTGTCAACTATAAAAAAAAGTTATCTCGCAAGTTTGAAGGTATATCATTTTATTCCTCAGTGAGGCACATTATTAAGTTAAGGATTTTTCATTTGTTTACATCCCCAAATACTTTCACAAAATACCACAGACCATAAAAAAAGGTGCAAAAAGTTTCAGTGTTAAAACTAAAAAAATGTAGTGAGTGTCACGCACCAAAAACAGGCAAATTCACTACTTTTATTGACTCTCATTGTTTTCTACATATCTGTAATTAGTAATAAACACTTATTACATGTAAAACGAACAAAAAATTGTTGATCTGTCGTGTTGCAAAGTTATATTTAAAATTTTTAAGGTATCATAATGAGCGACAACATAAAGTTTAAAAGTTCTAGAACAATGCCCATATATAAAGAGCGACACTACCCCCTGTTTTTCCAAGCCTATCATTTCTGAAAATATCATACTTGTTTATATGCACAAGTGAGTCGGGAATGGTAGGAGTTAAAAATGTTCCGGTAACAGCAGTAATTTGATATCTATTAAATGGGTATAAGTTGCGACTAGATCTAGATATGTCAATAGGCGATTTGCATTGATGTCACCAGTTTTTGTAAAAACATTTGGAATGAAGAGTATGAGAGGATAATATTGGGTACCAGCAATACAGGGTGATGACTGCATTGGTGTTGCTATAGGGTTTGATGATCAAAGCAAATTGTCAGGAATGGGGGGAATAATGGATGTGTCTTGGATTGAGTCGCGTTTAAGTTCCGCAAAAGCCTTTTCGGAAGCAATTTTAAGCTTGTTTGATCCCTTAGATTTAATCATGTAAATTATGCCATTTTCAGTCCGAGGAGTAGGCAAATTATTATCGCGAGCAAACAATTATTTCACTGACTTAAAAAGCGAGAAAATATGAGGCGAGAGCATTTCACGAATAATAATATGCAACTACGATTGAGTATCAAAGAGTGAGGAGGCCCGTAGACTCCCGTGTCCACGACGCTTACGCAAAATAGGGTTTTTAGCCATGTCACCGCTAACTTCCGCAATGATGGTTTTTGTCACCTGTGGCCGTACACCTATGGCTGCAACGGATTGCCGCCACGGATTGCGTTGAACATTCCTAATCTGTAGTACATTATGCCGTACTTCCGATAAGTTTAACTTGTCAAGGATCTTTCCTACGATGTCCTTATTGTCGAGCTCGATGTTCTCTGGTATATTATAAAAAATGAGTTCCGACGGAATAGGCACTGCACAAATTTCTTGTTGACCGGTTTTTTTGGGCGGCTTTTAATTTGGATACTTGCATCTTTAAGTTGGCGTTCTCAGTTTTTAGCTCATGGACTGAGAGCTCAAGATGAGTCTTGAAGTTCTGAGAACGAAACGCATAATATAATTAGCAGATCAAACTAGCCCGACAAAGTCGGGAGACGTTCGATCAGAATTATATGTAGCGTCTCGTTCGAAGATGATTATACACCCACCCAAGTTTGTTTATGAAAAGCCCATAATCATCTAAAGAATTAGACAATTACTTTATCAATACATTCTCTAAACAATATGAATATAGACAAGATCACAGGAAGCTGAAGAGATGTACATTTTGCATTTTGTTTAATTTTAAACTCTAAACTTGTGATTCTTTGGCATGCTTAAAGCAGTTACCACAGGTAATCTCTTCTACGGGCTCGCTTGATCTGCTAATTACGAGTGACATGTGAAATTCCGATTGTCGGTGTAACAGTTAGCTTCTTGATGTCCGCCATTTTGAGTCAGCCATTTTTAATTTTGCAATTCTGACATCAAATTCGTATTCAGCGACCCCAAAAACATACGGAAACCAATTGCCGTTTATATCGAAGATTGATTTGTCCAACCGGTTCGTTGATTTTACAGTAAGATCTCTCTTGATGGGCTTTCTCTTTAAGGAACATTCTGTTGAGCGTCCAGATGCCGTTCTCTTTTTGGGCGAACACGTGCCTCCCCAACCCAGTCATGTGTATATGTAACATCGCGCATGTGCGTAGTACATTGGCGCAGCGGTAAACGCCGCAGTAGAATGGGAACGACACCATCCCTCACGCGGCCTATTAAGAGGTTGAGCCGAGAACCGACGCATCCCATCAAGGGAGATCTTACTGTATTTCTATGTTTGAAACGCTATACTGGATAAGTTGTTTTAAATTTTGCAATTCTGACTTCGGATTCGAGATCAGCGACCCTTAAAACCATAGGGTACATAGTTTCCAGAAAGATAAAGTTTGATTCTAAGGGCTAAAATCGCGTGTGCGGAAAACACCACTGGTATGCCGTATGCGCTAATGGGTTAAAATAATTTGCATGAGTATGTTGATTTGTATTTGAGTTCGGAAATATAATATGGTTTTCAAAAGTTTTTGTGCCAGAGTTTTTTTGTCGGAAGTTTTTTCTGTCGGAAATTATTTTTACAAAAGTTATTTCGTTGGAGTTTTTTAACCAAAGTTATCGAGTCATGGACCCGTACTGACATTCCCGCGCAAAAGTAAATTGAAAGTCTTATTGAAAACTTACTAAAGGTAACATTAATCCCCTGCTAACAGTCTATCACTGGTTGTGACACGTGTACAAACAATTAAAAAAACAAAGAATCAATTTCTAATAGAACGATAATTTAACACAGAATGAACTGAAATTATATTTTGCAGTTTAAGAAGTGCAGTTGAAGACCCGTACTTTCAAAATTATTGCGTAAAAACACACATGCGTTTAACGCCATATCTAGTCGGAGTAATTTCTGGAGCGATGATTTACGACTTTGATTCTGTCAAATGGCGCATTCCAAAGGTATTTCTGCAACAAGAATTTTAGTCATCATGTCCAAAAATATACATATTGTATTCTTTTCGAAATTAAGCGAATTGTTATATTTATCTTAAATAAGTTTTTATTATGTAATACTTTCCCTGTACTATCCTACTAATCCAAATAAACTGGTTTCAGCTCTGGTCGAATATTCTATTTCTCTTGCTAGTCGTCGGTATGAGTCTGATTTCGCAAAATCTTGCATTTAAATATTATGATCCTAACACAAATGCATCTCCGCTTGACAAAGCTCTTTACGCAAGTATTCATCGAGGCTCTTTCGGTGCCAGTTTTTGTGCATGCTTTATTCTTTTACAAGTCGGTACTGGCTTGGGTAAGTATTTGGTATCTTGATTGTCGTTAATTACAATTTGACCAAAAAGGACAATTATCAAATGACAAAATTATTCCTTTTTCAATTTCTCGATAAATTAAAAGTATTAGAATGGCAAACGAAATTTAACTATTTTGTACGGAATCGCATTCTAGGAATTAGTAGGAATAAACAGAAATTTACGTGGTAAACTCAAACCATACAGATGACCTAAATATATTTTAAAAAACATTACAGAATCCATTTGTTGAATGGGTATACATTTTTAAAGAGAGGTAATACGCGTAATGAACGAATATATATTCGTTGAAACACGTGTTTGGTTTTTATTTAATTGGTTAAGAAAAAAAAAAAAGAATACATATTAATAATGTACTGAAAAACCTTTACCGTATTACATCATTTAATATTACCCACCTTTTGCTTGTTTGTAAACAAAATTTTATCAAATCACTGGATTATTTTCGAATTACTTATTGTAAATGTGTAATATTTTTGTATATAATTACTAATGTTACGTACATATCTACCACTATAGATACTATTAATTATTGATTAATAATTGATAATTTTTTAATTGCAGATTTCCATTACAACTTCATGACTCCACGATGGGTGCAACCACTTGGAAGAATATCTTACAGTGTTTTTCTAATTCATTTCTTTATTTACCTTTATGATGTAGGGACGACAAGAAATGCTAAAGTATTTAGCTTTCATAATGCGGTAAGTTACACTGAATAAAATAAAATTTAAGACCTATGAAACATGGACGCTTGCGCACGTCCGGTAAATCCATTATAAATTTCAATTAATTTATGTAAGTTCATAATTTGAATGAATATGTTGGAACAATATTCTGAATAGTCTGAGAGTTAACCCATTAACCCCCTTTCAGTGTCTACATTGTGCAACAGATGGTTATGAGGGTGCTAATTACAAATCAGCTTACGCGGTTGTTTTCACTAATAAATAATTCCCAAATTTTGTTAAAATTCACATTCAATTTGGTTTATTTCTAAGCACAGTGCGTTAGTTTCTTCAATTGGTATATTTTGTATTCTTAATTTCAATATTTCAGTTTTGGAATTTCATACCAGATGTTTTCTATTCGTTCCTGACCGCACTGGTACTTTCCGTCTGCATCGAAGGACCTTTAAGAAAAATGGAAAAGGTTGTTTTGTCTCCCCGAAAGAAATTAAAAAATACGTAAGGAACATTTCGTCTACACACATTTATTTTGTAATCACGAGTATTAAGATTGTATTAAATGTTAAACATTTTTAGGAGTACTAACGGTAATAATAAGAAAGCCAATTAACATCAGATGTTTAGCATATGATACTACTGTAAGTATGATGATCTATTGGAATCTGTATATATCTATAAACAAAATATGTCAGATAATCACGTCGATCTGAATTAGTTATCAAGCTAATTTATTAGATAACAATTATATAAGTATACGAAAGCCTCTGCTGTACTTTAATTCACATTAAATTGACTGCCAAAAGATAAATCGAATGATTTCTAGCAGATTAAACAAAAATAAACTTTTATAATAAACAAAAATTTGGTATAAGTGACAAACAGCCGACTTCTTCGCATTTCTAGTTCTAGATGTTCCAACTCCACATTTTATCGCAATAGAAAGAAAAAACAGGTATACTGAAAACTCGGCGAATTAAATGTCGAAAATTGTTCAGGACACATCAATTAATGTCCTAACATTTAGTAATTAATACAAGGTGCATTTTCTTTCTAAAAGCTTGAAATAGATGTGGAGTTGGTTCAAAAAATTAAGAGTTAGATGGAGGGGAGGGGTTAAACACACATTTTTACACATATCAAGAAATTATTGTTAAACTCCAAACAAATTATATGTATCCAAAACTACTATTTACGTATCATTTATTAATGCTATAAACTGTAATTTTGACATAATAAATAGAATATAAAATAGCAATTTATGTTATTGTGAATGCACCAATATTTTTACAATAATAAGTAGTATGAAAAAATATAAATAAATAAAACTAGCGGCTTCGATCCTGCTGTCTGTAAAGATAATACACTGCCATTCAAAAAGCTTGGCGATTTAGTAAACGGATTGTTGATGTCTTATTCCACACTTTTATAGAAGAAAGCAATTGCAAAATTGTGAAATTGTATGGTGTTTCTATGGATAAAATAATGTTTCATGAGTCCAAAATATGTGACGAATGGAATGAAAATTTCAGTTTAGCATTGGAAAATGAAAAAATTACATTATGAAGAAGAATCACATTTCATCTCTCTTGTACCTTCAAGCCTCTTAAAAAACTATATTTTATTACGTATTAGAGGAACTACCGAGCACATGATAAAAATTTCACGGAATCTTTCGGAAACTAAAGGAGTATAAGAGAAACCCGATTCATATTCTGGAAATCATGAAAAGAATGAAACAATTAGTGATTGTCAATAAAAAAATAAATTTCACAATATTCTTAGATAGTAATACATCAACCACGCAATAAAAATAAAAAATCGTACAGCTACTCATCAGCAACATACAAAAAGAATGATGCTATTTTTTCCCGTGTATCTTGATACATTTCCAAACAATTTCGATTTGGGAAATTCCAGACACTTTTAATTTTTATCATCTATAAGTAGCTCTTAATGAAATATTTTGCAAAACTTGTAAAAAATCGCGGTTATCTCCGAAATGAAGCAAGTTGGCATATTGAAATTTGGTAGAAAGATAGCTTATACAGTCTTGAAAAACATATCCAAATTTGGAAGAAATCGAAGATCGCCTTTTTGTGAAATTCCATTTTGAAAAATTTTTTTCGTTATGCCGATTGGATAATTTGGGACGAAATGGCGGACATTTGAAAAAAATGTGAATTTTAAATCTTGAAATACTGCATTTTCGAAGTCAATTTGACATACCGCCACAGAGCCTCAGAAGCATTTCTAGATCAAAATAAAAAACATGTGTCCCATGAAGTTTGAAGTAGAACACTATCACAGAGTTACAAAAGAATCAAAGACATTTTTTGCTAGGTGAATCCATCTGTAATGGACCCTAAGTAATACACAAATGTCAAACTTATGCCTATGACCCAACGTTTTTTTATTTTCAGACCTAAAATTTAATGGTTTTAGAGCAATGCTCATGTTACCCTCCTTCTCCTCCTCCTCATCACACGTGTTATTCTTATTTCGGAAGTCCTGTTAACTCTTTTATTTCATAGTAAACAGTAATTTAATACATCATTAATAGTAGATACCTTATCATTGAGTTATAGTTAAGCAGTCAAGAGCGTGTATGCGACCATAACATAATTAATTACTCATTGTTCCAGTTAGTTTGTTTTTGACTCATCGTGTAAATAGCAAAGGACGCCGAAGTTTAAATTTTGATTGTTAAACTTATCAAAATATTTTGAGAATTTTTTGCCATATTTCCAATTTATTAAAAAAAATCAACGTTAGCCTTCAAATCATAAAAAATCACTATTAATTCGTCAACAAACAGAAACAGCTCCGTAAACATACGAGGTCGCAAACAGTGTGTCAAATTATATTTAAAATGTTTTGAGGTCTGAAAAATAGACAGTTAACGCATAATGAAGTGTAATTTGCTTATCAAGACTAACCTAATTAAATATCTCAATTTCAATTAACCTCCAATTAGTGACGAGGTTAATGTATCTGCTTATTAAATGCGACTTAATTAATATATCAAATGTGTTACTCGAGTAATAATGTTACTTATGTACACAAAAAAAATTACAAAACAAACGATATGTTCATACGGAATTGAAAAACAATCAACGCAACATAAATTTAACCCTCAAGTTATGTACTGGGCTAGAGTACCTGGAGCAAATTTTGCAGTCCGAGTACAAAATGTTGGAAATCTAATAAAACCATCGCATTTATAAGAAAATTCCCGATCGATTACAATAAAAAAACAATTCTTTAATTCACGAATTCCATCCCAATATATAACTGATCTCTGTTGTATATGAAATATTACTTTTATAGTACGTACCCTGAAGGTTAAATATTTTCATTGAATTTTGTATTGATTTTATATTATTATTGGTAAATATGTAGAAGAACTGCCTCACCCCAAAAATGAAATGTGCCAGATGTTTTCTATGTATTTTGGCCTCCTGAAAACGAATATCATGACAAAATTTGGCGCTTGGCCATATCTTTGCCGCTATTTCGAAAAAACAGCAAAAAAAAAAGTTTTTTCAGTTTCTTGCATTTATCTCGAGATATACATATCTGACGAAAAAATATTCCAAATAAAAAATGTAGGGCTTGAAATTCTCTATAAAAAAGGTTGCATACAATTTTGTACTAATCGCAAAAGAAACCCCCTACATTAATGCTGAAATCGACTTGTTATTCGTTGGTGAGCAACCTCCCCGCGGTGCACATCGAGTAACGCTAATGCCGGCGGTCAGGTTAGGTTGGACATGGGTTAGGTTTTTTTTTAGCGGGGGGGGGGGTCCAGGCACACATTGTGGTACAGGCAGTAGTAATGAAAATTGTCTCATTCTCACCCGGTGTGGTACAGGCAGTAGTAATGGTAAGGATGAGACAATTACCATTACTACTGCCCCTTACTGCAATGTGTGCCTGGGGGAGCCTGCGGCCCCCCCCCCCTCCCGCTAAAAAACCTAACCTGCTTTAACCTACTCAATCCTTAATAAACAGGTATTAGTGATAATTAAACGGGCATGAAATGCGTCTTCTGTAATTACCAAGGCGGATGTAAGAAGCGCAAGACCGTTATTCTAAGGATTATCTATTTTTATCGCTATTTTACGAGCTTCCTATTGCCATTAGGAAAAAAATGTATACAACCTTTTTTGGAGAAAATTCAATTCTCTACCTTTTTTGTTTCGTCAGATATGTATATCTCGAGATAAATGCAAAAAACTGAAAAAACGGGTTTTTTGGCTGTTTTTTTGAAATTACGGCCATTCAAAATTTTATTGCGATATTCGTTATCAGCAGCCCAAAATATATAGAAAACATCTGGCACATTTCATTTTTGGGGTGAGGCAGTTCTTCTGCACTTTTACCTTATTATTTTTTAAGTTAAGTTTTCCATGATCAAATCAACACGAAATACATTATTATTGAATGAATCTGTTTAAGCATTGCACGATTTTGCTTAGTTAATGGAGTAGTCATAAAATATGATTAAATGGAATATAAAAAGTTGAATCATTTTACAATTTAAGTTTAAAATAAATAAGACGATATTCGAGCATAGTTATTAAACACAAATTAGTAACATATTCAATGGCCAAAATATAGGTTAATTGATATTTAATACAAGTTCACACCTATGAACACTTAGACTTATTTATTATGTATGATAGTAGCATTGAATACAAAATATACGTATATGTAGATGTAATAAGAAATATATTATAGAATGTAAAATAAAAGGACATTTTTCCATTCCATGAAATTAAATTTTACTTCATTAATCCGAAAATTACAAAATTTTCGATAAGTACAATGTCTAGTTCTACAAAGGGTAGATCGAGGCTATGCGGATTCGGAGTAAACTGGTTTATGACACTGACAAGCCGTAAATGGGACACAGAAGGTTAAACAATATCAGGAAATAATTATTGTGGTGTACAAAAATTAACGTTTAAGCTTATCTATTAAGATTATTAAATAAAATTTATTACTAATTTTACATTAATCAATTCTTATGTTTAAGCACGTGTAACGTATATACGATTCCATATGGAATTTTACTGCTAACCCATTACCGCCGGGAGGGATACATTTCCGGCATCAGTTTGAACATTGATAATTACTATACATAAAAACGCATACGGAAAAATTTAGTACAACTATATCTAATGTAAAATTGTAGGCTCTTTCAGCATAACAAGCGAATTTTTACATTTATTTTTTAATTCAAACATTCTTTCAACAAGTTTCACCTTGAAATGGCATCGGGGTACATGTCTAAGATGAAAATATTGAGTCCATGGTCCCACAGAACTAAAATGTACCGTGTCTCATTTTGTAATTCAAAATGGCTGGTAAAGCGTAGAAAACTATGGCCACATCTTTATATCATGAAAAATGGTTCAATAATGTGAGATCAGTATTTTAAAATTCGCCACCGTTTTAAATTCACTGTTATAAATTTAGATTTCTTACAGCATATTCGTAATGAGCGATTAGAAAATCCTCTAATGGTGCGAAGCCAATAAATACCGAAACGAAATTTTCGCATTCGATGCCCGTCCCTTCTGGATCTGCCATTTAGAATTTTGAAATTATGACCTCACATTTGTAATCAAAGGCCGCGAAAATAGTAAGTGATATTCTACTGTAACGCCGATATTACTAGAATTTCGATTTTTCATAATATAAAAATGTGACCACCGTTATCAATTACACTAAATATATCTCTTGTTATAGACCCAAAAATCACTCCAAACGAAGTTGCAGAGCTTGGAAAGACAACGAATTTGACCCCATGTACATTACGATTAGATGCAAATTAAGGGAAGCCTCCTAATGTCGTGAAATTGGCTATAAGCAGTAAAATTCTTTACTTTTCAAGCTTTACTTAATTCTTTACTGATTCGTCATGTTCGCAAAAGATTTATATATGAAATGAATTTTGTTCACATTTGGTCCGAATAAGTATAGAACATATATAAAATTTTTTTTTTATTTTGATAATTGAAAATAAAAAAAAATTAAATCATAGGGGAATGTATCCATGAGTGGACCACGTTTTTAATTTAGTGTAAAAAGTTAATTAAAGAAAGGAATTTTTAAGTCTTCTATACACCGTTAGGTAGATATAGTCCCTAGGTATAAATTAAATGCAGTTGGGTTACTTTCTGCAGTTAAATAAAATTGATTAAACCTTTTCTACGAAGGGACGTTTTTGGTTAAAAAAAATGTGTATCCATGAGTGGACCACTCGTTCAAATCCCCTTAGAATGGCTAGAAACAGCAAAAATACAACGAAATTCTAATTTTCATATAATAATTTATTTATTTTGAACACTTTTACTGTGTGCAATACATGGAGAAAATGTGAATAAAGGTAAGGTCAACATAAAAAAGAAGCTTTGTGAAAAAACCATCGAATCAATCATTCTAATATGTATTCCGGTTTAATACAACACTTAAACGCTACTTTAATGACTTATTTATATTCAAAAAGAAAATGTTGAATTACACTCAGAAATTACCCTTCCGCACCATAACCTTTACACTGACAAAAACAAGTGGACCGCCTATGGATACAAAAAGTGGTCCACTCATGGAAATGGAAGCCGAAATTAAAATATATGACATTTTTTCGCATTGAAAATATTTGTAAACCCTTAAGATATGATGAATTTCAATATCATATACAAGTATACAAGAAAAAATAAAACTTACCTTAAAAAAAGTAACAATTCTATGTTTTTTAATACTCAATTGAAATGAACGCAAAACTTTGACAACGTTTTTCAACAGTACATTTCTACGAACAGCTGTACTGAACGCGAAAATGCGCGTTCACTTAGGAATCTTAATAAAAATGGTTTCGCGATAATACGCATCTGTTTTAACCTAAAATTTGATATTTCATTTTTAGTTTGATAAAAATCAGAAGGGTCCACTCATGGAGCCGGGCCGCCCATAGATACATTCCCTTATCAATTTTTATTACGAAAATCTCATGCTTTACGGTCCGTATATAGTTTCAATACAGTGCATTTAGTTCTGAACAAATCATTTAAGAGATTAATCATAAAAACTGCTACCAATTACATAGACGTATAGAAGAATTCATATACAAAGAACACCAGCACATCAGGTTTTGGAGATTCGGGAAAACATTTTTTAACGATATTCTTGAAGAAAGAAAGCATATGCTGGAAAAAATTAAAGCGCGCAGAAATATACATCACGGAATGGATTTTTACAAATCTTTTAGCTAAACGACAAAATTGAGCTCCTTCATCGTAGAACTCGATCGACGCTCGAACTGCCGAAACGAGTTGGCCCCTGGCCGTTTTCAGATTTTTAAAAAGTCGAAATTTTGATTTGGAAAAATATTGAGGTATTCAGAATGACGAGACGCATGTTTTTTTCAAAAGAAATTTTTTGATTCGACGAATAGCTTTCACAATAAAAAATAAAAACCACTAAAATCGTTAATCATAAATTTAATTATATTTTAAGATATAAATCGCCATATTTCGTTCAATTATGCCTGAAACAGCTTGCAATTTTTTTTGCCTACTCCTGATGGTCAAGCGACGACGTCCGTAATATAAAAATTATACAAAGTTGTTATTTTTAAATATTTTTTAATTGTTAATAACGCTAGATTGGTGACCGCAAACTTATCGCTTCGCGGACAAAAAGCATCGAGGGAAGTTTCGAGTTGAGCAAACTGTCAGCGAGACTTTTGTTCCTCTATATTCAAAGAAGTTTTATGGAAAATTTCAAATCGATTGGTTTAAAAATGACCAAAATATCCTGTTTTTAACAAAGCGCATGGCAATGCACTGTAACGCGGCGCTGCGGAACGGCTCGTCCGCCGCCCAGAAGTAAACAATAAGATGTGCATTGCTCTTATAGACACTATTATTTAAATGTAAAAAGTTTGTGTAATTATTAAGTATTCGTACTACGCAAGACTTTACTTCCGACTTTTTTTAGAGAACCGTATTTCCAATTTCTCGTCTCCATCTCCCAAGAGTACATAGCATTGAAACTGATATTTATTGTTTCCAAATTTCGTACATATTATTAATGGCATTCTAAAAATAATGAGGTAAATACAAAAAAACAATAAATAAAAAATTACTTCTGAAAACATAGAAAAACTGAAAACAAACCCATGCGGTGCAGTTCAGGCAGATCAACCATTCCGTGGAAAGTCGCCGTTGCGAGGCGCGTCGCCATGCGCTTTGTTAAAAACAGGATATTTTGGTCATTTTTAAACCAATCGAGTTGAAATTTTCCATAAAACTTCTTTGAATATAGAGGAACAAAAGTCTCACTGACAGTTTGCTCAACTCGAAACTTCCCTCGATGCTTTTTGTCCGCGAAGCGATAAGTTTGCGGTCACCAATCTAGCGTTATTAACAATTAAAAAATATTTAAAAATAACAACTTTGTATAATTTTTATATTACGGACGTCATCGCTTGACCATCAGGAGTAGGTAAAAAAAATTGCAAGCTGTTTCAGGCATAATTGAACGAAATATGGCGATTTATATCTTAAAATATAATTAAATTTATGATTAACGATTTTAGTGGTTTTTATTTTTTAATGTGAAAGCTATTCGTCGAATCAAACAATTTCTTTTGAAAAAAACATGCGTCTCGTCATTCTGAATACCTCGATATTTTTCCAAATCAAAATTTCGACTTTTTAAAAATCTGAAAACGGCCAGGGGCCAACTCGTTTCGGCTTTTTTAATAAATAGAGAAATTTCACATTATCGTTAAAGATTTGTAAAAAACGTTCGATGATGTTGTAGAATATCTTTTTCTCGAAGGAGTATATCATCATTCGTTAAAATCTATCGAATTTTAAACATTTCTTCAAACTTCTGACAAGATGAAAATTTGAGTCATTATCAAAAGTTCTTTAAAAAATTATTTTTGCACATTTATTTTTTTCTTCAAGCATCTGCAATACAGGATATCCCTGAGAACAGTGACCTTAATATTAGATAACATCAGGAGATAATTTTATTTTCAAAAAGTCTGCGAACGTAATACTTTTGTGGTTATAAGTCCATTTTGAAACGTCAAAACTGTATTTGTCTCTGTGTGATCGTTTCTTGCGTTTACTGATATTGCCATCCGATTTGCTGTCTTCACTTGTTTACTGCACAGGCAAAACTGATCACACATAATCGACAAATGAAGATCAGAACACCTCGTATATGTTTTATAAGTATTTTATACGAATTCATTGCATTGAAGCAATTTCAACAAAATTTTGTATATTTTATAAACGTTGAAGAATGATATAAAAATAATAGAATATGACAATATTAACTTTAATATCTTTAAAAAATTCCAAGAATAAATAAAGAATGAATTTTGCTTTCTTTAATAAAAATTTAGATGAATACTCTACGTATATGGTACAAAAAAAACACCTAGCGGGGTTTTCTTTACTGCATTGAATGCAGTATTTGAATGCCTTTGAAATTATAATTTATATAATGACATAGTGTCTTATATAAAATATAATTTGGAAACAATAAATTTATTAATAATTCGACAAATAAATAAATAAATATAAATTTCATATTTTACATTTACGCTTTATAAAAAAAACCCATTCATATTTGATGTGATATTTACATCTCTTAAATACCATCATAAACAAAATTTGATTTTTTAAATTGCTTTCCAAAACAGTTATGCTAACGACACATGAGGTATATTTCTGTACCGCACTCTCGAAACGCATGAAATTTATTGACTACCATCTATGACGAAATAACATGAATAATCGTTTTATTGCACTAAGGATATTTACTAACTAACATGGTAAAATGAAAAACCAATTTTTAGTAAGAAAAAATAGAGTTTAATTTCATCTAATTTTAGATGATTGAAGGATAATACGAATATTTCAGGATCTTTTCCATAATACATTATTTTTAAATAACCTAACAATGAAACGAAAAATTAAAAATTAAAAAAGTACAATTTATAAATTGTTTTAATTAATGTTGCAATTTGATGCAAATTTTTTATCGCAAAATTGATTGTTCTCAAAATCTACAGACCAGAAATAATAGAGCCAGAGAAAAATACGCCGTATAACTTCGATCCCACCTGTAGAACGTACTTTTATTTATTACAATAAATAAATACTTTGATTTAAAAAACGTTTCGTTTGCAACACGCAGAATGTCAATACCTAACCTTGATCTGACGCAGATCCATTTAATCAAGGTAGAACATTACACGCGCTTGTTTGAGCGTACCATCTGAGTGCATTCTAATACGAACGGAAAATCTAAAATAATGCAGTAATTTCCTTTCGATGGTAACGTTCTCGCAAAGAATGCTGTCTATCTCGACAGCATGTTTAATTTAATATTTAATAAAATGCTTGGACATTTTCTTCCCTAAGTGTTCAATACATATTAATTTTCATGTCGTGTTAATGTGCGTGTATTAAATTAACCAAATTAAATGTTACATAAGTGAAACAGAAGAAGTGGTTTTAAATTATCCTTACAAAATATGATAGAGCGATAAATTAAAATAAAATATTTCTTTAGTTCGCGGTTCAAAAAGCAAGTTTATAAAGTGACCTGCAAATTTTGACATTTATTAGGAAAATTAACATAGGATGAATCGTTCGTATTTAACATGTATTTTGCTGCTTTGTTCATTTTCTTCGGCGTATCAGTTGGCAGATACAAACATTCTGTTGAATCAAGACAAATTAAGCAATGTTTCATGGAATAAAGTAATAGAAAATACATCAACATTGACTCAGTACGATGTTAGTACATGGTTTCATGAAATTCCATTCCCGGCACTGGCAATTGCAACTTCAAAGACGTTTCCTCCTGGAGAGTGTCGGAAACAATTACAACGATATCTGAAAGATTTATATGATGGGAAGCTGTGGGCAGTAAGAAGTGAGTACTTTTTTTAATAATGGTAATATTGAGATACAAATTTTTAAATAATGAACGATCTAACTCCACACCTCGTCTACTTACATAAATTCACTAAGTAATTAATTATCTTTAACCCTGATAGAATCTCTCTATTTTGGATGGATTGCCCAGTTTTCCTATAACTTTAATATGGGAAACAACAAAACTGGACTTATGTTCTAGATAGGGATGAAGTCTGCAAAAAAATGAGATATCAAATTTTTAAAGTATATACATAATTATGTAGTTTACACGGGTTTATAAAAATAAACAAAAAAAATTAAATTCTCTAGTCAGTTAAACTTCAAGAAATTACTAAATATACACACTTCTATTTGCTGACGTTTCGGCCTGTTGTGAGTTTTGTAAAAAAGGGCTAACTAAAAAATTAAATAACTTTTTTTATAACATCTCAAAAGACCAACACAACCGGAAAGGAATGATACAAGAACTATTGATGACATCCTGACACTCATAATGATTTAGAAATTGAAAGGACGTAACGCAGATTATGATTGAACGTCTTGCGTTTTAACGAGCTTTTTATGATTAGTCTCATCAGAAAAATACATAATACATTATCTCTATTGCACTTAGCAGTCATATCAGAATTTGAAATTCAATGAGAAAGCAAATTTGATTTAACGCAAAAACTGTCCACTCTAGCAGTAAGGTGAATATAAATTAGTTTGTTCCTAAGTTATAATGAACAATACAATTAAAATATTTATTGAATATATACACAAAGGTCATCTTAGGTTGCCAAGTAATAATAAGTATCTAAACAAGGTATTGTTGCTTATTTATAACTTCATGTAATAAAATTAACTTTGTAATTCCTAATATTATATTGAATGATTTAATTATAATTTAATAAAATTCAAATACTGCTTATTTAAGTCAATATTTGATAATACTATTACTATTTTTAAAGAAATATATATACTTGAAAACGCCGTTTATGTTTATACAGTGTACGACTCATCTACTAAGTTACAATCCGGAATTCTTGAAGGCCATGTATCTGATTTTGGTGATTTCGATGAATGTTATAACATTGACGTCAAATTGCCAAATTATGATGACAACATGGAAATTCAAGGAAAATACTGCCTCGTGGATTTAAAATATAGTAAAAAGGAACAGTATAAACCTTTCGTAGGAAGATACGAACTGGATTTTGATCCCAATGGCTCCGTCTGGGAGGCTATTGAAGTAAGATTATTTTTTCGTGCTAATTTACATTGAGCTAACATATTGTATCACTATAATCAAAGTCCATATTTTAGGAAGATATTATTAATTTATTTATTTATTAACCCTTTGACTGCCAATGACGAATATCTTTGTCATTTTGGACTTTTCCCAGACTGACAGAAAAAGGCAAATCTTTGTCATTACAAATCTCATGATATATTTTGAAAACTTAAAATGACGGCTACAATACGGCGGAGAAATTTTCCAAAAATGGAACCATTTTGGTTGAAAAATTTTCAAAATCCGACTTCAAATTCGTAATCAGCGACCCCGCCATATTGAATCCGCCATTTTGAATTTTTAAAATCTGACTTTAGATTCGTAATCAGCGTCTCAAAATACCCCTATATACCAAGTTAAAGACGTTAAAGTAAAATCTAAAAATTTTTTGTTGCATTTTGGGCATTTTTGTGAAATTCTCGTGGCAGTCAAGGGGTTAATGTTTAAATTCTACCTTTAATTTAATATACATTTTAAAATGAATAACAAAGTCTAAACATGGACACCATTCGCAAGTCAACATAACCCTTTAACGCCCAAAATGCACGTTCTATCTCTTGTACTACTTCCACCACATATTATATATTTAAATCAATACACATATTATTTTAAATGTACCTTATTGACTATATTCAGTGACATCAAAATTTGAAAAAATTTAGTATTTACCTAAAGGTTTGTCAAAAATATGCGTAAATTATACAATGTTTGGGGGTAATATTTTTTATTTCAATTTTTATGTTAATACCAGGATTTCTATGACTGGAAAAGTGCACAAGAAGTGAATGAAAGGTTTGAACTTAAAAGATGTATAGGTAGGTTTTTATTTTACCTTGAAGGGATCAAAATGGCGGCTTATATCAAAAAATTTTGTTAAAGTTTTGGCAGTGTGGAAACACAGCATTCTCAACAAATTTTCAGTTCAACTACCTCTCTTATAAGATGTTTTTCGCTATGCTGAACTATATGAAGTCAAAATTTCGTATTTCAAAATGGCCGACCCAATATGGCTGACATGATTTGACAGACATTGAAAGTCATTTTTCGACATGGTGAAAAATTTGTATGTACACATTTTCGAGATTGGTGATTAGGAATTTGAAATCAAAATCAGTTTTTGCTAATCATTGTTTGACGATTATCACCAGTTTCTCTTTCTATATCTGTTTTTCAGTTTCATTGCTTTATATTATAGATTTTCTCTTTTAAAGAATGTTAAGCCTTTTTTGTTATTTAAAAAAGATAGTTTTTTATTAATTTTTTTTTAATAATTTTGAAACTTATTTAATATATATATTTTTTGTTAACGCGCTGCGACGCATCATAAAAAGGATGCAACGTAAAAATATTGTTCTCTGCAAACATCCATCTCCTCTCCCTGAGAATCGGGTCACACTGATTAGCAATAAATGGCTAAGGATATTTTTCTAATTATTACGAAAATCAGATACACAATGGTCATCTGGAATGAGACATTTTAAATTCCGAAATTTGGACCTCAGATTCGTAATCAGCAAACTCCAAAACGTTCAGGTACAGTTTTTTTCCCATGTCGAGCCATGCCTATCAAACCATCCCCGCCATATTGGGTCAGCCATTTTGAAGTATGAAATTCTGTCTTCATGTTATATCAGTATACCCATAAATAACTTAGAATACAGAGTTTAGCTAAAAAATGATTTAAAATGCTATATTTCCATACTGCCGAAATTTGAACAAAAAATGTCTTGAAATAAGCCGCCATTTTAGATATTTTAAGGTGAAATAATGATGCCTACCTACATATCATTTAAGTTTATACATTTGATGCACTTTTTATGCACTTTTCCGGTTACAGAAACCCAGGTATAGACATGAAAAATAAAATTTGAAGAAGATTCTCCTAAAAAATGTGTTTTTTTCACATATTTTCCCAAAATCTAAATTAACAGTAATTTTATCAAATTTTGAAGTCACCATTCGAAAGAGCACCCTCGTAAATAGTAAACATTTCAAACAATATGTGTATCGATTTCAGTCTGTAATATGCGGTGGAAGTTGTAATGAGAGAACGGCATACTGGACGTTAAAGTGTTAATTTGTCTTGAATGCAAGAAGATATATATTAGAGAATGTTATTCACTTATTTATTATTACCTATAGAGAAGTATAAAACATACAAAATTTGATACTAAATATTTACAAGATCTTTATTAGAAGATCTTTTTGGACAATTTTCTAAAAAAAAAAGCTCAGAATATTACATTTTATTTTCTATTTTTTTCGATATTAGATAGCTCTACTATAAAATGTAAGCTCTGAAGTTAAAAACCTTTTACTCAAAATAGTTTCATTGATAACACTATTAGTCCAGTTAAAATGAAAAAAAGGGTTACTTAGAAAAAATTGGAAACCTTTTTAAGGTCGTTGAGGGCGTTATAAGAAACTCATTTCTGAGTTTGCGCATTAGTTTAGTTGTTGCATTTCTCAGGTACAAGGAAGGGTTGTGTGTTTAATAACTCGATGATTGTTATTTCAAAAATTTTAAACATTATTTCGTTCAGGATCCACAACAAAACTAAAACCTAAAAAGAGTTCCAATTTTTTTCATATGTCTAATTTGATTGAACTAGATATACGTTAAGAAGCCTAAAATTACCATTTACTAATGAGATTTTCAAAGTTTAAAAATACCAGTTATTTAGTTTTTAATTATTCATCAACGGTATCCTAGAATCCTTGTGATGAGGTTTTCAAGAGGTCTTAGTTCGCATTTCTGTAGGTTGAATATAGTATAAAGTTGCATAATCACCAATCTAACCACAAACCTAGGAAAAACCTGTAGCCTTCGTTATGGATATCTATCCAATTTACGCATCATTGGGGAAAATTCGATTGGACTCTGTTGAATATTGGAAAGAAATTTTTGAAAATATCTAAGTTTTAAGTATTTCTATATTTGTGGAAAAAAGAATATTTCCCTAAATCCTTTAATTTTCAGTGACATTCATAAGACTCTTTTATAGAGTTCCTTTTTAAAGGATTAAATTAGCAGTAACTAAATTATTAATTAATATTTCTTTAATTATTATTAATTCATAGTGTAATCAATCAATCTAATCATGCGATCATGGCCATATATTTATCAAGTCTTAGTTTTGCCATTCATGGGATTGGACATTTAGCGAAAATAATTCTTTGCCGAAATTCAAAACGAGTATTAGAATAAATTACACTTGGTTAAATAACAAAAAATCCGTTTTTGATCTTTATTTATTAATAGTTTAGGTTGTCTATAAATGATACTCGATATATAAATTACCCTTGCTAATGCACATCTTGCTACCATTTAAAAATACGAATTTCTGATAGAAGTCAGCATCAGTTCTTTATTACAGCAATTTTTATGTCTTGAGCGCAAAATAAATAATATATAAAGAAGTGCTTCCTGGAACTGTCGCATTAAGAAGTAGCCAATATATTAAAAAATCATTACACTCTATTATATCCGTAATTGATAATGACACTAGAATGAATAAACGGGACAAATAAAGTCAAAGGTTGAGATCATGATTCATCTGATATCGGTGAAAAAGAAACTGTTATTTACATATTTTAGGATAGTGTGTCTGGATGAAGTTGAAAGATGTGCAAAATAAGAATTGAACATCATCGACACAATCTTGTTAAATATGTTGATCATTATTTCATGACTTTACCATTAACTACGACCCTAATATTTATCTGCAATATTTATCTATTTCAGAAAATATAGGTGAACGTTAATATATTGATATACAACTTTTTATATCGGTCATTATCGTAACTTATAATTATTATCATTCGAACAACACAATTAATGAAATCGATTAGGAACAGAGCAATCTAATACCGATCAATTTAAATTATCTTGTTATTCAGTACTCATTAACTTGTATTTAAATGTGATGTTCTATTTAATGTTTCATAACATCGATGATTTTTAGAATTACCCTTTCATTGTAGGCTTTGTCCCTTTAAACTCCTTGTTGCACTTACATAGGTGCACGAAAATTAAATGAAGTATCTCCCATTTTTTAATGGTGCTCTTGCATACATTAATGTATGTTATTAATAGTAGCCCAAATTAATATAATCTTTTAAATAACTAACTGTACTGTTAGATCATTAATACTTCGATACAATATCGTTATTTTAAGATAAATATGTAAATAATATCAAGATTTGTAGGAAAAAGGTGATTTCCGACGATTGAAACGTTACGCATTACAATTGGCTATCTGCATTCCGGCCGTATGCAGGTTACAGGATATTCAAACAGCTTTGACAGAATATTATAATGAATTTGGTAAACAGAATAATTTAACTATAAAAGCGTCCGTGGATTCTCGAAAATGTCAAACTTTTCGCGAAGAACCTACATTTTCAAGGAATGCATTAGTATTTACGTAAGTATAATAGATGAATGAAATATTTGTCACCTGTTATTAATAAAAATGCAGTTGACTGAATATGTGCCGATATGATGCATATAGTGTTACATAATGAAGGTGCATAAAAATCGATAGTTAACATTTTTACGGTGCTTTTTTATACTAATTATTACGGTGACAGATGTCCTGCAGTACATAAAGTTCAATACAATTCCTGATTTCATTTGGAATATTCAAAAAGATTTATAAAAATGAATTTCCAGATCCGTAATTGTCGTAATAATTGGATTAGTAATCGCAGCCAGTGTATATGATGAAGTTCTAAATACAAGAGTTGAAAAAACAAAAGCAACAGAACTATTACTTTGCTTCTCCGTACGTCGAAATTTACAAACATTGGTACAAGCCAATTATAAACATCGAGGTTTCGATTCTATCCACATGCTTCGATTTTTTTTCACATGCATAGTTTTAGTCGGACATAGATCCATGGTGTTCGCCTTTACTTCCCAGCACAACACCCGATTTCTCGAGGAGGTAAGAGATTTTCTCACAGTCGCAATATTCAGAACATAGATTTGCACTGTTTAAGAAATTACTAGTTCTAAACTTTTCCAGGTATTCACGAAGCGCTTTTTTACGATTTCTGTACACGGAGCACTCGTTGTTGATGGGTTCTTTGCCATTAGTGGTTTACTAACATCTTATGGTCTTCTTGAACATCTTAACAAAACTAAACAAATTAATTTTCTTACAAACATAATTATACGATTTATTAGGTAATCAAAAGTATGCACTTATTTTCTAGAAAATTGACGGTACACATTTACGAGGATATTAAGAACATACATTTCTTGTCATTGCTTAAATATTTAATTTTATAATTTATTTATTTACGTAGTTAATATGAATTTACAGATTTACACCTGTTTACGCCTTTGCAGTTTTCTTCTATGCCACAGTTTTTCCTTACTTCGGGTCTGGTCCTGTATGGAAGTCAAGGATTCGTTTGGAATCAAGTTACTGTGCGAATCACTGGTGGAAAAATCTGTTCTATCTCAACAATTACTTAAATAACGATGAAATGGTTTGTAAGAATTTAAAAAAATAATAAGTATACAATAGTGAATGTAGTAGCGTAAGGGTATCGAAGTAGGAATGTGAGAGATACATGGATGCAAGTCTAACTGACTAATCGTAAACCATATTAGACACATTTCACGGCGTTCCTTTTTACCACTCTATTTTCAAAATTAAAAAATCTCCACATACCGGATATGTTTAAATATCTGTTTTTAAGTTAAAAGTGACCAAGATATCCCAATTTAGGACTGTAGATGAATATTAAATTACCAACTATTCGTTTCTTCGGACTGACTCTGGACGTAGAAAAATATAATAATAAATTTTATTTCCTAACCAAACCTGATTGTTTAGATCTAATTTAATTCTTTTAAATAAATATACCCCAACTAAATTTTGTTGCCATATAAGTAAGAATCGATGCTGATAGGATTTTTGCTCCAGAATACAAATATGACGACCAAAATAGCCAATTGGCTCTAGCTGTTGAGATATCGAAGATCAAATGAGTAAAAAATTCGATTCTGGACATTTTTTAGCATTTTTTAGCATCTATTCACAGCACAAAAATGCTGTTGTCCCTGCAGAAAGAGTCTATTTTGATAGGATTTCCCTGCTGAATTCGAGTATGTACTCCAAAATGTTCAAATGGACCTACTTTTTGCCCAAAGTAACGATCAAATAGGTAAAATATCGCGTTTTAGGACATTTCTTGTATTTTTTTCCAAAAAGTAGCCAAGACGATAACGAGTTTGAAGTGATTCTAATTTCAAAGTTGTTCAGACATATTGGATCCGTAATTTCTCATTTTTTGATTTTTGTTGCGTCGCATTCTATAGTATAGATGTGAAAAATGTCCAAAACGCGATTTTTTACCCCTTTGACCTTCAGTCTGGCCAAAAACTAGGTCCACATTAATATTTTGGCGTACATATTTCTATTCTGCGGGAAAAATCAGAATTGACTCTTCCTGATCGGATAACATCATGTTTTTAGGCTGTGAATAGATGCTCAAAATTCCTGCAATTGGATTTTTTACTCCTTTCACGAATATTTCACAAACGAGAACGAATTGGATATTTTGGTGGTCATATTTGGATTCTGGAGCAAAAAATGGTACCAGAATCGACTCTTACTTGTAGGACAACAGGTAATTCTTAACTTTTTGTTGGACTAATTAATTATAAGAACAAAACCAGTGTTCGTGTAACTGTCAATTTAATGAGATTATCAGAACCAAATGATCAGTTGAATTGACCTAATACTCAACTAATTTGGTACATACAGGGTGTAATTTATTATAATAATGGTAAAAAAAAACCTATACCAAAATCGGTTCCAATGCTTACAATTTGATTGGCGCGCCATTCAAGTTTAGAAAAAAAATCACTGTTTTGCAATAACTTGTATTTTTTAAAGTTATCGTAACAAAATTAGGCTGATTTTAAAGCCACTTTTAAACTCTACAATTCATCTCTGTGGAGCTTTGTCCTAAAATGAATATTTCTCTTGCTATAGGCATAAAAGGGGTAAAAAATGGCCATTTTTGCGGTTTTCACGTTTATCTCATTTTGAGAAATAGCTAATGAACTACCACTATAAAGAAGTTATAGTCCTTAAAAAAAAAACAATTTAACCCCTAATCCAATGAGATTTGATGAAAATTGAACCCTAAAGGAGTCTCTTCATCTCGCAAAATTTGTGTAAACCAGCTTGATATTCGCAAAACGCGTTTTTGTTAATTCCAGGAATTTCAGACTCTATTTTTTGGACTCTATTTTTATCACATCGCTTCGTATTGGGGATCAAATTATGCATTTTTTCAAGTGCTACGACTTTCTCATAGGTCAAAGAGCCATAGATATGAATTTAGAGACAATTATTATGCAGACAAAATACTCAAAATAAGTTTTCTCATTTATTATATTACTTTTACTCTTTTCAGTGTTTATTTCAGTCATGGTATTTGACTGTCAGTTTTCAAGGATTCATCTTGATACAGATTTTCGTATACATCTTTTGGAAATTACCAAGAAAATTAGGATATATATTTCTAGGACTTTTGTTATTCACCAGTGCAATGATCGTGTCTTATATAACTTACGTAAATCGTATTGAGCCAATGTTCTTTCCCGTCCTCAAGTAAGTACGATTTCCTATCCGGATGTATTAATAGAGAACTCAATATCCGTCTCTCAACTTTGAATATAATTAATGACAGTTACAGTTATTAACCCCTTTCGTACTTAAATGGCATGAATTATCACCGCTCTTTAACTCAGTAATTTTCATAGAAACGGTGAATGCATTGTTATATAATGTCCATGTGTTATAAATTTCAAGTCTGCTCTTTCTGAATCTGAAGTCCATTTTCCAATCTCTTTAGTCGTTTTTCAAATATCGTGTAAAAACCCCGAAAAACAATATTGATTTCATAAATTGAAATTCTTTTATTTATATGAAACTGTAGGCTAATCCTACTTTTATGTCTGGTGGAGTCATTGGTTGCACTAAAAAATAGTGTGATAGGCATCCTAGAATTCAACATTCTAAATGAACATACATGCATACTCGATCACGAATCACTTTTCAAATTTTCAAAATCCAAAATGGCGAATCCAATATGGCGGTAAAAATTTGAAACTTTTATATATTTTTGTACAAATGTGTATAGAGGGGTTTTTTAGGTTCGTGATCACTAATCAGTTGTCAGACTTTTGAAATTCAAAATGGAGGATCCGATATGACGGACAAAAATTCAAAGCTTTTATCAAATTTTGTAAAAAGGAGTATCCGTAGTTTTTTGCGGATCCTCATTCCGAATTCTTTGTCAGATTTTCGAAATTTAAAATGGCGGATCCAAAATGTCACTTAAAAATGTGAAATTTTTATAAATTTCTATACATATATGTATAGAGGGGTTTTTGAGGTTCGTGATAACAAATCCGTTTTCAGATTTTTTAAATTCAAAATGGCGAATCGAATATGACGGACAAAAATTTTAAACTTTTATTAATTTTTAGACATGATTATACCATCACCATTCCACATTCTTACATCTCAAAAGGACTATTGGTCTATTGACCGTCAATAGTGCTGAGAAATTCCTTCTTCAATAGTAGTATGAGGAAGTACTTCTGCGCCTTAATGTTGATTTTCTGACAACGAATTCGTGATTAGACAAAAAATGGATATAAAAGATCCAGTAACAAATTCGTTATCCGGATAACTCAGAAACCCCATATATATAAATTTTAAATCTTGAATTCTAAAAATGTAACGACGGATCCAGCATCTCAAAAAAGCCTCTAAACGCATCTCTTACAAAAATGTTTTCAATCGCCATATAGGATCCGCCATTTTGAATTTAAAAAATCTAACAACGAATTAGTGATCAGGAACCTCAAAAACCCCTCCATACACATTTGTACAAAATGTTATAAAAATTTCACATTTTTGATCGTCATATTGAAAATTTGAAAAGTGATTCGCGCTCGAGGATGTGAAGAATTTTATCAATATTGGTATTAAATGTACATTCATTCACAAAAGTATTACAACTGAATGACAAAAATTTTGTTGAAAATGACGCCATTTTGAATTCGAGGATGCGCATTACACTACATTTTGGTACAACCACACGGGTAGAAATAATTTAGCTGGTTTAGCAAACTATTATTGCTAGATATGCTTTTGTAATTGCTGGCATAACCAATATTTCGCGAATTCAGCGAATCAATTTGTAGCAAATGTCCTTTTGCTGAAATAGCCAAGACATTTTTTCCGTGCAATTACTTCACCAGACCTAAAACCAGGAACCGATTGCACTACAGTTTTTTATAAAAATTTCAATTTAAAAAATTATTATTTTTCCGGGGTTTTATTAAAAAAATGACTAAAGATATTGGAAGACTTATATTAAAATTCATTAACCCTTTCTGTGACAATTATTTAGCTAAAAAACGGCGATAATTTATACGATTTCAGGACGAAACGGAGTTATCACTTAAAAATTGACATTATAGCTTATTAATTTTTATTTCAAATAATATCTTCATTATAACTTACTAAATATAACAACCTTTGGTTTGGAATATAATCGTTGTTAACTTTAATAATTTACAATTTTCGACTTATCTATTTCCTATTCAACATATTTTTATTTAATTTATTATTTAGAAGAATTAGTGACCGAATTAAAACAGAATGAAAAATATAATCAAGTTCTTAATACGAAAATAATATAAAATCCTTTCGCAATACACTTTAAAAAATTTACTAAAATTCATCTTTACTGCATTAATCTACTGTAGTTTCAATAATTTTCGATCAATAAAAATCCATAGAGTACGTAATACAAGGTTTCAACCTTTTCAGCGTTGGATCTCCGATGGACCACAAGTTTTTTGTAAATTATCACATGAAATTACACATGAGCTTAACATCATACTTAGTCGGTGTATTTTGCGGAGCACTATTATTTGACTTAGATGCTATAAAATGGCGCATATCAAAGGTACGTACAATTAAATAGATTACAATAGTCCATGTGTCTATATGTTCTTATTATTTATTTAATAATTAAGTAAAATGTGTGCTCTAGCAAGACTGGTACGTGAATTACATTATGCACAAATTAAATGGACAGATAAAAAGTTTGTCTGGATGAATTTGTTTTAAAATTAAAAATAAACGCGCTGAAAATTGATTATATACGTTTTTAGTATGGAGACTATTTTGTTCCAGGTATGGTCCAATATTTTGTTTCTCGTACTTGTCGTGGGAATGAGCCTTATATCACAAAATCTTGGTTTTAAATATTACGATCCAAACACGAAAGCATCGCCACTAGACAATGCTCTTTACGCAGCTTTTCACAGAGGTGTATTTGGTGCTAGTTTCGGCGCCTACGTGATTCTCCTGCAAGTCGGTGAAGGTTTAAGTAAGTTTGCTTAATACACTTGCGAATGAATGCAAAGTCTTTCAAATAATGTATTTTATTTATTGCTCTAACGACTATCGGATGCATATAATGTTAGCCTAACGTCTATTTTATGGAATATATAAGTTTGTTTCGCGTTTACCTGTTTTAAATTCAAACATATACTGAGCATGATGTATGCAACTTTTTCAATAAATTCCATCATTAAAATGCAGATTCTGCAAAAAGTAAAAGGCTGTCGGACAACTATTTGTCATTATCTACTGAATACTCTCATGAGTCCGTCCTTACAACTGTTATGCATGACTTATTGAGCTAACGAATGTGACATTTGTGACATGGACATTTACGTCATTATTTGATTTAATGAAAAAGCATGTTATTGACATAAAAAAGATAAAATTATAATATTTTATATTATCTTTAGGGACAGAAAGTTAATAAATAATACCATAAAATTACTTCATAATTTATGTTAAATATATGGAGCATTCCATGTGAAATCGACGATGAAAATGCGTCACCCTCTTAATTTTTGTTGCAAATTTTTTAGACTATAGTATTCATCGAAAAAATCTTTCTTGAGTTTTTTCCGATTTTATCTTCCCATGTTAACGACTTATGAATTTTAAAAAAAAACATCAAAAAATTTTCAATTGGCTGTAACTCAGCAACAAAAATAGATAAAAAATAGATATAAGAAATAAAAATGGTAATCTATGGTGTTAGATTTATAAATAAATAATCTTCAAGTGAGATTTAATTAATTCGGATGAAAATACTGCATTTTAAAAATAATATCGAAAATACAGTACGAATCTTAACTTTAATGTTATTCTTTATATTGATACGATTAAAGATTTTGTTTGAAATTATTAAAAAAATAAGTTATGTAAAGTGATTAAGAATAACATGTATAAATTGGTCCAGCTATCAGATGGTCAAATGCAAAAAATGAAATTTTTGCGTTTCTCAAAAAAAAAACAAATAAAATAAAATAATGATATGTTTCATTTTTTATGTTTTATACGAGCAAATTCAAGAATATTTATCATACGCTCAAAAATAACACCAAATAACACAAATATATTACAGAAGAATAGAAGTATAAAACAGATAAAATATTTTTAAAATTAATTAATTATATAATTATTTCATTTATTTTCTTGTAGTAGACAGAAACTCTGCCCATAACAGGAATAGGCTCAAAATTCGTCAAATTTATGACAGTTTTTTGTAGAATTTTTTCAAAAAAATCAATTATGATTATCATCCTTAAAAATTTGATTTTATTCTAAAAATGCGAAATTTTTGACCAAATATTTTTGTTGCTGACTTACAGCCAGTTGAAAATTTTTTGATGTTTTTTTTTTTAAATTCATAACTTGTGAACATGGAAAGATAAAAATCGGAAAAAATTCAAGAAAGATTTTTTCTATGAATACTATAGTCTAAAAAATTTGCAATAAAAATTAAGAGGGTGCCGCATTTTCTTTGTCTATTTCACGTGGAATATCCTATATATAGGCATATAACTTTCAGGGTTTTTTGTCTATACATTTTTTATTGCAATTTGTTTACTTGCAATTGTACATTAGATAATAGAAAACACCTGATGTATCATTTTAAGGGTTGTCAGCCTTCAGGTGCACTAAAACTCCCTTCAAAAAGTTGTTATCAAACGCATGGGAATGAAGTCAGAATTAAAAAAATCCTAACTGACATTACGCAAAAAGGGTAATCCAAATTTTGAACAGTTACTGCAATTTTATTTTTGCAAATTCAGGTAAAACGTAATTTTTTAACAACAGTACGAGTACATTTAATTCTTAGAATTTATTAGTGAACTAGATATTACTCCAGTCAATGATAAGAATAATTATTTCATAGAATACAAAACAAAGAATAAAAAACTTAAGTTTCGTGCGCAAGAAATTATCAAATTGCCGGCTTTCACCTTCGTTCGGTATTCGTATATAATTGTAACGTCTCACATTAACCCATTAACGCCCAAGAGGACACAAATTTCACAAAGATTTTTGGAATATTCCTTGACATTAAAAACCAATTCGAAAAATTTAAAAGAAAATATTCTCAACGTAAAAATGATCGCTCTTTCAGATTCTTTTATCAAAGTCTGTCCACAATAAACTTGTAAAAAGTTTAAACAATTATTCACTAAAAAACGCGATTTTTTTCTTCACAAACATTTAATCAAAATTTTCGCGTCGAACCAGAAAAGTCATTAGGTCAAAACCACAAAATATCCGGCATTTAATGTATCAACTATAAATATTCGTAATAATATGTGGGAAATTGAAGATGGCGGCTTCAAAATGGCGACTAAAGCTTTCTTTTTTTGTAAAATATTAGCTTAGTGTACCAAAGCTTAAAAAATTATCCGATCTTGATAAAACTTAGTACTCATTAGTTTTTGGGGTCTCTGATTACGAAAATCGCGTCATTTTTCAAAAATTAAAAATGTCAGATGCAATATGGCGATCGAAAATTAAAAATTTCATTTTATAATTATGAAATTAGGAAAAAGAGTTTTCGGATTTCTGATTACGAATTACGAGTTATTCTTAAAAAATTAAAAATATTGGATGCAGTGTGGCGGACACAATTTAAAAACTTTTATTACTTTTCTTAAAAATAGACATAGGGAGGTTTTTTTACTTTTATTAAAACTTTTTTAACAGAAAGAAAATTTTTAGTACACTTTTCTAAAATTATCAACATTTTTATAAATTGTTATTAAAACTGTTTATTTACCCAATTAATATATAGAAAGATCATGAATTCTTTATGTGCTTTTATTTTTATCCATTTCAGTTGCAATTTTATTGCTATATATTTTTAAAGTATTATTATATATTTTTCAGATTTCCATTATAACTTTGTAACACCACGATGGGTACAACCACTTTCACGGATTACATATTGTGTATACCTCACCCACCATTTTATTCAGCTGTACCAAATTGGAACTGCAAGACATGCTAAACTGTTCAACATGCATAATACGGTTACTGCTTTTATTTTACTATTTATACATTTTTAAGCTATTATAATAACACCAAAGTTTATTATCCGCATCTCGCCAAACCTATAGTAGTATGTACAAATATTTTAACATATTCTTGTAATGTAAAATTCACGCCTCAAATACCATTAACACAATAAAATAGTCGAATATTCTCAGCGGTTTCGAAGTATTTCGATTCACACACATTAAATTTTGTTCTATTCGATTAAGTATATACATAATTTTACATATCGCCTAGCTTTATAACCTACTTCAAGTAGTCACACCTTTAAATTAGGTTACTTACAGTATATTTAATTCTCCATAAATACAGTTTTGGGACTTCATACCGGACGTTTTCTACTCATTTCTTGCCGCTTTCGTCGTTCATCTTTGCATCGAAAGTCCCTTCAGAAAAATGGAGAAAGTTTTCTTGTCATCGAAACCCATGATTTCCAGTGATGTGTACGTATATTGCGACATTTATTTAAAATAATTTGTCATTCAATAATGTTTTACAAGCGTGTTATAATCGAAGACGTGTGTTATTTTTTAGGGGCCTGAAAGATCCCTCGAGAAAAGAGACTGGCAAGACAAAATAGTGATATAAAAAGTATACAAAAATACTTGAGCAACAAGTGGCATGGTGATATTTTCTTCCATAATGGACCATGCGTAGATGCATTGCGAAAATAGTCTATTTGCATGTCGTGCATGCAGTATAACGATTTTGTTCGTGTAAAAACTGTTTTTATATAAATATTCTTCAATTATCTATTGAATTTTATTAATTCAATTGAGTAAATTTTTTATTATTTTAATTTTTTTACCATATCTTTCTTAATTTAAAAAAAATTAACTTAATCTCTATGAATACTTGACTAAATAGAGCAAATTTGCTTTTCAATGCTGAATTGCATGGATGTCTTAGTTTAACCTTTTAAGGACAGGATGCACAATTCTAACCCTTCAGCGCTTTGCTGGAAAATATTAAGGCCTAGGAAAGTCTGCACAGAATCTTTCTTACCAGTAAAGGTCCTCTTATTCAGGTTCTGCGAAAAGAATTGATCCGAAACACGTTCCAAAAAAAGATACAGCTGTTTTTCTAAAAACTCACGAATTTTTCAAATAGTCTTTTCGTAAATCTGCAAATTACAACCGAAACGCAAAATATCGCGTTTAAAATGTTTCAGCTTCAAAATGGAACCTGGCACTTTTCAAATTTTTAAAATGGCGCTGAAAGATATTATATTATATATTATCTTTTTGTTAGCTAACCTTTAATTTAGAAGTTTCTAAATCGGCAATTGCTCCATCACTCCAAATTTATGTCTTTGAGGTCGCTGATCACAAATTTGAGGTCATATTTTCGAATTTGATTGAATATGGATTCTCATATTTATATCAGCGAGCCTAAAAACCCTTTACTTATCATTTTGAACAAAAACGGTTAATATCTTAGAAATGTCGACATATCGGATCCGCCATTTTGTAATCATGAAAAGTGTCAAGGATTATTTATTAGCAACAATTTTGAACATGGTATGTTGCATTTCCGTGTACTCTGCATTGCAATTTCTGGGTGTAAGTTGCAGTTTTGAAAAGTTTTCTTTTTGGCCATAAGCATATTTAGTAAAGTAGTGATGTTTGCTTTCAAAAACTGTCCAACCCATCCTTAAAGAATTAAGGTATAAAGCAACTTAACTTATTCTTCTTTTACGTATGCAGTTTAATGGGAAATCTAACAATGGTACAAATTTGACACTTCCTAAGATATCGCTTAGGAAAACCTAGAATGTACAAAATAAAGTGAAAAAATATTTATCTTATAACACACAGATGCTAAAATGTTCTGCTTAAGATCAAGGTGTAATCTTAGGAAAGGTCCCTATAACAATCACTTTTACACACACACACGCACGTACACAATCGAGAATAGCATGATTATATTAATCATCACCCAGCGGTTAATTAAAGTTCTCTAGCAAATCGAAGAATGAAAATATCATAATGAAACCAACATACTTTATTAATTTTGGTTATGCTCTAACGATTTATGTGGTCAATATTGCGATTCCTTACCACAGAAAACCAATATGGCAGATTTTATCTGAAAAAGTACCGAAAAGTTGGAAAAGTTTTGTTTCAACAATTTTTTACAAATGGATAATGGATGTCGGTCCATTCCAAACTGTAGACAAATATGGACAAAAAGTTGCAGTTTAAAAGGAAATTTTTGTTATTGAGCTCCATTCAGTTTATCCTAATTATAAAGTACAAAGTTATTGCGATACTTGTAAGCTTCAAAATTCCGAAAGAACAATATACAAATTATAAAAATCTGCAAAGGATATAGTACGCATTATTCTTATTTGCTTTCATTTCTGTGATATCACAATGTCACACGCATGATTTCATTTCATTTAAAAATGGCCATTCTGTAGTCTTAGACTCTGAAAAATAATAAACAAATTATTTCTAAGTATTCACAATCTTTGTACAAATTATTATTTTCATTGTCCAGAAAGTGCAATTCAATGTATCACAAATGCGTTTCAAGAGTGTCACATTTACCATTCTTATATATTTACTTTACTCGGATATATAACATTAGTCAACAAATAGACGATTCTAGTCTTCACATGCGATAGTCCAACGAATCTCAAGGAATGACAACAACCATCTTTTTTTTAATCTGAATATTTACCTCTATAATTATTTGTTTCGTAACTGTAATACTTTCAGTTTTTATACTAGCACAATATCGTAAAAAGAATTTCCTTGACAAAATAGCCTCAAACAGTTGTTTTTAATTATTATTTTAAATATATTTTGCCATTTCAAATGTTTCATGTATAATTTCTACAGTGATATATAATATTTGCAGTATAAGATCATGCTTTGTTTTATCAATAAAATAGTACAATTTAAACCTACACAATAGTGTGACCAATGTAATTATTGTGTCGAATAAATTATTATAGTTTCTGTGTTGTTACTCACCTAAAACGCACAGGGGAACATTGCATAACCGTCACTGCAGAAATTGATTATCTAATTAACAAATTAGAATGAGTGAAAAAATTCAAGATTACATTTTTTCTCAGCATTTTTCGAGAAGCTTCGATTAAACGATGGGTTAAAGCAAACGATCATTCCTTATGTAATAATTTCTTCCTGAACTCAGTTTACCAAAAGAGGCGAAAAAACCGGGTTGATCTGTTTCTATTTAGTCTAATTAATAGTAATTTCATGGTCTAATATAAAAACACTTCCCCATAAACACCTCTTAATTCATACTGTACAGAAAATAGATGAGGAAAATACTACAAAAACTTGTACAGATGATAACGCATAAGTCATCTGTAGCGGTAGACCTTTGAACTCTGCAATAGATACTAACGACTTGATAACATTCTAGTAAGGAAAATTAATCATTGCACCACAGTTTGACTAAGCTGCGGATCAATCAAATCAAGTGCAAAAGAAATACTACATCAAATATTTATTTGTACACACATCGTTGCAACCAGTTAAATGTTGCGTTTTCTTATAAATTTAGTTTGTATTGTGTTTTTCGTTATACTTATTTGTCTTACAAAGTCCGAGCAAACATGTGATCAGAAAACGGCTAATGCTAGCAACAGTTCTGAAATTGTAAACTTAAAAGATGCAGGTGAACAGAACGATTCGAATGAAACTGACTCCCGTATAGGCATGAGACTCAGCAGCATGATGGAAGATATGCAGAAAGTATTCGAGCATATTGGACATAAACCAATATTAACCGCTCGCAATAAAGAAAATTAACCAATACACAACTGGATCAAAGCAAAGCAACTTATTGCCCTGGATATACATTTTTAATCAACCGCATCGACAGAATACGCTACTTTCAAAAATAATTTTGAAAAAAGGTAAATTTCATTATAAATATATACAAAAACTAAACTACCGAATGGGGATCCCCTTTTAAATAAATCCTTTGCTTTGTTACTTATGTAGATTACTTTCACAATTTGATAATAGATGAACATATACATTAAAACCAGACCCAAAAATAACAATTGTAACAAGAATTCTATATTTTACAAAATAACTAAAAATAACAACATTAGAATATTTTACCCAATTAAATATAACCATTTCTATATTACTTCCAATCATTCTCCCGAATTTATATAATCAGTTTCGAAATTCATCTAACATTGACCTTTGATAAAAGTTCCTAGCGTATCACGTGAACATCGCTGAATTATCATGATTTATTCTCAGTATGTAATCATCTTTAATCGTCTAATTTGTGATCACAAAACTGATCGAAGTAAATTATTACAGGAATGAACTGCTGATCAGCGTCTCTTTTACCACAATGGCGTCAGGATACTTTAGTGGATTATTATGTGCTGTCTGTTTTGCAACAGTCGCATGTCAATATTATATCGGTTGTAAAGTATCTATTTTTGGTGAAGTACTACACTGCAAAAATGACAAGGAAAACATACCAATAGAAAAATCCAATGCCAGCATTATGGACAATTTGAAAAAGGTCATTTCGTCGCTAGAAAATAAGCCAGTTTTAACCGCCCGGAACAATGGAACCGTATTTAGAAATCAAAATATTATGCAATTATTGTAAGAAAATCCGGCGTGCTTTACATCTTTTAGCTGTTACCCTCGAAGATGTTTAACTTCAAGAATACTATGGAAATTGAATCTCTAAATTTTGTGAAAATTTAAATTTATAAGGTAAGTATAATATGAATATTCTATTTCTGTAACACTTATGCAGTTGTTATAAACAAAATTTATGATATTCGCCGTATAGTCATATGAAATGCGTAAAATAGCTTAAAATTACTAAAATTACTACATCAAAGCAAAAGCAATTACTCCCTTCTATGTTAAACAATTATTTTCATGTAATTGAACGAACTAATCAATCAATAAAAGAACAATTGTGTGGTTTTAATATTATGAAGTTTTCTAAATAAACGGATACTGGATTAACTGTATTAACTATTTCTAATATTTTTGCTAATGAGTGTTTCGTTTAGAATTGTCAAGTATTTACAATTATTAGATATCTAATTTTGTATTTTTCTGATTTCAGTTATTTGTACAATTTACGGAATATTCTTGAATGGCTGACGAACAAATCTTTAAAAAAAAACAATTTCTTGTTCTTGTGAATTTTTGGACATCATTTTCGATCTGCCGATTCCTTCATCAATTTGGACAACTTTTATAAGCTTACCGATGAGAGCGATAATTACAGCATACGATTTCATCGAAAAAGTGTTTAATTATATCGCGTATACTATGTATATTACAAAACTGAACACAATTCCAAATAAAGTGAATATGTTATTGATGTACGTGAATCTTCATGCATGTTACGAAATTCAGAACAAAAATGTGAGATACTAAAAAAGAACGAATGACGTAGTTTGAAATTTTAAATTTTAACACTTTATGTACACTTATTTGAAATTGTAATAAATATGAATCGCAATATTTTCTTTAGTAAAGTATGGCATTTTTTTATAATGACTTAAACCAAGAATAACTACACGGAGAAAAATGACTCCGCTGGATTAGCTAATTCATATCAGCTAAAATTTTCGGCTGGAATTGCCGAAAATATATGCAATTTTAGCTGTTTTGATTCCGCTAATGTAGCCTTAACCCTACTCAATTCGCGCTTACCTCTAAATTTCCGCTACATTAGCAGATTTGTTCCGTTAAATTTGCGGACTTTTTCAGTAAATTTAGCTGAAATTATCGGCTATCCCTACGGAATTCGAACAGCTGTCCCTATAGGATAAAATTGTTAGAATCTGCGGATTTTTCGGCAGATTTTGCTGATTATTTTTCCCCGTGTAGTGTAATTAATTTCAAGTACATGTCTGTGGTCACTAGAAAAAACTGGTAAAAGACTCTGTGAATGTGATTACTATTTTTTAAATAAAACTGAAATGTAATATAGAATCCCGATCTGATAGATTTATTGTAAATGCGTCTTTTTTTTCAAAAAATGTAGTTATCAGGATTACCTAAGCGACCACAGGCTTTCTTGAGAGCTATATTTTTTTTCATGATAGCACAGACCTACTACGTGCACATACAAAAATGATAGAAAATCTCATACAAATGAGGCATCAATCTGTACTTTTGTCGGTATTTATTAATAGTTATGTTAAAAATTGTGAAGGTATAGAATATTAGTATTTTACAAATACCTAAATTTCAAATCTGAAAGCCATTTCTAATTTCTCAATGTATGCATTCACTTTATACGAAATGGGACCATCCCTACACGTGGACACCTCTACACGAGGATATCACGACACTAAAAATACAAATAATATCTTAAACTCACTGTATAGTGCATATAAATCTGACCTTGTCGAAAAGGTCTTTTATACATCACACTTTCAGATTTTAGCCACATTCCTTTTCTTGATTTAAGTGAACACATATTAACATCTCAAATAACGAGTATCTGTACACTTAATATTTGTACACATGGATTGAATTTTACCGTACCTGATTGAATAAAATGTAACTAGGGCATAAAATGGCGATTTTACGCATACTACTACTAATTACATTTTGTGCGTAAAATTGCATTTTACATCCCCGTAACTTAATATACTATTTTCGTCCTTTACCTTACTTGAGTTACAAAATTAACCAAAAACTATTTTGTATTTTATTTATTGAAATAAAGTTTTATAGGTCCATAACTTTTCGACTTCATGTTCCAATTGCATGATTTTAAACAGGTTTTATGGAAAAAGAAAAGATACATCAGAGAAGAAATGATGTTTAAACAAAAAATTGCTGAAAAGATCGTGTATTTTTAACCTACATCTAAAAATTTAACGACTTTGTGGCGTCTGAATCCAAGCCAATCTATCAAAATAGTGGAGTATGGACTTTGAGATCAGGCTATTTGCTATATTTTCCATTAGTGTAGTTATAAAATAAAATATAAAAATAGCTAGCAAGATGTAATTATTTTTTGTATAGTTTATATATTCATCAAAGTACACTTCAAGATACCAGAAATATTTTAATAAAACTCAAGTAACTCTTCCGAATCAATAGCGCCATTGTGAGGACGCCATTTTGTAATTTAAATCTTAATATTAACCAACTTTTAGTAAAACTCATTATGCCACAGGATTTTGAGGCCTGACACGATTCCGGCACTCCTTCGCAATAAAAATTGCAGTTTACTGAAAAAGTTTTCGCTTTTTTCCACGTGTTCTTGCATTTAAGGCCAGAATGAAAAACTGGAAAGTGATATCCAAAAACGGACTTCAGATTCGAAAACAGCATACCCAAAAACTATCGGAAACTTTCATTTCATAACAATATCGTAAAGATATCCATAAACTTACGGAGGATGAAAACCGGCGACAAATTTTGTCGTTTTGGGACGAAACGGGTTACGGTCGCTGATTACGAACCCAAAACAGATTTTTAAAACTGAAATGGCAGTTTGAATGCGGCCGTCATCAGCACGTGAAAAAGTTACAATTTACGTAAAAATGTGCATCTGAGAGTTTTCACATTCACTGGTTAGATATACGATGAAAGATATATTATGTATTCATATATAAATATGAAATTGAAAATGGTGAATTTAGAAGTCGGAGGTTACGAATTCAATATCAGATTAGTTTTTAAATTATTGTCTGCTCATATTGAATCTACGGTTTTGAATTTGGTATAACTAACATGGAATTCGTAAACAACTACCTTGACACCCGCCCCGCCCGAGTTACGAGTTTCAAATTTATTTTAAAAAATTCGTTAAATAAAACGTTAATGTATTCTTACGGCAATGAATTCGGTTGGTATAATTGTTGTACGAAAATTTCTAGGTGTTTAAAGAAAAGGAGGCTAGGAAGTCGAACAAAGTATATTTTCCTGAACAATTTTTTGACGTCAATAAATTTTAGAAAACTAAATAATTTGTTCCTACTAAAATTACAGCCATTTCTGGCTATTCGTGCAAGAGAAATGTATGATCATTAAAATAGATTTTAACTAGACTTTCTTAAGGAAGAAAGGAAAAAGAAGACAAGTAGGATGGTGTCCATGGTGGGATAGAGAGTGCAAGGAGAAAAAGAGAGAGGTAAATAGGAGGAGGAGAAGATATAGAAAAGATCAACAAAAAGGATATGACGATTTTATAAAGTGCAGAAGAGAATACAGAAGCAAGCAGTACAAAAAAAAAGAGGAGAGGGTAATAGACAATATAAGGACAGAAGCAGAGGCGTGGGCTTTTATAAATAGAGGGAGGAAAAAAGGGAGGGGTATGTAAAGAAATAGAAATGGATGAGTGGGAAAAGTATTTCAAGGATATATTACGAGGCACGGAGGAGAGGAAGAAGGTGGAGCAGAGAAAGAAAAAGGTAAATAGAAAGGAAGGAGAGGGAATAAGTCAAGAGGAAGTAAATACAGAAATAAAAAGACTGAAAAAGGGAAAGGCAGCGGGGCTGGATGGGATAAGAAACGAGGCGTGGAAAGAGGGGGGAGTAAAGGTGGGATTGAAGATCGGGGGCTTAATAAAATCAGTGGGGGAGGGGGAAGGATTTCCGAAAAAGTGGAGAGTGGGGGTAGTTGTCCCGATTTGGAAAAGAGGTGACAAAAAAGACACATGTAATTATCGGGGTGTGATATTAACCAGTACAGGGTACAAAGTATATGCGAATATCCTGAATAGGAGATTAGTAAAAGAGCTGGATAATAACGGAGGATTGTGTAGGTCACAGGCAGGATTCAGAAAAGGGAGGGGAACGGTAGAAAATATAAAAATCCTGAAGCACATAGTTGGAAAAAGACTGAAGAACAAGGAAAAAGTGTACGCTCTATTTTTAGATCTGAAGGCGGCCTTCGATAAAATGGACAGGCAAGTATTGTGGGAAATGATGAGAAAAAGAGGGGTAAGCGAAGGCATGATAGATAGAGTAATGGAAATTTATGAAGAGACGAGATGTGCGGTTAAAATAGGAGAAAAAACATCAAACGAGTTCTGGGTGGAAAAAGGTGTGAGACAAGGATGTCCGTCGAGTCCAACGCTTTTCAATATCTACCTTGCGGACATGGAAGAAGAGATGAGAAAGGGAATAGGAGGGGTTAAAGTGCAAAGTGATAGAGTATGGACGATAGAATATGCGGATGATATTGTGGTGGTAGCAGAGAAGAAAGAAGGGCTACGAGATATGATTAGAAGGGTTAAAAGGTATCTGGAAGGAAAAAACTTAGAAATAAGCCCAAAGAAATCAAAGGTCATGGTTTTTAAAAATCCGGGAGGAAGAGAAAAGGAAAGATTCTGGTGGTGGGGAAAGAACAGGTTAGAAGAGGTGAAAACGTATAAGTATCTGGGATATTTAATGGTTAGTAATGGAGGAGATAAGGAACATGTCAGAGAGAGGATACGGAAAGCTAGAGTGGCGATGGGATGGGTATGGAGCTATGGAGAGAGAAAATTTAAGGGAGATGTTAGATGGAGGCTAAAGCTTTTTGACAGTATCGTTAAGGGAATCTTGTATTACGGAGTAGAGATATGGGGGTATAAGGAATGGAAGGAAATAGAAGCGATACAAGAGAAGTACTTGAAATGGGTTTTAGGGTTGGAAAGGACGACTCCAGGTTACATAGTGAGAGAGGAATTAAAAAGAAATAAACTGAGAGTTGAAACGGGGTGGCGAGCGGGAAAATGGGAGGAAAAGATACAGAAGGGAGAAGGAGGAGAGATTGGAAAACTATGTATGCTGGAGAGAAGAAAGAGGAAATGAAAGAATGGACAAGAGAAAGTATAGAGAGAAGAGACTATATGTGGAGAGTAGGAGAGAGTGAGCTAAGCATTCAAGCGTACGGTGAAAGCAAATGGGAAAGAGTAAGGGAAAGGGACATAGAGGCGGACGAGCAAGAAAGAGGAGAAATGGTAAGAAGAACAAGATCATGCAAGAATTATGAGAAGACAATAGGTATACCTGAGTATGTAAGAAGGAGTGTAAAAAAGGAAGGGAAAAATATGGTAAGGATAGCAAGATGGAGATGTGAGATGTGGAGGATGGAGATGTGGAAATGAAGAGAGAGGGAATAAATATTGGATGAATGAAGAAGAAAGAAAATGTAGATTGTGTGGAAAGAAAAGAGAGGATGTACAACATCTGAAGAGAGAATGTGAGCTGGTAAAGGAGAAATTCAGGGCAAATTTTTAGGTGTTGAATGAGGATGGACGGGGATATGAATGGATGGAAATGATAGAAAAATTAAGACAGGAGAGAGAAAATTGAATGAATGAATGAATGAATAAATAAATGAATGAATGAAGAAATGAATGAATGAATAAATAAATAAATGAATGAATGAATGAATGAATGAAGAAATGAATGAATGAATAAATAAATGAATGAATGAAGAAATGAATGAATGAATGAAGGAATGAATTAATGCATATTGAAGGAAGGAATGAATGGATGTATACAGAATGAATGAAATTGGGTAAGCGTAAGCAAATAAAGCAAGGAATGTTTGCAGAATGCAGAAAATTAAATGTAAATTAAATGTAAAAGAGTGGCAGTCAAAAAAATTGTAAACACGTAAAGTGAATGCAATAAAGATACATACATACTAAAATTACAGCCATTTCTGGCTATTCATGCAAGAGAAATGTATGATCATTAAAATAGATTTTAACTAGACTTAAATGAACAAAACTACATGTTAAGTAATGAGTAAGCCATGTTCTAAAAACTGAAAGAAAGTAATATAAATCCTATTAACAAATTAAAGAATCAGCAATTAAATTGATTCGTGCAATTAACATTCTGCAGATGGTTTGTGACTACTAATAGAGTGAGAAGAAAGTATAATATGATCATTAACAATATATGCACGCATATTATCACACAAATAGGAACATATTTTCTTTTATAAATAAATAACATTGGTAAGAAGGCCAATATAATGTTTTGAGTAATCGTAGTAATTATGATTAAAATGCCTATTAACCGAAGGCCGCATATCCTTGACATTGAATGTTCAAAGTTACTTCAAAATCAAATAACGGGTTCTAAATTGAATGGTTTAATCTAATATTGTTACAATGACATATTATAAAAAGTAGATCATATTGAGTAGAACATTAAAATCCTCTCAAGTAAATTTTGAGCCAAGTTCAACTTTTTATTTGAAAGAGATTATATAATTATAATATTTTTGAATTTACGTAAATTATTCAAATTTTCTACGACGTAGTACAAATATTACAGCCATGGAAACCAGTCGAAGCTTTGTAGTTGACAAGGCTGTACTTGAAAATTAAAAATATTCAAAAATTATAGAATAGTTTTTAACGTTTTCGCACAAACATTATGAGAAATTCCTCGCCAAAATATAAAAAGTTGTTAGGACTTTTATTTCGATTAATACGCTTTTTTTAAGTAACAACGCTTCATTAAATGTTTTATTCGCAATTACTTGTAGCTATGATATATATAAAATTAGTTACCGCAATCCTAGTTTGTTACATCCTCATATTTCTGTGCACATATCTCTGAAAAAGGTGTTGTTTTATCGCAATTCTTTCTGTTCATTTAATCAATATTATCCCACAGTTTATTTACTGAAAATATAATTATCGCTTTCTAAATTAGTCAATTAGAATACTAATTGTATCAATTCAAAATTGACTACGATTTAAGCTAATGATATACAAATAATCGCGGTGATATTCGTAAAAAATGGCCTTAATGGTATGTCAATTAATGACAGATACATAATAAAAAATGAATACAAATGGAACGTTATTGTAATGTTTACTAAATAATGATATATCAAAGGTCATGTGTTTATTTATGGAGTTGTCATTATTGTTTCCCTTCAGAACAATGCCAACCTTGTTCTAAAATTTTGTTTACTATTTTTCAGCATAATAATAATTTTTCGGCAGGACTAAAATGTCCAGATAAGACAAAGTACTTTAGGCTAAATGAAAAGTTGTCTTGTGCATATGTGAACGAATACTAAGAAACTAGGAACTGTTTAGTAACAACGAGTTACTGTTATCAATTAGTAATAATACAGAAACATTGTTTTATAAAGTTCCATTAAGAATTGTAAGGTTTCCAGCGAAAGCTTTTATTATTTTAGTAATCATAATTAAATATTTAAAAATTAAGTATAAAAAAGTAAAAAATCACTGTGGGAGATTTGTGTCAATAAAGGAGCTCAAATCGCATTTGTTTCAAATGAAATACACTATTTTCGTCCCTAAACAACATTTAAGACGTTTTTCATCATCCATATTTGATATGGATACAATGGATAAAATTAATTTCTTAATATAATTTCCAGTTTTTATCAAAACAAACACTTAAACAAAAAAACAATTCCAAACAGTCAACTGTCTCAACTGTCTTCATTGTGAAGAAATTGCCATATCATGGTATGCCACTTAATACTGCGACGTAATACTTTTTATTAAGAGATTAGTTATATCAGAACTTAGTTTTTAAAATGAAGACAAAATATCGCTATAAAAATATAAAATATTGTTTTTGAGAAAACTTTTAAATGTAACCTTACAAAAGTTAGGATACAAAGTTTTTCGGAGTCACTGACTACGAATCTGGATGCACCTTTTAAAAATTCAACATGGCGGATATATTATGTGCGATCAAAACAAAAAAATGTATTTCATCCAGACGAAATCGTGTACGCGGGAGGTCTTTGGAGAACGCCGATAATCTATTCTCACCTTTAATTACAGCAACTCCAAAAAACTCCTAGTTCTCCGTTTCTTCTCGTTAAAGTAACTTTTGGGTTGGCCATGTTGAATCCGTCATTTTGATATTCCACATCTCAGCTGACATTGATAGTCAACAATCATAAAAATCCCGCAAGTACCAAAAAGTTTTTTATGTAAAAATATGTCCCCCGCAGGGGTTGACATAATATTTTTTTGATATGACGTATGTATTTAAATGAATATTTGCACGATTAAACACAGCAAACTTGATTTAACATTTCAGTAATGAATTTCAAATTTTGCAACAATTTTTAACATGTGTATGCCGTAAGGGGAGTATACGTTACTCGATCTCAATAATACATTTAAAATTCCTTTAATTAATTACCAGGACTCGATCTTGTCATCGTAGTAGTATATTTTTATTTGCACTGAAAATAGCTGAAACTTGTTATTTTACGTATTCGGGGTCGCTGATCACGAATCTAATCACAGATTTTCAAAATTCAAGATGGCCGACCGAAATGTAAAAATTTATTTGATCGAGGTGAAAATGGGTACTCGGAGGTTTTCGAGGTTGCTGATTACGAATCTAGTCTCCTATTTTCAAAACTCAAGATGGTGGTTCTAAGATGGCCGACCAAAACGTAAAAATTTATTTCATCGGGATGAAATTGGGTACTCGAGAGTTTTAGAGATCGTAGATTACGAATCTAATCATAGATTTTCAAAATTCAAAATGACGTATTCAATATGATAGCCACAATGTAACAGTTTTCGAGGTATTAAAAGACGAACTATGAAATTTCAGCATTCGTGACCGCTTGTCGAATCTGCTAAATTTTATCTTGAAAATGTAACATTATTCAGTATTTAGTTTGATTTCGGTCAAATAACTTTTTACATTTCGGACCGTCGTGTTGAATTCGCTCGAAAACTTCCGAGTACCACGTTTCACCTAGATCAAATAAATTTTTACACTTCGGTCGGCCATATTGGATCCGTTATTTTTAAATTTGAAAATCTATGGCAAGATTCATAATCAGTGACTCTGACTACCCGTTACCCCCGAGTACCCATTCGTCTTATTTCAACGGCGGTTTCTTTTCATCATACATTCTTTGTAAAAAAACAAGTAATTTTTATACATTGTTCGTCACTATAAACAATTTAACACAATAATTCATAATAAATTTTAATTTGTTTCCATTCCTAAACATGTTATCGATGACAAAAAAAAATTTTTCACTAAAATTCAATTTTAATCTACTGAAAAATAAAAAAAATGAATTACAAAAAGCTGTATTACAGAGAGGACACCGTGCATGAAAGGCTTAAGAACAATCTCCAGCACTCAAAAGATTAAGTTACCTCAAAATTTAGAAGCATTCAACTAATTTAAATCGCATTATGTATTTTTGACATTTTTATTTTCCAATGAAGAAAATCCCAATTAAGAAGTTAAATAGTACAATCATTAAAGAAAAAAATATATATCATAGGTTAAATGTGATAATTTTTTATATTATAAATATAACATAACATTAGGATGAAGGCCAGCATAATATTTTGAATAATCGGTACTAGTTTTTGATTAGTAACTCCAGACATCAAAACATATATACCAATTATATGGAATTGTCAAGGATTCAATTGAACCTGAATTAAGTCCATGAATATTTTATTATTAAATATCTATTACATTCAACTGTAAATAGTGATGCATGTAACAAATACAAATCGTACAATTGAATTGTAAGCCGCTGATAATTTGATAAAAAGATTACAGGATTAGTAATGTTTAGCGCAATGTTAAAACCTGTAATACAATTTATAGAACTTAAAACAAAAAAAAGACTTTTAAGTACAAAGTTAAATAATACTACAATTTCTTTGTTGCACAAATTGTACATGCCAAAAAATACACTGAAAAAATATATATGTACGTAATAGGAAGAAAACACGGCTAAAAGTTGGCTTTGTCTCCCAGGCATGCACGCCCAGCGACTACAACTTAAGCGCCCAAGCTATTTTGGCTTTAGGTGGTATGTTACGTATTCCACCAGGTAAATAACCATATCTGGTGGTAAAATATCGTCTGATGTAAATGACAAAACCAAATTAATGATTTTCAGTGCAACAATGGACACCAAAATAAAAAATTTCTTGTTGCTAGAAGATGAAAACGTAACCAAACCAACTTTTAGTAAATTTTGAAAATAACAATAGTTGCAGCAACCAAACTCAAGTTCGAGGCATACGCTTTTTACCGTTTAGTTGAATACTGTTTTTTTTGCAGATTATTTATTTCCTTTTGTTCTCCGCAAAGAGATAAATAATCATGATACTCTTGAATTCCACTCGATAATAAAAATAAACAATGTTTCTAAGTGGTCAACAATATATACTTGAAAATGTAGGTAACTCGCATCTTGACACAAATTCAAAGATAGTGATGGATGCATTTTGCAATTCTCATTTTTCTATCCGAAAGCAGAATTTTCATCAGCGGAACAAAATTTAAAAAAGTTTGTTTTTACCTAGAATGTGAAAAATTGTGATTTATTTCTTGAGTGTTTTTGCGAAATTTTGGTTGTCTTTGAATTGTATAACATTTACGGTGAAGTAAATACTTGATCGATAATTTGAAAGTCGACTCCAATTTTGCAATTAAAATTTAGTTCAACAATTTATTTTAAGAATACATTCAATAATTTTTAGAAGCGATCCGATTGATTTGAAATGTAGTACCTAGAGGTGCTACAAAGTTATGCATTTTAAATATATAATTATAATTTTAACATTAAAAATAACGAATTTAACTTAGTGAACAAAACTTTGAAAAACTGGCTCGATTGGAACCAAACGCATCCATAGGGTTTCAAAATAACATCCTTGATTTGGGCGTGAAATGCAATAAATGAAGATATAGAACTCATCCTGTAATTAACCAGATAAGGAAAATCGATAAAAAAATAAAAGGAGGAATGTAATTACAAGATCTTCAAATGTAAAAAAAAAACAACTTTGTTCAATGCATTTAATATTCGTATGTATTATTAATTTCAATATTTCTTCTTGTAGAGCATATTTTCGAAATGCATATTACGTTTATAGAAATTTCCAATCTAATAATGCAACAAATTAGTCAAAAGGGTGTACAATACGTACTTGCATTTAGTATTACATTTAATATTACACAAATTAGAAGATTGACATTTGCAAAGCATACATTTTAATTGATTATTGACAAAATTATGATTCTGATGTTATGATATGCGGATAATGATGTGTAATTAATAAAATGCTCCAATGCCAATAGTTGTAATAGTATTTTAATGAGATTGATCTTGAACTTTCCGAATGTTTTCAAAAAATGTTTGGTTAGATCATTGAAGGCTTTCTTCGCTAGCATTGACCTAATCGTTTTGCGGAGTATCATTTCGGCTAGTATCCTCACTAAACATATCAATTCTAGAAACATGCTAATAAAAAATGTATACTTTTATTACTGGTTCGTAGAATTTTTGAATGCCAAGAGTCGCCATTCCCCTTCCCTTATGAAATAGCAACATATATATTTGCAAACAATTCCCATCGAAATCAATTCACTCGCATTCTTCATTCGAATAGTGGTAAGTACTTCCAAGTGTGTAATATTGTACACTCTAGTTGACTTTGAGACTTTTCGAATTTGACTAACTATAAAAGTAGCGTATAAAGTTGAATATTAAATTTTTGTATAATATTGTTACATGTTTGTAATCATAACGATTATTTCATATACTATTGTTTGTGATTCTTCTATTGCATATAGTCTGATCTATACTAATTGAAATAAACGTAGCAGACGTAAAATACTCCTTCTTTATATTTTTATGATTCTACAAATTATTTAACTTTCTTATAGTATTAAAAAATTATTTTTTTCAAATGTGCTTTTAGACTGATAATTCTTCGCCATGAATTCCTGGATTGTTCTATTATGTATTTGCGGTGCTTTGCCGTTAATTCAATCTACTCCGGTAAGTTATTAATCAATTGCAATTTTTATCCTAATATAAGTACAGAGATACGTATTTACACATGATCGAAATTTTGTTTCAGTATGTTTCGCATCCGGAAGATTCTACAGGTATGCAGAATTTTTTTTACAGTTATTTAAATTAATTAAATATACGACATTGCAGACAATTTTTAAAAGAAATTTCAGTATATGAAATTTTAATATTATTTAAATGGGAAAAAAATATAAAAATAAACGTAGCATGATTTATAAGATTGTATGTTGATACATTGAGACATGAATTTTGACGATCGAAATATAGTGATGACACTGGTTGCTGATTAATTATTATCTACTCAATCTATTTATCATCATCTATTAGTTTAGATATGTTGAAAAAAGAGTACCATAATATGTTATTTTTCTTTAATAGAAGAGTCCGTAGAAGTACCACTTAAGATTTCCGCACGCCGAAGTAAAAGAAGTATCTTGGATCACAAGGAGAACCATGAAATGACATTTTCTGCATATGGAAAAAACTTTTCATTGTATTTTGAGCAATACGATCACGTTCTAATGGGGTCGAAAACACCTATTTTCACTGCGACTAGAAACAGATATCCATCAAACTCTTTTGATGAAATTTTATATACAGAAATACCAAACGTAAGTCGATCTAGCCAATCTAACAATTATCTGTACAACACAATACATTTCAAAGAAGGAAAATAATAGACAAGTGTACTTTTAAATAATGTTTCAGGCAATGTCAAAACTCCAGCTTAAAGCTTTCGTAGATCAGGAAAATGGCGCATATGCAGTACAATATGATCCTAAGCGAATGGTAATTAGTTTTGCAATAATATGTGAATTTGCACTGTTTCAAGACAAAACGCTTTAATGAAAAATTTGTTCGTTTTAGATGGGATTCCTCAATATCGACAACGAATATTCCTACAAATTTATTATTCCTAATGTTCGAGCTACTTTACCGTCGATAACTGTAAACAGAAAACCAGCCCGTGACGAGACAAACTCAAAACCCGAAAAACAATGGCGTAAATTACTTGATTAATTTATTTTAGAATTATAATTAAATTTTAAAGGAAAGTGTACACTTGATATATTCTCTCTATTGTTTGAAGTGAAAATTGACTGTTTATAGTGAGCCGCCAGTCTTCCAAAAATAAGAAACACGTTTTCACAATTTTTTCATTCTCGAACATGGTCCAATTTTTATGCAAAAAAAATTTACGAATCACCTAAACTTCTCCAACTTTCAATTGAAAGATAAACACTTTCTTTTAGATGAAATCGATTCTTATTATTTATACATTTTCGCAACTATTGATACATTAACTTTTTTATTCCAGTTAAGTACAAACCGATGCCACGAGGCATTCCTGTGCCAGAAGTAATTTATCCCGAGGTGGCGGTTGTACTTGATAATTTTATATATGAGTGAGTTCTGTGTTTTATTTTTTATCAATATTTAATACATAGAAATAACTAAACTTATGTTGACTATATGTTTACATCTGCAGAGAAAACGGCAAAAGTTGGGAAGAGGTTGTGAAATATATGTTCGCTTATTGGATAGGCGTTGATTTGAGATACAGAACTTTCGAGAGTCCGAGAATTCGTATAAATGTTGCTGGAATTGTAATTGCAACGGTAAGTAATTTGATAATTTGGGATTGATGCCAATTAAATAGAATTAATTGTTAAAATTGGTTAAAATCTGTTCAAAATTGTTAGTATAATTGCATAAATGAAGATATATTCTATTAAGGACATGATTGCTAAAATAGTAAAATGAAATGTTTAGGACATCAGTGGAGTCCCTTACATGGATCGAAGTAACCTTAGTATTACAATAAACAATGCTAAACGGAATTTCGTTCCTCCCAAAGCACTTGCAGATGCTGATGCTTTCGCATTCATTGTTCGGTAAGAAATTATTAGTTTCACAAAATTCCAATTACAAACTGTAACACCTAACAAACGATATTTTTTTAGTGACCCAAAGGTGGAATTGATGAATCTTGACCAGACGATGTCGAAACTTGCGGGTAAGTATATATGAAATACAATTTGAATAACCGAACTCATTTTTTAAATTTAGTTCATTTAGCATTACGGTATCAATTCCCATTTTGCTGATTAAATATGCATATTTATCGTCATAGCCGACGTAAAATTCGAATTTACACCCGAATTTGCAGAGTGAAATATGACAGAAGTTTCCTAACCTTTCGAGCTGCCATTTCGGGGTATCAAATTTTATTCTCACTATTGATGAAAAATTGTGTTCGTGTCACGGGTGGTACTCCTTCGGGAACGTTGAGAGCCTGCGGCAAAAATTTATTTTACATCCTTGATATAAAATAAATACGACAATACTCAATTGCAAATCAAATTGACAGAAAAATATTTTATGTTAACGAATGTTTCGAAAAATGTTACTTATTTTTCGTGAAAGTTCGGAGAAAAAGCTGAAATCTGTCTAATGTCATATAGAGTTCAATAATGTATTATAATTTATCGCAAAGAATTAGTATATTAAGTATCTGGAGAGGAAACACAGCTGAGAAGGCGAGTAGTCTAATTTTTACGACAATCTCCAAAATCGTCCGAGTGTATGCAATGCATTTCCGCCCGCGATATGTACACTATTTTTTGTGACACGCCTGCATGGAAATGGTGACCGGCAGGAGTCGATACCATTCCGTCTACATTTCACGTAAAGACCGCGAATGTATGCAGATGTGACAAAAAGATATTTTTTATACACGGACTCCTTTTAGTCCGTAAAGTGTGATTTTACGGACTGATCTGTGCACTTTACGGACTAAAAACAGTCGGTAAACTGCCTACTTTTAGAGTGTATTTATTATCGAACAGTGTATCAAAAACTCGGTCCGTAAAATTGAACTTTACGGCCTAGGACCGAAAAGTGCTATTATTCTACTTGCTTTCAAACAAATTTTGGTACTGCGATACACATGCCATTAATAAACGCATATACAAACAGAAAATGATTAATTTCAACCATTGTATGTAAATTTTCGTCGATAGGGGTAGCACACTTTACTGGTCTCTGTACTGAGTCGCCGTTCTTGGTTTCTTACGATGGCAGCGATTACAGTGGAGTACAAACAACTGCGCACGAATTGGGTCATCTGTAAGTAACTAATTTGGAAATATTCTGTGTGGTATTTATAGAAACCTAATGCAATTGTCCGTGACAACAGATTTGGAGCAAAAGATGAAGAAATAGGTGAGACGCCTTGCGCACGCCGGAATTCTATATATTTAATGGGATATGCGGATCAAGATGACGACGCAAACAACCAAGTTGGACTATATTTCTCTGAATGCAGTAAATCGTTGATTTATGCGCATATTAGGTAAGAAACATTTTTTATGCGAATTTAAATTACATATACGTATATACGTGATATTAAGAATATAAACAATCATATTTCTCTGTAGAACCGAATTGACACAGTGCACATACAATAAACCAGATGTTGGAAATGTCGTTCCTAAAGTTCTCCCATACATTAGCATGGATGATCAATGCAAACGAGAGTTTGGAGAAGACTATGTAGTACACGTAAGAACTGTTGTTACCACATTGTATAATTATTAACTCGCTTCATTTTGAGTTTCATCTATTCTTTCACTATAGGATGAAACTATTAAACTATAATTTCTAAATCATTACTTAATTAAACAAAGCTGAAAATTCTTTAACAAATAAAATTGTATTTCGGCATTATATATGTTCCTAGTTTTCCTAGTTTTTAAACATGAAATACTGACATGTATATTTACCTACAACAGGACATAGGATCTTGCGGCAATCTTAAGTGTATGCATAAAGAGGTACTGCAAATACTTAACGCTTTCACTCCTGATCACCCTTTCTACTCGTCACCTCAGGCAGCTAACCTAACAAAACCTGTGTCTACTGCATTTCCGCCAGTTGAGGGATCAATCTGTGATGCGATGAAAACGAAAGTATGTATTTTTAATCAATTTCATATATTTAAAAAATGAATGCAATTATTAGTAATAATTTGCAAATCGGCATGCACTACTGAAATTTCTGAAGTACAAGAAAGACAACTGATCAATTATAACATTTTGACTCATAATAGATGTGTTTGAATGGTAAGTGTTTACCGATACCGGAAGGATATTCTATTTCTGACGTAATTACGCTGCCATCTGCGACTGAAGAACCAATTTCTATACCAAGCACAACTGAAGCAAAAGACTGGAATTCAAACGTTGACAGTACCAGTACCGCTGCACCGACAACTACGCAAAGTACTACTACCACAGTCATGCCAACAACTGGAGTGCCCAGCACGACTAGTACAAAGCCCACAATAACGACGCCGAGACCTACTACTACCACATCTACACAAAGAACAACTACGGCGTCTACGTTGGATGTAACCACACCAAAAAAAGTTTCAGAACCAAGTCACGAAGATACGTTGCTCCCTGTAGACCAATGTATACAGCGGAACGGAATCAGTGTGGCTTACCAGAAGAATAATTGTAGCCATCCTAGCATATATTGTTACATGCCTTTCGCTAACAATAGTACTGAGATACGTGGCGAATCTACTGGGGCAATTTGCGGCTCCAACAATAAGGTGAGAACAGCAAAATTACTTTTACCTACTGATGAAAGAAAATCTGCATCAAACTGGCAAACACATTTTTTGCTACATCAGAACAATAATAAAAGATGCTTAGATAAGCAAATAAATATTATTCAAATTATTTATAAAGCTATTGACTCTTGCAGATATGCTTGTCCAATGGTCAGTGTGGCCTCCAGATTACCAATAAACGGTCTCCAATAGGATATATGCAGTTTTCGGTAAAGTATTATTGTATTAAAGTAGTGTTAAAGCATATTACTGAAATGCTTTAACTGAAAAAGCAAAAGAAAATGCAAAGGAATGAATATTTTTTACACTACATTAATTACCTTATTTCTCACAGATAACTGGAAGTGAGAAGAATGCATTGTATGCTCCCCTATATCCGCAATTCGGAATGTTTGATAATTCAATTATCAGATTTCCATTAAGCTATGAAGAAGTCGTTTATGTATGTATATAATCTCATAACATAATGGAATACAACAGATCCCAATTCTGTTGCTTTGTCTTTTATAAGTGTATCGCTTTAATCATTTATTAATACTTATTGTTTGTTTATAGGAATGTTTCTCAGATAGATATTGCGATCTGAAACTAAATGGAATTGATTCGTACCTGATAGACTATTACACCAAGAAAACCAATCTTTGAAGACATTTTCACTTAAAAACATCTGTTACTTTACATACTTTTAATTGCGCATCGAGCTGTACATAACACAAATACCACATGTTCGACTTTATATTATAATGTATATACAAAATTGTACATATTTGAAAGTGCGTAAATAAATCTCTCATAATCCAAAGAAACTTAAATGCAACATCACTAATTTACCAATCCTTTTAAAATAATAACTACGAGTTGCGACCGTAGTTGTTACAAGATCAAAATCATCAGAAAACGGAGTCTTTATCTTAATGTAGAGAGCAAAGTATGCACTATGCATTTAAAATGTTACAACGAACGTTATTAGCGAAGTAGCTTTAGCTATACTGCAGGAAAAAAATACCTCGGTTACGGTTAAGAAAAGTCATTATTGCCTGTTTTTTCCGGTTCCTATATTATACTGAAGCTAGATTTTATTGCTATGCAATATACAAGGTATTTCGTAGAACGAAATGTGCTGTTTTATTTACAGCGAAACATTATCTACTTACAGCGATTACAATATCTAAAATAGCAAATATATTTTGCTAAACCATCTAAATATTCATTATTGACATGAGATTTAAAAATTGGATCAAAATTATTTCCAAGATATTTCAAATAGCAACAATGTATCATAAAATAGGTATGTCAAAGAAGTTATATAAAAATTTCGCATATTTTCATAAATTTGTAGGTTCGTAAATTAATTCGATTTAACCTATTAAGACCCAAAACGGGAAAATTTTACGCTTGAAAATCTTACGCTTGAGTTCGGGAAACTTTGTGAAAAAGTAAGAAAATCTTTTGAAAAATATCCAACCCTACTATTTTCGGGTACGCACTGCACGATAGAATGGTTTAAAAATTTAGAAACTCAGATTTTCAATTGTTGATTAACAATTTTTAAAAAATATGTTTTTTTTAACAAAATGGCGGCCAAAAAAGGACAGCTAAAACTTCCAACTTTAATTTCACTATTGTTTTTGACGTTTTTTTTTTCATTGGAATTGAGTAAATTATTCAATTATTTCAGTAAAAATCTCTTAGATTGAAAAATGATTAGATTTACTTGATTCACTAAGATTTGTTCTGAAAATATCAAAATGCAAACCAATATTTCAAAAATCAACGATATTCAGATTATTACTGTTACGATCGGTAGATCGTACCCTCCTACAATTATTGTATTCTGTAAATAAATGCGAAGCCGAGCGACGGAAATGCACCATCAGCATATTCCCACAGTTTGGAAGATATACGACGACGAGCTCCGATGGGCTCTCGTTTCGAGACCGCATCGGAGAAGTCAGTCAAGAGTCTGAGAGCGACCTTTACACTTAATCCGTCGCAATTTCATATTTTACTCCCCCCTGCCCCACATTAGGAACGTAACAATTACATTAGTTCCTGTTCAAATAATGACGAGAAATCGTAAAAATCTTAAAAACATTATTTTTCATATTTAACCCTTTTTATGGTTATTTTAAAAAAATATATTATATTTAAGTACATTTTTAGTGAAATAATTGAATAATTTACACGATTCCAATGAAAAAAACGTCAAAAACAGTAGTAAAATTAAAGTTGGAGGTTTTAGCTTTCGTTTTTTGGCCGCCATTTTGTTAAAAAAAAAACGCACGAAAAAAAATCAAAGCTAGTTGAAAAGTTTAGATGTTTTGTGCAATTTTGTGCATATTTGGCGACAGTAAAAAATGTTCTTCTCACTCAAATTTTTTATTAAATAAAAATTTTTCATAAAAAAATTGTTAATCAACAATTGAAAATCAAAGTTTTGAAATTTTTAAACCATTCTATCGTGTAGAGCGTACCCGAAAATAGTAGGGTTGGATATTTTCCATAATATTTTCTTACTTTTTCACAAAGTTTCCTGAGCGCCAACGTAAGATACAAATTTTGCCTTTTTGGGACTATGGGTTAAAAAGTAGTACGAAAAAATTGATTTAAACGCCTGGCACAAAATAAATTGTCGCAGCTATTATTTTTATGATATTTTTTTAATAATTTCAATTGTCTAATGTGCAAAAATATTGTATGCAAGAAAAGTGAATCTGATATATTATACTCTTTTACAATAATTGTGAAAAATTATCTTACTATTACTCATCCAATACACTTTCCTCAATTTGTCGGTACTTTTTCAATTTAAATCCGCCATATTATTTTCCTAAGGCATGGAAATGGAATTTTTACCGCGGGAATAGAAAAATCACATTCAAAAATAGATCAGTCAGTTTTGTATGATCTTTATCATTTTTCGATTTAATGTTGATGCTTGAATATGAGTTGAAAATTACCGGGTTTTGGGCGTTAATGGACAACGAACTCTATGAATTAACATAAAAAAAGAAAATAATCAGTGTAAATACGATTTTCAAATCCGTAGTGATCATGAAAGAAAACTCCACTCCGTAACAACAGTAAATTTTTAATTATGCCTACGTAAATAATTTTTATTAATAATTCTTTGAATATTTATATGTTTAAATAAAATGCTGTACGTGCTACGGTTGGTTTGTTTATAACATCTTTTGTTTTAATAATAAAAACCGCATGTTTTGGAGTTTTGAAGGGTTTTGAATTCCGTAAGCGACGGAGTAAGAGCAGTTGGATCAGGATTTTGAATCATCCTGGTCTAATAATTTCTTCTTAACCGCTTGCATTAAAATTTCAATATTTTCGAAAAGAAAAGTGTTCAAGAATCTTTTCTTGGTATAAACGGTCTTATTATTCAAAATAAAAATAAAAAATGTATTTAAATATGTTTCGGCACCCAGTCGTGTACTTCTTCACTTTATTATAGTTACAAATGCAGAAAAAAACTTCGCAGAAAAATTTTAATGAGTGAATGCCTGAAAGATTTTGATAACTTTTTGACAGCACAAAAAAGAGGTCAAAAGTAAGATTTTTTGTCGTTTCGGTTAGATTTTTCCAATTTAAGTTTTGCTAACATCAGAAGAAGGTATTTACAAAACAGAAATAAAACGTAAATAGGCATTTGTGAATGGCTTCACAATAATGTGTTTCATAAAATGATAAAGGCGGCCTTTTTTCTGCAATTTATAATAAAAGGTATCATTTATCGGTGGGTATTGGACTCGGTTCTGAAATGAATCATTTGAACTTCGACCTCATTAGTCGTATCGGATTCGATAACCTAACCCGTTTTTTAAATCTTGGAATGTGATGAACCTCAGTGCAGAAACGCCGTCGAACGCATATATCAAACTGAAAGTGTTCCCCTGTGTTAAATATTTGAAATATACAAGGTTTACTTGTCAACGACGAATATTAAACACCTGTGTTATACAAGAAAAGTACATTTGGCACTGCAAGAATGGAAAAGCAATCTATTTTTATTGCTCTTTTACTTATTATCTACTTTACTAAAGCCTCGTGTAGACAGACAGACTATAAAACGTATAACGAACATTTGATTGTATCAATATTAAATGTATTTGAAACGCAAAATCACAAATTTTTGCATGATTTGGGATACCAGTGTACGAATATCGGATGGCACAAGTTTTCTCCAGTGCCCATGAGTTGGAAAGATGCAAAATCGTTGTGTGAGAAGGACGGAGCACATCTTGCGGTAGTAAATACTGAAGAAGAAGCTGAGGTTTGGCATATTCCAATTTTTTAATTTGCAATATACTGGCCCTCTCTGATTGGTATTTTCTGAACATCGGTGATATGTTCTAAAGTTAGTTGCAAAGATCACCTCGAGGTGGCGGTGAGTTTAAAAAGTAGGTAGGCGTGGGTTAATTGAGGGACTATAGTCTACAGTATGTGTTTGGATTTATATTTTTTAATGGGCGTTTCACCATTTTTACCTGTTAACTCTATGCGTTGTCCTACGGTAGTCCACCAATCTTTAAAATGTTCGCGAACGTAGTGTATAGCATCTCCCAATGATAAAGGAGTAGTTAGATGCTGATACTGGATTGTTGCTGCCACTTTGGCGAGTGCATCGGCTACGTCATTACCAGCCATATCTTGATGAGAAGGTATTCATATTATTTTTACGATTTTCCATTGCTGGATACATCTGTGGTATATATGGTGGATTTGTTGGATATTTCTATTGTAGATGTTCATGTTTTGTATTGCTTGCATACTGCTAAGTGAGTCAGTAAATTATTGTTATTTTGTGGTAGCTTAAGGTTTCGGAGAATTTGAGTGCTTTAAGTATTCTACGTATTTCATTTGGTACGTATTGAGCAGCCAGTTCCATAATCGGATTTGATTCATCCGTACAGATTTGAAAAGATTTGTTGTTTTCTTGTATTCGGTTAATGACAAGGGTATGGTTGAAGTGGTAACGGACACAAGGGTATAGATTGTGGTTGTTTATGGAATAGTCTAGGGAGTTGTATCTCGAAGGTTTGTGCAAATATACTGGAGATTATGGTGCATAGGATTCGAGAAGTGTTGGTTATCCTCGTGTTCCTTGCACAATCGATTGGAAAGGCTATTATGCGCAGGATTTACCGGCGTGGCTAGAATTTTCACAAATGCGACACAGATGGTTTGTTAGTTTCGGCTATAATTTTAAATATTAAGGTAATATGAAATCCCCCGCAAGCAACTCTGAAGTCAGTGTTTTGAATCGTATTAAGCAGTGCACTGCTTAATTAGCACTAGTTCTAATGTACCTGGTTTAGACGCATTTTATACGGTCTATCCATACGTCAGCTTTCATTGTATAAGTGCTATATGCTAGCATTAGCACATTCAAGTCGTCTCCATTATTTTTGTAGAACAGTGTTTTGAGTATGTTTATTCGGTTTTACACGTATTTTTGAGATTGGTTACATGCGATGTGTAGGTCAGTTTTTTATCAAATATTACACCTAATAGCTTTGTGTTTCAGACTCTTTTTAAAGGTGTGTTATTTAGTTGGAGACTGGGGATGTTTATTTTTCCGGGTAAAGAATATATATTCTATTTTAGTTTCTGCGTATTTTAGTCCAGTCTGGAGAGACCAGGTTGAAGTATTATTATTAATATTATTATTATTCATGACTGATACTGTTTTCCGAACTGACCTAAGTTATTTATATTTCCTTCCAGTAATAGTCTAATTTTATTCCATATAACATTAGTTGGTGTTTGATGGATTAATAATGATGCAAAATTTAACATTGAATTTGATTTACTGAATATAGGTTCTACGAACTCGAGCTCTAGCTTTTTAAATTCAATACGGTTTCCTAAAGCGTTTGGCCTGTTGAGTCTGTTAAATTCCTCATTCCATCAAAGTGTGCTGAGAGGTTTTTAATAATGTCGAGTTGAATGAATACTTGTCATCTCAAGCTCATTATATGTGAGCAATGAATTTCAGGCATACTTGCAATTCGAAAAACGAGATTTTTTACTGCATGCGAATATTGTATCTTTGAAGTTCTTATTCGAAAGTCTGGAGGGGACAGAGAGGTGATGGTAATTCTTTTCATTTTTCAGATTAGAGGTCGAATTTCAATTTAAATTTCAAATTCAAGTTCTTTAATTTTAATCTTTTTGTGAGGCTCGACAAGTTCATCATCAATTTCGTTGGTAGCAAGAAAATCGCTGATTCTCTTGTTTGCTATATGAGACATGAATCTAATGTTACTTTTATTCGTAAGTTTCCCTAGGGCAATAACGTGTCCTTTTATTGGAATGCCGTCTTTCGGTTCCAGGATCATTCCTTGGTCCTTTTCAGGAAAAGAATCGGTAACATCAAATGCATATGATTTTTGGCTTGTTGTAGGTGTTGGTAAGTGACGAATTTGAGACGACATATTTAATGCTTATTCCTTCTCCTTATTTGAAGTTTGTATGTATTGTAGATTTTCTTAATTATTTTCACTCGTAGGTAGAATACACTCTTTCTTTGCGAACGCATGCTCAATGCCGAAAAAAATACGTATACCAAATATTTTTCTATTTACTAAAGGTGCATAAGTAGAAGTGAATCCCGAAATGACATCTGGTTAGTATTAATTGTGAGCATATTTTTGTGATATCGTGGAGGATATTTTCTGCACATCCTCAATATATGCTGATGTATCAAAAAGGATATTTTTGCATATTTTGAATTTATTCAGGTAGAATGTTCTGGCGATATTTTAAAAAAGAGCGGGAATAGAGATCCTAAGAATACCACCGTATGAATACAGTATATGCTACATATATAGACTGGATCTTTATCAAAAATCCTCAGGATAATCTGAGGACATCGTGTGCTATCGTGTGGCTGCTGCTCGCATATTGTAGGTATAATCTATTACCTCTCACATGCTCGATATCTTTCCAAAATTGAGGGGCTGCGGCGAATAACGTAATAAGTCGAATTATTGCGTTTTTTATATTATTGCATTAATAAAATATGCACTTGTAGCTGCATATTTTGTTATAATTACTTGAGTGCAAATCAATTTTTTTAACGCAAAACTGAATGCGATAATCAGAAAAACGGAATAAGTCGAATTGTTCCAGTATACTTTAAAACGGTATAATTCGAATTATTCCGTTATTCAAAGGTTTGTCTACGGAAAAAATGAATGATTTACTATCATTAATGAAATACCAAAGTAATGAATCGCATCTATGGTATGAAAACATATTGCAAGAAGTGAATGATTCTGCGGATAAAAACGATCGTGCGTTGTCGAAAAAATTTTAAAAAAAATAAGATTTCAGAAAAAAATATTAAAAAATAATCATTTTGTTAAAGAAAAGTGATAAATACAAATTTTATTTGTCATTAAAAATCCGAATAATTATGTAGATTTCGTCATTTTTCGAGTTATTACGTTATTCGCCGCATCCCCTCAATTATAAGACCAGCAGAAATCCTGACAGTACTTTTATTTTGAGGCAATTCAGAGTGGAATCATATCAAAGTTTCGCAATGTGGTAGAAAAATCTGAACACAATAAATTAAAAAAAAATTGGATGATAAAAAATAAAAGACAGCATAAAAAATAGAGCAAATCATTTTTGTCTTAAATTTTAATGGATGTTTGATTTTTCAGAATTCCACGAATTTTAATGATTAAAAATCAGGGGCTCAACTTAAAGATTTGAAATTCTGCTGAAAATTATTTTTTTAGGTCATAAATATATAAAAAAGATTGACACCTGTAAATTCGGCGAAGGTAGGGTCACCATACTTATACGGTTAGATCCTTTTACTATAATTGGCTACAAAAAACAATACCAATATCAGTAGATCTGCAGTCGTGTCTCAGAAAAGGGTCCAATTTCACTATGTGATTGTTTTTAATGAGATAAAGTATTGTATTTATATCTTTCAAAAAGCTGTTTTCATTCCTTAATGCTTGCATTGAATAGAAAACAACGCAAAGTTTAAGATGTCTTCGAGGACACTTCGACGAGCTCGCATAGCCACAACTTATTTATCATTGTACATATTTCAAACTGAACTGCCCGCCAATTAGATAGTCGGTAGCGCATGCGTAAAGCGTTCGTTTATGATAAAGTCTCACTACAGTAAATTATATTCACCGCTGACATCTATAAGCAAGAAAATAAAACAGAAAGTTTGTATGCTTTCTAACCGGCTTCCGCGACATTTTTATTGGCAGGAATGAAGGAATAGCACTTATAATGAGGACGCAACGCCCTTCAAGTATATAGTTTCAAGTACCATCAAGAGTGAGCGTCCGAGAATGGTCTTAAACTTTGTTTAGAAAAACAGTTCCCTATGTAATTTTTTATTGTGATTATGAAGACAAACTAAAAGTGTAACATAAACATTTCTAGAATAACTAGAATATCATTAAACAAGTGTAACACATCATTTTTTAAAATGTCTCATCTATTCATCTTTCTTCTTTGGACGGCGTTTATGTTGTCGCAATCAAGCAAAAGTCACGCTGCAATAACTGAAACGGTTGAAATACCACCAGAAATCTGGGAAAACAATCTTAATAGACAAACCTTAAAAAAATTACAAAAACTCAATTACGAATGTACGAGTATCGGATGGCACAAGTTCTACCCAATGCCTATGAACTGGGATACTGCAAAAAATTTGTGCGAAAGAGACGGTGCTCATCTTGCTATTGTTAACACTGTCGAAGAAGCTAAAGTTTGTATATTTATTTAAACTGTATACTTTGTTTAATTGAAAGATTCATATTAGAATCTACAGGAACAAGATTTACTTGACTCAACGAAACACGTTTACTTAATATAATTAATTATATTAACAAAACGGTTATTTCGTGGATCTTTAAAATTATAAGCTAGTAAAAAGATTACTCGAAATCTGAATTCTTTTTGGTATACTCTTTCTATCGGGATAGATTTAAAATGCACAAAAATCTCAATAACCCGCTAAATTTTTTATAAAAAGATGATTTTTCTAATTCCGTTTTGGTTTTAACATTATTTTCTCATAGAGAACCCAATACATGCGAGAACCCAATACACAAATGTGCGAAATATGAACACTCAAAATATTAAATGTTTAAAAAATGTTTTTTAAATTATTATCTAATTTGAGGAGGCTAAAAAATATTTGTGTTCCAGATTTTGGGTAACATGATTAAAAATGCTCGACCACTAATGACTGGAACTGGCTACGATGAGAGTGCATATATTGGGATCCATGATCAGTACACAGAAGGCAATTGGATAACAATTTTCAACAATTCCCTCCAAGAAGCAGGGTACGAGCGTTGGCAAATTGGATCACCAGACAATATGTATTTTACTCGCAATGGCGAAGAAAAACCTGCCAATTGCGGGTTACTTCATTACAAAAGATACTTCATTGATGCATACTGCGATATGGAATATGCTTTCTTGTGCGAATATCCTTCTGGTCCAAAATGCTACAATCCGCAGTTTTACAAATATTAAGTTTTATTAAAAAGTACTTTCCTTTACCAAAAATTTAAAAAAATCACATATCTATAAGTGATTCTGTGTTCTACAAAATATACAAAAAAAATTTGTTGTTACTATATTTGTACAAATGAGTACATGGTTTCTGTGAAATAAATTATTTCAATATGTCCTATGAAAGGAGTTCAACAAAATTGATTCAGATTTGAATTCAATACCCGGAGTGACTTAATAATGAGATAAAGAGTGTGTTGGTAAAATGTTTATCTCGTCCAGACGGTTATTTTCAATTGTTTTGAACATAAGAATTATGTAAATATTTTTGACAAACGTTATTATTATGTTTGATTCAGGAGAATTTTAGGCAATACAACTACACGACATATTCTTTGACAGGTAACAAAAAATTACTTATCGATATATAGGATGCAACATTTCTTCTTACATAATCTCAACAACTTTTCACGCTGTTAATTCAACTATTATTAGATATTAAAACCATCTCTACTTTTTTCTATGGTTTCATTAAACATTTTCTCCCTGTTTATGAAAACGTTTCTTGAGTTAGTATTTACAATCGACATAGAATATCGGGAATTTCTAAAAAGACCCCCAGTTTGTTTCTTTTAACACGTTCAATTAAAATGTTAAGAAACTGCTCTGTGATATAAGCGTTAAAATAATTGTAACTTACGACCTTACAATTAGATTGCCGCATAAAGTGAAGATATAAAAAACAAGCATATCTAGAACAATCTATTTGATTGGCTAAAAAGTGAACTCAATTAAATGAGCCGATTAATAAAGTATATGGTCATTAAACTATAAGTGTATAATGATCTAATTTTCTTTCTTCTGTTGCTCGAAGCAAGAATATTTTTGAATACAAAAATTGATAAGTTGATAAGAAGTTATAGATTTATTAATATTGTTTTTTACTTTCGTAGCACACACCAATAATAAAAGTATATATTTCAATTATTTCATTAAAAAATGTACCTGTGGTTTTCAATAATAGAAGAAAAGGTTCGGTTCTGTCCATTCCTGCATAGATATTTTAACGGAAAGTTAATGCGTTAAATCGAATGTCAATTGTGTATTTTGAACACACAAATAAAGGTTTTTGAATAAGTAAATCGACACAAAAGTTTTTTCAACATTATTGAAAGTGTAACAAATTGAAGTCTGTCACTTGAGAACATCATTCTGCAGGTTCACACAAGAAATGTATCATACTTTTCATTCATAACCAAGTGCTATTATAACATTAATAACCAGAACTCTTGTCATTTATAAATGACTGGGAAATTCGATTATGCGCACATAAATTGGCTTAGTGGTATCACTCTTTTCTTTACAAATCATGGAATATTGTTGTTGAAGTAAATCTAATCATTGTAAATCGTCAAGGAATCGAATTCAACCAAACCGTCGGCTCCACATACCAAACAAAATTCTCTATGTAAAACATCCATTGAGTGCCGGAGTCTCGACTTCTAAATTGGACTTTCGAAGAATGGCAGGGAAAATTGTGTTTTGCTATTCCTATAACAACATTTTCATTTCTTTCCATATTTTTGTATTTTTTACTTAATTTGTTTACCCTTTCTAAGAGATATTTAAAGGGTGGCCAAAATCAACCTAAACAAAAAACCCTTGTATGTTTGAAAAAATTGATTACAATTGCTTTGATCACTTTATTCTAAGCTAGTAAAAATGGTTCAAACCAAACTTTTTAATTATCGTGCCACTTAATTATTATGTGGTTTTGAAAAGCGATACTACTTGTGCCACTCGTATCGAAGATTGTTAGTTTTTGCTGATACACTTCTTATACACTTTGAAAATACTTAAAACCTATTGCTGTTTTTTGTTTGGTATATTTTTTACTGTATATCACAATTGTCAAATTAATATTATTAACAGTTGTCTGAAAAAATATTGAATAAAAGGTACCTACTGTCTTAGAAGCTCAAACAGTCAAACAAAATATTTCAACTGCTCTGAATATGCTTTTAATATTAAATTATTTATCTTGTTCACAATGTTTTAAAAAACTTATCATTATTTAACGTTATCATTACCCACCATATATGAAAATAAAAATTATAAAGCCAAGAGAAAAACCAATAAGTTTAAAAAATAAGTTTAACAAAAAACAAGAATTAATTGTGTTATGAAATGTATAAATTTATTTATTTCAGGATTAGAATTAGAATTTCGTTAAATGAATTATTTACTATTAGAACTAGATTCGACCATTAGAAGATTATCGAAGTGAACAAAAAGAATGTTATTAATAGAAAAAAATAATTACTCATACATTAAGGTGTATTCTTAATATCTGCATACACAAAAGTCCAATGCAAACAAATTTCAATACATGTTCGAATATGTTAAATGAAAAAGAAGAAGATTCACATGATCGTAACACAGCGTTGCATATTGATGAAAATTCGCTACCTGTTCCTACCTGGATTAAAAAATTTGTTTAAATACTTGTAATACTATATTGAATTATGCGGTACTGCAGAGAAAGGAATTCATTGACATTTCAAATATTACTTCGACCCAGACTAAGTCTGGACGAAGTATTGCATTTGGTCACTTCGGGCAAAAAAAATTACCATATAGTTTTTCATCAAATGTCGACGTTTCAGACCCTAAGGAACCCAAATCAACAATACAAAAATTTGTGTCCGTGATCTTGTACGTACGTACGTCCGTACGTCCCGTTTTTTTGTCTCGCGATAACTCGCGAACGGATAAGCGTATTGACATACATTTTTTTTTAAAATACGCGTCTTGGCATAACTTAGATCTGATTAGATTTTGGGGCAGATCCACCCGTCCATTACTAAAAAAAATTAGCCCCAATTAAGTTTTTTCGTAGATTTTTTCATTTATTTTGAAAAATACAAATTTTATTAAAAAATATTTCAAACAAAAAAGATAGAGGATGAAACACCTCGGGCGCGGTGACCACCTACGGGCGCAAAGTTCTTTTTCTTCACACCGGGAGGAAAGCAGCAACTTTCCTCCCGCAAGCGGAAGGAAAGATGCCGCTTATCCTCCCGGCCATAAAGAAAAATCGTATACTTCCTTCGGGAAGTAAAAAAGAATGCTTCAGACTGCCTGTTTCTCACCCTCGGCTTCACCTCGGGTAAAAATTACACGCAGCCTGAGACATTCTTTATTTTACCTCCCTCGTTGAGTAATATACTATTACGCCCTTGATACGAAAATAACTATTTCGATATATCTAAAAGATGTCTTATAGTATCTAAAAGATACCCGTCAGAGATCTTTTCGACACTTTCAAGATATCTTTGACAGTATATATATTGTATATATAATATCATAATAATACAGACAGTAATTAGTAAAACACAGTAAACATGTAATATGCATCGAATAGTCTATTACAATACAAGTGTTTGAAGTAAGTGTTTTGCAACTTTTATTTATTAATACTTCGGCTGGCCTGTTGTCGGGGTCGAAGTTTTGAAAATGCTCATTTTCAATTTTCATACATATAAGAAACACTATATTGTTGTAACACATCTATCGAAGCCACTTGGACCTAAATATGATTGGACCCCCAAATATCAATATAATTTTATAATATAATTGAAAGTTGTTAGTAAACAAGCGAGTCTTAAGGAATAGCCGACTCTCCACTGGGTCGAAGTTTCTGAGCGAGCGAAGCGAGCGAGGCATCACGCCAACACTAGTTTATAATTATAATTACAATTATTTTTGTATCAAGGGCGTAAAAGAACTTATGAGCCCGTAGGTGATCACCGCGCCCGAGGGGCTGGCGACGACTACCGCTGGGAGGTAGGGGGTCGAAACGTCGAAATTTGATGAAAAACTACCTGGTAATTTTTTGCCGAGGTGACCAAATTCAATACTTTTTCAGACAATAGTCATAAACATTTAAAACCAGTTTTTATGGCATTATCGTTGACTTTAGGAAGAAAATGCATACAACCTTTTTTGTAGAGAATCTCATGCTCTATCTTTTTTGTTAGAAACATTTTTTAATAAAATTTGTATTTTTCAAAATAAATGCAAAAAACTACGAAGTAACTTAATTGGGGCAAATTTTTTTTAGTAATGGACCGATGGATCTGCGCCAAAATCTAATCAGATCTAAGTTATGCCAAGACGCGTATTTTAAACAAAAATTTACGTCGATACGCTTATCCGTTCGCGAGTTATCGCGAGACAAAAAAACGAGGCGTACGGACGTACGGACGTACGTACGTACAAGATCACGGACACAAATTTTTTTATTGTTGATTTGGGTACCTTAGGGTTCGAAGCGTCGACATTTGATGAAAAACTATAGGGCAATTTTTATGCCCGAAGTGACCAAATTCAATACTTCGTCCAGACTTAGTCTGGGTCGAAGTAAAAGTATTTTTTCTCCGATCATTCAGTGTCAGGCGATGTTTAAATATTGTATTATGTAACAAGGGTGCAATTATGTTGAAGACTTCACTGCAGGACGCAAAATGGATTGCTGCACTTAGAGTATTAAAAACAACATTATTTAATCTTGACCTCGCGACGTTTACGTAACACCGTCTTCAAAAGTTCAATCACTAATAGACACTACTAAATACTAAATTTAAAAAATATCGATTTTTTATATGTGAACAAGTTATTTTTCTTTTCTTTTTTAAGAAGATTCTATCTCAGACAATTACACATACAAAATCAAAACTTATATTTTGGAGTTCGGTGCGAGACACCGAAGAGTTCGGACGTATATTATTATCGTTCCGCGAGTGTTATTGTTTTTCGGATAAGGTGTGTGCTGTTTCAGTGAGCGAGTTTAGTGAAAACATCTGAATTCAATAATTACAAAACTATATAATTATCCCAGATAGAAAACGTAGTTTGAAGCAGCACTTTGTTTCTGACTACAGAATCAAGTGCTGAAACAACACAATGACAACGCAAAGTACAGAAAATCCAACACAGAAAATATCGTACGCAAAAATGGTTGAGCAAAGTCAGTTTCCCACTAAAGATCAAGCAGTAATTTTTGACGCAATAGAAGGAATCTCCGTTCACGAGTATACAATTTCCTTCGGAAACCAAATAGATCCTAAAAATATACTGTTTGTTTCCCGTATTTCTCATAGTAGAGTATGCTTTTATCTAAGTAGCAAACAATTGGCCGATAAGTTGGTTGATTCAGAAACCAAAATTGAAGTTAATGGAAAAGTCTTAACTATAAGACCACTTATAACTACAGCCAAACGAATAATTTTATCAAATGTTTGCCCCATAATTCCTCATTCAGTTATTGTAGACGAACTTGAGAAATTAAATATAGTTCCAGTCTCCCAAATATCGTTTATAAGAGCTGGATTGCACGATTCTGGATTTACTCATATCCTCAGTTTTCGACGCCAGATGTATCTAAAAGGAGAAGACATTGAGAAACTTCCACCACATATTCAAATTAAATATGAAGATACAACTTATTGGATTTATATGTCGTCCGAGAAAGTTACCTGTTTCTTATGTAAAGAAGAAGGGCACGTTGCAAAATTCTGTAAAAATATTGCGCCCGCTAGTCAAGATTCAAACCCAAGTCAGGAACAAGCAACACAAGAAACCGAGAGTAATAATGTGATAACAATTGGCGAGTTCCCAAATATAAATCGCGATACAACAATCAAGAAGCGACCACTGCTTACGGATTCTTCATCTGTTACTTCAAGCGAGAAAACATTTGCGAATGCTCAAAGGGCATTGAATCAAAGAGAGCCTAAAATAATAAAGAAAGCTAAAACGACACAAAATCCTACTGCTGAGGATATAGAAAAGAAAATTAAAGTAGCTGAAGAAAACTTGTCAACGATACTGAATAAGTACCCTTTAAAATTCGAACAGCTAGCCGCTCTTGTAAGTGAAACTTATGGTAAAACGAACATAAAGGATATAGCATTAACGTACACTACAAACTTAAGCGATCTAGGAACAATGCTTACTGAAATTTATCCATACATTAAAGAAAGAAGTATAAAAAGCAGATTAACGAAAATTAAAAACGCAGTTTGTCCTATCCCCGGAATGTTTGATGAGCTATCTAGTGAGGATATGAGCTCGACAGAAAGGCTCTAAAATTAAGACATTTAAATGAATCATAAAAGAAAGCTTAAAATTATTTACTGGAATACTAGAAGTTTTTCTCAACGAAGGCAGGAAATTGAAACAATCCTAAAGAAGGTTGACATAGTTGTTTGTGTGGAGTCCTGGCTAACAGATAAAATACCGGTTCATTATGCTGGATTCATGACTGTCAGAGAAGATCGAAGAGGATCAAGAGGAGGTGGAATAATTTTTCTTATACGAAAGAGTTTAGCATTCATAAAAATAAAAAATCTCGTTTCTCCGAATACTTCTGTTGAAATGTGTGGAATTACGATAAACAATGTAAGCCCAAGTTTTGACTTAATAGCTGTTTACAGATCTCCAGGTCACACATTAACACAAACGCAATGGGATTGTGTACTAGACAATACAAACAATCGGGGTCATTGCCTGTTATTAGGAGACTTTAATTCGCACAACATTTCTTGGAATTGTTTAGACACTGATATAAATGGAGAAAGACTCGCCAACTCAATAGACTCGCATAATTTATTTATTCATAATATTGACTCAAACACTTACATTGATGTACATCGCGAGTTTAATTCTAACATTGATTTAATTCTTTCCACTACCAATATTGCTGAAAAAATCCATGTTTGTGTTAATGATGAGACGTGGGGATCAGACCATTTTCCCATTTTTGTAAATATTGACTCACGCAAATACCTGTACGTTAAAAAAACCTTTAGAATTAAGAGCAAACGGACTAATTGGTCGGATTATATAGAAATTCTAGACCAAAATTACTATAAATTGTTTACAAATGAATATGATCAATCGACACCAAGTGAAAAGTACCACATTTTTTTCGATATTGTCTCCAATGCAGTAAAAAGTAGCACTCCGCGGATAAAAAATTTCCATGCACATAAATGTCAGTTAAGAAATCCAACGCCTTGGTGGGACGAGGAATGTTCCCAATTAAAAAAACTTAGACGAGTGACTTATAAAAAATGGGAAATAACTAAAAGTCTAAATGACTTAGTTAATTATAAAAAATACTGCGCCACGTTCAGAAAAACTATAAAAATAAAAAAAAGAGAGTGCTTTAAAATATTCGCGGAGAGCATAAATCTTCAAACAAATCCAAATTATGTATGGCAAAAATGCAAAATATTGAAAAATAGTTGGACAAAAAATAAATCATTAAACACATCTGAAAACTTACAAAATACACAGAAAATACAAGCTGCTCTAAACAAATTGAGTCCTGATTGGGTGCCTACAGATCCAGTGTGGATTCCACCCTGCTCTGCTAATGAATTTTTCGATACATCATTTAACTTTTCAGAATTAATCATTGCATTAGATAGTAAAAAAATAAATGCGGCACCAGGTACGGACGGAATCGATTTTGAAATCTTACAAAATCTCCCTTTAAAATTTAAACTAATTTTGGTTGACATATACAATGCTATGTATTCTAAAAGTGAATTTCCGCAGACCTGGAAGTGCTCCTTTGTACACTTTATTCCTAAACCTGATAGCGATAACGTACGTCCCATCTCACTTACTTCTTGCCTATGTAAGTTATTTGAGACGATGCTTAAGAACAGATTGACGTGGTGGGTAGAGCATAACAACTATTTACCTTACGATCAAAACGGATTTAGAAAAGGCAGATCCTGTGCAGATAACCTTACCAATCTCACGATGAAGGTTGAAGAGGCGTTCTTAGAAAAGAAACACGTGTTAGCGGCTTTTCTAGATGTGCAAGGAGCGTTCGACAACATAGACATAGAAATTCTCCTCGTAAAGCTGGCTAAAATTGGGTGCTCTCCATCCCTGATCAGGTTCGTTAAGTTTATAACCTATGAAAGATACATTTTTACAGACTGCTTAGATAATAATTACAGACTCACTTTTAAAGGCGTTCCTCAAGGAGGAGTACTTAGTCCATTGTTATACATATTATATGTAGCTGATGTCTGTAAAAATTTGCAGAAAAGCATCATTGTTTCTCAGTTTGCGGATGACTTGGCTATATATATAAAAGCCACTTCGATCAAGCGCGGCAAAAGAATTCTTGAAAATGCCATAAAGAAAATAAAAACGAATTTATTAGATATTGGTTTAGAGCTTACTCCAAGCAAAACACAGTTCATTCACTTTAATAAAAATAATCTTCATTCCGGTTCTCTTGAAATCAGAATCGATAATTTCGCTATCAAATCTGTAGAATATGCACGATTCCTTGGCATTGTATTTGATTACAAGCTTAATTTCTCGAAACAAGTTGACATAGTGATAAAAAAATGCTCTAAAGCCTTGAATATTATTAAGTTTCTGTGTGGTACATGGTGGGGCTCTGACCCTGAAACCCTTACTAGCCTATACAAATTAACGTTATCATCGGCGAATCTAAACTTCCCCTCATAGCGGATCGCGCCGAATACTTAGGTAAATGCTTCATTGCTAAGGTCGTTTCAAACAACAGTTCACTTACTTGCCAAACAATTAAAAAATATCAATATTTGCGAAATAAAAATAAATGCGAACCCAAACGCCTCATGGATAAATGTATTTCTGCAGTTATGGAATTATACACATTGATTAAAACGTCCGATAATCTTTGCATGTATCACAACGACTATACAACAATCTCCACTTCGATTCCATTTGACACAAATCTAGGGAAAAAGTTAAAAAATGAGCAAAACGCAAATTCCCTGTTGTTAAACTTCATTGTAAAGAGTGGTGCTACTGCTGTATTCACTGATGGTAGTAAACGCATAGATAGTAATTGCACCGGATCTGCTTGCATATGCCCGGAAACTAATTCAATAATTAAAAAATCGTTAGATCATCATGCATCAGTGTTTACAGCGGAATGCGCAGCTTTGGACGCCGCGTTGGATATGTCACGGGGTATTACTCATTGCGAAAAAATTTATATCTTCTCAGACTCTTTAAGTGCTCTTGAATCATTAAACTCTACTGCGCTAAACGTTAAGACAAATTCTTATATATATTCGATGAAGAAAAAATACAGAGAAATTATTTTCAATAACAAGGTCGAAATAAAGTTTTTCTGGATTCCCTCGCACAGAGGCATCCAGGGAAATGAAACAGTTGACTTACTTGCCAAGGAAGCTGCAAACGAAAAAACTAAAAGTGAAAAAACTATCCCATACACAGATCTGTACCAATACTTCAAAGAAGAAATTCATTCCGAAACAAATAGGAAAATCGTTGAAAAAAGCTCTCTCACAGGCAAGAAATATTTTCAAACGTTTTTTGAAAAACGTAAGAAACCGTGGTATGCTGGTAAAAAAGTAAAAAGAGAATTTATTGTTAGTATTAATAGATGTAGAGCCGACCACTACAATCTAGCCGAATCACTACATCGAATAAATATTGTATGTGATCCTAAATGCAAGTGCCAATCCGCAAACGAAAATTTAAATCATGTGACCTGGCAGTGCAACTTATATGATGATCAAAGGGGAAAGTTATTGCAAGCTCTGTCTCGATTAAAGTACTACACCCCATTAAATATAGACATTTTCCTAAGTAAACCTGAAATACAAGCCTGCCAGCACATAATTACATTTTTCAAAGATTGTGACCTTAAAATCTAATGTCAAATATATGCCAAACTATATATCAGTCTACATATTGTTAATTGTAATTGTAATTGTAGCAAGTAAGTTTGAAAGTAGCGTGTAATTTGCTGTAACTCGTGTAGCAGAAATAAACCTTGACAGGTTTAAAATGCTTAAATAAAAAAAAAAAAAAACTTATATTTCAATCGTTGTTATATTCATGCATTAACTGTATTATTGTCGTCAGCATGATCTTCGCAATAATCATCTTCGTAATAATCATCTTCATCTGCATCATCATCAACCAGCATCATCCATTACTAACTTCTTTTATCACATGTCAAGGTCTGAAATCATTCGTGGACATTGTAACTGGCGATTTGTTCTGTTCTCTATTATGTTTCGCTTCTGAGACACGTGATGTCTTTTTAATACCAATACCAAGAAGGCATTTTAATATCTGTTATATTATTGAATATTATCAGGATTTTTTATCTTCTCATACTACTAGGAAATTTTTATTATATTATTGGTTAATATCTTTATACTAATCTTTATTATCCTGTTCTCTTTGTGATTATGAAAATAATGAAAACAAAAAGAGATAGCACCTTCTTACTGCAACAACGTATAGAAATGTGTTGTTACTAATCTAAATCAACGTCAAAAGAATTTCCCCGCTAGATTGAACCTTTCCATTGTCACACAGAGTTAGAACCCGCGTTGCTGAAACAACAAAACGGAACTGTGTTTATTGCTACAGCGAAATAAAACCTTTCTCCAAGGCAAGATTATTAAAATTATTATCATTAAAAATACATTTTCTGTTCAATCCACCCTACCACATTAAAAAATATTCTTTTTATGAATAGTACAAAAATATCAGGTTTTTTAAGTACCTGCACAAAAATGTACTGCAGTCATTATATTATGGTTCTTGGTATTGTAGAAAACTTGTTCTATTAACGCATTTTCGGTCAAATTTAGCGAAATTCAATTCAAATTTTAGAAATTGGATACCCAAAGCTGTCGATCGTTGCTTCGAAGGTAAGTTTCCAAAAACTGGTAGTCCCAAACGCCGGAAAAGTCTCAATCGTAAATGCCTTGACGTATTCTTGTGCAACTAGTTTATAAAAATTGTAAAAATGTCTTGAGAAAATCATGTTTAGGAACATTGTAAACTCTTCCTTTTGTAATGAAGATTAAAAGTACAATTAACGGTATAAGGTGTCTCTGACGTTGAAAAAATAAATAAATTAATAGATCGCAACATTAAAGCAGCCGCAAACTTAAATTTTTCAAATCGTATGAACCATAGGTACGACAGAAAAACTATTTCTGAGCTATCTTTCGTTTTTGCGGTAGATAAGAAATTCTCCAAGTCAACATTACTCGTTACTTGAGAATGGATGAACATTACCTGGTAAAATACCTTTGGTGGATATAAAATTATTCATTTAGATGTTAGGTATTTCTACATTCAATTCTTTATTATTTTATAGAGTTAGAAAAACAAAACTTATTCGAAAAAACACAAATACCCACTTAATAAATACAGTTTAATTTACTTACCATATTTGTATATTATTTTCTTGTGCAGTTAACAAAAATTCAAAGATTGTTTTTCGGGAGATAATTTTGCAACAAAATTGAGCAAGTTACGTTTTTTAGTGTCCTTATATACATTATTTTATGGAAAAATAACGTGTCGATGTGTTATTTTTTTTAACTTTTACCGAGATGGGATATCCAAGAATCTGTGGCATTACTGATATATTGTTAAAGCCAACTAATATAGAAAAACTTCCAGAATAAAACCATAATGAAGAAGTTGATTCAACAATACGAAACTTTTAAAATTATCTATCGAAAAAATTTGAGAAAGTTTGGTACAAATTCATTACCAATTATATACAAAATCTATATTAAAACCATTTTAAAAAATAAAATGGCTAAAGGGACATCATTACTTCACCTAGAAGACATTGAAAACAAAAATTAATAAACTACGCCAATATTTATGTAAATTTTAAACTTATATAATTATTTACCAGATAACACTCCTATTAATTAAAAATATTATTTAAAATCTATGATAAATACTACATTCATTCGAATTTTAATAAACATATCGTATACTCTCGAAGCGTGTGCAACGCCCGTTATCCAGAAATGAGGTAATAAAAAACTTCTTTTTGTATTAAGTATTAAGATATATAATTTTATCGTTTATTCACGCAATCAAGAATGCAGGAATCTCATTAAAGTCACCTTCTTATTTATACTTTCAGAATTAATCGTATCGTATTAGTTCTGATAACGAACCGATTTCGTATAAATTAAATATAATTTTTCCATTTTTTAAACATTTAATTGAAGAATTTGAAATAAAAATGAAGTAATAAGTTTTAATTATTAGTATGCCTAAGGCAAAATCGAATGATAATCAGTGACTGAATTATTATATGATACTAAGAAAACATATTACAATGACCAAAACCAATCGAATGGGAATATTAAGTTATCTTAAAATATATCTTTAAAATATTTATTATGAAGCAAGAAAACTGGGCGAATTTATTAACATAAAACAAATAAGTAATGTGTGAGTTCCGAACATAAGTTGTATAGTGATAATCGAAGTTTGTAATTGGTTCCCGTTTCACAGGCTTAATTGGAATTTTCTTATTAGTTTTTTTTTTGGAACATTTGACGAACACTAATTTATGTCGAATGCGACTATTGCTATCGTTTTCAATTTAATTCACGTCATTCCATCATTCGCATATCACCCATTAACGTTTTAGCTAAACGTTTCGAAAATTGTATTCCACGTTTTAATAAAATAATTCTTCAAAATTCAAAAAGGAATTTAAGTTTTTCTGTGCAAAATGGCACTGTGCTTTTTGGTTGTCTTACTTAGTGCCACATATTTAACTGCAGTATCGTCCGAAGTGAATCCAATACTTCCCAATTTGTCGAATATCATCGGAATCATCAATTTCAAAAATGGAAGTGATAACGTAGACGATAAAATCACCATTAAAAACATTGCTGAGGATGTACATTCGATCGCTCAATCTATGAAAGATCTTTTGACACTTCTAGGACATAGGAATACAATCCCTTCGTCGTCTGGACAACGTATTGACGATTTAGCGCAGAGAAAGAAGTCAGTAGAGTTAAGGGTCAAAGGTTTCCAATGCACTAATCTAGGATGGTACAAATTAGCTCCTGTTCCCAGAAATTGGGAAGAAGCAAATTCTTCGTGTCGAAGGGATGGAGCCCACCTCGCTGTTATTAATTCACCAGAAGAGGCAACGGTAATTATTTATTATAGTTAATATACTAATGGCAAATACCTTTAATTTTGTTATTGCCATTATGTAACCAATTTTAAAATGGTGGCACTCAAAAACATCATTAACCTTGTCCCATAAACCAAAATATTTTGAAAATGACATCTTAGAGCAGTTAGAATAGTAATAATGATTTCGTATAATAATTTTGTTCATCTTTTAATGATTCTTGTCTTCTTTATTTCTATCCGCTAAGAAAACGTTTTACACCCAAAATAATAAAATGTCAATAATTTCGTTTGCTCTAAATTTTGTTGCAGCATGATTTACTATTAAACTTATCACGATCTTTCAATAAAATAATAATGACAGTAATACATGGCTACTATTTACTAAACAACAAAAGGATATTATCAAATGTATATGCCTTAAACATCATCAAAATATCTGCCAATAATGTAAACCAATAATACTGTCTCTCGTGTACGGTTGCAACTACTGAATTTAAGTAAATTAACTCAATATTAAAAATGACCATTGCATTGTGATCTCAAATAAATATTATTGTTAATGTGATCTTCATGTTGGAATGGTAGACAGGTACTATATTAAGTATTAAAACACGGGAAACAAATGAAAAGTTTGAAACATCTAAGAAAAATGAATGTGGCATGCTATTTATGGAATCCATTACGACAGAAAAATATTCAAAATCATAACATTTTTCTTCAATTAAAAGTGCCACTAATCGAATTATTAAAGAATATCTCTTTAGAGATTATCTTCTGCACGAGCCCTTGAACGTTTCAAAATTTTCATTAGCGGCACGTGTAGAAAACTAAACAGCAACGAGTAATATATTCGAATATTCCCAAAACATTCTTTTCTAATGCTAGTTTTAAAGAAGAATGCAAAAGTTCTTTGTTCATGATTTAATATATATCGAACGTCCAGTAAAGATATTAAATTAAGAGTTAGATAAGAATTATTTTCTTAAACGGTTTTGGTTAAAAGTTCTTTAAAACTCAAAATAAAGTGTTCATAAAAAATTCTTTTACTAAATAGCTTGAGTACCCGACAGGCATCTGGAAATCTAAGAATATTTTGGGAATGGGTTTTTGTCAATAATAATAGTAAAACTATTTGTAAACGCTTATGTGAGCACTTAAACAAGAAAATATTATGATTATTATATTACAGTCGAATCGTTATATACAGCAACACCTTTTATAACAACTATCAAATAAATACTTGACTATCAGGCGATAAAGTTTATTAATACCGTTTATTAGTAACAATTTATATATTTTTTCATAATTACTAATTTGTGAGTACTTTTGGGATATTTTGATTATTGATTTATTGCGGACATTCGATAATATTTAAAGAATTCTTTATTTTCAAAAGTGTTCTTATTGGGAATTTATTGAAAAATGCCCACATCCTAAATTAAAAAAATATATATTTATCCGTTTGCACCTGTACCTTATATATCGATATGGTTATTGATCAGTTGTTGAAATCACCTGAAGGCAGTGAATGACAGAAATATAGAAAATATAATTCCGGTTGGAGTACGTAAAGCAATCCTTTGAATTCCTCAGTAAGCTGGACAGTAAACAATCATTAGTAGTTTCTATTGAAAACTTTTATTTCGAAAGAGAAATTTTATAGCAAAAGTTAACTTTTATCAAACAGAAGTTGCATAATATTGTCGATTTTCTTCAATTCAAACTTGTTAAATTAGTTAAGCACTTAACTAGCACAAATTACGCAATAGAACTTTTTTTTTCAAAATGTCCATAATTTTTGCCATAATATTTATTGATAAAATATATCTCTAAGGAATTTTTTTTATCATTAACTTTTCTGAAGTATTTCAGACAAACGTTTTTATATCCAGACTATAGTAACCAGAAATAAATTATTACATAAAAAAGACACGATGTAAGTCCAAGTAGTAAAGGTCACAACTGATGTTTGATATGCCTTAATAAAAAAACGCGTAAAATAATTTTAAAATAGATTTGCACTTGAAAATGTATTTAGTTTCTGTTTAATTAGCATATTTTAAGTTAGTAATTGCCATTGCCAAACAAGACCTTTTAACTACCCCTTACAGGGGTCAATCGATAATGTAATAATCTAATGTAATAAGGTAGTAATTTATGTTGAAAAATCTAAATAAAAATAAATTGTTGAAGTTAGTTTTCAAAATTTTGTATCTGTGACAGCAATTCCAACATTATACCTGATATACTGTAAAATATCAGACATTGGAAATACGCAAAAAACATCTATTTCCATAAATTCTCGGCCAATTCTCGATGAAGTTCTTCATGTTTTTTAGAAGATACTTTATCCCTAGTAGAAAATGAATCCAGTTTTTTGCTAGTTTCTATATTTACATTTTTCCCATGTTAAGGGTATAGTTTGGAAACTGAGTAGTGTAACAAAAAACTGGACAGATTTCTACCAGGGATATAATGGATGGAATTGCAATTGCATAGCTGAAATTTTGAACTGTGTCAGTAATTTTTAATTTATATTTTTATCTATAGATTATTACCCTATCAAGCCAGGACTTTATATCTCCTTTAATACATTTTTTACACAAAACAAATGAACGAACTTTAGTGCAATTTCTTTAACAATTACCAACTATGCATTTTAATATTTGTTACGATTCTGTATTTTTTCAATTTAGTAATGTTTTCCACCCACATACGTTAAAAAGTGAACTTTATTTCTTCCACTCATTTGTAGGTAGCAAAAATATTCATTTTATGAACAAACTTTTTACCTAAATGTTAACTCCCAAATATAAATTAATTTCAAACACAAATTAAAAATCGAATGCTGATAATTTTATATGAGTAAATTTAGTTTTAATTGTATCAATTACGACGATTCTTATTCGATTAATCGGTGAATTGTATCATTTAATTTCAGACACTGAGTAATATGATAACAAAAAGTCGGCCTGCAGTGACTAATGACGAATATAGTGAACGTGCATTCATTGGAATTCATGATAAACCCAACGATAATGATGAATGGAGTACTATTTTCAACGAATCCCTGGATGTAGCTGGATATAACAGTTGGCAAATAGGGCATCCAAGCGTCACATACAATATTTCACTTCAAGGGAACGTTAAAATTGAAAATTGTGGCGTTCTAGACATTAACAGCTTTTTAATCAGTGTACCTTGCAAACAGGAGTACCAATTTATATGTGAATATCCTAAGGGGCCAAAGTGTTTGGAATCTATTTTTACTAGATAATGAATATGATTATATCCTACTAAACTCTCTGATGTAGAAAGAGAACACTACTCAATTTTGTATCAACAAAAAATATCATTCAATTTTTTCCATTTACGTTGAAGGCGTGTTCACCAACTCATGTAATAGCTGTATTAATTTATCGTTTTAGAGTATAGTGTATGATTTATAGTAAAAGACATATTTATTTCGTCATGTTTTATGAATATTTGTAACACAATGTCACGCCATGTGTCTTGTGATTATCTGCATCTATAATCGTGAATGCGTCAGAACATTAATAATTTGGTGACGCAGTAACTTTAGATTTTACTTTAATATGACTATTGAACATAAATCTAGGTATTACAAAATATACATCTATAAAAAATATCCTCATTTTATTCTAAAAAGCATAATCTTTATTTCCTTTTTTTTTCCTAATCAAAATTTCCTTCATATAGCCAATCATTGTAATTCTTTTAAAGGTATTAAATGATTTTTCCACGGTAGTCTTGAAGGGATAAAAAATATGTTGAAAATGGATCCAATATCGGCCTGCAAAACAAGTTTCTACATCTCTTACAGTTTCAAAGTAACAAAAGATCAAAATCCTAGCTGCTTCCTTTCTTAAGATGTCGACATTTGAATTTTGTAATTTATATTCACGATACAAAGTGTATTAATTTAATTTTGATCAAATACGTTCAAGCACAAAGAACACTGCGTCTGCTAGTATATAATATTCCCCACATTCGGCATTACCCAGGACCAACGACGAGGACGTAGTGGTTATAAGGCCCCATTTTTTTTATTTTTTTTTTTTAATTTTTTTATTTTTTTTTAACTTTTTTTTAATTTTCAGCTTTCAAATCTCCATATGTTTTCAGTCTCGTATAACCTGTTGTTTCTGAACTATGAACTGAGCTTCCAAATCAGAATTCAAAGTCGAATCATTTCTTAGGTCACCTAACGAAATAAAACAGTATGGGCAGGGAAAACTTGCTGTAGCTGTTTGTTGTCCATTTATAACGAGCAAAAGTTTGAAGTGTGCAATGATTTTAAAAGGAATGTGATTAATTCTTGTCAAATCAAATAGTAGTTTGACATTATCGTAAGATTCCTTAATCTGAGGTACGACGCATAGTAATATTAATCTATATACACTAGAAAGCTTACCTTTTTTACTACCACTACCACCCTCTGTATACAGTTTTCGCTTAGCAGTACCTAATTCAACAAACCCTTCTGGACTGGATTCATCGTTCTCGCTGTTATTAATTTGATTTGATTCATTGTTTAGTGAACCTGACATAGGTGAATAGTTTTCACCAAAAGGTTGTAATTGAATTAACTCTTGTTCATACTAAGATCGCTTTTTTTCCTATTCTGATTCGTCAGTCCAATATGATCAATAAAGGAACTCAAAGCATTCGAAATAAACACTTTTTTAATTCCTTTAAATCTCTTTATGGAACTTGAATTCCTTTCAATACCTTTTCATTTACTGGGAGATTCAATGGATATATTTACGTTTTTCACGAATCCATTTAACAACAGTTTCAATTTCTGGAAATTGACGACGCTTTTTGGTTCTCGAAAAGTGTTTCTTTGTGATCAGCATGGTTTTAATCTACATTCTTGTTTTAGCCATATTTCCAGAGTGTAAGAAGCTATATCATACTTATGCACTGTCACCTTCTTCGAGGTTAATTTTGAATCGGAAATGACATTTAGCTTATAATTCGAGACATAATTACGTCTGATTCCCAGTGGTATAGTCAATTTGAGTGCATCTTTTCTCTACCCAATCAATATTCAAAGTCATTTTATTTGAAACCGATTAGCGAAAGAATTTACGTAACCTTATTTGTAAACGGCTGTATTGTTCACTAACTTTACAAAAGCAAAGTCACCATAATTTTAAACCAAATAACCCTATATTTTGCATCTAGATCTATAATGTTAGTCAATACCAACTGCAGTGAACAGTTCTACCACCATACATCATTACTCCGAACATGACCCACACAAAACCTGCGAAAACCTCGAAATTTCTAACCCCACTTTCCTTCAAACTCGATTATAAGCGCCTCCAGATAATAGAGAACTAAAAAGTGAAATTATGATGATTCATTTTTGGATTCATTTTTTTATCCCACAAGACATTTATTATGGGTTTGTGTTATAATAGTTTAAAAAGCATTTCATTTTATTAAATTTGTTAAATCAGACGTCAAATTTTCTGTGATTTTTTTGCATAGAATTATATCGGCTTTCTAACATGATTTTTGTTACTTAATTAAAAAAATGAATGACACTGCAACTATTTCATGTTTATCCGAAACGAAACTAAAACAAGTTTTATAAAACATAAGATACCTTTTAGTTGATGCCTGTTTTAAAAAATAAGTAAAAAAATGTTGAGTTTTCAAAAACTATTGCCTTATGCAGAATTAAATTATTTATGAAATGCAATATAAAAAAATTGAACAGAAATTTACGTATTATGTACATAAAATTAAGAAATGTTTAAAATAAAAACATAGAAACAATAGGCACAAAACTACCAAAATACCTCTCATGCTCTATTAAATTTCAAATTTCTTGGAGAAACTCTCACTTTTCAGTCTCTACACTGTAAAAAAAGTCGATGTAATTTTACAGTGAAAAAGAGGAAATAAAGATACCAGTGAAAAGCGTTGTAAATGTACAGTGATTTTGTAAAATTCCTTCATTATTGATGTAATTTTACATGCGTACTGTAAAAGGAAAAAAATCATTTTTATATTTACACGGCACTGTAATATTACAATTGGACTGTAAAATTCCTCGAGTTTTGTCGGAATTTTACATTTCCAATGTAAAATTACATTGGCTCGGTGAAATGTCCCAAGTTTTGGTGTAATTTTTAGATATGATCGGAATGATATACCAATATATCAACTAAATATAAAATTAGATATGAATTCCCTTTTCGTTAAAAATATAAAGTCACTCAATAAACGAAATAGCACATCTGTGCGGTCGTATACAATGTAAATATTAGAGTCCCTCTCTAGTAAATATATGTCAACAGCGCCACAGCGGTCGACGAGAACGGCGAGAACCACTTTACAGTGCGCGTGTAATTTTACATTTTCCGTTCTTTTTTACATAGAAAACAATTGAAAAATACAAAGACGATGTAATTACATTTTTTTAAATTACACAATTGATGTAAAATTACGATTCCTACTGGTATTTTTATTTTTACTTGGTATGCTGTAAATTTACGTTTCCATTGTAAATTTTACACGTTTATGGTAAATTTCCTTCTGTTTTCGTTCGATATTTACCGAAAACATGTAATTTTACAACGATAGTAATAGGAAGTTTCAACAAAATTGTAAAATCTCAGAAATGTATTTTTACATTTTTTTTTACAGTGTAGATCCTTTCTAATATTCATCCATCATTATTTTTCAACCATATATAAATGGTACACCCCCTCGACATAAAACGTTGGTCAGAACAAAATGTTCATATGGATGCCACATGTAGTTCTCTGGTACTGGACTGCAATAAAAGTATAAACTAAAGTTGAGGATTGAAAGTTAGGAAATGATTCAAGAAGGTCGTAAAATGGAATAAAAAATGCAAACTATTAGTTCTCGTATAAAGAAATCAATTTAATAATCAATCGACAAGTACGTAAAATTAAAGTGTATATAATAATCATATGTAACATGATTTTTAGTGCCTTAAATACGCAGTCCATCGTAAAGCAGGGTTGGCCAACGAGACTCGACTAAAAGCTATAAATTACGCGAACAATTTTGTGACGATTAAAAATTGGTGAGTTGCGCGAACCGCACCGCTTACAAAGAAGACACTAATACTCTCATGGAAATTACAAATAAACACTAGGTTGCGCAAAGGCAAGGTCATTTTGGTATCGTGACGCGCATATTATACCGTATACAATATACAATTGAAACTAATTCGAAAGTGCATTCGAAAGTAGCAATTTTAAACGACGAATACTCCGCGAACTCGACAATCGTTATGAAATCTAACCTCGAATACAGCGATTATAAATTCGGATAATAAGTCTATGTACAATTTTATCGTAAATAATTTTAAATTCCAACTTCGTTTTCGCTAAAACGCGGTCGAACGAAGTACATGCATTTTAATACAGATCAAAATTTGCGAGGCGAAAAGAAGCTTGCCTCCAAAGTTGTTCCCATTTTATTCTATTCTCTTCTCGATATTTCATGCCTATTTGGCTGAATTGTGCGTAGAATACTTTTCCCGCTATCAGGCTGCGGTTAAGTTCACACCATACTTAGTATATTTCTTTTTTTTTTTAATTATTAAAATCATTTGTTTCACCGAAGCCCGCCGAGGGAAAACCATTCAACTGTTTCGTTCGTTAAATCCAAACGTTGTAATTGCAAACGAAGTCCACCCAGGAATTCATTTTCTTGGAGAGTGTCGTGATTCCAAATTGTCGCTTCCAAAGTGCGTTCTCGTATCACATCAAGCGGCATTCTGTATTCCAACTACGAACAAACAACATTAATTATAATAGAATTTTATGTCTTGATATCTTTAACTAAGAGGATTTGTTAAACACAGTAAAAATCAATTAATAACCTAAATTCTGTTTGTGTAATTTATTGTTGATGTTATAAATACGTTTTTATTAAAAACACTTGTTCTGATTTTAATTATAAATACAAAATCTAATTACCATTTCCATGAATGAGGGATGACAATTTTTCTTCACTACTTTCGTTTTTCTCTTTGTGGCTTTCGTCGGGTCAGGCTTCAGATATACTTTTACGTAAGTATTTGGTTCTTGTGCATTTGCAACTTTTGGTAATCCTCTTGCGTGACAAACCATGACACAAAGCGTGCCTCGGGTGTAATGCAGCGACAGCTTTATTTGACCACATTGTACGTTATCACGAAGTTTCTTTTCTGCCCACCAATTACCAACTGTAAAAATGATCGATATAACGTAAAACATTTATTTTCTAATACCATAAAGTAGATATAGTTTTATCAAAAGTATCTTTATCGTCTATGTCAAATAAAAATTACAAATAATTTTAAAAAAACTACAAATTACTAAAATTTTTGGCGCCTAATTGTCGAAAAATGTATTGTATTTTTCTGTAGTTAAATTGAAAGATTTCTATCCCGCTACAACTAGTTTGCATAGGTTCTGCTACTTACTAACTTTAAGTCAATAAAATTACATTATTGTTAAACATCACTGACTAATCTACAATGAGTAAATTGCAACTAATCGACTTTTCTAAAATATAACAAAAGACTATAAATAATTTCCGCATAATCGATGGAGAATTGATGAAAAAATATATTCAGAACTTTATTCCTGCAAATATTTCTTCATAGTACAACTAATTTCTTTGACAAATTTCTTACGCAATATATACTCTCATATTATTGTTTGATAAATAATTCATAAGTTATTGAAAGACACTATTTTAAATAACATTTTAATTTAAATATTGTTGTAAAGCAAGTAACACTTTTTTAGTTACACACAACATCAATACACTGAAAAAAAATTTCCTAATTTCAAGTAAATATTTTCTTGAATAGTCGCAACAAAATATTTACTTAAAAATAAGGAAATATTTTTTTTAATTTAAATAAATATTTACTTGCTGCATAAAATCAAATTAATATTTAGTATTTATTTTTCTATTATAATTAAATATTTTGTTGCGACTATTCAAGTAAATATTTACTTGAAATTAGGAATTTTTTTTTCAGTTTACAAAATCATGTACAAAAAATAGTAGGTAACAGAAAACGTTGGTAAAGAAACTAAACGATTTTGAAGTATAACCTTACCTTTGACTTTACGAAGATGAATATCCGCATTTTGTTGATCACGCAACAAAGGATGGAAGAATGTATACACGAGATCACTTTGAGAAATTTCAGTTGCCATATTAAATAAACTCACAAGGAACTTTTCAATGTCTGCACGACGTTTGTCAGCTACTTGTTTGATGTTTGAGCGTCCAACACTCATACCACTTGATAAACTGAAAAAAGATTTTTATTATTTACATGTTTCGTATTGTAATTTACGTACATTTATATATTTATTTTTAATTTTTATATCGATATTTCAATTGGCAACCAATATGTTAATAAAACTCCAGTATTCAATTAAATTAAACAAAAATTATCCAGTTATTATACCGGACACAACAATTCATGTACATCAAAATCAAACCATTTTTTAAAGTCAAACGATTTTATTCGAAAAAATGGTCGTTCGAATCAAATAAAAACAGTTCATTATTAGATAAGAAAAACAAAACACAATTCAAGTCTACATATATCAGAACATTTCAAAATGTCGGGCAGTTTAAATAAATTGTTTATAAATAAATAAGTGAAATAACGTAATGAAACCTTATAACTTCATGTCTTATTAATAGTTTATTTCCGTGTAATGTATACCCACTGATAAAGATTTTAGTGTATTTAACCAATATCTTGAATGAGTAAATTAACCCATTAATGCCCTCGGTGACTTTTTTCACCATTGGATCAAAGCTCTCTATACGGGATCAATTTGAGCCCCAAAATGTAAAACTGACAGATTTTTTACCGATCTTTCCAATGGTGATATCCAAAATTAGAAAACAAAAACAAATTATTACTGAAAAATGAGTTTAAGTGTAAAAAATACCGAAATTTTTTTAATCTGGTTTTGTTTATTATGGAATCATTTTAAAACCAATTTAGAATTTTGTTAAGTTTATGAAAAAATTGAATTAGTGAAATTTTCAAAATTCTATTAAATTCTTTGATGAATTCTAAGCTCTTTTCGAGATTATAATTTTTTTAGTTAAAGCATCCTAAACATAATAACCAAAATTCTCGTTTTGGACGCCAATTTGGATGATTCAGGTGACAAATTTAACTTTCTAAGTTCAGGCATTTCGAACACCATTTAAATTGGTTTCAACATGATTCCATAACGGATAGAAGGTCCAAAATCCAATTTTAAAATGAATAAAGTCGGTATTTTTTCCACATCTCATTATTGAGTAATGATTTGTTTTTTTTTTCAATTTTGGATATCGATATTGGAAAGATCAATAAAAAATCTATCACTTTCGTATGTTGATCAATTTTTCAGACCCATATTTATCCCATCTAGAGAGTTCAAAAAAGTGGTGAAAGAATTGTCCCAGTAGGCGTTAGTGGGTTAACAAATGTTATTAAAATGTTGAAGAACAACATTATGCAAACTTTTATTTCTCTCTTGAAAAGCCATTTTCAAATTCGTAATAAATATTATATGGGTGATTTGCAAATAACTCTCATTTTCTCTAATAACGCCAAAGCTGGTTCGGATTCCACCTTCATAAACTGTAGGTCGCGATTTAGTCCCATGTGGGTTCACAAAAGTCGACGTAAAATAATAAAAAAAAAACTCACATTTTTTGAATATAAGAAGTGGCTCGTTACAAATTTAACCAAATGTTATTGTCATTACACGTTTCTGTTACTGTTTATTATTGAATGGTATAAGAGAGAGAGAGAGAGAGAGAGAGAGAGAGAGAGAGAGAGAGAGCTATAGTAGCTTATATATTTTTAATGTTACAATGAAAAAAGCACAAATAATCTGACATGGACCTGACAAATTGCCCCGGACTTAATAAGTTGTGACACGTTCCTGAATGAATAAATAAACGAAGAAAATGTGGTTTTTACCATTCGTGCTTCAAAACAATACTTATTGCAAACAATAAATAGCAAACAAACAAAATAAAATGTCGGTGCAATATTTTTCAAATTTAAGACTTGAAACACTACTCGTATGTGCAGAATATCATAATATAATAAACATATTTTTGATTATTAAAAATCTACTTACATTTGTCCTTTCAGTTATATAAAATATATTTCTAATATTTAATTTTACCAGTGCATTTTAAAAAGCAGCATGCTACGGACCTGTCGATTTAGCCCACTTTCCTCAATTCAACTATGATAATAATCACTTTATGAACTCAATTTTTTATATCTTCAACAATAACAGATTGTCATTATGTCGTTTGTATGATAATTGATATAAATTATATTCCTAGAAGTCATTTGGCATTGGCGACATACAAAAAACGACAGTTTATAAATCACCCATATATTTTATTGAAAGTATTTGAAGTATCGCATCCGTATAATTTATATAAACAAATCCTTTTCAATTAATTTTGTATTTTATAAACTTTGACATGTAAAACAAATATTTCCTTCTAATAGTTGAGTCTAAAATATGACGCATTCTCGCAAACGTAGGATGGCGAGAGTCCACAGTAAAATAAAAAATTAGAACAAAACATCTGTATTTTTGTTCGGTCACTTATGAATCGACGATTTACTTTTCACTGGAACGTGATAAGGAACTTTTGCAGCTTCATGAACCTTTTGTTCGTGCGATTCAATTACTAGATGAATAGTTAATAGCTTACAAAAAACATCCTATACTGTTTTTGGGGTCATTGAACACAAATCTGATATCAGATGATCTAACGTTGCAAATCATCTCAGAAATAGCTACTCGGTGTTTTTTGGAATCGTCGAACATGCATCTGGCATTTTTTAAAATTCAAAATGACGGATTCAATATGGCGGAATAAAAATTTAAAATTTATGTTCATAAGCACTTATTAACCCTTCTTTATAACTAATAATCCGTTATTACGAATTCGAAGCGATATTCGTCACATTTGGAAACATTTGGAATTTTTCATGCGCCGTTTTGGATTTTTTAAATCTAACTTTGGTCCCATCATGTCTGGTCTTCACGTAATAAATGTCAAGTGTCATTAGTATAGGTTCATTATCAAATATCTCAGCTAGCGGATTAGATTCAAAAATATACAAGTTTTTTGCATGTATTAATTTATTATAACTGTGAACAATTACTGATTACCCATTAAGTCCCAAATGTGCATAATTTGTACACGGATTTCAGCATCATTTTATTGATACCGTAAAAATTAAAAAAAAAAAGGAAACATCAATATCCGACTAGTTTTGAGGTCGCTCTTTCGATTGGCGCTACTGAAATTTTCGAGAAATGACGTTTACCACGTTTTGTTACAAAAATATTGAAAAAAACGCGATTTTTAAGCCACAATTTTTGTTTAAATGCATTTTTAACTATGATACCCGTTTCAGATAACCTTCTAACCTGTCAGAAACGTGTTTCCGATTGTTTTACTTCAAAATTATATATTTACATATTTTTATTTATTTTGTTTTTCGTTTCAAAATGAAGAAATTGCCACTATAATGAATCTGCTAGATTTTTTTTAAAGTAAAATCCTACAAATCAGTTATTACGAGTTTTGTATGGCCTGTTTTGATTTACGGATGCAGTAATATCCCATAGATTGTTAATTAGCGAAGTTTCACACCTTTTTTTTATTGTAATAGCACTCGGAATACGCGTATCTCTACTGGGCACATGGCAGTCGCTGACTTGAAATTAGATTTTATGATATATTATTGCTTCCATAAATCAAAATAGATCATGCAAAATTCGTAATAACTTATTTATACCATTTTACTAAACAAAAAATCCGAAAGAATAGCAATTTCTTCTATTTAAAAAATTGCGTATTTTTCAATATCATTGTGAAAAAAAATGTGGTAAACGTCATCTCGCGAAACTAGTCGGATAAAGGTGTTTCCATTTTCAAAAAATTGTCATCGTATAAATAAAACGATGCTGAAATCGGTGTGCAAATCGTGCACATTTGGGACTTAAAGGGTTAAAAAAAATGCATTATGCTTCAAAAGTTTTAGCACCCTTTCAACTGAAAATGTTCAAAACATGTTTAAAATTGCATCAAATATGAAATGGCAAATAAAAGGAAAAGTAAAAAAGTGCCACTATAAAATTCGGCAATGAAATTAATACTTCATTTAATCCTTTCAGTCATGACTTTTTTTGCCAAGACTTTTGTTCGATGTTTGATATAAGTAGGTTATTGGAGTAACTGATGGTCGAAAAACCGACAAATAAAAAAAAAAAACACCAATCGTAAAGCCGACAGACACGAAATAAACACATCTACAAGCGGAGAATAATTTTTTAAAATGTTACTTTGTTTACTGACGGCTTTTCAATTGTCAGTTTTTTTATTTATTGGTTTTTGGACCCGCACCCGTAATTGTGACTGAATATCACATGCAATTACGTTGCTATTTTCTCTCCCATATAAAAATAACTTATAACCTGCGTACCAAAAACAGATTGCATAGAAGTAGATAACTATGGCGCAAATTTTATTAAACGGATTCAACATTCTTTTCTTTTGATTAGCTGAAATGATTTTATAAGTTTAGTTACAGAATTTGTTGTTTTAATCATGGTTAGGGTGAACTTTTGATTTAATCATTTCAACTAAGTTGATTTAATATTAAAAGATAAGTTAAGATTATTAAAAGTTAAAAGTTCCCTTCAAGTAGCCGACAAAAATGATAGAAAGTTATCAACAACAATTAAATTAAAACAACCTATTTGACTTTTTAATGTAACCTTTTACTTTTCAACTAAATGATACTCAATCTTTATCATAAATGATATTATATAACATTGTTATTAATAAAAAATTGGAGATAAAAAACTCTAAAAACTTCTCAATCCGTCGTATATTAGAAATAAGTATGTCGTATATTATTCAACATTATTATTAATATATCATTAACGGCAATGTGGACGTCACTGCGATTGAGAAAATAACAAATTTTGCTTTTTTATAACAAGACCACAATATTTTTCAGACAATACCATACAATACCAAGACAAAATTATAATTTGTCCAGTATTGTTGAGGTCAAGACCATATTTCGTGAAATATCTTGTCTTAGTCTTGCGAAGCTGTGACCCAAGACCGACTTATTTATTTGTGGCGATGTTACGAAGTTATTTCAGTATGTGAATATATACTATACGAAATAAAATGTAAAAAACAGAAGTAAACAGAATCTAGCACAGAGCAATAAAACAATACAGTTTTACGGCTATGTAAAGGACATGAGAGAATATATAAAACGAAAACAAACAATTGATAAAATATAGCGCAACTAGATAGTAATAATAATAATAATATGACACTGACTAATTATGATTATAATTACACAGGGCAGAGGAAATATGTTTAAATGGAAATGTAAAACAACAAAAACAAATGACACGGTAATTAAAATAATTAACACATGTTCATTAGTTCAACGAAATGATTAAAACACCACAGATTCATAAAAGTCCTAAATACAAATAAAAAGTATGCTATCACGAGAATGCTGAACTTTCTTCATGTTCTAAAAACAAAATTCCTAATTCATGAAATTAAAATTTATTAAACAGTCCTTAGTAACAATCCAGTCTGATCATTCGGAGGTCCAATAGCACTCGAAATCAGTCATTCAAATATGAATTTTTAACCGAATTTAATAAACTACTCTCACTAAACGTATTACTCATCGAGTTCAATACAGAAATCCCGTGCGATAAACTAGTCAAGAACGTACGTCAAATCAAAGCATGTTAAAAGTTTCAATAACTGAGATTACACGTTTCTTCGCAGAGGATTGTTGCGAACGTCCTGATAAGATACATTTATCGGATAAGATAAAAAACGACACTGGCTGACAAAGCGTACAATTCATCTCATTGAAGAAATCATTGCAATGCTTTTCTCCTGATAATTCGTAAGTTGGCATCTTCGCGACGAAAACGGAGGCAGCTTACAAAATAGTGTTAATCGCGCTGTTTCGTGACCATATTGAACATTTCTTTGGACCCGCTGATCAATAAGTAGTGCGGATCTAGCAATTGTCTAACAAATCATGGGATCGAATTTCTGCAAAACTCAGTTCGACGTGCAACAAGATTCAACCGGCACGAATGAATCGAATGGCTTCTACCGAAATTTCGAACGTGAAAATACCAGTGGTCCCACAGTAACTGCTTCGCCTAGGAAAGATGAGCACGTGGTAACTTCAGAAAACATGGCCGACGATAGTGCCGAAAAATCTTTACCTCCGTCATCCACTAAAAATAATTCTCGAGAAGACGAGATAACCACGCTCGAAATGTTCGACGAAATTACTGTTCAAAAATCATCGGAAGATGACTAAATCATCATCAACATAATTTTTTCAAGATCGTGACCAACTTTCTAACCAACAAAAGGACTACTATTCAATCGAAAAATTGTCACGCATTGTACAAAATTAATAACCACTTTACCGTGACGATGTAAAATTATTATTCGAATTAAATAAGTTTGTTTTTAAGCCTGTGCTATTATTTCGCTAATACAAGTGCATAATCTTACCTGGCAACTTTGGCAAGTGGAAAATGGATGCAGAGTTTTTGGTAAAATTCGCAAAACTCTTTATACGATCTGAAGAGGTACGTGGGATCGGTTTGGTTTTTCCTTTGAATCCGTAAGATGTACATGTAATATTTCTCTGGGTCGTATCTTTTCTGATATCCGTGAACCTGGACACTAGTCAGCTGTCCCTCTTGCTGCATTCTGCAAGTAAAGCTTTTAGTTTTGACAACCTAAACAGATTTTAAAAATATTTTTTTAATGTGGCTACTCACGTGTACGTTCTAGGAATGAAGGACAGTAACTCTCCGTCGTTATGGTCCCCCGAAAATCGTAACTGCGCCAAATTGTGTAAAAAGAAGTTGAACTGCGTGAACCAACTTTTAAGCGAGCTTTCGATCATCCTTGCAAAAGTAGCGGCCGCTTCTGGATTTGTTTGTCCAGGCAATAACGCCCGTTGAACATAACTAACCGCGTCCATTGTCACCCCAGGAATACCGGATGAGGTCATCTGAGGAAACATATGCATATTAACTTTTAATTATTTCAAATTTTAATAGTATCACAAAATCTTTAATATTTTAAATATTAAAATAAGAAAATAACTTTCGCATGTAACCTATAATTTTAAAAATATTTATCACGTAATAACTACTGTTATTTTTTGTTATGGCGGTCTATGAATTTTATTTGTGATCGACTTGATTTGGTCGAAGTAACTTTACCAAGTCGGGGTTCATTTTAATATTACAGAATATAATATCAATTGGGCGAGCGACGACTTCAAACTGAGCTTTGTATTTTTACAAAAGCTTTCACAGAATTGCGGTCGCGGTACGAGATTGAAATACAATCAGCGATAAGTTCTTCCGCCTTAGAGACTGACTTACTTCTACATCGTTGATCTATATATGTAAATTCAAAGCAAATAATGCCTTTGCCAGAGTTAGAGTTATTAACAAGAAATATTTTCTTTACAGAACAACGATTGATTTACGTTTTGGCCTTTTACTGTTTAAAGCAATAGGTTTATTTTTAATATCATGTAAATTTTGACCTTGATGGAGCTTTTCATCAGAAGCATTTAGTTGTATATAGAAAATAACAGGAAACGTATACATATAATGCGCGGTTTATCACACGTCGCACACCATTTACTACGGTTATAAACATGAAGAGGAATATAAACACATTTTTAGTCATTGAAATAAAGTTTATAATTTCTCAATTCACTAACACTAAAAATTAACATATAACAATTAATATATGAAAATAGTTATAACTTATGAATTATTCATTAAAATTCATATGGGTATTTCAATTATATTATATTGTTATGAGTAACCAAAAAGTTAAAAGTCCGAAATTTGGACGCAACTTTCAGTGCTGTAACTTTTGTTCCAAATGCCGTTAAAAAACTGAAATAAGTCTTCTTTCGAATCCCTTTATCAGAATCAGCAGGGAATTTTAAAGAAAATAGTTGTGATATTTTTTTCGAAAAAATACAACTTTGGCAACGTTTTTTTCGCAGCAAATATTTGTTGACATTGAAAACAGCAATACCGATTATTTGCAAAAGGTACTAACTGCGTCTTTTTTCTCTACTACTGTCGGATGGGTTTTGAAAAATAAAATGGCGGCTTCAAAATGCCGCCTGCAAGTAGGAATTTTCAACTATTTAATCCGTTTATAACCTAAAAATTTAGCATGGTAATTATATGTGCGCCTTGTTACCTATTACTATGGCGTTTGTAGAATATAAGAGTAAATATGGTAGTAAATACATTCTTCTAATGCATATGGAATTTAGGCAATGTATTATAACATTAGGAATGAATAATTTTGAAATAATTAGGGTGCATTCTAGGGGGCATTCCAGGATGCATATATTTACTGTGATATTTACTTTTATAGTCTTTTGGTAACAATGTGCGCATATCATTGTCATGCCGCACTCATTTTTTAAAATTACAACTTGCAAACGCCATTTTATTTTTGAAAAAATATCCAACGTGAGAATCTTCCAATTTTCATACTTAAAGGATTAAACAACAAAAAACCTGAATAGTGACAAATACACTTTTTTTGTTATTATTATTCTTAATGTAGCGCCAGAAGTTAAAAACAAATATTAAGATTCAAAAATTACAAAATGTATAACAATTGAAAAAATAATGAAGCTTTAGATAACTTTTTTAAAATTTGCCGAGGACCTTTAATTACTAGTAAAAACAAATATATCAAACACTTTTGACCTTTTCATATTATATTTATTTTTATTAATATGCTCTGCATTTTTTGTTTTCATTTGGGCTTCATATATTTTAATTCTTATTCTAATACTTTTAAGCCATTTACAAGCATTGTACATTGTAACTATTTTTTATATGAAAAAGTAAAATAATATTTTTAATTATAATATTGACATTATAAATTTTTTACACTTTTTTATTTATTACTTTTGTCCTTGTTCCATAGATATGATGGAGTCTAGTGAAGTGATGTCGGATCAATAATTTTTTTCACAGTCTTTAATAGGCGACAAGACAAAATATCCCAGCAACAATAAACCGCACGACAAAATGATTAATTACCAGCAGATAGCAGAATAAAAAATAGCTCACAATGATCTCATAATGCGTTCACAACAGATCAGATGCGTCAAATTATATTTTTCTGAGCTTCGGGTCATTAATGACCTCATAATGTTATCAAGTACTGAAAAACTTTTTATAGTCCTCTAAAGTTACGGAAAAAAACGCCCCAACCCACAAAAATTACAGGGAAACCAATTCTTTCGGGATTCTATTCTAAAACCCGTTGTAAAAAACATATCCAAAATCCACCAAAACCCGCTTTCAAGAAATTTGTATATTCATTGTTTAATGTTCGATTTTGTAAACAAATGCGATTTTCTCGAAAACGAAGGCGAAATCGAAAAAATTGCAAAAATAAAAAATGTTAGTTAAACAATAATATATTCAATAAATAATCATTTGTTAATTTTATGGTTTATACCCATTTTTTTTATAAACAGTTGTTTTTAAGGCCGGTTTTTGTTAAATTTCATACCACCATTCGATTGTACAGGAAAAACAGCGTGTAAATTATAGAAAAGAAATTTGTTAAACATGTTTTATTTATTGTATAGATAATGAAAAAAGTAAGTAATTGAAATAAAACTTGATTTTGTCCACGGCTGTATGAATAAAAACAATATAAAACTCACAACGGATACATGCTGCAACTTAAAATAATAATCCCTTAAAATTGTTACAGAAAAAATGGTTTTAATTAGCATTATCCACCTTGTGTCACGTACATGACAAGTGAAGATTGATTGTCATTCTTTTGCCTCTTACTTTTATCATAATAATTACATCCATCATGAGATTAGCTAAATGCTGTGGTCTTATAATGCAAGAACGATTTTGTACACCCGTTATTTGGTTTCTAATTATTCATATAGTAAGTAATTTATATTTAAAAATAATGTCTTACATAATTTGTGTGTCATTTTTTCCATAGAAACGATTGAGGGTATCAAATATGCCAAAAATCAATAATAAAGAATTTTTTTATAAACAAATTGTTATAAGCAATAAAATTGACAAATGACCATTTGGTTAAATATATGTTTGTTTAACTAACAATTTCCCTAATTTTTAGTTAGAAGAGTTTAAAAAAAACTCTTCTAATTTTTTCGATTTCGCTTTTATTTTCGAGAAAATCGCGTTTGTTTACAACATCGCACATTAAACAATGAATAAGAAAATGCTTGATAGCGGATTTTGGATATGTTTTTACGACGGGTTTTACGTTAGAATCCTGAAAAAATTGGCTTCTTTGCATTTTTTTTAGTGTCAAAGCTTAATTTTACTAGATTAATAATTGGTTGAATCTGATCTCTCGTAGAGTTCGTTATGAGATAATTCTGAACCATTTCTTACTCTGCTATTGTATGTTGTCGTTGAATTTAATAATAATTTTAATATTAGTTATTTAATATTGACGTTTTAGACGGTGTATTTTTTTTTGTATGCGCTCACTTGCCATGTAACATCAACGATCAATAATCTACATCATTGACTAAGAGAAATTATATCAAGGAATGGTAAACTATTAATTATTTATTGTTTATTACATAAATTTAATTATAGAGTACTAATTATTAGATTTAATAAACAATACACATCTCTTACGTACTATACCGTTTTTTCTCTTTTAAAGTGGCTGATTATTAGATTTTTTCAAAATAAAATACGTTATATTATAATTTGACTACAAAATTGAATTATTTAATTTTAAGATTCAAAAGATGCCACTTTAGACAATATTATACTTGCCAAAGTAGATATATCTATAAATGTAACGAATCGTAAAATAGTATGTTATTGTTTTTATTATTAATTTAATGTTCCACTAGTTAAAACTCTAAGTAAGCGCACGTCGAAAAACGTAAAAATATTCTAAGATTGCACGCCCCGCATGATGCTCATGAATTTCCGGCTGTTTTCGGATAAGCAAGTTTAATTTCACCAAATCGTGACTTCCCATGTCACTCATAATTAAGACAGTCAGTGAAGCAGATAAAGATAAGCCTTTCAGCTGCCCGTGTCTTTGCTGGTTCCATGCTTATTTAGTATATAAACATTTCAAATGAGAGAAACTTTTATAATTCTGTAGGCTTTAGTCAATTTCTTGATGTCATATTTTCATTTTTTGAACAAAGGATAATTGAACAAGTTTAGTAGTATCAGATTATGTTTTTACTAGTACTATTTTGTAAACATATGCAAATAACTCTAAACACTGTAAATTACATTTACATACATTTTAAGCATTCGCAATTGATTTTGTGCTGGTTTCTTGGAACTCCATTGACCATTGTTAACAAACTGATCTTTGTTCACGCAGAAATAAGTCACTGAACAGATTTTATATGTAACATATTATTTTACAAAGTGGGCAAATTTTTTAATAACTCGATGGTATAGCATACTGTATAATTCAGTAGAGTGAATTTTAAATGTATAATGTTAAAAGGCCGATTGAAAAGAAAATCAACAGCTCATCAGTCCATTTGCAGTGTAATTGATGAAATAAATGATTATTAATAGGGCAGTTTAATAACATAATAATACTAGACTGTGACAAAATGTTAGTTTAATAACTTTATATTTATCACTGATATTCTCGATAGATTCTTATAATACTATTTTTTACTCAGGAATGTAAGAAAAGAAATTTCGCACAAAACTTTCAACAAAGAATTGGTTCAAAACAAAACATAAGTCGCTCTTGTCACTGGTTCAAAATTGTCGAAAATTGCAATTTTTATATGAATATAATTTTGATAAACATGTAAAAAACATGATTTTTCGGAGCCACTCTTTATATCCAATTTTTATTCTGTTCAACTTCAAAATGTTCTGAAATACATCAAAATCGTGGTCACGATGTTTTCACTTAAAAGTTATGCAGCTGAAATTTTAAAATATAAGATATAATATCCAAGATGGCACTCTAATAAAAAATATTATTAATGAATATTTATATCTCAAATTTACTACATTTAGTAAATAACAAATTAAGCAAAAAATATGTCATCTTAATTGTTTGAAGTCACTGATCACGACCGTAATGTCGCAGAATTGTAAAATTAAAAATTACGCCAATAATTAGGAATGTGACAGAAGAATTTCGAAATTCAAAACGGCGAATCGAATTTTCCACCATATTCAGGAGTTACTGATGTTGCTGATAATGGATTTGAAGTCAGAATTTCGATTTTCGAAATGGCAGTTCCAATGCGTCAGTCTGAATTTTTGAAAAGGACGGGAATTTGAATGAAAAATAAGTACTAGAGAGCTATTGTGGTAGTTGATTACAGATATAGATATCCTTGAAAATGGGGTCTAATAATAGGTGCTTGACAATCACTTAGTCGCATTACACAGTAGTAACACTTGGAGATAAGTGTTCGTGGAGAATCTTCAGCGTTGGTAAATCGTATCTTGACATTTCGAAGAAAACACTGTCAGAAAAAGAATTCTTTTAAATTCCCGTCAAATATTTACCCGACAGTATTGATGTCAATACAAAAAGTGCCAACAACAAGAACTTGTTCTTTAGTTTTTAAAATTTATTTTTCCCTTTTTCTGTGCTTATTTTCTTGTTTTAAAATTTTTTAAATAATTATAAGTAGTTAATAACAGTCCAAAAAGTGAGTGGCAATACTCAGATTCAGACTCTACGTGATATTTTCGGTCTAGAACCATAATATTTGCGTGGCACGCCAATAACTCTTCTGTAGAAAAGCACTCTTTATTTTACAAACTTGGCGAATTTCTTAATAACTCAATGCAATAACTTGGCTGGTTTTAAAGCTATTTTGACAAATGTGTACTTATTTTTAAAAATTGTCAAATCCCTACAATTCATATTTGTGACATTTTGACTTATGATGAATATTTCTCTAGCTACAGACACGTGAATGGAGAAAATGGGTTCGGTAGAAAAATCGACTAATCGAAAAACCGATAGGTCAAAAACCCGACAGTCAGACGCCGACACAAACAAACAGACACATTGAAGTGTCGGTTTTTTTACTCGGCTTTTAGATTGTCGGTTTTTTGACCATTCGGCGTTATGATATGTCGGTTTTTCGACCCGCACTCGAGACATTGTCGGTTTTTGCGGAGTTTCGCCATTACAAATTTCATTGTTCAAAATCACTTTTATGGAAACTTAGCAATAAAAGATCAGTTTCTTCACCTTTTTATGTTATACAGCTACGTTTGATACAATATTTCTTTAACTGTTTAACGATTTGAGTTTAAAATTCGACATTTTTCAAATTATTTGACCTAACTTGGGAAATATTCTGAGTTATGTTAAATTAAAAACAGTTTATAATGAGCACACACTCGTCGAAATTACTTTAAAACCAGAATAAAAAACTTTTTTTTTGAAAATATAATGGCCCAGCACTAACAATTTTCAGTTATTGCTATGCAGTTTTTAGACAACCAGTATATATGTATATATTTTTATTTTTTGTGTCTTGTCTGTCTTTCTCTGCCATATACATGTTTTGAAACAATAATCGCTGTTAAAATTGTTGCGAGGAAAGAGTCTTTTGGATGTTAAAAAAATAATACAAATATAATAGTTAATATTTAAAAACTTTGCAAGGAATTTATTGACGCTCCAATAAAAAATGTAGTATTGAAATAATTACTTGGCCGTCATAAACATCACACTTAATGAAAAACTGATACAAAAAGATGTATACTGAACAAAAATTAGTAAAATTTCCTAAAAAATCTGTATCTACTATAGTCAATTGACGGAAGAACTGTTGCCTATCGTGAAGCAATCTATCGTCTGTAATAATAGGTTATACTAACAGAAATGTAGTGAAATTATAAAGCGAAAGTCATTTCTACTATTTGCGTAGTAAGATACATTAATTTTCTGCTTTATCACTTTCATTAATTCATAAATTAACAAAATGTATCACTTTGATTATAACCTATGTGCAGTTAACGAACATAAACGATCATTTCAATTATCTCGTAGTACATCTTGCTAAGTGAATTGTGAAATGAATACTTGATTAAAGTCAATAATTATTGATTATTTCAATATTGTAAATCCGACTATATTTTTCTCTCGGCGCAATATTTAATAATCTTAATGAATTAAATATTATTTTTTAATTACTGTTAATGTGTATATTTAAATGTTTAAATAATCAAAAAAATTGAATTCAAAATAATTTACACCTCAATGTTCCAACATAAAGTGACACAGAAATAAAACGCAATCAAACATGGATAATGTCAAATCCATCACTTTTTAAAGATGAATGATCGCACGACATAATTATGCATCATAAATCGATATCATCGATCTACACTATCATTAAACGATGGCATAATTTAACATTATGTGTCATAAACACCATGTGCTGCTATTCTTGGGCATGATTTAACAATTAATGTAAATACACGTTTTATGGTGCAATATTATAAAAATAATATGACTATAGAGCGAGAGGAAAGTCAGACAGTTGATCTTCAATTAATTTCTTTGCGCAAGACTTACAAATAGAAAAGCCTATTTTTTTATGATTAACATATCTTTTTTTTTTTTTTTGAATGTCAAATTTCCAGGTCTTTTTAGATCCAGAATTTTCCCAATTAAAAAATCATGTTCACCTTCAAATATCATTGAAAATCAAGTTCAAAGTCAAGGCCCTGGCTACCATTAAATAGTCGCACCGTTCAACTTTTGTTTTGTCTGGACTATTTTTTTCTATCTTATATTCCGAGAAAATCAGGTGGGGAGATTAAGATAAACCACCATGCATATATAAATATTTGAACAGTTTAAGTAGTCACGTGTATATTCACGATCTATCAGTATTATTAATTAAAAAATTAATACGGTTTATATACATTTAGATTTTTATATTCAATATAAAGAATTAGATTGTATATTTTTCCTTCTTTTTTTATTAACTTCACTTATTAATAAAGTGCTTTCAACAAGATTTTTCCTTTTAATAAAAACAGAGATAATTAAAAACAATTCTTTAAGTAATAAACAACAATCCTCTATCAAAAAATAAAATGTCAGTGCTTTTTATATTTAATTTATGAGTGTTCTCTAAACCTTGTTAATATCGAATCCATTTCAAACAGAATAGTTATCTCCTTTTTCTATTTAGCCAATTAACGGCTGCAGCAACTTCAGTGTTAGTGTTGTCAGACGCGTAATTGAATGACTAAGCCAATTACAGACCGTCGTTACAATATCTAGTATGATGTACCGCTCCCACGAGAATTATTTTTAGTTTTGATTCAAGACCCTCTGAATTTGAATTCGAAACATAACATAATTAATTAAAATCTAATATAAATAAATAAACGGACCCCCCCCCCCCCATATTAAACTGTTTCGTCTTGTCTACCCTTTCATGGTCCCCTAATATTAGCCAGTGAGGATATGTTCAAATGAAACATTGCATAAATGTGATTTTTTGGAAGTTGGTGAACAACTGTCGAGGGGAAAGGCTAATATTATGAAGTACAGTTTTTGTATATTGATATGCTTAGGTGCGTTCTATTATAATTTAAATTGATATTTACCAGACCAAAAAGATGCAGTAACAAGTTCCCGTGCTTCCTTACGATGTTGAATGCTTGACAGCACAAGTCGACGAAATGATGAAACTTCGCTGATGGTTTGACACCACCGTTTATCACGTATGCTATATCCGATGTTAGTACGAAAGGTGTACGGTCCCTAAGTATAAGAAATAAAAATTGTTGATATTGCATTGCTTATTGTTTAAACATCATATATTGAACAAATTAGACGCATTAAATTTTTAAGCGACGACGCTTTCTGGTTGGAGTCATGCTTGCGTAGAAGCATCGAAAATGGTAAAATTGAGGCTAGTACTTAAACTTACTTGGCAGAGTCAGCGTTTTTATTTTTTAGGCCGACAAACAAGAACAAATAATAAACAAATTTCGTGGCTTAATATAGGTTCAGCGAGTTCAAATTCCGCTTTCTAACTCACCACGTCACTTATTCAAAATGTAATTGCGTTCTTTATCGAAATGTCGTACTTGGTCTTAGGTTTGTTTACTAACCTCGAATATATTGACAATCTACAATCTACATTAGTATAAAATTAGTGAGAATTGGCAGCAATGTAAACCTGGCAAGACCACTTAGAAATGTATGCATTAGCCCGTTCATCTTTTAAGGCCCGTCGAAGCATTACTTATTGCCGCAGAGTGCTGTTTAGAGATCTTCATTTAAGCGTAATAATAAGTGGTCTATCTAGATTTATCGCAAGTTGATATCGGCACGACAGAAAACCACGTTTGAACAAATAAAAATGGGTCCTTCTTTGAATTTACAACTCATTCAAAACTCCAAGTATCCGGTGCACCTATATGCCTAGGAACGAGTTTAGACCCAGCGGCAATGAAAAAGGCAAGGACAAGTGGTCTTAGTTTCACCCCAAGCGGCCATCGACATTTTAGAAAGGACCTTAATAGCCATCTTATCATAACGCATCCTTCAAAATATTTAAGGCTCATTTAAGGCCCCAAATAACCAACACTCCGATAGGTCTGGTAAATCTCATGGGCCCCAGTATCGAAGAATGGGAAAGTCTGACGATTGAGTACAGAACAGTATTTTAAAGTTATATTATGACAATTGGTCCATCACAGGAATTTAAGGCTTATTTAGGGCTACAATTATCCTGCTATATGGCATGACCATCGTAGATAATGACATACGATCTGCGATCACCATGCCATATAATGATCGTTGCATGTGAATTATGTTGTAGACAATAATGATTTCTGACCCATGACGAAAATCGTCATTCACAATGGATTCGATTACTACTACTATAAGATGTTGAATTCGGTTATTCGGTACTTGAAGCCTTAAATGATTCTTACCCGTATGATTCTTATTACGTATTTATACGTTTTTGAGGCCCCAGAATACGAATCTGATGTCGGTTTTCAAAAATTCAAACTGGCGGACCCCAATACAGCGGACAAAATATTGAAAATCGACTGAATACCCTTGAAAAAAAATGCTATTTTTGGGTTTACTAGGTCACTGAATACGAAAATGAAAATAGATTTTGAGGATTCCAAAACCCTCGAGTAACCTTTTCCAGGCGAATATAGTAGATTTTCAATTTTTTGTCCGCCAAATTGGGTCCGCCATTTTGAACTTTTTGAAATCTGACATCACATGCGTATTCAGTGACCTCGAAAACCCCTGAGTCACTTTTTTCAAGCGAATTCAGTCGATTTTCAATTTTTGTCCACCATATTGGAGACATTTTGAATTTTTAAAAACTGTTATCAGATTCGTATTCAGCGACCCCGAAAACTCCCGAGTAATGAGTTTCAACTAAATTCAGTGAAAAGAGAAATGCGTGACTGAAAGGGTTAAATTCCTTGAAAGATACTTACCTAAAGAAGCGCTGCACACTTGCAGTAAAACTACCCTAGCAATCCGGACCAAACCGTCTGTAAACCTTGTTTATTTGTATTTTCTGTATGCCTTATTTTGTTGTTGTTGTTGTAATTTGTAATTTAATTAATAACAAACAAAGTATTTAGCTATAGTCGTTAGTAGTTGAAAGCACAAATTTAATAGTTAAAACAGAGTCAAACCCCAACAAGTCGGTTTACAGACGATTTATAGTCCAATAATAGTCGATTTAGTAGTAGAAGGTTTACTAGGGTACCAAGGCCACTCATTATTTCGTTTAATTAAAGAGCAATCAATTACTCTATGATTATCAAATGTACATTTTTAGTTTAACACTTTTAAGTTTTTACAATCACTTTTCATTTCACAAAAATCTTTCTTGCCAATGCCCTGTCACAAATATTTCTAACTTTTCAAATATGAATTTTTCATAATTTTTCTTTTTTCTATTTATTAAATTTCTACATGTCTAAAATAACGGATGAAAAATAATGTTAAAATAAATTTTTGTTTGTAATATCAAAGTCATACATACAACATTTACTTTTGATAATGTTGCATACAAACATTCAATAAATTAAAGAAAAATAAAAAAAAATATGAGCGTCCATTAAGAGTTCATAATAACTTACAAACATTTTTATTTATTTTAGTGTTAATTTTTTTCCACATTTTATATAAAAATTAATTTAGTAATTAGTAATAAGCTATCCAGTCGTAATCAGCAGCATTCGACGCTTAACATGAAACAAAGACAGCGTGTGATGCCATTCACTGACCACTGTGAATCAATTTCTATGACGTAATATGATAATTGTGTTACACGTGTATTCTAATAAAAATGTTCGTCGATAATAAATAAAAAATGATTTATATTCTTCTAGTATAATGTGGAGCAAACTAATTTTTCAATATTGAAAATTTTAAGGTTTCGTAAAGAAACAGTAGAAGATTGTAAAAATTGCTTTACTCCTTCTTGCCGAACGTCTCATGAACTTTTTAAATTCGGTTTTCTCATGTAGCGTACAAAAGTAAAAAGAAGGATTCATACACTCTTAAAAGACGCTTAACTGGACGCTTAAATAACGCTTAAAAGTTGCATATTCACGTTTCAGAACTCTTCTCAATTAAACATTATTTAAACTTATTTTAAGCGTGCGATTCTGTTGATTAAGGGTACCATTTCGTAAAAACATTTCTTGTTCTCACACTTGACGCTTTAATGTACGCTTCATTTTTATCAGGGATAGTAAATGTGTTTCGTTACATATTAATATTTGCTTTCTAAAATCCGAATTGATTATTTGTTAGCACCAATTTCACGCTAACATTAACCATTCGATTTCTGCAATATTCATTTCTTAATAGTTAAAAAGTGGCACTTTTGGTTAGCACGCAGCATAAGTGCAAACATAACTGCGAACACGACAAAAATCTAACCCAGTCTAACCTCAAATTTTATATTTGGTATCAAATATATTTGGTATAATATCGCTCGAATTGGTTGTTATTGCATGAAACCAAGAATTAATTATATACCGGATGTTCAACATTAGCTGTTTTGTAATATTTTACACTTTGTCAAATTTGCACGTTGCAAAAAGAAACACGAGTAATATTTTATGAGATATTTTGAAATTTCGATAAACTACTAAATTTTGACATTCAAACATTCAAGAACGGGGGCAAAATTACCGTACATTTTAATTATTAATTCCAATGCATTCACAAAAATTACAAATTGTACACATTACCTTTTGAAATTTCCAAACATTTGAGCATCACCCAGGAACTTTCCGAAATCAATGTGGAACAGATGACCGGAAGTTTTCAGCATAATGTTATCATTATGCCTATCACATATTCCTAAGATGTAAGTGACCACGCTGTAGCCTGCGCAGGAGGCCGTAAAGTTCTCCACCGCTCTCTCGTATTCGAGTTCCGATGGATTGTGTTTCGCCAACCACTCGGCTATCGGTCGATCCTTAAACGAACCGGTGAGGCCAAATTCTACTTGAATTTTTCTTAATGTCTCGGCATTTGTCACCATTTCGATCATGCCACGTTTATGACCCGTTGGGACGCAGCCAAAAGTTACCATTTTTAAATCTAACCCTTCTTTCAACCAAAGTTTATCCATTATTCGAATCATTTGAAGAGTTAGCATGTCCTGTTGCAAGTCATCACCAACCTAAATATCATAAACGAAAATTCATTGAGTACGTCTTAAGTATTCAAATATTTCGTCACCGAACTTTGTCGGTACCACAACACGAAAAGGCGCATAAATATACTACGTACACACATAAGAAAAACAAATAATTTAAAAAAACCAACGATAAAGTGTAATATAGTTATAACTAACCTTAAAAATGGCAGGGCTGATAACGTTATCACATCCAAGAAAATTGATTTTCAACGGTAACGTGAACGAAGGGAAATAGGAACAAGTCTGAACGTTAATGCCGTTCACTTCTTTACTAGGAGACAATGGTAAACACGTTCTACCATCTTCCCGCAACTGGCAATGAATGTTTTGCAATCCGTGTTTCAGGATTTCGACTCGCAGTGATTCTTTGGTGGTTTTAATATTCTCCGCAACTTCATACAGATTCTAAGTGTAAAATAACATATAATAAGTTAAAGCTCAGCATTTTTATGAGGATTAAACAAAAAATAACGTACCTTCACGAGACATTGCTGGGCAAGAAAGCTGTTCCTAAGTGTTTCTCCGATAACAGCGAGTAAAGCGCGAAGCATTAATTGCAGTCTTCTATAATACCTGGCAAATGTTAAGCTTTTATCGTCTTTCAGAGACGTTTCTGATGAATTCTAGAACAAATTTTAATAATAATTATAATTTAGTGAATTTAATTGTAAAGAAGACAATGTTTATAAAAATAATATATATTAATCAATATATACCTAGAAATTATAACATTCGTATAAAAACGTTATAACACATTATAAAATTATTCCCGTATTTTCAAAATCGCAACATTGACTTAAAAATGTTACTGATGAATAACAATGTGAATATTTATAGCGAACTTTCTCGATAGTTCAATGACAGTACATCTTTTAAATGGTTTAAAAGTAAATACAAATTTAAAATTATTTTATCCATTAAAATTCACAATATTCGAAATAACGAAGTGCTATTGGTGGTAGATCTTAATTAATTGGATTAAATCCACTTTTATGTGTACATTAATGTTGTCATAAAATTCTAATTGCACTTCTTTCTACGTGATAAGTTTTGGTAATGAATCTGTAGATTAGAATAGTTTTTAAATACGCCGCTTTGATCAGTTTGTATAGGACCCACTTACATATAAAACTCACAGTTAAATACCCACATTACAGTATAAAGTATTACAAAACAAAAAAAAACACAATATTATTGCATTACTGAAGGGTAACAACTGTCTATTATAACCGGTGCTTTACTGAAATGTTACAGTATGATGTGCTACTATAATGTGACCATCATTTTATTGCAATTACACATTACCCTTATTGAAACAATCGACATGGACTCAACGTGGACTTTTTACTAGGAGTTTAGTGTGTGGATTTTCCACGCGGATTTCCTATGCTGATCTGTTTTTTATACACGTGGATTTTGGTCGAATTTCTACGTAGATTTTGTGCGGTTTTCTGCGTGGATTTCATGCGGAATGTTTTTATGATTTTCGGCACGTGAATTCTATATGGATTTCCGCGAATTTCATATCTTAGTACGTCACTTCTGTGAGTTACATATAGTGCATAGTACAAAGTGCGCGTGGAAAAGTATACGTGGAAAATCCAAATGAAAATCTACACGGAGAGACTCACACCCGGCGAAACGCTCGGCTACCATGCAAGCGAGAGCGCGTTGCTGAGACGACCACTGGAGGGCGCGTCTAAACCATAGAACGTCATGATACCTTATAGGCGTAGTGAACTCGACTCTATTATTTTTTTATTATTTTTTCTAAGTAAGATTAACACAGCGTTTTCAGGTGCTAATTGCCCACCATTTTCCGCTGCCCGCCATGTCCGCTATTATACTTATATTATTTTATGTATTAAACTTAATTAAAAATAATAACGATTTAACGTATTTAACTTAAACTTTATTTAATTCGAAAAAATAAATAATTGTTTATTAATATTGATGTTGAGTACATTTTTCGTGAAAATAATTATTATAAATATCAAGTAAATTACTAAATTTTTCAAAATTGTTAACAAGGTTCCGTCGACCATGTTTGGCGACATTAAGTTGAGTATCTTATTTGTTTACTTGGAAATGAACATTTTAATTAGCACGAAAAGTCGTAGGGTTATTTTGCACCCAAAAACTCTGTGCTAGTTAGAGCGGCAGAGCGATAAGCCAGATTGACAGTTGGAAGGCTAGTTGCGCACAGCCTTTCGTGTTGCTCGCGCAACGTGCTCTCGCTTGCATCGTAGCCGAGCGTTTCGCCGGGCGTGAGTCTCTCCGTGTACGTAGAAAATCGACAAAAATTTATCTAATATCTACGTATAAAATCCACACAAAAAATCAATGTAAAAAATCCATCGAAATCCACGTAGAATCCACATGGATTTTATCAAAACAGGTTGCCCCACCATGCCAATGCGCCTTGATATACCTATTTTTATTATACTATTTTTTAATGGTATATTGGTATCCCGCATATGACATCCCTTTACACTAATTAAGATTTATGCAAAAAACATATTGCAAAGCTTTTATTTTATAATTATGCTGGTATGTGCATCATTTTATTCTTTATGTTACTAAATAGTAGTTATTTTAAGGTCTTGATTTTCTTTCTCTATTTCTCATAAGCCCAGAATTTAATCTGAATTTAATCAGTCGATGCTTACAATTTTGTCCATCGTACGTTCATTTCTCACGTGAAAATTTGAAAAGTCCATTTCTCGTGTAAAATCTCATATGAATATTTTCGAGAGGGTAGAAATTTTTCACCTGAAAATTATTTAAACCATATGATTTCTCAAATGGTTATTTACAGGAGGGTAACGCTGCAAACGTACATATTCTTGATAAATTTACTTGAAATTAGTTTTAAGAACAGAAATTATATTCCGTATAAAAGATAATGTAGATTGAAACTATTGAGAAAAAAAAATGCAAGAGCAACTAATTTCAAACGGAATCCGTACAAGCTGTGTAAGTTACTCGTGAGATAAAGTTATGATGATATGAAAAGTTTTGTTTTGTCATCATTTCATTGATTGTATAATAAACAATTTACTACGGACACTAGGTATGATTTTAACTTGATCGTTCTAGATCTACATACAAAATGTACCTTTAGTCTCTTTTATATCTTGACACAGGTGAGATATCGAAGTGAATTAGAAAAAATAATTTGAAAAGGTACTGTTAAAAATGTATAAACAAATGCAATAACATACTAAAAAATTATCAGCACCTTTCATAACCATATTTATCTTCAAAATTGGCAAAACACCACAAAAAATCGACTAGTATTCACCATTTTAAAAGAAAAAATTACGTTAATGACACACGGGGAGACTTTGGATACCACTTGAACTTTAAAGCACTATAATCAGTTGTTATAACCGAACTGATTACTGATAAGTGTGCAAACGTATATCTCAAACCCTCAACTATAATCAGAGGGAACTATGAATTCCATTTTTTGATGGAACATTGAAAAAACAAAAATATATTATTTTATTAAAAATATCTATTATTCTATAAATCACGCTTTATGTATATGCATGAAAGGCAGATAAACCCCATCAAACACAAAAAGTCAGTCCCAAAACCAGAAAAAGAAATAAAAAGATATTTAAGATTTGTTACTATTTGTACCTGTGGACTTTGTCCGGGCAATGCTTGATTCAGAAGCCAATAAATATGGTGTGCGACTCGAGGCGACAGCAAAGCTCGCTCCAATAAAAATCTCGCCAAGGGTGAAGCTTCGTACGTTTCGTGCTTCAACGCCTGAAGCAATTGTGGTAAATAATCGACCAGTTCGTCGTTACTGAGTTCACGAATTCTGCTTACAGCCATCTCACGAACTTTCATATCGGGAAAGCTGACATTGAACAAAAAATACTTATGAATTAAGAATAAACATGTTATTTATCGATTATTCCAGTTCAAAAGTCTTAAAATTATTTTACTCAAAATTTATGAAAATCATTAATGCGTACCATGGTAAGAGAAGTTGAAGCGCTTGGACTGGAGGCAAAGGGCTCCATACCCGCAAAGAAGCATGTAGATCGGGAAGAACAGCCCAATCCCAACTGTGGGCAGCCAATAAAACTTTAGGCAGAGCTTCTGGCCTCTCGTGCAAATAATGTCGCTTTTCCCATAAAATTTCTCGTTCGTCGACTGGTGGCCTATGCATCATTACAAAATTGAAATATATACTAATCTGTCTAAATTATCCTTAAACTATATAAAATAAATTACGCCATTTACCTTGAAAACGTATCTTCCTCCGTTATATACTGAAGTAATTCTTGCGTGTTTTGATCTAGAGAATTAAAGTCCAACGACTCTACATCGTGATCCCTTAATTCCGTTGGGAACAAAACTTTTCCACCGTAATCGGGAAGTTCTAAACCGATAATCGGTTGTGTATCGCCGTGCGGATGAATTCCAGGCGCAGGAGCTGGTCCCAGTCTTTTGTCTGCTATCGCTGGCCACAAGGACAAGAAAAAGCTACCTTGGCTCATAACCCTGAACAAAATACATATTTTACCAATTTTAGCTTAGGACTCGTGTAATTATTTACTTAATTCCGTTACTAACCCATCGTAATCGAAAAATTGAATAGCACCCCACCCAAGCTCTTCCTTCTGCATCATGCATTGGCTCGAATTCGACTCGTGGTCAGTTGGTTGTAACGTTCTACCATAAAGTACCAATACTAAACGAGCTTCTCTCGGCACTTGGCATACGCTAATCCCTTGAAATTCCATCCTAAGAGCGTAAAAATAATTTTTTTATTTCAGTTCGATGATCGAATTTATATTGTATAACTTGCAAATCTATTTCACTCACCAAGAATTGAATAAAATTCTCGGGTAGAAATTTGAACTAACTGTCATTGGTTCGGAAAGGACAGTGTTACCCACTGGTCGTGTACCGTGGAAAATTTGAGCCGCTACGATGTAATCGTCGTGTTTCCACGACGTTGGTAATCTGTGTAAAGCACCAACTCTCACCAGAACGGTATCGAGAACTTCCGCTGATACCAACGTGTCTATAACAAATTATATTACTGTTACAGCGTGAATTAAGAATGTAAATTTAAAAAAAGTTAAAAACCACCGTAATATTTGGTATTAAACTGTAATAAAAGTTTGTAGTCCTTTACGAAGCGTTAAATAAGAGTGAAATTGAGTGTAGATGCGATAATGACCACTTTTAAGCGTACGAAACGCTTTAAAAGTCTCGTTATTAAATCATCACGTACACGTTTAATCGTACACGTTACACAAAGTTATTATTGTATAATCTGGTATCATCACTGATCACCATTAAAATTATACGTTATAATACTTAAAAAATTATATTAATTTTAATCCAGTATGTTCTAGTGGTTCGGATACCCAAAAGCTACTAACTCATTGGATATTCTCCTCGACTGTTGAGTTGGAAGTCTACACGAAATGCATGACAGTAAGTTTCGACGAGATCTTGAATGGCATCCCTGATTTTATGACAATGCGAAGATATGACATCGGGGAACTTCGTCCGGAGGGTAACAACCGAGTAATCTCCATCTTCGTGTAAGATTTCTGGTCTCTTGCATTCGATGTTGGTGGTATGCGACTGTGGTAAATATTTGCAGCAGGCATTCACAAAACTATCCACAGCTTCCGTAATCTCGTAAGTTTCGACGCTGCCCATTAAGGCACAAACCGCTTTTACGGCTTGAACAACGCCGCGCGGTTGCAACTGTGGTAGCAGGCTGGAACCGTGATTGCTGGTGGCTAATTGCAACGCAGTCGTTTCAACGCGTTCCATTTCCTTCTCCACGGTTTCTGAAAACGATGTATATAATATTGTAGCCTTCATTTATGAACACTTGTTGCATCTACTCAATGTTAATAAGAATTACCTAATAAAATCAGAAGTGTGTCGTAGGAAATTGGTTGCAACGGTTCATTAGGCAGAAGATCTTCCAGTTTAAGGCACTGATCGCGGTTGTCGTCCTGCAACTAAAGCAGAAGCATAATTATTCAATATCTTAGAATTGTCAATAATAATTATGAGACTAAAACTTACCGTCCTAGCAATAGATCGCTGCGTGTGTGCCTTAGCAATGATGGCAAGTTCGATGTCTTTCTCCAACTTAATACATTGATGGACGTATTCGTATTGTGCAATTGTTGTATTTGGCGCGAGATATTCCGCTAATCCCCACACTCTTAGACAATAATTCTCTACGTTTACAGTTTCCTGATCTTCCAGCGAGCAGGCAACGTTAAGGATCACGTGTTCGATGCTACAGGTAACTAAAAAATCACCAACGTATATTTTCCTGCTTACATATTCCTAGTTTCATTAAGAGGCATACTAAGCGTTATAACTTACCATCACAGGTAAAAGTAATGGACTGAACACTATCCATTCTGTCATTTGGTAATTGCGGATGTACGACTAATTTTATACTGGTGTTTTCAGGGTATGAACTTTCCATCATCGGACTCACAACGTAACCGATATTCGTAGTCGGATCATTGAATGGAAATTCATCTAAATTATAATAAACAAAATTGTCATAAAATATATTTTGCTAAACCTAATTTTATTTAGTTATACTAACCTCTAACAGACTTGACTGTTTTGTGAAAGGCTATTAAGTCGCAGTCGTGCAGCGATGCTCTAGCTTTAATTACGTGCACATTTTCATAAAGTCGAGTCTGACGCTTTTGCTGAAAAGGTATAAATAAGCGGCAAAATGAAGCCTTTGATCTGTGCTGTTTTGAAAAACTAGTCATTTCTCTTACCCTCCTATCCAAGGAAGTTCTTCTCCTCTCTATCGTATTCCAAGCAGAAGAATTCCTTGGTGGCAACGGAGGAGGTGCGGCAGGTGAAACCGCAGGTGACTTGGTAGATTTGTCAACCGCAGCGTAAACTGGATCGGAATTAACAGTTTCACTCGTGCTATACATATAGTCGAAAGGATCAAAAGGATCATAGACAGAGCCTTCATACTGTGAATCGGTATCTAAAAAATAAGTTTATACATTAAACAGTTAGTCCTATTTCGAAATAGGTAATAAAAATAGTTATTTACCGTCAACATTGTTCTGAGAACACAGGTCCTCATTATCTTCGATCTTAACTAGTAGCGGATCAAAAGCTTCTAAAACACTGACTCTTACGTTGGATTTGTCCTCGACATTTTCAAAGGCACTTAAATCTATTAAATTACTATTTTGTTTCTTTTCGATGACCTTTAAGACACTTAACTTCCCGTCATCTCCGGAAAATGTAATTTGTGGTATGTTGTTCACTGGTCGGTAAGTTGTCGGTATACTGGGAATCTAAACACGACAGATTCATTCTTTAAATACAAATACTTTTATTAAATTCGTGTGCGCTAGAGTTGCAAGTATAATGCAAAAATAGTATAATATGCTCAATAAGCATACCGCTTATAGTATGGTTGCTCTGATAAAACTGAAAACTAGTCAAGCAAATGTATATCGCAATAATGATATGCGCATAATTGACTAAATTGCATTCATTTTTTAACACTTCGACATAGATATTATTTGTGCACGGATTTAGATTACAGAATCACATTTTAATCCCCCCTTACGTAATTACCATTTTCACTCATTTTTGGCTTGGAATATATTCGGCAAAGTTAAATATCGTTTTAAAAAATTAACAACAAATACGACCCTAATAATTTTAATTTTATGAAATTGTAAATATTTGAATTGGACCTGTAATAATAAACTAAGGTGGGAAACAATTTGCCATTGTGGTTCAACTAATTATATATAAAGTCATAGGTGAAACTGTAATTGATGTGATCTTAAATCGTCAACATGACTAAACTATTAATTGCAAATTTCACATAAAAAATATCCATAAAAAATTAATACTTATGGTAGTTAGAACCCGGGATATAGTATGTTTGGAAAAAATATTTAATACCGTTTCCAAGAAATTAATTTTCATTATTAATGATATTGTTGACGAGGAAAAGCATTACCCTTCTTTAAAAAAATGGAAATTTGCAAAAATAATTTGTTAAACAACTTTTATTAAGTACTCAAATTTTCTTCTTTTCGCAGGCTAAAAATGTTGAAAAATTGAATGGATTTTAACGAGAGACGAATTATTTTTTGGAGAACATCTCTATTTTTTGATAATTTGTTTGAAGTTCAGCGCCATCTTGGAATTCCTGACGACTGAAACTCAATGTTGACCTTGAAATCATGAAAAGTGACCTTGAAATTACTAGAACATGTTCGTATCATTTTTTTCGACTTTGATTTCGATACGAAATACCTGATTGAAACTGAATGGGAAAAGTGTCATTTCATACGTTAATGACTTAATAAGTATTATGTAAGTATATCAGAAATAGAATTAAAAAATTATGATTTTCAATACTTTTGGGTTTACTGGGAGTATGCACCAACAGCGCAAGTGGGCCAAATGTATGCGTGTCAGATTGTCATGTTGCATTTATGTGGTATTTAACGTAACATGTGATTTTGCATCGTGCAAATTCATTGTTGTGCTGACATAATAAAAACTTGAAAAGCAAATGTATCGCAATACTTGCAACAGGTGCGTCGACGAATCAAGCGCACGTGCCATGGAGTAATACATTTTTTAAGGAAAATTACATTTTTGGTGTGGAATATTTGAGTTATGACTTGTGATGTACCAAGTAACATATTTGCAACACGACATGTTACAATTACGTCACTTCGTGGGAAACGTACCATTTCTGTATAGAATATTGCATTAGAGATCATGTCATGTTGGAGTCGTGTGCTGCAAATATGCTACTAATGTACACATAAATCTGCACGGAGTGCTGAACGTTTGGTGAATGTAAGCCTACATAAGGTGTGGCAAAAGTGTCTTCCATTTACTAACACATTAACTACAATTATGCATGAGTGCGTGGTCGTTTATGAGAACATTGCTGGAATTGTGCTACTTAAGATACAATTTATATGAAATTCCATGTAATTAATTTTTGTTCCTCCTAGAACGATTTAATATCTACAAAAACACCACCTACAACCGTAATATTTAAAAAAACCTTTTATTGCTGTCAATGTTGTAAACTAAACGGAAACTATCAGTGCAAAAAGTCTTAAAAAAATTAATAATTTCTTGTCTAAGAATACAGACTTTGATTTCTCCCTCATATTCTCCTAATTCATTATGAATTCAAACATATTCAAACGTGATGTAGATTCTTTTCTCAAAAATTTAAAAAAGCGAACGATTCACACACGTCAGGAAATTAATTTAATCATAAACGGCTTAATTTTTAGCTAATCTTTTAAATGCTTTTTTGTTTACTAGACCTCCAATAACAACGGAAAAAATTGAATCCTATTAAAAACAAAGTTGATTTAATTCGATTTTGTCAAATTTTCAATGAATAGTGCAATATTGATTACTCAATTTCTTAACATACAGTTTAACCCTTAAGGACGGGCCAGACACTATTTGAACGCAAACTTAAATGCTCTATTGGGCAATGTTGTGGCCAAGAAAAAAAACCTGCGCATAATGATTCCTAATTGCAAAAAATCTCCTGTTTCAGACCCTCCTAAAAGAAAACACCAAAACTCGTCCCAAAAGAGCATTAAACTGCTGTTTTAAAAAAAATGTTTAAAACAATTTTTTTTAAATCTGCAATTTACACACCAAAATCATAACGCACAGTACACAGAAACGTAAAATATTGCGTTCAAAATGTTTCAATTTCAAAGTGGTACTTGCCACTTTTCTTAGTTCTTTGTTAGCCAACCAACGGAAGTTTTTAACTTGGCAATTGCTCTGTAACTTCAAATTTATGTTTTTACAAATTTACATTTCTAAAATATTAAAGGATTTTCTTCTTAATGGTAACTAAAGGGTTTTTGAGTTTGCTCAATACATATGTGAACTGAGATCAATGATTAATAATTTTAAAGGGTTGATTATTTTAGTCCGCTTTTATTATTGCACGTTTTGAGCCGTAAACTATATAGACGTTGCTGGAAACTATTTTGCCATTACCATAAAATAAATGCAATAATCATAAAAAACTAACAAAATACACTTATTCTAGTATAAAATTCAACACAGGAGAAATTTATAAAAGTGAAATCTTTAACTTTCTCCTGTTACCGCATGACAAAAATATTTGCACTAAAGTATTTTTTTGTAAAATATAGTTAGACATCAATGTAAATAGATTTATACCGATAAAAATCCGTTATTTTCGAAATGTCATCCGCCATAATGGATCCGCCATTTTTAATTTCAAAAATGTGACCTCATGTTTGTAATCAGCGATCCCAAAAACATAAAATCGAAGTTATGGAGCAATTACCAATTTAGAAACTTCTATCTGATTGCTAACAAGTAGAAAATAGATAAAATCATATCTCTTAGCGTCATTTACAAGTCGCCATTTTGACGTTTAGAACAGTAGCAAGTACTATTTTACAGCTTAAACATTTTGAATGCGTTTCCGTGTACTTTGCGTTGTTGTTTTCGGGTGTAAATGCAGATGTAAGAAAAAATGTTTTCTAAAATCAGCGATTTTTTATAAACAACTAGATGTATCTTTTTTCCAACGCATTTTGGAGCAATTCGTTTGGCAGAATCTTGTAATAAATTACGTGGGTGCAGATATTTTCTTGGCTTTAAAATCATGCAATTAGCACTACAGTTTGCGATTAAAGAGTGTCCATCTCGTCAATAAAGGGTTAATATGCTAATATTTTTAAATACTTGTTTTATGAATTACTAACATTTTTTATTAATATAAAAATATAATTTATTATATTCGATAAAGTTTGAAGTAAGAATTTAATATTCTATTTAACTCTAGATAAAAAATACGTTATTATATTTCGTTTAAATTCCATGGGCAAATTTGTATTTAAATGGTATAACTATTCTTCCTGTCAAATAACCTTTGTTACGTATATTAATGATCGTCAGGGTGATTTATTCATGTCCGTCTGATACTCGTTATTTGAAACCATATTTTTGTGTAAAAATAACTTTTGATTATTGATAATTGTAACAAAAATGTGGTTCATTTTGTGGAAGATATCAAGATCAAATATTTTGAATGTCGATTTGCACATGGTCATCGAGTTGAATACTTCACGAAAGTCCAAAATATTCCGTCCTTGAATCGTGGACAATGAACCCACGGTTACTTATTTTAAAATATAAAAATGGTGGACATCAAAACGTCCATGTATCAAAAAATAGATAAATTGCTAATAGATTTAAAAAAACGTTAAAACTCTCAAATAATTTTCATAATACTGTATTGAATATTGGCTATGTTATTTTTAAATTTCTAAAACTGATATAAAAATCATAAGCGATCGCGTAAACACCCTAGTTACGAGTTTGTGGTGGATCCCATGAAATTTAATTAAAAAAGACCGTCATATTGCATCCTCCATTTTTAATTTTATAAAACTGGCACCAAATTCATATTCTGTGACCTTGAAATTGTCTGTTCTCAGCTTAATGAAAATAATTTTGAATGTTTAATGTCTTAGTGCCTGTGTCTAAGCATCCAGTGAGAGAACAAGAAACGTTTTTACGAAATTGTACGCTTAATGAAGCGAATCGCACGCTTATAATAAGTTTAAATGACGCTTAATTGAAAAGAGTTCTGAATCGTGAATATGCACCTTTTAAGCGTTATCTAAGCGTCCAGTTAAGCGGCTTCTAAGAGTGTATCATGTTTTTTTTTTACTTTTGTACGCTACATGAGAAAACCAAAATTAAAGAGTTCATGAGACGTTCGGCAAGATGTAGTAAAACGATTTTTACAATCTTCTACAAGTTTCTTTACGAGACCTTATAATTTTCAGTCTTCAACAATTATTTTGCTCCACATTATACTAGGATCAATCATTATTTACTCATTATCAACGAACATTTTTATTAGAATACAAGTGTAACGCGATTATCATATTACGTTTTAGAAATTGATTCACGGTGGTAGATCAGTGGTTGGCGTCACGCGCAGTCTTTGTTTCACGTTAAGCGTCGCATGCCGTTGATTACGACTGTATAGGTGACCGAATGAGAACACCTTATTTAAAGATAATTAATTTATCTTTAAAAAAATTAAATTACATACAACAGATAAAAACATATTAATTTTTAAATAAAATGTAGAAAAAAATATAAAATAAATACAAATGTTTTCAAGGTAACTATTTTTTTCTTATACATTAATCAGGAACTCTTCCTGTACGCTTTCCAAATCGTACGCAGCCGTTCACAAATGCAAAGCGTTGAACTCTTAAAAGGTACATATTCACGCATTAAGAACTCTTATATAACTTTCGGGGAAGCGGAATGCCCGTTTCTCGAATGTTTCCCGAACGTCAATTCCACGCTTTATGAACTCTTAATGGACGCTCATATTTTTGGCAGGGGGTGTATGGGCGCTATTTTAACGTCCAGCATCTCGATTTTTACAATAAATAACTGCGTATTATGATAGCTGACGATTTAATGTGTCTTGAAAAAATCGTGTGTGCAACAAAATACGACAACTTTCTACAAATTAACGGTAACCTATTTTTACCTTCACAATTTGAAAGAGAGGTCATTTTTACGACAGAAATATTTTCAGACAAATTTTTTCCATAAAAAATGCGAGCCCTAAATTGTGGTACATTTTTGAGTCCTTCTGGTCGTTAATAAGTTATTAAAGACATTGCATTTCAACTGGCTACTGTTGTCACGCAATAGCCACTAACTATAGAATACTACACTAGAATTAAATGGAAGACAAAGACAGCGCGTTCTATTGTCTATAAAAATTTAATCGCTGTAAATAAATAATATTAAAGAATAATATACAATTCACGGATCGTAATTGCAATGGATAAGTGATATTGACGATTCTTTTTTTTTACATTTAAACATTTTTAGTTCGCTTTTATTTTTACTAGGTTTTCTGTCTCAAAGTATATCAAATATAGTAAGATTTTAATTTGAATATTATACATTTTTTCAATTCTAAGTGTCAAATTCGATTCTTTTTAATACTTGTTTATTTGTTGGCGTATAATTATGCTAAAGTAATTAATTTTTAAATACATCTTTATACATTTAATCCGTTTCGTCCCAAAACAACAAAATTTGTGGCCGGTTTTCATACTTCGTAAGTTTATGGATGTATTTGAGATATTGTTATGAAATGCAGCTTTCCCATCGTTTTTGGGTATGCTCTGTTTGAATCTGACGTCCATTTTTCGATATCGCTATATATTTTTTAAATATGGCCACTTAAATGAAAAAAAAGGAGTTCCGGGATCGTATTAGGCCTCAGAATCCTGTGGCATAAAGTTGGTCAATATGACGTTTTAAATTACAAAATGGCGTCCTCAAAATGACGCTATTGATTCCGATTGTTTTTGTTATTTGCGTTTTACTAAAATATTTCTTGTATCTTGTCATGTATTTCAATGAATATGTTGTTGTAAATTGATTTTGAGGTTGCTGAAAATTCATTATTAAATTTTGGAAATTGAAAATGGCAAATCCAATATGGCTAAATGAAATTTAAAAAAAATTGTCTGGTATTTAGTGTGTAGAGGTTTGAATTTCCAAAATAAATAACGGATTTATATTCAGCCACCTCAATAACAATCGACAACATATTCATCAAAATACACGACAAGATATTTTAGTAAAACACAAATAACAAAAAAATTCCGTATGAATATCGCCATTTTGTAAATTAAATTGTAATATTGACCAACCTTTAGCAAAATTCATTACACCGCAGGATTCTGAGGCCTGACAGGATCCCGGAATTCCTTTCCAATAAAAATTGCAGTTTACTAAATAAGTTTTCGCTTTTTTCCTCATTTTTTTTCGTTTAAGTAACCATATCTAACCAATGGAAAGGGATATCGAAAAACGGATTTCAAATTCGAAAAGAGATTATCCAAAAGCTGTAGGAAACCTTCATTTCATAAATATCTCAAAGATATCCATAAACTAACGGAGGATGAAAACCGGCGACAAATTTTGTCGAACGAAAACAATGAATTATGTGTGGCAATTTGCAAATTAATCAAACAGATGACTTTTATGAAATTTCAAAATAAACGATGCTAATTTTATTACAAATTATGTATAGACTCCCTTCAATTAAATTAATTATACTAGAACCTGTCGTTTTATATCAGAGGTTCCAAAGTGTTGATAAATCAGCTATTTTCACTAGAATCAGTAGACTAAAAATGATTTAATCAATTTCTTAACAAGTTCTGTAGTAATAATTCTAATTATAATATACTGTCTCGTAAAATATACCAAACGAATTAATTAGCAATTGACCTTGCTTTTTCCTTATTTTCGACAATTTTCGGTCCATTCTCAATTAAGTTCTTTGCAATTTTTTTTTAAAGACCTCATGTAGTAATTAGAATTACATTTGTCCTTTGTTCACAAAAATAAGTGTTGTAACAAATAGTAAATAGTCAATTATTAAAAGGAATATATCGATTATAGAGACAAAGAGTTTGAGTTTCAAACTTCGCGCGATAATTGCCCGTCAATCAATTAAAACTCAAGTTTAATTTAAATTAAGATACGTGGCAGCTGTTAACATATATTACACTATTCTCAAAATAAAATGAGGATCGGAAAGATAAACAAAAATAGATTACTATCTTTATCTCTGTGGCGCTAATAGTCTTAGTAATGCTATTATTTTCAATAATTCCCATAATATACACAAATTATTTTTTCTTTCAAGTGTGTAATAGAATTTTAAAAGGTTTTATCTTTCTTTTCTTCCTAAAATCTAAGCAATTGAAACAAATGTCAAATTAATCTATTTGATAATTATAGCACCAAAAAGAAATGATCTATTTAATGCATACTATATTTTTTCACAATAAACTTGTAAAACATAAATTGCATCCTACAAAATGATTTTAAATATTCAAACAGGTACCAAATTCATGTTTATTAAGGGAATCTATTAATTTGTCTGAATATCTATGAATTTGTTGAATTATTATGTAATAAAGTGATTGAAAATGGGCATGAATATTTTCTAAATAGAAGCCAAATACTTTCTAAGATGATTGACTATCGGTGCAAGCAACCACGATAGTACCTGGACGAAGAAATAATTTGTAAAAGTGTTCAGATTCCAGGCAGGCTGGAATAGAAATTTTTTGATAATTAAATTTTTTAAACTGAATCTTTTAACAGCTGAAACTGAACCTTTTTGAATGGTATAACAATAATAACGATTGTAACAAGGAACAATAAGAGCTTTGAATATTAACAACATTAATTAGACACATTAATTGAATTATATATACCTGGGGTATAATGTCAGGAATATTTGTACTGACACTACTTGCTCTCGACATAATAGGACTAATGCCCGGAGTTCCAGGTGTGCAGGGTGCTGTTGATGATCGTGTTCCTGGTGTTGATGTAAGAACATTGTATTGCGTAAAGTCTTTTGTTTGACATGCAGCTGCAGAACTGTTGCTCCGTGATACTCTCGACTGCCTTCGCAGTAGCGATGGGTGGGTTTCCCATTTTGGCTCAATGGATTTACTAAAATGTTATGAAAGGGATACAATTTTAATCCACTTCAAGTCAATCGGAGTTATGATATATAATTGCAGATTTATTGTAACTTACGCAGGTAACGGTGGAATACAGCAATATTCATTCAAACTGTCTTGTTTAACTGGACTAGTGAAATTAATTAAATCGACTGTCGGAGGTTGATTATTTGTAGAATTTCTTCTACAGGGCACAGGTGGAGGTGGTACAATTAAGGCTGGTGGTCTAGACTGATTACTGTTACCACCAGGCCTTGGACGACTCCGTAATTTAAATTTACTACAATATTAAAGGCCATAATATTAAATTACCAAAATATAATAATTTAGCTGAGCTAATTACGTTCAGCTGATATAAAATAATAATTTATAATAATAATATTATTTTCAACCTACATTTCATTGGATCCATTTGTTTCCGAAACTACACTACTTTGGCAAGAAGTTGAACTTTGTGATGTAAACGACTGTGGACTAAGATTAGTAAGCCGAGTTTGTTGCATCTGCATACGATACTTCTCTAATGCAAGACTTTCTAAGCTTAACGCTTGCGCCCGCTCGAGATCTTCTTGGAACTGGCGGTCGTAATCAACAACCGCTGTTCTTTGAGCATGTGGATTTCGATTGTTGTAGCTCGACATCTGTGATAAATTTACATTTAATACATGCAAATTCTTTCTTTTAAATTTTAATAATATAATAAATTTTAATAATATTTTAAATATTAATATATATATCTAATATTTTATATAAATATTAAAATAAGTTTTGTAATTTGTACTAATAAACAATAAAATGTCTAATAATGACTCCGTTTTAATCGGGTGCTGGAAATTTAAAAATTAATTTTATATCAGTTGCCTGATCAAAAAATTTAGTGTATACTGTGAAAAGTAAATGTTAAATTACTTAAGTTTTTACTATTTTATTGACATTTCCCTATTACTATCGTTGTAAAATTACATGCTTTCAATAAATAGCAAACGAAAACAGAAGGAAATTTACCATAAACGTGTAAAATTTACAAGGAAAATGTAAATTTACAGTGCAGAATGTGAAAATAAAAATACCAATGGTAATCGTGGTAATTTTACATCGATTGTGTAATTTAAAAAAATGTAATTTTCAAATTTTTTCATGTAAAATTACAAGAGGAATATAAACTGGCTGTAATTGTCGACCACTCTGGCGCTACTGACTCGTATCCATTCTGAGGTAGACTCTGCGAACTGGGTACTACAATTAAATTCTATTTTGGACAGTCTAGCGGCAAGTGAACTTTGGGAAAACTTAAACGCAGACCTATGGGAAACTTTAAAACCTTCCTTCGTCAATAAATTTGCGGAAATCTGTAGAAAGAAAGATCTTAACGCCTACTTCTCGTCGGACTCTCTGCAACTACCAATATTCCGTCTTTATACTGACTCATTACTAAATCTGTACCCAAAACGCTCCTCCCTAGACTGTCTAAAAGTCAAAATACAAATTCGTTTAGCCACAGTGTATTCTCGTTTGATATTAATCGGTGGCTTCAGATATACATATGATCCAACTGCTGCTTACTCTTTATGTAATTTAGATTCTTTAGACGACCTAAAGCATATTCTTTTGAATTGTCCTATAACCGAATCTGTGCGCAAAAATTTTTTTCCGGAAACTTTCCTAGCGCCGATTACTTTTGAGCGGAAGTTCATAAGCTTAGTATGTGAAAATGATGTACATTCGGCAAATCAACTATATGCCTATGTGAAAGCTTGTTTTATACGTCGAAATTTTATGCTTGGTATCTAACTTTCGGTCCGTCTTAATATATTTACTTACGTTTCCAATTCTTCTTATTCCGTTTCGACTGTTTGTATTATTGCGTTAATTACTTTTCTTCGAGAATATTATTATTTTGTAATTTTGTTATTATGTATCCGATTTTCGGAACTCATTCTCTATGGGTCAAATCCCTATACTTGAGAAATAAACTTATCTATCTATCTATCTATCTACATCGATAATGTAGATATTTTACTATGTCACTATAAATTTACAACGATGTTTACTGATATTCTGATTGCCACCTTTTCACTGTAAAATTACATCGAGATATAAATAATATATCATCATTTATTAAATATTTATACCTATCATTCAACAAATTTTGTTGATTACATCGTACAAGAGATTTAAACAAAAATTAGAAATTTGAAACTTTTGCAAAGAAATGATAATACTTAATATTGTTTGTAATCCATTTAATTCTGATAAAAAAGTCTATAGATTGGACTAAAAATAGTACTAGGAGACACTGCATGACTCAAGAAATATATTATGCATAACTCTACACACCGATAAGGTTTAAAAATGGGATTATAAATGACTTTTCATTAAATCAAAATAAGACAGCTCTACAATTCTAAATTGAAGATTCAAGATTTATTTCTAGATCATATAGAATTATAAAGTTTAAGCTTTAGATTACCAAACTTAATAAAATAATACAATTAAAACACTTGGTTTAACTATTTATAGAATAGTAAATTCATAATTTTATATCTACAAGTTTGAAAAGTATGAGGAACGTCTTATCATGGATTTTTGTCTTTATTAAACCGTAATAAGTCAAGTGAATCTTGACAGTGCATCATACGCTATATTAGTATTATTTGAATCCAGTTTCCACAAGTGTCGCATGATCTAAATTCACAAATCGTAGAGAATTAATCATAAAATAATAGAAATATTTCAAACTTGTATATTTAGAAATAAATTAAAATATAATCTTTAAAATTAAAATTGCAAGATGTTTTTTGTCGTTACTACAAACCAAGAATGTTTTAAATAAATGTTTATTTGGACATTTTCGGTTCCATTAATTAATTTTTTGCTCCTCGTTTGCCGTTATGGACGCCTTTTAATTAATAGACAGAACTCTATATATTTAGAAAAACTAATTTATTATCAGACGATTGAAAACAGAAAAACGAATAAAGTATATCGAGCCCCACCATGTCACATTTTCACTATAAATTTTACCCGTTTATGGTAAATTTCCTTCAGTTTTCGTTTGCTATTTACTAGAAAGACATAATTTTACGATAGTAATAGGAAATGTCAACAAAATTGTAAAAACTCGTTTTACTTTTGACAGTGTAGTGGAAGATTAGAAAAATTAAAGGGGCGGTTTTCATTGACGTCTCATTCCTAACCAAAATGTTGGGGAAAAATGTTTTGTTTACTATCGGATCCGTCATAACAATGAGTGATTTTCCTCATTGAAATTTGGCACGATTCGGATGTTTTGTTTCGAAAGTGACAGAAATGCATTTCGGAGACCAGCCCTCCCCCCTCCTTCCGTCCCGGACATTGAACGACACTCGTTTTCTCTTGTCAGAAAACGGAGTTTCAAAAAAATTGGAACAACGAGTACTTACCCTGGCATTATCATCTGCGAGGAATCCTCGAGGAAGAAATCCGGGCGCGGATCTTAGGATTAACACCGTTACTTCAAAGACCTGACATCTTTGCCGTCTACGATTTACAGTTCGATTCTATCCGCTGGCCCCCGAGCGACTTCTCAAACACTATCGTAAAACACCATATGATGCGACCCACTCAAAGTCACATTTTTAGGTTAGGTTCCGAAGAATCGACACTGCTACGTTGCCAATTTTACCGACTTTGTTCATGACCGGCAAATATTACAAATTTTTGAAAAAAAAAATTAATTCTTTGTTTCATCTTACATCATTTCATTTCCAAGTGCAAATGTGATCCAAAAAACATTATCGTTAATTATATACACACTTACAAAAGTATCAATTTACAAATACATATCTTTGAGATTTAAAAAAATATTTATTTATAACCCTTAACTTACACAAGTATATTGTCTACCTTAAAATTACAATTCGTACAGAGTTACTCATCCATTCTCTGATAGAAAATATTTGAAAATATATTCGCTTGTAGCCAGGTTGATATACATTTACAGAATTTTAAAAAATCATATCTCGTAGAAAAAGTAAAAAATGCATAATTCATAAATAATAATACTTAATTTATACTCTGTAGCGAATCACAGTACTTGTTCAGAGTCTTAAAAACTAATTAACTAACTATTCGTTGGCATTTTGCTTCAGGGATACACGACACAACCTTGCGATAAGACTGTTCAACTGCAGTAAACTATTTACTCCGTTTACTATTCCTAAATGAGTTAGTCCAATTTCCTAAAAAAATTCAAGTAATGTAAAATAAATTAACTATCATTGTAAAGCAATTCTACTAGTGCAGTAGGACCTCTCTTATTCTAATTAGTAAAGTTTTTGAAGATGGCGCTGACCTCTCTTATTCTAATTTTCCCCTTACCACCACTTACTTTGCTTGCGAGCTTGTGAATCGTGGACAATATTTTTCGTTGACTTTTCGTGTGGTAGTGGGAGAAGACTTGTGGGGGAACGATTAGAATAAGAGAGGCTGGACAATTAGAATAAGAGAGGTTCGAATAAGAGAGGTCCTACTGTACTATTCAGTTATACCTTTACATAGTCTAATTTTTGTTCTTCGCTGTCCATTTTCAAATTCTTTGCAACACGAAATATATTGCTAATAAGATCTTCTGATGAATAACCCAGTTTCCACAAGTGTTCCATGATCTAAATTCACAAATCATACAGAATCGTTGAAAATAAATTATAATCTTTAAATATTATAAAATAATTACACTTACTCCGTAAGCTTTGAATATATCTCCTTTCATAGTAAATTCTAACATATTTTTAACAAGTATCGGATGAGGTTCATCGCACACTTTAAAAACATTTTCGTTATTGACGTGTCCAAATCCGTTATAAGTCGATTGCAAATTATTTAATGCCTGCCTCATGTCACCTTGGGCAGTGAATACAATCGCCGCTAATCCGTCATCCGTATGTGAAACCTACAGAAATATTGTTAAATACATTTATCTTCCCAGTAAACGAAAACGAATAGAAAGTTAAAAATACAAATTGAAATGAATTCAAGTGAATTAAAATGAATTAAAACGCATGAAAATGATTATTACAATTTTTCTACTTCATTTTCAATCAAGTATTTCGTATCAAAATCAAAGTTGAAAAGAATTGAGAGGTGCGTATCCTACTGTTTTCGAGGTCGCTCTTCAAGATTCCGAAGTCAAAATTGAGTTTCAGCCATCAGAAATTCCAATATGGCACCGAATATGAAAAAAATTTCCAAAAAATTGGGAATTCTTTATTCCTATCAATTTTTTTTCGAGCTATTAGAATATTGGAATTTTATTGAAACCTTGCATAACGGTGTATAAAATAGTTGAATTTTAAGAAAAAATTGTACTTTTATACCCTACATCATTCTAACGACCTCAAAATGGCGTCAACAATGAAAATGTCTTTGAGAAATTTCTGGACGCTCTAATTCAAAAACTACCAACTTTTAAAAAAAAATTCCCAGAATGAAAAGTTCTTAAAATTCATCAAGCGATATAGTGGAATTTTTTCAAAAATTTTTCATGACATTTTGAGACTTTTTTTTCAACATTTTTTCACAATTGTAAGTTATTTACACAAAATTCTGAAAAAAATTTAGTGCATTCTCTGATGAATTCTAAGAGTTATTTGTTCTTTGCAATTTTTTCGAAAAGCTGATAGTTTTCGAGGAAATGAATTTCAAATATTATAGTTTAGGATTTTTTCCCCCGAAAAACTATTAACTTTTGGAAAAAATTGCAAAGAACAAAAAACTCGTAGAATTCATAAGTGAATATACAAAATTTTTTTCACAATTTTTCATAAATAATAAAAAATTTCTGAAAATGTCATCACAAAAATCTGAAAAAATTCCACTATATTTCTCGATTAATTCCAAGAACTTTTCATTCTTAGCATTTTTTTATAACAGCATGTAGTTTTTGAGTTAGAACGTTCAGAAATTTTTCAAAGAATAGTTACAATGATGTGGGGTACAAAAGTAAAATTTTTCCTTAAAATTGAAGTATTTTGTTGACCTTTGTTCAGAGTTTCAATAGAATCCCAATATTCTAATAGCTCGAAAAAAATTGATAGGAATAAATAATTCCCAATTTTTTGGAATTTTTTTAAAAGTTCGGCGCCATATTGGAATTCCTGATGGCTGAAATTCAATTTTGACCTCGGAATCTTGAAGAGCGACCTCGAAAACAATAGGATATGTACCTTTCAATTGTTTTCAACTTCAATTTTGATATGAAATACTTGATTGATAATGAAGTATAAAAAATGCCATTTCAGGCGTTAATGGGTTAATTCATTTTAATTCACTTGAATTCATTTCAATTCGTATTTTTAACTTTCTATTCGTTTTCTTTTACTGGGTTATTAAACTATTGTGTTAATTAAAAAAGTTAGGGTACACTTACATTTTCTTTCTTACAAATATCCATAACTCTTGCCAAAATTTCAGCATCGCTAAGTTTACCATATCGTACCATTGCACAACGCGATTGTATGGGTTCGATAATTTTCTCGCTATTGTTACACGCAAGGGCAAACCTTGTCGTACTACTGTAAATTTCCATTGTACGACGCAGTGCCTGCTGCGCACCATCGGTCATACTGTCTGCTTCATCCAAAATAATAATTTTATGCTTTCCTTGTGGCAAACTTACCTACGAAACAATTGCTATAATAAATTCTTATTTAAGAGAACTGAATAAAGTATAAGTTACCTTCTTCTGAGCAAATATTTTTATTTTATTTCTAACAACATCTATTCCACGATCGTTGGAAGCATTTAATTCCAAAACAGTTTCTTTAAATGCTGGACCTAGAAGTACTCGAGCCAGACAAAGTATCGTAGTAGTTTTTCCAACTCCTGGAGGACCGCTGATGATAATATTGGGGGCATTTCCGTTGGCAGCAAAAAATGCCAACCTTTTGATAGTATCCTCGTTACCAACAATATCGTTGAAAGTTTGGGGTCGATATTTCTCAATCCTAGCCAGTAAAAATAAACCGCATTGACATAATTGATATCGCTAGAGTTATTTTAAGTATAGAATGTAAATAAGAAAATTGTATTTAATTACAAAAACTGTTTTACATGCAAAGTAATCACAAACTTCAAATCAGAAGTGAGAAAATGATACATAACCTCAAAAAAGTTAAAATATGTTTACAAAGTATCGCAACAAGATTTAATTATTGTTAAACTTACCATGGCAAATTTGAAACTTTTGTAGTCTTTTGTTTCGAAGCATCAGGATCTGTACTTGTGGTCGGAATATCGTCAGTTTCCATTACTTCACTCTCTTCCATTCGCACCATTTTAATCACGAATATATATCACAGATATTTTTATACAATTTATAAATTTTCAATAAAGAACACACGTATTTCAGAGATTTCAGTCTTTATTTTAGTAAGTCACAGACTCAAACAATTATAATTTGCTATACAATTAGGTTTCATTTACTAAAAGGTGCGTAGGCTCTTTTTGTTAAATTTGGCGGGAAATACTTTGGAGCCGGCGAATTCTTTTTACTCCCTGCAGCGCCATATTTCTGTACAGAAAACGTGGAAAGTTACGTGAAAGTTGCCAAATTCAAAAATTAGATTTAAGGGTTAGGTAGGTTTTGCAACTCAACTATATTTTTCTATTTCGTTGCGCAAACATCGACCCGAACAAAATTTTATTTTTTAACATATTTTTCGCCAACGCCGCGATAGATAGTCTATTGTTTATTTCGCCTTTTTTCTATCGAAAAGTTGGCTCTTAAAATTATAAGATTAAACACTCACCCCTGCAAACACAGAAAGTAACAATTATGTAACATTTACGTAATGGTTACATTGTTACATAAATGTTATATAGCTATTACATAACTGTTACTTTTGTGTTTGCTGGGACATATTTTAATTTAATGGTTTTTCGGTCCAAAATGGCGTCTAAACGTTGACAATTTTTGAAATTGAAGAAAATGCTAATATTTCGGATCTGTTAGGTTTTCTTTGTAGTAAAATCGTACTTAAATAAGTTATTACGAGTTTTATATGACCTATTTTTATTTACGGAAGCAGTAATATCCCATAAAATCCAATTTCGAGCCATGTGCTTAGTAGAAATACGTGTATTTCAAGTTCTGTTACAACCAAAATTGGTGTGACATTTCCTAATTACCAATCTCATAGGTTTTAGCCATCGCTAAACTCGAATCTTGATATTACTGCTTCCATAAATCTTTTGGTAAAAAGAAAACCTAGCAAATCCGAAATAATAGCATTTTCTTCAATTTCAAACATTTCCAACTTTCAGACGCCATTTCAAACGAAAATCAAAATATGTGAGTATATAATTTTGAAGTAAAACAATCGGGAACACGTTTCTGACAGGTTAGAAGGTGATCTGAAACCGGTATCATATTTAAAAATACATTTAAAAAAACATTTAAAAAAAAAACTATAGCTGAAAAATCACGTTTTTTTCAGTACTTTTGTAAAAAAAATGTGTTAAACTCTATTTTTCGAAAATTTCAGTAGCGCTAATCGAAAGAGCGACCTCAAAACTAGTCGGATATAGATTTTTCCAATTTTAAAAAATGTTTATTTTATACATAAAACGATGCTGAAATCCATGTGGAAATTGTGCACATTTGGGACTTAAAGGGTTAGTAAGATTTGTAATCAGCAATCCCGAAATCCCTCGAGTAATGTGTTTCAAGAGAATTTAGTGGCAAGATGTAATAATCCGACCGGCAAAGGTAAGATAGTATAATCCAACCAACAAAGGCAAGATGTAATAATCCGACCGGCAAAGATAAGATAGTATAATCCAACCAACAATGGCAAGTTGTAAAAATACAAGCGACAAAGGTAAGATCGTAAAATCCAACCAACAAAGGCAAGATGTAATAATCCGACCTGCAAAGGTAAAATAGTATAATCCAACAAACAAAGGCAAGATGTAATAATCCGACCTGCAAAGGTAAGATAGTATAATCCAACCAACAATGGCAAGTTGTAAAAATACAACCGATAAAGGTAAGATCGTAAAATCCAACAAAGGCAAGATGTAATAATCCGACCGGCAAAGGTCAGATAGTATAATCCAACAAACAAAGGCAAGATGTAATAATCCAACCAAGGCAAGATACTTTTATTTTATCACATTCGCAAGCAAACGATTCAAATAACATGTACAATGGAATGAAAATCAGTGAAATGCTGATCTGCTGACAGTTTTTTGTTTTTAGAGTTTTTGAATATAGACTGAAATCTTTTATAAATTCGAGATTTTCAACACTAAAGATACATTTATTTTATCACTTTCGCAAACCCACGATTCAAATAAGATGTCTTAAACGATGCATTAAATCTTTGATTGTTTTTAGATTGTCTTTTGTTTCCTATGCAGAGTCAATGCAGCGACAAAGAAAGCTTAGTGCCTTTTCAATATCAATTCAACGTTAGATTCAACTTCATCGACTACAAAAACCTTCTCCGCCATTTTGGATTTGCCATTTTGAATTTTTAAAATCTGACTTCAGATTCGTAATCAGCAGCCAAAAATCTGTAAAGAACCATATCGCCTGATTTTTTTTAACATTATTATTCGAGTATAAATGTGAAATTGATGTACATTTTTTATTGAACATGGTCAACTTTGACCTCTCATATTTCCGAAACGGGGAATATGCTCACTTTGAAATTTTGCATAATCAATAACTGATTCGGTATAACTCATAACATTATTTTTTATATGGTAGAATAGTAAATATATTATTTACACCCAAATTTTATAATAAACAAAGAAATATTACAAATAATTCTAATTTACACCAAATGATAGATTATAGCTTCGAAAGTAAGAATTTATTTTTATCTTAATTAACCCAAAAACGACTGAATATCCTATTCGTATGGGCTGATTTATCTAAATTTCTACAAAATTTTTTTCATTAATGTATTATAATGGCGTTCATATTAAATATTACGTACTAGGACATTATACTTCAATTCATTCTGAAAAAGCCAACATCAGGGTCAGTGTTTCAATATAAACCCAAATGACCCGATTATCTTCAAGGCTTCTTCATGTCTACTTTTGAAATGATTCTTCGCAGCAAGATTTTAAGACATATTTGGTTCTCCGCCGCAAATGTGTGGTTCTTTGTAACACCCGTCAATATTAGTAACTTTAGATATTACTCAGGAAAAAGTTTTAGGCGTATTCGTAAAAGCTCATAGTGTGCGTAGATCATGTTTAGGAAATGCAATTATGTACCAATCACAAAGTACCAATTGTGTAACATGAAAGCTTCATCTATTGAGGTAAGGTTTTAAAATTCGTTCGAAAAGTGGGGTCTACGTTACATGCACTGCATTATTGACGTAGATTCGAAAACTTACACCCGTATTGTATAGTCCATACCTTATTTTGGCAACTTCCAAATCCGCAAAAAAGAATGTGCAGGGCATGAACAGAAGAGGGTGGGAACACTCTTAAAAGACTTATAACACAAGAAAATGAATAAAAATAATAATGTAAGCAGGAAAGGTTTAAAAATAAACTCTTTATAAAAGAATCAAGTTAACGGGTAAACTAATCGATAAATTGGCAGTTTACAATAAGAATAAGTAGTAATTTGGTGAAAAAAATGAAGAACGCCATCTGGGTAGCTTATTTTCATTATAACCCATAGGACGCAAACCTACAATACCATAAATGGTCAAGGGGTGCGAATTCATAGTGCGCTTGGCCTCAAGCTTTGGCAACGGAATTCTCTTTTGTCATTCAAGCACGACAAATCAGTACCGAGTGATGTTTTATCAGCTAGCAAGTCTCTATATGAAGACTCAACCAAACTTTGAACCAACTCATTGTTGAAAAACACGCAAAGAACATTTTCAGCTGGTTGAAAAATCGTTGAAATTGGCGTTACTGCTTGTGCGCTTAATGAAGGCGCGTTTGCAATCTTGGTATAGATGGTACGAGTGACTTTCCGATTTGTTTGTTTTTCTAATATGCGCAACTACTGTCAAATCGAAATTTATCAAAGATTGTTTAGTTTTCAAAGGAATTTATAACCTTGTGTCACATGTTCATTTAGGTATTTTTTTTCGATTTCGAGATAAATTTAAATGATAATTGTTTCAACAAAGCCTAGCGGTTTGGGAATTCAAATGATTACAAATCAAGGTGTTTAAAATAATGCTTTTTAAATATTTCTGACTATTTCGAAATTCAGGCAGGATAAGGCAAACATGGATAGATCTCGAGTCCGTGTTTGTAACATATTTGGTCCGGTCTCCGACTCAGTAAATAGGAATTCATATCCAAATCTATGCTGTTTATTAATGGCATATTATAATATTTTCCTAAAGATTGTTCGATTAGTTTATGAATTGAATATGAATCCTTTCGAGTGGATAGAAATGAATGGAAATTACGTCAGGTTGTTTCGAGTAAGATCGGTACAATTTTCTAAATGTTATCTATAATGCAGATATAGATCTGATATTTTCCATTTCTATCTGAATAAGTAGTTTGGCTTGTAATTGGCAGAAGCTGAAGAGAGACTTACTATCCTCTCTTCTTTGGACTTGCAGCTCTAGTAGTAAAAGTATTTTACTTTAGTTATATAAGCAGTGGCAAAGAAGCAATATTGCTTAAAGCATACAATTTGCGGATAGGTATTGACATATTCATCGTTGATATTTATTCGACGTGGGCTTTGGCGTATTACTTTTTTAAAGACTGCAGTGTGAACTACACATTAGTTCTTAACAATGTTGTCTTTATTTTGACTGATATACTATATTAGAAGGATAAACTAGGAAAGAGAAAAAGAACTGAAACTTAAAAAAAGATAAGCTGAAAGAATTGAAACACACTTCCACTATTGTTGTGATGTATCAATTTTTGTCTAAAAAGTAAATACAAAGAAAATCAGAATAGAAGTCGAAATGGGTTTGAAAGCCGATTCGATGTATCAAAATCAACCAAGCTAACACTAGACAGGAGCTAGCACTAAATAGTCACGTTTTGTCTAGACACAGACAGGTTTGGTGCAATGTGCATGCGCGCTCGGAAAAAAATTGTTGTGTTAACAAATCCGAAATCAACGAAGCCAGATTAGTCCCCGTTATAGTTTAGTTTGTAAAATTTACATTTCTGTTTGCTACCAATACAAATATGTTTCATTGTATCGACAGTCCTTATATTTGCTCAAGAAGCAATTTGGCCCTACTACACAAACAAAGTGATTGGCCTTGGATCAGTTCAATTTGTTGAAAACAACCATACCGAAGTCCTCACTCGCAATTTGTAGGCTATGTGAAACTGATTTTCAGCTTTATTTACTATACACGCACATATATATGTAGCGGGGTCAACCTTAAATGGCAGTTTGAGGTGTCCTGCCACAGTATAAAATAAAATCTTACTCTGTTTTATAATTAATTTTAAGCATGATGTCCTTCGCGATTTCGTAACAAACTTGTTTTTATTTTCTGAGTATGCCAATCATTATCTTTCATTTTTTTCTCTCTCTGCATTCGCTTAGCTACGTATTTGTCATGTCCTCCTTTCCTTTATGACAACACTGATTGTTATCCGAATAAACCTAGGTGGTAATCGAAATAATTCTATATTAGCAAATTTTGTTCTTATCTCAATAACAAACCGAGCTGTTAGAGTAACAAACCGAACTGTTAGTCTAATAAACCGAAATGTTAGTTCTATATTGAGAATTCCGGTTGTTAGGAGAACAAATCTTTAGTAACCACAACAATTCTTTTTTCTCATTGCTAACTCTTATCTAGTGCTAGCGTGGCTGAGTCCGATTGCTATTAGTGATTTTATTAGTCTTAAGAAATAAATAAAAGAAATTCTTGCCAAAAAAAATGAGTATTTGGACTATGCGATTTGTCTGAGCTACTTCCTTGAAGAAAAAAATGGATGAGCGTACAAAGAATTTGAAAATTCCATACCCATACAATCTTCGAATTGAACTTAATGATTTTGTAGCCAAAGAGTAAAAAATTACTAATTAAATTGTTTTTCTTCGATTTTGTTGTACACCTCGCTTATTCGAAAGACTTCCATTTTTATGCTATATCATTTTATAAAAACCATGATCGTTCTTTTAAAACTATTTCTAAAAAAATCAAAGTTGCCCAAATGCTTTAAAAATGGACAATATACCTTCATTTGATGAATTTATGCTTAAAAACATAAAACCTCGAAAAATAATGTTAGAAAGCAAAAGCGCATAAAAATCTTTAAAAACCCACTATTGCATATTAAATTATCTTTTGTTTAACGGGAGTGACGATAGTTAAAAACCGTTCAGTTTTTTTAAAAGTCAAATAAAAAGTCTTATTCAATGTAAATTAATTATATAAGTTATTTCGTGGAAATATATCCGTAAAATAATTACAAACAAAATTAATGACGGTCGATTGAAAAATTGTGACAGTTGACGTGGAATGACCTATATCCCGTGAAATCTTATACTAACTGCGTGTTTTTCAGCAAAATGCAATATTTAGCATAGCAATAATATTTAATAACGTTTAACTGTTGGGGCAGTAAGAAATATTCTAAAATATGACTTGCTTGTTGGAAATCTACATAACTTTACAGTTAATAATTTATTATTCGCTGATAAAGGAACATTGTGGCAGTACTGTTAAAAAGTATATATGTGCAAATAAGTAAACAGTTATGTCCTCAATATTTCCTTCAACATAATTAACATATCTCAAAACTTGTCTTCGAGTACGTAAAGATTTATTGTTGAAACTAATTTATATTTTTTTATATTAAAGTAATATCAAATACGCCTGATTATTAATAAACAATATAACATTGTAAATATATTTGATTTCTTTTCATTTAAAATAAAACTTAGAGAGAGTATGAATTGTTGTATACCTTTTAACCTCATCTATTGCCTTGGAAGAAGGGTAAAATATAATAAAACATTATAGCCTGTTAATGATTATGTATATTTTCACATTTCTTTATTAACGATAAACAATGAAATAGGATGTACTAAAAATCGCATTAAAGGAAAAGTAAAATTAAATTTATTTTCAAATAACTAAATCAAATACCCAGCTTTTCAAAATTTTTAAAAATCGTACAATGCATTTTTAACAATTTTTTATCGATGACAATGAGTAAATGGTCAAAATATTCAGGACAATGTTGTGTTTCAGTACATTCTAAGATTGACAGCTGATCAGTGACAGAGAGAAGAAATAACGCATGCGCACTACCAGTGTAAATGTTTAAAATATAGTAAACATGTCATATACATCGAATAGTATATTATAATGTGCTTGAAGTGTGTGTTTTACAAGTATTGTTTATTAATACTTGTATATTTTTATAATATATCTATCGAAGGTACTTGGACCTAAATATGTTCGGACTCTCCACCTCCCCCCCCCCCTCCTTCTTTTTTGTTTCAGTCCTTAACCCATTAACGCTCAGACCGACGGATTTTCAGTATCAGTTTGAACATCGATAATTTGTATATAAATGCCTTTAGAAAAATTTGAGCTCCACTGTTTCTAACGTAAAATTGTATGCTCTTTCAGAATCTTTCAATAAAATTTCGATAAAATGAACCGCAAAAAAGTTATACACGTTTGGCTGTTAAAAAACATGGTTTTTACATTTTGTTTTTCATTAAAACAACACTTTCACCTCGAAATGGGCGAAAATACGTTGGGAAACATATCTAAGTGGAAAATATCGCGTCCATGGACCCACAGGATTAAAATGTACCATATTAGAATTCATAATTCAAGATGGCAGCTGTTACAATGTCGCCTAGAAACTCAAAATTCTTTTTAAAACTTAACCATTTTTTTTCTTAAAAACTATAGACTTTAGAGACAATTTTCTAAAAACAACAATGCTTTGGAATGAGTCCAAGAATACTCTCAAATTGAGTTGACGGTTGGTGTTGAACACAAACCTGAAATGTGTGGAACACAAACTATGTTTTTTAGTGAATCAGTACAATCAGAATTATGGCCGTGCAAATGGAAATGTATTATTTTGAACCTTGTAGTTGGTTTTTAATAAATTTTGTTTTCGAATGTAATGTCATTGATTTTACATAATGATAATTCTAAAATTAATTCGGTAAGCCATCTCGAGATTTCAACACAACATTCCTAATACTATTCCGAAACACATATTAGTTTTTTAAAGGATTCTGTAAATTATTTGTTTTACAATTTTAAAAAATTACCGCGTTTTCCTATATTGCCCATATAAAAGCTTGCCACTTTAACATCAAATTTTTTAAAATTTAACCCGGATTGCTATACTGAATTTTTAATCAGTGATAAAGCATCTCGAAATAAACTGTTTAGCAAAGTTTCAGGAAAATCTGTAGTTTTTCATTTTCTCCGGGAACGTCCTTAAGTAGATGTGTTACACATGTATTTCTTGAACATATCTAAATACTTAACAAACCTTATTCAAAATGAATTGTTTTTAATACTTCTCAAAAATATTCAAGTCGAGGATGTATAATTATCTTTTACTCCTACAACTGGAAATAATTAACGAATTATCGTTTCTAGATATAGAAATGGAATTCGAGTATTCGGTGGAATACAAAATGTTAATATTTTTACAACGAGCCTCTATAAATCCCATGCCAAAAATGACCCTTTTTTCGTACCTCGAATATTGAAACTTTTTTATGCCAATTGGTTACATATGATGACCCAATAATCCCTGTAAAATTTCAAGTGAGCATATTCCCCGTTTCGGAAATATGAGAGGTCAAAATTGACCATGTCCAATAAAAAATGTACATCAATTTCACATTTATACTCGCATAATAATGTTAAAAAAAAATCAGACGATATGGTTCTTTACAGATTTTTGGCTGCTGATTACGAGTCTGAAGTCAGATTCCTAAAATTCAAAATGGCGGATCGAATATGGCGGACGACTTTTTTGAAAATCGATCTAATTTGCCTAAAACTTATTACTCGGCGGTTTTTGGGGTCGCTGATTATGAATCTCAAGTCTTATTTTAAAAATTCAAAATAACGGGTGACTTTTGAAAAATTTAATGCAATTCGCTTGAAACTCGTCAGCTTAAGGATTTTGTAGTCGATGAAGTTGAATCTAACGTTGAATTGATATTGAAAAGGCACTAAGCTTTCTTTGTCGCTGCATTAAATCGGTTTTGACTCTGCATAGGAAACAAAAGACAATCTAAAAACAATCAAAGTTTTAATGCATCGTTTAAGACATCTTATTTGAATCGTTTGCTTGCGAATGTGATAAAATAAAAGTATCTTGTCTTGGTTGGAGTATTACATCTTGCCTTAGTTGGATTTTTACAATTTGCCATTGTTGGTTGGATTATACTATCTTACCTTTGCCGGTCGGATTATTACATCTTGCCTTTGTTGATTGGATTTTACGATCTTACCTTTCCCGGTTGGATTATTACATCTTGCCTTTGTTTGTTGGATTATACTATCTTACCTTTGCCGGTCGGATTATTACATCATGTCTTTGTTGGAGTATAGCATCTTGCCTTTGTCAGTTGGATTATTACATCTTGCCTTTGTTTGTTGGATTTGACGATCTTACCTTTGCCGGTTGGATTATTATATCTTGCCTTGATTGGAGTATTGCATCTTGCCTTGTTAAACTTTACCGTGTTTCAAGCGAATTGCATTTGATTTTTTAAAAGTCGTCCGCCATTTTGAATTCGCTATTTTGAATTTTTACAATATGACTTCAGATTCGTAATCAACGACCCCAAAAATCCCAGAGTAATAATTTTTAGGCAAATTAGATCGATTTTCAAAAAAGTCATCCGCCATATTGAATTTTTAAAATCTGACTTCAGATTCGTAATCAGCAGTCAAAAATCTGTAAAGAACCATATCGTCCGATTTTTTAAAACATTATTATTCGAGTACAAATGTGACATTGATGTACATTTTATATTGGACATGGTCAACTTTGACCTCTCATATTTCCGAAACGGGGAATATGCTCACTTGAAATTTTGCAGGGATTATTGGGTCATCATATGTAACAAATTGGCATAAAAAAAGTTTCAATATTCGAGGTACGAAAAAGGGGCATTTTTGGCATGGGGCTTACAGAGACTCTTTGATTGAAGAACTTCTAATTCAACGATCGTGATCACCATGATCTAACATAATATTTCATGCTTTTTCGTTTTCTTTAAAAAAGCACTAAAACAACGATGTTTGGCCCGTGTTTTTTTCTAATTAATGCAATAAATTTTTTTTTTCTTAAATATTTTCGATCTTGAGTTTGAAATTTTTAAAAAGCTGCAAAATGAACAAAATGAAGGGTGAATTACTAAAAATAAGCAAAATACATTTTCTCGAAAACCCCTATTTTTTTAATTAATGTAATCAATTTTTTGCTCCTTTGTATAATCGGGGGCCTTCACTTGTCATACAATTTTTAAAAAAGCTGCAAAATTAACAAAATGAGAGGTGATTTACTAAAAAAAAAAAACAAATTACATTTTCTCGAAAAGCACCATTTTTTTTTAATTTTTACCATAAATTCTTATCAATTTATTTATTATTTGTTTTTTTTTTTAGTAAATCACCTATCATTTTGTTAATTTTGCAGCTTTTTTTAAAAATTGTATGACAAGTGAAGGCCCCCGATTATACAAAGGAAAATGAAATGGAATACATTAATTAAATAAAAAAAAAGGGGGGGGGCAAACAACGTTGTTTTAGTGATTTTTTTAAGTTTCACCTTTCAAAGTTCAAATGCAGATAACTTCGTCAAATAAAGTTTTTATGAAAAATAAAAAAATACTTGTTCCTTTATTTTTCATGGAGAATAACATATTTTAGGGACAGCTAATTCTATAACTTGAAATTAGTTCCCTGGTAAAAATGGGGCGTTACTTAAGAGTATCGGTAACAGTGTCAAAGGAGTGTGAAAAGCGGAAGAAAAGTGTGCCAAAAGAGTTAACAACGAGCGAATTTGGACAAAAAAACGCTTAACATACGATTAACGACTCTTCGATTTTTTGCCAGAGAGCTAAGGAGTGTCTAAGCGTATTATAAACGTGAATTTGGACATTTTTACGCTTGCGTAACGCTTCATTTTTTCCAGAGTTGGTCTGCATGATCTGAAATGGATTCCGCCCGCTTAATATTATCTCTGTATACGTATGCAAAGTAAATCAGTTTTTTGCATTTTTAAAAAAATAATCTCCATTGAAAAAGATAGTATAGTCTGTGCTGTCACATATATGACAGTTATTTGTATTTTTTAAGTCATCATAATGAAAGCCATTTAAAAGTTCTTGAGATATGCCCATATGCATTATACAGAAATTTAACAAAATAACATTTTTATGTTATAAAAGCTTACATAGATTGTGAATATATAATGATGACATAATTACTGTTTCATGAAGTCAACATAACTTCTATAAAATTATAAATATCTAATATTATTTATTGTGTCAAATAACTTTCTGGTTTGTATTTTTTAAATGACATGGAATCTCTGTGCTACTTGAACAAGTTACAGCGATCCGATTTGTACATTTAATCCTCAATACTTCATTGCAATCCAGCAACATGTCTGTGAGTATATATTTATATAATCAATTTTTCTTAATGTCAAAAGTCATGTGGAAATATTTTATACCTCATATTAAATATTCAACAATTAATATTAAACTTAATAAAGAACCAATCATGTGATATTTATAAAAATAAATAAAAAAACTTATTTACAAGAATGCGCATGCACTAGCAAATTGTAAGTGTTCAATGACATTCAAATTATGAGTTTGATCTGTGATACAAATGTTTTCTAGTGTCGTTAGATATTAAAATTATATCGTAACTTGTAATTCATTGATATGTATGCACCGATTTTGGTTTGACCCTTAAAATAATTGTTTATGTTTATGTTGTAATTAATAATCTTGTTATTACACATAAATGTATGCTTCAGTCTGTAAACCTGCTCCGTTAAATGCTGTGATTCAACCCATTCATATATCAATGTTTTATACAGTATATGTAGAATCAATAAAGTCGATATTATATTCGATACTTCCATATATCATCTTACCATTCAAACTTTTTATAAATTTCGTTTGATATCTGTATGTATACCATAAAAGTCTGTATTCCAAATAGGAAAGTTGATAAACGTGCTAAAAATGTGCTGCAATATTGGTTATATGCTATTCATATACAGTATATTCGGCAGGTTTTGGCATATTTTGCTATGTGGGGTATGGAGAAGTTCATATATGTATCTGCATATTTCTTTCTGTAACCATTTTATTAGGTCAATAAAGTCGTTTATTATTATTATTATTATTATATTATTATATACAGTAGGACCTCTCTTATTCTAATTGCCTTTCTTATTCTAATTGTCCAGCCTCTCTTATTCTAATCGTTCCCCCACCAGTCTTCTGCCACTATCACACGAAAAGTCAACGAAAAATATTGTCCACGAATCACAAGCTCGCAAGCAAAGTAAGTGGGGGTAAGGGGAAAATTAGAATAAGAGAGCTCGGCGCTATCTTGAAAAACTTCACTAATTAGAATAAGAGAGGTCCTACTGTACCACATAATATTTGAATGGTTAAAGCTTATCAGTGTTTGAACCTCTGGATTTTAATTACATTGTTTTACAGGTAAAATAATAAGAAGAAATAAGAGGAAATGGGCAGTAACCTCTTGAAAATGAACACAAGTTTGTTCGAAACGTTGAGGAAAACTTTCATCAAACTAATTTGTAGGACAAAGCCAACCTGTATATTTATATTTTTTATTGTATATACTTCTACACAATAACACTATTTATTTAAAACAAAAACAATATTTGACGACTACAATGTAAGAATTGATAATATTACTATTTTTATCAAAGTACTTTTATGTCATTTGAACGGTTCAAAACTAAAAAAAGTTTTTCTATATCACTTAAAATTGAGTTCCTATGTCCCATAAGCTTCTTTTTGTCAAAATTAACATATTACACAAATAAACAATATATAAATGAACATTTTTAGAGTCTGATAGAAAAAAAAAATTATTGATCATGAGATTCAACACTGATCCCAGCAAACGAAGAATGATTTAAAGTTATTAAAAAATGTTCAATTTTATAGGTTTGAAAACTATTTGTTGGCCTTCGTAAATAGTTTCCTATTTTCAATCATTTTAAATTCTGATTTAAATATAAACTATTCTTGTTTCGATTACTTCCAAATAATTGTTCTTACATAAAACCAGTCAATACTCATGTATCGTGAATAATTTTTTAAGCATTCGTAGCATTCACAAGTACTTACAATGTAAGTAATTTACACTTGTACACTGTTAAAAATGTCATGAAATTTCATGTACATTCAATATACAGTACATTAATTTTTCTAAATGTGCATACATATATATTATGTAAGGAAATATAATTAATAATTTCTTTTCTCTTAATTAATATGGAATAAATATAAATAGGAATCAGTGTTTATTGGTAACCGAGAATAATGTAACTACATTTTTTATAAAACTTTTAAGATGATCTTATTTTGGCCTACATTTTAAACACGGATTTGTGTTTTTGGAGTAACCATCACCATTTTAATTCAAACTTCGACTTACCGTCAAGGTCGATAATAATTATTAGTATGTTAAATTAAATTATTTGTCATTGATCGAAAAGTAAGAAACAATATGCATTAAAAAATGCATACTCCTTTCTTATGGCGTCTCAATCTGTATCACTAGAATCATCAGTAAAGCGGTGCTACAGACTTGCTTTATACACCCTCGAAGAGATTATATATTGGAAAATCATACATATGAATTGCTATAAATTTTTCACATTTGTGAAAATGCACAATCGCATTAAAAACATTATGTATATATAGATATAGAATATATGATGAATTAATGTACATGTAATGGAAGCATTTTGGAAGTTTTTTTACAATGTCAATCATTTTGAATACTTTGGAGCAAGAAGCAGTATTCCAAACTTTTAAGAATGATGCAATTTTCAATACTTCTTAATAATTTCTTGTTTACTGGACAATTTATAATGACGTTGAAGCTAGCCGCAGATTCGCAGCAGTGGATTCAAGAAAACAGTGAAAATAGATAATTTCTTATTAAAAATTACTTGCATTCAAACATTTTTAGAAAGATTTTATACAAATAATTTGTTTTTGGCAATTTTAATGGCTGAAAACCATAGTTTTTTCGAATCCACTGCTGAGAATCTGCTGCTAGCTTCAGTGTCATAATTTATAACGATATTATACACTTTCTCGAACAGTCTATACATAATTAATTTTAATAAAATTCGATAAAATGTTAATTTAAACAAGAACCAACCTAACCCGACCTAACACTACGTCGACGCCTGCATTTTCTTAGATCGATTTCAAAAACTGAAAAAAAATGTCAACGACGATCGTTCCAAAAAACATCGGCGCCAATAAAAGAAAAACAGATTTCGAACAACGAATGACCTTTTAAAAGAAGAAAGCAAAAAAATGAGGATTTGCGAATTGCGTTGGTATTGTTGGGAAGATTTCTTGATTTATCCGTCGAGGCAGCACTGTCGTGGACGGGGCTCAGCAACCAACAGCGGAACTTGTACTCCTCCTAACGGTCCTAACCTCTTTCTCTCTCTCTCTAGTTGGTTGCGGCGCCACGCCGTTGCTCGTTCGGCGTCGCTCCCAGTCTCCTAGGTCCGCCATTTTGATGTACGATCGCACGTCAGGCGCGAGAGCCGAGAGAGATTGTGGAGTGCGACTCTCTCGTCCCGTTCGTGCTTTAGCTCGCGCGTGCCACCGAGGTTAACGGCGCGTCCGCTGTGCGGCTCAAAGTACGCCCGGGGCTCGAGCCCCTCGAGGAACCGCGAGACTCGACGAGTGCGAAAAAGCGGCAGGAAAGCTGCGCCTCCCCCCCCCACCCCCGGAGTTGGCCCCCCCCGATTATCCTCCTCTCGCGGAACTCGACGGAAACGCGAGAGAGCAAGTGCGGCGAATTCGAAAATCCAAGAGGTCCAAGGGCCGTCGAAAATTTGACTCTTTGAAAAACCCGCGAGGAAGTCGCCCGACGACAGGTGCGGGAGAGGTTGCCGAAGGGTTCGCGCGAAGTCGCGCGTGTGTCTCTTCCTTCTCCGTTCCTCGGCTCTTCGTTCTCTCGTCCCCCACTCTCCGGAGCGTCGTGCCACCCCTCTGCCCCCCCGCGCAGCGCCCCCTCTGCCCCCACCGTAAAGGCCCGCCCGCCCGGACTTTTCGCCCCACTGCCCGCCGCGATCGAAACGCGCGAATCGCCCAGGAGTGGACGCGTTTACGCTAGTTTTGTCGGCGAAAATTTCATCGAGGGTACCGTCAAGGAGGGTGGCGCGAGCGACTTGGTGGCTGACAGCCGAAGAGCCCGTGGAGTACCGCGAGAAGGCGCGCGACGTGCCAGGAGTAGAAGGCGCCATCGATGTCGGCGAAGTCCGGCGCTTTCGCGCGGCCTCGTCGTCGATGTTGCGCTGCGGCGCGCCGCTTCCACGAATCCTCCGCGTCCACCATCGTCCAGGATCTCGAGATAGGACGAATTAGCTTGGTGGCCTGAGCGACGCTAAAGATGGCCCAAGTCCTCAACAAGGATCCCGTCACCTACGAGAGGGAGCGAGAGGCCTTCGTCAAGGACCTTCAACATTTTCACGAGACGAGGGGGTGAGAGACTTTTTCCCATTTGTTTTCCTCAATTTTTCATCGGAAGCTGATTCCAAGCCGTTGCATTCCAAGTTTGACAGGCTTCCATCCAGTTGCCAACAGCTTCGGGGCCTCGGTCAGACAATGCCACTTGTCCAACCGAGTCTTCCAGCATAGATTTCTCAGCGGTCCTACCAAAATATTAGAAAACTATGCTTCGCCTTGATCACTCGCAACTTACTTGTATCAATGGCATAGTAACGCTCGACAGTTTCTTAAATGCGATTCGTGACTACTTTCGTGGCTTGTTTACTGTGTGACGAAATATTTGTGTTGTTTTTTTCATAGTAAGAATAGTTTTGAATGGTCCGAACAACTGGCATTTTACAATGGTCATGAGTGCCAGAATTACCGTTTGTGATTTTGGTTACATCGTCACAGACGAATTCCCACGACTTGACCAATGTACAATGCTCCAACTTATTTTATTTTTATTTTATTTTATTGAAATAAACGGGCATAAATGCCCCTGTAACAAAACTTTAACAATCGTTCAAAAATATGGTAATATAAAAAAGAAAAGTAACAGTTGTGTATACATTAAATCATCAAGAAAATATAAGATTTGTTATAAATATGAAGAAAGTGACATATAAAATACGTAGCTTCCCTACATGTTTTGACGAATCTTACAACTGATTCAGTATTTCTGACTTCGCTGGGCAGAGTATTCCATAACCTAGTTAAACGAAATGCAGTGGAAAAGTAACACCTATCAATAGTGCAGGTTCGCTCAATTAAAGATCGCTGGTAACTATAAGTAATACAGAAAATGCGATTGCAGAATAAACTCATAACTTGATTTTAACAAACTTTCTATTTTATCAGTTCAAAGATTCTACATTTATTAACTGGATGCGTTATGATCTGTGAGAACTGTTTGCAAACTGTCTCGACCCGTATATTTAACCCTTTCAGTCACAAATTTGTCCAGTGATGGTTTCTTAAGTTTGGTATACAGAGGTTTTTCGAGTCGATTACAAATTCGATGTCAGATTTACAAAATTCAAAATGGCTGAGCCAATATAAGAAAAAATCATTGTTTCTTAGAATTTTGATTGGCCATATTGTATCCGCCATTTTGAATTTTGTAAATCTGATATCGAATTCATAATCAGTGAGTCCAAAAACCTCTGTATACCAAACGTCAAATAATAGCTATTAGTTCGTCCTGGCATGAATTTGTTTTGAAAATAATTTCTTATTAACAATCATTTTATATAATTATGCAATATTATTAATTTTAATAATATTTAGTCGAATCTTAGGAAGGGCAGGAATAAAAAAAATGTAACAAAATCGTTGACGAATCACTCGTAATCGATGAAAAGTTGATACCATGTAGGTGGGACTGAAAGGGTTAAACAATCGTTAATTCTTTTTTCTTGCAGGCAGTTTAACCTAATCAAATACTATAAAATACTATAAAAACGGTAAACCTTCGGAAAAGCTACGACAACCCAAAAAAAAATTGTGCCATACTAGTTTTGTGTATTTTTGCCTCCTGATTACGAATATGACAAAAAAAATCGGCGCTCTGCTACACTGAAGCCGCTATCTTGAAAAAACACCTAAAAATCGTGTTTTTTTTTAGTTTTTTCCATTTATCATGAAAAATAAAAAATCGGATGAAAAAATGTTTCAAATAAAAATTGTAGAGCACAAAATTCTCTGCAAAAAAGGTTTAGTACATAATTTTCGTTTGTAAGTAAAGTTTGTAGTAAAGCTTCGGTTTATGATAGCCAGTTTACAAAAATACTCATATAAAAATGCTTTTGCTTACGATTTAAAGATATAATTTGTTAAAATTGCAGCTGTAGAAATTGATAAATTATGCAGTTTATACAATTTTTAACAAATGCACGGAAATTACTTTTGGAATGCTCGGCTTGAATCGTTCTTCTTAATAAAATATATATTTTAATGCCAATATTACATTATCGGGTATATAAAAATGTTTGGTTCATATGCATTTCCTATATTTATTTAATGGCAAGATACATCTTGGCATTATTCATGTTCGCAACAATTTATGATAATAACGTATATAATTATTCGTTTTTAAATTACATATCCACGATACAAAGTAGATCTTTTTATCACTGCAACTGTTTTAAAAGTTTGCAAAGATTGTTTACTGGCAAATTGTTCCAAGTAAAAATGGCGAGTTGCCTCGGTTACTTAAAAGAAATCATCAGAAGCTATGACGCTGAAGCTAGCAGCGGATTCAAGAAAACAGTAAAAATGGATAATTTCTTATTAAAAATTACTTGCATTTAAACATTTTTAGGCAAATTTTATACAAATAATCTGTTTTTGGCAATTTTAATTGCTGAAAACCATTGTTTTTTCGAATGCGCTGCTGCGAATCGGCTGCTAGCTTTAGTGTCATTCCGAAGCTGCGACTCATAGTACACGTTGAATTTTTCATAATTTAATCAAATCTTTCAATTATTAACATACAATAAATTCAAGTATGACAGCTGTCATCATACTTATTACAGGAAACCAACAAACATTTAATAAATTAAATCAAAGCTTAATGAAAATTGCACTGTATATTGTTCGAAAGTATAAAAGTATGGAGATTAATATTCATTTTAATTATAATAATGCATTTCACTTCATTAAACATTTTGCTTGTATAATGAAATGTTCAAGATCGTATTATTTGTGTTTCACATCATCTACTGCTTTGATTTCGTGTGAGAGTACAATATTAATTTGTACTTTTTTAGCATTCTAATTTTTGCAATTATTTTAGTTCATTTATCAAAGGCTTGAATGTAACGGTATACTTTATCTAAAAGAAATTATAATTCAGAAAAGGCAATCAATTTTACGAATTCTTGACTCAGAGTGACATTTATATTCGGCCGAACATGACGATATGTCAAAGATTCAGATTTAACGAAACCAGGATCTATGTACATATGAGCTATGTAAATATTTTGGGACTCAGACAATATATTACAAAAAAAAATGTTACAATAAAATATTTCAGTCAAAAATATTATTCTAAAAATATTGTCTGGACAAAATATTACAATAAAAATATTATGCTAAAAAATAATATTATCAAAAATATTATTTAAATTTTATTTTGTACATTTCTAGAAAATTGTTAGAAAATTAAATTTTATGCTTAACTGATTGCAGAAATAATTATTTAATTTGCATTAAATGAAATTGTTATCTAATTTTAAGCTTAACTGTATTAAATAGTAATAACAGAATTTTAATAACCATCATGATTTAAAAGTTTCGAACCTTTCTGGCTTAGTATGAAATGCAAAGGCATTTCTGACACGATCTATTGCCAAATGCTCAAATGATACTAATATTTCTTTTAAAATTATGTGAAAGTTGGGATACATTATGTGTAATTATTGTGAATTGTTTTCGATGATTGAATAATGTGATAGTTGCTTTTAGATTACTTATATACTTCTTTATACGTTATTTATTTTCGTTTGAAAATGTATGTGATTTATTATTTTTGTAATATTATTTATCCGAATATTTTTATTTATTTTGCAACTAATTTTTATCTTGATATTTTTATACATCATTTTTTGAAAATATTTCATTGTTATCAACACTTTGTTGCATGCGGTATGTTGTATTATTCTGTAGGTTGTTATTTAGCAGTGGGTTTAATGACACTGCAGCTAGTAGCAGATTCGCAGCAGCAGATTCAAATCTTGCATTTAAACATTTTTAGACAAATTTTATACAAAAAATCTATTTTTGGCAATTTTAATAGCTAAAAACCATAGTTTTTTCGAATGCGCTGCTGCGAATCTGCGGCTAGCTTCAGCGTAATGTGGGTTTATCAACTATATAAATTGTTATTTATGTTTGTTAATTTATTACTTTTTTCATGCATTAATATTAATGAATCTTTTTAACCGTAATAGTTTTTCTGGTAATATTTTTAAAAAATAATATTATGATCAAGTAATAACACGTCACATATCTGATATTTCATAGCTTACTTTTGAATCGTAAATACCTAAAAGTAATTGAATAACATAGTAAATGAAAATAATGATTTTTATATAACATACATATACTAATGTATGTTACACACTAGCCCAGTATTTAATTTGCATGCGAAAATGTAAAGTTTGTCGTAGAATATCTTACACGATTGCAGCGTTTCAAGAATTCTCATAAGTGCTCAAAAATATGAACCTGGCAATTATAGATCTATATTGGCGAACATTTTAATTTTTATTCTTTTAATAAAACTAATTGAATTGAATTTTCAGTATTGTGCATGAATAAAAATGGTACTACGAAATCTTGCCGTAATTATTTCATAAAAATGTCAAATTTGCAAGAAAAGTATAATCTAAAATGTAAAAGAGTTTTATTGGTTTAACAAAATATTTGTTTGCAGACAAATCTACGAGACAATTTTAATTATCCATTTCTTTTTATATTTATATAAAATTAAAATGAATAACAACTTTCTTTTAAGGAAGCTCACTCGCAACAGTACAAAAATTTTAGGGTATCAATTACGAGGGCATAATAAAAGTATATATTCTGAAAATGCTTTAATTTGAACGTTACATTTAAAAATGACGCATTTAATACAATGAAATATGTTCAATTTCATTTATAAATGAAGGAAAACTTTTGTTTTGTACATTTCTAATTAAATCTTTTGTCAAATATTCCACTAATGTAGTAAAATGAAGTAATATTTCGATTTATGGGAATGTCGGTAATAAGCACTTAGTTTTTTGCAAAACTGTGTCGTTGTCTTGTAATGTAATATATTAACAATTCTATGACCAACATAGTAATTTTAATCAATTCTATGATGGGATTTTTCTAAAAATTTTGCGATAAAAGATTCCTTTTTCAATAATTTATTTTAACAAAATTATTTTTATGACCTCTCTTCAAATTTAACCAGTACAAAGACAACTAATGTACAATATATTATAAAATGAGTGAAAACTGTTGCATTTCATGTGGCGTTCCCTCGTTACTTCTATGAGCTAAATAAAACGATATAGTAGTAGTAATTACGTTTAGTTTTATTTATATTTTGTGAATAAAGAAAATATCTAGACACAAATGAATAAATTAGAACTTATTGACTTGAGCAAACGTTAAAAGAATATTACCATTTAAAATTAACATAAGTAACACATAATTTGTTTATCACAATTATATTACTTTAAAAGGTATTCATATCTGATACATATATCGTTTTAAATACATTTTATTTTTCATACATATTTCTTTTAAAGGATGTTTACATTTTGTATATATTTTCTCATTCTACTTCCTATGTTTTTTTTGTTTAATGTATGAAATTAATCATTTTAGAAAAGAACATTATTTAAAAATAAATAATATAAACAATTTCAAAGTATTTTACTAAATTTTGTGATTGAAACAAGTCAATTCATGAATATGCTACAAAAGACGTTACAGAAAATTTTGAACTGTGTAATAAATTTACCGTGAATGAGGGATCTAATAAATTAAAATTTTTATATTTAAAATGATACATAAATATAAATTGTTGATTTTAAAATAAAAAGAAAAAAATAGAATTTGTAAAAATTTGCGATTGTGTAAATTACGCACAAGTTAATTATCCGCAATCTAACGAAGCATAAATTTACATGTAGCTTATACTTTTAAATGTTTATGTCAATCGAGTTATTTTCAACATGGTATCTTTAAACATTATATTGATATTTTGCTGAATATAGTTGTCATTAAATGGATTTTAAGGTTACGTTCATCTTATAGAAGATACAAGTTTTAATGATCTTTTCAGTTCGATAACTACAATCGGATGAAACTGACAGTCGTAGAAATATTCAAGTTAAAATATACTTTAGGAAAGTGATATACAAAATAGGCTATTAATATAAAAACAAAATTATAAAATATGACAAAAGTAATTTTGAATTCAGTCAGTCAAATTATATATCTGTTTTATTGATTCAGTACGATATTGTGAATAATGATGATTTAAAAGTGTTTAATATAATACATTTTTTGACAATGGGCATATATGATCACAATTCACTATTTTTTGCATTTATGAAATATCTTTTTCTAGTGGCATGGCGCTACGATTTAATAAATTCAATACTGTCATTCTAAGAATTAGTGCCATATTACTTCTTAACCCTTTGAGCCATGAATTTTTCTTTTCCTCCAATTAACTCAAAACTCGTTAATCGTGGGTTTTTGGGGTCGGACCCGTTGTCAGATTTTCGAAATTAAAAATGGTGTATCCAATATGGTGGACCAAATTCTGAAATCTTGGCTGATTTGTACAAAACTCGACACTCAATGGTTTTTGAGGTTGCTGATTACGAATCCGTTGTTAGATTTTTAAATTAAAAATGACGAATCTAATATTAAATTGTTCCAAACTGAATTTGGTACATGAATTCGATATTTGTATGATATTAAATGTTTTTTGTATTTTTGTCCACACAAAGATCTCCAAGTGCCAAGTTTCAATATAAATTAGCCAAGATTCCGAATTTGGATTCGCCATATTGGATCCGCCATTGAATTTCGAAAATGTGAAAACAGATTCGTAATCAGCGACCCCAAAAACGTATAAATGACATGTTTGTCACATACGCTTCTACAGGATTATTTTTCAGAAATGAGTTTTGTTTTTTAAAAAATGGTGAATTTTTAATATATATTTGTTTATAATTAATTAACTTTATTATGTTGAGACCTAATAATTTGCATTTGTTAACAAATGCCTTATATGTGTAGTAAACAAGTTGCAACTTCAGAAATATGAGAAACTGATTTTTAAGGCGCAAGTAACCAATATAACAAAGGTGGGACGCTCGGCGTCCCGTCATGGCGCAAAGGGTTAAATTAATGTAATAGTGTAATAATTCAGAATATCTATATAAGGGTGCATCATTGGATGCGTGTGTTCCATGTTCGATTACCATAACTATTACTGAATGTTAAGACAGATTGTAATATAATTGGAAAAACAAAAAAAAAAATACATGTAAATAAATAAATATTATTATTCAAAATACAATTAAAGCGAATTGTTCAAGAATAAAATGTAATGTTTTTAATTGTTACATATTAAACAATTTATCAAAATATATAATGGTTCGAAATAATTCGGAATCTTTCAATATTAATGTTATTATTTAAATATCTCCCATAAAAATCTATGTACCTGAAGTTCGGACCATTCCATGAACGATTTCTCAAAAGTTTCATGTCATAAAATAATAAAAAAAATGTATTGTTGAATTCTAGCATTTTGTTCACTATTAAAACGTAACAAATTTGTAATTTCTATATTTTATATTTTCATTGCTTTATTTTATCTTTAAAACACGACTGAGAGATCGTTCGTTGAAAGTTCAGAACTTCAGGTACATAAAAATCTTTGATATACACGATATTGTAGGATTAATATCCATATGCATTGACAGTAGCTACATAGAGTACCATTATCTTACAGATTCAATCTATATCCCATCGCTGTTTTTCAAGTCTGAATATTTAATTAGGTTGTAGGGTTTGTGTCTTATCATGTTTTAAGTCAATAATAGGTATACTTGCAAGGTTTATTTTGTATTATTATAAAATAAAATACCATAAGCACTTCTTAACATTCACATTTACGCAATTTTTCATTGAAACATATTTTTCGTTATTAACTAATACTTATTCATTCTTTCTATTGCAGAACGTCATTTAAAAGATTTCCAAAGATCAGTGGAAGGGAAGTGGATCTATACCTGCTCTATGTAATTGTCACTGCCCATGGTGGATGGATAAGGGTGAGTACATTTATTAACTGAAACAAATGCAATAAGACGTACTTTAGTATCACTTGTAGGTTTACAGTATTAAATTCAGCAATTGAAAAGATATTCATATTTTTCACATTTTGGTCACATAAAGTGACCTTAAACCATTAAGGTTTAATAAAAATTAGAAGAGAAAAAAAAACAAGGATTAATAATTTCTACTGTTTTCTTACATAGCCTTGAAGAGGACTTATATCAAAGTTGAAACATTGCTAATTATTTATTTATTATTTATTACAAAACCTTCCAAATTATTAACCCTTGTTCTTTTTCTCTTCTAATTTTTATTAAACTCAAGCATTTTTAATTTTTATTCTTTATGTGACTGAAAAATACCAAAACTATGTAAGAATATATTAATTTATAAATCAGTCGTAAATTAAAACCTTATCAAATTGAAAAGTACTTAATTTATGGATTAATTTTAGTTCCTAAATAGTCCAGATGACAATATAAAACTAAATTTCGATTAGATTTCTTATTGATAATTAGTTTAAATGTTAAGACAGTCAAGAAGATTATAAATAGGTTCATGTATTATAAAACAATATTGTTGCATGCATTATGTTTATTCATTTCTTGTTAATGTACGTAAAATCTAAGTAAAAGTAGTCTTTGACTTATTTACAAGTTGAAATTGATTTTGTGCAAGTCAAGGTTGATATTATTGCAAAGTTACGTCAATTAATTTAAAAGGTTTAATGTGAATTAGTTGATTGGCTTATGTCTATTTTCCTTTCAATTAACAATTATTAATTATATCATTATCAGATCAATTTACAAAAATATGATCAATGTTATCCCTTAACAAAGATAAAAATAATTCATCTAAATCTTATATCTCAGAAACATTTATAAATATCTATTCTGATTTCTTGTAAAGTATGAATAGTAGTCACCATTGTTCATTCAACAATTAAATCTGCATTAACTACTTGTACATTTTTATTTATCTTCAGTTTGAATAATTTTACTTTGTTTCAACTTTATTAACGCTAGTTGACCATTCTGTTTTCATTAACAGTTTTCTGTGTACAGTTGAGTTTTATATTTCAAACTAATTTTGAATATAATCTTTCTTAATATTATACTATAACTTGTATTGCAGCTACAAAATGTTTCACAAATTAATAAAAAATAACACGTTCTCAAAGACTTGTCATAAAAATAACAAAATAGGGGTTTTCACAAATTTGAACTTGCTTTTGTGTACAATAGCCAATCATGAACAGTTGACAAAGACACTGTGAACTTTGACAATTGTCAAAATTGAAGGTAAACATGCATTATCTAAGGAAAAGGGACTTTGAAGTAAAGACCGGGAACTTACGGTTCGATGGCATCCCGAGCGGGGGAGAAAAGACGGAAGGGGAAGCGCACTTCCGGTGAAATATAACATAACCGTCGTCCAAAGCGGTTATCGACGCCTTGCTAGTTTTGTCAGTTTTATATATATTTTTTTTTATTTTATCTCACGTGCACTATATTTATAAGAGTGGCACACTCGTTTCTCCGCAAATTCCCGGTCGACATGAACCCATTCTCCATGTAGGAATAAAGAAAGCGCAATTTATATATGTGTATTTTCGACAGCCGAACACAGTTGAGTACATATGTCTATTGAAAGGGGGTGGGGGAGGTGACGACGACAGAGAAAGAGTGAGAGAGAGAGCAAGCGCTAATAACCGAACACGTGCTTGAACCCCGTGAGAATGCGGCGTGGGAGGGGCAAAGGGGGTGGGGGAAGAAAATATAAAAAAAGAACGGAGGTGTTCGAACTCGGCGTTAATTCACATTGCGACGTCTGGTACCGATTCCGACACGTCAATCAAATTTTCGAAGTTTTTTTTTTTATTTTTTTTAACAGTTTTTTTTTCCGTCGAGAAAATAACCAAAAACGACTATTTATAGAAAAATTTTTCAAAATAAAAAAAAAAAAAAAACATTTTTTTCGGTCATTTTTAATTTTTATTTTCACGATTTTTTGTATCGAAACGGATTATAATCAATGAAATGGATATGTAAAAAGTGGTCCCGATTGTTGAACATAAATAATATACTAATAGAATATTTTTTAGAAGCAATGGCCGATTCAAAATGGCCGTGGAACGAAGCAAATTTTTTCAAAATTAATAATTAACGAAGGTAAAGTGTGTATGAAATTAAATGTTGTGTACCGGACGCCATATTGTATCCGCCATTTTGATCTTGTCAGGTCAGAATATGTATGATATTCGTAATTATCTAACACATGTGTTCAACTTTGAAACACATTTATGGAACAACGATTCATATAAGAGGTAGAATTTACATAAGGTGGTCATTATGGATCCGCCATTTTGGATTTGTCAACTCAAAATTATTATAATTTTCGTCCATAACTAATCAATACTTATATCATCATTATAAAACTTTCTACGATCTCTATTTCAAGGAATTAATAATTTTGAAAAAACGTGCTTCGTTTCGTGGCCATTTTGAATCGGACATTGCTTTTAAAAAATATTCTATTAGTATAGTATTTATGTTCAACAATCGAGATCACTTTGTATACATGCATTTCATTCATTACAATCCGTTTCGATGGAGAAAATCGTGAAAAATAAATTAAAAAAGACTTTAAAAATATGGCATTTTTTTTATTTTGACAAATTTTTGCAGATATAGTCGTTTTTTGGCCATTTGCTCGACGGGAATCGACGGAGCACACTTCAAAATAGTCGAAAATGTATTTTCCGAAAATTAAAAAAAAATCTTTCTACTGTAAAAACTGAGCTAATGTTGATGTACCTGCATCTCTCATTTTGGACAAAAAAAGGGTTAATGCTGTATTCTTATGAACATATATGAAACGATAGTTTTTGAATTCTTTGTATTCCTGTATTACAATTGTATTAATAGACTAATAATGATATATTCTGAATCTATAATTGTTTATAGTTATTATAAATAAAGACAGATTTAAAAAATCATATTTTTGAGAATTTAATTCGTCAGCGGATATATTTTATAATAAACCTACTAATGACGCATAAAATTATTGCATTCATTCCATTCAAAATGGCATATCCAATATGGCGAATCAAATTCTTACTTTGATGTTTTTAGTAGTTGAAAACGAATCTTGAATCTGATTTTTCAAAACAGAGGATTAAATGTTGAAAATAATAGCTAATCCTCACAAGATTAAATAGTGGTGAGTTTCTGTGGACAATCTGTTATCAAATTCCCAAAATCCAAAATGGCAAATGTAATATGGCGAATAAAAAAGTTGACAAAATTCAAAGATTTACCGGGTCGTTAATGAGAATCTTGCATTTATAATTAGAATTTTATTACGGTTGTTGTTGTTGTTATTGTTGGTGTTTGTTCAATACAACTAATCGAGTACCATCTTTATGAAGATTTGCAATTTTTCACCATTTTTTTATCCGCCATTTTGAATGTTAAAAATCTGGTACCATGTTCAGCGGCGATAAAAACAATACATAATGTACAGTTTTGAATGATTTGTCTATTGGGTGAATTTCGTGACAAATGATTAAGAAAAAAAAATTGATGAAGATGGTTTTGAACCCAGAACCGGAACGTACAAATCCCATGATTAACCACTATTCATTATATACAAAAACACTTTTAAAAAACATTTATCAATGCAAAACTATTAAACCAAACTAACTACTGACTTGAAAAGTGTACATAACAGTTAAATATATCATTATATACAAATTTATTAAATTTTTTCCCATTTCCCAAGTGTTTTCGAATTAAAATATACAGGATGATTCAAAAAGTATGAAAAGTAGCTAGCTAAATCACTTTGAAGTAATGCATTTTGGGGAAAAAAGTTCAAGTTTTAGATTTTTTTTTTATTATTCAATCATGACTTGAGATTGACCTTGACCGTGACCTTGAAGCAAAATCAAATTTTCTTTTTAGATAGGAATACATACATTTGATCACAAAAATAGAAAGAGATAAACATTCACAGTCGGACGTAGAATATATATAATCCAATGTATACACATATCGGGATAGTAATTTTTTGGCATAAATATTAATGGATTTCGCCAAAAAATGTAGTATAACTAAAAAGGAAATGTAATTATTAATCATGTATGGTAACGGCCGGTAATGGTTCTATTTTTTAGTAAGTTAATTATTTTTTTGTTATTTACAAAACATGTCTTTGTTTTTAATAAATCAATGTCTATTAAACTAGGACAATTAAATATTTGGTCGTCTACCAAATGTTTGTTACGTAAACAAGTAACAATTTTGACAAGAAATTTAATATCAATTAATGTTCTTTACTTCTAGTTAAGATTAAGTACTATTTTTTATGAATGCCATATACGAACTCGTTACGTGACATTGTACATTTTACTTATTGCACAAACCTTAAATCGAAATTAGTTAATTAATATTAAATAGTCGGCTAGATGCGTCATTCAGAAGTACAGAATCAGACTCGTTAAGTACTACAAGTTCGTGCTTCATCTCTAATAGGTATCATTGGAATCTTCATAAAACGAATGAGAAGTATCAGCTCATGAGCATTGAATTTTACTTTCAGTTTAGATTAAATGAAATGTCCGTTAGTTGAGTTTTAAAGCGACTTTTTATTCAATTTTCCTTATCATTTTGAAAATATTAATTTTGTTTAAACATTCATGATTTAACAGCTAAATAATAATAAAAATTAACTTTTTTTAAAGAATATTAACAGCTGACCTTTTACTTAATTAGTATTCAAAGTGAAAAAAAATTACGGTAATTATTGAAGTAAATAATTTCTTTATAAAAATCAGTAAAGTCTACATTTAAGTTATTTTTCTAATTACACTTTTTCATTAATTATTCGTTTTCTTGTAGCGTACATAGTTTCTAACTAGAAACGTGTTACTTGAAATATATTTAAATAGTTAATTTCGTCATGTAACGCGAGTTAGTCTCTTTAATGACCAAATGAAAGTCTTATTTACTAAAATTATATCTATTTATCGTAGTATATAATAAGGATTAACAAAATTAATGATTTATTTCGATTAATATTTTTCCGGCGATAAAAAAATTTCGTTTCATCGATAACAGATTATATCATAAAATAATAGAGATAATTGATTCGTCTCTCGTCGTAAATAGTGGAGTTAAACACAAAAACACCGTAGATACAATTTTAGTGAAAAAGAAAACATGGATTTGAAATATTGAAAATAAATTTTACATATGATGAAAATAACTGAACTGAAAATTAATTTTTACGATATTCGTTAATTCGCGAAGATTAGATTAAAAAAATTCAATAAACCAATTATAGTTCCCTATTCTAGTCAACGTCGAACTATAACAACCTGATTTCGATTTGAAAACAGAAGTATTATAATTAATCCGTTGCGATAATGTTGATAAAATACCTCATAATGCAAATAAATGTCGGTTCTATTGAAAATTGTGCACCGAAAGGAATATTAGATTATCCGATTATTTTTATCTGTAGTAGGATTTATGACCTAACATTTTTTCTTATCGTGTTCATATGTTGAACGCAAACTTTTATACTTTATGAAATGTAACGTTTAATAGGCGAAAAAACACATTAAATATATTTTTGAAAATTTCTCATGTAGGTGTGAAATGTTTTCTGGCAAAGTGTTTGTAAGAATTTGTAAGTATGAACGCTAATCGGAGTACCAGTCCATCAATAAAAATGTGCAACATTTAGTTCAAATCCCGATGTAAGAAAATTTTGACCCCTGATGTCAGAGAGAAGAAAGCGAAATTATGATTTCTACTAGGTGATGAAACTCTTCCCTTCATAGAAACTTCCGAACAAATTGACACTCGAACGAATCTACGCAACATCACTTTTGGATTTGTGCGCCATCTAGCGAGCCCTAAGTAATCTCAATTTATCTAATTTATTCGTTTGGTTTTATTATTTCGTAGATTTTTTTCGACGAATGTGAAAAAGGAAAAAGGTCATTTGAAAGAATTTATACTGGAAAATTGTTCATAGAAAATATATTTCATAACCGGTATGCCATGAGGGCAATTTTGTTATTATTTACTACTGTTTTAGTAAATATTCCTAAATAAGACTTTCTCCTAATTAAATATCTACATTTACTACAATAATGGTAAATATTAATATGTTTTGTTGTATATTTTTTCGAAATTAAACTAGCTAATACAATACTAATTACCACACAAGAGCCTACCATTGTAAGTTTCATAATATGTATATCATAAATCATACAATAAATGGAAAAGTTGACGTGAAATATTTGTGAAGTCAATTTTGATAGACAGTTTACTAATTATCCAAAAAGAATTACAATTACAGATTTCATCAAAATTTGGAAGACTAATTATAAATATTTTTTACAGTAAGTGTATTTCTGATAATGGCTCGTCTTTGAAATTTGTCATGAAGAAAGAAATAGAAGATATCACGATTTGTATTGCCTAACGTATCTTTTCTTCATAAAAAATGACCAGATTCCAGATAGTCACTTCAATGAATCTATACCCAACATCACTTTTGGATTTGAGCGCCACCTAGTATTCAACGAAGTAATTTATACATCACTTAATTCATTAGTTTGGACAATTACCATATCTTTATGAAAAAAACAGGGAAAGTTACATAAAGGGCATAGATTAATTACTTCCAATAAAAGTAAGGGACATTTCTAGTAGACATTCCCAGCAGACATTTCTTATAGTTTAGTAACATCTAGAGATTCGTGCTTTTTTTTTGTCTTTTGACTTTTTTCTTTTAGCGTAATGCCTACTGGTACTTGAAGAAACAATAGAAGACAGTCTACCATTATTTGGTCAGTCGGACATTTTTTCATTCATTAAACCACTTCTTAAGAGGACCCATAGTGAAACTAATTATGAAAATAATATAAGTAGATGAAAATATTCAAAGATGGCTACAAGAGACCACAAGTATTCCCAGACAGGATACAATGTTACATATAACTAAGATTATCCTTTACTTACAGATTTTCCGTTTATGTTACGAAAAAAATGTCTATAATCTCTTTTGTAGAGAATTTCATGATCTACATATTTTGTCGGAAACACTTTTTCACCAGATTTATATTTCTAAAAAGAAATTGAAAAACTTGCAAAAATAACGCATTTTTATGCGTTTCGATCTTGAATGTAACCTTGGCGCCAATATTTACTACGATATTCGTGTACAGCGCACCAAATTACATCGGTAAACGGAGTTTCAACGAGATTGAAGGTATATATTTCACAAATACAATCAGAAATCTCGTCAAAAGTACAAAAAATTATTCTTCTTCCACATATTTCAATATTTTTCGATGGCTCTTTTTTTATTTTGTTTCTCTAACCTTCAGTAAGAAATAAATTTTAATTTTGTAAAAAATTACAGTGTCGAAAATGCTGAAAAAAGAACTTTTTCTCTTTTTCCCGTTATTTTTTTTTCGAAAATAGTGTCAGAAAAAAATATTCCGTATTTTTTAAATTATTACTTGACATTGCCAAAAAGTCGGGTGTCGGTACCCTTAATACACAGTTTACTAAATTTTCTTAAGTTATCGTCATAGTCTAATGTAGTATACAAGTTAACGAAAATTCAGTTGACAACAATTTTGGAGTGTAAGATCAAAATTCGACATTCAATTTCTCTGAAATGGTATAGTTTAGGTCATTACAGCCAGTATTTAATTAATCTCTGTCTTATTTGAATCAATGAAAATAAAACAGTCAAAATGGCGGACGTTTGCGGCTCATAACCCTTTAAAGGATTTCTAGGTTCTGCATCACAGTATGCATGATGCTTTGGTTTCACTATTTTTTCTATCTTCCAACAACATGGTGTTGTGCTTTTTAGTTACGGTCCCGGCTTTTCGAGGATAGGAAAATTATGAAACAAAACCACGATGCCAAACAATGATGCAATGCTGTTACCAAACAATTTACTTATTAATGACTGGAATAGTAATGATGACGTCTCTGTGGCATATTAATTTTCAATATGCGCAAGCGGTGTTTGGGTGAAAGATATAATCGAGATACAAATAGTAAAAATAGAGGTAAAATATTGTTAGGCTTGGACCTACAAAAACAACCAAGGACCAATCTTAAATGATTGTGCCACCTTGAAAAATTGTATTTTTTTCTCGTTTCGGATTATTTCGGTCCCTCTTCAGGAGAATGCAATGATTAGGTAAATGGTAACTAATCTATTATACTAAAATATTAGTTACCATTTAGCTAATCATTGCATTCTTCTGAAGAGGAACTGAAATAGTTCGAAACGTTGAGAGAAAAAAATACAATTTTTCAAGGTGGCACCATCATTTAAGATTGGTCCTTGTATTGGTTGTTTTTGTAGGTCCAAGACTAACAATATTTTACCTCTATATAATCGACTTTTTATATTTATTTATTGATGCAGTAATTGATAACTCTTCTATTCATTGTTATGCTTCCACTAGTCGCCGATATTTTCGATGAAATCTTCTTTCCATCTGGCAGATTTCATATCCGCCGATCAGATTCTGCTTTGGACCAGTAAATTCTTTATAAAGAGTGAAGGTACCCACTTCGTGACCTTTTTTATCCAAAATGCAATAAAACACATTAGGGTTCCTTGTTTTCTGTTCTTTTCTGATAGATTTTGTTAAATTGGAAATGCTCCCTTCGATCTCTCATCGATGGAGTTTCGTGGAATGCATCTCTCTGCCATATATAGAATTAAATGCGCGTGTACCGGCATCGGTGCATTCCAGGTGGTTCCTGGTATCGGCGAATTCGAGATGGGTAACCTGCTCACTCCCTCTTATGGTCCAAATGTCTCGGCGGTATTCGGTGGTCCAGATTGCGGTTTTCTGAGTGCATCCGCCGGAAGCTAAAACTAAGCCTAAGCGCGAGAATAACGCGGAAGTCTCGCAAGGCCAGGGTCGTTCGAGGGAGGTAATACCCGGAGTGGGGGGTCAGAATGCAGAAAGAGTGAGCGGGAGACCACGGGTCAAAGGGGAGGGGGAGTTGATCCAAAAGCGAAAGACAGAGATAGTGAGACTATGTTCGAGAGAGAGAGAGAGAGATATATATATCAACAGGGAGCGAATCACTAGAGGAGGCGGAGAAGGTGGTAGACGAAGACTTCCCCTCAACAAGTGTGATCGGCCCCTGAACGAGCCTCGCTCGGTTTATATACCGGCGTACAACCGGCGCCAAGCTCAGAACGGTTGTCATTCTCGCGTAGAAACCTCCAGCTCTCCTGGTTCACGTCCATCGCTCAATTTTTCAAAATTGGACCACGTGATCCAGAAAAAATTATTTGTTTTTCCCTTCGACGCTGGAATTTTTAGTTACCTTTTCTTCAGAGGTGTCTAACGTGTTTTAGGGTAGCGGAAAATCCAGGGGACCAATTGTTCAACTTGGCAGAAAACTGTCAATTGTGAAACGATAGGGATGTACGGTACTTTTTAATCGTTGGTTAGTGTTGTATTCGTTATTGGGAATATTGTTAAGTAGTTTCTTTGAGGTTAGGTTTGTTTACTTTAGAATAACTTGGAAGGATACAACGAGAGAGGTATCTCCAATGTTTCTTTGGTGCTTTTTAAGACTGCATATTAATATGTTGCCAAAAATTGATATTTTTGAAATTTTTTTCTGGGATGGTTAGCGATAGATTTTTGGATTCCAGGTCTTTGACCATATTACGGATGTGTTTAGGGATTGGTGAACAATGTGTTGGACATTATAATGAAAACTATTTTCATTGAATTTTTCAATTTTTCTGTTCATAAATTCATTGTCTATCGATTTTAATAGAACCACCTGGAGATAGCTGTTCTGAACTTGTAGATATTGGTGATTTGCATCTATTTTTCTTCTCCATGTATTTGAAAACAAAATTTCTTGAAACCTTTTCAATGTCCCTAAAATTTGTCGTTGATTATGATCCAGACATTACATTGGGAGATGTAGAAATGGTGGAATATTGTTGTTACTCTGGAGCTTTGGGGGCCGCTGATTACGAATTTGGTATCAGATTTTCAAAATTCAAAATGGCGGATCCAATAACGTGACCATAAGGGGTGATATAGTAATTGATTATAAAAGCTAAATATTTATATAAAACCGGTCAGTCTGTAAAAATTATTTTTATGTTGTAGCCTTATTTGTAATTGCCAAAAAAAGACGTACTTATTATTATTATTATTATTTAATTTTAGTAATAAATTAATAAAACGTTTTATTAAAAAAAAATATCTCAGATAATAATAATGGATAGTAATATCAGGATGGTTATTATCTAGAACTTAACATCTAGCATTCTCCGTATAGTTGAGAAAGAAACGAAACCAATTTATAAAGTTGGAATTTTTGTTTAAATTTGCTCAATATACTGAATATGATTATGGAAATGAGTAATCCGTCTTGGGCGGTGTAAGCTAGTAACGAATTCGAGTTCTTCTAAAAGCAGAGCGAAGAAACATATAATTTTTTGTAGCTTATTAAAACGGGGCGAGTTTAAGCCGCTCCTTCTGTAAATCCGAACCGCCTTGGTCTCCATTTCGCGCTGAGTTCGCGTATTAAATAACCCGGGAAAGTATTGGCCGAGTCCGAGGGCCGTCGAGCAGCTCTTAATGCAATTGATGAAATTCAGTTACCGGCAAAACTTTTGCGGGTTCGCTACCGCAATTCGTCAGACTAGCGCGTGGAAATTTTCAACGGCGAGATCACACGGCTCCAGGGACTGACGAGAGAACCGCGAACGATCAAGGTTCTTCTCGAAACAGTTTTTTATGCGCTCGTAATGGGAAGAGTATTTTCGGACGCGATACCGCGGTTCCCTTGCTCTTTTTCCGTTTACGTGAGGCTGTTTGCTAATGGAGTGGACGACGACGTTGACGACCAAGGCGACGCCGATGGCCGCGTCCGCGGTGTCGAATCTTGCACTGGCTGCCATCGATGGATCTCAAGAGAAATCTTGTAGACGATTAATCTTTACACAAAGGCAAATCGAATATGCTGGCTGAAAAAATTCTCGTCGTTAGAATGAATTTTCTGTCAGGTTTCTTTAGTAAATTATTTGCAATGTACGAGGAAATGTCTTCTATACATTTTCTTGTCTATGTCTTGTTTTAGGACGGATATGTATAAAAAATCACGATTTTTATGCGTGCAGATTTTCTACTGAAATAATTGATTCTAAAAAAACCTTATTACCGATTGTACCATGAAAACGATAGGTTTTACGAAAAGCCGACGTAAAATAATATATAAAAAAAAAAAAAATGTCGATAGCCATATTGGATTCGCCATTTTGAATTTTACAAATCTGACTGCAGATTCGAAATCGGAGACCGTAAAAACCCCTTATTACTGACTGCATTGTGAAAAGGATAAGTTTTACAACATTTTGACCGCCATTTTGAATTTTCCAAATCTGACTGGCGGTTCGAATTCGGGGACCATAAAACCCCTTGTTACCGACTGTATCGTGGAAACAATACGTTTTACAAAATTTTTATCGCCATTTTGGATCCGCCATATTGATTTTTCCGTAACTGACAACAGATTCCAAATCGGGGACTATAACGTCTTATAAAAACTTCATCGCCATATTGGATGCGCTATTTTGAATTTTCCAAATCTGACAACAGATTCGAAATCGGACGCCATAAAAACCCCTTATTATCGACTATATCATAAAAAAGGTAAGTTTTACAAGATTTTTCCCGGCATATTGGATCCGCCATTTTGAATTTTACAAACCTTAAATCAGATTATTTATCAAAGATCATAATAATGAATAAGCAAACGTCATGAGAGTAAAATAAACTATACAACTCTAATAAGTACAATACGAGATAATACCGATCTTATTGCTTACCGACGACCGCCATGTTGGAAACAAAAATTTGAAAATACAAGTACTAATGCCGCGGTTTTAATCGTTTTTAATGGAAAGAAGGAATTATTTCGGTAAAAAAATACAGCAGTTAATAAAAATATTAATTCATTCAACATTTTAATATTAAAAAAAGAAAAAAAATGTCTCCCAGTAGGAATCGAACCCTACTGTACTAAACATGAAGCCAGAAACTTCTCAATTCGACTGCAATTCGTTTTTTCACAATTGTCAAAATTACAACTAAGATTTAAATTAACGGCCACGTTACAACCTCTTCTTTTTTGTGTAAAGGTTACGATATGTATAAGGGGGGCCATTTTAATCAATCCATCAAAATATCTTGAAAAGTAAACGTTATACAAAAAAGAAATTTTTAGACAAAAGTTATTCAGGTTAATGGGGCCCATTTTCCGTATTATTGGTGACCTTGAGATCAATTTTGAAGGTTATTTAGAGGTAGTTTTAATAATCTGAAACCCTAATTGTTATCATCGTATTCGTAATGAACGGGAAATTTTACATCCGAAATGGTAGCTACTAATTTTCTAGAATGACCGTCAGAAGGACACGCTGAAAATCGTTCCGAAGTTGTTTTCTTTCAACTTTAGGGAAATAACAATAATTGTGTTGACAAGTAACCATATTTGTCAAGGTCATTAGATATGTTTAAACTTTTTTTTATACAACTTATACTTTTTTAGGTAATTGCGTAGATATATTAAAATGGATCCTGGAAATTCAAAATGGTTAATCCACATGGCGGCGATTTTCAATTTGTGGAATTACAATTTCTTACAACTGATTATGAAAATGTTCATATTTATATAATATAAGTTTTGTGAATTCGCCTATTACAAATATGAATGATATCCTAGAAATTCAATATGGCGGATGTAATATAGCGAGAAAAATGCTAGGTTTTCTTCGTTAAATACAAACTGAATATTATTACATTCATTACGTACTTGGGTCAGCCATTTTGAATTTTAAAAATCGGATGAATATTTCTAAAGAAAATGACACAAAATCATACTAAATTAAGTTTTACGAAAGCTATAAGAACTAAAATGACTTATTTCTTACATTTAATTTGAAAAATATTTAAATGAAACTAAAAATCACAATATATTTTATTTTGAGATCAAATGCCACGTCGCACATTTCGTAATGTGTTGTGTGCAATCCGAGACAATAATGCCTGAGGTAGGGTTTTAAGGATCAAGTTTCGTTCTCGATGTATTTTGTTCATGCTAGAGCTGCAGCTACACAGTTGCAGTTGAGTAAACACCCATAATTGGAGCATGCACATGTAAAATACCGAGGATACTTAAAAATGAAACACACGTGTTAAGGGGCTTGTGAAATAATCAATAAATTAGTAGTGTTTAGACATACCAATTTACAATTATTCGAACGTGCCTTAAAAAGGTCCTGCAATTAATAAAATTTCTCATATATTGTATAGGGTATGGTCGAGGGTTGAATAAAACGAAAAATTATTTGTAATGTTGAAAAAAGAAATGTCTAAACATTTAGGGAATCTGTCGTTTCACTTACTGACAACTTTAACTATATTTCAAACAAAAGAGCCCTTCGAGAGCTCTTCTAAAAAAGTGTTAAGCATTTCATTCCTTCTTAAATACTGATCAGAAAGAGTTCTCAAAAGTATCAGTCTGTTACGGAAGAATGTATAAATAAACATAATTAAACTTACTCAAAATATTATTTAATAAATCGCTTTTGTGTCGAGTGACTTATAATGATTCCAGTATCAATTCTTAAAAATTCATTATAACTTATATACCGTATAACAAATACTTCTATTACATGTCGCTCAACTTTATATTCGGATTTCAGCGCCATCTAGAGCACTCGGCAGGAACTGACATATTCAATCACGAATGCCGCTAAAGAAATTTAATTTCTTTATTGGCAATCGTAATTATGACCCTTTTAAAGAATAAGTGATAGTCAAATAGTCAAAACTTTAAGCACTCGTGTTATTAACTAATAAAATATCATAATAATTGAAGAATATGTAAGACTTTAAATTAAAACTTATACCCATGTAACTAAATATTAATAGCCGGTATCGTAAAGATTCAAGTTAAAAATCATTGAAGTGATTCATTGAACGGTAGTGACGTACGTTAGCTGCAGTATTTATTTAATCTACCGTTAAGTTTGTCGTCGATGAAAAGTGCGAAGAAATCATAATTCTCGCGGAAATTGCTTGCTATTTTTAAGCGTGAGTAATTTTTATACCAATTGACAGTTGAAGCATAATTCTCCTCAAGGTTCATAACCATGGCTGATTTATTACTTAAAACGATTTATAAAATTAATAATATGTTCACATTTGTAAATAGGTTTAAAATAATCTAATTCTAACCTCAAATTCGCAATCGGCGACCTCAAATACATGCAAGACTTATTGGTTTTTTGAAACATTTATTTTTTTAATTTTGACATCCTCATTAAAACATTTTAAAGGTTAAACGTTTGAAAGATTGATTTGTCGATGATTTGTTATAAAAACATTACTGTTCTTGAACTCCCGTATTGCATTGGCCATTTTAATATTCGTATATCAAAGTCGTAATCATCGATACGTAAAACCTAAAGATAGGATATTTTCTTTAAGAAAAGTTATTCGTTATCCGGGTGGAGTTAGCGATTTCGCGCCCTAGAGCGAAAGGTACGATCTGGAATAATTACACTTTACGTTCCCAGTAATTACAAATAGTATGTAATATAAATGTCAGATCCTGAATGATTTTTTCATTACAGTTTTCAACAGTTGTATCTTGTATATAAAAAGTTTGTAACAAATTTCGGAGCAGGCCTATTTGATTTAAGATCACCTGAATTTTCAGAATACTTGAGCCGATTTTTTAAAAATTGTATTTGTTTTTATTTCATTGTTTCACATTGAAATTGTTTCAGAGTTCTTGAATTTTATTAAGAAAATAAATCTTATCTTCGAGACTTGAACATCAAAATGTGTATGACCCATCAAAAAAAATTGTTTTTCGAGATTTCACTGCAATACAGCGGCTTTCAGGTTTGTATTTACTATAGTAAATCCATAGTAAAGACTGCCGCACTCCGTGTGTTTTGATGCCGCCAGGTGGCGACTCGGCGTTCGCAGCTTTTTTTCTTAGAGCCCGTGGCTCCCGTTATTGAAGTGGATTTTCATTTGGTCATAAGAAGGACCGTCGGGCATCAAGATATGATAATACATAATGCATCTCGTATACGCACGTTTATCTATAGACTACTTACACGACATTGAAATTTGTGTGTATAATAATGGCATTACATAATATATTTTTTAACCGGCTAGAGTGTGACATTCACAAACCTAGCGCAGTATTAATTTTTGTTTTTCTCTTTGTTCCCTTGTTCATCGTAAACAAAGAACGAAGGAAGAAAAGTGGACTTTTCATACACTATGATATCTATAGTTTACGAATATTTTTAAAAAGTAAATATTGACTCCTTTCCATATTTTTTATGACAATTTCTTATACAATTTCTCTCAGAGAAGGTTGTAATTTTCTGAAATGACTATTTCAAAATAGTTGAGTCTATTTGTCTATTATGATAAGTAACATTTTCAATCATGAAACAATAGTTAAACTTTACTATTTCAGAATAGTTATATTAACTATTACCATGTCTAGTCCTCATTTCACACTATGATTCATCGTAAAAAATGGTCTTTTCAACTAATTTTTTTTCTGAGTGTACAGTGAAAAAATCCACTGTTTAACTTTTTGCGGCATACATTTTTCTTTATACGGGAAACATCTCAAAATTGTTACTGGGGGGTTACTCTGAATTTTAAATACATAAGTCTGAGATCAGATTCATGACCAAAAATCTGATCTCAGCGACCCCAAAAACCCCCAAGTACCCAGTTTCATTGTGAAAAAATTTAAATAATTTAAAGTACTGTATATTGCCCAATCCGCCACCCTCAAAACCCCCTAATTAACATTGTCATCTAAAATGGACGAAAACTGGCTCGTACCAGTTTTGGCACTTTTTATTTGAAAACGCCTACCAGTGAAAGGGGTTAAAAAAATGAATTTTCACTTTTAGAAAAGTGGTCCAATCGGTACTGTATCTAAAAGTGAGATTTCACTGTTATGCAGTGAATTTTCACTTTAAAGACTTTAGAGTATGCGACTGAAAGGGTTAAAAAGCTTCATTTTGTCGACGGACGTCACGGTTCTCCCGCGACGACGTAATCGGGAGCGCGCGAAAAGCGACACTTTCACGCGTCGTTGACGAAGTGTACAGAGGACTTACTAGGAGGAGGTGTACGAGAGATCTCTCTCGCGACAGTCTCATGGGTCTCATGCAGTCTGGCAAAGGTCTACCGCAGGGCCGGTGCACATGCACGTATACGTATGTATGGACGTGAGGAACGGAACGCGGACCGGAACGCGCAACAGCAAGGAGTCGGTGCACCGGGGGAGGCCGACGCGGCGCAGCATCCTGGCAGAAAACTGCCGAGAACGATGCAGAATGCGTATAGGTATGTGCACTTTGGGTGCTACAGGGGGCAAGGAATCCGAACGGCCGAGTCAGGTGCCATGGCGCTTGTATCGCGGCACCCAGCGCCGACCATGCCGAACGTGGCGCCCCGGGCGGACGGATCTGTTGCTCGCTTTTTTTTTTTGTTCTCATCTTTTTTTTGGCTCCCTCTTCCATATCGACGCCTCCGGGCTTGTCGGGTGCACTAGACTCGCGATGGAGGAGGATGCGGGATGATGCACTTTCGTTACGGACGAAATAACCCCGCGGTCGTCGGTGGAGGGGGGAAGGGATCGCCGCTGAGCGACTCGGTTAGGGCTTGTTTGTTGTCGCGAAACCTATACACGGCACGTATGTGTTGCGCATCTACCCGCGAATCGATATGACGAATCGAGCGGTTCGGAGGAAACCCGAAGGGGTTATTGACGGACGGCTGGGGGCTTCGAAAGTTGTTGTAGACACAATTGGCAAGGATATGTGTGCGTACACACGCTGAAAAGTAAGAGGGAGAGATATTCTATGCTACGCGTTTACTAACCTCAAATTTTGTAATAAGAAAACGTTAGCACTTCAGTTTCCGTTGAGCAAATCCAGTTTGGTTTTATTCAGGTTCTTTTATTGTACAATAATAATATAGGGTTTGACTCCCCTATAGTAAAATTTAGTCGGTGGTCCCAAAAATGTTGAAGTAACTATTGCCTATCAGCAGAAAAACGTTTATTGTATATGCATTATGTATGAGACATGAAGCTGCAGAATCTTGTGGTTCTCGAAGTCTTTGAAAGGTATGTACAAGTATACACGAAACAGAATAAAATATAAAATAGTTATTTTCGTATCAAGAACGTAAAATAACTTTTCTCACATGATGTGCGCAAAATGCTATTTTGCTCCCTATATCGCGGGAGCACAATAGCACGCCCTCGTATGAGAAAATAGTATGTGCAACAAGAGAGAATAGGTATTTTCCTCCCTAGTAGCACAATCTACTATTACGCCCGTAGGTGTCGGCTGATCCGCCTTGGGGGTGTAAAAATTTACGCCCGTGATACGAACATAATTTTGATTTAGTAGGTGTGAAAAATGCCTATTTTTCAATGATTTTCAACGATGATGACTCAGCAAAATCCCCGTCTTAATAAATTGGTAATTTTAAAATGGCCTTTCTTTCCTATACTGAATCAAAAAAACCAGTTCCGTTCAGTGTGAAATAGTACATTACGATACGAGTGCACAAAGTAGGTATTTCCCACACGAGCGAAGTTTGTCACCCGAGCGAAGGGAGACGCACGAGTATCGTATACTATTTTTCCTATTAAGTGCGCAATGTTCGACACCGGTATACAACATTTAAAGTGGTGGTGCAAGGGCGGTGGCGAAGGGGGTTCGGGGGCAAAGCCCCCCCCCCCCACCCAAAACAGTTTTTGTAAATGCTTTTGTAATAAATATATAAATTTAGAAATAGATATATATATATATATATATATATATATATATATATATATATATATATATATATAATACATTATTTATTATCGTTATTACTGTTAATTGTTATTTCACCATACAAAATCGAACTTTGCGCACTATAATAGGAAATAATACATTACAATACTAGAGCCCAAAACAGGGGATTTGCGCATGAGTGAAACACGTGCGATAGTCAGCTGCTTCGTACGTGTATGTATGCTTGTTTTTTATTTCATGAGAGAAATTTTTCGCGCACTTATAACAGTCCGCGAAATTTAATTTTGCGCTCGGAGTTCGAAAGAATCTGTTTTCTCGATCGTGACAATAATATTAAAAATTACTTTAAATTAACTAAAGTAATACGATTTTTAAGAAAAATTACAGGTTTTCATAAAATTGAAAGACTTTTTTCAGAAAAATATACGTGAATAAAAATGAAAAAATATTGATTATATTAGATTATTTACGACAATTATTAAGTAGACTTTTCGAAATGTAAGGTATACCGTTAAAAAAAACGGTTTTGAAAAGGAAATCTAGTAGCGGGCTATTGACTTTTGACAGTCATATGTTTAACACATGTAACGAAGTTATATCAGTCGTACTAAGCTAGTCTCTTTCTCGGTTCATTTCACTCAGACGAAAAATGTTTTAAAAAATATAAATTCCATAACTATTTCTCGAAGATTAGCCCTGCAAGCTATATTTTTAAAAAATGCATTTTATTCACAATATTGTAGAGTACAACATACTAGTTTTGTACATGTGCGACAAAACTCATTACATAGTTACAAAACTGTTTCGTTCGAAGGTTGAAAATGGGTTTCCGCATTTTTTAGCCCCGCTAAAAGTTGTATTCAAGTTTTTAAACGATTTTAAAAATTAAAATATCCAGAAAACATCCAAAAATTAAAATAATTGAAGCAGCAAAATTGTTAAAATTTTATTGATATTGATTTATTTATAATAATAATTGTAGAAATTCAAAAAAATGTTAATAATAATTATTTATTTCCATGAAATGATTTTTTAATAACATTAAAATTATTAAACCATTGAATAATCAACACTTTATATAATAATTAAAAAAAATGAGTTTAGAGGACAAAGGCAGGGAATGTGTTAAACATTGTTTATATAGGATCAATTTTTTTAGACATACCAAAGCGACAAAAATGTTTGATGGTACCTTGCAATTTATCCTGCGGTTATTTTTTTTTAAATGGCAGTACGTTAAAAATGAAAAATAAAATGTTACTTTAGTAAATGTAGCATGTTTCGAAGGTAACTAAAGATACGGAAATGACAAGAAACTAATCGAGAAGTTGAAAATCTCATGTTTAATTTCCATTTTTCATCGTTTCTTTGCCTTAACCCTTTAACGCCCAAAGTGACCATTTTTTGACACTACTTTCAGTGATGTACAGCATCAACTTAAAATTGCACGTTGAGTGGTCATTTCTAACGTAAAATTTCATGTACTTTCAGAATCCGGTATCAGAGTTGTCGAAGAAATTGTTAATAAAAAGTTATGAACAATTTTGTAGAAAAAATCATGAATTTTTCGACAATTCTGATATCGGATTCTGAAAGTACATGAAATTTTACGTTAGAAATGACCACTCAATAATTTGTTGAACAATTTTAAGTTGAGGATGTACATCACTGAAAGTATTGTCAAAAAATGGTCACTTTGGGCGTTAAGGGGGGAAGGTCCCGAAACGAGATAGATTTTTAAGAATTTTTTTTTCTAACAAGTGTTGTTTTTTTTGTTTAAAATCTTTTATTGCGAGATAGATACATCCTTAGTATACGATATGATTTTTTTTAACTCTCAATATGACGGACTGCTTTATTTTTTATCTGTAACAAAAAATCAAAAGAAGTTTTGTTAGTAACATTATTTTTAATACTCCAAACCTATAAAACCAAAAAAATGTAATTTCTACCAAAATGAGGGAGATTTTAATAAATTGAACGTTTTTTGTTAATTAATTTGTTTGAATAAATTCCGTAATTTGCATTAAAAAATCCCAACCATAGATTTGGAGTATAGCCAGATGTTTGAAGAAGACCACAAAATTTCAAAGCATCGAATAATCATTTTTTGAGTTATCGTGCAAGCAGTATGAAAAAATGGTGTTTCAAGAAAAACGCACCTGCGGTCGAAAATATGCCGACATTTCAAAACTAATAAACATTTTGTTTTAAAATGTTAAGAAGACATCCTTGAAATGTTCTAGAACAAGTACAACAATTTTCAAAACATCGAAAAAAAAATTGTCGGGACCTTCCCCCCTTAAAGGGTTAATGTACCGATGAGATATCAACTTTATACTTTAGCAAAAATTCTCAAGCGGCAATCCTATATTTTTTAACGATGGTATAATTTAAAAAAAAAGAAGTCGAAAGGAAGAAAGCCGCAAAACGCAGGTGTGTACGCATTCGTTTCTCGATTTCACGCCCTGCTCATCGCGGCGCATCTCGTATGGAAAATGCAGCGGCAACGAGGAAAAATTGATCGTCCCCTCTCTCTTTCTGGGTGTTCTCTCTGTCGGCGCGCGTGCATCGGTAGCCGAGAAAACGCCAATCGGAGAGGACGTTCCCGTGTGCGCGTCGAGATTCCAGTTGCAGGCGCGGGTGACGGCGGCGGCGGTGCGTTCGTCACACGGGGTGCGAGTATTTCCTCGACGACACTGTCCGTGCTCGATTCCTCCGACCTCCGGGGGCCGCCGTGTAGCCGCTGCATACACACACACACATATATATACGTACACCGACGCGCTTTCCTCGACACGGTCGATACGGCAACGCCGCGCCCCGTCGGCTTACAACTTCGCACACATGCGCGCGCGCGTCCCTCTGTCCCTCTCGAGCGATCCCTCTCTCTCTCTCTCTCTCTCACTCGAACAACGAGAAACTCTCGCGTCGGGCAGCAGCGGAACGTTCTCGCGAAAGTCACTTCCCCGATTGCTGCCCCCCTCCCTCCTCCTCCTCCTCTCACGGGATTTTCGATCGCGATCTACGCTATTTCTTCGTGAATTTTAGTTTTTTAAGGCGTAAAAATGCAACGGCCAACAAGGAGAAATACTGGTGCATATATCTGTCCGGCGAAATTTTGTGAGGATTATGCGAAACGGCAGTAATGAGCGATAAACGCGTTAAAGCGAGAGTTTGGCAACGTCGCCGACAAGGAGAGCGAGGCATAAGGCGCGCGCGGAGGGCCGCCGGCGGTAGCGACGACAACGGCGACGACGGCGGCGGCGGCTCGATGGGCGTGGGACGCTATAGCGACCGTGCATGTACGGCGCCTGAGTGGCAAGGGGTACACTTAACGGTGAGGAGAGGGGAGGTGAGGCCTCACACGCCGCAAAGGTGGCACAGGAGCGATAGTCCAGTCGGATTAGATTTTTTTTTTCTGGAAAAATCGGTGTAGTCCAGTCACATTAGGTAAAAAAAGGGGTCAAACTAGGAATGAAAGATAATAAGCTGTAAATTGGTATAAACCTTTGTTTGGGAGTTATAAATGTTGTCACAAACGTCACAAATGTCATCTGGTCCGCGTCTTGAGATATCGAAGGTCAAAGGTCGCAAAAATCGGCTTTTCGCGAATATCTCGCTTTCTATTGCTTCAATTAGATTTGCACCTGGGATAAAAGTTGGACAGTATAAAATTCTCTATGCCTTTTGTTTGAACTTTTTTTTCATACGATCAACCGTTTTTGCGGTAGACCGCGAGGAGTGCACAGCGTACGGTCATATATGGCCTAATGCAAGGTCAAGCGTTGCGGTTATCAGGACGTTGTATATAGTTATTTTTGTATCAAGGGCGTAAAATGGAGTTTTACGCCTCGCCAATAGAACCCAAAAGACGACAAAGCCGACTCGAGATTCATGAGAGTGAAAATTCTAAACCTGAGATTCAAACATTGTTTTTTGATGCGGTAGGCGTAAAATACTTTACGCCTGGATTTGCGGGCCTAAAATGCTAATTTCACGCCACCGTGGGCGTAAATAGTACATTATGTGCCAAGGGCGCAATTATCGATCTTCGACAATTGTGAAGTTTGTCGCCCAAGCGAAATGAGGATATGACACTCGTCGGAGATCGATATTTCGCCCGTGACCAATAATGTATTTTTTTATCCGATTGTAGTAGGACTCGATAATTCGCGGTCGAAAGTCTCGTCCTAGGCCGAGAAATAGAGTTTTACGGCCGGAGAAAGCACATATGATTTTGGAGATGAATATGACCGATTATGAGAATGATGACAATGAATTGAACATTTTCGAGCGATAACAAGAAAACGAAGAAGAAGATAACTAGCTTCCATTTACAATTTTATTGTAATTAAAATCAACAAAAATTCTGTTTGATACACGTGTCCGCAAAGTAGACACTTTACAGACTCCTTTTAGACCGGCTTAGTCGGTCCTCGGACGCACAATCTCCATTCGGTCCATAAGATTGAACTTTACGGCCTAGGACCGAAAAATACTATAATAACATTTCCAAGAGTTTAATTTTCATCATTAATAATATTGTTGAAATATATTTCCATAATTTTTTTAAGATTCTTTGTCTGATTACTCAAAATTCGTTAAAAGTACTAGTTCTTTTTTAAAATAGAGATAATTTGTCGTTGGCTTCGAAAATTTCAAAATACCTACGGTAAAGTTGTTGAGAATCTTTTTCCCGAAAAAATAAGCCATGATTCGTTAAAATCCGTTCATTTTTAAAAAATTCTTAACAGCGGAGAACAAATTTGAAAAAATAACAAAAGTGGCTCGACAAATTATTTTTGCACATTTAATTTTTTTTTCAAGAAGAATAATGCTTTTACTTTTCAACAATATTATTAATAATGAAAATTAAATTCTTGGGTATGATATTCTGGGGTCTAACTACAGTACGAATTAATTACAGTACGAATCATTCGACTGTACAACATAACGACACAACAATTAAATATGTAACGTTCATTTTAATCCGAGGCGAGGAACAATATACGAGTACGTCACCGTCATCGGACTTCCATTTATTTATTTATGTATATCCGACGATAACGAACGCACTGATTAAAAGGCAAAGCGAGAAAATCATCATCGACAAAGCAGAACTTTATCGGCCTCCCGGTTGGCATGCGTATCAAAGCCAGGCATCGACTGGTAGATGCTATACAGACCGAAAGAAATATTTTTTTTCCGAGAACTCGGAAATTACAAGTTTACATTCGCACGCGTTATACACGCGTTTCGTCTCTTTTTTAACGAAACGCTTCGAATTACGTAGTCGCCGGTATACGATCACATATATGCACGAAAGAAGACGCGTTTACACAATCGCACTCGTAACTTTGATACACACGTCGACGCAAGTCGCATAGACCGTGTAAGAATGCGCATATACATTCGTATACGGGTTGAATATACGGGGGGTTCCCGCATGGCGGTTTCGCGGTCACTTGAAAATGTCTCATCGCATTTCTTTCTCTTTACCCCCCATCGGTTCTCCCATTGCCATCCTCCTTCCAACACGCACACGGCTCGCTCCCCCTCTTCTTTATCGTACGTATATATGCGTGAGCTGGTACCTACGTAGCTTCCCCACTACGTTGATGGCCTCTGACGAGTAATACGTACATTGTTCACATGTGTATACGTGTACACGGGGGACGGCGTAAACGCCAAGTTCGTCAGTTTTATTCGACGTAATTCGTAAAGTACATACGTATACGGGTAGCCTAACAGGATTTTTCGAGCGTGGGCGTACCCTCGCTGCCTATTAACGGGGAGCTTTACCCTAATTTTGCGTGAAAAGACGCACCGAATAATAATTGACTTATTATTATCGCCGGAATCGACGCTACGTTTATGTAAGCGCGGTACTTGCTCGAACAATGAAATATGCCGGTTGGAGAGATAACTTTGTACGTGATTAGATTTTGAAATTTTCGAATTGAGCTAGCTGGGAAGGAAAAGTCCTTTGTCATGTAAAAAAACCGATTTTTTGGAAATGGTCTTAATTAATGGTAAAACTGCTTTTTAGTTCAGAGTTCATCCTAGACATGTACAAAATTAAAAAAATTGTATACTTCGACCCAGGACACAGGTCTAAAGTATTGACTTTGTCTGGTGCGGGTCGAAAAACCGACAAATCCAAAAGCCGACAGGTCAAAAAATCGATAGTCACAAAGCCGACAGTCAAAAAGCCAACAGTCGAAAAGCCGATACATAAAAAAATAGATGGATCGTCAGGACAGTAATTTTTTTAACTGTCGGTTTTTCGGGCAGACATTTGTCAGTACACGGAAAAAAATAATCCAGTGAAAATCCCTGTACTAAAATTCGAAAGAATATTACGATTCAATTAATAGTAAATGTCTGAGAACTTGTCAAGAACCATTCCGGAATTCTACAAAAATATTAACTGTAACGTTCAAGAAAAATTTAAAACAATGTAGAAAAGAATGATGATGACACAATTTTAATTTTTAAATCTACGCAAATAAAAAAATCCTTACTCCGACGGAGATTCGAACCCGGGTTTGCTGAACGGTAATCATACACTTTAGCACGCTCGACCACTGTCACGTTATTATTTTTAACTATAAATAAGGCCGACACGATGCCGATAGAGAAACCTGTACTTCCCGCACATGAAGTGTTCGAAGATTTTCAATTCTCCCAAACTTGAACTAGACTATTTGACTTTCATGGATTTCCGAATCAATTTGTGAAATATATTAAGCTAAAAATAGGTTTCATCAAACCTTGTGGATAACAAAAAATTGTGTTTATCGCGTGTTCAAAACAATAAATTATCGCTGCAGTAGCGACAGAAGATGTCGCTGTAAGACTACGTAGGCTTTCATATTAAAAATATGTAAATTAAACTACATTTATAACGGTTAAACTAAATTTAACGTTAGTTTAAACTAAAGTAAATCTAATATCCAGATTTTGAAAAGAATGTCGTCAAATAATTTTAGTCTTCCGATCGGTCCTGCAGCGGCAGGTTGGGACCTGTTTAGATCGTTTAAAATTTTAGATTAAATAAATTTGTTCTCTTTAAATACGACGACTAAAAAAATTAAAAACCGGCTCCGAAATATTGAATTTGGTGTTCTACAGTAAAGCAAAAATCAACTGCATTGTTGCATCAATATTTAACGAAAGCTGCAGCACGGTGTTAATGATCATGAACAAATTGGATGACCGAATTGGGATCCAGGTCTACAATTTTTGCGTTAATGAAGCACCACAAGCGAATCGACACACGGGACCGCCAAACCCATAACAGCTCAAAAGAGGCAAAAACGCATCGTAGGATTAATATTATGGTTAAAAACGAGTTCTACGGAGAATCGAAGGGGCTATATTATGCATCTGGGATCGATGAATAGCACAAAGCTGACATACGTCGTTTTGAAAAATGTTTACGGCCTTTTACGAATTTGAGGTTACGATTTCGAAAATTTTATGGATGATGACTTTGAAAGATAATTAAAAGTTTTCTTGGTTGGGACACAAATTATTTGAACAAACGCAATTTCAATGTTAAATTACGTAAAAATACACAATTTGCAGTCGTTTTTCAAAGGTCGAAATATCATTGAAGCTAATGGCATTATTAATACACAAATTTAATTTAAAAATAGTCATTTAAGGTATTATTTAAACGATTTATGATGAACACAGGCGAAATTTATATTCGCTAATATTTAAATAATTTCCAACATTATTTTGTCTAACGTGATAGATCAATTACATCGGCAATCTAAAGGTCTCGAGTTCAAGTCCCAGCGCATCGTAACTCTCGCATTCGGTTCTTATTTCTTATTTTATTTTGTAAATTGAAGATGAACAATAATTATCAATTAAGAATCAAGAAAATTATCAATATATAAAAATATATAAATCACATTCCGAATTCAGCACACAAGTTTATGTAAGAATAAATTAACGTTTAAAAAAAATTAAAACATTTGATTATAAATTCCATCTTATTCCTTCATAAGACATTTATATATTACAGAGTTACTTGCATATTAAGATATGAACATAAAATTATAATTTATTTGGATTTAAATATTACAATTAATTAATTCTTTGATTGTATGTAGATTGTCATAAAAATGTTTCACGTTATTATACTCGAGAAAAAATCGCACATTTTTCGACCGTGAATAAAGAGGTTTCCCCTTAAAAGGAAGCTTTACCCCTAATTTTGCGTGAAAAGATGCACCGAATAATAATTGACTTATTATCACCGGAATCGTCGCTACGTTTAAGTAAGCGCGGTACTTGCTCGACTGATGAAATATGCCCATTTGAAAGGTAATTTTGTGCGTGATTAGATTTTGCAATTTTCGAATTGCTCGAGCTAGAGCGCGAAAGGGGAACGTTAATTGTCCCTCTCTACTCATGTTTTTGTCTCAAGTGCCATTTTACAATTACCATAATCGCGAAACGATAAAGATTCGAAACATTTCCTAATTAGTTTTCTGCCGTTTATGATTTTTTTTTCACTTTATGATTTTTCGCTTTATTGCTCTTACAAAGTTAGGTTCATGTACGCGTGCATTAGCGCAATGACATGTGCGAATGAAGGGTAATTAACTCACAAGGTGCGTGACTGTACGCGACTTGGACGTTTGTACGGTTTCTATATGACGAAAAGCCGCGCGAGGGTCAAATAAGAAATAAATGTTGCTTATTGACAGATGTTCGAAAAATAAAATGTCAGTTTATCTACGTCAACTGATAATTGTTAGAAATATTATTTAAAGAAATAGTTGTTTTTGCCTGCTTGCAAAACATTAATTCTTATGCCAGTGTTTGAAGTGGACATCTTGAAACATTGTTCTCTTGTCACGCGGAATGATTGACAAGACAAGGTATATGAAACTGAAAAAAAAGGTATTTTTTTATTCCAAGCTCCTGAATTGTGTCGTGATTTATTCCTTGCGGTTGTCAGGTATTCTCGCTAGAATGCGCTGGTGTCCTTAAATACAATTTAATTCCTCGTAACAAAATTATAATGTTACGTTTATTGATATCGACCGATCTTTATCAAAAATATAACCCCTTGACCGTGATAAATTACAAATTACGGACATTCGATGGTTCTATATATATAAAATTTTGAGTATACATACGATATTTCATTTCAATTCACCGCACAATACTTCCTACAAAAAAAAAACACACAAAAATGGTTTGTACAAACAACTTTGACCTTGAACTCGATATTCAAGGTCATTGGAACGTTACAATATTTTAGATGTAATTTTACAGTCTTTTTTAAATGAACTCCTATTCTTTTTATTTCTAATAGAGTCGGCAAATTTACGTCTGATGTTTCAAGTTTGACCTTGGTCAATGTTAAAATAATTTTCTAAAAAATATTTTTATTTTTTGTTTGCAATAAACATTCTGAAGATACTTTTACGATTGATCAACGTTAACTACAAAGACGGCCATACTGGGTTTGACGGTCATTTGACGGTCAGAGGTCATATTGACATAGAAGTTGTTTATTAGGATCGAAAATTGTAAAAAAGTATTAATAGAATGTAATATTTGTCCTTGATATCGTTTTTAATACCAAAGGTTATTTTAATATTAAATTGTTTGTCCTGGACGCAAAATGTTTGACAAAAATGAGTAATTGTGAATAATTTCGATGGATAAAATTATAGAAATCAAATTTAACCAAAAAACAAATTTTTTATATTATTTTGTATAAAGAATAGTTTTTTTTATCTGAAGCATGCTTTATTAATCACAAAGATTAAGACAGTTGTCCAAAGTCTAAATCGGCTGATCTAACGTAGCGGTCGAATTTGTTTTAATAATTGAATTATTATTAAATATGGTGACTGCAGACATTTTTCGTGCCTTTTTTATTTATTGCACTTAACAAACCTAATTACAGGTTTTTTAAGCAATCATAATATATATTTCGTAACATATTTTCGTAAAAACATTATGACTAACTCAAAATCGATAAATTATATGAAGAGTCGAAAGGTTTTTCAGTTTTTAAGATTGTTAAAGAATTGAAAGCTACATTTATGAAATTAAGCAATTTTTTACAATGTTGCATTTTGGAAATTTAACTTCAAATTGTAATGATTGATCATAAAAACCCCTAAATGCCAAAAATATTAAAGATTAAACAAAAATGAACAAATTTAATTATATTTCGTAGGCAATATACAGAAATGTTGTCGCTGTATCGCAAAAATTTAAAATAAAAAAAATACTGAAATATGTGTAACAATATTGTATGTCCTTTTATCGCGTCGTTACACTTTACACATGATTACAACAATAACGTCAGTGAAATCGGATGGGAATTGAGCGAGAAATGATCTAGTTCAGAAATTTCTCGTTCGATTTCACTGGAGTTATTATGTCGAATCTACGCTAAGAATCGAGTTGTGGAATTGTAGAAATATTAAAAAATTTGAGATAGAGGTTGATACTATACCATAAACTGCAAAATATTTGATTGAAAAATTTGTTGAAAAATTATTGATTATAAAAAATTGTGTCGTGTTTGAAAAATTATGTTTTGCTTAAACATCATTATTACATTTTTAGGAAAGTAAAAATAAAGTAGTTATTAAATGTTTGCAAAAAAATAATATTTTTAACATTTTTTCATTAATAATAGTATATTTTCGTGGTGAAGAAACAAGGTTTTATAGGGTATGATATAAATCTCTTACAATCGTTGGATTAATTTTTCTAACCATACAGACTTCTGTTTTATTAATTAAGTTTAAGTTTCATAGCGGGCATCAAATCCGGCGACAAACAGGTACAAAAAAATTAATTAATGGTACCGAAAAAATGTGTGCAAATAATCATTTCTTAATTTATTTAATGTTCACGGTTCGAAGTATCAGCAAAAAACATCTTGCAATTTTAATTTAATTCTAGTAATTTTTATTTTAATTAAAAAAAGATTTAATTATAAATTACCTCGACAAAGCGATAATATGTAACTTTTTCAAATATGTATCTGCTATGGGTATTTTGTTGTTTCGAAGAAGAAGGCAAGGCCAACGAATATTCAGCGTTTTAAACAGAACATTCGACACATGTTACGTGAGATCCTTCTTTATGCGGGCAACTAAGGACGCTCACAGCGTGTTTTAAGACGACGTTAAAACTTATTTCGAGTGTGTTAAAAAATTCAAAATAATTTTAGTAATTCGAATTTCCGTTCATACATATGTAAGTTTTAAAATCATTTATAAATTTTAACTTTAAGAAATGTTTTTTTCACTATTCTCTTGGAAAAGAATGAAAAGAAATTTATTTGTCAAAACAGTCGATTACATATATAACTATACATTTTTTATATTATTTATTTTTTTTTTTAGAAAAAAAAATGAAATGTTTTTTTTTTATTGTATGTCCAAATAAGTTGTTGAAACTTTTAAATCAAATATGTTTCTGTTTTACTACCAATTTCAACGTGTGCGAAGTCTACGGAGTTGTACACACTTGATAACGAGTTCGCTTAAGATACGGAATGTAACATAACCCATAAGACACACATTTATCGAGTACCAACGTTTTTAAAAATGCATTCAAGCCATAAATATTTTATTCGTTTCGCGATTTTATTAACATAATTACACGTAGATAGCACCGAGCGTCATTTATGCGCATTTCTGTATCGGACTGTCCGATATTTTCCACTCTCTCTTTGCGTCTATTATCATTCTTTCCTCGCTTTCAACTCCTTTTGGGCCTCCCTCGTTTATAAGCACTCAAGGTAAAGTTTCATCGTAAAGCACGTTTATTATTTACATAAAGAAAAAACAAAATGGAGACTAGTTAGGCAAATATTCAGATCTACCAACGGATGTTTACCCAGATATGACGCAAAGGGTTTTTATCGTACTCTCAAGGAAAAGAACAAAGGTTTCGTGATTCGTTTAAATTTTAGTATCGGTTCATCATTTTTAAGAATATAATTTGGAAACTTTGATTATAGTGAATAGTTGAAACAGTGATTAAACGTTTGGATGAATATTCGTAAAACGTATCCTATACTTTCAAGGATTTAGTTTGTTTTATACCTGTGCTTCGAAGCGTCCGCTGCTACTTCGTATTCGGTTGTCTGAAAATATTTTTTATGTTGCTCAGGTTAATTCGTGTTTGTACTAATAATAGTAGAGACTTTCAATTTATTAAGGTACACAGAGAGAAAAAAAATGTTAATGAAACCGAGAAAAAATAGCAGAATCGATTTTAACCTCTTAAGTAGTAGAATTGACTACATGTAAGGTTAGAGTTGATATTTGAGGTTATGTACGAACGATTTAACAATCGGAAAATAGTAAATGGAACAATTTTATTGTACCGTTTACCATGGAAGTAGTTAATGCAACAAATTTTTGGATTTACGCGTTTTACTATAACAAAAAGGTTCCGTTAACTATTTCCTTTCTCTCTGTGGAATAATACAAAAATTGGCCTAGGTAAAACGTTAAAAATTAAACTATTTATTCAAATATTTCGAATGACCTGGATTTAGTTTAAATGGAATGGCTGTGTTAATTTCTTGATGAGAATCATCAGCGCGTCGAAAGTGCAGAGCAAAATCGTGTAAAAAGACGGCATTGTCTCTCACTCGATAGGAATTCAGGGAGAAATCGAGCGACATACTTATCGGTCGGTATTAGCCACATTAGCGTAAAATTAATAGGCAGCCTATGTAGGTTCAATCTTGGCCGGAAAAGGGCAACTTTACGCCCGCCATAGAAAAGGAAAGGGTGAGGAAAAGAGCGAGGAAGGAGAGAAAGGGTCGGCGTAGATCCGGCAACGTGGCGTAGCAACGGACGGAGAGAGAGAAAGAACGGACGGTGCGGTTGCATGAGAGAGACGGACGAACCGTTAGTCGTTTCGAACTATACATCTTAGCCGCTACGTAGTCGGGGGAAACCAAACCGCTTCTTGTTCTTGTACCGAAGTTAGTTTGCTTCCACGACTCACTCCCGGTGCTTAAGATAGTGACGTTAGTGGTAGTAGCTACTAGTAGTAGTAGTTAGTCGGCTTCGAAAATGCAACCAGCCGGCAGCTGTCCACCGAGCAGGAGTGTCCTTTTCTTTTCTCACTCTCACTCTTTACACGTGCGTCTCTCTCCCACTCCACTCCACCCCGTACTTGGACGCAATCTTCTTCTTCTTCTTAGCCAATCTCGGCATATCCCGTATTTTTTAATCGGGTTCTTTTTCCTTTGTCTCTCGACCCAATGGCTGATGACAAAGAGGAACGGTGGAACGGGAGAGAGAGAGAAAGACAGAAGGATTTATGGGGTCATTCCTGTCGCAGTTTACAGAAGCGTCGACGCATCTTGATGAACGCAGAAAATTCGCCGAAATGACATTCATTTTCGCTACTGACTAGAGTGCACTCTCGAGACCTTGCTTTCTTACCTTTTCAGTTGCGTTGGTGATGATGGTTCTGGAAACAAAAAAAAAAGTTTTTTTTTTGCAATAATATTAAATGACATTTTTAAGGTAAAAATTAACAAAAAATTAAAAAGTAAACTATAGACTTCTCATTGGTGGGGCATAAGCTGAATTTAATTTATTAGAATCCGACCCACGTTACATCTATTCATTAGGACATTTTTAAGGTTAGATAAAAAAAAAATATAGTTGCTAATGGTATCATGACGTCTTCGGTCGATAATGTGGCAATCTTCAGCGAAATATTAAAATTAAAACATATTTAACAATACTTCTTAAGAAGTTAGATTGTATTATTAATAGTATTGATGACGAGAGAAAACATTAGTTTTCTTGACATAAACGGAAACAAGGAAAAATAATTTTTCAACAACTTTTGTTAATGAATCAAATTTTTCTGCTTATTGACTCTTTAAAAACTTCTTAACATGATGGGTTTTAACGAATGAAGGCTTATTTCTTCGAGGAAAAGATTCTCTACATGCTCACAGAACAATTTTTTCAAATTTTTTAAGCTAACGAGAGATATTTCTATTTATTTTAAAAAAATTACAATTTTTTATATTTTCCACAAAATGTTAAGAAAAACTCGTTCAGTGAAATTGTAGAGAATCTTTTTCTGGAAAAAATAAGCTTTCATTCGTTAAAATACAGTCATTTTTACAAATGTTTAAAAAGGTGATAAGCAGCAAATTTTATTCATTAACAAAAGTTGTTTAACAAATTCTTTTTGTCATGATATGTTAGATAACATCTCTTTTTATCCGTTACACTATTAAAAATATCCGGAAAATTATAACGCTATTTTGCTATCAATAATGTAACGAAATGTTTCAAAACGGTGTTTCAGAAAAAGAAATTGCCTAATATTTTTATATCCTTAAATCATGTTCCTTTAAAATTACAAAATTGTTGGAACGGAATTTGTATACAACTCGGTCACATAGTTAGGTTTTTCGTCGCTAGGTGCAATTGCGACGTTGTTAGTTATTGTAGTATTGAATAATTATGACAATTTTCTTGAAATCGATCAATTTTCATTAATTTACGTAATTTAGACAAATAAATTCAGAAATTTGTTAACCAGTTCATTGAGAACTCAAACAATATTTTCATATTCATGAAAAAATCTATAATAAATATGTTTATCTTTAACATTTACTGTTAAATTCAACAAAAGTTCAAGGTTATTATAGTTTTGTGCAAGCAAAGATGGCGCAATACCCCATAATCATTAAAATGGCACAAAAAATTGGACAACATGTATACTATTTATAATTTTCGAATTAACGAAAAAAAACACGATTTGCATAGGTATTACTAAAACGTTCGAAATTGGACGATTTAGTGAATACTGACTTATTTTTCATTATTGGATAAATTAATTTTAAGTCTATATTTTAAACGAAATTATAGCTCTGCAGCAGCACTTTTCCGTCATACCTTCATCTGTGCACTTCTGGTTATAGTTCGTAAAAAAGATTTAGCTGCGCGAAGAGGGCATTTAAGGATCATAAAGATAGAGCGAGCGTAAGGAAGAGAGCAAGAAGATTTTTAAGGATTCATGTCTGTTCGGACAGTCTGGTTTTCGACGTTTTATCGATGAAACACATTATGCATTTTAAAGAGGTTCGCCCCGTAATACCTGAATTTCGTATTCTACTTCCTTTTTGACCATAAAATATGATAATAGCTGAAAAAAATGAATTCGAAGCAGTAAAAATAACAGAGATTTGTATTGTTATTATATTTTAAGGAAAACCACAGTAAAATTTAGAAGTTTTCGAACTTGTTTTTTGCTTAAAAGATAGCGTCCTAAAAATAATTCCAAAAAAATTCAGTAAAAATGTCCAAATTTTCCATTCTGCGGCGTCTTCTTTTATGTAGGAATCCATCTAGTAGAAGTTTGGACACGTGGAAGCTTTCTTGTGATTGGTTCCAATAAACATTGCGCCAAGAGATGCCATATTCCTTTAACTACTGTTCATATTTCGGGAATCGACGGAAAATTCGAAAAACTTTCCTTTTGCTTTTATTTTTTAGGCTTCTTTTTGTGTCTAACCATATCAATTATGATTTATTTAATTTTCTTTTTCAATGGTTGTATTTTGGCTAAAAAAGGATCTAAATAATTTTCAAGGAGGCGAATCTGAGGTAAAACTAATCATAAAACTTTCAGAATCTTTTATTAGATTTTTAAAAAATGCAACCATGAAAAACTATGCATGGCTTTTTTCAAAGAAACATGAATTAATCAAATGTATTTGTTTTTTATCTTGTTTTTTTACACAGCTATCGTTTCAACATTCTTGCTTGGAATAAAGAAATCGTATCCTCGAGACTTTAAAATGGGTATTTTGAAAAAAAAGTCAAAGCGTCCAAAATGGCAGCTGAAACATGAAAAAACCTTCGAAAAATTCAGGCAATTTCAATTAAAAATGCTATATTTTCAAAAAACTGCTACTAAACAAAAAGTTCTTAGAATTTGTCAAAGAAAACACTGACATTTTTTCAGAAATTTTTGAATACTTTTTTTAATTTTTCAAAATCTTAAAATTGTAAAATTGTTCAAAACGTTCTGTAAAAATTTTAATGTTATTCAATAAAATTTTTTCCGAAAGTTTATCATTTTGAAGTAAAAAATTCCTGAAATTTTCGATGGTTTTTTCGCGTTTGAGTCGCCATTTTGGGTGCTTTCACTTTTATTTTCAAAACACCTTTATACACCTTTTAAAGTACAAGTCTCGAGGACACCATTTATATACTTCAAACCAGAATTCCGAAACAATATAGTTTTCTACGGTTGAATTTTTTAAAAAATCTAATAACAGGTTCTGAAAGTTTCGTTTATATTACGTCAGATGAGCATCGTTCAATATTTTTTAGATCCTTTTTTACCTAGAATACAGCAGTTGAAAACTGTAGTGAAAAAATGCCCATTCAGGGCCTAATGGGTTAAAAAACTCCGATTTTAACGATATATCATAAGAATAAATATTAAAAGTACTAAAACATAATATTTAAAAAATGTATATTTGCAAATCAAATGAAGAAAGGCAGCGATCCCACGAGAAACAGAAACAGGAAGAAAGAAACAGAAGCGATACGGTGTGCACGGTCGTAAAAATGAGAATCGTAGAAAAATATAGAAAGTGATAGTGAGCGGAAGATAGGCAGGGGCCCGCAAACCGGGAGAACCGGGAAAACCAGAAAGTACTGCGGAATTCAATTCACAATTTTTTGGAAAATTCAATGTAACCGAATGTATTCTAAAAATACAAGTCAGTGTCGCGAATGACGTCAGAGACTTTACATATTAAAAGTGCACGATGCACATTTATGCGTTTTTAACAGAACATAAAAAAAAAGTGAAACTTTTTGTGTACTATTCGTGAGTTTCACAACATCTTTCGAAAACATGCGACATTGTTAATGCGGCAGACTTAAGAAATATTCACTCAACAGAACACAATGCACATATGGGGAGAAAAGAACAGACCTTGAGTTGTGGAGGGTAGACCATGAAGAGGTAGGCTGAAGCGGATGACGGAAAAGTGAGGTAAAAGGAACGAGCAGACTCTAAGAATGCAAGGAATGAATGTTTCAGGTATACGGACTTGAAGTCAAAATATCTGCTAATGCTCGGCACAAACGAAATATAACTTTCAAAAAAGATGTTTTTTTGAATACGAAGATTTTTTCAAAATATTTTTTGTGATACATATGTCATCATTTTTGTTAAATTTTTAAGCTAGCAAATATTCTTTGTTGATTTACAAAGTTACCAGAACGACAAAAATTTGTAAATAACAATTTGAATAAAATATAACAAAAAATATTGTGTTGTAAGTAGGAAAGAAACACTTATGCAGGATCATTAAGCGCATGAGATCTTTTTCTATTTTCGTTTCGGGTGTTCGCACCGAATATGTTCAGCAAAAGGGTGAGTCTTCCTGTGAAATTTTCCAGATGTCTACGTTGGGAGAACCATTGAAATTTTTCTAGTGATACGTATGTAGAAAAATATTTTAGTTATTTATGTCTTCACTTCATTAGTTTCATGAAAAAGGATTCTTAGTATACAAAATTCACTTTGATATAATCTTCAAATATAAATTTTACAGAAAAATCCCGTAGAATAAAAAATGGTAATCCCTTGATGAAAATCAGTCGGCGATTTCATAAAAAAAAAACTCTGATCATTTTTCTGTCGCAAAAAGTCGATATATCGAAGTTTTTTTTGCAAAAATCGTGTATTTTTACTGAAAATGGCTGTATTGTGGACTGCGAAAGGCAGTGATCGATTGTTTTTTATCAGATTTTTCTTCTTGGCCGATTTTGTCTAAAACCTAAATGGCGGCGCCAAGATTACACGCGCAAATTGTAATATTTCATTTTTTCGGACAAATGTCCGATATGGCTCTGTAATGATCGTAGAGGTAATAATTTGTATTGGAAAAGTGTTGCTTATAAATTGTTACTACCTAACCTCAAAAAAAGTTTATTTTTAACCTATAATTTCTCAGGTACAGTAATCCTTCGCTTATTCTGATTTATCAAGTTAAACAATATTCCGGCCTTCTTCTCTTATTCTAATTTTCTCCTGTCTGCTATTACAACATTTGCTGTTTCGATTTCTCTCTCCCACTCTCTCTCTCTCTTTTGATAACAAACAATCGATCACTGACTTTCGCCATCTACACTTACGGTAAAAATACATGATTTTTTCGAAAAAAGATCGAAATATCGACTTTTTGCGATGAAAAATCATGAGTTTTTGGAGTCAACATTTTATTTTTTGGGCGTAATAAATACGTAATTACTATCCTTTACAATGTGCAGTATCTACTTGTTAAATATGCGATTTTTGCGAAGAAATTTTGGAGAAATCGTCATCTTTATGAAAAAAAACACTTTTTTTTTATCGAAACGACGGGCGGATTCTGAAACTTTGCAGTTAAAAAATTGTCATTTTTTATTTTCGGGAAGAAATGGATTAAGAAGTTGAGAAAATTCTTCAAAATTGCAAGCACTTGGGAGAAAAATATATTAGAATGCGATTCGAGTTTATTCTTGCAATGGATATTTTTCGACGCTGCTAATGTGCAGAGGGCGATTAGTTTCATTAAAGGCAATACTCTTATATACTTGGACGGAATTGGAAATAACATTTGTGAACGCTATATACTTATGTGCGATCTCAAGCAGATCCGACGTAACGATAATGGCGGCGATAACGCTAATGGTACTGATGTAACGTAAACCTTGTTGCCGTAGTTTATTCGAATGTACGCAGACAGTGCATGCACGGCGCCTATTTCCTTTTGTTATTATCGCCATTGTATCTATTATTTTAACAAATATACGTGTCGTTGGTTTATTTGCAAATTGAACTATTTAAACACTCGGCGTACGGAGTTGAATCGACAATTGCGGCGGGACATGTGTTTCGATGCGCGATTATCGATGTCAAAGCGACAGTTTGTATTCTCTCGCATTTAATGATGAAATGGAAAGGGGAGAATATTCGATTCATTTTTGTGCATATTCTTGGGTGCACCTCAAAAAACCGACAAATCACAAAACAGACACTTCAAAAACCTGACATTAAAAAACCAGACATTTCAAGATGTACATATTCTGAAAATGTAATTAACGATTGATTTAGTGCTTAATATATAACTCGGGGGTCAAATTGATTTGGCCTTAAAGTGGCTTTCAAAATTAATCCCTTCCGCAAACATTTTTGACAATGAAATGACCTTACACTGAGGTCTCAAGGACGGCGACCCGAGATCATTTTTTAATAGTGAAGCACCAATCGGAGGGTCTGTATTTTGAAATATCGAATTTTTGAATGCCTGTTTTTTGATATGTCGAGTTTTTTAATTGTCTGTTTTTTTTATTTGTCTGGTTTTTGAGGTGCACCCACTTTGTTGTTTATGTCGATCAGTAAATAAATAGGCAAATGATAATTTAGAAATGAGAATATGGCAAACAGAAGAAAGAAAATAAAAACTCAGGATTATTTCTTTCATTGTATTTAAAAAGGAATTTTTGCTCTCATTAATATTTAATAAAAATAATTGTTTTCGTCATTATAATAGTAGATAATAGTATATTTCTTAACAATGTTATAAAGTTCACTTTTATGCACATGTGATGTGTCTGTGTATGTTCTGATTAGTCTTCTATTTTAGAGCAGATGGCAGAATTTGTTTTTAAATGGATGAAATTTGATTTTCTCGTTATTTCTTTTGTAGTACTTATTGCTGTATTGAATGCATATGCAAATCTATTGTGTGCAAATCAACACAATGCACGAAAAACGTATAATATAGACATAAGTTTAACGTATGATTACCGTTGAAATATATATATGACGAAAATAGATGATGGTGCATCCCGGGCAAGAATAAGAAAAAGAATAAGAAAAGTGGAGGGGATATTATCCAAAGGCCCGCGAAGGCGTACGAATGGGACCAATTTGTAGGTAACTGTTAGGATTAGGTCTTACTCGTGAGCATTCGGATCGTTAATTAGAACAAATTTCATAGTTTTGTTAAAATTTCGTCGGCGTTCGGGTGAAATCGGAAATCTTTGTTATGATTTATTATTATTCTTTTGTCTCGGAAATCGACAATAATGGCATATTTTAACGTTTTTCAATATGCTAGAACGGTTTTGTTTAGTTTGGGTATAACTAGTGAATAAAGAGTTCTATCACATTGAATAAATAAAAAAATCATAATCTAAATCATTTTCGAATTTTCTTTAGATTTGAAACGAGATCAAATCTTTACTTAAATCTCTGAAAAAAGAGTATAATAGGATTATTTAACAAATTAGTGCTTGACTTCAAAAACAGATGACGTCGTTATAAGAATTCATGAAAAAAGGAATTAACATTTTAATTAAAAATACGAAAGTAATTAATTTATGAATTTTAAATCTTGACTTAAATTAAAAATAACATAGCTCGCTAAGCTCATTTTCATGAGGAACGTTTGTAGGTCAGAACTTATTTTCAAAGTTCATTATTAACAGATGTTCTCATATTTTAATGTTTAGTTTATTTGACATTAAATAAGTAAGGGAAATAATTAGTACGTCTAAGTTACAGTACGCATAATTATATTTGTGTCAAAGGCCACTAAAATTCTCAATCTGTTCTGAATTAATTTCTTCCGCACTTTCTAGGACACAGACTATAGTAATTAGATTTGCCCTTACAGGGTCCGAATTTTGAAAAATGGATTCAGTCATTTTTTATTTAAGGGTTTTACCCCTTATTAGTGATAAAATTCAGCAATCTATTGTGAGAGTCACTAAGTTCTCACTTATTAAGAATGGAAACACACTCTTTCTGGAGTGAAAATTTCACGCTTAAAGAATAAGAATACAATCATTCAATAGAGTGGCGGAATAGTCACTATATAAAGAATGAATTTGCACTCCAAGAAATTTAGAGGGCACATTATTGTCACATTCGACGACGCTCATTTATGTGTATATCGTTCATATTAGGAAGAAAATGCATTTGTCTTCCTGCACTCTCAATTTCTTAAAGTGAAAATTAAGCCACTCTTTGCTAAAGGTAACTTTTTCACCATTCTAAAGTGGAAATTTCACTTTATTAGAGTGGCATCTTTCCATCCGCTATTAGTAAAGTGAAATTTCCACTTTAAAAATAGTGAAAAAGTCACTTTAAAAATAGTGAAAAAGTCACTTTTATCAGAAAGTGGCTCAACTTTCACTTTAATAAATTTAGAGTGTGGTATAAAATTGTTCGTTCTGCGTTTTTAAAATATTAATTTGTGCAATTTGTATTTTTCAAACAGAACTAAAAAACGACATTTATCACGTTTTTCTTTTAAGATTGCGGCTTAATTTTCGGCCATCCAATAAAAAGGTCCCAAATATCTTTAAAAAGCGTAGACTTTCAAAAGCTTTATCCGGATGGTCAGCAAGAATGTCAACCAAACAAAATGTAACGGGGGCCAAAATTAAAGAAGGAATACTTGCGAAATGAAGATTGTGACAGTTGCAAGTTGGGGCAAGTATTTGGTTTCGTCGGCTAGTTGCGCAGTAGGTCCGCGCACCTAATTATGTCTTAATTCAAAAGCTAACGAGCCTCGGGTCTCGGGCAAAATCGCATTCGATTCTTAGGTGCATCCGCTAAGGAGGCCTCAGGCTCCAGAGGGCGCAATTCGAGATAATCCAAAAGGCGACTCAGATAATTGTTCGAGATGGTCTCGATGCGAAATCTCGACGGCTTCGGATGAGATTTGCGGTATTAATGGCCTTGGCCGAGGCGTTCGTTTGTGTATGCGCGTGTGTATGTGTGTGTGTGTGCTCGGCGAACCAACCCGTCACTCGGCCGCAGGAGTCGGAGTGCTTTGGAGGTCACTGCACCTTTCCTCTCGTTGCTCCTCGTTCCTTGGTAACTCAGCTCGTGCTCTGCCTTTTCCATCCGCGTGGCCTCGAATCGTCAATCGCCATTTGTAGTCCTCCCTCGCTCGCTCTCTCGCTCGCGGAATTTCTCCGCCGAATGCATCTTTTTCGCGGATCACGCGATGCATGCCGAAATTTGGAACCAACACCGGTTTTACGCACCACTCGGATCTGCATCTCGTTCGTCAAACCGGGCTCCAGAAATTTGAGATGAGGACAAAGAGGCCAACCTCAAGATCAATTCGGTTAGAAAAAATTACCAAATTTCAAAAATTACATGTCAATTTGTGTGCGGGTCGAAAAACTGAGAAATCAAAAAGCCGACAAATCAAAAGCCGACAGGTCAAAAACCGACAGTCAAAAATCCGACACATAAAAATTAAGCACATCGACAAGCGGACAGTCATTTTTGTGTCGGTTTTTTGACCTGTCGAGTTTCCGACCCACACCGTGATTTTCATTTTTTTAAATGTCGGTTTTTTGTCTGCCGGATTTTGTCTGTCGCTTTTTGACTGTCGGCTTTTTGATTTATCAGTTTTTCGACCCGCACCCGTCAATTTGGAAAATTCTGGGGTGTGGGTCGAAAATCCGACAAATCAAAAAACCGATAGTTATCACGCCAACAGTCGAAAAGCCGACAGTCAAAATACCGAAAATTAAAAAAATGACTGTCCAATTGTCGATGCGTTTACTTTTTGTGTCGGCTTTTTCAATGTCCGCTTTTCGACTGTCGGCTTTTTGATTTTTCGGTTTTTCAACTTGTAGCCAAATTCTGCAGGATCACGCAACATACAATTTCTAAAAGTTTCTTTCGATCTGACTTGACGAGTTAAATGTTTCTGGAGCTACTAAATAGGAATCTGAAGTCTATTTTTATTAAATCACAGATTTTCATAACCTCAAAAATAATGTTTCTGAGCTAGGTAATTACGAAATAGAAGTCAGAATGTCAAAATCCAAAATGGCGGATTTAATATGAAAGTTGATTTTTTAAAAAATCTTCTAAATTGGTTAAAATGCTTTACTGGCAGGTATTCGAGGTTGCGATGTATATTATAAATATGATTTATACTTCTTTTAGAAATTTAAAGTAGTAATACGACATAACCTTGTGCACTGAAAGAAAAAAAAAGCCAAATCGGCTTTTGCATAGGGAGTATAAGTGGCGCTTAAAATTTAGTGCAATAACGATTGAAATTTGAAATCGTAAATTTAAACATTTGTGGTGCTGATTGAAAACCTGATAAATTAAAAAGCCGAATTGTCCAAAAACCGATAGTCATAATGATGATAGTCGAAAAGATGACACAAAAAAAGACACATCGACAAACCGGTTGCGGGTCGAAAAACCGACAGGTCGATAAACCGGCAGTCAAAAAACCGACAATCGAAGAGCCGAAAGTAAAAAAAAACGACACTTCAAAAATGACTGTCCTCGTGACAATGTGTCGACTTTTTGACTGTCGCTTTTTTGACCGGTCGGCTTTTCAATTTGACGGTTTTCGACTCGTACCCAATTTCATAATAGCTGTGTAGTTATTTGGGTGTTTTATAAACTTCATTTAAAGTAAAAAATCAGTATTTTTTGAGTTTATGGCTTCTATATACAAACCGGTGCAAAATACACCTAAAATATACTAAATCGTTGTTGGGGTGAGGCTTAAAAACCTGACAAATCAAAAAGGCCACACAACAAAAAAATAGAGACATCGACAGCGGACAGTTGTTTTTTTTTACTGTCGGCTTTTCGATTGTTGGTTTTTTGACTATCGCATTTTTGACTGTCGGCTTTTCGAGTGTGTAGGTTATTTGACTATCGGTTTTTTGACCTGCCAGCTTTTTGATTTGTCGGTTTTCAGATTGAAGATTTGTTGTCTACAAAAATGAATTAAAGTTACTAATTTTGATGAACAATGAGCCAAAGACAATCTTTGAAAATTAGAGCAAATGAAATGTTTGTTTTAAAATATTTAAATATAATATTTTAAAACACATGTCGGAGGCATTCGTTATTCGGTTGCATCAATGTATTAGTCATCGTTTTTAATTTTTAGGTCAGGACTGCAGTTTATACTAGGCGATAAATCAGATTGTGACAGATATATACATTTTGCGACTACTAATGAGAGTGCCGTTTAAGCATGCTTTCACGTTATAAAATTATCGAGTGCATTCAAAGAACAATGCCCTTAATGGACATCTAAAGTTAAATTTATCGACATTCTCTGTAAGTTTGTTCGGCACTTCTCTCTTATGTTATATTCTCAATCGACTTCAAAGAAATATATCTCGAGTTCTTCACCAGCGCACACTCTCGTTAAGAGAGATCGAATATCTTGGGCCTTTGATATAAAATGTTGTAATTTGTGTAAATGTTTGTTAAAATTATTATAAATTTTATATGTCTTCTGTTAGGTGTCGTTTTTTGTTGTTATCGAAATAAATATTTTGTTTAATAACAGACCGACAAAATTTTGCTTTTTGTTTGTCTTTGACAATCGGTAGTATAGCGGCCTTAATTGTTTATAATTTGGCAAATAAACAATTAATGCGAGATACTCAATTAAACTATTCTGGTGGTATTTGGGGTAGTTTATGCTACCTGAACCATTTTTCCTGCTGTAGGAATATGCGTGTACATTTCGCTGTTTTTTATGTTATTTTTCATCAAACTTAATTAGTTTTTATTTTTGTAAATCATATTTTTATTATTAGTTACTTTATTTCTTGAGTGTATATCTCAAAAGGCGATATAAAACTGTTTATAAGCAAATAGAATGTAAATAATAAAATTTAAACATTTTGGTCCCTCTATGTTTGTCGCTTATGGATTTCCTGATGTGGCCGCTAACTTCAGTTTCATAAAAACCAATGGAGTGATTTTCGCTCGCCAGTCAAATACTATGCCTTACATCTGATTTAAGTAATTTTTTGCTGAAAACACGATATAGAATCTAAATCTAAAATATTGTTACTCAGATTTTGGACACAGCGTATAGTTACTATTAAAAATTAAACAATTTCATTAATTAAACGTATTGATACTGTCTAGGATTATAGAATTAGGTGTTTTTTGAGGAAGTTAAAGTTTGAAAAATCGGATTAAAATAAAATCTTAATGTAATTAAGCATAAAAATATCATTTTTTAATTAGAAAATAAAATTGTAACATTTATGTTGTTTTTTATTCCGACTGCTAAATATAGAACGAAGTAAGCGACTAGTGCAAAGACAAAAATCAAAGGGAAGCTCTTTCACGCGCAATAAGCAATGCACCAGCTCATGCGGTTTTAGTAGTTGGTTTTACAACTGAAAAATGCATGTGGAACACTTGACACTTAAACACGTTTAACGCTTGTAAAGTCACCAGACACTTGACGTAAATAACTATACGTCATGAAGCAGGCACTTCAGGAACATACGTAGGATCATTATGGCGAATTCGCCACAGGCTGCGGAAATAATAAATTTCTTATTCTCATATATACGAGAAGGCGAGCTTGCGTCGCGTTAAAAAAACGCGATGTCAGTCGCATTGTAATATCGTCAGATTAACGAGGGATCGGGTAGCCGAGGTATAATAACTGCTAGCACATTGACAAGACAATATTAGAAACGACGACATATTGTTACAAAGGAAGGTTAAATAAAAGGGCACTGCAGTAAAATAAGCATGCATAATTTCAGCTCATTTTCACGCAGAATGATTGTTGGATAGATTTTTTGTTTGTGGGAAGTTTTAGTTATGTGGTTGAAAGGGGTACACCTTAAAAACCAGACAAATCACAAAACAGACACTTCAACAAACAGACATTTAAAAAAACTGACACTCAAAAACCAGACATTTAAAAAAACAGACATTAATAAGCACACATTTCAAAATTCAAATACATTTTGAAAGTCTGTTTTTTGACATTTCTGTTTTTGGAAATGTCTGTTTTTTAAATGTCTGGTTTTTGAAGTGTCTGTTTTGTGATTTGTCGGTTTTTTGAGGTGCACCCGTTGAAAGCAATTGTTGTATTTAAAAAACGAAAGTGCAGCAAAATGTAAAACAGGTAAACTTAAAGTCTGTATTTGTTTTATTTCTGTCTGAGAGGAACAGTAGGAGTGCAATGTGTTTATATAGAATTTATAGGTTATCTAAAGAAAAATGTTATACATTTTTATTTTTTAGATGTACCATAATGTAGTAGTCAGAATTTGAATAGATCTGAGCTCTCTTTAAACTGAAAAACAAAACAATATCTTGAAAATCTTTATAACTTATATTATTCATTTAATTTTGTATGGTATTTTTTTTTAATTTTGTCAACAAAAATGTTTAACAAGAAATTTTTTTTCTTATCAATTTTTTTTAAAAGTTTCTAGTTTTTCAGTTATTATAGTTTAGGATGTTTTTACTCGAAAATCTTGCTCAGAATTTATTACAGTATATACTAGAAATTTAAGACAAATTCTTTAAAAATATAAGATAAATTCAAGTTAAAAATTTATCAAATAACATTAAAAAGACATGAAAAAATGGCATTATATTTCTCGACGAATTCAATGAACATTTCATTTTTACTATTGTTTTTTGGAAAAGCTCCTAGTTTTGGAGTTACAGCGTCCGGAAATTTTTCAAATAAATTTTCATAGTGGACGCCATTTTGATGACGTGTGACTCGAGCAATTTTTTGTTTTAATTCATGCATTATTGTGAGCAGTTTCAGCGAATCCCAATGTTGTAATGGTTCGAAAAACATTGAAAAGATTACAAATTTTATAGTTTTTGATATTTTTGTTCAATATTAGTTCAATTCCTGTTGTCTGAAACTCAATTTTGACTTAGCAAAGTTGAAAAGTGACCTAGAAATCAGTAAGTTGCATTGAAATGGCTCAAAGCTTTCATAACTAAAGTCATCTCTAAAATAAAAGAAAATCTTGTGGACTCTTAACTCTAACTCAAAATTTGGATTGTTTTCATGTATACACTTTTTTTATGAAAATGAAGTAGAAAATTTGTCTAAAGATTCTCAGGTGGTAATTTCGAAGGCATACACTTGTAGAATGGTGAAAATTGCCATTATCTTTGGTAAAACATACTTGTTTTTTTTTGTAATTTTTACTGTCTAAATAGTAAATATTTTGGGACATGAGTTTCAAAATTCTTCGCCTTTCTAGGACTCTAACCTGCAAATATTGATCTAAGGTAGCGTTTTGTTGGAAAAAGAATGTTTTTTCATATAAATTTCAATAAAATTCGACGTCTCTTTTCTAAATTTGGTTTTTGTTGCATTTTTGTGTTCCCTATCGTGTACAATTTCAATAATAAAATTTTGAATACAGTGGCCGCTAAACAATTGACAATTGCTCTCTCTCGAGAGAGAGAAAGAGCGTACCCGGGCAATTTCTCGTTTGACAGGAGCCATTTCCATACGCGACCGCAGTAGATTGTCGCCTTTTGAGTTTCCGGTCGCGGGCGCCGGGCGGCGGCTCTGTAATTATTATTATGCACGTCTCGTCTCGGCCTGTTATAAACGCATACGTATATACTGCACACAACGCTTTCGAGACTATTCTTACCGCGAAATACCAAGTTGACATTCCGCAAAACTCGACCCTATTGTCTCCGATTTTTGTCGCCTCAAATTGGCCAAATTATACCAGACAATCGCCAAAGCAATTATTTCAATAATTAAGGATGCGATAATGATTCTCGCCAATTGCGGTGATTGGCCAAAGTGTGCAAAAATGGTAGAAAAATGCAGCTATAAAACGCATTTGCATTGCTTCTGAGGTTGCCATATGTAGGTCTCGTTCTTCTTTTGTGCAGTTATTCAACTGTCAGTGAATCCTTTGTTTTATTAAGAGAGAGAGAGAGAGAAGGAAATATGGAGGTATATGATTTTTAATGTATGCTGTTAGAAATGTTTGAAAATTTCTGATTTTTTTATGTTTTTAGAGTAACAGAATTTTATTGAATCATGTAACTATTAAAATAATACAAAACTTGTAACAGAAATATAAATATAAATCAGCGAGTCAACAAAATTTGAAAAAATTATTTCTACAGTAATTTTTGACGAGGAATACAGTGGTCATAAAATAAAATGTGTAAAACATTTTTTTTACTCACAAATTTGCTTACACCTTGAAATTTCCCTTTTCGGAAAAATACTATTATACTTTTCTAAATTAATTTAAAAATTCCAAAAAATTATGGTGAATACAAAAACACATTTTTTAAATAATTATGTATGGATTTTTAAAAATGTGTCAAACAAAATTTTTATATTTTTTATTCTAGCACCACTGTATTCCTCGTCAAAAATTACTACAGAAATAATTTTTTAACGAGTACTTCATAGAGTTGATTTTGCGCCTGGACCCTGGCGCCTTTCATAAGACATCTTGAGGAAAGAATATTATTTTGACGTATAACATTTTCGTAATCTTCACGGTTCATTGGACTTTTTTCATTCCAAAAATTGTTTATTGATTGAATATTTCATAGTGGCGTTACATCTGATCTATAACCCTCCTCGCCCTCTTAACTATGTGATGAAAAACCACCAGAAGTTTCAATGAATTTTGAAAATCGGAAGAATCATTTCCTAATATAACTATTTCATTGGCAAAAAATCGAAGCAGTTTCATAGCACTCAAACAAAGAAACATCCTTATTCAGACGTCACAGTTGAATGCTCGGTCTTGGGCACTTAAGTTCTTCAAACCCAAGGAGAGGACGCGATAATGGAAGTTGGGTTAAAGTAAATGCATTTCTGCAACTCGCTCACAATTAAGCACTTAAACTCCTCGCATGATACTCACAAAACATGAAAGCATTATCGCGGATTTCCTCCGGGATATATTATGTCGCGGTAGGAACGTATCGCGTGTCTCAGTTGGTTTCGCGCATAATTGAGAACGTGACTCGAATGTATACGGTGCCAATTGTTTCGAAACCTATCCTTGATCTCCTGGAACTGGTTTTCTTTCTCGATCTTGAATGCATTGAGGATGACAATTAATTGCCGAGGAACTTACTTCGCGAATTGAACATCGTTCCAATTGTAATAGCATTCGGTGGCTCCTGATCAGATCCTTCTATTCTATCATTGGTACCTTGGTACTTATTGGTATATTTAAGTCATGTTCGTTACTGAGGGTAAAGAACTGCATTTGTTGGGTCAATTCATCGATGTATGTCCACTTCAAACATCACTTTACGAATCGTTGAAGGAAATGTGTTCTTTCATCCAAAGTGATAGTGACAACCCAACTGGATTTCACGACACTGAAGCTAGCAGCAGATTCTCAGAAGCGGATTCGAAAAAACTGGTTTTCAACCATTAAAATTGCCAAACACAGATTATTTGTATAAAATTTGTCTAAAAATGTTTAAATACAAGTAATTTTTAATAAGAAATTATCCATTTTCACTGTTTTCTTGATCGCTGCCGCGAATCTACTGCTAGCTTCAGCGTCATCTGGATTTCAGGGTTACATGTCAGCTTTCACAATTATGGATGATCTAGGATCAGTTAACATGGATGCAATATTGAAGGATGTTAGCCTGACGTGATCAGTATCCTCCCATTTCCAAATTTATTTAAGTCCTGATCAAGACCTAACTAGAGCGTCGTGGGGTTGAATTTAGACTTGGTCTTCCGATGATCAGACAGTTATTTTATGGTGACATCCACTTGAATGATTAATAGGCTTTTAGATTCACATGACATTCCCATGGATCTTTTTCAATTACAGCCTTGTTGTTACCATTCGTTTTCTCTCAGATGGGTTGATCATGTCTCTCGCTCGGGTTGGTAATATTATCATGGAACGATCATTCCTACAGTTGAGATCAAACACTGATCTCTGTAATATGAATGGCTCCTAGCGCGGTAGCACTTTTCGACTGAAGCAATTTTGGATCCGTCCTGGTACGAAGTTTGTGGAATGTTGTAGACTCTTGGCAAAAATATAAATCGATGCACGTTTTCGAGGTCGCTGATTACGAATCTGAAGTCGAAACTCCAAAATTCAAAATGGCTGATTCATCGATTTTTGTGAAATTCCGTTGTAACAGTTAGCTTCTTGATGTCCGCCATTTTGAGTCAGCCATTTTAAATTTTGTAATTGTGACATCAAATTCATATTCAAGGACCCCAAAAATATACGGAAACCAACTGTCGAATGTTCGGAAGATTGTCCAACTGGTTCATTGGAAAACATTATTTCTATGTTTGAACCGCCATATTGGATCAGCTGTCTTAAATTTTGCAATTCTGACTTCGGATTCGTGATCAGCGACCCTTAAAACCGTAAGAAAGTGTTCCAATGCAGTAGTTCATGGTAACAACCATCTATATTACACTGATCAACACAATAATCCATTACCATGGTTTCTTTTTCATCAGTGTCTTTGTTCTTGTTTGACGTCGTGAATTACTTCACTGCACCATAAAACACTGGCTTATTCACCATATAATTTCGAAAGATGCTTCAATTTTACCCTACCTCGAACTCCAATTCTGGTTTCACACCACACCGTGGGGGTTAAGATTCCTCGTCGTCATCCCCGACTGAACGTTTCTTAAGACAGAACAATACCGAACCCGTACAAAAGGATCAGATGCAGCTCCTTCCTGAAGGTGTATGACTTCCACCGTTGCTCAGGGCTAACTTTACGACGTTGGATTGTTCCCAGGAACACCGGAGCCGTAAAGATAAGACCGATCGACAATGGGACGAGTTTGGGCACCCGTGGATGGTGCGGGTTCCCCGATATCCTGCCGATGGTTCGCCCTGAGGATTCCCTTCTCGTCTCCGGCGCTTCCGCGACTGTGCCACACACGCCCGGCGTCGCCCGCGCGTGCCGCTCGCGAACACTCTCGTATCACCGCGGTTCATTCATGCATTCGGCTCGGTGAGACACCAGCACACGGACACCGATCAGCTGATCTTTCGACGACGACGACGGCGGCGGCGGCGGTGGTAGACTGCACGTCGCCAACCCCGCCCCCTCCCCCCGGCCGACGTTTCCCTTCTTGCCCCCGCGGTCCTCCTCCCTCCCTGGGCGCCCCTTTCGGCCGAGCGCCGCAAACACCTCCCCCCGCAGCCCATCGCACGTGCCCCTCTGGCCTCTCTTTCTCTCTCTCCCTCTCTCTCTCTCTCTCTCTCCTCGTCCCTCTTGTCGTCGACGACGTCCTCCCCCTCCTCCACCTCACCTCCTAGTTAGGTCGTCTCTGTTGGTCTATCTCTCTCACTCCCCCTGTCCCACCTCATCCCGCAGACGATCAGCTGACTGGGAACTGTCAGTCGCGCAGTGGGCCTACGAACCCACCACGTGGTGGTGGGGCTACCAGAATCGTAAAGTTGTTGCGGTATCGCCATCTCCGTCTTGGACGCACTCTGGCTCGTTTTCTCTCTCTCTTTTTCGCTTTCGTCCACGAGCCGGATCGGCGAAGCGGCGGCGTGAAGCGGCACAACGAGAAGCGCCAGTTGGAAGACACCGGGCGAAGGAGTCGAAGCTACCAAGTGAAGTTCTCGACTGCCGTCACAAGAACCGTCAACAATAGGAACACTTTTGACGCGGCGACTAGGTGCAACCAAAGGGAAGGCGATGGAAGTCGATGACTCTCAGACAGAGTGGGTGCTTAGGAAGTCTGAGAGGAAGTCGACTACAATGACTCGAGATGATGGATAAGTTGGGTGTAAGGGATGACTGCCTCAGAATGTTGAGGATTTGATGTGTTTTGAATGACAACATTCGAGAAGGAATCGGCTCATAATAGCCAATGTCGTCATTGTTTTCTTGATGGTGAGATGGATGAGTAATGGATGGGTAGAAAACAAGGGATGGTTGAGGAACAATTATAGGATGGATTTGGGTTGCATCAGGTGGATGTAAATATACAAAAGAATCATCTGAACGTAGGTTGGTGAGGTCTCGACCTCCAAGAAATGAAGTAGGTAGAAGATTGCAGGGTGCACCTCAAAAAACTAGACAAATTACAAAACAGACACTTCAAAAACCCGACATTTCGAATTGCAGACATTCAAAAACCACACTTTTCAAAATGCAGACTTTCAAAAAACAGATACTAAAAAGTCAGACATTTCAAAAACCCGACATATCACAAAACAGACTCTTCAAAAACCCGACATTCAAAAACCAGACATTTCAAAATACAGACACCTCGAATTGGTGCGTTCACTACATAAAAAAATAATCTCAGGTCGACGTCCTTGAGACCTCAGTGGAAGGTCATATCATGCTCAAAAATGTTTGACCAAGGGATTAATTTTGTATGTCAACTTTAGGACAACTTTACGACTTCTCGAAGGACAAATCAATTTGACCCCCGAGTTATTTATTAAGCACTAAATCAATTATTAATTACATATTCAGTATATGTACATTTCGAAATGTCTGATTTTTGAATGTCGGGTTTTTGAGGTGCACCCAGATTACAGCCGTAGAAATTATTTAAGGGAGGTTCTAAAGTGGTCCGCCGGCAAGGTAGGATATTTCACTAAAAAACGTAAGGTAAACATGATTGAATAAAATTGTCAAAAGTCGAGTTCTGTAAAAATAATTCTGATTAATGTATACTGGTTCCCAAATAACACCGTTACAGCCGCAGAATTTTGAAAAACCAATTAGGTCATTTTTTATTTACGGTTTTTAGCGAAAATTTCTGCATTATCAAAGGAGAACTTTAGAACACCTTTAAGACGGTTGAAAATTTGAAGATAACTCATGGACACTTCTATGGAATATGATTAAAGGATAGATGTTTATGTTTCAAGGTCAAATTATCTTCATCTATTCTTCAATTGCTTCGTCCGTTTCTACTTACGCTGGTGAGACCAATAGCTCCGGCAGTTCTGCTTTCCGGAGGTTCAATTGTTGGAATTAAGTGTATGATAATTAATATAGTAAACAGGTTTTACTCTGTTGGATTAAAATACTCTTAGAAGATGTAAAGTATTGAACAAATGAGATGGAATCATATTTCCAAAGGTAGTTGGAATCTATCTAAGGTCAGACAATTATCTATACAATTCAGAAGTTTTGCAAAGCTGATGAAGAAAAGAAAGTTTACATGGTTCATGAAAAAGATGACATTTTTTCCGATTTTTTAAAATTATTTCTTGATTTTGGACAAAATAAGAATTGGACTGTTTCATGATTTCAAAATTAATTATGCAAACTCCTGAGAAGGTGTAGTAGATTAGGTGTTGAGCAATGATCCGGCAACCGAAAAGTGCAGAGTTCAACTCTAAATTTTAATTTTAAAAAATTGGGAAAATATTCCATCTTGTTAAATAATTTTTGTAATATCTTCGCAAACATGTTTCTGACTTGAACGGTAGAAAAATGAAATAAAAGTGTTACGAAATTCCATCTCATTTAATCAAGTATTTTCAATCATATTTATACTGATCCAATAGGATGAGGAAACTATTTTAGAGTATATTTCACTCAAATGCGGTGTTTAGAAGCCACAATATTTGTAGACTTGTAAACCAGCAAAAATGCGTTTAGAACACGCTAATAAACGGTTAGAATAAATACTTAAGTAGTATGATGCAATACAGCGAAACTATTGTCGCTGAATCATACTACTTAAAAGGTAAGGCGAATATCATAAGTAGTAACACCAAAGAAAAAAGTTTGCTAATTCATGTTACTACTTAAACCTGTAAGGATGGAATGGACACTTTGAACGCAAACGTCAGCGTTTTATTGAATAATGTTATGGCCAAGAAAGAAAATTGCTCACAATGTATCGAACGTGAAAAAATCTGCTCTTTCAGATTCTGCCAAACAATGGGGCCAAAACTTGTTCCAATAAAAAAAAACAACTGCTTTTTCCTAAAAAAATCATGAATTTTTAATATAGTGTTTTCTTAAATATGCAATTTATACCCGAAAACAGTGACGTAGAGTACACGGAAACACGTTTAAAATAAACCGTTCAAAATGTTTCAGCTTTAAAATGGTACTTGCCACTTTTCAAAACTTCAAAATGGTGTCTTGGAAATGGCGTTTAAAGAGCTGATTTTATACATTATTTATTTTTTTGTATGTCGGCAATTTTTGTGTAATTACAATTTCATGTTTTTTCGACATTGAAAATTGCGAATCCAATATGGCTCTCGAAATTTCTTAAATATTGAATCTTCAAAATTATCACGAAAGGGTTTTTGGGCTAACATGAACAGAGATCAATGATTAATAATTTAAACGATGGATTATTTTGGTACAATGCAAATGGCAGACTTAAGAAGAAAGTATTTAAAAATTCTTAGTTTTTATAAAAAAAACAATAACCATGATGATCTTTACATTCATTTCATCATGAATTAATTCGTTGAAAGAAATTCGTTTTGCGTAAAATCAAACGCGAAATGAAATAAATTAAAAAGTGATTATTAAGCTTGAAAACTCAATGGTCAAATATCATTTGGAATATGACGCCTATAATGCAAACTGTTAAAATATTAGTTACCGCATTTACTTACTCCCTTACTCGTCACATTTAATTATCATGTAGTTTATAAAACATTTTCATCAGTTCTTCCTCGGAATTCGTGTAAGAAAATAAATTTTGTTAATTAATTATTACTGGTATTCCGTAAGAAAATGTCATTCAACATAAGAAGGGTTTTTTAAGTTCACTAAGTAATCACAGGTTTAAGATATTTTGTGTTGGAACCAACAGTAATAAATAGTATTATAAAAAATATTAAAAATATCTATGACGTAAAGTTGTCTATTTTATTATATACCTTCCACTTTCGTTTACCTAAAATCTTCTAATTTAATCGAAATATCTAGTGTAATCGAACAAAATACTAAAAGCCTACTAAATAACCGATACTAAACGCAACAAACAGTCCTATTCTTAATTATTATACGTTATTTTTAATATTGTTGTCGTTAATAAGTGCGAACTAGTCAATAGGTGTTGGTGTGTTCTACTTGTACACGAGCGGAGAGAATTACAAAGATTTACATAAGATAATCCTCCGCACTGGATGTTTTAGTTTATTCGAAAGAAAAGATTTCAAATTGCAAGATGTGAAACTCCGCCGGGTAATAAAGAGCGCATAAAACAGCAGTAAAGACAAAACTCTACGTAGGGAGAATGCAAATTAGACGATTCAGTCAAGGAAAGTAAAGCACTTTTTGTTTGAGGTTGAGAGGGTTTCTGCATAATAACGAAGAGCAAAGTACAGTCGATTCGCTGCTTGATAACAGTAATTCAAGTAAATTTCAAATAATTAATTGTTTACATGATATTGTTGGCAAAATAACGGGCAGTAACTTTATTAAGGAGTGATAGTTCTGTACAACAAATTTTGTAAGTTGCTGATATAAAAATAGTACACAGATTCCAAATAATAATTTTATTTGCAATTTTGTTTATTTTTAGTACAATTTATAATATTTTTGTATTCAGCGACCTCAAAAATAATCTACACGAATATATTCATCAAAATACACGATACACTGAGAGACTGTAAAGTACAAAAATTGTAAAACTGTTTACGAATTTAGAGATAATCGATGCATAGCCATAATAAATCTAAAATTTTATACTAATTTGTCATCTGGTACTAAGAAAAGACGTACGTAATTAACATGTAATATATAAAAAATTAGTATAAAATTTTAGAAATATGATGGCTGTGCATCGATTATCTCTAAATTCGTAAAGTGTTTTATAATTTTTGTTATTTACAGTATCTCAGTGTAAGATACAAGAAATATTTTAATGAAACTCAAATAACCCACAAATTTCGCATCAATAGCGCCAGTTTGAGAAGACCAAATTTAAATCGTAATATTGACCAAGTTTTAGTAAAATTCATTATGTCACAGGATTCTGAGGCCGGACACGATCCAGTCGTTTGTAATAAAAAACGGCAGATTACTGAACGTTTTTTTTCTTCATTCAAGTGGCCATCATTAAAAAGTTGAATATGATACCGAAAAACTGACTTCAGATTCGAAAATATCATACCCAAAAACTACAAGAAACCTGAATTTCATATCAACATCTCAAAGATATCCATAAATTTACGGAAGATGATAATCAGCGACAAATTTAGTCTTTTTTGGACGATAGGGGTTAATGCACGTTATTAATTTTTTGTCAAATCCGTGTGTAGTCAACACAAAAAAAAGAAGATCAAGGATCCAAAATACAGTCTACGCTAGATTGATTAATAAATCCATCATCACTTAAATAGCAAATTTAAGAAACTGTTTTATTGTTGATGGATGAAATCCCAAGATCATTTCGTACTAACAACCGTCTTGTCCAGCTCCTTCGACTTCATCACTCATCAGACCATTTTGATATGGGCAACTTATATAATTTACTTTGGTCCATACAACTATCATCCCACGAATGTATTGTTTGAAGCAGGAAACAAATATTTGATACCGCCAGCAGTAGCAAGTTCGATGTTGACATGACATAACGCGATGATATTAATGTGATGTCATACTTGTAAACGCCTGGACGACGTTGCATCAAAATACGAATGCACCGTCTGGTGGCGATCGGAAAATCCGGAATCCCCACCGACTTGGCTGCCGATAACGTAAACCGAACGCGTTAACTAACGAAAGTCTACGACCCTGGCCGAAGCCAATGTCATGTTGAACATTTCGCGTGCGCTGGTGTGACCACGTGGACACGCCGGTAGCTCTGGTGTATGTGTCAACGAGTGCTCCTAGGGTGTCTGTGTGTGTGTCTGTCAAAGCTTAAGCGTGTGGGCATTTGTAGTATTTGAAAATGCGCGCGTGCGCACTAGGAAGCAACATAAGACCACGTGCCCCCAGATAGCATAAGGCGAGGAAATGAGCCAGAGAGAGAGGGAAATTTGAAAAGAAGAGTCGCTAGAGAGAGAGAGAGAGCGATCGACCGACCGAACCATGTCCTACCTTAATGCATGTTGGAGAGAGAGAAGACACGTGGTCGCGAGTACTTTCATCATTTAGTCCATCCAACTGTAACTCTGCGAGCACGTGGGATACCAAAGAATTCCGCGCATGCGCGCATACGCTTTCGGAGCCTTTAACTGCCTCTCAAGGTCGGGCAAAGTCTGTGAACTTGGATTTTTCGAGAAATCGCAATCGGCGAATACCAAGCAACGGTGAAATGCGTCCTACAGTGACTAGCTCCAACAATGGCGTTTGGTCCATCCTAGGAATATGAGAGGAATTATGAGAAAGAATTGTAGTTGAGTTTGGCGTGTTCATTGGGTGACAAGGTCATGATGCTACCAATGCCCAGTCTTCGCTGAAGGTAGTTTGCGGTCCGGTAAGACCTTGTTTGAGATTCATCTTGTTTCATCATAAAAATGTCATTTTTTGACAGAAGAGTTTTCAACTTTTGTAAATTGAGGAATCTTGGATGACATTCATGTGAGAAGGTTTGGTTTTTTTCGATATTGCTGATGGGGAGTGATGATGAGGAGTGATGATGTGGTTATCGATGGGATATCCATGTGGAATGTCGGAGGCTGCAGTACCTCATTCGTCCGCTTTTCGTGGGTTTTATCGTCAGGGACCAAAATAACACAACTTGGGCGCGTGTCCAGAGAGCACCGACCTACTATCCTTCTCTTGCTGTTATATTTAGAACAATTATTGTGCCTGATTCTTCTGACATATTGGGTATTCAGTTTTTATTTGGTCGCAAAAATCCAATCTTAAATCATGGATGGAGGCTGTGAAGAAATATTATAGTATTACATTTTGTGTATTTAAATTGTCTAAAATATTTTAATGGGAGTGATTGAATAGAAATAACTTAGCAAAATAAAATATGACATCGGGCAAGTAAATAAAATTTAGCCGATTTGGTTGGTTTGTGTCCAAAACAGAAGAAAAGAGTGGTATTTATTATGAATAATATCTGGTTTTCTTAGGAAATTTAAGAAACAATTACTAGATAAACTACTTAACTAGATAATTTCTCATATATCATTTGATATAATTTGAGGCAATTTGTTTTGTACATTTTCTTTATTATTTTTTGATAGCTATTTTACTAGATTTATGTACTGGCTTAACTACGTGATATTATATAAGGTTAATAGGTTCATTTAGTTATTTGAAAAAAGAATATCTGAAATGATCCGATTAAGTTCTGAAAGGGCAATTTTATTTTGAACGGTTTTATTTGGTGTGATAACAAAGTTCTAAAGTAATTTCCAAGCAGGCTTATCGCACTATAATTAACTGAAATTTCCGAATCTTTTATTAAATTTTTATTAGAAAAATGCTACTTTGAAAAATTATATGATTATTTCCAAAAAACATGGATTTTTTAAATGCATTTTTTATTATTACATTCTTTCAAATTGAAATGTTTTCAGATTTTCTGTTTGAATAGCGTGTTGTCGGGACTTAGCCTTTGAAATGTGGTATTAACATTTTTAAGATAAAGTTTAAAGCATAAAAAATGGCGACTTAACCCATTAATATCCACACGACATAATTTTGTTTTTGATTTTTTTTAGTACTATGAACAAATATTTGGGAATCGTGGTATCTTATGATTTTGAGGGTGCTCTTTCTAATGGTGGGGGTTAGAATTTTCCAAAATAACTGTTAACCATAGAAAAATCTAAAATTAACCAAAAGAAATGTTATTCTCTGTTCTTTTTTTAAAAATAGTTTTTCACTCCTTACCATTTTTTTAAATGTTTAAAACCTGTATAAATCGCATCCTCCATGTCTGAACTTAAAATAAATATGGGCTGCAAACTTACAATATTGTTTGTTAAATGGCGTCCGCATTGTCAATTTTCTTCTTAAAATTAAACTATTTTTTTCTTGAAAACTGTAACTTTAAACTCAACATTTTTTAGAATTTTGTCGGTACAACAATTGTTTTTTTTTTCTTCAAAAATTTAGGAAATCGAAAGTTTTGAAAGATTTAATTACAAAATAAAAAAAAAACGGGATTGTTCTTTAACCAATTTTAAGACATTTTTTTATAAGGATATTTTTGTCTAATGTCTAAAGTTTTCATGAAAATTGATTATAATCCACAAACCGCATTATTTTTTATGCGTTCTTAAATATAGAATTATAGACTTTACAAAAAAATTCCTTAGAATAAAAGTATCCAGAAATTAAAGAAAACTCTTAAATTTTTCCGTATCAAAAAATTCTGAAAAAAATTGAGAGTATTCTTTGACCAATTTTAAGACATTATTGTTTTATTAAAAATTCCTCCAAAGTTTACAGTTTTCAAGACAAAAGACTGTTAAGTTAAAAAAAAAATTTTAATACGCTTACGATTTTGTTATAACAGACAATTTTTTAAGTTTGCTTATAGTATTTACTTTCAGTTCAGACATCAAGGACGCGATTAAGACAGGTTCTAGACCGATAAAAAAATGGTAAGGAAACGAAAAACGATTTTTAAAAAAATATTCAATCAGAAAATTACGCTTTTTGTGTTTAATATTGTTTTTTACAGGATTAAAATTCATTTTGAAAATTTCAAACCACCACCATTAGAAAGAGCACCTTAGCAAAAACTTGGAAAGTAAAAAAAAAATGACATTTTTTAACATAAATTCGCTAATAAAGAGGTGAATTTAGTTGTTTCTCGAATTTTATCAACGCCATTTGAAAGAACACCATTGAAAATGATGGAAAAGTACTTTTGAAGTCTTCTTTGGGAAGGCATGAAAGTCGCACCATGCGAAAAGTGCAATTAGGGCATTAAAGAAGTTTAGTTATCTAAGCCAAGTTTTTCGTAGTCATCATTACTACTCTTTACATCATCAAATGTTTTTAATTGTTAACAGCAAACAACCTTAGTCAGAAATTCAACGGACATATATTTACATAACAATAAATATTGTTTAAGATTCTCGAGCAAAAAGTACAAAAGTAAAAAATTATAAAAAACATGTTAAAACGAGAATAAAATATCTACTTGCCAGTTGAAGGCAACAAGCAAAAAAGAGCGAGTTTCTCAGGTACTCTTCCTATTCTAAAGCTACGTTCTCTCGGAACGTAAACGTTAATTATCAATTACCTCCGTGAGTTACTATTACGGAGTTTTCAATTCAATCGTTTGGACTGTGGAATAGGTACATGCGTTTATAGGAAAGAAAATAGCAGTTGCTCGAGAAGTCGCGGAATGTAAAATCCCAAGACTGGAAATAACTAACTCCAAGCCATACGTGCCGGTGCAGGTCTCGAACTTTATTAGAAAGAACTATATAAGCACAGCAAGAGCGGATAATCATAAATCGAGATTGATTTGCATCCGTGCCAGTTTCGTACCACGTCATAAAATTTTAAACCGTTCTTTCCTTCAATTTTATTTGGAGAAATTGTTAGTTATTGCTCGTAAATTATTTATACTCGTTTAACTCGAGACAGAAAAGTAGTACGTGAGATCTGGTTCGGCGAACGTGTATAAAAATGTTATTCTTAATTTTTTAATTTGTTAATCGCATAATTTGAGTTTCAGTTATCAATAAATCCAATATGGCGCCAAAACTGAACAAAAATTACATAGAAATTAGGAAATATTTATTTCGGTCAATTTTTTTTTAAAGCTTTTAGAATATTGGGCTTCCATTGAAACTGTGTACAAAATATTTGAATTTTAAGACAAAAATTTAGTATTTTACCCCATTGTAACGATTTGAAAATTTCTTTGTGAATTCTCGAACGCTCTAACTCTAATGAAAAAAAAAATATTAAAATGAAACGTTTTTAGAATTATAGTGGATATTTTACCGATTTTTTAAAAGGATAATTTCAGACATTTTTTATGTGTCTATTTTTTGTATGTGTTGGTTTTTACACCTGGCGGCTTTTTGATTTGTCGGTATTTCGACCTGCACACTTTTTAGTATGTTAATAATTTAACAATAATCTGTTTATTACAGTTGAATTACATTGATACATTCAAATGCTGAATTTAATGCTAGTATTTACTATTTAAATAACATGTAATGCAAATAAGTGATCATGTTAATAAAACTACTACTACTACTACTATTTAAATATTTAACAATATTTGTACGTAATCTACGTTTTCGAAACATTGTTTCCTTAACTTTATATAATCGTATAACTTTGCTGCATTTGTTTAGTCTGTAGACTAGTAAATACGAACAAAAGTAGAGATTAGTAAGAAGCTTTTATAAAAAATATTTAAATATAATTATGCTATGTTGCCTACACAATTTTCATTAGCGAAAACCGATTTGCATTTGCCATTAGCACTCGATTATTCTAACATAAGTTGAGTGGTCGAGTCATAACTTATTAATAGCCATCCGATGTTAATGCGCATATTTTGTTTTTTTCATGTTGCAGGTGAACTCAAAAAATGAGTGGGCGTCTCTCTGTGAACAGTTCCATCTGCCCAACGGCTGCGTCAATAGCGGCGTTGGCCTCAAACAAATTTATCTTCGGTGAGTACAAGTTACGCTTTATAAAAGAAATGCTCGAGGCGTGAAACCATTTCTGAAATGGAGGCACGTAATCATACGAATTGAGATCGACGTCGGAAATAAACGTTTCAGGGTAAATTTCGCCAAAAAATGATTGAAATCTTAAAATTGGCCGATTGAAAAAAGAAATATTGGTGTTGATCAAGTGATCTTTTTCAGTCTTATAAATTGAAATATTAATTTGTTAATCCAGTTTCATAAGTACAAGTTAATTTTCGTAAAATGGCAAGAAGACATTTTTCATTTGGTTTGATGGAAAAATAAGAATTTTTATGGCTTGTATTTTTAAAATGCCTGTACATGCTAAAATAAATGTTGTAGTTTGCATTTTGGTAGGTTAAAAATGATCTTCTGTTCTTTTAACTTCTGATCTTCTGGTTATTTAATTTTTTACATTTTTTAAACATCCGCTGTGAAAAATGAAAATAAAATTTACAAACTCATTGTAATTTTCATTGTGTACAAATTTGGTAATATTCTCATGTGTAAGATAGACTTTTTACAATTTGTGGTTAGGTTAGACATTTTACAATATTTTTTGTAAATTTACCAGGCATGATTGTGGATTTCCTGCATCAAGCATTATTGTTACTGGTCACAAAAAAATCAAAATTTGAACAAATAAATTACGCAACAAGTAGTCTTATTGGTGGCATATTTACCACATTCAATGTAGTAAAATTCATTGATATTTTAATATATTTCTTCAACTATTGTATTATTAATTTATATTGTAATGCACAATGTAGTAAGTTTATAGATTATGAAAGTGCAATATGGCGAAAGCAAAACAGCAGATGCAAAATGGCTGGCTGCAATGCGAAAAAGACATTTGATCACAATAAAATTAGGTTTTGAGGTCTTTCGAAGTCAGTAATTACGAATACGTCCTAAGATTTTCGAATTTAAAAATGGCGGCGCCAAAACATCGGGCCAAATGCATAATGGTTATTAAATCGACGTGAAATGGAAACTGAATTTTTTGTGATTGAATAATTTTGGTTTTCCATTTTGATTCCCTATTTTTTTCTCTTAAAACTTTTTGAGTCGAATAATTTTGGAATTCGTATAATAATGTGTATCGAGCTTTTACTTTACTGAAAAACTTTATTGTTTAAATAAATTAATAAAAATTTAATTATGTTTAATCACTAAAAAAACAGTTTGAACACTAAATTTTGAACACTAAAAAATTAACGTATTAACGTCCAGGACACTAAATGTGTTACAACTGTACGGCTTTCAGAATCTACAGTTAAAATTTGATAGACAAAGTTATGATAGATTTTTTTAGAAAAATACCATTTGTTATTGACCAAAATTTTTAATTAATCAGAAAAAACACGGAGAAATTGCCATGAGAATCCAAAATATCGCGTCATCGAATCTTCAGCTACCAAAATCCGTGATTACTTATTTTTCATCCAAAGTGGTGAACAACAAAATGGAGTCCAAGTATTAAAAAAGAATGTAGAAGGTTCTCAGTCATTACAAAACCATTCAAACTTAAAATTACTTTGATGAAAGTGGTTGCATTATTTGAGATGCTCAATTCGAAACTGATTTCAGTTATTGAAAATTGCGGTACCAATATGGGGCGGACGTATATTTTTAGATTAATCGGATCCTATTGAAACTTGTTACTCAGGTCTTTTCAAGTTTCCTAATGTCGATTGCAGATTTAAAAATGGCAAATGTATTTTGTTTAATTCATTAGTATTGAGCACCCCTAAAAATGTCCATGTTCTCAACTTCTAGAAAATAATTGAGTTTTAATGTTTGTTTAACATCTAAGAGTTTTATATATTATTTTTTTACTCTTGGGCGCCATTTTGATAACTGGAAGAAAGATCATTTTTAGGTCAGAAATAGGTTCGGAAAAATCCTTTTGTTTTCTTATTAAAAATATTAAATTAAATCTGTAAATTTGTGGTAATTTTGCGTCCACTTAGTCATTAAGATATACAATCTGTAATTCATCAATTCTAGATTCTTGATAAAAAGTATACTTTTGTACTTACTTGATAAATTGCATAAGTCGTGTATAAAATATACTGGTTTCTAGTTGTAAACCACAGTATTCTTTAATACAAGCGATCGGATCTGTAATTAAAAAATAATAACATTAAAATAAAACTACCATTGCAAATGCGCAGTCAAAAGTATGAGTCATACTTCCGTTATTAATGTCTACAGTTAATTGTTCAATTTTACGCTCATACTTTATATGTGCTTGGGTAAGTAAATACCACGGAACGATTAAAGATGTACCATTAACCTCAAATAATTGCGAAAAGATATAATTTTTTATTATCGACATAGAATTAACTGCTGTATTTTTAACTGTGTTTCGCGGATGAGAAATCGACGCATGTCATAAGTCTTTTATTTTCGGTTCGTCAAACATCGACGCCACTGATCGTAAAGAAGACCATCGAAAATCAGTAAATTTTATTGAAATGTTCTCACAATAATGTTCCCTTGGTTTTTTTTCTACACGTTCCATTTCGATGGTTCGACGCGCCCTTTCCGTATTTCACAGTCTCAATCTGGTATAACAAAGCATTTTTTTAAGTGTGTCGTTCCATAAATCGTAAAATGGTAAAATATTATGTTACGATGGTACAAACACTGTTAAAGTTCATGTTAAACCCGTTTTCGTGTTGTTCATATTAGTTTTTTCATGAAATTTTGATAAAATACGAATTAGTATCTTTTATTGCATCTTTCCGATTTGTTTTTTTTAATTATAATTAAAAAATATTCGAACACTGATTTATAAATCATTGTCGTTGAATAATTGACCTACGCTGCCTGATTTCTCGCTACATGGCGCCAACACTTACGTGATCTAATCGCAAGTGGTAGGAGATGTATTAATTTCTTGCATAACAGCTTATCGATTGAAAGCACATATTTAATGCATATGGTTATTAGTTACGTTATTTTGCGAATGTATATAATAATGTAAATTTACTATGTATATCATTACGGAGTAGGATGAGTAACGTTATGTTAGAAATCCTTGTATAATTATTATTTATTAACTGCAATTATTATAAAATAAAGCTTATATTATTGAACCTAGCAAGTTCTCATTATGTTAATAAGTCCAGTTGTGTTTTCCATTCATATTTAATACTGCATATAGATTTAAACGTGTAGTTTTCTCGATAATATCAAACAAAACCTTTTACATTTAGAATTGGCTTTTATGAAATGGTTAGTAGCTCCAGCGTATTTCAAAATCAAAATGGCAAATTTTTCTTATAGTTTCTTAAAGTAATAAAATTTGCTATGATGTTTCATAAAAATTACACGTTATAGAATAAATAATGACCAATAATTATACGTGTATTTAATTGTGTCTAAACATGCGCTCATTTGCAGTATTTTGTCTTATCTCAATGTTTGCAAACTCGAAAGCATTCACGTTTTTCCACGTCTCGAAACCTGTAGTTTTAATGAATTTCAATGGTCAAATTTGCATAAAGCCATTTTAATTTGCACTCATGCCTCTGTAAATGAAAACACGTGAAAACAACTAGCCTATTACTGCAAATGAGCGTGATTGAAATGATCTAAAAATGGTAGGAGTACATTTCCAGTCCAACTAGCGTTAAGTTTACTGCGATGTTGTATTAAACGTAATCCCTATCAGGGTTTACTTTCTTGGTCCAACCAAGTTACTATACGAGCGGAGTGCGAAACATGACACTTCACGAAGGGTCTGAAGACTAATGCTATCGGTATAACCTGTTCTTTTGTAGTTGTTAGGTTACGTCGATAACAGTTCTAAAGTAGGCACCTTCCTTTATTAACGTCCAAACTGGAAGTACAATGGTAGCTTTTTATGTTTTGAGTATTCTACATCGAGTAATGGTAGTGTCGTTAATTTGACCTTTCAGTCTTGTATTAGACAAATTTTAAGAGTTTTTGAACATGTGTTTTATTTAATTTTTGTTGCATTTTTAGGGTTCTAAAGATATAAACTAAAGTGAATTGAATGTAGGAATGTAGACAATATCAACGAAAAATGTGGGTGGGGGTCCAAAAATCAAAAAGCCGACACATAAAAAATACATACATTGCACAGTCATTTTTTTGACTGCCGGCTTTTGAATTGTCAATTTTTTTGATCTGCACCCAAAAATATAACCTGCAAAATAATTTCTCTCAATTTGAAAATTCATTGTATATTTTTTATATAAACTGAATCATTTTATGCAAAGTTTATAATCAATTTGAAATTGTGTTTGGTATGTATAAATTCAGATATAAAAACAGGACTTTTATCATGAATAATTATTTGTATCGATATTTGGTAACAAACAAGTCGCCTCTGAAAGGTTTGAGGGCTCATTGAATACGAATCTGGTACACGATTTTCAAAATTCAAAATGGAGCATTAAAAACAGAAAGTCTCAGAAAATCCCCATGTTGTTGAATTTTTGGAGTGTTCGAAAATGAATTTAGTACAGTATGTATATTCAAGATTCAAAATGAAGGATTAAAATTTTAAAATGTTACCAAATATTCACGAAACCGCACGAAACACACATTTTACTGATCATTGTACGTTTCTATATAGAATTTGTCTACACGCGTCCGTTAATAGAATCGTAATTATATGCCAACTGCGGTGGATTTTTTTTTATAACGAATACAGTTTTTTTTTTAATTTTCGAAACCAGAAAGCCATGTTTGTTAATGTATTATACGTGACTTCTAACTTTGAATGATGGCTGCATTGGATTCGCCATTTTGAATTTTCAGCGACCCTAAGAACCATCAATGGCGTATAAAGTCGTAATTACTTGCCTATTATCTTAATTGTGCGACTGAAAGGGTTAACACAAAGGCGTAACATCTGCATAATCTCAAAAGAGGCAACCAGTTTATAGTAGGGTTAACGACAGAATCACACAATGTACAAGTAACTCAGGAAAATGCGTTTACATCGATAAACAAGGAAAAAATCACAAATTTGTACTCGTCACTGATTTGTGGTATAAAAAACATATATTATTGAGATTTGATGATTTAATTATCAAATTAATCCTTTTCGATTTCTTTGGAAGACCTCCAATAATTGAAACTTTGTTTTGGTTATTTAGTGTTTTTTTTTATCAGAAAATTCAATTTAATTGTTACAATAAAGTTTAAATCACATACTTTTAAGAAAATTTAACATAAAAATGAAGTAAAATTTAAGTTTGAAAATAAAGGAGATCAATTTCTGCTTTTCACAAATTGTTTGTGTGGGATCACTCATTCTAAATGTTATTATTTTAAACAAAAGTTTTAAACTTGATTTAATTGTTTTGTGATTTTCAAAAACAATTTTTCTTACGCGCATGAGCTATTTGAGCGAAAAGTGATAACTGGCACTTGGCTGACTCCTTTCTTTGCGATGTCGTCGTCGAGGCAAAAGCTGGAATGCTTCCTTTGTATTTACGATTCTGCCTGGAATAGATAGTATTTGAGCAAAAGAAAAAGAATTTCAACTGTCGTTCAACTCTTGACTAGTCATGAGTGAAGTAAATGATTTCGTAAGAAATCAATTTTCCAGTACCAGTTTATTTTAGAGATGAAAACATTTTTAACGCAGTTAAAATCTGAAAATGGTTTTCAACAAACCTGATTCTGTCTATTAATTAAACGTACACCATTCATCATCGATAATGAGCCATCACTATCATTTTTAGATAATTACACAAGTTTACAAGGTTTTGTCCTTGAAAATCTGTGGATCATTTCTGAAGTAATTTTGGGAGTAAAATCGGAATCCTAGGTCACAATTGGTTCATCGCGTCAGAATTTGAAGATATTCGAACTTATATACCAAAGAAATGTGTCTACTTTTGAGGTTAAATTTGCAAAAAAAAAAATGGTTAGTTAAATTTGTTTAAAAAACTCCTTAATGAAACAAACATATCTACTGTAAATTTGGATAAGGTGTGCTACAAAATTTTGTCGCATATTTATTTTTAAAGCGATTGTATCGTAACAATGTAGTGTAAATCAGATGATCAATATGGATTGACACTTCTCTCTCTCTCTCTCTCTCTCTTTGTATATCTGACTGCCTTTCGGCCCGTAATTTTTCAGTTACAAAAGTGTGATAAAATACAGTCATATTTAATTTTGTGATCGCTACCATACCGGCGGACCACTTTAGGACCCCTATAAGAGCCAACACGTTTCTACTTAATGATGTCTCTAGGAGATTTGTACTTTTACTTTTAGGGGCTTGCTAAGTAATAAATTAAAAGTGAATATTCAAAACTTGATAGGCGATCGATCGATTGACAGTTGATTTTGGGTAGTGGAAGCAGTACTAAATGCTAATGGTATAGAAGGCCAGAAAAATAATTGTCTCTAGTACAAGATATCAACGCATTTTTTGTTACTTTAAAATGGCCAGCATATACCTTAAATTGGGGTAAAGTCGGCTATTTTTCATGGTTTTTTGCTTAAATCCTCATGAGAAAACTTAAAACAATTATTGGTATTTTTAATATGTAATCTCTAACTCATCTGTTTTAAGATCTATGTAATAGAAAAGAAAATTACTTCTTAGAACGGTATATATTATTTTGTCATCGCCGGAATTTGGGTAAAAGTCGGCTATCGTCATACATCGAAAAAGTAAGCTATTGTAATAAAACGAAACAATTTTCTAACACCATCGGAAATAAAATATGACCATCTCATAAATTTCTAAGTGTGAAAACCGATCTTTAACCCTTTGAGGCATAGTGGGACTGTCAGGGTCCCACCTGTAAATAATTTTCTTCATGTAGGTAAATCAATATCTATTTCAGTGATGGATTGAAATGTTGTACTCGGGGGTTTTCGGGGCCGCTGATTAAGAATATGTCGTCAGATTTTCGTAATTCAAAATGGCGGATGAAATATGGCCGGGCCAAAATCTGAAATTTGATTACATTTACATGAAAATTGGTACTGGGGGGTTTTCAGTGCCGCTGATCATATATCCGTTCTCAGAGTTTTTAAATTTGAAATGTCCGACCCGATATGGCGCCATCTTGATTCAGCCATTTTTAATTTTGAAATTTGTAACATTGATTTTTGACGTTTCTCTGCTTCTCGTATTGCATTCTGTAATTGTTCCGATGAATATTTGAACAATCTAGAAGAATCCGCCTTTGTATTATAAATTCGCCCCATGGCCGACTTTTTCCTATAAATGTTACATTTTTAGAGAAACCGATATTTTGCGATATCTAATGATCTTATTGAGGTCATTTTTTATCGTAAATTAGGTTACAGATATAGGCTATGCGATACATAGTTTGATTTTACATAAAAAAATTGTAAAATTAATTACAATGCTTTTTTCAACCTACTTACTTTAGAGGCTAAATATACAGTCACACATAAACGACATTTTTATTAAAACTGAATTTGAGTTACATAAACTGTAAATGAAAGATTGACATTCCTACTAACTAAAACAATTGCGCATCTTCGACTTTTCTATCTAGAAAAAGGATAATTAAATATTTTAAAATAGGTTATCGAATGGCCGACTTTGCCCTAATTTACGGTACTTATCAACATCCAAGGTGTGTTTTTTCGTCAACCTGCGCAATCATTGATTTAATGGGATTTTTAACTTGTGTCTTGCTGGCATTAACTGTCGCATCGTTGGAGTCTAAAGAATCTTTTTCTATTGTTTATGACCTTTATTTATAAAAAATAATTTAATAATTGTAAATACTGATGTATCATATGAAAAACACAAATGGCACAGTCAGAAATGACTAAGATTAAAATCAAGTAAAAATAAAAATAAAATTTGTTCGTCGGACTTCAACAATGTGAACTTGAAGTGCATCTTGCGGACTGTAACTCGACAAACGATTTCACGATCAGTCCCCAATCTGTCCACATCTTAGCTACCGCAGATTGGGAAAACTGTAGATGTTGGTTTCTACTGTGGGTTGAGCTCTCACGGACCACATTGGTGGGTATATTGGTGGAAAATTCTTGGTTCGTTTCTGCATTTTGGCGAATTTGGGACGCGTATAAACGCACACGCACTCACTTTCGATTTCGCTGGTGGGATCTTCCTTTCGCCCTCTGTTGCTCCCATACCTATAAAGATACACATACACTTTTGCGTTGTCCTTGATTCAGTCCCCCACCTCTTGGGCCAGAAGCACGTCGCCGTTCGCCGACTCCTATTTTGCCCTTGGAATACCCCCGCCGGGTGCAGTGGTGCACTCATTCGTTGCCCTTGCACTCCACCGGGACGAAGTCGGAGAACCGCGACGTCGGAGGAGGCGTCGGTGGCGGTGGCGGCGACAGGTCTATAGACCTCTCAGGGTTTCGTATAGCCGCGTGCTCGTAAACGCCTGGCGCGCCGACACGGTATTGTTGGGTCAACGCACCCCTTGCCCCCTCCCCCGACTCTGCCGGCCGATATTTTCCATCGTTCCTACGTGACGTGCACGTTACGTTACGTGCAACGGCCATGTTACGCTCCTCTCGAGTTCATTCATGCCCAGGCCCCCGGACCGTCGTCGTCGTCGCCGTCGTCGCGACGCGAGAGAGACGATCGTGCGTGCGCCACTCGCGTGCCCGCGTTTAACTTCGGAGACCAATTTTTTATCCGGCCGATACATAACCCCCCGAGCTTCGCCATGCCGGAACAAGATCGAGATGGATCGAGGAGAGGCGACGGGGTGTGGTATCGGCGTCGACTCCGGGTGGGGATTGTTATTTTAGTTTTCGACAGACGAGGAAGTTGTCCGCTTCCGTGGAATGGGTTAGGTATCCGGAGGCAAGTGTCTTGGGAAAAGCACTCCGCCTCCGGTACCCCAAGTGTCGTCGAAGAATGGCGAAGGGCGGCGGCCCTGGATCTTTGATGCGTACACGGAAAAAATCTCTTAAAATTGTTACATCTAAAATTCATCATCAGGAGAGGCTTATTTAACCCATTAACGCCCAAGGGCTACTTCTTCTTGCGTCAATTTCACTCCAGTATTTCGTATCAAAATCGAAGTTAACAAAAATTGAGAGGTACACATCCTACTATTTTCGAGATTCCGAGGTCAAAATTGACTTTCGGCCATTAGGAATTCCAAGATGGCGCCGAATTTGACAAAAATGTCGAAAAAATTTGGGAAATATTTATTCTTACCAATTTTTTTCGAGCCCTTAGAATATTGGGATTCTATTGAAACTCGGAATAAAGGTGAATAAAATATTTCAATTTTAAGGAAAAATTTTACTTTTATACACATCATCATTCTAACGACCTCAAAATGGCCATAACAATAAAAATTTCTTTAAAGTTTTCTGGACGTTCCAACTCAAAAACAACGATCTTTTTTAATACAATGGTAAGATGAAAAGTTCATAGAATTTACCCAGAAATATTACGGAATTTTTAAAATTTTTTTTTATTACATTTGGGGATTTTTAAAAAAAAAATTTGTTGAAACTGAAGTTGATTATGTTAACACATAACTCGGTACACAGGTTCTTTTCTTATATCAATTTTTTACAATACATTGCCATGTGCGCTACTATCCAAATTTGAATAAGTGAGCATTTTCATCTGCAATTATTATTGAGTGATTGTTCACGTATGTTCTTGCCACAAATCGCATAATTAGCTGCTATTTTCAAATGACATCTGATTAATTCGAAGGCATTCGATTACAGCATAGCGGGTAGGTGTTATTAGTGTAGGGACAAATAAATATCTGATGTATATTAATTAAGCTTTTCATAATTCATTTTGAGAGTGCATTTATTAATGTTCCCAGTTTGTACAAAGTAAACGGCCACTGCATTCGACCTGTGTCAATGATAAATACCATGAAATGAAATAAATTTAAATAAAGTAGGTATATGAACGGAATTCATAATTATAAAAAAAAAAGAAGAAATCGTGACTAAACTTACAAAAAATAACTAAACTCTTCTTGAAACATTATCGATATGATCCTTGCAATCGAGTATTTTTTGGACAATTAAGTAATAAGAGTGGTTAATATTTAAAAAAAAAATAATAATTATTTATTTTTTTGTTCTAAAATGTTAAAATAATGCCTAAAAAATCTTAATTTTCTATCTTTTTAGTTGTTTGCAGTGAAGCTCAACAAAGTTTACATAGTTGATTGTTTCGAATCTCCGTTATGTATACACACGAAAAATTAAATTTTTATTACATATAAAATACAAATTAGTAGATCCACGAAGTTACAAAAATGTCTATTTTTTAACTTGTATATTCACTCGTGCAAAAAATAAACTGCGTATTGTGCTTGTTTTAATGATACGGATACAACTTACGTCACACCCAGAGCTTATTATGTAACCTGAATACGCTTTTGTAATACACATAACTTCATTTTTATTGTTTATCGACTAGATTATTGTATCCGCGAATGTTCGTAGGTAGTCTATTGAAAATTACGTGCGATCATTATTACGGTTTTCATCAAGAGAAGTTATTGTGTAATACCCATAAATACGCGACGTGTACATTTTTAATTGATGTTCGCAGCATTCTGCGTAATTAAAATAGCAAGTATTGGTTCGACCCAGACCCAAGGTCTGAATGAAGTATTGCATTTGGTTACCTCGGCAAAAAAAATTACTTTGTAGTTTTTCATAAAATGTCGACCTTTCAGGCCCCAAATAACTCAAAAAAGCAATAAAAAATTGGTGTCCGTGATCTTGTAAGTATTTTTTTGTCTCGCGATATCTCGCGGATGGTAAAACCGAGTTTAAAGATAACAATGTTTTTGAGTTTGTCGTGACCTAACTACGAACTAGTTAGTTTTTGGAGTCGATCCATGTTAGAATATGGGGTGGTCGAACAAAAAAGCTGAAAAATATGGTTTTTGCGTTTATTATAGAAAATACAAATCACATTAAAAAATGCTTCCAAAAAAATACAGAACATCAAATTCTGCACATAAACGGTTATATAAACTTTCTTAGTAAAATCAACGTTTAAGCCATAAACGACGAATAAATATGAATCACGTTTTTTTTATTTATTTATTTTCAAAAATACAAATTCACATTAAAAAATGTTTCAAAAAAAAAAGATGGAGCATTAAATTTTCTACAAACAATGCTATATGCATTTTCTTCGTAAAATCAAGGGTAATGCCGTAGAAGATGATTCAGAATAATTTGAATTTTTTTTCAGGATCGGAGTAACATTGTTAACTGCGAATCGAAAAGATCTGGGTTTAAGTCAAGGTGCATTTAAACTCCTTCATCCATTCTTTTGTCAAAAAATAAAAAAAATAACGATTCCAAAAATCGTAAAAATTGTACATCCATACTACCAACTTAACCATTGAAAAATGTTCCATAAAATATGCAATTGGGTCATATATGTTAAAATACATTCAGATCTCGATATGTCATGAATTTGTATAAAATAAGAAGTATTGCACGAAGTTATTAAGATTTAAATAAAAATTTAACATTATTTTGTCGTTTTCAGGTATCTGGACCGATACGAAAAAGTCCACTTCTTAGGAGAAGATGGCCATCAGGCGGACGATGACGATGAAGATTCGAGGCACCGGAAATGGTCGGCCAGATCACTGCACTCCGTACCCCTGACTTATAATCATCATCAACATAATATAGCCGGTAAGTCATGTTTTCCATATTAATATTTATGAAATTTATTGTTCTATTGCACATTCAAGTTTCCATTGATGAATCGTCTATTATTCTCTAGAAGAAATACATCAAATTAAAAAAAGAAATAATTTTGTCATGATATGTGAAAATTCAAGACAAATAGAATTTTAAATCAAGAATCATATAATTAAAAAAAATAACTAAAAATAAGGATTTTCAAATTTTTAACTTTCATAATAATTTTTCTTAAGTTTCATTTAGAAAATTTGTTCCTTAAATTTTAATGCTTAAAGGACCAAATGTACAAACATTTAACTTGAAGTTTGACAGAACTTTTTAGTATTAAAGCACAATGAATAAATTTGGTGGTAGATGTGTTTTGTCTCAAACCTCGCTCTTTTGTCTGGCGTATAAAAAAAAAATTAATAATAAAAAAAATTGCACGTGGCTAATGAATAAAAGTGAATATTTTTCAAGGTTTCTTTTTTACTTATCATTATTCTTTTTTTCGGGCATTACAATAATTTAGATGTATATAATTGACAAGTCAAAAATATGTGGGTTTGAATATAGTGCAACCTATTTTCAAAAAATTCAATACGCCGGTCCCAAAAATGGATTCTGAAATGACAATTTGTTACAAAATTTTAGGACGCTTTACATATAAAACAATTACCTTTCTCAAATAAATGTCAAAAATGAAAACTTTTCATGGTGAAACAAATTTGTTCAGATTTATTTTAGAATTTTCAAAACATTCTGAAAATTTCTCGTCTATATTTTGCAGAATGATAAGAATTTTTTGTTCTTGACAATCTTTAAAACAAAGCAAAATTATATCTATATATATTAATTTTTTTTTATTTTTCCTCGAAAATTAACATGCTTTATAAATAATAAGTGAAAATAAAGAACAATGAAAGTTTAAAATTCCTCCTTGAATTCTAAGAAATTTTTATTCTTAGCATTTATTTGAGAAAGTTGATTTTTTCAGTCAGGGCGCCTTGACAAGTGTCAAACAAATTTTTTGAAAACAGTCTTCACCATATCGAAGCCCAGGCATTTTTGACGCATTAGTTACATCCGCCTAAAATATTGTAATCCGAGAAATAATAAAAAAACAACAGTAAGTGAAAAAGAAAATTGAAAAATCTTTTTTTTATCATGTGTAATTTTTTTATTTTTTAAATTGCAATATTTTCTGGCACGCCATTGGAAAAAGCGGGGTTGTTACATAAAAATACATCCACCTCTAAATTTTTTTCATTTAGTTTTAATAATAAAAAGTACTACCAAACTTTATGTTACATTTATGTACATTTTCTTCTCGAATATTAAAGTACAAATGACGTAAATGAAAAGAACTAATGCAAAAGTTGGCGAGGCGTTTCTATGCAATTATTTATAAAGTTGTAAAATGTTATTTATGATTTAACGAAGCTCTAGGATAATGGAATACTCTCCAGTTTCGTAGATATGCAGTTCACTATAGTTTGCATAATTTATTTCGTGCCCGGGGCTTCGATGCATCAAGAATTGGAAAACTGTTTTTATCATTTTATTCTACATTCTTACGTCTTTCCACGAGATTATCAATCGCAAACTCAAATCAAATTTCGTATAGTATGAAAGTCATCCTAGACTCAGAAAATGATCTGATTCAATAATTTTAAGAAACTTAATTAATAAAAAAATCAACTCTCTAAATCTACTTTCTGAATTAGTTCAAAACTATTAATTATAAATCCAAACAGGGGATACCAATTCCATTAGTAACCATTTTTACGGACAAATATTGAAAACCCACTAATTTATTACTGCTCTATTACTAATTCTAAGCACGATTAAACAAAAATATTCTATTTTTACTTTTTATTAGTAAAATTCTATTAGTAAATTAGTAGTTTTTTACTATTTTCATTTTAGACGAGTAGTTTTTAGTTAATTCAGACTTGAAGTATAAGAAAATAATAAAAACTTGTTTATCAGTAAATGATTTTAGTGTATTTTTTACAACAAAATACAAAGAGTTACAAAAAGTTGTTTGTATATCCCGGCAACATTATGACAAAATATTTGCAAATCATCAATCGAGATTTATGTAATGATCATCGCCTTTTATAACGTATGTAATTAATAAGGGACGATCGCGAACATATAAGTGTGTTTACATGCTATGTATGTTGAGATTTGCTTTTTATGTATATCGCTGTTAATCAGACCATCTTAAACTATTAACGCCCAAAGGACACTTTTTTAAGCTTCAATTTCAATCAAGTACGTCGCATCAAAATCGAAGCTGAAAATAATTAAAAGGTACTTATCCTATTATTTTCAAGGTCGCTCTACAGGATTATGAAGTCAAAATTGAGCTTCTGCAATCATGAATTTCAATTTGGCGTCAAATTTGAAAGCAATGATTAAAAAAGTCAGAAATATTTATTCTTTTCAATTTTTGTCCATCTGTCAGAATGTTGGGATTATACAAACAGTGAAGAAAAGTTAAGAAAATATTTGAATTTTAAGAAAACATGTTAGTTTCATACTCCACTTCATTTTAACGATCTTAAAATGGCGTCCTTAATGACAATTTCTTTGAGAAAGAAAATCTTTGAAGCTCCAACTCAAAAACTATAAGCTGCTTTTAAAAAGTATTGAGAACGAGATGTTAAAACATACAAGTGATACAAAATCCAACGGAATTTTCCATCATATTTTTTTTAGTATTAAAAAACTGTTCGTCCGTTAATTAACGGGTTTGTTTCCATCGTTAAAGTACAAAAAGATCTGTCACCACATTTCGTGTAAGTTATCTATAAAACGTCTTATAGTAGGTACTTTTTTTTCTTAATTAATCATAGTTATCATAATCACTTTTTTTATGGATTTGACACATTTTTCGACACTCAGATGTATTCATCGGATTGCACTGCAAAAATTCGTGTCTTCTAAATGTCTTATTTGAAGACATTAGAAACTTAAAAAATATATTTTCAGAATAAACGTCTTCATACATGTGTTTTCGTTGCAAAATGTCTCAAAATGTCTCAAAATTTCAGACATTATTAGCGTCTATCAATCGTAAATAAGACATTTTTGTGTCTTGTTATCTGAGACATATTATTAAAATGGTAAAACTGTCTACATTTAAGTCGTTTCAGCTAATTTAAGACATTTATATGTGGAGACGCTTGCAAATCTAAGACACATTGCCGGTTCGAGTATCTTCGTGAATATTCGGCAACTGCCGACTCGAAGCGACGCACGTCTTGATAAAAACTACATAACCCATTCTGTTGATGACCGGTTGTTCGGTTGATGTGATTCCAACAGTTCATTAATGTGTTCGTAAATCCGGTATTGGTGAAAAAATAGTGTACTGTTGTATAAATGAAAGATGCAAAAAAATCAAATTAACTCGAAAATTGCAAACAGAAGACGAACGTTGCCCCATTTTCACATAAATATCAAACACTTTTAGGTTATGTATCAACAATCTAGTAGTGATGATTAGGTGAGGCTTACTTCAGCCCAAAATTGCGTTAATTTTCTTAAATTCAGTCAATATTTTTTGACTTAAAATCTTCCTTTCAGACAACAAAACTGACTTTAAGCCGATTTTTTTGCTTGAAATAAGATTCGTCTAACTTGGATGCTATAAGCTCGATAAATCTTATTTTAAGCCAAAATATGGTCTAAAAGTCCGTTTTGCTTACTAAAGATAAGACTTTAAGCCAAAACACTAACTAAATTTAAAAAAATTAACGCAATTTCGGGATTAAATTACGCCTCACCTGATGATGAATTTAAGATGTAACAATTTTAAGACTTATTTTTTTCTGTATACAGTTTGCGATTGAAGACTAGCGTCTCAAATAAGTCATTTATAACGTCTTTCTATAAGACACTCAAAAACATCTTAAAACTGAGGACGAAAGTGTCTCAAAATAAGACACCCGTTCGTAAATCTGTACAATTTATTATTTTGAGTCGACGAAAAGTTTCAATCTCTGTCAGTAATTTATTTTTCTTTGATTTTTTATAAGTTTTGTTGTAAATTTATTATATTTTACTTCTGTAAAAAATAAGTTTGTAAATATTGTTTGTACAGACTAAACTGAAGAATGCACGTATTTGTAAACAAAACGATTTTTAAAACAAATTTTTTATATCTTTTTATTCGTGGACCGACATATCCAAGAAAATTTTCAAAAATTCTATTGGATTTTTAATATTTCATCAAACGGTCAAGAAATTCACCTTGAAAATGGTCTCAAAACCATTTCTTATTGATATTAACGCGATACTATGTAAAATTTGCATATGTCCTAGAAGTTTGCAACGTTGAAAAATCTGCAACGGATCAGTTCCATATTCCTAGAGGTGTGAAAAAAGTAACTAGGCACGAATTTCAGGTTATAACAATAAATCATGCGATTAGGTGATAAATATGCATTGTATAAATTCGGAAACATAAAAAGAATATACGATAAACCGGAATTCCGCAACGTTAAACGTTATTTGATTGATCAGAAATGAATTTTTCGGTTAATATGTTGCAAATATTTCACATTGGATTTCAAGAATATGATGTTCTGAAACGATCCACCGTTTTAGTTGATGGGAACGCTTAATTGTTCAATTATAATTTCACTTATTGAAAATAAGAATAATTAGTTTTATATGGCAATTAGATTATTTAGCATATTGTTACATGCTTCTGATCAATAAAATAACGTTTAACGTTGCTGAATTCCTGTTTATCTTGTATTCTTTCCGAATTTATATAATGCATATTTATCATCTAATCGCATGATTTATTGTTATAACCTGAAATTCGTGCCTAGTTACTTTTTTCACACCTCTAGGAATATGGAACTGATCTGTTGGAGATTTTTCAACGTTGCAAACTTCTGGGACATAATAGCCGACAAAAATGTCGAAAAGAAAATGTGGGACGATGGGATCGGTAGATTTTTTTTCCGGAGCTTCCTTTTTCGATTATCTCCCTCTTGTTGAGTTTGCTCTTTATCTGTCTGTCTTGATCCGCATTGGTGAAATAGTGGTAATAAAAAAATTGCGCCGTATGTACCGAGAGTGACGCAAGCAAGGAGAGAAGCCGCTGGAACGGAGGCGCGCGCGCAACCTCTACTAACTATGGGCGGGCACTGGGTGAACTCGGGTCTATACTTGTGGCGCATGCGTCTCGCCAATCAATTCCTTGGAAAATCGCGAACGACCCCTAGGCACGGCCCCTGCTCCCAGCGAAGAGGCCAAAGTTCGGTAACTCGGCTTCCCCGGGATCTCGACATCCGCGACACGCATTTCTATTTTTCCCCGAGCTTTCGTTTGCTCCTTTCTTAAAAAATTCTACCCTTTGACCTCGAGCACGCTCCAGGCCGATTTGTTTATTCTCTGTCGCACTTTTCAAAGCGCAGACCTTATCGGTCCTTTCCTTCTTTTTCTTATCTCAATTTTATGCAAGACGACGCTGGCTGGCCACGAAATTAGGAAGCTGATAACGAAATCGCCGTTGATACAAGGAAGCTTTTCAATTCGCGAGGAGAAATGTCCAGAGAAAAATGTAGTTTCAAAAAGAGAATAAGTTTGGTATTTTGTAAAATATTGAAGGCAAGGATGGGTAGTAGAAATTTTGAAATATGGATGCACTTTATAAACAAAAATAGGGGAAGAAAACATTTTTTTATAAATTTCGATATAGTATGGCTCCAGCCTGATTTTCTTTACTTTGTCTTTAAAAACTTGGCAAAAAGAAAGCAAACTAAAATACCTTGGGTTCATGAAATATCGAAATTTTAGCCTTTCGGGGTTTTGATTTGCGGAACTTTGTTCCCCTGCCCAAAAATGTTTTTTTATCAAAATAATTGAAAATATGAATTTGTTTTTTATATATACTTATTCCATAACGTAGTGCACCCTTATGGCAAGGTTATAGATTGTTTACGATCTTACGGTTTAAACGAAACATTACACAGGTTTACAAAAAAGAGGGTCTTGGATTCGTAGAATCCAAACTCGAAGTCAGAATAGGTCCATCACGTCAGGTTTTTGAGATATTTGAGGTCATGTACTGGAAAAACGCGTTTGAGGTTACGTACAGAACGGAACAATTTTTTTCGGTCCTCTATACTACTTGCAACTTTTAGTACTACCTTTACCCTTCAAAATGGGGTTTTATTCGATCACCTAAGATTTTTTCTTACAAAGTTACGGCCATTTTGAAATCACGAGATACATTCCATTAACATAATCAAAAAAAAGTCACAATACTGAAACGTCATTTTAGTTATTAGTTATTAGTATCCATATTTTATATAGTTGTTTATATTTATATAGGTTTCGTGACATTGAATTTGACCTTGAGCTTCTCCCCCAAGAGCATTTCAAGGTAAATTTGTTTACATGTATATCGTAATTTCAAATTGGCGTATCTTGGTGAAGAAAAGTCGTAATGGAATTCTGCGCATTCCGTATGAAAGAAAAAGAGTAGTATCACATGATCCAACGAAAGGAAAACCTCCTAAAACTGTTTTGTCTTCTATACATGACCTCAAAAATAGCAAAAAAACGCGTTTTTCGAATAAATAACCTCAAATATCTCAAAATCCTGACGTGATGGGCCACTTCTGACCTCGGATTCTGATTCTACGCACAAAATTACGTTCGAAATGACATACGAAATAAATGGAAAAAACGCAATGAAAATGCGTTTTTTTTTTAGTTTTGACCTTGAAGATGACCTTGTGGACAATTTTCAATACGACATTCGTAATCAGAGTCCAAAATTACGTAAGGGTAGATCGGAGGTTTTCGGAACTATATCCGAACATTTCTTTCAATTGAAATGTTTAAGTATTATATTACTGTCTTTATTTTTCGAATATTATGAAATTTAGAATACTTTTAACAAGGCCATGCACGCACAGTAAAATTTTGATTAAAATGGTTGACAATTCAATTATTTACTGCATGAAATGCATTAATGTATTACACAAGATACAGTGATGTATGTTTGATTATTCGTCGATTTGTGAATTATTTTGAAAATGTAATATGCAATGAATTTATATCAGAGAGGAAAATACAATGTTCGAATTGAACCAAATGGCTAAAATTTTTTGCTTAAATTCATGACGTGAAAATGTAAAATTTGATTGGGATTTGTTATTGTTACATGGTCATTATATTCTACATTTAAACGTACATGAATATTTCGTCTGTAAATGCAGTATATTCAAAGGTAAAATATTAATGCAAAATGTGTTACGCAAACACAAACAATTACAGGATAATTATTTATTGCGCATTATTCGAAATTTGGTGCCTTTTAATTAATATTTCCATTGATGGAATTTTTATAATTCGCAAAAGTTACCTACATTTGAAATAAATATTTACAAAACGTCTGAAAATATTGAATTATGGTTTTTGAACCTTGCTGGGGTATCAAATGCTTTTAAACGTTTAACAATCAGTGTTTCGGTAATCAATATACATTCAAAATATTTATAAATTTTGTAAACCGAATAATCGTGTATCCTGTAGGGCAGATAGGGCTCCTGTTTACGATTATGACGATAAAAATTGGCAGCCAGTCAAATTGAAGCCGTCAAATTTGAAAAAACAAAATTTTTCCTGGTTTTTGCATTTATTTACAAATAAGAGGTCAAACAAATTTTTGTAATAAAAAAATGTAGGGCTTGAAAGTTTGCTCAAAAAAAGTTCTATGAGTTTTATTCGTAATATTAATGGGAATTCCGCAAATAGAAGGATGAATGTTACAATAATCGGAATTGAGGCATTTATAAGGATCCAATTTTATTGTGGGTTCGATATCCCCTTAAATTCAGATTAATTATATTGGGGTACCATAAAAAAGGAGATCTTATATAGGACCCATTACATTAGGCTACCCCTGGGTTCTACCGTTGCATTTGTGCTAGTCTAACCTCCAACTAACCCACAAATTTTTTGTGATGTTGAACTGGAGACTTTAAATAGTGGGGGTCTCCTCTCCCAGACCCTTCTATATTAAACTAAACCAATAACATAACTGACTCGCATTTAAGGAAATATCGAACGAACATTAAAATTGAATTCTTGTAATTGACGCAATGCTAATCACATTCATCTTTGTTTTATCATTATCTTGTTGATATTACGAACAAAACTGATTAAAACTTTTTTTGTTAACATTTTAAAGCCCTACATTTTTTGTTTGGAACATTTCGTAGAACATTTCGTATTTTTCAAAATAAATTAAAAAGCTGGGAAAAGTTGTTTTTTTATACACTTTTTCAAAACTGTGGCTTCAATTGGTCTGCTCCCAATTTTTATCATCATATTCTTTGACAGGAGCCAAAAATACCTTATAATGACATAGTATAACAATGATTTAGATGTTGTAGATTTGTAAAAGTTCACCTCACATAAGTGAACGCAGTGAGCGTTGTTGCAAAAATCATAACGTAAGAAAGGAGAGCCTCCTTGAATTTTTTTTTTTAAAAAAGAGGTTAAAACATTTCCTACGGTATGCCTATCCGGATTCAAAAGAAATTTTCATTGAAAAATGTTTTTGCTCATTATGTTGAAAAAATGGGAATTTTTAAAAATTATTTTATTCTCAATGAAAGTACTTAATTTGTGAAAAATGATACATAGTTTCGTTTAAATACGAAAATTGGAAAAATAGATATCACAATTTTCAGAAATTCAGTAATCATTACATCGCTGCTACCGTTTTGAAAATAATCAAAAAATATTTTACTAGAATATTTTTCACATCTATACCTATCAAATGCCATGACCCAGCTCGAAAAAAATTCATATGTCAAAATATTTCTACATAAATTTTGATGTCATATTCGAATTCCTGATGAAACTCAAATGAAACTCAAATTTAACCTCGGAATCTTCAAGGGCGACCTCGAAAATAATACGTACTACATTTTTTTTAGCTTTTTCTTATACAAAATTCTGGATTGAAATCGAAGTAAACAAATTTTCATTTCGGGCGTTAATGGATTAACCTTAATGAGGAACCATTTCTTATGTATTTGACCTCGCTCTTTCAGAGTCTGCAATCAAAATCCCCAAAAAATTAATGTTGAAAAAATTACAACAATTTTTCTTAAGAAAAATCGAAATTTTTGACAATTTTCTTTCAGAAATGAATTTTTTTTCATATAACAGGTCACCAGTGCACTGTTTCACCTGAAAATATCGCGTCTGCAATATTTAAGCTTGAAAATGGTGAAACGTATTTCAAAATTTAAGAATTTTTTCCCCACAAATATTAATAATCTGTGTATCTTTATGTTTTCAATTTTCTATTTGTATGGCGTTGAAAAATTCAAAATGGCGGATCCAATATGGCGGACGATATTTTTAAAATTCTTCGGAATGTTATGAAACTGATTACTCGGGGGTTTATGGTGTCGCCGATAACGAAACTGAAGTCAGATTTCAAAAATTGAATTTGGATCCGCCATTTTTTACATTCTTAATCGCCGAGAAAATTAAAGATATAAATGAAGGGAAAAAAGTGTCCGTCCCGGCGTTAAAGGGTTAAGATGGCGGAACAGCTATTGATAGCTTTGTTGGTAGAATTTTTGCATAAAAAAAAATATGGATGGAGTTGGGAATGCAGAATGGAAAGGGGCGAACGATGAAGACGGGTAAACGTCAACAAGTGCGAAAAGAGGCAGGAGACAGGCCGAGAAAGCCACAATCAATAAGCGCTTGCGGGGGATAGGGATAGGTGTTCGGCCGGTTCTCGACACCGACCCCGCATCTCTCTCTCTCTCTCTCTCTATGTCTATATGCACACTCGTACTTGTCCTTCCCAACAGCGCATGCGTAATCCCCTCGTTACATCTCCCTCCTGCTGCCATTGCACCCCTTGCACCTCATCCCCTTTCCAGCGCCACCACCTTCTTTCAGTCATTCTAAAATTGACCGCCCCCCCCCCCCCCTCCCCTTTTCAGCACATTTCGAGAAATCCTCATTCCCGCCCGTCCTCAACTTTGATCTCGACGATGGCGCTTGTTTTCGCAGCTGGAACGGGATTGTTCGTTATTCCACACCAGAAATAATTTTTACGAATAATTCTGAGACTCGCCTTTTATGCTGCGCAGACTCCCAGTTCGCAATTTCAAAGAAAAAGAAACGGCTTTTTGGAGGTTATATTGTGGTTTTTGGAAAGTGCTAAGTGGTTTTAAGAAATTTCGGTTTTGAGAGAGTAATAATCCATTCAAGGTTAATGGGGGGTTTCGGGTTCACTGAATACGAATCTGAAGGCAGGTTGTAAAAATGAAAAATGGAGAACCCAAACTGAATGACCAAAATATAAAGTTATAAACTATAGTTAACTACTCCAGTGGGTTTTCAACCAGTTGATTAAAAATCTGATCTTAGGTTTAGAAAATAGGCAAACCAATCTTAACCCTTTAAGGGGGTTCTAAAGTAGCCCAGCATAAGATAGGAATTTTCGCTAAAAACGTAGATTAAAAATGTTTCAGACAATTTATCAAAATTCGGGATCTGTAAGGGTAATTCTAATTATGATAGACCATTTCCTACAAAATACCAAAGACATTAATTCAGAACTGACTAAGAATTTGCGGAAATAAATATGACATATTTCCGAAAATTCTCGGTCAGTTCTCCATTTTCATTTCCGACTATTTTTGGGTTCGTTCTTGCGAATGACTTACTCGAAATTCCAAAAAATGTCGTTTAATATGTTTTTGCTGCAAAAATACACAAAAAATTCCATTTTCGAAGACGTTTGTTGTTAGTAACGTTTTTTCTACCGTATCGGATTGGAAGTATCACAAAAGGTATCAAAAAACATGTCACGCTAGTTTTACATTGAAAATATATGTTGGGTTTTTTCCTTTTCAAAATGGCGTCCATGGGATAAAATAATTTCATAATTTTACATATGGGGAGAAAATTTGATGTAAGTTCGTTACTTTATCGGCGGAATGCGTTGAACCCTCTTAAATGTGTAAAAATTCGCATCTTTGCCATGTTTATATTTTTCTTCCGGCAAAAAAGACAATAGCAGTTTCATATAAATATTATCCTTAGAATTTGTCTTAGGAAGGTTGAATGCGTCGAAATTTGCGTTTTTGGCTTTTTTTTAAATTTTGATGGCAAAAGAGAATTTTCTTTTGACCCCCTCACATTATCTCGACCATATCATATTTTCAAGAAAACTGAGGTTGACAAAGATTCATATTTTGACACATTTACCTTCAATTCATTTTAATAATAAACTTAAAAATACCATGACTAATATTGGGTTAATTAAACAAAATTGTGCACTATAACATTTCAAAATTTTCTCGAAATATATCTTGAAAAAGATCGCTGATAACAAAAATGCTTAAGATTAATCAAAGAATTTACTAGAATTTGTTCAGAAGTTACCGTAAACTTTATTACTGCAGAAAAAAAAAAACGTAAATAAAAAGTGTTTCAAACTATCACCAAAATAAGCTGAAAAAAATTCCAGAATGTAATTCATGAATTCTAAGAACTTTCAATTCTTAGCATATTTCGGAAAGCTCATGGTTTTTGCGTTACAGCTTCCGGAATTTTTTAAAATAAAGAAGAAATCGGTTAGAGTATAATAAGAGTTAACCTGATATCAAATTTGAGTGTTTTATCATGTGAGAAAAATCGTTGTTGAAGTTGCGGATAATCTGTAGCAAAAAACAGTGAGCTAAGTAGTAACAGACTGTTTATACTGCCAACAAAAAACTGCGGACTGTTACTACTTAGATTATTGCTTTTTTTTTATGCAAAATCCACTACTTCAATAACGATTTTTTAAACTTTCTCACGTGATAAAACACTCAATTTGGTATTAGGTGTTATCTCTTATTATACTCTAGCCGAATTTATCAGTTTCGAAGATTTCCTTTCACGAAGTTTAACGCATTATGTTCTGAATGGACATTTTTTCATTATATAGTTTTCAATGGTTGCATTTTGTGTAACAAAAGTTTCTAAAAAATGTTCAAGTAAGCATATCTGACGTAAAACTAACTGAACTCTTGTTAGATTCCGCAATAATGCAATTGTCAAAAATTTTACACTATTATTTCCAAAAAAACATGCATTCTTCAAATTGTTTTTTTTTTATTTTGTTTTTCACGTTGAAATAATGGCAGAATTCCTATTTGAATCAAAGGAATCTGGTCGCTGGAACGTTAAAATGTGCATATTAACATAGTAATAACAAAGGTGATAGTATCCAAAACAATGGATAAAAATCGCAAAATTGTTCAAGAGTTCACATTGTTAATTTGAAAATGGTACACTTTGGAAATAAAATGTTCCGGAGCAAAAAGTTCTTAGAATTGCTCAAAGAATACGCTGAGTTTTTGCCGAAATTTTTAACACTCAATCATTGTTTTAAAAAAAAATATATCTGAACCATTCGCCGATTTTTTCATATTTTAGCCGCCATTTTGGACATTTTCACTTTTATTTTCAACATGTTAATATGCACATTTTAATGTTCCAGTTTCGAAACTTACAAAAAAAACAATATAAAGATTTCGTTAAAAACCTAATAAAATATTATGAAAATAAGTTTATATTACGTCATATGACTGCTTGGATATTTTTTAGACACCTTTTTCTGGACAAAAAACCGTTGAAAACTGTAATGAAACAATGTCCATTCAGGACATAATGGGTTAAAAAATACGAAAAAATCGTCGTTTTGTTTAAGTAATGGGTTATAATACTAATTTTAATGACAGAATGTGGAATAGAAGGTTTCAAATTGTCAGATATGACTTCTGCGAATTTTGTTGCAGTCAAATTACATTAAAAGTACTTACAACATTAAGAGTTGAGCAAAAATTATGACTTTTTCGTCCTTGGAGAGTTAATTAAGCTAGGTAAACCTGACAAGACCATAATCGAAAATCGAAAAGTTAATTAAGGGTTAACATCTTCATTGGTCTGAGAAGGCTACTTTAGGTATTGCTAAATTTTGTGTATTTTATCGTAAATTGTAAATCAAATGATGGTATTGTCCATAACAAATTTATTTTCTTTTGTTTCCTTATTTAATAATATATTTTATTAATATTCAGTTATAATGATATTGCTTTAAATATTTCGACATCCGTTTTCGTATTATTATATAAATACAAGGAATAGGATTGCGACTATGCGCAGTACAGCATAGGAAATGTGTTCCTTCGTTTTACTACAGTGGCACTTTGTGATATATCGAACGAAAGATTATACGTGGTTGAGCGTAATTGCTTATTGTACGGGATTATACTACGCGTCATCGACGTAATGCTTATGCATATGCGCAAGATTATCGTGAAATGTTTATAACTATATGCTAGGTAGTGCAATTTCAATCTGATTAATCGATGCAGAAAATATGAAATAATGAAATTGGTATTATTACATTTTTTATTCTTCGTGTAAGGTTATTAAGTCTTGCCTTTGGGCATTCGATATTAATGATTGCGGCTGTATAGATGTGCAATTACACCTGATTTTACGTGGCGAATATCTGATTTATATTATATAAAATTAATTGTTCAAGGAACATTCCAACTGCATGGGAGAAAAAGAAAATGATTTGTTCCTGGTATCGATGAGTGTAATTAAGTGTTTATAATTGTATCCTGATTTTTTTTGTTTTAATTATTGATTAATGCTAGTAGGCATTACGTATACGGAAATGAAGATGTTTTATGGTATTTTGACGTTTTTATTTTGTTATTGCATTTTTTAATACACATATATGCACTGTACACTGAGAAATATGTAGTAATATTGACTAAATTTGTGGTTGCTCGTTAACAGACAAATATTGAGTAATTTTAACTACATTTCAATTTTATTTACTAAATGTTGTTCAATCGGTATCATGTTTAGTTCAGTTGGTACCGATTCGTTCGAGTAACTACTATGTAGTCGAATTGACTAAATATTTAGGTGCTAAGCGTCAACCGCAAGGAAAATAAGTAGACACTGTAACTACTTAAGTAGTAAGATGTGGCACACCCAATTTATTTTCGTTGCCACGACTACTTAAATGGCTAGCTTTACTATTTAAATAGTAAGACCCACTAAAGTTACTTATTGCCGAATCTTACTACTTAAGTAGTAGCCGTAACTACTTAATTTTTTTCGTGCACGTATTTGATTGATGTTACTAAATTCTTTTGCAGTGTAAAAAATGCAAATTTGCAATTTAGTTATTCGAAGTAACTAATTATAACTTGATTTTTTTTAAAATTCGAAGCCAAACTCGTCATCAGTAACCCCAGAATCCCTTGTATATAAATTTATGTGACAATTAATTATAATAAAATTTGTTGTTCACCATAATATATCCGAAACCTTAAATTTTTAACAATTTCACGATAGATTCTTGATCAGCAACTTGAAAAAAAAAAGTAAACCTTATGTGAAAATTGCAATATTTAAGAAATTTTTGTTCCTTATGTTTAGTCCACCATCTTGAATTCTGACCTTATTGATAACAGATTCAAGACCAGCAACAAGAAAAACTTTAATAAACGGATGTACATAACACATTTTTATGCGAAATTGTTGATTAACAAAATAAACTGATAAAAACGATTTTTTTTTTAAATAGAACGTACCTTTTCGGATCAGAATTGTTTTCAGTCAAAAGTATCGAAGTTGATAGATTTGGATCTCCTCTTTCATATCCCGTGGTCAGTATCAGCCAGCAATTTAAAAGAACAAAGTTATGATCATTTTTTTTTAAAAATACTGATTTTTTCTTCAATGTTTTTTTCGCAAGAATCGCTTTCTTTGACATTGAAAAGAGCAATGCTGACCATTGCAAAAGGTACTAATCACGTCTTTTTTCTAAGCCCTCTCTTCTCGTCGTTTTTTTTTTCAAAAAACAAAATGGCGGCTTCAAGATGGCTGTGGAAGTTGTAATTTTGTATTTTTTTTTCACAAATATCTATTATTTGATCGTGTAACGGTTTAAATCATGGAGAATTGTGATAAAAATGTAATTGTAACCTTCGAAAGCGATTGTAAAAGCTTAATAAAAGTGAATCATAGAGTGAAGAGTGATAGAACAGTATAATTGTGAAAATCATAAGAATAGTACCCCTCGAACTGATAGTATAGTTATCTTAACTGTACACAGAGAGAGAAAAAAGTGTTAATGGAACTAAAGAAATGTTAGAAATGACTTGAACATATGTAAATAGTAGAATTAACAAGTTGAGAGGTTATAGTTGATATTTGAGGTTATGTATGATTTAAATACCGGAATATAGTAAATGGAACACTTTTATTGTTCTATTTACTATGGAAATAGTAAATTTAACCACTTTTAGTATTAAAGGGTTTTACTTTTATAAAATGATACTACTATTTTCTTTCTCTCTGTGCACTTCGGATTTTTACAAGTACACCGTTCTATCAATCTACTTTTTTTTATTGGAGCAACTTCCCTCTTTGTGCTATTTCTTTTCGTGGAAGGCTGATATTCTGCATTCAGCTCTTTTAAAAGTATTTTGCCATATATAAACATTTTTCTATTTATTACTATAAATTTTTAGGACACACGTACGGTATTCGCAGGGCGGCACAACGTACATCATGAAAAGTGCAGGGATAGCGAAAAGCGGGAAAATTTTTATTGGTGAAAATTGTAAAATATTATAAAGGTGGAATATTTACGGGCGTTACAGCTGCCGCGCGGGATCGTGCATTCATTTCGAAGCCCCTTGACGATATACATAACGCACGTATATGCGGGCAGAACGCATTATTCAGCGGGTTCGGCTGCATTATCGCATTACAAAATCAATATAGCTGCGGGACACGATGCGAACGTCATTATATACGGTGTCGCACGATTGATAAGGCGATAAAACTGTTCTGCGCCAATGACCCGACTCGTCAAACTTGGTTTCGCCAACTATTTTGGCAGAATCACCCACTGCCGCCAGAAGAGTAACGAGTCCTAATCTACACCAAAATCGTAATCTACGACTCCAAAACCTTCTAGGGACAAATTTCAAGTAAATTCCACCTAAAGAAAAATTTATGCTGCAAAGAGTTCAAGGGTTCAAGTTTAAGAATTAAAATACCGAGGATTTAAAAAGAAATGTTTTTCTCAAAATTCGGTTGAAGTGGGTTTTGTAGTCCCGATGTTGCCCTTCAATGACATCTTTGTTTTTTGTAGGTAAATCACCCACCCACATACACTTGAAACTTTATTTTAAAGGGTAATGACCTATTTTTTGTTAATTTCATCAAATTTTTAACAAATCCAAGTTCATGTGGGATTGAATTGTTTAGCAGTGCATTTGAGGCCTTATTTATTTAATGTTTTATTGTCAACAAGTTTACAGTCATTGTTAAACAGTTAATTGCTTTGCAGAGTATACTGAGATTTTCTAGATCGCTTACTACAAATCGGAAACCATATTTTGGAAATTAAGAACGGCGAGCCCAATTCGCAAGCAAACAATTGACATATTACAGGATTTTATCCGATAACTTCAATCCGCAATTTTGAACTTTTAAAATCTGAGTTTACATTAAATAAATTAAAGAAGAAAAAAGAATTACTACAATAATACGCGCTACTAAGGGTTAACCCAACGATATTCGTGAAGGAGGGAATGATTGTCGCAAACTATATAAACTTCTTGAAGTGAAAATTGAAACACTCTTTTATTAAGAGTGAAAATTGAATTCTATGAAAAAGAAAAAAAAGCGAAGTATGTCGAAAAATATCGATGTACAGAATAATACAATTTACATTTTTATCATAAAGTAATATTAACATAAAGTGGAAAAGTCTGATTAGATTCTTCGAACTCACTATTTTCTTACAGATAGTCGGTTAAATAGTATATTTAAACATACGCTTTATAATTTTTAATAATATAAATTAAATACTGATTCGAAATATATTTTAATTTACAAAAAAATACCTGTGATTTCCAACATTCGAATAACATTATAAAAACACAAAATCTCAATTTCCACAATACCGACGATTATGTCTGTACTATCTTAAAAAGTAACGTAAGATTGTTAACGAAGTAAAATAAAGCGGATAAAATAAGACCAAGGTGTATATTAAAGTAAAAGATTTATTTTTGCACGTATAGAATCAGGCGAAAGTAAATTATGTTTTTGTTCGTCGACGTATGTAACGGTGTTCTGTAGTTTCGGTTTAGTATTCACTTATCAGCTTATCCCGCTTTTCAAACTCTGCTTTATTAGCATTAGATTCTGCCAGACAAGAGAAAGCGGTGATAAAAATACACCGTTACCATTTTCTCTTCTTGTACCCATGGCAGATCCTGATATTATTGTTTATTGTTCATCAACTCCCGTACTATCTTTAACGACTAACATACACCTAAAAAGTCAAAATTATTATTATTTATGGATCGGGAGGATGACATAAACAAAATTATTTGTACATAAAAACTGCCTTCTGAAAAAATGATTGAAGTCTGTTATAAATGTTACTGAAATTTAAAAAGTGCTCGATTTTAAGATATTTCGAGAATTTAAAAAAATGCAGTAATTTATTGTCAAAATTTGGCAAAAACTCGTGGAATTTGTTTGGTATTTTCTTACGTTTTTCGTTAAATATATCTGTACGAAATTCAAACTTTTAAATTTTATTACATTTTAGACGAAGGATTTTTGTCATCTTTTTGGTAGCAATAATATTATTCCTAATCAAGAATTAATTTAGTAGGTGCTATTGTCAGTTCCATGTTTCGTAATATGATTAAATAAATTTGCTAACATTCACAATATCATGCAAGAAACGTGAAAATTGCTGACGACGTCAATATGTCATGATGAGAATTAAGAATTAAAAAGGATTTTTTGTTAAAGATATACATGATTAATTCCATTAAACTTGGTTAATGTATAAAAATGTATTTCAAATTAGTGAAATACCACAATGAATTAACAACATAGAAATATACACTAGGAATTATTTTCCCATGAAAATTATTGAACGTTTCAGAATTCAAGGATATCTGAACTATTACAACAAATTTGTATGTACTATTTTTTATTTTAAAAATTTAATAATTGTCATGAAAGTACAGTAAAAATGAACTTTTTGTACGATATTTTTTATCTTCCGTAATTTTTATGAAGCAATTTTTATCCGATTCTTGAAAGTAAAATAAAAAATGAAAAATATTGTGTTCGTGAAATTACTAGAAAAACATTTGTGTAATTAAAATAATATTAATTCGTAATTAAATAAAATTTATAAATAATTATAAACTTTTGTTTTCGTCAAAAACATCTTCAAGACCTAAAGAAACACAAACATGCAAACTATTATGAAAATCTACCATTTTAATTTTTAGGTTTGTATGTCAGAAATATAATCAGGAGACTGGACATTTTTTAAGAAAGTATTTTCAAACGAATCTGATCAATTTTGGCAAATTTAGCCATATTGGATCCGCCATTTTGAATTTTGAAAATGTGATGGGACATTCTTAATCTGGAGCTTGGAGTATTAACCCCTTTGTGTCCCCAGAGAGATTAGTGGGTTTTGTTGAATTTTGGTACTTTTTTCGGAGTCGCTGATTTCGAATATGACATTTTTTTCATTATTGCTCAGATTATTTGTCTCCAAACATTTGTTATTTTGTGGTCGCTGATTACGCAACTGAAGTTAAGCATTTTAATATGGCGAATAATATACTTTCAAAAATGCGAAAATTTGTTTTATTAATTCACAATTTTCAAAGGGGTTTTCAGTGTCACTAATTAAGAACCCGTTATTGGATTTTCCAAATCCAAAATGGCGGATCCAATATGGTGGATAGCAGATTATATTAAACTTTAGTATACAAAGTGTTTTGTACAATTTTTAAATTGATATACCAAATAATCTTATAAAACCAAGATGAGTTTAATATAGATTTTTGAAATCGATTTCCAAAAACATTTTGAAATACTTTATTACCCATTCCCATAAACAGAAATGTGGGAGTTTGATTGCAGGTAGTTGCATAATAAAGGACATCTTGTTTTTTAAGATTATTTGATATATTAATTTTAACATTTTACAAAAAAATCGTAATTACCATCCCCAAAAACATTTAGATATCAAAATTCAATGGAATCTGTGATATATTGGATCCGCCATTTTGAATTTTGAAATTATGGCTTCAGATTGATTATTGTAGATTAAAAAACAAATAAGAAGCAGTACGGTAAAAAAAAGCAACGGAGAAAAAATAACTATAGCGATTCATATATTTAGGTATTTCTATATCAATATTATACCAATTTTCTATAATAATTATAAGTGTATTGTATTATTTACTATCTTCACATATAAAAAAATACGTCAATAATAAAAAAAAACCATACTAATCGACGAATCTTTCAAATGTATAAAATTGATATGAAATTTTTTAAGTGGTACATATATAGAAATATTGAAAAGGTTTTAAAACTTGTGGCTATCACTGTCATGTTCACTCTTGGCCACTTTGTTTTTGGAGTAATAGCCAAATTATAATAATAAATATCATATAATAAAAAATATTCAATAGGGGCTATTGAATAATGACGAATCATCAAATAATTGCAGAAATAATTTGAATTGCTCGATAAATTAATATTTCATTAATTTAACATTGTATGAAGGATATTAACAGAAATAATATAAATGAAGAAGACATTTCTAAATCGATTATCCGAGTAAGTAAAAAGGGTATAAAATTACTAAGAATACCAATTGTTGTTTGTCCATGTTAGTCGACGTTTGGACAGTGTCACTGTCATTCTCTCAAGACTGAATTTTACAAAAATTAAGAAAATGTCATTCATTAATCTTGATATGGCATGGACCAATAACAATTGGTGTCTTATTAATCCATTTTTACTGACTCAAGTAATCGATTTAGCTATTTTTTCTTAATTCGTATGAAAATTATCCAGTATTAAGTTTTTCATAAGTTATTTAATAAAAAAAGGAAAGGTAGCAAATGGTCCATGAAACTAATTGGTGCATTATTTGTCATTTCAGAATCCTTACGCGAATACAATGGACTCTCGGCGAATCTGTACAAGCCGACGAATTACGACAAGTTGGCGCTGTCGCTGCTCTCTCCGTTGCCGAACGAGCAGGACTTTGCTATCAACGTCTGCACCCTGCTGTCCAACGAGGGCAAGCACACCCTGCGCCTGGACAAGTATCCCCGACTGGTGAACATCCTCCTGGCCCACGCGGGGGTCTTCGACTGCCCGGGCACGAGGCAGCTCTTCATCGAGGTATATTCCCGAGTACGAAACTACTCGATCAACTCATTTTGGTCGGACGTCCTCGACTCCCAAGACGTCATCGACCTCACCGACGAGCGACTCTTCATGAAGAAACCCTCGTCCAAGCCTCACGCAATATCCAGACGGAAAAACAAAGACAAAGCCCCGAAAAATGATTTGCCTCAGCCGTCTGTCCCCCAAGAAACCCCGGCCGTTATTTCCATGGACGTCGAAGAGGTAAGTTCTCATAAAAATTGATTGTTTACCTGTTCTAAACAAGAACATCCCAGAATTAAAGGTTATGTTCTTAATAAACAAATTCAACTTGAATTGTTCATTTTAGATTCAGGTGCTACCGTCGGATTGTGAAAGGCTAGAGCCACCGATAGCTCCTCCAAGCGACATTCTCCAGTTGGAGCCCTGCGACGCGTTCAAGGATCAAAACCAAAACTCGATAACGTTCGAAGAGGATGACAAGGATTTATTCTGCGTAGGCCGAACCTTGGGCACGCAGGACGCCTACGGCCAGCGAGTCCTGCAAATCGCTTCGATCCTTCGCAATCTCAGTTTTACACCGGAAAACGCAGCGATATTGGGCCGAAATCGGTGCTTCCTGCGTTTCGTCCTCTTGTGTGTCCGCGCCAGGTGGAGCAATCTCCACCAGTTGGGATTCGACACCCTCGGCAATATCTCTAGCGAAATTATCCTGAAGGAATCTGGCGAACGAATAACCGATGTCATACTCTCATGCGTATCGAAGGGCATCGACACCCAAGACAGGTTCGTCATAATCTCCTGCCTGGAGGTACTGAACAAAGTCAGCCAGCAGGACATCAACGAAGAAATCGTGACCTTAGGCTTGGAGGACGGCGTTTACGAACTGATCTGCAGGTTCCTCGCCTTGAGCGACATAGCTCTTCTGGTCTACACCCTGGAGTGCCTCTACGCGCTGACGTCTCTGGGGGAAAAGCCTTGCAATAGTGTCGCGCGGGTTCGGGGTGCCATCGACACCCTGGTGGCATTGGTGACGGTCGAAGCACAAAGCTACGGACCTAAAGCTTGCATCTTGATGAGAGTCGTGGAGACTGTTTCGACGATCCAAAACTCGACGGCGCAAGGTGCCAATAACGTACCAGCACCGCCGTCTATCAGTAGCGCACCTTCGACACCTAGTGCGAGTACCACTACTACGACCTCGACCATGGCCGCGTCACCGATGTCGACCCCGACTCCCATCGCGCCTACCGTCACGGCGGTCTCAACCTCCATGGTGACGAGCTCGCAGCCAGTGTCCATTTCTATGCCCCAAACTTTGACTCCTGTGGCACCGGTGATAGTGACGCCTACTCCGGTCAGTCCAGCACCGTCGCGGCCGTCGACGCCGGCCAGACCTGTCACTCCGGCCAGGCCATCGACTCCAGCTAGGCCTGTCACTCCTGCCACTGCCAACAGTGCGAAAGCTATGGCAAACAGTAAGTCCAGTTTGAGGTGTTAGTAGAAAATAATGTAACTAGTTTATTCTTAATAATTGGTGAATTTTTAGAAGCCACGGAGGCAGCAAATTCTTTGCAACAGCAGCATGCTCACCAACAAATCATTCAAGAAAACGAACAATTTGCTCTTGGATGGCTAAGAGCCACCTTCGAGCTGGCACCCGGCGTGATGATCGAGCAAGAAGAGCTGTACAAAAAGTATCTGGGAAGCTGCACAAAAATGGGAAGGCGAGGGGTTATCGCCCCGCTGCATTTTCCACGCTGTGTCAGGTAAGAATTCTAATCCATTTCTTAATTAAAGTAGTATTTCGTTAATTAAACGAGGACGAATTGTCTGTGGCAGATCCGTCTTCGGGGGAACAATCGGACCAAACACGTTGAAAGGAGAAACGTCGGGGGCTTTGTTCTACGAAGGGATCCGGGTCCGCGCACAATCGACACAGGTGACTTATCCGAGCCAGGCCGCGGTGGGGACGAACACAACGGCGAGTCCGTCGGGCAACTCAACTCCAGTAAAGGTGCACCCCGTTCAACAACAGCGTACAGTCAATCCCCTAAGTCCCGCACCCGATAGCACAGCCTCCGACTGCCTGATCGTCGGCACCCAGCAACGGGCACCGGCCTCCCCTATCCTAAAAGCCCAACTGTCCGCACCGCCAAAACCAAACTCCACGACCAGCCCGAGCCCGACCCAAGCCCCTAGTCCGGTTGCGACGGTCGTGGACTCGAGAAGTCAGGTGGGTGTCCGTAGCCTTTCTCTCTTAACTCGTCATTTTCTTCTTATTTTGTTGGCTCTCATTACATACTCCAAAGTTCTCTTGGCATTTAGCATGCGACATTATATTACTGTACACTGAAAGAAATAAAACGCCGCAATGGCCAAGAAAAAAGGCTGTTGCAGCTTTTACCGTCAAAATAGGCGGTGTGAGTCATATCAGGAGTCAAGGCAGTTTTGGCTTGGAAGCGGTTACGTTGACTCGACTTGGCTGTAATAAACGGAAGTAGCAGATGTTACAGGCTGTGTCTGCAGAATTTATACAAACATGCACTGTTAAAAATACGAATGAATTGTTACAAACTCATTGTAATTTTCATTTTATATAAATTTGGTAATATTCCTACGTGTGAAATAGTGTTTTTACTATTTGAGGTTAGGATTTTTACAATGTTTTTGTGAATTTACCAAACGCCACTGTGGATTTCTACATCAAGCATAGGGAAAGTACAACGCGTTGTAATTTGACAATGCTACACATTGGTAATATTTGAGTCCACGTCAAACGTGGTAATTTTACCGTTCAGTGGGAAAAAGCGACGAAATTTGTAAAAATACAATGCCCAAGAAGAAAATTTCAACGTTAAAAGTGAAATTTACCATGCTGAACATGGGTTAATTTACAAAAATATTGTAAAAATCCTAACCTCAAATAGTAAAAACACTATTTTACACGTAGGAATATTACCAAATTTATATAAAATGAAAATTACAATGAGTTTGTAACAATTCATTTCTATTTTTTACAGTGTGGTGTACAAATTTCCGGAATTTAGGTTATGATACGCAACTTTGAAATCTTTCGATAAGACAATGAACACAGCTTTATTAAATAATCAACGAATCGAAATCGCATGGAATATCAAGCTGTTTTGAAAGGATACTATAGTAATTTTATATAAAAATATTTTCAGTTCGGGTACTCGACGTGTCATGCTGGGTTAACCAGATCCAAGCTGTTTTGGAAAATGGAAGTATAGGTCGCGTTTTATTTCTTTCAGTGTACATTAGCTTTGGGATGTTAGAGGGCCCGAGAATGAAAGGTAGGACACGTTCAGGTTTCGACGGACAGCATGATCGATGTGTGCGACTTGTTAGGCGATCATCCTTCGGATCGGCACGGATGGCTTATGTTTCTTTTTCTTTTTCTATCCTCACCACCTATTAATTTATTGCTGGTGTCGGCTTAACACGCTCGATTCTCTAAGCAGTCTTCAAAATTTTTGTTGCCCTAGTTGCCGCAGTTACAAGAATCTTATTATGCACGTTTTTTAATCCCTTTGAAGTTACTAAGACCGCAATTGATTTTTTTTTATATAAAAAAATTAGAGTTAATGGAAATAAACTAGATTTGTTCACTAAAATATCGGCATGACGAGAAAAACGGCTGTACGAAAGTAGGATGTCTTAAGATTAACGTAAATATGACATATATTTGATTTGAAATCCTAGCTGATTATTTAAGCGACTATATCTTCAAAAATATATCAACTAGTATCGATCATGTAGTTTTTAAAGAAAAATATTGGGGTTTCGACAAAAATTTTCAGACAAAAGTTGTAGATTTTCAAATTTTGAACATTTTTTTGTGTTATACTTTTTTGTTATCTTCAATAGTTTTTGAGAAAAATGATAATTTGTGACGTAAATATAACAAATAGGTAAGGTTTCATGAAGTGGTTCACGAAATTACTAAGTGTCATCGTTTTTTAAAATTAATATACCAAAATAAAGTAATAGTAGTGAGGAATGAGTCACACAAATTTTATTGCAAAATAGTAACTGATTAATTTGTTATGATCAAATGAACTTTTCAAGAGCTTTTTTTTCCAAAATTTCATTTCTCTAAAAGGAATGGTTCAAGGTTAATGAAAGCTTTTGTGTAAGTCAGTGACGTAGTTATATTTCAATACTTCATCTTGTTCATTCGAAAAATATTTCATTTTTCGGTAAAAAAAGTTATGTTTGTTAATAAATTAAAATTTAAACAACTTCTCCGCCTTCATAAATATTTTTAATACTTAGAGTTTGTTTTATATTCTTACCTAGCATTTAATTTGTGAAAAAAAAATCGGTACCATGATACACGGAAAGAAATTTGAAGTAAATGCCACTGCTCAGGGAAGTAACAGCTTCCGCACGATTTTTGACGTTAAAAAGAAAATTTTTATGAACAGATACAATTTTTTTACACCTTTTTGAATAGTTATTCATAATTTTCCGACTGTTTAGTTATTAATAATTAATTTTAATGATCTATAAACGTTGTTGAAACGGAAAAACTTGGTACTTTTTTCATTCTAAAGCTTCCGTATCGAAAACAGTGCAAGATACACTAAAAATGCACTAAAACTTTTTTGTAGAGAACAAAATTTCGTACAAAAAAGTCACTGAGGGTCCTAGACTAAAGTTAATAGCTTAGCCACGAGCAGCGATGGAATATGCCTCATATTTTACAAAAATTCTAAAATATTCATAATTAACTTGTAGAATAAAATTCCAGCGTTATTCATGGATAATCTACTAACTTTAGACTAGGGCACTTGCTGACTTTTTTTTAAGAAATTTTGTGCTCTATAAAAAAGGTTGAGTGGATTTTTAGTGTATCTTGCACTGTTTTCGATACGGAAGCTTTAGAATGAAAAAAGTACCAAGTTTTTCCGTTTCAACAACGTCTATAGATCATTACAAATAATTATTAATAACTATATCGTCTAGAAATTATGAATAAATATTCTCAAAGGTGCACTAAAACAGGATCAGTTTATAAAAATTGTCTTTTTAACGAATTCGAATTTTAACCGTCATTTCAAATTCGTCAGAATCTGTGCGGTAACTACTACTTCCCAAAATGCTGTCGCATTCACTTAAAATGTTGTAATTGTAGTCCAGGAACCGTAATATTAATTAAATAAATAAAAAAATGGCCAACACGGTTCAATCCTATTGGTTGACAAAAGGACCAAACAGGCCCAACGTTTCGACCACTCTCGGAGGTCCTCCTCAGGGGCATCTATTAATAGATACACAGAAAAAAAAAACAGCAAAATATAACACACGAAAAAAATATGAACAAAAATATAAATTAAGGACATTTTCACTCATTACAATAAAATAATCATAAAACACACAACACGCACCTGACATGAGTAACTGTACGTCGTATACTAAATTTGTGACACAGATTACACTGACTTGTAAACATACACACACACACACACACACACACTCTTAGACTCGAAGTACAAACATAATACATAATTAAATGTGTCAATCCTATATATACAAATTCGTTACTTTTTAAAATTACAATGTTATTTACAAATCATTAATTAGAATATTATAACTGTTACTTAATTTATTGATATACGGTATTACTATACAATTCGAGATAAAAAACACAGGAAATTAACACGGGACAAATTTTTGACTTCTCGAATTGTATAGTAATACCGTATATCAATAAATTCAACCAAAGGATTAAGAAGATATATGACACGTTTGACATTAAAATATACAATAAACGTTTCAACTCTTTGGAATCGTTGTTCAAAACAAAAATTGATGAGATAGATATATTAAAAAAATCGAATATAATTTACAAGATAAACTGCAGTGAATGTACAGCTACATATGTAGGGCAAACAAAAAGGTATTTAAAAAAAAGAATCTATGAACATACTAATAATTGGAAAAGAGAAATTGGTCATACAGCACTAACATCACATATGCTGAATACAGGACATAGTTTTAAATTTGCTGAAGTGGAAATTTTGGAAACAGAACCACATTGGAAAAAACGTAACATCAAAGAAATGATCCATATTAAAAAACAAAAATCGAGCATAAATTTTAGAACGGACACAGAAAAATTAAGTAACAGTTATAATATTTTAATTAATGATTTGTAAATAACATTGTAATTTTAAAAGTAACGAATTTGTATATATAGGATTGACACATTTAATTATGTATTATGTTTGTACTGCGAGTCTAAGAGTGTGTGTGTGTGTGTGTGTGTATGTTTACAAGGCAGTGTAATCTGTGTCACAAATTTAGTATACGACGTACAGTTACTCATGTCAGGTGCGTGTTGTGTGTTTTATGATTATTTTATTGTAATGAGTGAAAATGTCCTTAATTTATATTTTTGTTCATATTTTTTTCGTGTGTTATATTTTGCTGGTTTTTTTTTCTATGTATCTATTAATAGATGCCCCTGAGGAGGACCTCCAAGAGTGGTCGAAACGTTGGGCCTGTTTGGTCCTTTTGTCAACCAATAAGTTTGAACCGTGTTGGCCATTTTTTTATTTATTTAATTCACTTAAAATTTCTTTGCATGTATAGTTTGTTTAAAAACGTAATGTTTGTTTGAATTGATATTTTAGCTAGTTTACTACAAATTTTGAAAATTTTCAGAAAATTTCTTTGTTTACTGAGAAACAAATATTTCAGTGGAAGTTGGCTCCAGGAGATATAGTCAAAAATATATCGATGAATGTCAATAATGTCATTTTTTGTTGGAAAAATTCTGGTTTTTCGAAAAAAGGTTTTAGACAAACGTAGATTTTTAAATTTTCAATACTTTTTGTATTATTTATTGTACAATTAAAAACATATATGATGGCGGAAAAGTTTAAACTTTAATTTGTTTAAAAAAATAACTTTTTTTACCAACAAATGAAATATTTTTCAAATGAAAAAGATTAAGTATTAAAGTGTAAAATTTCACCGACTTAAAAAATTTCATTAACTTTGAACGATTCGTTTCAAAGAAATGAAATTTTGAAAAATAAAGCTCCTGGAAAGATAATTTCTTTATAACGAAGCAACAAGTTAATATTTTCCAATAAAAATTGTGTGACTTATTCCTCACCACTTTATTTTGGTATATTAGTTTTAAAAAAACTAACTTAGTAATTTCATGAACCCTAATCTATTTGTGATATTTACGTCACAAATTCTCATTTTTCTCAAAAACTTGAAGATTGAAGATAGAAAAAAAAAATGTTCAATATTTGAAAATCTACAAATTTTGTCTGAAACTTTTTTTCGAAAAACTAATATTTTTTTCTAAAATCTACATTATTGTTACTCGTCGATATATATTTTGTAAGATATCTCGCTTAAATGATTCGTAAACATATTCCCAAATTGTCAAACATGATTAGAGTTTTAATATTAGAGAGTCATTGCTGCAAAATATGCTCATTTACACAATTTTTGTAGCATTTGTTATTCAGTATATTAGAACTGTCGTTCAGTACACTACAGAACATTTCATGACAAAAAAATTGCCTATTGAAACATATCATTGTAGTTTTTTATAGTTTAGGGAACACGAATAAAATATTATGAACATATATTTTTAAAATATCTAAGGTTTTTAGGACATTCAATATCGACAACATAACATTTTTCAATGAATGTCATCAAAATGATTTTAATGGATCTTAACGAATAGAAACTGGATTTTCAAATGTTCATAAAATATTATAGTTTATTAATAAATATCTATTGAATCTCCAGATTGCATAAATATTACTGTTAAAACAAACAATAAAAGTTTGTCATATAATAATTGAGAAAACATTTGATGACCTTTGTCTTTATAGGTGTTGACTTTCTAAAAGACCTTGAAAACTTCAAAACGATGAATTCTTGCAATCATTCATGTTCCCAGAATTCAAAAATATAAAAATAACATGTTTTGATTGAATTGTGGTATAATTTTACAAAAATTAGATTTTCAATCAGTACTATTTCTATTACGATATTGAATTGACAACTATTCTGTGTAATAACAATAATTTACTAATTATTTGATATTTGATATTATACTATTGGTGTACCTTTAGGCACAAGGCGCAACAAAACTAAAGACTTCTTTCAAGTGATTCAGAAATTGCAAGAATGACGTTAATTGACACTTATATGTTGTAACTCACAAACCAAATTTCTCTTTGCAAGTCGAAAAGATCGGAGTGTTTTTGACTTGAAAATGTTCTAACCGCACTAATTGTTCAACAACAGGTGGCATTTTCTCATCCTCACCTAAGTCAAGCTTTGCTGTCAAGCGGAACTCAGACTCAGACGACCTCGCAACAGCAACAGCAGCAGCAGCCAGTACAGTCGATCCAACAGCAGCAAAACATCCAGGTTGTGGTAAAGGAAGAATCGCGTATCGGCACCACTTCTAGTTCCATTATAAAGAGCCTTCTGGCCACTAAGGTAACAGTCAGCGGCGACTGCATGCCCAGCGCCGCTGCGACTTGTGTGTCTACCCCTACTGCCTGCGTAACAAACACTACTGCAAGCATCGCATCAAGCGTCAGTGCCAACCAGCTAATAACCAGTAACCAGGTACTTTACATACCCTAATGCCAAGAATGGAACATAAACAATCAAGTTTTTCTAGAATGCCTTTTGTTTCTGTTGTTTGAGTTCGAGGTAGTTGCATTTCCAAGTATTAGGAAAATTAATATAGGTTGTAATGAATTCAATTTAGTCACTGAACCTCAACATCGAACTTAAATAGTTTTTAAATAAATCCCTATAATGAGAAATCAATTAATGTTAGTTAATGTTTGAAAAAATATATCAAAAAAATAATATTAAGGAGGTTGGTATGGTTAAAAATTAAGAGTTTCTGACAAAAAAATTACTAAACGTTAATATGAATATAAAATGAATTCCCTGAAAATTTTGAGTCGTTTGGTCTCAGTGTTGAGAAATTATGAAAATTTTGTGCCTATTAACATGGTTTCTTATGTAAAATGGCATTTTTCAATTCTTTATATGCGAGATTTGCACAGAATTAACAAATAGATTTTCTTAAAATTAATGTCGATTAAAGAAAAATATATAAGTGTTCGAGAGAAAGAATTAGATCGATTGGATACGCTAGGTAAGAGAACTTGAATGTGTTGTTAAAAGTTCATTATCGTACAGGTTAGAAGCCATTAATCGACTTCCAAACGGTACTGAACTAGACACAATTGGGAAAAAGTAGCACTTACTCCCTACGTACCACACCAACCTTCTTAAATAAACATCGAGCAATACTCAGCTGATGTATTACGACTTGTCGTAGTCAATCGTATAAATTAAATTTTATATTTGTTCTAATGTTATTATCACCTAACATTTGTCTTCCCATTGCAACAGAAATAGAGGTTATGTACATGATACAAGTAAACAATCGATGTCCTACTGCTATATTTGAACCTCCCCTATTAGTTGGCATTTTAGAATTACTCAGTTTATTCATTACGCTGATTTATGACATATATAAATATCCGAAACAAAAATGGTACTATTTGTTAGGAATATATGTTCCCGATTTACATTTTTTACAAGTGAATAAGACACTGTCAAATCTCAACGAACAATATTGTCTTCGATATTATTATAATTGCTGCATCAGTAATCATCAATATAAAATGCAAGATCAAAAACATTAAAACAAATGATGCTAAAGCCGATTCTTAGCAGCAGATTCAAAATGTGGGGATTCTATCTTGTACTATCATGAAAATTACACATCTAATCGTAAATAAGCCAAAAAAGGAATTTAAATTCCTACTAAAATCATTTGAATAATTAGAACCTTCATTTTTTCGAATTGTCAGCTAGCTTCAGCGTCATTAAACAAAACTAAAGCTCTCGACAAATGATATGTTGTATGGAATAATTCTTATGTGTTTATTATTTGCAATAGTATTTGATTGACTCGATTGTTTCAAATGTAAAATTGAAATATTAAATTTGTCTTCTATATGCATCTTTTAATAAAATAGAGGAAATGGCACTTTAGTCTAGGAGCTACTCGTGTTGCCGTAGCTTTTTTTGGTCCCCAGTTGACACAATGTTTTTTTGATGTATTTTTGGCCGCTGAACATGAATTTTTTAAGTGGAATGTGCAAAAGTGGCGGTTAATTGTTTATCACAATTTTTAAAAACAATTTAATAATTTTGTTCTTTTTGCTCAGGAAGAAATTTTTTCAGGTGTTTTTTTTTTGGTAATTTTGAACAAAAAAAGGCCTTTATTGTAACTTTCACGTAGGACGACAACTTTTCGAGATAAAAATTCCCAAACTTTAGAAAAAGTCGATTTTTGCCATTTTTTACACAATACCGAAGGTTTTTTTCATCCACTTAGGCTTAAACTTTTCTTCTATTACTATACTTTAAGTAAAATATTCGATTTTTACCTTTTTTAAACGTTTTTGTAGTTGTTGAGGCGATAACACATCTATCCTCGTATTTTATCCTCCGAATCTAACATTGTAGAATGGTATATTATTAAGTGGTCGATTGCTTATAACAATTTGTTTATAAAAATTAGTTGTTAAATAATGTAGTAATTTTGTTTTTTTTTCGAAAAAATCTCTGACATTCAAGGATAAAATGTTATGCAGCGGCCGATTGTTTATATCAGTTGTTTATAATATTAGTTTTTTAAATAATGTAGTAATTTTTTGATTTTCAGAAAAAAATATTCATGTTTTGTGTGATTCGAAACAAAAAGATTCTTATCAACTCTTATTTTAAATTTAAATATTTATCAAGTTATTATTTAATACAATTGAATTAGAATGATTTTATCGTAAACTTATTTTTTAACTTTTATTTTAAAAATATGTATATTACATTCATTATTTCTTTTGCAATTTTCGAAAGTTGCAATGTTTGCAATTATTTTCACCCTACTATGCATAGTTAAATGTAGCCTAATTTTTAATCTAATTATGTTTTTGTTTTCTTGTAACATAGTTTTGTATTAATCCTTTGCGTCACAGTGGGTCTCTCAGAGAACCACCTTTTATTCGCTACTTCTTTTACATTTAACAATCAGTTTCTTATGTTTTTACTTTCTGATTGATTTTCTACATACCTAATGCTTTTATTGATTGAATGAAAGATATCACACATGTTAAAATACTATAGTTTAATTAATTATAAACAAAAATATACCAAAAAATTACCATTTTTCTTTTTTAAATCGTTTGAGACAAATAATTCCGTACAAATATATATATGGGAAACTTATTATTTATACGTTTTTGAGGTCCCTGAATACGAATCTGATATCGGTTTTCAAAAATTCAAAATGGCGGATCCAATATAGCGGACAAAAAATTGAAAATCGACTTAAAAAGAAATTGAAAATACCCTTGAAAAAAGCTTCTCTGGGGTTTACGAGGTCACTGAATACGAAAATGAAAATAGATTTTGAGGATTCGAAAACCTTCGAGTAACATTTTTCAAGCGAATACAGTAGACTTTTAATTTTTGTCCGCCATATTGGGTCCGCCATTTTGAACTTCTGAAAAATTGACGTTACATTCGTATGGAGCGACCCCGAAAACTCCCGAGTAACGAGTTTCAACCAAATTCAGTGAAAAGAGAAATGGGTGACTGAAAGAGTTAAACATTCATTTATATACTTCTTGTTATTCGATTTAAATTTTAAATCTCGTGTTTTTACTTGTTTAGCACTTAACAGTCTTGTTTCAAGGTGTTTAAAACTAATTCATAAGAAGTCACTAAGCTGGATACTGCGTTAACGTTCTTAGTCAAATTCTATTTTGTTAAGTACAATTATGTAGATTTTGATAATTTATTTAATATAACATGAGTAAATTTATAAATAGTAAATTATGTATTATTTGTCAAAAATTGAAGAAAACGGAGAAGCTTTATAGTACTTAAAGTGGTAACGATCAAATCAGAAATGCTGCATCTTGATGTTGTTCTAATTCCATTGTATTAAATAATAACTTAATAAATATTTAAATTGAAATTATAAGTTGATAAGGATCTTTTTGTTTCAAATCATACAAAACTTGAACATTTGTTTTAGAAGTTAAAAAAATTACTGTATTATTTAACAACCAATTGATTTGGTTATAAACAAATTTGTATAAACAGTTATAAATAATTGTTATAAGCAATCGACCACTTTATAATATTCCATCCTACAATGTTAGATTCAGAGGCTAAAAATACGAGGATAGGCTGCGAAAACGTCGGATGTTATCGCCTCAAGAACTATGAAAACGTTTAAAAAACGTCAAAATCGAATCTTTTACTTGTAGTATAGTAATAGAAGAAAAATCTAGATGGATTTTTAAAAAAAATCAGTATTGGTGTGATAGTAAGAAATGACAAAACTTGACTTTTTTTCAATGGAATTTTTATCTGGAAAATTTGTCGTCCTACGAGAAAGTTACTAAGGACCTTTTTTGTTCAAAATTACCCAAAAAAAAAACATGAAAAATTGTTTTCCGGAGCAAAAAGAACAAAATTATTAAATTGTTTACAAAAATTGTTAACAGAATAATAAACTACCTGACCACTTTTGAGCATTCCAGTTAAAAAAATTTGTGTTCAGCGACCAAAAATAGATAAAAAACAAACATTGTTTCAAGTCAGGACATATAATAGACTACGGCAACATAGGTACTTATCTAGACTACTTATTTATTTGATATTTCGCAAGAAAAATCGGAGTACGTTGTTAAATTCATAAACGAATATCACAGTTTTTTAATATTATTATTATTATTCAACATCACCATTTATTATACACTGCAACAGTTGTAAGAGACATCTTTTGATTAGTGTAAAATATAAAATAAGGCATTTGACAAGTGTCAACATCTCAGAAGTAGAGTCTCCGATAGAGACGCTACATTATTCCTTGCAGGGTTTTTATAGCAAATATTATGTGCTCCACGTGATATCCTTATCCAAGCAAAAACATAAGGTCTGTGGAGAGAAATATTGATTACTGTTTTATGGATATGTATTAAATGACACATTGTGTCATTATGTAGTAAGAAATCAAAATGTAACAATAATTTCGTTTGAATTAACCAATGCATTTTACTCGACGAGTGCCCAAGACTCGTCAGCATGATTTTCAATTGACAGTTTTTTTGTTCTGTCAAGACCGCAGTGAAATTGTTTGTGAATATTTGAATTGAAAGACGTTTTTATTTTAACACCGTGATTTTGTTTTAAAAAAATGGCACTGATAACTTTGAAATATTACTAACCACAGCATGCGACAGTTCGACCGTACAATGACCATTCGGTTCGATACTGAGTTTTATGCCCGAAAATTGATTTACAGTTTGCGATGTTTCTTTCAATGCATGTCGATACGTTATCTAAAGATTAAAATGGTTTAATAGGTTGCTCAGCGTCAGCAGCAACAAAGGTTACTGCAACAACAGCTGACTGGTGTAATACAACCATCAGCACCATCTGCGACACCTGCAATTGGGTCTTCGGTTGTGATGCCGAAAATAAATGCGAAGAAAGCTTCAGCTGCAACGACTCCTGCCAAAAAGATACAAAGGCTCAATGGAGCCAAGGTCATCGTAACTAATAATTGTGACAAGGTAAAATTGATTACAATACTTGTATATTTAACCATTTTTCTAAAAATTTTAAATTGAACAAGTTTAGTAACTTACTATACGAGTTATTGCACGTCAACTATATACACTATCGAATTTCATGTAAAATGATTTCATTTATTCTAAATGCGTCCGCCATATTGGATCCGCCATTTTGAATTGTCAAAACCTGACTTCAGATCGTAATCAGCGACCTAAAAAACGGTTATATACCACGTTTCAGTAAAAAAAGAAAGTCCCCTCATTTTTAATACTTTTTTTAAGAGTATAGCCGCCATTTTTTAACCACTTAAGGCCCGACTTTTTTTAAGTGATGCAATTTTCGTCATACTCTGTACTGATTACGAATCTGATATTAGTTTTTTTTTTCAGTTATTATGATGGTAATTTTTATGAGTGTAGCTCAATTTTCAAATATTTTCGTCCGCCGTATTGGATCCGCCATTTTTAATTTTGAAAAACTAACATCAGATTCGTAGTCAGAGACCCCAAAAACCCCCGAGTAGTCATTTTTATGAGCCTTACTTTAAGTAATTTAACAATATTTAATTTTTTTAACAACCCTTAGCAAAAACATTTTTTTTAATATAGTTATAATCATGAGATTGTTGTAAATTTATTGCACTATAAGTTTTTGTTAAAAAGTAATATAAATTTGTGGATCTTTGGCGTTTAGAACTGAAAAATTGATTAATTTTTGACAAAGTTATGAATGTTCGAACACAAAAATGGTTTCAATCGAAACCGTTGGACCTTAAAGGGGTAACTCTTCTGATACGGTGCTCTGCAATACCTCCGTATTGTTGACAGTTTCACGAGTATTTCTGTGAAAAATGTATTCCATTTGGTTAAGAATTACACTGTCGAGAGGATTTTGTCCAAAATACCACACTGTGCGTCATTCGAATCATTTGCTGCCGCACGACATAGAGCAAGACGAAAAGTGAGAGTTGTGCTCTTTAAAAAATCATAACTACAGAACGAAAAAAGACACCGTTCATTTTTTTTGTTTAAAAGAACCATGAAATATCTCCTACACGATGGTATATTCTTTAACAAAAAAGGTTTAGGTATAATTTTACTAAAATTGAAGTTGAAAAATGTATTATGACAATTTTTTAACAAATATAAAAAATATATAATTTTTTTTAAAGAAATTCAGTAAATACGACGCCACGGCCGCCATATTGAAAATTTTATTCTGTCAGAAGATTTTTCATGATATATTTTCGTAAAATTCGGTAACATCGTCCTCAGGTTGACATGGCATTACTCTATATAGTCAGAAACCAACATTCGATTCTATTCCAATTTCAGACTGAAGTACCCGATAACGAAAACGCCATGAATCAAACAACGCAAATTTCTACGGCGCCGGTCGCCGCGAATCGAATGGAGAACCATGTTGGACCCCAACTTTTGGTCTACCGTTCCCCATCGGTTGGCGTCGCGTCGACAATATTACCCTCTGCGAACAAAATGAGCCAACGTAGTGTCTGCACTTCCATCGTAGAAGATTCGGACTCGACGAACAATTCCTTAGCTTCAAGCAGCGGTATCGGCGGCAGCAGGGATTGCTCAGGTGCCGGGGTCGAAGAGGACAACTCCCTCACCAGCTTCGAGGGGATCTTGTTGAACGGAGCGCCCAGCAATCTCGATATCGACGCCCATGAAGACGGCTCGTCCAAGGATTCATCCAGCATCAGCTCCAAGGATAAGCCGTTGCAAGCGATTATGCTCGCGGACCTTCTGGAGCGCAAGGTGGATAAAGAGCCGATCATGAACGGCGTCCTTGGCAAAAAGGATCTCGTTGAAAACCACATAAAGAAAGTGCTGAAACAAGAATCTCCGGGCGATATAAAAGTTAAAGTCGAGGTCGAAGAGGATGCTTTGATCGAGGCCCCGCGTGGCATGAAGAGGACAGTGAGCGAGCTGGACGAGGTAGACGCTCCAAAGAAACCGAAATACTCGAACGGTACGACGTCCCCAGATCCAGCCGTCGACTCCACGACTATTGAATCGACGACTTCCAGTATTAAGTCCGACGAGTTGGACGACGATAAGGTGACGGTCTCGTCAACGGCTGCAAATCTGTACGCCGCCTTAGCAGCAGACTGTATCGAGGACGAAACGGACTTGGAGGACTCGGTTCCTATCAAAGAGGAAGTTAAGGAAGAGCCTCAGCTAGTTCTGGATCAACAGAAACTGCAGCAACATCAGATGCAGCAGAAACTTCAACAACAACATATACATCAACAGCAGCAACTGCAACAACAGCAGATGGCGATGCAGCAAATGCAGCAGCAGCAGCAGATGCAACAACAGCAACAGGTGCAGCAGCATCAAATCATCACTCAGCAGCAATTGCAGCAGATGCAACAACAGCAGCAGCAACAGCAACAACAGCAGCAGCAGCAACAGCAATTAATTGTAGCACATCCGCGACAGATTGTTGTGCAACAGGCAATGCCTTCCAACAATCAGATGATCGTGAAAGGCAGACCGGGACAATCTCAGCCGCAGGTTTTACTGCAGCAAGGAGCTGGAGGACAGTTGCAATACGTCGTTTCTGGCGGGGTTCCCGGACAGAATTACGTCCTAGCGCAGCCGCAGACGGCGCTGGTCCAGGGTCAAGCGCAAACTGTCTTAGTGGCGCAGACGACTCAGCAACAAGGCACCGGCACCAAAACTATCATTATTCTGCAACCGCAAGCTGCAGCGCAACCGCAGACGCAGAAGATGGTCGCGATGACGCCTCAAGGCCAGCAGGTCGTGGTCACGCAGGTTCCCAGACCGCTGCTTCAGAATTCAGGACTGGGCAGCATCCCGCCTCCGTTGGTACCGACCTCGGCTGCGCTAACCCAGTCCATTATCGTGAACAGTCCGATGCAAAACAGCGGTAACGCCTCGTCGATGACGGTGACGATACCCGGAGTGGCGCAAGGGCCTCAAGGTTCCGTGGTGACGAGCTTGCCGTCGAGAGTTGTGACCCCGACACCGGCATCCACGCCTCCGCCCACCAGGCCAACGACGCCCCATCAGGCAGCCGCGACGCAAGGACCGATCCCCATAACGAAACAGCAAGGGGTCCCGATAAACCCCGCACCGAAGATGGTCAAAACTGTCAGTTCCTCAACGTCCACGGAGCCCGACAATAGGCCATCCACCAGCCAAGAATCTAAGATCATCACCATCAAGATCGATCCTAACTCATTCTTGTGCGAGTGGCGAGGGTGCCTAAGGTAAAAAAAGTTCCAAATTTACGAAAACATTTTTTACAAGAAAAACATTAATGAAATTTGTATGATTTATAGGCAATTTAAGACTCCTCATGAAGTTTACATGCACACCTGCGAGACACACTGCCCTAACGGTACCGAGGAAGCCGTATGTTTGTGGGCGACTTGCGACAACTTGAAACGTAGAAGATTTTCACTGATGTCCCATCTCATAGATCGACATTGTAACAACGATGTAAGTACACGAATTTTAATTTTCAATCGTTATTTTTGTTTTGGTATTTAGTTGGGACGATTTGGTATTTTCAGTAAAAATTAAATGCATATGGGGAAATCCACAGAATCGGTCGATTTTTACTTATAAAGATACAAATTTTCAAATGTCATGCTCATCCTTTATCCATAGACTATTTTATTAGAAATTTCTTTAACCCTTTACAGTAGACCCCGCCCTAACTTATACCGTCCAAAGTTACCCGTTTGGCTTGTCCAAAGTTATATCCCTATCATCCTCTCCTACCCCCAACACATTGTTTCGCTGAGCCACGCTCGCTTCGCGACCCTCACACACAGAAGCATTCATTGCACGGATATAAACAGTGTTACGGAAGTGGGGATAGTGAGGCACTATAACTTTGGAGCAACTTCTAACCTATCAGAAAGTGTTCCCGATTTTTTTTACTTCAAAATTATACATTCACATATTTTTATTTATTTTGTTTTTCATTTCAAAATGGCGTCTGAACGTCGAAACTTGTTGAAATTGAAGAAATTGCTATTATTTCCAATCTGCTAGGTTTTCTTTGTAGTAAAATCCTACAAATAAGTTATTACGAGTTTTGTGTGACCTATTTGATATTTTTTTCTGGCTTAAATATTAATTTCAAAGGTTCACCTCTACTTTGCAACAGAAATTTGTGAATTCCAAGTGATAATTTTTTTATTCACCGTCGTTGACCTTGTCTTTCAACAATTTCACATTTATTTCAACTTTTTGCTTTTGAGCTAATATATTATCAATTACGTTTTTGATATTGTTAACGCGTAAAATTTCTTTGAAATTATTGAGTTTTTAGTTTTACCACTAGACGAAGAAGCAGTTCTTTTATTTAAATTTCTCATACATACATGCTCAGGGTCTTCCCCATGACTTGTAGAATGATTTAATTTCCGCACTATGGACATTTTCTTTACTTATAATTAGTCATACACCTCAAACAATGAACAGTTATACGACGAATAAATGCTTCACGCGAAAAGCCGATGATAACTAAAGTAACAATTATTTACCCTTTTCGATATCATTTGCTGCTCTTTTTCTTTACTTCTGAAAACAACACGCACTGATGCCGGTCGATATTTTGGTTTTTATATTTTTAAAATTAGGATTTTGTCTACCCTGTAATCCTATACGGCTGTTTTTCACGAATATCACATATTCGTTTTTCAAATAAATAAACATGATTCTTTTTTTCCATTTTGTTTGCGACTTTTTCGTGTCTTAACCTGAAAGTGCAAAAACCACCGTTTTTGCTCATATTCAGTAAGTTCATGTGGCAGAACAAAATTATTCTTTGCAATTTGGCATGAACTATATTAAGGTGCTATTTGTCGTCCTTAAACTACTTTTTTAGTAATTCCTATACGATTTTTTTTATCGAGTTATCGAATTTTTTGTCAGGGAACAGTTATGATTTTCATACATTAAATACATTGATAATTGCACGAAAATAACTAAAAAACTCAGAATCAATGCAACTTTTTTCCGTGTACATGTCATAAGTCTTATGAAAAATTATGAAAAATTTGCAGGTCATGAATTCGAGAAGGAAACAATTGGCAGCCTCTGGTAAAACGGAAGTTTCTTCGGGAACGTCTTCGACGCCGCACCATCCGGGCTATGCACCGAATGCAGCGTTCCAAGCGATCAAGAGGCATGCCCTCGAGTTCGTTAACCCGAAGGAATTGATGGTAAGCATGAAACAAAAAATTGTACTTATAAAAAAAAATACTTTCTTCCGGACAGCACACTCTATTTTTTTTCGAATCAATACAAATCTTCTTCAGATTTCTTAAATCTCGTAAAAATATGAAAAAGAAAATATATTATCTCTGATTCGATAATCCGGATCTAACGGTCACCTTTCTTGTTCTCTTGGCGAAGCAGCAGAGGCCATCGAAGCCCGCTGCGGCCGCCTCGAGCACATCTTCCCCAAGACCCGGGCAAAATCCTCCGCCGGAACAGGTAAAGACCGACGTTAGAATGCCAAAAAAAAAGAAAAAAAAAGCGAGATGCTGCCTCGCACGGCCACGGCTCTTGCGCTCTGTCTCGTGTTCGCTTTCTTATTTTTTGTTTGTATTTAGCCCACATTTTTTGTGTGTTTACGCAGAAAAAAATGGCTCCAACAACCCTTCGTCGATTTCTTTAATCGCATGTTTTTTTTACATCTTGTTTCATTGTTTTTTTTTTCCTCATTGAAGTATGTCTGTGGACAATTAGTAGACTAGCTGTGCTATAAATGTTTTACGCCTTTTATCGAAGTACATTTTCAGTGGACGAACAGCATCTATTGGATTTTACTTATTTGAACGCAGTGTATTATAATTATCGTATTATTGTAGATTTTGATGCTGTAAGGCGTTATATGTGTTTAGTTGATGTTACAGTTTTAGACCAATGCAAGTTCTGTTGAAAGAAAATTCGTGATCGTTTTGTTTTATATAAATCAGAACTGTAAAACATATTTGCGGATACTCTTTCATAGGAAGTATTGAAAAAGAAATGGATGTATGTAAGATTTTTAGGTTAGGTTCGTCTGGGATCGCCGGCGTGCCTCTATTGCTGCTTAGATGTTCTTTTTATTTTTATTCGCATGCTTTTGTAACTAATGCACCATTTCCCTTTAGCCAGCAACAAGCGCACTGTATTCGAGCACACTTTTTTTTGCTTATCAACCGATCGACGTTTTCTCACCACAATCAAAGAGAATTCGTATCGGTAATATACCATTCGTCAATTTGATTTTGATTTTCATTGTCATTTAGTTACTTATTTAGTTTATTTTTATTCATTTGTGCGTAGAGATTTGCTACCGCATACGAGTACTTGGAAACCTTTGTATTAAATTGGAAATTAATTTCTTTTACAGGATGACAACGAAGGTCCCGTTACGAAAAGTATTCGCCTGACGGCAGCTCTGATTCTCAGAAACCTAGTCATATATTCTGCGCACGGTAGGAGGTGAGTAAATTCAAAATTTTACAAATTTTTAGTGCAAATTTCCCTTTTATGTTAGTACAATTCCTAACCTGAATTGTAAATCGTATTATTAGGCTGTCACATTTCGCGCACAACTTATATTTACGTATTTCGCGCGCTCATATTAAAGATCAAACCATAGCAACCATGCTGCCAAGAATCAATTATAAATTATATACCAATATTGTGTAACATTAATACGTACATTATACTCGCTCCATCCAAGTGTATTGGCGCTATTTGCTGTCCAGTAGTGGTCAAAATTTCAGGACTTTTACTTAATGAAATATCGGCAAAAATATACAAAAATTGAAAATTGACTTTCTAAATGGAAGTTTACAATTTTATAAAGCGTAATATATAAATCGTAAATAACATACAAGTTTATTTTTCCTTTCTACATTTGCTTGTATGCTTTCGAAACGCACAATATGGATTAAAACGAATGTAAACAAGCATGTTTTGCCATTATTCCTTCTGAAACGCTTTATTATAAAATGATTGAATATCGTAACGAAAGTAGAGAAATTGTAATAGCTAAAATAAGAAAGTAAATCAAGTATTATAAATATTCATACACTACATGTTAAGATTAATTTTGGCCAAAATAGCAAATGTAAATTTTATATTTTCCATCTTTTATGTGCTCTTCAAGTCTTTGGACATGCCTTGCATTAAACAGAAATTTTTCTTTTGACATGGATTTTGGTGGAAAATTTAATTCCTGGCTTTCAAGCCTATTCTTGTTAACTAAATCTATCTTTGTTATATACATTGTAACCATAATAAATTTCAGTTAAATTAATTAATTACTTTTCAAAATTAAACTACCAATCGCTCAATAAATTAACACTTCAAACACAATCTCAAAATTAACCTCTAGTGTATAAATTCTTCTAATACTTGACTTATTTTCTATTTTTATCTATATTCTCCAATTTCTCTACTTTCTTTATGATATTCGATCATCTTAATATTGAGCCATTCGAAAGAACTAATAAATATATTCAAGCCGTGTTACATCTTTACTTCCCGATTAACGTAGATTGTACTTTTTAAGAACTTAAAGCAAATATAGAAAGGGAAAAATAACTATCGCCTTACAAAATCGAAGACCTTCGTTTAAAATAGTATTTTTCGATACAAGTGCGTATGCGTAAAGAACTTTACACATACACACGTGTGCCGAAATATTCTTTACGAACGGCATTTCCGTGCGTAAAGTTTACTTTAAAGATAATTTTTAAATTTGTATAATTTCGCCTATATTCTTGAACGGAGGATGCCCACGATTATAGGTGATTTCTGCCTCCAAGATGGAACCTTCAAAACTAACAAATTCTGTTAGAGTATGATGACACCTAACATCTAATGGCAAATTCGATTGTTTTATAATGTGGAAAAGTTTAAAAAAACGTTAAATCCGCGGATTATACAAAGGAAAATGGAGTCATTTAAGTAGCAATAGCCCTACTGTGTGTTGTTCGCAGTGTTTGCGGACTGTTACTACTTAGAATCCAGTATTATTCTATAATGCGCGACTCTGACAACAATTTTTCAACTTTTCCGGACGAAAAAAAACATCCAAATTTTCCATTAAGTGTTAATTCTCAGTTTACTCTACCCGAATTTGTCAGTTTCGGAGGTGCCATCTCGAGGGCGGAAATTACTTATACTCGTGGGCATCCACCTTTGTATAATTTCGCCTATATTCCTAAAATTTGTAGAATTCAATAAATTCTGATTTATTAGTAATGTGCGATGAAAAGTTCCAGTTACTATCAACTGTAAGGACTAAATTTTTGACTTCACGTGCAACAGGGATAATATATCCGCGCAAGCTTTGATTATTAATCAATAAAATTTTCGGCTTGAAAGGATTAATAACTAAAGCATTATCTTTTGCCCAATTCTCAATATTAAGATACATAATTTCATTAAGATTAAATTTCATAATCGTTTGATGAAGGTCAGAAGGGACAAAGGGCATCAGGATCTGCGTGTCATGGGCGTATGTCTTAATGTTAGCTCGTTTATCATTACAACACTCGTAAAGATCTATAGTGAAAATAATAAAGAGAAGTGAACTCAGTAGGGCCGCAATAGGGCCCGCGAACATTCAGATAATCCGTAATAAAATAACTTTGCAATCAATAAATCGTGATTTAGTCTGTCAAACGCGCGGGTAAAATCAAGTAGATAAAGCAAGGTTAGAAGTCCATGATACCAGTTCAGAAGAATATCATCGGATATATTTAGGAGTGCTGATACACAACCATAAAATTGTTTAAATCTTGATTTAAAATCAGGAAAAAGATGATACCTGTTGAAGTAATCAAGGAGGTGTTCATAGCAGACTTTTTGAAAGTAGAGGTTAACTTGACGCAGATCTTTCAGTTCTTTCGCTTTCTGAAGTTCACGTAAGACCTTTATTCATGGTGTCTCAGAACTAGGTAATGATATTCGTCGGTGTCAAACGCGATTTTCGCCAATTCTACAACATTAATAATGTTCCCGCGGACTCAATTTTTATCGAAACCTAATGAATGAGGGGAAACATTTTTCGTCTTTTCAAGCTCTAAAACTTTTTCCTAGGCGATATTTCATTATCTATTTAGTCAAATGAGTTAGATGCGAATAACCGCAAAAATTTGCCTTTTTTACCGTTTTTTGAGGCCACAACTTCAGAAATATTCATCGCAAGTCAAATGTTCTTATATGTGATTTGTAGGGCTTAAAATCAGCTTCAAAGTGTGCCCTCACTCATTGAAATAACTTCAAAGCAAGCCGAGTTATTGCCAAAAAACAATTTTTTTTAAAACTTCAATAGCTCGTCACTCAAATTCTGAGCCGCAGATCCAATTGTAGTACAGGAATTTTTTTGTTCTAAATATCATGGAAAATCACCTCCTGCAATATCGTTACCTAGTTCTGGGACACCCTGTATATGCCTTAGGTAAGCTCGTAGGCATTTATTTGATTAATGCTGAACGTGGTAAAACTATTCGATTTTTTGACATTGTATGATATAATTAAGATAACCATTCGTGGGGTACTCTTAAAATCACCTAAAAAAATGTGTTTAATTACCTATATACCTTAAGCAGAAATATATACTGGAATTAATGGAAATGTAATTGATTGTGTTGCAGACATCTACGAGCATACGAGCCGCACTTAGCGGGAGTCGCCCTCAGCAACGTCGAGTCCTCGAGGACCATCGCACAAGTCCTATATGACATGAACGACCAGAGCAGTAGCGGTCACAGGTGACCTTTCGATTTGGGCCTCTAGATAGGAGTTCACAGACTTAACTCGAGCGGCGATCAACGCGATCAACTCGATTGAAACGGCGACTTGCAAAACGTTTAATTGCGCGACTATTCACAAGCGACCATTCAATCATTTCATCTTTATTACTGATCTGCCTATTTCTCATTTCCTTCCTTTACTCTCTTTATCATAGATTTCTTACTTCCTCTCTCTCTTTCTCTTATCTTTCTTTATGTAGTTTTTCTGTCCTTCTGTTTCGGAACGATCGCGCACTTGGACCATACGGCGAACGTACGGCGCGTTGTGTACACGTACTCGTAAGCGACTCCTTAATGTCTGCAATCTGGTGAAATACAAGTGATGATCGAGACAACGGGCTTAGACGAGGACACACGCAACAGTAAATCCATTAAAATGAAAATACGAGGCCTATAAACTTACTAGGCAACCTGATTTGCCAATCATTTAGCACTTACGAACTGTATAGATGGAAGAGCGCGAATCACCGTTCGCCCATAATGACAAGAAAAAAGAAAATGAAAGAAAAAAATAAACATTGAGACATGCACCGCCGAGAACAAATCGAGCGTTTTCGGGTTGCAGGACGTCGAAAGTGACAACGCGCTTTGTGCACACGACAGTGGATTTTTCGGACGCCTGGGGAGGGGGAAGAACTCCGAGTGATATGTATCGAGGAAACGAGGATATTTCAGATTTACATGTTAATATTTATTTTCTGAAAGGAAGGGGCGCGAATGAAGGATGTTTTTAGTGTGTACGAATAAAAACAAAGTGAAATTAGAAAAAGAAAAAACGGACGATCGTGGAGAAAACAAAATACTTTACGGACGTTATAGTTTATTGTAATGATTAATGTTGTTGTGTAGAAACTACGTTTTCCTTTCTTTGTCTCTCTCTCTCTCTCTCTCTCTCTCTCTCTCTCTCTTTCTCTCCCTCCCTCTCTTTATTTCGCACTTTTCTATCCATCTTCTTACTCTATACTTTATTATTCGCGGAGAGAAAGAGATGCAGAAAGGATGTCCTTTTTATATGTCACGAACTAAAGACTACCGCTTAGTTAGAAAATTTGCTTGGTACAATTGAACAATTGTACGTCTGATACGTCTCTCTCTCTCTCTCTCTCTCTTTCTCCCCTCTATTAACCCACTTTTCCAACGAAACCCAACGGAGAATCGAAGTATTGAAAAGTTACTGGCGTATTATCAACAATTGTTAAATAAGTCTGAATGGTGAAAAGTATATATTAGATTATGTGTGTTCCCATTTCTGTAATAAGACAAGCCGAGAAATCTATGTCCATTAATTTTTCTTCGGTTGGCAATGCGACTATCAACGTTAAAATAGTTCGAGAATTCTCCGTTAGGTGTCGTTAATACTAACTCGTCTCCTTCATGCTTTCTTTCTCTATCCCACTCGTTATTCTTGATTTTTATCGTCAGACGTATTCGCTCGAACGGTGAAGCATGTCGTTGCGGTGCGGAAGCGCGAAACGCTATTGTTTCCCAAATCCATTATGTTTGTGTCTTATGTCGTGACATGCTGCAGATTCGCTCGCGGAAAGTTCATTCGAGCTCTCCCATTTCCCCCCTCCCCACAGTAGTTCGAGATAAGATTTTATATATAATTTTTCCTTTCGAGACGCTCGGCGCCGAGGAGTTTTTCGAGTCTTTTTTGTTTCTAGGATTAAAATGAATGATTCTTTTTTAGGCGAGGACGACTCGAATTTGCATTTACGTATCATTTATCATGTGTCGCGATAGGCGCGGAGGAAACGAAATCCGAATGTGCGCTATGATGACTTTGTAAAAAAAATGAAGAAGGAAGACATGCTTGCGGATTTCTAGATTATAAGCGAATGAGATGAGTTTGGAGAGAAAAAAAAAAGATAACGCACGTACATAAACTGCGCATTATACATATTTGTAAATAACGTCTATATTTTCATTCGCGACGGTGCAACCCGATGAAGCTCCGTGTACATTTTCCTCCGGAGCGCGCGAGCGAATCGAATCGATCGACCGACGACGAAGACGACGACGACTATGATGGCTACGAGAAAATTCCTGTGTATTATAATGCGACGGCGTAAGGGGTCGGCGGGGGGTAAAACACTAAGACGACGACGAAAGATTTCACCTACACATAAATGAGTAAAAGAAATACACGTGCGCGAACGCGCACATGGATGTGACAAGACGTAAAAAGTTTTGCGAGGCAAGTGATTTTTTGTAATTATTTAAAGAAAAAAAAATGAAAAAAAAAATAGGCGGCGGACCTATGTCCAGACGTGAGGGGAGGGGGCGGGATGGAGCTGCGCGAAAACTTATTATCGAATGTAGTTGCGACGAAAAACGACAGCACCCGTGCGAGCCTCGATCATGTATTTTATATATAAATATATATAAATATAAATATATAAATATAAAAGGAATTTAATAGGCGAGAGAGAATGGAGTTACGGGGAGGACGGAAATCTTGCAAGAGGCTTTTTATTTTTATTATTTGTAATTATTTAGTGTTTTTCCCGAACGGTCGCGAGAGTGGAACTGATGAGAACCGCGCTAGGAAACGCGGCCGCAGGCGACGATACGTACAGGGGCAAGAGTGAATGATTAAGGGGGGCTGTCGACGCGGATTGTTGCAATCGTTTGCGCGCGCGGCGCAGCCAGGAGACTAATGAAAAGCTCGCCTTCGTCGCACTGTCATCATTTATCACATTGTCACCTAGAGATACGCATTATGCTAAGGCGAAGAATTTAAATATAACGATTATAAACCTACGTTCTTTTCACGTGAATTTCCACCGGTTCCTTTTCACGACAACCAGGATCATCTTCAAGGAGTCTGCAGCGGTGGTTGCTCGAAATCTCATTCCATTCTCTCCGAGAAACATTCTAGGTTAGTTTTAACATTTTCCTCGATATTTCAGTCGTCATTTTTAGTTTCTCATTCCCAACAATATCGTCTTCTCTTGAAAGTAGGGAATTCATCATTTTTACATTTATGATATTTTCAACTGGAAGCTTCTTTATTATTCTATGTTTTATTTTATTGTTTATAAGGTAAAAGTACCAATTATGGGACGGTCATTTACGTACTTTTTGAGATTTAGCTCGTTTAAACAGCGATTTCAAGAAAATAATACCCATTTTTTTTCTTAGATTTAGGCATAGTTCTATAGTTGTAAGATCAGAAAATAAAAAATTATTTTACACTATAGAAAAAGAAATAACGATAAAATAGTGTACGAGAAATACGTACCTATTATGAGACATGATTTTTAAGGTGTACCTATGACCTATAAATTTTGCGCCTTATTATTATAAGGATAAAATTATCAAAGTAAATTAATTTATGTAATAATTATCGTCGTAGATTAACCTTTAGACTACCGGAAAATCAATATTTTGACGCATCATAAAAACTTGTTTAATGTTTATTTTTAGACTAAAATATATATTAATTTATTATTATTTTCACTTATTAAAGTCATTTAAGATAAATTTACCCCTCAACGCCCCTTTTCACCTACCCCAAATCCATTAAATCTGTATTTTCTACATTGTGCAAGTGGTCATTATTTTGTTTCCTTCAGACTATAATTACAAGAGAATACATTTTTAGCGTACTTACACTACAAAATAAATAAAACTTAAATACCATATTTGATGGGGTGGTTTTTTATTTTTAATTATTTCAGGGGTTGTTTTTGAATTTACTCTATTTTCATCATTAGATTTGGATTCAACGTCGACAAATACACCGGAAAAGTGTATCTGCACTATAAAATAAATAAAATTTGAATCTTATGTCTAAAGGGGTGAAATATCTTTAAAACAACCCTTAAAATTTGACTATCAACCCTTCAAATTTAATTAAATCTACAAATTTAACTTGTATAATGTTCTCAGAAAGAAAGAAGCGTTTTCTACTATTAAAAATACATAATTTAAAAATTTGAAATTTTGAACATTAGCAGTTCCGTTCCCTGCCGGAGAATCAATATATTGAGGCACCTCATGATCTACACTTTGTGTATGATCAATCATTTATATGAGGTACCTTAAATATTTCTGAGGGCGATATGCTCTTCTAAATCCCGGTAGTCTAAAGATTAAAATGGATAAAATAAGACACCACCATTTAATTTAATGCAACATTTTATTAATTTTAAGTAAACATTTTCAAACTTTATAAAAATATAACTGATAACAATTGTTGACTATGAAATTAACAAGTTCAAGGACTAGAACAGAATGATTGTTTAAATAATCATTAACTCAGTATTCTAGTAGAGATTTTGTTTCTTCATCTTTAATTTTATTGATTTCATTTAATCTTCAAGTTTTTTCTTTTTTTTCTGCTAAAACTTGTTTTTCTTCTTGTAATTTCCTTTTTGCGGCAGCTTTTTCTGCAACTAACATTTTTGTTTCTTGCAGTTGCTTCTTTGCTGCAGCCTTTTCTTCTTTTAATTTTTTTTGTTTCTTCTCTTGAAAGATGATGTTTCAACCAATCATAGGGAGTGCCAACGGCAGGTGCTTTTTTTTACCACTTAATTCCAGCATTTTTCTTTTCTTTACAAGTAAATAGTTTGTAGGCATCATAAAAACATTGGTGAAATTTTGGTTTACATTGTCTGTCTTGTTATTTTCTACAAAAAGTCTTTACAATATGCTTTTAATAATTCTTTTTTCCCTTTTATTGACTTTTATATTGAAGTTCTTTTTTTTTTGTTCCTCTTAATTGTAGCGCTATTGTTATTACTGGCTTTTATTTTTTTTAAAGCATATTCTTTATGTCACTACAAATGAAAAATGAAATAATCGTTAATGTTGTTCATTTTCACAAATTAAATAACATACACTTTACAGTTTATGCATATATTATTTGCAGGTATGTAAGGTTCAACTGTTTATTTTGAACTTCTTTTTGTCAAATTTTAGTATCTTTCTCTATTTAATACGAATAAAAACGTAAGTGGCAATAAATATTAATTAATGCGAAACATTATAAAATACTTAGCTTATACTGTGTGTCAATGGAATTTATAGGTTATGTTAAGATAAGTTGTTTATTTTCAAGTTTTTATTAGTTTTAATTATGTACTTACATGATCAACGATGGAAATGTATAAATATTGATCCTTGGCAACAATAATTATATGAGATTACTCTCCAAACAAACCATAAACTACGAAGAAATTGCGATCTACTTCACGTCTCGTGCGTGTCCCATAAACTAGTGCAGGTTTGAGACAAAGCATTTTGCTGTCTCATAAATACGGACACGTAGGAAATTAAACACCTATTAAGAGACACTGATATTTTAAAAGAAATTAATTTTGAATATTACGGTTTTTAAAATAGATTATAGACTAAAAAACTAATCTTTTAAACACTTATACATAATACATCAACGATTTTATTTTGTTTAATAGTGACTAATACGTCACAAGGTTTGAGACATTTTGCTGGAATCTTGAACAACATTTTGCACCAATTCCAGACTATGTAATAAATCTTTTTTTTCTTATATTAAATTAATTCTTAGCTGACTAGTAATTTCATTTCTGTAAATTGAAATATGTATTTTAATAATGGAAAAATTTTTTAGTTTGATATATAAATTACAATATAACTTTTAATAAACTTGTCTCATAATAGGTGACAAATCTTAAATTGTCTCATAATTGGTACTTTTACCTTATGCGCGTATCTCTAGAACTTTTAAACTTTAGGTTATCGTACATTACGATTCGTTAACCCTTTGAAGCACGGTGGTCCTCTCAGGAACTACCTTTTCTATCAGATAATTACATTGATAAAAATTAGAAGCTAATGTATTTGTTTACAATATCATACCACTGATATTCAAATTTCATTTGTTATAAAATAGTTATAAATAAACAAACACTAAAAAAATGCACTTTTTGAAGAAGAAAAGCGTTTTCCAGCTTATTTCAGTTTCGATTTTCATGGCAATTTTTACTAAGGGGTTTTTATGGTCGCTGATGACGAATCCAGGGTCAGAGTTCCAAAATTCAAAATGGAGAATTTTAAAAATAACATGTATTTATGCCTGGAAACATTTATTCTGCGATTTTGGGGCCCCGAAATATGTATATGTAATACGTTTTGAATTTTGAAAATTGAGATGGCAGATTCAAATCAAGCAACATTCCCCTAATTTTGTCCGCCATCTTGGATCCACCATTTTGAATATTGAACATTTGAGAACATATTCGTAATCAGCTATGCCGACAACTCCCATGTACGCAGTTTCATCTCGATCCAGCAACTTTTTTTAATATGGTCCGTCATCTTGGATCCGTAATTTTGAGTTTTGCAAAACTGAGGTCATATTTGGAATCAGCGACCCCGAAAACCCCCGAGTGAAAAATTCCAACCGGTTTCCATGTAAAGAAAAATGTTAAAGAATGTCCACAAAATTCTGGAATATCATAAATTAATCCTTAATCCCGAAGCATGGGTCGTTTTCGAATATAATACATGTATCATGTGTTTAATAACGACTACAATAATGTAGAAACTGACGAGTGAAAGTAAAACGAACAAATTCGAAATTTTCTTGTGGGTAACATTTTTTTTTTTTCAGTTTTAACAACGCAACTTTTTTAACCCTTTCGTTGGTATTGACGCAATAGTGCGCGGAATTGGAAGGTGCCTTGTGTGGCATTGACGCAAACGAGTGATATAACAGTTATCCAAGAACTGATAAAGTTTTATGTAAAGGCCGAGATAGTCAACCACTAAACGCAAACGAATAAAACTTTGAGAAATCTCAAAACTGAAGTAACTAATATAATTTAAAACGAAATTCAGTACGATGCTTCATCTATTACCACCCATTTTTTGTATTCTGGTTCACTTTATTCGATCCGCCATTTTGAACTCTTTTATTCTAATTGCGGTAGCGAGTTTCATTCAAAAAAACCAGCCTGTATATTTTACCCGTCGTATTGGGTATGCCATTTTGTCGCAAATATTTAGTTCAGATTCGTACTCGGTGACTGAAAACTCCCAATGACAAATTTCAATCCAATCAGGAATGTTTGCACTTTCGTCCGTCATTTTGAATGTGTTGACCAAAAAACCCCTCAGTCACGATCTTCATCCCAATTAAGGTTTCTTTTAGAATTTTGCAGTGACCCTGAAAACCCCGAGTAACGAGTTTTATCTCAATCAAGTGCATTTTGTAATTTTCGTAAGATTGGATCGGCTATTTCAAACTTGTAAATTCTGAATTCACATTCGCAGTCAGCAACCTCGAAAACCCCCGAGTAACAAATTTCATCACAATCAAGTAATTTTTTTCATTTTCGGCCACCATATTGGATTCGCCATTTTGAATTTGCAATTTTTGAGTTCAAATTCGTAATCAGCGACCTCTTCAGTACGGGTTGGAGTCGAAATGACGATAAAAAAAATTCCTGCCATTCTGGGCACATTTTGTAGAATTTTCTGTGCCAACGAAGGGGTTAAAGAAGAACTCCATGCCTTGTAGCTTATAACATAATAGTCCAGGAGCTAGTGGCCAAAAAGTGTGAACGATTTCTAAATGTATGCAACTTAAATGGGGAAGTTCTATTGGTATTTCATGAACTTTAAGCGACTTTTAAGCCTCGGTACAGTGCAGCGGTGTTATTAATTAATTAACGTATGGCAAATTTAATTCTTAAACTTTATCAAAAATAATGTAGCAAGAGCTAATTTGCATACGATTTCCACGTGCAGGAATTTCTAAATAATTATTTCAACCTGCAAAAAAAATGGACATTTCGAACAATAAGTTCGCGTATGCTATTTCACCACCTTCTGTTTGTTGCTATGAAAATCAAGAAAAAGAACTTTGCATACGATTGCATCGAGCACATGTGAGAAAGTGCAAAACTTATTCTAGTAACTTGGAATAACTAATTCGTACTCCTTAAAGGTCACAGGGTTAAAGCCACCAGTTTCCTTACGACCTCGTGTAAAATTCAGAGGAAAATAATTAAAAAATAAATAAAACCGCATATTACGCACGTACCGTAATAAATAATTTATTTAATATCAGCGTAAATAAATTAATAATTTTCCGTAGAAGCAAGAAAAGTTTTTTAACCTTAAATCTGCAAACGCATGGATGGAGTATAGCAGAAAATCAGGTATTCTTTAAATGGGTTGAAGGCGAAGAAATGCCAGAACTAATAACAGACGTTCTAATTCAACCGGACGAACCCGACATGTCCAACAGTTTTTAACTAGCAATAAATTTTTTAGTCTAATATATTTGGGCAAATCTACGAAACATTTATTATTTCATTGCATAACAAATTTTCAATACTCAATATAAGTAGTTGGTGATCTAAGCAAATGAAAAGGCCTTGCGATAAGGATGTGCCGCACGTAGAAATAACATTATGGACCTTCATAACATCTTTTTTTAAAATATTACAAATTATAGCACCAAACCTGAAATAACTTTTTTAACAAACATTTCTGAACAACAACGAGGTTGCATTGTCCTTATAATAAGAAGTGATTTTAATCTTTATGCGAATGTATGCCATCTATACATAAGTACGGTGGCTTCAAAAGTTAAAACAAACGTAACTCATTACAAAAAACCACATATTTAAGCACATGTTAAATTTAGCTTACAAATACTTTTAAATCGTCATCGTCTCTTCTTATTATCAAAATATATAAAAAAGTCGTTAACTTCCACACTATCCGTAAAATGAGTATACGTAATGAAATATACGAGATCCTAATCGTTACACATAAGGTAAAGGAATGTATTATTGGACACTCTCCTACATAGCCGTATCTATTTTTCATGGTTGGCAATTAATAAAAGCGTAAATATTGTGTAGTTTGTTCTTAATACCTTTGTACTTTTTTAAAAGTAATTCACGCCAAAAACTCTCGAATTAAATGTTAGTATAAATACTTAATTGATTTAAAGAAAATTTCGTGCACTGTCACGTAACTATTGGACATTTTTTTATGAGGAATCTATTAATTGGACAAAGTTCCTCTATTTATTGGACATAGAAATAAAAGTTTAGAATCGCAATGTCTTTCATTTATTCTTAAGTTTTTTCATAATATTCAAAAAAATTCATGTCTACTCAGAAATTCCTCAGCTTTGAGCTCCAAATGGAGATAAATTTTTTCCAGGCCTCCTTGTAGCCTTTAAAAAATAAAAACGGAAAAGTTAGATTTTTCCCATGTTAATCAAATGTAAAATTTTAAGCCGCTTGAGCGACCTCTAAATATCATTTAATCGATTTTTGTCAAGAGACAAAAAAGTTTTCTTTTTTTTCTCTCTTTCGATTTGGCCTGGTTGGGAATTTTTTTGCGGCACTTTCGCAATTGTGAACCACCCTAGTGTATATAAACACATGTGTATGGTAAACACTTGTATTCATAAAAAATGTTATTTTGGGCAATTAAACTATTAACATTTTTAATATGGGAGCTACCAAGGGCCACAAGAAAAAGAAATTAGAAGTAAAGAAGAAAAAACTGTAAAACGTGTAAAAAGCGTTACGAAAAAAAAACTAAAACTCCAAATAAAAAAGGCATTGTTTTAGTTAGCAAAAGCAGTGAGAAAAAAAGAAGATATGTCGTAAAAAATACTCCAGAGAAACCCTTGAACATGCTGTCGATGCAGTGAAGAATGCCGGCATTTCGTTCAGAAAGACAGCCATTGCATACGGAGTACCAAAATCTACACTAGAATGGAATTGTAAATCTCACGAAACGAAAACAAAGTGGCCCGCCTTTGATTTTTTCAGAAGAAGAAGAAGAACAAAATTAATATACACATACATTTATAGCTTATGTTTATATTTTGCAGTTAAAACCTTAAAATATTTGTACTTACAGAGACATGCGATATCGCGATCGGTCAGAGATGATCAATAACTACTTTTGAGGCAATAACATTATCAACTGATTGTTATTTTACCGAAAATCGGGATACACTCAAACGTCCAATATTAAACATTGGACAGGCGAAACGCGTCCAATAAATACAGGCAACGATGCACGAATAGAATGTATCATTGGACACACCTCGTAATTAATATAAAATCTGATACAGTAATATGATTATTTTTTTTATAATATCTATGACATCTAAACTTTTGAATAAATTTCATTCCAACCATTATAATAATTTCAATTCGTTCATAAATATCAAAATGTACAGAATGCTCTTACCGATTTGACACATAGAACATTGCACCATTTTGCCAACATGGACAAATTGGATAATAAATTTTTTTAAATTTATCGCTGTTGTAATCAAATATAAGGTTTTATCATTACATAACGATACATTTATGAATAGAATTTTTTTCGTTGTGATACTATATACGGTTTATTTGTTATTTATAATTTTTTGTAAGTGTCCAATAAATTTGGAAATTGTCCAATAATACGTTCCTTTACCTTATGTTTCGGGAAGAAAATAAAGTAATAAATTAATGGATTTGCATGAATCTTGGTACCTAGAAGTTTTTTGCATCGCTGATCAGGAACATAGCAATAATTTTTAAAAATTCAAAATGGAAACTAGATGCCTTCGACCCGGGTGCCTACAATTTTGGCTAAATTCGTATTGCAGTTCCCTGACGAAAGGCTGATGCTTCCGGGAATATTCCCATTTTAAGACTGCCAGGAAAGAAGGCGGCAGAGGGTAGTTCTAGCATCGTTAGGTTCGAGTAGTTTCTATACATATATTGTAACAATATCTTGTTCCTTAAATTGGGTGAATATGCCAATGAATGGACGGTTACGCATTTTTCATACTTTGATCGATTGTAACTTTTGAATTCTTTTATGAAAATTTAATTATGATACCACCATTAGAATCGTTAGACTCTGCTCTTTATGACCGTGTAGTTCAACCTTTGATTTTATTTAATTATTAACCTCGTCTTCATACGTTTGTAAAAAAATCCGCTAAACCCCAATGAATAGACGGGTTAAATCAAATGGGACGTTTTCAGTACCAGTTTTGGATGGCTTTAAAACTTTGCTTTGATTTTACAAAATAATAGACACTGGAAGATCAATAGTACTGTAAATATTGTTTTGAATGTTTAAAGAACATAAAAATATGTATTTTGTTGCATGTTGTGCATCATACATTCATAAGAAATAGAAATATGTAGAAAATCGTCCATTCATTGGCATATTCACCCTATAATGAGCATTTTCAAAACTTCGACCCCGACCGCAGGTCAGCCGAAACACTGATAAATGAGCACGTCTTGTTCACACTGCTGTTTAAAAAACGCGGTTTAGTCGAGTTTTTGACAGGTCGGGTTGCAGGAAATAAATTTTTTATATGTGGGATACTTCGGTTTCCGTTTTTTACGGCATTATCGTTGATTCTACGAAGAAATGAATACAACCTTTTTTGTAGAGAATTCGATGTTCTATATTTTTTGTTTGAAACGTTTTTTTGTACGAGTTATATTTTTTGTTAAAAATGGAAAAAACGTGTTTTTTGAGCGTTTTTTTGTTAAACCTCCCCATAATCTAGTATGCATTGTCTCCAAAAACTAATCAGATCTAAGTTTGGCCAAGAGAAACCCAAATCCGTTTGTACTTTTTAAATTCGTCCTGCCAGTCGCGAGACATCGCGTATACAAAATTTTGCCCACGGACGGACGGACGGACGGACGTACAACCTAACGGACACCAATTTTTTTATTGTTGCTTTGGGTTCCTTAGGGCCTGAAACGTCGACATTTGATGAAAAACTATAGGGTAATTTTTTGGCGGGAACTGACCAAATTCAATACTTCGCCAGACCTATGGTCTGGGTCGAAGTAATACTTTTTCAGGATTCAAATGCATTCTTTACTTTTTATATAAAATTATATTTGGATTAAACAAATTTTATTACGTTATAATTTATTTGGATAGAGGTGCATTCCTAACTTTCACAAATACTTTTTCTGCATAGAAATGCATTAATATTATAATATTGATTTTCATTCGTATGTATTCAAAATCTCAATTTTTTTTGCATTCAAAGTATTCGAAATGGAGAAAAAAGAGATTCGAACATAATAAAATTAATGCATGGCTATTCCTCCAATACATTTTGGATTACCGGGATCTTCATTTATGATAGAGATTTGACAAATTACGAAAGAAACGCAAATCTCGGTTAAAAAAGAATATTTTTTCATCAAATTTTCAAATGATAATCTCGATTAGGTAGTACATATTAGAGAAAAAATAGTGAATATAGAAGGCTATTTTATTCTAAGATCATATGTGACCATTTTTCTCAAGTGAGGTCCGGTTTTTTCTAAAATAATTTTTTTTATTATGTTTTATTTCTGTAAATCAATGTTATTCAAACAAATTTTCTAAGCAGATACATTGCACCATATACAAAACACACATCGATGTTTTGCAAAATGTACGTAGGAATATTGTTTTGCGCTCTTTTCCTCTTTTGAGGATAATCTAATCGGATTAGAAGCATCCATTTTGACTTTCTGTGTGATATTCCGCTCATGTAATTGCGCTTGATACGTACAAATCCAAATGTAAAATGTTTACTTCGCTTTTTGTTCAAAATGGCACGGACGTTATCTGTTGCAAAGTATTGGAATGTGTTGTTAATGATCCGAACTAACAACAAATGAAGCTACCCCGAAAATTCATACACTGCCCATGCGTTAACCGATCGAGAGATATGTCTAAATTTTATAATCTTTTTATGGTGTCACCCTCTGTACTCCAGTTAAACTAGAATTCAATCCACTCTTAATTTCCTGCTGAAAACGTTGCAGGCGATTCCGGTTCACAAAATGCTTTCAATCAATATTGTGAAAATTTGCTAGAAATGGTTTTTGAAAGATAAAGCAAAAATTAAGGTTTTACATTCACGTTTTCCTAGATCCCGCCGATACCAACCAAGCAGTAGGAAAATGCACTTCTTGGGTAACACTTTGTCTGAAATATTATGAAGTTGAAATAGCACATAAGAGAACCAAAAATAAAAACACTAGTCCGAAATGCGGAGAAATTCATTTCCAATAGTTTGATGTTCATACTGCCCGAAAACGGTTTCTGTAAAGTCTGATATATTTGGAAAAACCCGTACAAAAATATTTGTAATAACTGCCTAAAACTTCAGCTTTTCGAGGACGAGAAATATTTAAAATAAATTATGCGACAACAATATTGGTCCAAGACCCCCTTTATCTTTACATAAATCATTGTGTGTGTACGATTTTTCTAAAATTTGTCTCTCGGTGTTTTTAGACATCGCTAATTACGAATCTGAAAGTCGTTTCCAGAAATTCAAAATAGTGACGCACGAATTTGCCCAAAATTTCTAGATTTAGCTTGTAACGGCATTACTCGAGCGTTCTTGGGGTAGCCGTTTACGAATCTGCTAAATAAGCTACATTTTTATGTTTCATAACATTTATTAATTCTTATCACTGTCTGATACTATCGGTGAGAATCTCACGAGTTTCTAGTTTCACTTTTTATTTTTTCCTCCTAACGAATTAGACTCAGAAAAATACGGATTTTCGGGGCTATGTTTATTTGAAATAATGATGAACCATTGTAGATTTCACAAAATATCATTATCCTTCCAATGTTTAAATATTTGTTTAGCTGAAAATGCAAACAAATAGTATGTTGCATCGATGAGGAAAAATATGGCGAGAAAAAGAAGACGTAAAAAAGCGCTACTATATTCGCGTCCGTGACTCAAAGGGTTAAATTAATACAAGATATGCGACTCAAAAATTGAATTAACTAATATAATAAACTAAGATATTGTAAATAAGACCTCTTAAAAAATAACGGACTTATGCACTACACATTGGTAATTAAGATGTAATTATAAACAAAAATTTTTCGTTTGTTTAAATTTAAATATTAAGCATTTGTTTTTACACAGAAATTATTGTTTTCATTGTGTTCATTTCCTTCATACTCGTATTGGATCCGTCATTTTGAATTTCGGAAAATGGACTTCAGAATCAGCGACCCCCCCCCCTCCCCAAAAAATGGGGATACATTATAAACAAATGAGTCATAAATAATAAAGTTTTTATAGTTTAATACAAAGCTGAATATTCGTATATAACTTAAAGATAATCTTATTATATGATAATAAATATTAAATGCATAACTTACCTAATTTTTTGTTTAAATCTACGTTTTATGCGTTCGAAGAATACAAAATTATCGTATATCTTTAAAGTACACACGAATAGCTTATTTCTCTCAAACTTAAAGTTTTGTGGGGTATATACCATAAAAAATGATAAAATTACCCAAAATCTATGTATACATATTTAGAACTAATAAGTGGTCGTGGCTCCCCTATTTTTTAAAAAAGAATAAAGTAGAAATTGCGTTTCTGAAAAGGCAAATATTTATATACCTCAAACAATTTTCTACGTGGAATTCATATGCTTTTCTAAACGCTGGAAAAAGCTGTTGCTGGCTGTATCACGATTCATTATGCTTCATAAATCAGCCCTATATTTCGAAAAAAAAAAAACAGTTGTACACATAATTATTACATTTTAGTTGCATATCATGATTATAGTCTATGTGATCTAGCACATTAGTAGTTTAGTGGTATAATTATATTTATTTATGGAATAAAATATATATTTTGTTAGTAATAACGAATTTATATTAATCATTCCTTAACCCATTAACGCCGAAATGCACAGAAAATGTACACCAACTTCAACGCTTATTTCCAGTATGAAATAAATTTAGAAAAAAATCAAACTTACCAGATTCTACCATTTTCGGGGTCGCTCTTTCGAGTGGTGAAGAGAAAATTTTAAAAAATTCAAAATTTATCTATGATTTTAGCATATATAATAAAAAAGGAAGTTTTTTTCAGGGCGCATTTCTTACAAATATCGAGTTTTCAATACAATATCGTGCTTTGAAAGAGCTAAAATATATTAGAAGCGTGCACTCGATAGTTGTACTTAAAAACTACGCTGGTATATATTCTAAATTGTGCGATTTAAATCCAAAATGAGGACTGCAGCAACGAATTTCTATTTCAAATTGAACAATTTTTTTCTTCAAAACCATATACTTTAGCGAAAAATTTCTAAGGACACTTTTGTTTTAGAATGAGTCAAAGAATACCCATGAATTTTTTCGACATGTATTGGTACAATTTTTAATTTTTCGAAAATTCGAAAAACATAAATTTTGTAAAATGTCAGTTGAAACATCTAAAAAAATTTGGGGGCATTCTTCAATAAATTCTAAGACATTTTTGTTCTGTGAAAATTTTTTCTAAAGACTATAGTTATCAAGAAAATAAATTATTGATCTAGATATCTAGAAAAGTTTAGTAATTTTTTTCTGGAAAAATACAATTTGCAGAAAATTTGCACAGAACAAAAATGTTCTAATTTTCGAAAAATTAAAAATTGTACCAATACATGTCGAAAAAATTCCTGGGTATTCTTTGACTCACTCTAAAACAAAAGTGTCCTTAGAAATTTTTCGCTAAAGTATATGGTTTTGAAGAAAAAGAAATTGTTCAATTTGAAATAGAAATTCGTTGTTGCGGTCGCCATTTTGGATTTAACATCGCACAATTTAGAATATATACCAGGGTAGTTTTTAAGTACAACTATCGAGTGCACGCTTCTAATATATTTTAGCTCTTTCAAAGCACGATATTGTATTGAAAACTCGATATTTGTAAGAAACGCGCCCTGAAAAAAACTTCTTTTTTTATTATATATACTAAATTCATAGGTAAATTTTGAATTTTTTACAATTTTCTCTTCACCACTCGAAAGAGCGACCCCAAATATGGTAGAATCTGGTAAGTTTGATTTTTTTCTAAATTTATTTCATACTGGAAATAAGCGTTGAAGTTGGTGTACATTTTCTGTGCATTTCGGCGTTAATGGGTTAAAAACGCATATGAATTTTGTAGCAAAACCAACAAAACGATGAGATATAATTATCGGATGAACTTACCAATGTCATATAATTATTACTTTGACATCGTACCACATTCGCGAAATGTATTATAATAACCATGAACTTCTGTTTAAAATGAAATTTTTATTTAGCGAACGACGTGTACAAAATAACTTATAACTAATTTATACTAATGCTACTGATTTTTTTGTTTCTTTTTTTTTACAGTTTTAATTAGTTACATTACATTCTTGTAGATGAGTTCCAAAGGCTATTTTTGGCTTTTGGAGATCTCGGAGACTTCGTCGTGGAATCAGTTTGCCTAGATGGGTTTTCCGCAAGCCTCTGGGCCGGAATTGGACACTTTTTTAAATCGACAGTGTTACTACTGCACGAGCCCTTTGGACATGGAATCTTTGATCTTTTAAGCGCATTTTCCGTTCGCGGGCTTATTTGCGGCGTTTTCGTTTCAGTAATTTTTTCCATCAATGGCTTTTGCGGAGGCACCACTTTCTTCGTCCTTCGAAGAATTTGCGGAGGAACATTTGCTGGCAGTTCATAATCTGTTGATGAATTTGATGCGTTATTGCTGCATAAATCCGATACCTGAACCTCCATTGAAGATGATTGATTTACAATTTTTTCTGGTGAACGTTTTCGAAACGATTGTTGCGAAGTAATATTCCAAGGCTTTGTCGGTGATTTTTGAGATTTTGTAGTAAGTGATTGTGCTCGGGTTATTTTAGTTTCTTTCTGTGGCTGGGGAATTTTATTTTGTACTTTCGCTTTTATTTCATCAGAGTCGTGGCCCTTAATACACGACAGATTCTTGAAACCACTTTTCTTTTTAGGAACAGCCTCTTTTTTTGGAGTTGAAGAACTTAGCTCCAATGGCAATTGTGATTCAATTTCACTTAGAGACCCTTCTTGACATACTGCATCTCCCACTTCGTCAATTTTATCCGTCGTCATTTCATCCATCGGAAGCGAGTAATATACTTTCTCGTTCTCCTGCTGTTTTCGATTTTTCAATGTACTGTTTAAAAAAGCCATACTTTCTTGTAAATTCTTGGAATGATTTTTTATTTCATTCAAGGCTCGAAGAACATTGGCCCTTGTTGTGTCACTTTCGCAGCATCCTTCTAAATTGCAACACTCTTTGCCACTACTGTTCTTCGGTTTACCTTTTGATGGTGATGCGTATGGAACTACATCTTTGCACGGTGATGCGTCTTCGGACTCGTCTGAAGCTGAGCACGAGTCCGAATCGGGTCTCTCCAACTCCGGGCATGCCTCCTCGACATTTTCATTATCTATACTACCAGGTTCTTCATAACACATCTCTATCACTCTTTCATCATTATCTACTAATTGATTAATATCTTTTGTGCCTTCTGCCCTGGTTACTCTAAGATTTGGTGGTGCCACTTCGTCTGCTATTTTCATCGAGTTGGGTGATTCTAAAATTCGATTCAACGATTGTATCGTCTCGCGGATCAATGTTGAAGCCGCATTTCGCGTGAAATGACTGTTTGTAGCTCCCCCCTTCTCTTTTTCAGAACAACAGCAGTTGCTACTTTTGTTATTAGTTTCAATTTGTCGTCGACCTTTGTCCTTCCGACAGGAGCACGTTCCCCGCCGTGGATAATCCAGGTCTGAGCGACTTCTGTGTATTAATAGTGCTTCATCTGGTTGCTTGTTTCGAACTTGTTCGATCTGGACCTTCAGGTTTCGCATTTTCGCTTCCTTGTTGATTGTAGCATGGACACGAAGCGTGTTTGATTTCTCATTCGCTTCAGCATCACATCTGATAATAAAGGCACATTTAAATAGGCTCCCATACTTAAATAACAACATTTAAGTCTATGTTAAAACTGTCTGGTGTTGAATTTAGTGATCTGAAATCAGAAAAGTAAGAACTTATAGTAAGACGTACAGACTGCGATGTTGTAGACCAGTCGATTGAGATGAAACTCGATCTTTCGGTTAATAAAATGTTTACTTTATAAATTTGGTAAATATTGCGGAATATCCTTCTTGAAAATGAAGATGTATCTAAGAGTCATCTTTTGGATACGATATAATAGAATAACCTTTTTGAAAGATAGCTTTAAGTATTCGACCAAAAATAGGAATTTAGTGCAATGCAAACCTACAGTCATGGAAAATACAACATTTGCAAATGCTTGTTGATGAAATGACAAACGATTACAATTATTCCTATTGAAATGATAAATAATTGTAATCGTTCGGAGAATGTTTCTAACAAAATATCAATTTGTTTTCAATAAATCTATATTTAATATACAAGCAATATTTTAAAATGTTGATAATTTGTTCTTCATATTTTACAGTTAAGGATATCACCATGTTTTTCGCTTGTTTTTTATTCAATACAAAATCTAAATTTATTGCATAAATGAGTACACTCAAAGAAAAATGCACTCTTGACAAAATTATATTTCAAACATTATAAAAACAATTTACACATAAGATACACTCCAAACGATTACAATTATTTACAATAATTTGGGATGCAATCAAAACAAGTTTGTTCAGCATCGGAAGGGAGGCCGTTTCGACAGTTTGTTTCGTTGTTCTAGGTGTGTTCGTCGACCGACTTTGTTAGTGGCACTCGCCACTTTTGAGACCCCGCAGGTGCATTTACATTCCTTCGCATGTTGGCCCTTTGACATTAACCTCGGCATACTGATTTTTCTGATAATTAGTTATGAGCATAGGAAATGAAATATTGGATTTTTTATAACTTATTCAGTGAGTTAAAATTGAAAATAAAATCCAACTTCAAATATATTACGTTCTTCAATCTCGACTAATTTAACATTTTAGTGAGATAACTTGAATCACAGGCTTTTCTATTTGTCAATTTCAGGTTAGGATACGTGAGATATTTGACATGACGGAGGAAACTGGTCCAGGAATTCGTTTTCAGCATACAAAAATCGACTATCTCTGATTCAAATTATCTTCCACAAAATTTTGTTTGTGATCCTATTTAATTATTAGTGTTGTATGAAAATTCATGACAATAATTGTTTACCTTAAAGTTCAACATTATTACTTAAAATATATTTTAATATTAACTTTTTTGGAACAACTTCAAATTTCTGGGTATTAATTTTCTTGCATTAAAAAAGCAGAGTATAATGATTATTCTGAAAAATGCATTTATTTATTTTAATTTGAATTGTATTGAAATGTGAAATCAACAAATTTAAAAAAATAATGTAAACAGTTCTACACTCCTAAATTTGAGTACCGTACTTTATTTATTAATGCAAAGAGTTTCTATTGTATAAAATTTAATTGCAATTAGCCATCATCGATTGAAAAGTCTTATGCTTATTTCTTACCGGAAAAACGTAATTCAAATTCAAATTTTCAAAGAATTTTGAAAAAAGAAACATTTTTTACATTTTGACACTTCAACTCGTGAATAATTACCGAATTTCAGTAAATTCAGCAAATTTCGAACGAATAACTTTTAATCGATGGGTCTAGTTTTTATGTAACTTTAAAAAACAACTTCTTAACTTCCTAATCAAAACTGTTCGTGGAAGTTCTCGGTATCTTTAAATTCCCTCGATTGACGAGTTTTTGGAAAGTATCAATGACTGGCAGACGAAAAGATGCTTTAACAATGTTTCTGCGTATAAAAATTGTTACTTTCCAAACTTGATTTTACTGATTTATTGCGCTAAGTAAAAGCTTCATATATTTCAAAAGCGATGTTTTGTTCTCCTTAAAGATTGTTTATAAAATTTATAAATTTGAAACATTTTAAAAAATTGTCTTAAAAACTTAAAAACACTTTTCTGTTTAATCAATGAAAATGAGGAAAAATACGATTTATCTACTTTGAACAATTCGAAGTCAACTAATTATAGGTACGAAATGAACCTTTTAACCACTAAATGTGCGGGAAATTTATCTTGACTTTAGCTTTTATTTTTTATATGAAAATAATAATATAAAATTGCAAGTTAATGGATTTTATTGTTTGAAGGTCGCTGTTTCAAACGGCGATGAGCAAATTTAAAAAATTGAAATGTTCAATATTTTTTCATAAATATGTTTAAAAACAAGATTTCCGGACACCACTTGTTTCGTATCTCAAAAAATTTATGTTCAAAACCGATGTCTAATGACTTAAAATGTACATCCTGTGTGTGTATGTTTCATTTTAAGTAAAATTCTAGTTCATTTTAATAGTTAGGGGGTTAACATCAAAATTATTAAAACTTAAAATTAACTCACAGAATTTTATAGCATAACTTGGAAGAATTAATGGTCGTTAATCGTTATATTATGAAGCTTTCAATATAGTCAGTTTCTTTAGTAGCAACAAACGTTGAATTACGAATTAAGGGGGGAAAGCACTGTAGAAGATACAAACATTTTTCTTTATTGCTCTAAGCTATAGTTAAAGAATAGCTGTCGAAAATTCGCATTCCGGACATTATACATTGGAATCTGTCGAAGTTCGGAAAGTACGAAAAGAACTGGTGCAAGTTCAATATAAAGCTCGGGAAGATGACGAAGAATTCTTAATTGCAGGACTCGCAGTGCCTCATCCCCTTAAAAAAAGGAAAAAAGGGAATTTGAACTTAAAAAAAAAGGAACTAAAAAAGGAACTTGAGGTAGAAAAATGGACTAAAAAAGGACTAAAAATAGTTTTGATTTCAACTTTTTAATTGCAAGCCTGATACAATTATTAAATTACAATTTATACTAACATTTTTTTTTTTGTTATCACAAGGGGAGAGTCCGGGCATAAAATCAGCTGTATCAAACAAACGTTCAAAAATTCCCCAGAAATTATTTCTTTAGTGATTTTTGAAGAGGAATTCAATGGTAATAAAATAAAAATCAGAAACAAATTTTTTTACCAAAAAATAAAATGGAATTTTTTAAAATCCATACGTAATTATTTAGAAAATATGTTTTTCTATTTTTCAGTTGTTTTTTTTTTATTTTTAAAATAGATTAACAAATTTGAATAGCCTTTATTCGAAACAAAAACAAATTTTTGCACGCTAAAACGTTTAATTTAGCTATTGTTGGACCTTCAGATTTGGCTGCAAATTTTGTATACGGGTTCTCCACCCAAAAAATTGAACTCTCAATTTTTGTTTAATTTTTCCACCTGTTTTTTTTTTAATTTTTTCGTCGTTTTTAATTTAAATATTCGAAGCAAATTTGGTGAATAAAAAAACATATTTTCTAACTAATTATTTTTTATTTATTTATTTTATTTATTTATTAATTTTATTAAAGGGCGAGTTCGCCCTCAAAATTTACATAAAAACTCAAAATAATACAAAAGAATAAAAATACAATATAATTAAAATAAAAACGCATACAAACTACATACAAAAATAACTCGCAAAGATTATGCTAAATATTTACACTTAAAAGCAATAAAATAATTCAAGTAAAAATTTTTCTACAATATACAATATACAACGTGGCCTCAGCTATTATAGGATACCAGGATGGCGCTCATACACCTTGCAATAAAGGATGTCGATAACGAATGATCTACAAGGTTAGATGGTAGAGTGTTCCACGATCTCCTCAAACGGTTCACGGGTGAATGAAAAGAATAGTTCGATCTACAACGATTCTCACATAACGTCCGATACATTCTACAATTATATACATATTGACGATTAGGGAATAAGTTCGATAATTCAGGTGATTTGATAGATCCTACTAAAATTTTGTGAACTGTTAAAATATCTGTTAACTTATGAATTGAATGCATTGTTGGCAAATTAAATAATGTTGCAATACGAGAAAAGTCGTGTGAAAAACGATGCATAGGATTATCAGTTTTACCTGAGAGATATCTTAAGAATTTCCTCTGAACCGATTCTAATGTCGTGATATCAGACTTAATGTGAGGAGACCAAACAGGGGCTGCATATATCAGATGTGCAAGAACTAATGATTTATAAAGGCTAATAATGGCTGATGTATCAGATAAATTTTTAGTGGATCGTATTATAAAGCCAAGCTGCCTAAAAGCTCTGCCCGTAATCAGTTTCAGGTGATCAGAATATGAACCATGGTCATCAAATGTTACCCCAAGATCTTTAATGGTTACAACACTTTCAAGATCACGGCAAATTATGGATGGATTTTAAAAAATTTTATTTTTTCGACGAAAAAAAAATCTTTTTTATCAAACATTTTTATAAAATTGTTATTATATTACCATTAAATTCGTCGTAAAAAAAAAAACATTTTTTTCGTACGTTTCGAAAGATTGTTTGTTATAGTTCCTTAAAGTTTCAATAACTTAGTTTTTCCATTTCCCTAAGATGCTTTGCAACTTTTTCATAAGGGGTCTATGCATACAAGGAACCTATATTTATAAAATCATAAATATGAAAAATTGTTTTATTTATTTACAATTTTTTATTATTACATAATAAAAGTAATCGTTTCTCAAAACATTTTGACAAAGTTTTTAAATTAAATAGAGAAAAAAAAATAATCATATAATTTTTGTTGCATACTACATACTGTATATGTATATTATAAAATAATTTATAGATGAAAAACAATATGGATATAATTTTGAATGGCTTCATACTATTTTTTAGTGTCTCCCAAGTTAAAACGTAAGTAATATTGTCATATTTCTTCGGATTTGAAAAACGAATTACTTTTCTTAATCAAACATTTATTCATACGCAGAAAACAAGACGTAAAAAGCCGCAGAAGGACAATTTAAATTTGAAAGGTTAAAAAAAGGATGTAAAAGGGACTTTTGACAAAAAAGGAAATAAAAGGGACTAAAGTCGAAAAAAGAGACTGATTTCCTAAAAAGAGACTGACTGGGAGCCCTGTAAATGGGGCTAGAATGATTGAATAACCGGTAAGCACTTTATATTATTGTTAACTTCCTTAAATTTCTAATTTTCGAGAATACTTTGGAGCCTCCTAAGGGCCTTGGAGTGTCCAGAGAGCTTTCAAAAAAGTGAAGAAACTTTGCGCCATAATCATTAAATTTTTAGGCATTATTTTCAAAATTTATTTACTGAAATAAGTTCCTCGTTACAAGAGCTACCGGGTGAAGTAGCATAATCAGGATTCATTGCTTAGAAATAAAAATACTCAAACCTGACGTAAAATTTCGAGGGTGGATTTTTCCTTGTCAAGTCGTCGCTAGACGTGAATCTTTCAAGTTTGATTTTTCAAATTTACAAGCAACAAATCGTGACTATATTGCATAACCCGGTAGGCCTTACCAGGAGCACCCTATTTCTACAAAAAAAAATCTGAAAAAGGTACCTAAAAATGAATGATCAGGGCGCAAAGTTTTCACGCTCCAGGGCCCTTGACACTTGTTTTTCTCGAAATTACTTTTTTGACATATTTGGGACACATAACTCAAAATGTAATAAACCGATTATTATGAAATTTAAAAGAATGATTCTTTGTAAAATTACGAAGAACTTGAACCAACATTTAAAACTATAGTATGTTTTTACAGATGTTTGTTTATAGATTATCATAAAGAAATAAAACTACAAAAGTTTTCTGCAAAATTGTCAATTTCTATTATTTTCACTTGTATTTAGATTCAAGTTCTTAGAAGATAAGTTGACAATGTAAAAAAAAAGATTTTCAATTTCGGATAAATAACTCGCTAGATACTAGTTAGTGGGAAGACTTCAGCCACAACAGTGGAGACCAACCCGTAATTTCCCATCATTTCCCACTTAAATAAAAAAAAATCATAAATGATGTCCTCACAGAACACAACATTATAACAAGGTTACAGGAAGGTTCCAACCATAACATTTAAACAAAACATTGTTATAATATAAAAAACGTTTTCTTGTAACATCTCTCAAGTGTAATGTTAATTGGAATGGGTTTAGAATTAGTATTTATTTTGACACGAGGCATATTTTTTCTATTGTAAGAAAACTACACTTGTTATTGTAAGATTTGTGAGTAATCTTAAACCACTCTTACATCAATTTATTGTAAGAATTTGTAATCGTTCCTAAAAAAAATATATAAAGGACATTTATTTGAAATACAATAGTGTCCTCAGATTCAAGTAAAATGTGAACCTTAAGATACATTATACGCACCATACTGGAAGATTTCGTAACAGTAATGTAACATTAGCCTGTAATCTCCGTTTAATAAGATTGGTCGACGATTCTCACTATAACGTAGCGTTATCTTAAGGTTATTTTATGGTTACTCAATCTTGATGTGATGTTACAAGCTTGAAAGGTTATTACAACGTAACAGCAAACTTTAATGTTCTATGAGGGTGGTTGAAATGCGAATAACAATGATGTCAAAGTTTTATTAAATTGTATTCAATTCTTTCCCGAAAAAAAATGTAAATGGCCCGTTTACAGTGCTTTTCCTCCTTAAGAAGTTTTTTAGAAAACTATTAATTAAACATTCAATTACAAAATCATTAAAATCTATTGGCTGTTTCTACTGGAATCTATAGAAATAAAAATATTCAAAATATTGATTGTGTTAGCATGTCACAGTTAGCTGTATACATTGATAATCTACCTGGTTGTGAGTGCTGTATTTGTCTTCCGACAGCCGGCGGGTTTTGCATTTGGACAGGGAATCATACCAGGAGGTGAATCGGCGTCGGATGATTGCGGCCTGTAGCAAGTCCTAGGTTCACCAGGTTTTTGCGAATATCTCGTAGGCGAAGGTCTGGTAGGAAAATGGATTTCACATGCATGGAATTGAGGAAACGGAAGATAATTATATAGGAAGTAATTAGGAGATCTATATTATACGCCCCAAATAAATCGCTAATAATAACCCTAGTAGAAAATGAATCCAGTTTTTGGCTAGTTTCTATCTAATTTACATATTTCCCACGTTAAAGGTATAGGGAAATTGGGCAGTGTAATAAAAAACTGGATAGATTTCTACCAGGGAATGCCAAAAACGATTACAGGTATGTTTTAAAGAATGGATAAGCAAATTTTCCCAATTTAAAACATTTTGAGGCAATAGTTAACGAAATAGTTATATTTACGGTGCATTGGTGTTAAGTTATCGGCGGTACATCAGTAAAGTTTATATTCTCTAACGAATGTAATAAATATTAAATACATAGGTTCTTAGTAATGAAGTCAATTTTTTCCCGTGCACCTTTCAATTTATAAACAAAGTACTTCGTTGGGCTATTACATACTGATCTTTATTTTTCATTTTTTCCTTTGCTTGCAATTTTAAAGAGTTACACTTTTAACTCCACATGAATAATTCACTATCGCATGCAGTGTTCTTTTAATGAAAATCAACACCAAATACTTTTAGATTAATAAGTAAAATAAATAAATTTACATGTTTTTGTCAACATGTACAATCTATGTGTAAAAAATTGAGAGTTTAATAGAGGCAAGACTAGAAAGACCTTAACCAAATGGTCCAAGGTTTTACAAGTAATTATAAAGCCATGAAATGAGAATTATATTTTTGTTATTTCACTTGAAATATTTAAATGCCGTAATAAACTGTTATAAAAAATGAAGATAATTTGAGCATGAATTTAGTTTTAGAGTGTCTTTGAGTTACCAGAGATTCAACAACGAGATCAATTGATGGGAATATTAGACAAGAAGGCGGATGCTGGGTAACTGCTTTAAAACATATTAATTTACAATTCTCAAAAATTGTCGATTGGTTAATACAATTTATACACTATTATAAGTATAGTGCATATTTTTATTTATCACCAATCGTGTTCTAGTACTTAAGTGGTATGATAACATTTTTAAAATGACGATTTTAGCAAAGTCAATATGAGCCATACTAAACAGCACCTACAAATCACTTAAGACAACAAATTTTCCAACTTGTGCGAAACAGGAACTTCTGTACTGTTTTTTGTTACTTACTTTCCCCGAATTATTATTTTTATAACATTATCATGACAATAAAATAACAATTTAAAGCAGATGCCATTAAGAATCTCATATATAAAAGTAAAACATTTTATTTACAGTTAGCGAAAATGAATGTTCGCCGTTTTTAGATATCACGACTGTTATTTAAAACTGGTTTTCAATTTTAAACCGACATTCAATTTTCGAAACTAAATTGAAGGTAATCATTTCAGGATCTAAAACTAGATACTCCCGAGATTAAGTAGAGGTCCAGAAAGGGATAAATTAAAAAAATATTAGCGAAATTGATACCAAAATCTTTGTGTTTAGCTGATGAAGAAATTGTAGTAGATAACAATATTTGGTTTTTTCCTCACACTCCAATCGTATTTTAAAGAAAAAATAATTTTTACAATTGGAAAAGCAATTCAAACTCAAAATATAAAATACAGTAGAGCTTCATTTTATTATCCGTGAATGGAATCTCGTTAATAATGTGAAGGCGCTAACAAAGTGAGGACAATAAAGTGAATTTCTACTGTATATTTAAGTCTTAACTTTACAGCTGGAAGTCAATGGCCAATGAATCAACCTTTGGCGAAAAAGTGTTAATTATTAATGGATCCTAAACATATTTTGTTAAATTAAAATGTTGAAATAAAGTAAATATTTTAAACAGTACAATACGAAATGCAGTTAGTTTTAACCGTAATCGCGTTGCGCACTTGATGTGGAATGTATACGTCTCATTTGCTATATTTCAGTTCAGATGTAAATAGTTACTCTGGTCGTCTGTTGTTATGTCGGACATGTTAAGGAGTAAAAAGTATAAAAAAACCGAAAGCTTTTAAATATTAAGATTTAGTAAGCTACAAAATTAAGCTCCAAATATGCAGTATTATTTCCCACATGACTGGAGGTTTTTGCATTATATTACTTTCATAATATTACTTTCTTCAGAATAAATAAAACATAATACAGCCAAATTTAAACTTTAGTACAAAATGGTAAGTTACCTTCTGGTTTGTTCTTGCATTTGGGCTCTGTTGAAACGTTCATCAGTAACCTGCCTTCGAAGCTCCGAGATTTGTTTTGAATATTCTGCAGCTTGCGTTTGACTTTTTCGAAGCTCCGAACATTCCGACGATCTAAGGAAAAACATTCAAACAAATCAATTTCTATGTGTGAATTTTGTTATGTGTAGTAATTAAAATAATCGTATTCTACAATTATCTCTCGAATCTATTTATGAAAACGAAATTTCAATGATAAAACAAATTATAACAATGTATGGACACGCATTTTTAATAACCACATTTAATTTCGAATGCTTACAATTTCGCCTGCGCTTCCTGAATTTTTTCCTTCAATCGCGCTATCTCGTTTTGTAGTTCCTGATTTGACGTTTGAGAATTAATCGCTTCCTGTCTAGCCTCTTCTAGTAGTGTCTCTAATCCTTCAATCGTCGCGTGGTCTCTGCTCATTTGGTTATGCAGGATGCACTGCTCCTGTCTTAATCTGTCGAGTTGTTGTTCGTACTGAAAAGAAAGTAAACATTAACGCCGTTACGTCAGACAATTAAGCGACATAATTAAACGTAACTGGTAACAATCTGAATTATAAGGAGAGTACATGTCGTTTGAAAATAATTACATTGTAATTAAAAAGTAGCAATTTTTTATTATTATTATACGTATACGCATTCCAGCTAGTATATCATACGTATTCAATTCAAATATTGATACTATTAATGCAATTTTTAGAATCAATTCCTTGTTGGTTTCTCTATTCAACGAAGCGATATAAAACATTTCCTTAATATAAATAAAAGAATTACATTATATGACAATAAAGTAATTTGTCACATTTATATGCTAATTTTAACTAATAATATATTAATAATACGTATATTTTATTTACATTGTCTCTGAAGGTATTTAATCTGCAAGAAATTCTATAAATCCATATTCGAAATAAGAACATTTAACCCCCATCCTTATAATATTCATAAAAATATATGACGCCGGCAGGGCGATTAAAAACCGAGTAAGGTTCCTAAATATCACCTGATTTTTTAAACTTTCTCTATCTCCTGCCTGTTTCATGAGACATTCCTTTTGCTCGTTCAACTTGTCACACAGATCCCGAACTGCATTAAAATCTGCTTCCGCGGAATGCCTTTGATCCCGATTTTGTCGTAGTTGTGATTCTAAACTCGCTATCTTTTGCGTTAGTTCGGAAATCTGTGAAGCATTTAAAAAGTATATAACATTAATATTACATAAAATACATAACAAATTTATGATTTCGGCAATCAGCTGATTAAACGATTGTGTGAATAATTCAATTTTCTTATTGCTAAAATGATCATTAATTTGTACCTTAATTTCGTAGCTGGATATTAAACAGTCTTTGTCTGCGATTTGTCTCTCCATATCCATGAGTTGATCTCTGGCAGCTTCCAAAGCATCTCTCGCTTCAGCAGCTTCCGATTCTAGACTTTGATTGTTGTTTTCCAAAACACTCGCCTCTAAACTTAAACTCCGGAAATGTTGTAACATGTCCGTTCTTTCATTTTCCTGAAATTATTGAATACTCTTGTATATGATAGGCAATAAAACCATTCATTTAAAATGGATTAGTTAATATAGTGTTGAAATGGTACGGTTGAGTAAACGTAAAGTCATTAGTCGATATAAAATTTTAAATGCACAAAAATAAATGTATCACTTCTTAAATGTAGTCATTGCACATTTTTTAACTTGTATATGTTTTGAAATTGTGTTATTTCAATGAATGATTACTTATTTTCTTGAAACATAAATTTTTGTACATCTATGGCAAAAGAGTAAGATAAGGTTATACGAATCTATTTTTTTGTAAACATCCTCTAATTTTTTTATCTACATCCTTCTTTTAATGGTTGAACTATAAACAAAATTATAATAATGCTTACAAAAATCTTAATATAATTATTAATTCTTAAACGACAAATTGTAGTTTACCCCCCCCCCCCCCCCAAATAGGAGGTCCGAAAGACCAGACAACAGAAAATGGATGTATTTTGTTTTGGTTGGTTGAAGGTCAAGTGTAGAAAATCAATTTGAATAATACCAAAGTGAACCATTGTATTTATAAGTTTTGGGGGTCTCTGAATTCGAATTCGATTTCTGTTTAACCGTAGCAGATCAGTGTCAAGGTCAATCAAAGGTCAAATAGAAGGAATCGTCGTGATATCAATTTAAAGTATATCCGTGTGTTTTTCAGCTCGCTTAATCCAAATATGGTATGTCCTTAGCACATTAGGTCTACTAAATACTATCAAATTGCAAAAATTCCAAAAAAAAATCTTTTTATAAACGGTTGTTCCTATATATGATAACGTTATCCAATAGAATTACGCTTCTGAAATCTGTGGCATAATGCCTTGCATTTTATAATGACATGATAACCAATCAAAAATTCAAAACGAGGACTACAATATGAACCTCTCTTCGCGAAAATTATACCTTTTGTACGTACATTTTTGTAGATGAACAATTTTAATGACAATCAGTCTAAGAGTTTTTTTTATTTCAGATTAAGGAGGCGTTGTAAGATTTGTAACATTTAAAATGTCGCATTAAAATTTAAATATTTCCATCGATTTTTATGAATTTTTTTATGAGAATCTTTATAGGAGTCCAGTTTAGGAACCTATTGTTCGATTTTCAAAATTAAAAATGTCAAATCCAATATACAATTCGACTGTAGTTTAAAAATTACCTACAATTTTTATGAAATTTGGTCATTTTAAGTTGCAGATTTTAAATCCGTAACTCGATTTTGTATGTTTACAATCATTTTGACACAGCGAAATCTTATATGGTCATGAATTGATTAATTAAAATTAATCTGGATTTCGAAAAACATTCTGATATAACATTTTCATAAAAATCGATGAAAATATTTTATTTAGCTGGCCATTTTAAAAGTTGAAAATCTGACAATGGCTCTCTAATCTGAGTTTAAGAAATCCATTACAACCAATCCCTAAAAATTGTTCATTTACAAAAACGTTGCGGACAGAACGGTAACAATTTTGACAAGATGTTATTGAAGCAGAAATTTTTTGGCGAGTCATAACGATGTCAAAAAGTACAATGCATTATTCCACGAGATCCAGAAGTGCGATTCGATTAGATGACGCCTTCATTTAAAAAAATGACTTTTTGTTACAAGATTTCATGTTTGTTTTCGCGTTTTTCCTATTGAAGATGCCATATTGAAAAAAAGGTGAAATTTATTTAAAAAATGGAGATCAGATTCGAAAAGAGCATTCTGCAGGGCAGGATATAAAGTATCGAACTATTTTATTGGCACTTTCTATCAATGAATGAAGATAGAAATATTTTTAGCTCAAAAATAATTTGAAGAAAACGATATTTTAACATGAACAATATTAGTTAATAGGAATTATGCAGGAATTGATAACAATAAAATATATACAAAATTGAAAATCGTGAAGAAGTCAGAAAATAAAGATTAAGAATTTAACAAGTAATAAATAATGAAAAATAGTGTGGTTTATGCACTGCAAACATTTTTCTTCAATACTAAAAATTATAAATGCGGCATGACGTTTAATTTCTTTTGGAGTCCTTGTCAAGTGCTAAGTGACTGACAACATCTGAATTGTTAGTAATTATAGTCACCATTGGCATTACCTTGCCTAATCTTTTCAAACTTTTAAAATGAGGTGAAAGGGGTTATTTGTATGAGGTCAATGTTACTAGTAAGTCATTATAGCTACTGTGTAGGTTTCGTGCATTTTCTATTTTATTTTATTCGACATCTTTAAATTTAAAGTCATGCATTATTTCTTTTTTATATATATCTTATTTATATATTTTCGCTAACAAAAATCAAAACTTACTTTATGTAAAATTTTTAGATTTTTATTTGAACGAGGATTTTGCTACACAATATTCAGTGAAAATAGCAATACAATTTTACAAAAACTGAATAATGGCAAGAAGCATTTGAAAATCTGTCAATTATTTTACTTTAATTTCTATTAAGAAAAGATTGCCGACATACAAAATAAAATAAAAATAAACTCTGAGAACAATTCTCTACACAAGTGTCAATTTAAAAAACGCATTAATGTATTCAGAAAGATCGTTTATGTCTTTCACACGTACCTTCCTGGACAATAATTCTTCGAAGCGTCGCACCTCGCAAACGTAAGTTTGCAGCTGTCGTTTTAAATCCATAGACTCTGCTCTCGAGGCTTCCAATTCTCTTTGCAGATTCTTCACCTCGCAAGTAACCGCCGCTAGATCATCCTTTACTTTTCGATTTTCCTGAATAGCGTTTTCACGATCCATCACCGTGCAAGATAATTGCCTTTGAAGTGTCTCCAACTCCATCTCCTTCGTTCGTAGCTGTCGATCCAGTTCGGCACTCTTATCCACACATACTCTGCAATTATCGAATCCACACGATAAATCATTTATTAGAGAAATTAATTATTTTTACTCTTGCGAGATGGTGCTTTCTAATACTAAATCAATTGCGCATTTAGTAGAATTATGCAAGTTCTTGATCATTAAATTGAAAAAGAAACACTTATTTATATACAATATTCAGATATAAAATTGAAATCGGAGTTAATATTCATTGTTTGTTATTTAATTCACATATAAAAATTGTAATATTAGGGAGAGTAGTCTAAAGCGGATCTACTTTACTTTTCCGCTCTCTAAAGACTCAATATAAATCCGATTTTCATATAACTAAAACTTTTGGATACTTGGCTCCATTCAGCAACTCTTCACCGTAGAAAATGTGTCTAAATTTGTCCAAAATACGTATGAATTTGATTTAAAAAAATAAGTTTACAATTTTGAGGTTCAAAAAATGTGGGAATAGAGAGAGAGCTCGTATTCTGAAGTGGATTAGCCCGTTTCTTCGTAGTGTCAGAAAGTATTCGTGATTTTATAAACAAAGCCCAAGCATATTAACTATTTTTTATGAAGGATCAGTAATAGAATATGAATGAATTATAAAAAATAACAAGTTCCAATCTGAATGGGATAACTCGTAGTAATATTTTGGTTCAGATGTCTGTTTCACACTCTTAAAAGTTTCTTAATTAAATTTAATGAACACATAACTGAAGCAGCGGCTTTATGCATTTAATAAAGATGTTTCTAATCTAATAAGTATGTTTCTTAAATTTTTTGAATATGTTTCATCCATTTAATGATCGTTTAATAAACGTGCATAGACAATTTAATAAATAAAAACAAGCAATATTATGAATAAATTTAATATAATAACGCTACAGCTATTAGAAATGTCTATCCAACAAAATATGTCAAAAAACAAACGAAAAACACGATGAAATCGTGACAGAAAAAATGTTTAGTTACGCTTGCAACTTGAAAGTAGTAAGCGCAAAAGTAGACAATCCATCAAAGAAGATAGTAATCCCAACAAACGAATGTTTGTCACTGCTAATAATTTCAAATTATTACATCAACTACCGAAACTGGTAAACACCGTGCCTTACTAGTTTATTTACTTAAGGTTACTATTATTCATAGCATCGAAACACTTTTCGAAGTGCCTATCGAATTAAAAAATGGAAGGAGTAAAAGTCAAAGTGAAAAACGAAATTTCGAACCATGTCTATTTCTCGGGATACAAATGTTGCGGATTTGCTAAAAGAATGGGGATTATCAATGTATGTTAAAACGCCATAAATGCAGTTTTAAAATAAAAATTAATGGTTATGTACGACTTTTAGAATTTATTTTTAAACCATAAATTATCGATAGTATGGCATAGCATAAATTTTGCTAAATATTAAGCAACTTTAACATGATGTGTAAAATATGATGCTAACTGCAAAAATACAGTAATATCATATTTCAAACTAGTAAGAATACAATTTAGTAACTCAAAGTAAAAAAAAATAGACGTTCTTGCTAAGAAAAGTAGTTAGCCTTACAAGAAAAAGTAGCGACAGTGGTAATTAACCTGAAATAGTAATGTCAACCAAATAACGTTTTTTTAGTTGGCATGACCACTTTTCTTGTTGTAAAATAGTATTTCAAACGGTAAATAATACTGTAATACAAACATTTCCAAAAATGCTTTTTAGATTATTTTAAAATTTTGACGAAAAAAATGTATAGTGGTCATTATTAACCACAAAAATGATAAACATATAAAAACTACCAAGATAACAACGTCAGTTAACAAGGTACATAATGGAACTCACAAATGTGATTCAAGCGCACGTCTGCTCTCCATGTGAGTGCTATTTGTGTCCTCGTCACGATTGTCACTCACATATGAGTCTTGCCTTATTGAACAATTTGCGCATGCGCAAACTACTAACTTCTTGCCGCACAGCCCGACACCGATTGGTTGCTCACCAACACGATTAGGCAATCATTACAAGTATCACAAAAGTCTCATACGTACGTAAAAGAAGAGATTTCTTGCGCATGCGCAGTCCAATCCCGTATATTTTACTCTCATATATGCATTCACATCAGGCACTCATAGGTGAGAACTCAAACATAAGGACATCGTGAGCCTTACGCCTTGCTATCTGGGTAGTAAGTTTTAATTCATAATTTGGGTTAATTAAGAGCTCAACTAAAATATACATTATAAAATACCGTTGCGAGTAAAAATTATGTGAGATTTTTAAAGCCACCTCTTTCAGATAACAAAAATAAATTAAAATGAACCCAACTGCAGAGAAACTGAAGTTATCGTCGGAAAAGGGTGTTATAAGAATGTTTTTGTCGTTTCAGTATGTATTTATTATAATTAATTGGATGTATTATATCGTAAGAAAAAATAATCTAAAAATTAATCATCTTTTGAAAATTATCTTCGAAAAATCTTATGAAATATATCAATTTAGAATAAATTTATTTCTATAATACACGCAATAAAGAACTTTTTAGAAAAAACATTCTGTACGTGAAGAATTATGTTGGTAATAAGAAACAAAATGTGTTTTGGGTATCGAGTGGCAAAGATGTTGAAATTTAAAAATAAAAAATGCTGAAATGCTAAGAAGAATCTGATATTTAGAATTACCATAGCATATTGTTTGTACGTCTTGATATTATCGTGGCCTCGATTGTCGCAAACACTTACTCAATTGGCTACTGATTACCAAATAATTTATTCATTCTTCGTTTGTCCGTTTCGGCTAAGTCCGCATCGTTTTGCAACCTATACCATCGAATTGTAAAAGAAAACAGGCGGCCAAGGTCTCAACTGTGTGTCGAATTTTAAATTCGTAATAAATTTTTATTGTGAATAATAATATTGAACCAACTATCTTATACGTAGTTGTTTAAATTTAAAAAAATTGTTTTATCGAAACCCGTGATTTTTAGAAACAGTTTTGTCTATCTTAAAGAACTGCATTTAATTGTATTACGAAGACATACAAAAAATAAATTGATTTCGTTTTCCTAATAATGAAATAAGTTTTTCAATCACTTTTTAACGAACAGTTAATTGAAAACCAAAGGTTGGAATTGCATTTTTAAAATGTGCATAATACTTTTCATTTCACATTAAACTCTTTTCTGAAACAGGTCTGCTTATTATAAGTTTCTACCCAATTTACCGGGTGTCCAAGAACTGGGTAACCATAGTTCAGGAGGTGATTCTTCATGATATTTCAAACAAAAAAGTCCGGTACGAAAATTGGATCTGACGCTCAGGATTTGAGTGACGGGCCATTGAAGTTTAGAAAAAAAAAATTTTTGCAATAACTTGACTAGCGTTCAACCCTTTGTGGCATATAGTGAAACTCCAGAGTGACACCTTTTTCTCTCCACTTATTCGCAATTTTCGAATTGTAGTACACATGTTTTATCGCCAAATTTTGTACAGCATATAGTCTATGCTATTCTTTACTATACTAAAGGCATAAAAAATGTTTATTGGTATATACATATATTGTTATAAATAAAAAAGTCTAAAAACTCGTTTTTTTACAATAAATGTAATTGTACCTAAGCTACATGATAAAAAAATTTGAAAAACTCTGTATGAAGTATTTCGGGTCGCTAATGACGAATCCAGGGCCAGTTTTCCGAATTTCAAAATGGAGGATCTAATATGGCGGATCTAAATTAAAAAATTATTTTTGACCCGCCATATTGCATCTGCAATTATGGTTAATATAGGTTAAGTTAATTCAATGAGTGTGAAAGCTCATTTTCAAACTTTTTTAAGTCCTACAATTCATCCATAAGAACATTTGACCAACTATGATTATTTTTGAAGTTATGACCTCAAACACAGAAAAAAGCAAATTTTTGCGATTTCTCGTACATAACTTATTTCGCAAAATAGCTAACGAAATGGCAGGCAGGAAGAAGTTGTAGAGCTTGAAAAGATGTTCAATTTATAAAAATTGAGTCTGCGGGAACACTTTTTATGTCGTAGAATTTACGAAAAACTCGTTTGGTACTGACGGTAATCTATTGAGAATTTCCAAAAATTCTCGGACAATTCTAATCAAAATTCTTTGCTATTTTTTTATAGGTCCTTTATAGTGGCTGGAATTGCAGTTACAGAGTCCAACATTTCTGAAATTGTTTCGGTCATTTTTAATTTATATTTTTGGGCAAAATTCAAGAAACAATTACTGGGCATCAATATACAATTTACACTTAAAGAATCAATGTTTTAGGCTACCAGACATTAATTATTAAAAGTCCAATAAAAAATTTCTCGTCAAAAAGAAAGCTCTAGAAAATATACACGATCGATTCTGCATTAATCTACATTGCCAACCAGAAAATGTAAATTACAACCTAACCTCATATTTACGGTTGCAAATACGTAATGGATGATAAGGATGAATTGCAAATTTGTAAACCGTCTAGGACTTGCTCAGGTATATGCGGATGCGCATAAACGATTTCACCTACTGCACTCACCCAATTAAAATCGCTTCGCTCGGCCGCGCGATTACAAATTACACGAGCGACGTCCATAACAGAAATTGCGCGTAGTGACCGCGCTAAATTGACAGAAAAGAAAAGAAGCTAATGCCGGAAACGGAAGAGGTCGACGCCACTTCCGACATTACTTCCGCCCACGAGGAAAGAACCCCTGGGGCTATGTACAAAAAGAAGAAACTTCGACCAATGGAGATAAAAAAAAGGCAAGAATTCCTCGATTACCTCGCGGTTACGTTACACTGTTTGGCGATGACGTAATCGATTGCGGTATCGAAAGGTGTGTAATTAGGTACGTCGACGCCCGAAAAGGTCGTTCGACAGCTTCTTCTCGTCTACGTCCCTTATTGGCCGATTCTTATTCTTTCAATCCGCTTAGCTCCTCTCATCTTTCTTTCTTATGGTGTAAGAAGTCAAAACGACTTTCACTGATTCGACGCAGCATCCAAGGCGAAGCTGCAAATGAATTCCTGACGTTGTCGATGCGAAAGTGAAAAGCAACCGCTTTGCTCCTAGACCGGTCGGTTATGAGGATTGCGGAGGGTAATGTCTGACTTTTCTCTGTTAACCGCTTATAGCAAGAATCACTCATTTTCATATTTTTTTCACCCACGTGGGAAAATGTCCGACATCGAAACCGAAAGTCGATGATAAGTGATATCTCAAATACTGATCTCTTCGATAATACTGGGTGTTTTCATGATGTCTTTATAGGATTCTCTTTCATAACTATAAGAAATTGTTTTATTATCAGTTTGGAATATATTTTATGCCAAATATACACAACAGATTTAGGTAAAATCTGAATGAAATGAATTTTCTGAACCTACCAATTATTTTTTTCTTTAATTTAAATGGATTGTTAAAATTAAACAAAGGAATCATTTTCAGAAAAGTACTCTAGATCTGAAATTGTAGAATTTTATTGTTTCCGAGTCAATGCCTACTATTTATAAAGGTCGAACGCGAGCTACTAACAGTTAGCTATAAATTGCTAATCGTCTAAATAGATAATAATAATAATAATAATAATAATAATAATATCAAAACGCGAGAGCAGTTTTACAGACTGACCTAAAATAAATACAAAATAATTTAAAAACTAACAGTTGTTACATAAATAATAGAATAATAATAGAATAAGATAACATACAGAAATGTAAAACAAAATTTACACATAATTGCATACAATATGAGTATAATTTTGAGGAAAAATTCCATAAATGACGCAGATTTTAATAAAATAATAATAACAAATAAATAATATTAGATTTTTAATACTCGACAATCCTTTACATTACTACAAAACAGTTTAAATGATGTTAATAATAGCGATATAGGTAAAGGAAGAGCGTTAAAAATGTTTGCAGTAAAATAAGGGAATACACCACGATATTTATTTGATGAATAAGAAGGATAACGGAGAGAACTAAAGGTTATTCCTCTCATATTATCAAGGTTACTTCCTAACATATGCATACCGGAGAATAGATAATTTGGTGGTTTATATATCATCAATCGACTTAGAAGAGTAAGAATTATTAAATATAATTCACTAAGTGGATTAGTCAAACACCACTATATTATTCGATTATATTAATTTAAAGTACTTCTGCTTGGAAAATAAATACATGAGTGATTCTCAAATAACTGGAATATTTTATGTTCATAGCTTTAATTAGTTCAAATATGTACTAAATCCGATCTAATCTTGTGGAAACATGAAAGTTATAATTATTTTTACATGGTACGTAAAAAAATTATATGATTGATGATATATTTCATATTTTTTCCAATAAAATGTGTTCAAAATGTTAGATCCCTCACATGTCGCATTAGAAATATTAATGCTATTTTTTTATTTATATATTCATGCAATAAAGTCACTCAAACGAAATTATTACCAAATAAATCATATATATTACAATTTTATATTTTAAAAGAGTAATGTCAACATTCTTCGCCTAAACTTTCGTAAATAGTATGCAAACATTGTTGCACATTTTTCAGGGAATCGATCATTTTTATTTCAGAGAATACTTTTTGTAAGTGATTGCATCCCTAGACTTCTCATTTTGTGATATTTTTAAGTTCAAACTCTGCAGATAATCAAGTAAAAATTATTGAATGCAGTAGGTGAAAACTGAATGAAAAAAATAATATTCGCATGTACGTGCGTTATAGACATTTTCAATCAGTTTTGTAACATGCTAGTAATTTAATATAAACTAATATTTTCCAAAAGTAGTAATTGAAAACAATAGTACCGACATATTGTATAGAACGAAAGAATTTTAATTTCTGCAAAAATTAACGTTTTTAGAGCCAGAAAACTGATATTTTCGTTATACAAAAAAAAACTTTTTTTTAAAAACCTTGCCATTTGTTGAAATTTAAAAAAAATGGCTAAATCCTTCTTTCAGACACTACCGACAGTAATATACTAACATAATTTCTTTGATTTGTTTTTTTTTTTCAGATGCATTGATCCACAGTTATCATCCTCACAGCAGGGGCATGTGTAAAAAATTAATTTTTTACAAATCTCCACATTGCTCATATGTTTAGATATTTGGACGTAAAAAAACTCATATAAGTATCTCAATATATGTATTACTTGATGACATAAAAAGCTTTTCCATAAAAGTTATAATACAACAAATTCATTAAAATTTTTCAATTTTTCGTCTCCCAACTAGGGATTCTAACCCTTTAATAATGTTAGTATAAATGAACAAAGTAAAAAAAAATTTTTTTTTCTTTGAAAAAATGAAATGTCTTGTAGAATATAAAATGTTAGTTTTAAATTGTTTGCACCGAGGTTTTTGGGGTTACTGATTATGACGCTGTTGTGAGAAAACAAGTTCATAATGACGGATCGAATATGGCGGAAAAGACAACGGAAAATATTCGATTTAGAGAAATCTCGATACTATAGTTTTCGGACATATTAATGAACGTATGTCGTTTTCCAAATTAAGGCAATTATCTGTTCATGTGCGTTCTTGAGTATTTAAAATAACAATTGTTGTTGAATAGAATTTGACATATAAACTTTTTGTTCAAACAAAATCGAGCAATGAATCAAAAGTAGGGTGACTATATTAGCACTAATAAGAGATTGTACATCAATAAAATATATTCCATAGAAAAGTTCTGAAGTTGAGCCGATCAGAAAATGTTGACTATTAATTCAAAACCACAAATGATTCTTTTCCTGAACTTTTTAAGAAATTCAGTTATCATTCAATAATTTTGGAAGGAATAGTTTCGTAGTCATCGTCAGCTGTTCAATGGTCGTAAACATGTTCCCCCCATTTTCAGAATATTTCTGTAAAATTGATAGAAAATAATTGAGGTATGACACTATTATACTAGTTGTGTTAATGTACTGTCCAAAATTCGTCCATAAGAAGACGTCGGGGGGACCGGGGAACAAAGTTTCGAAAATTAACACACCGAAAGGCCAAAATTTCGATATAACATGGCTCCAGCGTGATTTTCTTCACTTTGTCGTTGAAAATTTGGCATAAAGAAAGCAAATTAAATATCTGGTACTCACGAAATATCGAAATTTTAGCCTTTCGGGGTTTTGATTTTCCGAACTTTGTTCCCCGGCCGACGGGGGTGATGAGGGCAAAGGTGAGACCATGAATGGCCAAGCCCCTAATATAAATAAATACGCATATCTAAATGTATTGATGTTTATCAATTTATATATCTCAGTAATGAAAATATGTTACATCCCTAGGAGAACTTTTTAGGTTATATTAACTGATCTGTCTAGTGCCGTTCGCATTTATGTCGTGGCCTTAGGCAACTTCTGGAGACGAGTATACAAATTTCTACTGTGGATTTTTTTTAGAAATAAAAAAAGAAAATAATTGTTGAAAATCTTGAATTAACCTGTTCATATGCACTACAATTCCCTTTCCGACTTTACCGACATAATTTCTTTCTTTCCATAAATGTTTTATATTTTATTGTTATTTCTATTTGTTCTGTAAGTTGCGGTCGCGTTTTTATTGTGTTTTTTCGAGATGTCGTACGGCTTTTCCTTTATAAATCGCGAGGAATTTAAATAAACGTTATTCTTTTGTTTAGAGCACATTTAATGGTTTATGTCCGTTCATGTTTCTCGTGCCGATAAAAATAAGTGCCGATTTTCCACACTAGGACGGGAATGCACTATTTTGCACTAAATTACCTTGTGCGTGGAAAAAAAGCTTTACAGTAAAAGAGCTTTCGCTATAAGGACCATAGCTGTTACCTACAAATTAAATAAACATTTTAATTCGGTAACTACATCAGCGAAGAGAAACCCTAACAATAACACTTCAATAAAATCAATATTTCGTCTCATTACGAAATATTTCTATCCCTATGAATAAAATTCAAACTCATTTCATTAACGGGTGTGGGTTAAACCACAACAGCTGGTAGTAAAACCATGAGTTACATTGCTTAACTGCCTAATACGTTGCTGAGGGTGAAATCCGAGGCAGTAATTGCAAACACGGTTATTCCCATTTTACTCATTCATTTAAAAGAATAAGTAATAATATGTAGCGTCTGCTACTATCCGTAACGCCATGAATAACATGCTTAACTTAATTTATAATGTGTAAGTTCAATCAATCTGTAAGATTTAACTAATTCTCTAGTTACGTTAAAAAATTTAACTATTTAAGAATAGTGTAGTCGTAAAAAATTGTGTTATATATGAAATAGTACAAAATTTATTAACACAGTAATAAATTGGTGCTTACACACTCCAAGCATTTTTACCATTTTAAATCATATGCAATGAAAATTTGATTAAATTTAATTTTAATTATAAAAGCTGGCATAAAAATAATATTACTTAAAACTACATTAATGAATTCATATTATTTTTATTTGTTAACTTTCAAATCTATAAAGCGCTGAGGACAACAAGAATAAAAAGAAAGAATAATTAAAGCATTTTGTAAAATTATGATTGCTTCTTTTATGAATATACATTTTTGTAATTACTGTACATTCTCCGACAAAGAATTATGTGTGCTTATATAATAACAGATATTCGACGAAATTCACATTAACATTGTTTTAAGATGTAATTGCTCCGTTTTAACAAGTCTGACGTCAAGTGTAATACCTTTTACCATAAAATTCCCAGCTGTAATTGGTACAATGTATGACTCGATACAAGGAAAACCGCAACTTTCCCTTTCTTTTCGTAGTTTTTATGTTTACTCCGTATGAACATGAGTTTTAAGACGATTTGGCACAGTAAACGTTTAAATATCAGTTCCCAGTTGATTCTACTTGGGAAATACTAAATTCAGCATCACAGGTTACATTCGAGAAAATGTAGTATGATAATATCATTTTAAAATACCAAGTTATAAGTGTTCAAGTGGAAGAATACTAATTAGTAATTCAGTACTTACGCAATTGTATTCTGTGACTATATATATGTTTATATAAAGCGTAATTTTTTTTGTTTACAAATTAAAAAAAAATATTTTAAATTATATGAATGTGCAATTGAAATTTTCCGAAATCGCCCGAGATACCGAAAATTCTTGATGATCAACCTTGATTTTAGTGAGAACATAAGCAGCTTCGATGCCGTGTAATTCGATCAATTTATGCATGGCTGCTGATATAATCTACATACGCTGTGGTTTATATCGTTTTAATGGCTTAATTATCTTTATTTTAAGTGTTTATTTGCAATTGAGAAATATGACATAAGCTCTACTTATGTTATTCGAAATCATGTTAGTTATCCAAGATTGACACTGAAAAAAATACACTTTTTACATCATATAGTAATTTAATTATCGATCAAATTACTCGCAGAGATTATATTTTTGTATATAAAAACAAAGAAACATACTGAACCACTAAGTAATAGAGCCGCTGATGTAACGATAAATAAGTGACATATTAAACGAACGTTTGTATCAAATATTTTTTAGAGCCCTATAGAATTTAATTCGGAGCATTATTTCGTGCTTTTAACACAATTCTTAACTTTACGTAGATTTTATTAATAATTAATTAATTGCAAAAAGGTATGAAAACTAAGAAATTTACTGTTTTAAATGTAGAAAAATGGTATTATACGTTCATTAGATGGTTTTGTTATTGACGCCCATGAAAATCGTCCATTGAACACTCGAAACTTCCGATACATGAATATACAAACTTTCATAGACAAGTTAATATGAACTTTGTCCATTATTTTGGTTTAGTTATCAAAAGTGCACTAAGTACTTAAATAAAAATAAACATAAATCTCAACTAAATGCAGATGGTTCTTTATTTTTTTTATAATATTCGTTTAATTTTAAAAAATAGTTATAGATCAATTAAAGAGATACAACTCATTTATCAACCCCTGTACGTGAATGTTGCCTTGTAACACTGATCAAAAAGAATTTCCTGAGAGTAATTTCGAAGAAATTTTGTTTTTGGCCCTATGTACCTGAAAAATATGTTTTAATATATACCTTTGAAATTATGTTCAGGACACAATAAATTTTTGTCACTTTCATTACAATTTGCAACATTGGTACTAATCTCGCCCCTGAAAAATGAGTTATTAATCGAGCAACCACGATTTTTCCTTACCAAGTTTGTCATATTCTGTATATAAATACAAAAAAATGAATTTTTTTAAGTGCATGACTTTAAATATCTCAAACTACTAATGCGACTGACCTCTGATTCGGAGTGTAAGCACATAATTACATTGAAAATGAGACACAATTCCCAACAACATGAAAAAATATCTTTCTTGCAGAGCTAGATGTAAAACATTAAAAATGCCCTGTTATATTTTTTAGAGATGGCGCTGGATTAAGAGGAGCTTTCTAAAATAAAAAATCTTGTATTCCATACTAAAATGATTGAAAAATGTTCGTTTTTATATTGTTTATTCGTAAGCAAATTATAAAAACTGTTAAATAGGAAGTTTTTAAAATGAAAATTTTTTGCTGTTAAAAAAATTGTAAATTCTAAGATTTTAGCCACAGAACAGTTATAATATTATTAGCAAGTTAAAACGATACAAGAATAGTATATTACTCAACGAGGGAGGTAAAATAAAGAATGTCTCAGACTGCGTGTAATTTTTACCCGAGGTGAAGCCGAGGGTGAGAAACAGGCAGTCTGAGGCATTCTTTTTTACTTCCCGAGGGAAGTATACGATTTTTCTTTATGGCCGGGAGGATAAGCGGCATCTTTCCTTCCGCTTGCGGGAGGAAAGTTGCTGCTTTCCTCCCGGTGTGAAGAAAAACAATTTTTTTTAAATGGGATTCACATATTTCGTGAAATTTTCTTACGCTCTTAACTGTGCAAAATAAATTCGTTACGAAAATTAAAAATACGTATCTCTATATTTGCGAGTGATAGAATCCTACAAAATATGTAAAACATAATTTCGAATGTCAAACTATTTTTCGTTACACGATTTGAAATGGAAATGGTCCAGTGTGAAGTTAATACACTGATAAAAATCTCTCTGACAAATTGAATTACCGGTGGATAGTTAGTAGACTTGATACTACTAAAAATAACTACTTTCATGCTTCAGCCAATCCTATTTACGTAGATAATTTTTCTACATTTATTCCTGTTAATAATTAGTAACTAAATTTAGCAAAATGTACAGTGAAATCTTAACATTTTTATTTAATCATATTAACTTAATTAACTTGTGGGATTCATTACCCTGACTACATTTGTAGTTGTTTTAATTATTTTAGGATAGTTACAGAAACGAATGAAATGCAATTGAAAAATAATCAAATTCACTAAGAATTTGGTTCAGTATACAAGCAAATGTTTAATACTTGTATACGAGCACGAAATCAGTGAATTATTATCAGATTGTTTGGAATATAATGAAAAAAGTTTCTGAGTGGAAGTTACTAAGATTAAAGATTATTATTCATTTATTATTTTTAATGAAGAGACTGTTGTTATTGAAGGGTTTCCCGATCATAATTCAAACAAGTCCGGGATATTTTGCACATATATCATTCTTTTATTTCAGTGCTTTTTTCATTGTAATCTATGTTTTCATTCTTGCTTTGTACGCTTTCATTTCGTTGTGATGTCATATAGCTCTAAAAACATGTGCCTCTTATCTACTTTCGTCTGCTCTACTTTATTTTTCAACATTTCATCGACGTTCTCTTTCTTTATTTTGCTCATATATACGGGAGGTTAAATAATTCATCAGGAACAAAAACAATCTAGAAAGAAACATTAACTTTTATCTTACTGATAAAAAAATCAGAACATGGACAAAATTTAAAAAGCTCTTGTGAATAATATCAGTTACTTCTTTTCAAGCTATATTCTCTTCAAAATACCCGATGAATAATCAAATTAAACTAAAAACTAAATATGTTACATAACAACAATTATGTTAAGTTACATAATAACAAATATGAAAATTATATTACAGTTCAATGCATACAAATATGAAGCTTGATTTTCAAAATTCAAAATGCCGGTCATACACAAAATCTTAAAATTGTTACATCTCAAAGTAAGCACTGTAAAAGGCTTAATTTCACTCTAAAATTGAGCTAATTTTCTTAAATTAAGTAAATATTTGCGCTTAAAGTCTTACTTTCGAGTTTAATTTTAATCGAGATTTATGCTCAAAGACAAATTTTTCGAGCTTGTCACACCTAAGTTAGAGAATTCTTATTTCAAACCTGAATATTGGCTAAAAGTAAGTTTCAAAAACTAAAAACAAGGTTTTACGCGCAAATATTGGCTTAATTTAAGAAAATTAGCTCAATTTTAGACTGAAATTAAGCCTTTTACAGTGCTTAATTTGAGATGCAACAATTTTAAGACTTTTTTTTCCTGTATAATTTTCATATGTATTTCGGGAGGTTTTAGGGTCATTAAATATAACTCCGATGTGTGTTTATCAAAATTAAAAATGACTGATTGAACAAGGCGAATATTTGTTACAAAATTTTTATTATTCTGGGTTTTTTTGAGGTTAGCGAAGTTTTTGGTGTGAGATTTTCAAAATTCTAAATACCCAGCTCAATATGGCAGACATTACTTTTAAAAGTTAGCTTAGATTGACTTATTTTTCTCGAGGTACCAAATACAACTTTGGAATCTGATTTGCACAATTTAAAACAGTCCAATGGGAACATCAAACGTTTTTCAAAATTGCTGAAAAGTGTACATTTATTATTGCTTTTTACTGAACTTTAGTCAAAAACGTGTTTTGTTGGTTATTGAATATCGAACTATAATATCATCGTCCAGGGTAAACAAAAGGACCACATTTAACTTTAAAGAAAGAATATTACACTGAAAAGTGTAAAAGCTCGAATGAAAGTTAATACCAAATTCTAGATTATAATCGATTCAACAGTACTGCAAAATGTCATTTCAGCTGAAAGTGAAATCTCATCCTAATAAAGAAATTGCAAAATCCAAGTGGTTGAAAGTCTCACGTAGTACATCCGTTTGATACGGCAACGCACTTTTCGTCCAATTCAAACTCCAGATATGGAATTCTCAATTTATCCAGCGCTTTCAAAATTGTTTACATAAGTGGCTACTTCGAAATTTTCTTATGCAGCCAATCGATTTCGCGTTACGAGGCAAAGTACAACCAGAGAAGTAATTAAGTTAACGACTTCACGAATTCTTTAATAAAGCTACCGATACGGTACAAACTTTCTTCTCGCATGCATCGATTCGAAGAAACGACTCGGGACCACGAATCTGTCTAACTTAGTTAGTCGCTTTTGATTTTGATCGAAAGTGATTTGCTTCCTTCCTGCTCTTGTTCCTCGAATGTCGGACACGTAACCTGCCCATATGCCACGTGTGAGAGAGCGCATCTGATTGCGAACTTAGCGCGTTCAGGAAGTTCACTTTACTGCAATTTCGCGAAAGTCTTGCAAATTACTCGTCGCCAGGTTGATCGAACCATCAATCAACTCGCCACTCAAATTTTTCATTTCCATCATAACGAGAGTGTATCCCGGGTATATTTCGATGATTAGTTTCATTTTTAACTCATTACAGACCGAACAGACGCCTTTCTTCCGTCATTTTCTGTCTTGACTATTCATACTCCGGAATTAATGTTCGGCTCTAATGGAATCATTTTGACCGACGTGGGGTTTTCATGGCTTGAAAATCGTCGTTATTAAAAGCACAACATTATGAGTTATAAATGTGTAATGAATGAAAATAAAAATTGTCTATCAGGTAGAAAGGCCAGTTTTTCGTTTTTACTTAATGTACAATAATTACAGGGTAAAAGGTATCGTAAAATTTAATTTTTATGTGAACTGCTCATCCATTGAATTTAATGGAACTTCATTGAATTAAAGTTACCATTTTATTAAATTCAACGAATGTTTTGGATGCAGATTTATTAAATCTAATGACACTTTTAGCGATGCATCAAGTTCGCACAATAATAGCACAATTGGTAATAACATAAACAGTACACATAAATTTAATACGCAAAAAATACGAAAATTGGAAAATATACACGGTAATAGTATTTTTCGCCCTCCCGGGCGTAAACTCGCATTTTACGCCCTCAAAAAATGATATGGCTGAGATAGGATTCCCCATCCATCCCAGATTTAAATTCGGGACATAAATTCGAATTTTACATACTCGGGTGAAAAATATAGTTCGTATTACGGGTGTAAAACTTTATTTTGTCCCCTTAATTTGAAAATCACTATACTGTATTAAGGGCGAAAAAATTATTGTTTACGTCTGCTGGTGACTCCTGTGGCTTAGGTGATGGCTTTGGGGGTTTAAAAGATTGCACGTAATACCAACATTATTTTTCACGCGAGTGAGGTGTAAAATTCGAGTTAATAGCTTTTACATTCAACATGGTGGAGAATTCCTATATGCTATAACTCAGTATCTTAATATTTTCGAGGTCGCTCTTTAATATTCCGAGGTCAAAATTCAGTTTCAGCCAACAGGGATTCCAATACGGCATCAAATGTGAAAAAAAATGCAAAAAAAGGTAGAAATTGTCATTTTGATAATGTTCTTCGAACTATTGGGGCATGGCGTTTTTATTGAAACTGAACAAAGGTAGATAAAATACTTCAATTTTAAGAACAATTTTTTATTGTAACGTCTTGAAAGTAACGCCTCCAAAATAAATATTTATTTGAATAACTTTCAGACGCTGTAACTCAAAAACTATGAGCTTTTTTCAAAATAAGTTACAAAAAGAAAAGTTCTTAGAATTTATGAAGATATCCAGGAATTTTTTCAGATTTTTTATTGTGACATTTTCATTTAATTTTTGTTAGATTAACAAAGTTCACGAAAAAATTTGTATATTCCATGATGAATTTATTTTTCTTTCGCATTTTTTCCAGAAGTTCATATATTTCAAGAAGAAAAATTTTAATTTTAATATTTTAAAACACTTTTTCAAGACGTTGAAAAATTAATTCGTAAACTTACGGCAAAAGTCGAATCTGCGTTTATAGGTTACGTAGCTAGGAATCAACGTTTTTTTAAGGTGACAGTTTTTTTCGTCCCGTTAAACAGTAATATTTTAGGGGATGGAAGTAGAAATGGCAGATTCACTTTAGATAAAGTCGAACTGGGCTCAAAATTCACATTAAAAAATTTAGAGCGTATACCTACATTAACCAATATTTCGAGAACCACAATTCGCACAGATCCTGATGAGGTCCTTAATAAATTACTTCTCAGAAATGATTTTTAATTATTCTTATTTTAAGTCATTCTTGCAGAAGATTTTCAAGACGGCGGCTTATAATGATTCTATACATCGTTCACCCCCTCTTCGAATTTTCAAAAGTAAAGGACGTATGACAAGAATTCTGTATAAATTTTATTGAACTCATAAATACTTATTAATTTTTAAGAAATTTTGACAAACCTGGTAACTATGACACTAAAAAACACAATCTACAAAGGAAGCAAATGAAAAAAAAAAGTTGGGAAAACGAAGAAATTTCGTTTGACTTATAAAACAATTTTATCTCATTCGCCATATGGGATTCACCATTTTGACATTTGAAAATATATTTTGTATCCATATTCAGTGATTACAAAAAATAAATAACATGGCAAGTGATAGATTACATTTCTTTTTTATTTTGTAATACAACACGGAATTGAACGTTTATTATGCATTTATAATGAATATATATGACACCAAAAATCTGCAGCAACACCTAATGTTAATAGCAGAAAAGTCAATAAATTTCTAGTAACGTAAAATATATTATTCGAAACCTGACGTTACACACCAATTTTGAAATTAAATTTATTCCTGACAAAGAAGAGAGGGATGGATGTGATGCGTAAATGTTTGTATATATGCATGCATGGAGTTTGTGTTTTCTTTTCCGACAAAAGAGGATTAGGAGAAGTCAAACTTGACAGATTTTCATTAACCGCCGGAGTAGATGGTTCGCCACTTTTTCGGGACAAAGTAAACTAAATACGCGTTTAATCTCAAACTGTTCGTTCGTCGATTACACCTGAAAATGCTATAATACCCCAATTTTTTTACAATGTTTGGCGCTTCGGAGCCATTTAAAAATACCAATAAACAAAAAAAAAGAAAAAACTGAATGTATACTTTTGAAGTAAAAAAATCGTGAACACGTTTCTGATAGGATAGAAGGTGAGTAGAAACTGGTAACATAGTCAAAAATGTAATAAAAAAATATTGAAGCTACAAAATTACGTTTTTTTATCATTGTTCGAAAATGTTATCAGCTCCATTCGAAAGAGGTATCTCAAAACTGTGCTGAAATCGGAAAAAGATTTTTAATATCATAACCGAACAAGCTAGTTGAGATCACTCATTTTTAAGAGTAGCCTAAATACTTTTATAGAACTCTTTCTCTTGGCTCGTTAAAGCCTATATGAAAATATTTCTAAAAGCACATACTTTAAAAGGTACAACAAAAGCCTTTATTTAAAGCGTGAACCTTTCGTGCGATAGCTCTGTCCACGTATTTGCCCATGTAACATAGGTAACACGGGAAATGTTCTACGAGTTCACACGTCTTGAAAAAAATACATTTTAATAATTTAAAATCTTTGGTAAATTATATTTATTAGATTTTACATAATTTAATGCATTATAATATATAATAACAAAAAACAGAAATATCACAAAACAAATATTTCAATGTCTTAAAAGAAGTCCGTCCCTTAATAGGTTAGTCAGTGAGTGCAAAAAGTAATCATCAAACTGATAATTACCCAAACATGCACCAGTGACGACATTCGCATTAACTATGTCAATTACGTGCCCATCATGTACTGTAAAATATGTGATAAGTATAATTCGTTAATTTGAAAATTGCAAATTTTTTTACTACGTCATAAAACAGGCTTTGATTTGACTTTAAGTGTGCTCATCAAATAAAAAGGGCGAAAAACTACAGTGACGTCTTCTGTAAGGAATTCGAACATCAAAACGACGTTTTCCTCGCAGAGTCAGCTTATAAAGTCTCAGATTTAATTTTCCCCTCCTGTCGGCGAGATGTTAAAAAAATACCTCACGTTCTGGTGCCGTGACCCGAAGGTTTGAAGCAGCACGAAATTCGAGAACCACAGGTTTCGAACGACGAACTTTCAAGGCCAGCTCCTATTGCGTTATCGGGCAAACAAGAATATATAAAAATAAATAAATAAAAAGCAAACGAGAAGATCGGTTCTTTGAAAGTATAGGGGCACGTTAATAGGTTACGAGGTATCTTACGTAATCGAATATTAGTGGTTGAACATCAATCAAGGGACGTCCAGTTCGATAATAGGTGATGAATGTGTCGAACCATCGTTATTTTTTATCATAAAACACCTTTATAAATTTTGTTTAGAATTATAACCTTACCTTTTATATTATTTCTTTAAAAAATTATGACTTTAAAATGTCAGGTCCAATAAAGTTAATAAATTAATTTTTGTTTAAATTTAAGATGTGTTTATAAAGCTAAAAAATACAGAAATTGTAGGGAAAACAAAACTGACTTCAGTTTCCTCCAAGATAATTTAATATGCAGGATATTGTACAAATTGTTGTTATCTATTGCCCAAATTATGTAATTACTGGAATATGCCTACCTCTTCCCTAATAATTGCAAAGTTATAGAGAATATTTTACAAATTCATACAAATCGAATCCTATTATGACTAAAATTAGCTCCAATTTATAAGGAAATAAAACATGAATTTAAAAAATTATACTAGAAACATTCTCCTATACTACCTAGTATGCAAATAATAGAGACGAGATATATCTATAGGTTGAAGAAAGTAACATTTTTTAACACTGTAGAGATATTTTTAACATTAGGGCCCCTTTAAGCTGTGGCCTTTTAAGATGTAACGGAATTCGAATTTTAGTCACCAACGACTCTCTTAGTTTACAGTCATTCGTTTTGGATTTAATTCGGAGTCGACATGATCTTTTTGATTCATGCATCTGATCTAGGTATTTGCCGTATTACGAAACTTCGAATTTCTTGTGCACCTAAAGAAATCACAGTCGCGAATCGGTTTCCTCATAGGATTTACATTAAATCCACGGATTCGACCCCTCGTGCTCGTAACCAAAAAGCTACTATAAATTCGAAGACGAATCATGAGGTAATTGATTTAATAGTTTGGTCTAAGCCACTATTTATTGAAGTTTTCGGACATTATGTATTAAGTATTCTAATCGATCGGGCATGTCAGCACAATTCTCTAGCATATGTTAAATAATTAAGTGAATAAATATGCAAAAAATATCGTCGCCAATTTTAGAGCCTTTACAAATTATTCCTAACAAGATCCCGTTAAATCGAGTTAGAGATAACCCCATTCGGGTGTGCAATGGCATGGGGAAAACCACAATGTGGGCAAAACCCATGCCTGATAAGTAGAATTCGAAACGTCAATTCTATTCGCAATAGACATAAACCATGAATCGTATACGGTATCATTAATGTACATACACTGAGAAAATTGTCCTCAGAAAATGTCCTATACTGTCTGATGTCAGAAGGATATACTCGGAAAAAGCCAATGATTCCTACATTTCCATAAAAAAAATCCTTTACTGGTGAAGAAATTCAGATACAGGTATTCTAATTAATTCATGAAAATGGAGATAATTTTTTCATTTTCAGAGTCTACCCCGCTGAATCAAGACAGTATAGGAATTTTTCCATGGAACATTTTCTCAGTGTAGAATTATTAATTAACCCTTTAACGACCAAATGTACATAAATTTAACGTGAAGTTTGACAGTACTTTTAGCAGTAAAACACAGTGGATAAAATTTTGAAATTGACTTTTTTCATTGCTCAAACCCAGCACAGTCGAATGGAGTATCGAAACATGCCGCAAATTTCAAAGTATAAAAATTACGAGCATTTATTAAAAAAAATCAGAAATTTAAAGTTTCTTTTTTTACCTATTGTTATTTTTTTTTATCAATTACCACATTAGAATTCCTTAGATATTTATAAATATCATGTAAAAGTGTTTGGGGTGGAAGATGTTAGATTTCATCAGTTCAAAATGGCGGATCCACAATCCGGAATCAGCGACCCCAAAAACCACCAAGTACTAAAAATGAAGTGATTTCGTTTGATTTTGGTAAATACGTTTGCCATGTTGGATCCATCAGTTTGACTCTTTGAAAACTAACTTCAAATTTGGAATCAGTGGTCCCAAAAAAATCCCGCGATCTGATTTCATTCGGGTCAGTTTACTGAGTGCATGTGACTATGATTTTGACAAAAAATCGAATTTAGCAGCCATTTTTTAAAGTTATTTAGATATTTTTATCTTTAAGATATTTATAAATATCTAAGGTATTCTAATGTGGGAAATGACAAAAAAAAGAATGATAAGTGAAAAAAAAAATCCGGATTTTTGTTAAATAAATGATCGTAATTTCTTTTATTTTTAAATTTGTTGCATTTTTCAATACACTATTCGCAAAAGCAGGGTTTGGGCAATGAAAAACGTGCCTTCCAACATTTTGTTTAATGCGCTTTACTACTAAAAAAGTACGGACAAACTTTTCGTTAAATTTATATACATTTGGTCCTTAAACGGTTAAAACAATTTTGGTATTCCATATTACCCAGAAGCACAGTTATCTATAATCAATTTTAATGTCACTTACCATCGATCATGTTACTAACTATACAAAGAAAAATAAAGTCTGTGTTGTAGAAACAGATTGCTTGGCTAGTATTTTTTTTCTTGTAAGATGAAACCACACTAAAAATTTAAATTTTTACCAAGAGATGCTATCAGGTTTTAAGAATAATATATTAAGAGATGGAATTCCTCAAAATATGTCTAAACACAAAATGTTTTATTCTTTGGGGACTCTCCCTGTCAGGAATGCTACGAAAATAAAAACAAACTTGAAACGCTTTTTTTCTCGAAACTACTTTTTTTGGATGGACGAAAACATAACTCGAACAAATCTTTAAAATGGATCTAAAATTTTGAGATTATAGTAAAAACACTTTTGTCTCTCCACGCCCGAAGGTTTTTGTTTATATTGTTTTTCCTTACCTTTAAATCAAACGTGTTCATTTTGAGTTAAATCAATATATCGAAAATAATCTTATGGACATCGATATAAGTTAATATGAAGGAACTGAAAACCTTTTGTTATTTGTGTTGCAGATAGCCAATTAAGGAGGTTATGTTTTCGTCAGTCGGACTCCTTATATAAAAGCGTATTCGGGTACATGATGCACATCCGACATTTTGTGATGATTTTTTTTTTAAATTATGTTTTGTACTTGAATATTTACCTCGATTATTAAAACTTATCACACAGATTTGTGATTGATCTTTTCATTAAGCTCCACAAACTTTCCGAAAAGTTGCCGACATTTTTTTCGGAAATGATGTCCATACACTTTCATTGAAGTCACTATTTGGAAACTGGATATTTGTAACGTAGAAAAGAGACTTCGGACAATGCCAATCCATGATGTCCCTCTTTCTCTCCCCATGAAAAATTTTAGTGTGGGTCGAAAAACCGACAAATCAAAAAACGGACAAGTAAAAAAACCGACACTAAAAAAATTGACTGTCCGCTTTTCGATCTGTCTATTTTTTTATGTATCGCTTTTTTTTTAACTGTCGGCTTTATAGCTGTCGGTTTTTTGTCTTGTAGGTTTTTCGATTTGCATAGAATTTACTCAGTCCTCGTAAATGTAAACGTCAAAGAAAACTTGCATTCCATTTCTGGTTGAATTCTTATATCATATTAGATTGTTTCATTCGTATATATATTCTTGATGGAAAAATGCGAAACCCTATTGGAAAACCCGGGAAAAAATGGGTTATATATAATTATATATAAATTGAGATGCAATTATATATGTTTATATACGATTATATATAATTATATACAATTTTTGATACAATTAGATCCAATTATATATGATTATATATAAATTGAGATGCAATTATATATGTTTATATACGATTATATATAATTATATACAATTTTTGATACAATTAGATCCAATTATATATGATTATATATAATTATATATCGATTTTGGCCGTATATAATTATATATAATCGTATATAAACATATATAATTATATATTAGCATATATAATTGTATATAATTGACGGCTTTGTATATAATTATATACGGCCAAAATCCATATATAATTATATACAGGGTCATCGAAAAGTATCGGACCCCCCTAATATCTTCAGTTAGAATGCACTTAGGAGAAAATGTCCAATAGCAAAGTTGTATGGTTTCAAGCGGGGAGTAAGATGATGACCTTGACTTTGACCTTGACCATGTCCTTCAAGGTCATTTCAAGGTCAATCTTATTTTTTTAAATAGAACCCCCTACATTTTATTGCATATTCTTATAGCTTATCTCGAGAGCTTTCCAAAACACTATAATAAAATATTTTTTTATTAAGTACTTTTTGAGTTATAAAGGTTTGAAGTTAACAATTTGTTAAGTGGTGTGCGAGTAAAATAATATTTTACTAGATATTCTACATTTTGTGTCAAAAAATTGTTAACTTCAAACCTTTATAACTCAAAAAGTACTTAATAAAAACATATTTTATTATAGTGTTTTGGAAAGCTCTCGAGATAAGCTATAAGAATATGCATTAAAATGTAGGGGGTTCTATTTAAAAAAATAAGATTGACCTTGAAATGACCTTGAAGGACATGGTCAAGGTCAAAGTCAAGGTCATCATCTTACTCCCCGCTTGAAACCATACAACTTTGCTATTGGACATTTTCTCCTAAGTGCATTCTAACTGAAGATATTAGGGGGGTCCGATACTTTTCGATGACCCTGTATAATTATATATAATTGGATCTAATTGTATCATAAATTGTATATAATTATATATAATCCATTTTTTCCCGGGAATTTAATTACTTGTTATTCTCATACTTTTGTATACGAATTTTCAAAATACATATATTATTTTTTCCTGCTGTAATGTGGGACACCACAACAAAAATCTATTTTCTTTTTGGAAATCGTGCCTCACCGTCGAACAACGGTGAAGGATCGATTGTTCTAAAAATTCCCGTGACTCAGGAACACGTCGTGAGTACATCGCCCTTAAGGTACCGGATCTCTCTGTATTCTTCTCGTGCTGTATTACCTTTGGTATAGATGGCTCATCTTCATGCATAGGCCATACCGTTAAGTTTACCGAACGAGCCACCCACTGACTCGCTCAAAATGCACGAGGAACGAGAACCGCGCACGCGCGTCGTTAAAAATACAAAAAACGCTAAGAACCGCAATTTCCGGTTCGAGTTATGTACGTTAGGTATTAAAAAATTAAAAAATTATTCAATTCACAGACTCCTACGACATTCCACAGGATAACGACAGTCGGGTTTACCGAAGGGTACATTGCGGTGCGTGAGTTGAAAACTGATTACAATGCTATTGTATTTTGGGATTTGAATATGCGTGTATTTAGTATTAAAGTCATGTCTAAAATAATATGTTATTATACAATAATGGGACTTTGAAAATTTGTATTGTTTGATCCTACGAACCATTATCCGAATTTTCGTTGTTACGATCGGTCGATAGAATTTTTAAGCTTTCTTTATTTTTTTTTAATAATTTTTTTATTTTTTTAATGATTTCCTAGTCTAAGAATATCAAACATCTCTATATTTTATTAAAGTGGTTAATATACTCAATTAACCCCTTAGTATAGAGTATGATGGTACGACTATAGACGTACATTCAAAAACATTCATAAAAAGCACAAAAACAAGTGGATTTACATCACACATACATTCTTCTTAATATGACTTGTACAAATTACGTTCTCTGAATAGGGAGTGTTCAAAAATCTTGTTTCTATTTCGGGTAGTGTTGCTCTTATCTTACACATCTAGTGTTAAAAACAGAAAAAAATCTAATGTATGATAGTTTATTAAATTATCGGCAAATATGAATATATGATCGTAACTTAGGACATGAAATGTTAAATAAACTTATTTTTCAGTCAATTTCAACACGTAACAGGTTTCAACAGAATCCAAGGATTTCAAACAAATATGCGCTATATTGGATCCACCATTTTGAATTTTTAATAGTGGACTTTATATTCGTAATCAGCGATCCCGAAAACCCAAGTGTACCCAATCTCACAAATTTTGGTAGCTTAAAAAATTCTTAACATTTTTTATCCATATTTTAGATTTTTCTCCTCACATTGAAGGGGTTAAGGTTTAATCTGTAACTTAAATATTTATACAATCGATTTTATGTCATGATTTTTTCATGATGAGAAACATGATTATAAACAAGTCCGCAATTTCTAAATAAAAAATGACAAAAAAGTTTATACTGTACACAGAAAAAAATAAGTCTTAAATTTGTTACATCTTAAATTCATCATTAGGTGAGGCTTAATTTCAGCCCAAAATTGCGTTAATTTTCTTAAATTTAGTCAATATTTAGGCTTAAAGTTTTACATTCAGACAACAAAACGGACTTTCAGCCGATATTTTGGTTTGAAATAAGATTCGTCTAACTTAGATGCCATAAATTGGATAAATCTGTTTTTAAGCCAAAATATCGTCTAAACGTCAGTGTTGCTCACTGAAAGTAAGACTTTAAGTCAAAACACTGACTGAATTTTAGAAAATTAACGCAATTTCGGGCTTAAATGAAGACTCACTTGATTATGAATTTAAGATGTAACAATTTTAAGACTTCTTTTTTTTTCTGTGTACTATACTAATGTTGTGAGCTCATCTATGAACAATTTAGCTGTGATTTTAGTGCAGTTGCATTGCACATGATATACCTAGATATATGTTGATTATCTTGGACCCAAACGAATTTCATACACCAATTTATTAAAACTGGATCCCTTTCAACAATTTTATTGCCAAAAACATAAAATCTTTGCGAAAATGGTAAATGAAAGAACGATCCGTTATGATAACGCCTTCATACTAGGAAATAACTTGTTTAATAAAAATTTTGTTGTTTGCGTTTTTCACCTATTGAAAACATCATATTGAATAAAAGCTATATTTACATGTAATAAACGAAAGTCAGATTCTGGAAAAGAATACTCGAAAACTGTTACATATTAATTTGCAGGAAAAACGGTGGCAACTTATGTTAATGTTTCCTATTATGTTCGAGAAACTAGTCTCAAAGTATCAATAATAAATGGATTAAAAATCGTTCTAACTATCTTCGTAACTGCATGAAAAAACGTAAAAAGATTTTATAAAATTTATCTCAAAAAAAGTATCTACCAATTCCAAAAAAATCAAATTCAACAATTTTTGCTAAATGTTCGTCAGCTAATTCAATACAATAAAAAAAATTTAAGAACTTTCTTAAACAATTACAGCAATGGCAATTTTCCAAAATATTCCAAAATTTCGCAAGTAAATCCCTCGCAGGTCGAATAGCAAGGTAATTTCTAAATAATACATTTAATAGAAAAAGAAACTTTATTGAATTAATCTCAAATGCAATATAGGGACAATGCGAACAAAATCAAATGCTGAACAAAATAACAGGAGTTCAAAGTACAGCGACCAGTGTTTTTTTAACATTGAGGCAGTCAGAAAACGGTTACGTCATGATTACGAAGTCAAATAAGAAGTCCTTATCGGACGAAATAAACGAAAACGTTCTCATCGTCTTTTCATCTGATCCCTGACCGATCCGGTTTCCCGATACCGTACGGAAAGAGTAAATAGTGACCTACAAATATTTGTTTTGGAAAGTCTTCACCAACCCGACGAACGGTTTTCCACCCAGCACGCACTCGGAAAACCCCGTAAAGGATGCCCTTCTCCAACATCGGTAACTCTCGAGAGGTTGTCTTCGAGGTTCTCCGAAAGTTGCATAACGCGATTTAGAGCAGGTCCCTCACGGGGCCTTCGGTAACGGCATTCCCTCGTACAATTTTTTTTTACGTCATCGTCGCGCCAAGATTACGCAGGTTTACGACCGATCCGATCAGAGGCGCCTGAAAATTATTTATTCGCCGAGACTACCTTGGGCATTCGTTAGCACGACCTTGGCGATTCGTTAACAGGATCGAGATCTGCCCAAAATCGATTTTTACGGTCGTTCAACTTCGAAATCCGACCTTTTTGTCGGCCTCGGTTTCGGGCCTGTATAAACCGCCACGCGATATAAATCATTCAATTCTTATGGAGGGATTTCCAACCGGCGATGGACTAAATCACGATAATTGCGGTATTGAATTTAATGCGCTAATTAATTATGTGATTATTTTCTTAAAACGATTAATTACTTTCGCACTTGCATCGCTGCAGCACTTACGTAACGACGCTAAGATGAAGTAATGAGATGGTTTTTATGTAAATGTAGTTTCTACTCTCGATTTATTGCTTTAAATGTTGTTTATAAATTATCGCTTTTTCACTTAAATCAAAGTATTAAGTTTTGCGGAATAATTGAAAATTATTGCACTCGTATCGTATTAAGGATCCAGGAACCAAGATGGACATTGTCACCAAGTCAAAGTCGGATTGCCTTGATTAAGAAATATTGAATTTATTTTCAACTTCAACAGTTAAAATTACTTTTTATACTAAAAAAAAAGAGAGGCACAGGCACATTATAGCTCCTTTTCTTTTCTCAATCTTTTCACACAATAATTAATTTTTAATGATTGTATTGAGAGCGTAAACTGCAACATTTTAGGGTGTTTACTATAAGAACCTCCGTTTTCTTTGAAAAACAGTTTGGGCAAGTCGAAGTACGTGCAATTTTTTAATACATTTTCTCCTGGAAGGAATTTAATTTTTTTTGTTTCAAAAAGTTAAGTTTTTCATAAAAATAACCATGCATGTTACTTTTTTGTACGGTTAATACATCCAGAAGAAAAATTGAATGGATAATCTTGAAACAAATTTGGATGTACGGTTTTCTGTGGATAGACCAACATATTTAAAATGACTGAACATACTTTAAAAAATATTATTTCATTTGTAATTGAAGTTATGAAGCGATGGTCAATTTTATCAATTAAATTGCAAAACATATTAAGAGTAGGTAACAGGCGTCTAAATAAATTTTTTCGTACTACTTTTTAACCCATTAAGTCCCAAAACCACAAAATTTGTATCTTACGTTTGAGCTCAGGAAACTTTGTGAAAAAGTAAGAAAATCTTTTGGAAAATATCCAACTATATTATATTTAAGTACATTTTTACTGAAATAATTGAATAATTAACACGATTCCAATGAAATAAACGTCAAAAACAGTAGTGAAATTAAAGTTGGGTGTTTTAGCTTTCGTTTTTTGGCCGCCATTTGTTTAAAAAAATTGTACGATAAAAAACTGGTTTGGAAGTTTAGATGATTTGTGCAATTTTGTGCGTATTCGCGACAGTAAAAAAATCCCGTCCCACTCGAATTTTTGATTAAATAAAAATTTTTCATAAAAAAATCATATATTTTTTTTTTAATTGTTAATCCACAATTGAAAATCAAAGTTTTGACATTTTTAAACCATTCTATCGTGTAAGATTTTCTTACTTTTTCACAAAGTTTCTTGAGCTCAAACGTAAGATACAAATTTTGCCTTTTTGGAACTTAATGGGTTAAGATAGTTAAATCAAATATTTCTATTTTTCTATATGGCTTGTATTTAGATTATTTTTTTCCTCAGCTTTACAACAAAAAATATTCATTGCTTTTATAATAATAATTCTGTTATGTCGCAGAACTTTTAAAAAAGTTGTCCGCATATATAAACAATGTAAAATCCAATGCTTTAATCCAAAGCCTTGTTTGCTTCTTAAGCACAATATCTTAAAATAAGACGCTCTGTATTCACAGAAAATGTTTTATTAACGTGTGGTTAAAAAAGGACATTTTCCTAAGAAAATTAATGTACGGGACTACCTCCTTAAGTCGATGCATAGAATGACCTTACGTAGGATGGGACTAAAATAAACGAAATGTGCTTCAAACATATGAGCTGCTTTGACGTTTCAAGAAAAGTCCTAATGGTTACTGCGAGTGATTATGTGGCATACGTGGAATATATGGTATAGTTACATGATGGAATGAATTTCGAGTTTCTCGAGTCAACTAAGGATGCAGTTTCAGGCCGTAGTTACTGTTCCATTTAGAAAGTAATTTGCTACGTTATGTTGGTGCAAAATATAGAGAAAAATTGAATAAAAGTAGATGATAATTTACGATCAACATGTAAAGTTAGAGATTTAGAAAAACTATTTAAATTAAAAACCACACAGAAAAAAAAGTCTTAAAATTGTTACATCTCAAATTAAGCACTGTAAAGGGCTTAATTTCAGTCTAATATTCAGCTAATTTTCTTAAATAAAGTCAATATTTGCGCTTAAAATCTTACTTTCAGACAGCAAAGTTTAATTTTAGTCGAGATTTATGCTTAAAGAAAAAATTTTCGAACTTGTCACACCTAGTTAGAGAATTCTTATTTCGAACCTGAATATTGACTAAAAGTAAATTTCCAAAACTAAAAGACAAGGTTTTGAGCGCAAATATTGACTTAATTTAAGAAAATTAACACAATTTTAGGATGAAATTAAGCCTTTTACGGTGCTGAATTGAATATGTAACAATTTTAAAACTTTTAATTACTGCATAATTAATAAACTAAAGCAGTTAGTTCGTTAAGTCATAATTATCGCAAATCATCACGAAAGGAGGTGAGAAACATATTTCATATGCATGTGTTGCATAAAATGCATTTTTAAATATACGTAAACCAAGTTAATATTTCCTATGTTTTCTTAATATCTTACATAATTTACCATAATTGGATCAATCGTTTATCTGATAAAAATGATCGATGATTGATAACATCATGATGAAAAATCGGTAGCAAACTGTTGTAATTTCCTTACATAATATCCCGGGTTTTCGATACCATAATTATACAAATTTCAGATATTGCAGTTGCAATTAAATGACACGGGATTACGTATTTAGAAACTATGCGGAACTACGTAGTAAATTATGAAGAATTAGTACACACGAGTACTGGTTCGCATAGCGTTTAGTACGATAGTTACTTTGGATATTTATGCCATTGGTTATATACAATCGTTCTAACAACATAATTTTAGTTAAATGCTCTTTGCACAAAAAACTATTTAACTTTTCAAATGTCATAAAATATTGTCCTAAAAATTCACGTATTAACAATTATGCAAAGAATAATAACAACAGCATTTTTAAATTTTAACTTTAACAAACAATGTTCGTATAAAAATCGTAGAAACTAATTCCTAGCTCAAATCTATTGTTATTTTTAATAGAAACAGAAAAATAAACTTTTCATTTATTTTTTAAAGATAAACCAGATTACTGCTAACAATAATGAAGTTAACGATAATACCTATGTCCATTTCGGAATATGAAACTCTTAAAAAAAATTAAACATGCTTTTCTTAAATTTAATAAGTAACTGGCTTAAATATTACCGTGAATACAAATATTATTTATTCTAATACATTTTTTTCATTAATCGTAGAGATTAGTTCAATAATTTTTAAATGAATGATTATCACATTTACAACTTTTCATGTTGTTGTTTCCAATTTTCTACAATGTTATTACTATTTCTATCTATATTTCCCCGTTAATTTACTCCCTTGTTGTCTTCCTAAAATAATTTTTTGATGTACGAGTGAAGAAATGATCTGTAAATTATATAGACAAATTTGTTGACTCAAGGGAATATAACTTTTATTTATTAGTTTAACAGAATTATCTATGAAATTCAAAGATGTCACTGTAAGACAACAAAAAAGCGAAAACTACAAAGACAATTAAAAGCTCCTCAGAATTGTTTCAGGTTTTATTACTAATTACACCATTCATTATTATTTTATCCAAAGTCTACACATTTGTCGTAAAGTTATTTTTCTTCTAATAAATTGTTTACAGATTTAATTGCAAAATAATATACACTGCAATCTCTTATGCATTTACTTCATACTCTGCAGGTATGAGGCAACGATATATCCAATCAAATAAATTAACATCTCATAAATGTATTTCTCTGCTACTTTACCATCAATGTAATGGAATATTATACATTAAATTTTATTTTAGTAGATATTAACGGAGTAAATAAGCACCGAGAAACAAGATTGCTTAATGCAAATTTCGTTTAAATTAGTATATGGCCAACTGACTCGTTTCTCTATATGATTAAATTATTCATTCCACATAATGTTAGGATTTTTTGGAAGTTTTTTTATGTTTTCAAAAAAATGTATTCAAAGAAAAAAAAATATCATCAATTAATATGTTGTATACATTTCAGTTCAGTAGAGCATTTTCTTGTAATTAAACAATATTATTTTCCTCGGAAGTAAGTTCTGTTTCATAACAAACTATCCTTCATCGGTAATAAATTCAGTAAAGTTACGTACGCGGAATTTATGTTACATATAGACTCACATAGTATGTGACTTGTATAACTATGAAGGGATATTTTCATTGAATGAACATGAGTATGATGGATTGATATATAGTAGGACTATCCCGGAGTCAGTATCCCGTAATACTAAGTCAGCCTGCTACAATTCAGTAAAAACACACAATCATATTTAAGGTAAATGTCCCGGTTACTGACCAGTGACCGGTACCTGACTACCCATAAAAGTTTCGTGTTTATTACGATGTGTAAAATATATTTAAAGTACATTTTAAGGTAGCAATTTTCTTCCGTTACTTGCAATTCATTATGATAAAAAATAATAATAATATGTCATCATATAATAATAATATAAATAAAATGTCAAACATAGCGCGATTTTTAGTTCATTACTTACGATATTTCTAATATATGTACAATACTGGTTACACTAACAATTATTTGAAAAATAAGTGTAGCCACAAAAATTCTTCACGAGTAGAATCTTAGAGGTGTAACAAACAGAATGGTATAGACAACTTTTCCTCGAGCGACTGCGATTGAAACTCATGAGTATTACTTCTTTTTTATTATTTTGGATGCATATATTGGATGTTATCTTTTAACTTTTTCCGCTTTTCTTTCTTTCAGTTTTGCTACGAATTTCAAATTTCTGAAGCCAGCTGTAACGTTAATTCAAACATGGAGATTCCATAACCGTTCGTCTCCTAAGCTCCTGCTGCAATCGTTTAATTTTTGTATTTACAGTAATTTTTCTGTGTTATTTGAGTATACATTATAAATTCCCACTTTTTATTTTACTGGAATCGCATTTTATTAATTTCAATTATTTTAAAAGCTATAAATTAATGACTGTCTATCAACAGGGACATGAATGGTTAGTTACTTTCCCAACTCATTTTCGGCCTGGTTGTGTTTTAGTGCATCATGTGTGGTTACATCTTTATTCATATTTAACTTTCTGTAATGAAAAACCATAGTTTATTAATATTCTCATGTACATTAGGAATGTTTTAATATGCGTAAACCATTTTTTCTGTCGTAAACAAAAGTTTACATGAATTATATTCCATGGTCCTTAAGTGGTCAGGACTTGGGACATGTACCTTAACACTACAATTTCTAATTTGAATTTAATTGATTTACTTCTTAGATTACGTTAATACAAATGAAACAGGAATACAAATGCTATTCGAAAAATCAACAAGAAAATGTTTTATACATCATTCAATTTGAGCTTTTGAAATATATTGCCATAATATTTATAGAATTAATTATCGTTAAAAACGAACAGATACTCTAAATTATTTATATATATACGATGATCTTTTCCTTAGTATTTTCATAGAAACATGCACTATTTTAAAAATGCAAGTACATATGAATTAACAATTTTATAACAAAAACCTTAAAATGAAATCAAGTTTCCTTACAAAGATTATAAAAATTGTTATTAAATTAATTCCGTTAAAACTGTTATTGTTATAAATAGCATATACTAGAATCATATTGTGTTAATGCTGTTAAATTGTACGCTTGGAAAAGTTAATCACCTGAAAAACTAACGTTTTCTGCCACTTTTTGAATTGTATTAAAAGCAAATAAAATTTTTAATTCTGAAATGCAAATAATGTAATGTAAATTTAAAACTAAAAACTCAAATGAAGCCAAGTAATATGCCTGAGTTACAAGCGAAGGTAAATCTTAAGAGAGCGGACTCAACAGAACAGTCCTATAATCATAATCGCAAAATGAAAGAGAAGTATTGTTGCTAAATCTTTCAGGCTTACTACTGGTGGTACACTCTGATACTTTCCATTATCGTTGATGCATTTTCAATATTGTAACGTTTTATATATACAAGTATGGTATTATTTCTTCTGGTTAGTTATTTATAATCGACTTTATTATATATGTTATGTTTCTAACACTCAAATCAGGACGGCGGAAAGTATACTTCCGAGTTTAATGTCTTGAGGTTTCTTTTTGTAATAACTCTGGTTTATTATATGATAACGATACTAAATGCAGTATTATTTATAATATCAATGTACCTCTATATTCCTATACTATTTTTGCAATAATTATACATTTTAGAATTATTAGTAAGTAATCAAGGGGGAAATAGTCCCTGAAGTCGGTAGGATGTACAACTCCGTTTAAATCATGCTTTTAGATTGTAAAGATGATAACCAAAGCTGTCATTAGCAAACATTTATGCTATACTTATATTATTGTTACTTTTTACTAATATATAGAAGATAAAAGGAGGTTTCATTTAAAAAAAAAACAATATATTCTGTTATCATAGTTTTGTATTCTATTTTGTTTGTATTAATTATATTTGAATTTGTGATTATGAACATGAAAATGTCGAATCGTCCAAATCTATTTTCATACTCAGGACTTTCAACATTTTTTTCTAATAAAGCATGCATTTTCTTGGTAGATAAGAAGAGGGCTTTTTTGTCAAAAATTTTATGCAGAATACAAAACATTTTTTTGCACGAAAAAAAATTAAAATTTACTGAACCTTCTTTTAAGCAAAACTGATTTTGCTATTTTTGAAACTTCTTAATAAACAGCATTTCAATGAATTTTCAATAAACAAAATTTAAATAATACCTACAAAAATAAAACTGTCCAAAAATCCGTTTAGATTTTATAAAATTTCATTAAAAACACTTACTGCTCTCATTATTAATTACAAAAATTATGAAAATTTACGAAAATGTTATTGTATGATTTTATTAAATTAAGTAGTTTATTAACATTTATAATAGGTTTGGATTTAATAAAACTAACAATATTAGGTAAATTCTAGTTAATAAAGGTTATTTAACTTTTTCAAAAAAATTATACTGAATTTTTTAGTATTATCTGCTAATAACGTTTTTTCTATGTATTTAAGAATAATCTAATTTATTGAGGTGCTCTATATTTTTTATAGTCACAATCTTGAATAATTTCCTTCAAAATTTTGACTGCAGATTTTATATTAGCAACCTCAAAAACACAAGTATACAATAAACAGTTTCATATGATATCCAGTTTTATTGACCCCCAGAAAGGATTAAGTATATTAATTAATGACTAATACAGAGATTCCTACATATTAAAAGATCTATTTCAATACTCTCCTTTTATAAAATATTTCTCTAATGTTTCTTATATAGTTCTTTTTATAGTCTTGTGGAAACGGAAACCATAATGACCGCCGCACATATATGAAAACATTTTATTTAATGAATGTGTGTTTTAACAACAATAGTATTATTTCATTACGCAAAATTAATTATTTTAAGGAAGTTTCACTCTCATACGTTCATTACATGACGCCATAATGATATTAATAAAAGTTTCAGTTTTAAATTTAATTTACCATCTTTGTGTTAAAATGTATGCAAAGTGAATTAAATTTCTGAAAAGTAATTTTGCTATTAAATGTATACATTAACTTCTAGACAGCGCAACCGTAACCACAAAGTATAAGATGTCATCATAGTATGTATAACTATTTAATACTAAATATGCGTATACTAAACTTGAGTACAGATTTTAACATTTTAATTAGCAAATAGCAAAATTTGATTCGGTAACAATTATTTAAATAAAACTCTGTTCAGATGGTTAGTAAATAATTTTCATAAATATAACGAATGACAGTTCTGGCTATTAAACAAACATTTCATTCATGTAAGAACACGGATTCATAAAAAATAGCTAAATCAACTATTTTTATAGTAAACAAGACAATAATATTGTTCCCTTTACTATTTACCAGATGTTAAATGAACAATAAAGTACGTAACCTCAACATGTAAATAGTAACTTTAAACATTCGTGGACATTCAAATAGATGTAACAAAATTGATGAAATGCAAATATCCTCTTGCCATCGTGAAAATAGTTAGTGTGTCATGTACTATTTTAATAAATATTCTAAATTGTAAAATTAACATACTGTCGACAACTTTTCACGTTGTTAATTCTACTATTATGTTAGAAGCATTTCTACCTTTTTTTATGGTTCCATTAACCTTTCTTTTCTCTCTGTGTGGTTCTCACATTGCCATTACAGTCATCATTGCGTAATAGATAATGTCTCGAGGATCTTTTAACGTGAATTAATAGTATTGTCATTTCCAATAAAATAAATCTTACATTCATGAAAATACAATGAAACTTAATAATGTTTCATCATTTCGTTATTTGAACATGAATAGCCTAGGCATTACCAAATTAAAAACATTCATAATGAACAAATATTAAAATAATAATCAGGAAGGAATATTTTGATTACTGGACCATTTTAGCTAAAAATATGCAAAAATAATGATTTGAAGTTAAAGACGATTACCACAAACATTGAAGAAGAAAATAACTAGTTTAAAGCTCTCCTTCAGAAACAATCAAATTATCAATCAATTACTTTAGTATTATTTAATTTAAAAATCCTAAAACATCGGTCAATATTAGATTTAAAAATCGACTCTACCAATACATTGCTTTAATCACATAATTTATTTTCAATTTTTACTACAAATATAAATCAATAGTTGAATCTTTCGTGGTAAATCAAGGTTCCTAAAATTGGCGATACAAAAATCTCCCTACAAAGTTCATAAAAAAATAAAAAATTTAAAGTTTTTGTTACCCGCAATTATATTTCTAAAACTGACTACAAATATCTGATCAAGCTTTAAAATTTTCAATTAAATCTTCTTGTATCCCCTTTTTATTATTGTATGGTAATAGACTTTAAACACGAATAGTTATTTCTGCATGTTTCAAAATCAACTATTGTTTCTAACATTACACATTATAAATGACATAATTAATTATTACTAGTAACATCTTTTGTGTTGAAACGTAATTTAAAAAATTGTCTGATGTTAAATTCACAAAGAGAAATTTTCGACAAAGGGGGAAAAAACATTAATGACAAGGTCTTGGGGTCAGTTACCGCTAACGAAACGGAAATTGAAGTGAAAACGAAAAAAATGTAGCGGTGAATGTAATTCAGGCCATGGGGTGAAAATCCGGGAATGCATTTACTGTTATCCTAAGTTCCCTGGGATTTCTGATGAGATGGCATAGCGTTCATTCTACGACTTAAAGCATTTGCAACCATGTCAAGGACGAATCAGACGTTATTAGAATGTTCTACGGGTAAAACCGATTACGACAAAGTTTCGATTCGATATCCTCAAAGGGAGGATCTTTGTCATGAAAAAGACACTTGGAAATACGTATCACGCAAGTACGTATTAAAAACTCGTTTCTTACATCGAAAATAGTTCTGTGAACAGCCTTCGTATACTCCAAAGAAAGGTTTACTATACCAGTCAATTTTGCATCGCCATTTTTAGAAAGGAATACGAGTGATAATTTAACATTCGAAATATACTCGTAATTAAGTTTTAAGTACTAGTGATTTATGATTTAATGTTTGACAGGGAATATCAATTTAATGAATTGCGCCTTCAAGACTGTATATTTGCAAAAAAATATACTCATATTTTTATCAGCGAACTTTACGGTTGTATGATTATAGATATGTAAATTATAAACAACGGTAAATGCTTTTGGGGTGACTGAACTATTCTTCAGTGATTTATCTCTTAAAACGGTATTTAACATACAATTCGCAACAAAATACGAAAAATATATACTTAACAATTATTCTAAAAACTGTTATTACATATATGTCTATTATTGTCATATTTTGTAGTCTCTATTATATAATTCTAAAAAGTATGATATGTGGAAATAAAATTCTGATTCATTACATTTGTTTTTAAACCCCAATTCTAAGGACCTATTGTATTTAGTTCAGAAGCAATAACATTATTTCTTTAGAACAATCGTTCGAGATAAATAAATCGACAATCATTTTTCAAACCTTATTTTAAGACAATGGATATAGTACAAGTAGACAATAGAAAGATTCAAAATAATTACGAAAAAACGTGGTGATTGATCAACTTATCTTTTAACCACTTAGCTAGAATCGGTACCATTGTGTAAATTTATGGAAAAGTTGTCGTGGAAACAAATCATTGAAATATTTAGCACAATCGATTCGTGGCAAGTCTAATTTTTTACACGAAGTTTAATGTGAAGGCATAAAAATTGACTTAACAGAAAACTAATATTTAGGTTATTATATTCATGTAACCAAAATGGCTTCCTTACTAAATATGGAATTAACATAAAGACTTTCGACAAGATGATTCAAACTAAATGTTATATCACTTTCTTAAATTAAACAATTATTTATTTATTGCGTGCAATTAACGTCGTTGTGTTTATGCAATATGTACATTACGAGAAGTAGAAATTTTGATGTGACATTATGGAGACTAATAAATTTCAAAATAAATTGAACCGAGATCCTAAATAATACACGCGTATAACTTAGTATAAGTACTTTCTATTTTATTAATTCCAAGCAGAGAAATTCAACTTATATAAGTCACCGATTCTTTCATATATCGAAACTAATATTTCATCAAAGCTTCTACAATCTACATTGCACTCGAGCCATTAATATATTTTCAAGTCATGAAGGAATCATTTAAAAATAACTTTGTTAATTCATGGACTGTAGGTGTTTTTATATGATATTGCAGGCAATTTTTCTTAACTGTGATTTTTCACAGTGACGAATGTAAACATCGATATTACAGAGTTTATTCAATTATTCTTCATTTTTTCTGTCATACATTCCAAACTAAAGAGAAAAATGGTTAAAAATTTTCTAAATTTCCGAAAAATATCTCAATTTGAATTACATACTCACAAAAATATTTGTATAACACTATTATTACATTATTACAAAATTGACGTCCATTACATAATTTCATGGCGAGGTCTTGTATAGCCCATAAAAGAAGAAAAGATCAAACGTCGAAAACAAGGTCCATGTTGGACCGTGACGATTAAGCAGCTCAAGTCGAGGACTAACGTATTTAAGTTTTCACCAATACCAGTCATGTTGGAATGATTTAATGCCTCTGTCTTGAACTCTCCAATCGAAGACTACTTGTATACATTACTCGTATGCACTATCTCATTTATCTCTTTCTTGGTTCGTAAAATCCGACGTCGGTGTCGTTTGTTTCATTTTTTTATCTTATAAGCTTCTTATTTTAATTTCGCAAAATTACACGTCCAAGCAATTTTTACGTCCCTTATATTTTAGTTTTAATCAATAATGGTAGAAATCCTAATAAAAAATGACTGACTATGCGTTGACAGAAGGTATATATCATTTTTTTCAGTTAATGTTTTGTTATTTTAATTTTATACCACTCAGACGCATTACTTACAGAATTTTACTATTCTGAATAGAACATTTTCTTGTTTCTCATTTTATTGATGAACATTTACTAATTTAACAACTGATTTTCCTGTACAATTTCTTTCAGGTACCAAATTAAATACGACTCATACCCTATAGTATTCCTTCAAAACACGACTAAATCATGAAATCTGTATTAAATTTAAATAACCATAACTTAAAAGTTTTATTTAAAACGTTATGAACAAACACTAACTGCCCAGAAAAATCACAACTATTTTTATCATATTTTTCAATACTTGTTGACGTGAAAAATAAATAATTGCTTAATTTGTCAGTATGAGAATTTTACTATAGTTTGTTGTAAAATTGTATGAAAAAGATGTGCTTAATGAACATTTCCTTAATATACAATAAACGTTACCATTTCAATTAATTTTTCGATCTTTTAAAACCATTTGCAATCAATTTTTAATTTGAAAAAAAGTATTTATCTAAGGTACGATGAATTTACGCCATTACAACTGTGTAATAATATTACAAAAGAATAACTTAGACAGCTTATTGTTAATCTATGTGAGCACTTATTGAAAAAATAGGTCTTGACACGAGAATGAAATTGGCAATCATTACAGAAAAACGTGCTTGCCCATATTAGGTTACCGTAATTACATAAGTCGTATTTTTCGTACATTTATATATGTTACCTTGAACTCGTTATGGTGCATGAAAATACCTCGTGCCTCAAGTTTTAAAAAAGAATGTCAAAAAGTTATGCAAAATGTTGGCACATAATATGTTATAAATAAATAAGCAAAAGGTAAATGAAAAAAATGACATTTTATTGAAAATAAAAAAATTGATATATTAAACATTTTTTGTATCGAATCGACCAATTTAGTTATTGGAAATTATCCAAATTGGTTGTAAATAAAAAATTAAATTATACAGTTATATCATTAATAATATCGTAAACTGTTACTTTTCCAATGGTATTGGAATTGTGAATTTAAAAATGATACATAATTTTCAAAAATGAACAAATATAAATTATTACAAAAATAGAAAAATAGTTTTCGATATTGCGTGAGTCCAAGGTATTTTAATTTGCTTTCTTTTTGCCTAATTTTCAAAGACAAAGTGAAGAAAATCGCGCCATACTATATCGAAATTTTGGCCTTTCGGTGCGTTGAATTGCTGAATTTTGTTCCCCGGCCTAATCATAATATATATGATGGATATTAAGATCTACAGGCAAAAACTTGCGAAGGTATTCTATTTTAAATGAATCTGGATATTTATAGGAGTGCTACATTATAATTACAAGTGTATTTGCCAATGTTAATGGAGAAACTTGTTTACAAGCAGATTATTTCGAAGATAGTTCTAACCATGAAATTACAATAATCTTAAAAATTATGATACCAATAATTTTACCATGAATAAATTTATAAGACAAACAAAATATTCATTATTAAATAACATGAGAGACGCACCTTGTACAGTGTGAAATGCATAAAGTGATATTAGGTTTGAAGACGAAGTTTTAACAAATGTTAAAATATTATTCAATACTTAATGAGTGATGACTACTCAAACTCGAGTAGACTAAAACTCAGTAATATTTCTAATTATGATGGAACAAATTTATAGAGAGTCGGATAATAAATACGCGTTCGATTAATGCGTCAATGTCTGGAACATACAATAATTATATACGAATTAGAATAATCAATTAACCTTTCACTTTACACAAATGCAATGTTCGTATCTTTACAACAACTGCTAACAACACGCTTGAAAGTATGAGAATCAACTATTTTATTCCCTGGCAGAAAACTCACCTTGATAAGAAAGTATTCAATTAATCATTAGTGAAACAAGTACAGAGAATGGATTTTTGAAAGTCTTTGTAATTTTTAATATAGTTAATGATTACTTACAAACTTAACAGATCTTTGACAAGAAATTTCTTGTAACGCGATCCATGTCTTTTCATGGTGGTTTTATTTGACTGTGATATAAAAACATTTTTTGTTTGAAACCAACGAAAACTACACATGTTTTCAATTTGTAAATCATGCAATAAATTTATTCCGTTTGTCAAATTTTAATATTCTATGGGAAATAAATTACTGTTTAAAATTTTAAATGAGATGCATACTGTACAAGGTCATCTCAAAGTTATTAATACCAAACATCACCTACAACTTTCAAAGTATCTAGGCTCATCATTTTTTATGAAAATTAGAGTACGAGAATGATCTAAATTCTCTCTTTTTTACGCGCTTCAGTTTCATTTTTTTCGAATGATATAAGCTATACTGCTATTAAGTTAAAATATTGCATTCATATGATCCGGGAAATCGGCATACAAATAACCGTTAAATCGTTCCAAAGTATTTTTTTTCATTTTATGGAATCAAATGTAATTTTTTTAATACAATTACATAAGCTTAACTCTGATTTACAATTTACAAAACATTTGAAGTTCCGTCTAGTTCTAGCCATATTAATCCTCTGAGCCACAGATGGCCACCAAAGTTATCTTTTATTAATGAAAATTAGTTATTAACAACAAATAAACATTAGAAATTGAATTATTTTAATGAAAATTCATCTACCGTTAATTGTTGGGTGATGTAAATCTGATGCTGAATCCACAGTCAATTATTAAACATTCAAAATGGCGTACAAATCCTCCTAACGCTTCCTAAGCCATGATATGTAAAGATGTAAAATGATATTTTTTAGAAAAGATGTTAATAAATCGTCAATTTAGAAGTAATCAATATGCCTTAAATTAAGAATTCTAAGTCTGAATACAGTTCATTTGGGCAATTATTTTTTAATTATTATTGCAAAAATCATGTCCCTAAAACACTGCAAAAACTCTTAGTATATTTGACTATCTTTGAACTTCTATGTGTAGTTCAATAGATCGCTAAGTAGAAGTTAGTTGATTGAAATTTATTTTTCTTTTTCAAAATTATTATATATCATTATTTTATAAATAAATAATAATAATGTACAGGGTGTCCCGTAACTCGCGGACCATACTGCAGGTACGTAATTCTACATGAAATTTCAAACAAAAAGAGTCCTTTACCAAAATTGGATCAGAATGACTACAATTTGATTGGCGTGCCATTGAAGTTTAGAAACAAAATCACTCCTTTTGCAATAACTTTTACTTTTTTTGAAGTTATTATAACAAAATTAGCCTTATTTTAAAATCACTTTCAATATCTACAATTCATCTGTAGAGCTCTTTGACCTAAAATTAATATTTCTCTTGCTACAGCCATAAAAAGAGTACAAAATGCCAATATTTGGGATTTCTCGTGTTTATCTGATTTCGATAGATAGCTAATGAAACAATACTATGAGAAAAAATGAACAATTTGACCCCTAATACGAGGTGATTCGATAAAAATTAAGCCCATGAGGAGCCTCTGAAATTCCCGGAATTGACAAAACCCACAAGACGAGATAAGCACGAAAACCCGCAACAATTGGCATTTTTTAGCATTTTTATGGCTATAGTAAAAGAAATATTCATTTTAGGTCAAAGAGCCTCAAAGATAAATTGTAGAGTTTGAAATTGACTTTAAAATGAGCCTAATTTTGTTACGTTCAAAAAAGCCAAGTTATTACAAAAAGAGATTTTTTTAAAACATTAATGGCGCGCGAATGAAATTGTTGGCATCGGATCCAGTTTTGATACAGGGATTTTTTGGCTTGAAATTTGATGTTGACACCTTGTATATTAATATAAATTAAATAAAAATGTTTTAAACTTTTATGAGCAATTTACAAGTGAAGTTACATGAAATATTTTGTAAATTTGAATCATTTTCAATGTTTTGTGATAAAATATTGTATTATTAAAAGTTTATTCTGAAGATTGGCTTATTTTAAGGCAGAAAGGTAAATAATTGTGTGGATATCTCAAAGCACCAAAATAAATATTGCAATGCACGCAATGAATTTACTATCCAAAAGTTGTTTAGTCTAACAATCGCACGAGTTTTTATTTATGGTCTTGGTCGAAAATCTGTAAAGAAAAGCATTTTGCAGGAATTTACAAATGGTTAAAAATTACATAAAAAATGGTCAACAAAATAGTATTTTCTAAACTTGTTATTTGAATTCGAATTCATAATAAACTGTTTACAATAAACGTCTGTTTTTCCATTTTAAAGTGAAATGTTAAGTATATCCTCCATAAAAAGTAAATTTATTAATTACAACTTATTCGAAAACACGGAGATAACAAGCACGAGAAGAGCATGTTGCAACAGCATTTAACGGCGGAGCCCAAAGCACAATTTATGTACATCCAATAAGAAACAAATTGAACAATGACTGTAAAAGCGATAAATCGCCGAGAATTTGTCGGCGGACAAAATGACACGTGTTTTTCACCAAATAAAACGAAATGTGCATACCTCCAATTTGCAGGGAACAATTGTTACGACATGCACATAAAATGTCCGGGAAAAAGGTCGTAAAATCAAAAGTTACGACTACAGTGCAAAAAGTATATTCCGGGACGTCAGGTTTTGAGTTCCGCCCCCATTTTACTGGTTTTCTCGAATTACTGGCCGACCCCCATGACCGTGCCACTTAGGAGCAGGAATCGATTATGAATCAGCCAGGAGGAGAATTTTCCCTGATGCAATTTTAAGGGATTGATTCACGTAAGAACTGCATCCTGCACGAAATGCATCAGAGATGAAAATGCAAGGCTCGAAAGCGAAGGTCCGAGCGACTGTCAGTTTCAGATTCAATTTCAGAGTCGCGACCCGCAGTTAGGTAACAGTATACAAGACAGTAGTGAATCCGGAGTCGTGCCAGTCCGCGCGTGAGACTCGAACGGAAAGGACCTCCTGCTCTCAAGGCGGCATTGTCTTGCTAAAGATCGTTCCTTTACTAATATGTAGCACGATTAGATAATTCCAGTTTTTAAAAAAAGATCAACGTAAACGGTTTTTCTTTTATTTGTCGGCAATTTCTGTCATGACAGTTGAGTTTGTGTTGTGACATAGTGATTTTTCAAACGGATTACGCACAATGGCAAGAAAAATGTAAGAGAAACTTTATATAAATTGCTATACTTAACGCGACTAATGAACTTTTTCAGTTTTAAATGTGAATTTATGAGTGTATTAAAGTGATGAATGCGAGGTCGTGCAATAACTGCCATGTTATAATGACATGCTTCAGAGCGTTAAGTAATACAGGATTAAGATAAAATACTAAAGGTTTAAGATTTTTTTCCTTCTGTTGATGAATGTTATCTTGCATTGAAAAAAAAAATAGTGAAACAAATTTTTGACTACTTTTAATTTTTAATAAGTTTATTAAAATCAAACATTTGAAATTTTAATTACTTTATACATTTTTCTACTAACTAGTTTGACAAATATTATCTGTAAGGTACTTTCAGTTTCACATTGTTACAATTTCAGTATGACTTTCATTTAGAGTCAAGATTCGATTAACCTTGTATACATTCTAAAGCGCACAACTAGTTGCTATCGCTATCTCCATCGCTTCCTACAAATAGTGTAATTTGAATAATTCCAAGTTCAAAATCCCCGCTTGGAAATAATTAACCGGGCACGTGTGTTATATTCATTCAATAAAATAAACTGGTTACCATAAAAATAGGGAGAATGTTGTTTAGAAAAATGTATATAATCGATTAAAGATATCGCGAATGTTATTAAATTAAATTTTGTAGAAAGTTTTACTCTTTTTCAAATGTTTTTCATTAAATTCGAAATTTTATTAATTACGTAAATTATTCTTTTTTTGAAAACTTTAGAATTAAAAAAAATGTATGATTTACGGATAATATGATTTATGAATTAAATCATATTTACCAGAGGGGCATATTTTTCCTACAAACTTGTTATACCCGAGTATAAATTTTGCTCGTAAATGAATTATAATTTACTTGTACATCAAAGAAAATGAAAAATGTTAGTGCCTTAAAGAATAGCTAGAAAATATTTGAACTAAAAATGACCTCACTATAGTGAGATAATTTAAATTGTATAATACTATTACAAAATGATTTTCATTCCTAATTTTTCTGTAGAAATGAAAAATACTAATATTTTGACTTAAAACTAACGCATAAATCTTGATTCGATAGATTAAACCGTTATGACTAATTATATTCCATAATTTCGGACCATCATTGGACTACATTTAAAAGTAACCGTACCGTTCTCAGAATGAGTCATTTAGAGATCACATTAGAACGGTTTTTGAAAAAAAAGCGTTATAAAAAATTACGGGTTTCCGTAAATCTATGTGTTATATATAACGTATAGGTTTATTATAAATAACACAATTTGGGTGTTATATTATTTAATTACTTTTCGAATAATTAATTTAATAGAAAATTATAATTTAGAGACAGAAATTTATGCATTGGAGCATAATATACAATTATATCCAACTATTTTAGTAAAAATACGTATTATTGTTATAAATACAGAATGTTAATTTAAATAAAGTTATTTATTTTCTAAAACCAGAATTATTTTTATAAAACTACTCATAATTAGAATACGTAAATTATTAGTGCTAGGTACTAGAATTGGTCAACTCTAAAAATAAGTAATTTGTGTAACATTAGAATTTTGACTACTTTTGTTAATTATCAAGTTCAAAAATATTTTGAAATAATTATTAAAAAAATAACCGAATACTCTAATAATCAAGTAGAGATTTAAATGATTCATGAAAAGAATAATGAATTACAAAAATATACTTATATTTCCATATCAAATTGTGGAATGTATTCAAATAATCATTTTTGTTCGCGAAATATTAAAAAATAATAATAGTCAAACAAGTATCCATTCAAATTAGTAACACAAATATAAAATCTGTATAACAAAATTAATGTTGGGGATGTTATAGCTAAAAAAACGATGAACAAATGTTAAATTAATGTTTAACTTGAATATTTCTTTAGTTTTCACTTTAGTACGAAGGCCTTAGGTAAAGATGTCACATTTCTGACTAAAATTTTCCAAATTCTGTGATCAAATATTAAATTTGCCAAAGTTAATTTCTCTTTGATGAGAATTTAGTCGGAGATTTGATTTAAAATGCGATTCATTAGATATGCGAAAGCAATATTGTTGTGAATATTTTCTTTACTTTATTCAAATTATTAAGAAAATTAGTAAGCAAATTAAAAACTACTTTAAAAAAAGAACCAAATTACAAATGTCCCAACAACTTAAAGTAACATCTAATATCACTACTGAAAATTAGCTACTATTTGTAGTATAGTAAAACATGCGTCATTAACGTCAAATAATATTTAAAACTACACGCGAAAACAAAGAAATAGTTTGGTTTTACTATCTAAATAGCAGGACCTAGCACGACTACTTTTTTTAGTTGGTTTTACGTTTTAAATAGGAGCCTTGACTGTCTAATTATTTGATGCCATTATTTAGATAGTAAAATTAATTAAAAATTACAGCTTCGAGCCATCTTACTATCTAGTTAGTAGTTACTAAACAAAATCGTTAATTTTCGATGGTCTGTAAACCGCAGCCATATATTAGAAGGTGACTATAATAAAATTTTGTTTATCAAAAAGTAGTTATTAGACAAATTTTGGCACTGTTTTTTTTAGCACAAAATGTTGAATATAAATCGTTCATTTCCTTACATTTAGGTTAGTAATTTACTGTATTAATATCGCGTCTAGTTACAGCATTATACAGTATATTACAAAAAGTATAATACATTCAGAACCAGCAGATAGTAAAATGTATCAAAACATAGTAAAATTTACTACTTTAACCAAAAGTAGTAATTTCCCCTTTTTACTTAGGAATAATGATTAGTATCAATTTTTGATACTTGAAAGTAGTAAAAATTATAAGATTATTTTCAATCGAACTTATCATTTGTATTATGCATAGCAACTTATTCAGGTTGACTAGGCCAATAGTAGTTATTACACAAACAAATTTTTCATTCTGAATGGATATTTAAGACAGACTTGCAGAAGAAGAAAAAATTACTTTTTTTTAAGTTCTTGGAATTTTTCTATTCAGCCAGTAAAAATTAAAAAAAAAAACATTTTTTACCAGAAAAAATGAAAATTTTCTTTACTCTGCAAGTCTATTCCGAAATAACCATCTAGAGAAGTTTCCAAGAAAATACTTCTCTTTCATATTGTCAGTGTATCTAATGCTGCAAAAAGTAGTTGTTTATACTATTTTTGCTACAGTTAAATATGATCCATATACATTTTCATAGTATTATAGTGTGCACAAATTTCTTAGAGTCAAAATTCAGCTACTTTACTGGAAGTGCGAGTTGTCAACTTTTCGCTACATAAAAAGTAGTAATTCACACATCAAGAGCAAAAAATTGCTCATTAACTGAATTTTCATTAAAAAAAAGAGTAAAATCTCACTTGTAAATTTGTCCAAATACTAAAATATTAATTCGAGAACTAATTAAGTGTTAAAATATGCATTCAACGTGTCTTTTCACGGAAACACTTGCTTCCAGTACATTTATTTGTAACGAATTTGTGTAACGAGTTGCGTGCCTGGCGCGTGACACAACCTACCGAGATTCTATCTAAATTAGAAGCAAAAAATTCACGCAGAAAATGGGAAAGAATGAACAATTCTCGTTCCCGTGCTCTACATTAGCCGATTACGTATAACTCGCATACGAATTTCAAATTCGCATTACGCGCTATAAAATGCGATTATGTATAGCGGAGGCGCATCGCCATAACGAGTCATTAATTCCAAGGAACTTTCTTCTCTCGTTACTTCTTTTTGATCGCTTGGTGGATCTTTCGAAATGTTATTATTGTTATGCAAGATCATCACGTAACCATTCATCGAAGATCACAATTTTTAATCAGGAATGCCGATGCACATATCGATAACAAGGAATTTTCACGCGAGCTCATTCTATTCTTTCGCAACGTCGCCTACGTCGTGCCCCTTTCTGGAGACATTTTGTAATCCCAAAAGGTTTCGGGAATTGGAAATTCAGCAATTTTTTACACGATTCATTCAGTATGAATGGCGATGATGACTGCTATGAATTTTAGTAAGATGTTACTCATAATTGTATTTGTACGATGATGTGACAATTAGTATTAATCATTATAGTTGTTTTATACTTATTTGTACCTCTAAGTACAAAACATCGACAAAATTGTTTTCCAATACCATGTCATGTGTTCTATTAATTTTGTCATCCACTCAAAGTTACAGGAATGAGATTAAAACTGTTTCTTTTTTGAATAACTGCTTAAAGATAAAGAATTTCAGCGCCACAATACCCAAGCGACCAACAGCGGAACTGTAAAATTTGCTCATCTAAAATTAAATATATAATTTTAACAATTTTTCGAAATTCTGGCATTGTAAGAGTAATTCTGTATATTTTATACGATCGATTCAGAAATGATGGAGAACCATTAGAAATAAATTGCACAATATAAATCTGTCCCACTTGGAAATTAAAAGTGTGAACTATATAATGGCATAGTTTCAAAAAATACGAATCATAGTATCATAAGAATTTAAAGAATACATTTCTATCCATGACGCTGAAGCTAGCAGCAGATTCGCAGCAGCGGATTCGAAAAAACTATGGTTTTCAGCCATTAAAATGGTCAAAAACAGATTATTTGTATAAAATTTGTCTAAAAATGTTTAAATGCAAGTAATTTTTAACAAGAAATTATCCAATTCCACAGTTTTCTTGAATCCGCTGTTGCGAATCTGCTGCTAGCTTCGGCGTCATTTTCTATTCTGTTAAAATTTACTTATGGTAACACTAGCCCATATCTTGAGGTTATTTGGAACATCGATAGTGTGCAATTAATACTGAAAACTGAATAACCTTTTTAAATCTACATTTATTAACAAAAGAATAAAACAATTCTAATTTTTATTATTTTATTATACTTTCTAAAGCATTTTAATACAACTTAAAAACTTGAATGCACTATGAACAAAAATACAGAAAATAAAGTCACTGCAGTTTAACCTACTCCTTGATTACTGCTATCGTTTTAGATCTATTTTAAACCAGCTAAATTACAACCACAGAACTTAATTTTAGTCAGCGATAATACGAATCCTCATAATAACAATTCATGAAATTGACGATACAAGAAAATTAGGTTAGAATTTTGAAGAACATCGTGAAACTAAATAGTTACCAACATATACTGAATGAAGAATTACCTAATTTTTTTGCCACCACAGCAAATTCGATAGACATTCGGATTAGGCGAGTCCATGATACCGGATCAAAATTATTCGATGTGTTTATTTCCGCAAAGAGGTTAAACGTCGTCCGTGATTGAAACAATGACAAAATATTTTGCGATATGTAAAAGGCATTTATGCTTCATTTTTAGCACAGACACCCGAACTTACACCGAACTTCGCGATCGGTGTTTTTCGCTCAAACACTAACAATTTTGGAGGACAGGTCCCCATGACTTGTATAATTTCGAAACAATTTTAGGTAATGATAAATTTTGACATGACACAGTATCGAAAATGATCGATTACAGTAGAAATGTAAAAAGTATGAATGAAAAAATATTGATAGAAAAAGATTTCAATAATTAATCGTTCATCGATTTATCATTAATAATTACAACATGTGTTTAAATTTCTAATTTCAAAAGTTCATTTTGTTAGTAATAAATAAAATTACTACAAATGTTTTTACTAATATTTTTTATTAGTCGTTTATTTTATTATAATGATGTAATGTTCTTGTGTTTCAAAAATTGATGATCGACCGATTTAATTTTTTTAAATCAAATTCTAACTAAGAAAATATCGCCAAGTTTTAAAGATTAAATCACCGAATCTTACATCGACAATGTTCAATTTTTCCTAATTTGACAAACGTAATTTAATTTCTTATTTTTTATTCATCCATGGGTTATTTACTAAATTAAAAATTATTAGTCTTTTAAATAAAAACCAAAAGTTAACTTTCACTCGTTTTCTACAACATGAAAAATAAAATTTCTAAATGATTGTTTTCATACATTTTTGAACTGTCAAAACATGTTCTAACATCGCCACTTACAACCTAATAAATACGATTATTACATTTTATAATAACACGTACCTCTCGTACTAGTTATTATAAACTTGTCCGGTTTCATGTCATCCAGTCGTTCTTGGATTAAAATTCGATCTAAGTGAATGAAAACTGTCGAGAAAAATTATTTTAAAAAGGTAGACACATCGAATGCATAATACATTCACGTCACACTAATCGTAAATTTTGCAGGTAGTAAGGAACTGTTTGAACCGTAAGTATAATAAATTTAATCACAATGAGTGAAAGTATTAACAATTTCTCTTTCAATGCTTACCGGTTTCGCATTGCTAAATAAACAATTTGCGACCTTGTGCTACGAATATTATTCGCAGATAAGAAGTTGAATCACGTTATAAAAATGTAAGTAAAGTAATTGGAAACGCAATAAAACAAAATAAAAATTTATTATTATTTTGATAGTTAAATTTATTGGAGATACAGGAAGTATAGTTGATATAATTGTAAATATAAAATAAATAATTCAATCTCTGTAAATCAGGACAATCGTTTTCTCAAGTGAATAAACTGTCACTTGTGTGCCTGGCACATTGCATTAAAGCAGTAGATTTTAGGGTTATTGTTGATTCAAATGAAAGTTTTATTAAATGAAGTAATATGATTTCTTGCTATATTTATGTTTCAATTTTTAATAATATTTTAAGTTAAGATCATCCTTTTTTCAAATTCGCTGACTTTCCATTGAGCAAAGAATTTAACTCAACATATGAGAATATTCGAAAAATTAAAAAATCTTCTTCCGGTGTTGTTGACAATCATTAATCATTAGTTCAAATGTTATGATTAAAAAGGATGTTTGTACGCAGAAAAAATAATCTGTACACTGTACAAAATCTTTAAAAGAAATATAGCAAAGGAATATATTTATCCCAAGACGACAGAGTCGTCTGCAAGTTTATATTCACTTGTAATTTTAACAGATTCATTCGTAAATTTATTGAATAAATATGGCGGTTTACGGAAAAATATCTGTTGAATCTAACCATTGTTACATTTTAAATAGCAGTTACAATCGTACGCCTTTATTTATGTCTTAAATTAAAGTATAAATTAAGTTATATTTCTTACATTAAGTTATTTTCAAGATTAAAGTTTTGTTTTTATTATTGAAAACTAAGTTTTAGGTAATATTCGGGTTTGTATCAACATTTTTTTCAATTTTCGTGATAATTTTGCTAAAGTTAAAGGTGAATTTAAGTTACAAAGAAAAAAATAAGACTTAAAAGTGTCATTTATGCCCTGGTAGAAATTGATTTGTTTTAAATCATTTTTATGGTAAAAGAACGAATAAAACGTAGTTAATATATAAATACTATTTTTATCCAACATTTTTATACAAAGAATGGCTTAATTTCATTTTGAAATAGGGGTAATTTGAAAAAGTGTCTTAATCATTTACTTCGAGAAAATACAGGTTGAATTTTAGTTAATAACTTAAAATCACAGATTAAAATAAAAAAATAGGCTAAATATGAGTATGAGTAAATATGAGCGGTGTCTTACAAAAAGGTTTTAGTCATAAATATTGATTTAATTGAATAAAATCGGTGCAGTATTCAACTAAAATTAAACCTTACATGGTGTTGAATTTCAGATATAAAAATTTTAAGAATAAATAATCCATGTTTGCAGTTTTTTCGTCGGGAATCGATAGAGCACACCGGGAAACAGTAGGAAAGGTATCTTTCAAAAATAAAAATAAATTCTTTTTACTCGAGAAACTGATCTCAAGTTGACGTACATGCTTTTCTTATTTTCGACGAAAAAAGGTTAATATTGTAAGATCTTGAATTCATGATCATGTAAGACTAACTTTCAATTAAAAAATTCCGTAAATGAAATAAATATTTAGACTCCAAGGTTTTCTTTTATAACAAAAAAAAAAGAAATTGACAACATTTTGAAAATAAAGTTTTTTCTACTTTTTTCTACAACCAAAGTTAGCAAATGTTTGTTTCAGCGTTGGAAAGTAAAAGTTTCAAAGTTAAAACAAGATTTTGGAACATAAACGGTAACTTCATTTAACGTCAAAATTTGCAGATTTTCAGAGTGGTAGTACTTGCAAAATAAAAATATAAGAAACCAAGATGTCCATATCCTACTATTTTTTTAGGTTGCTCTTCCGGATAGAGTAGGCGAAATTTTCAAAAAACGTTATTTTACACACTTTTTAAAAAAATTTGTTTCAATTAGATTTTTAAGCATGATAACGCTTTCCAGCCATCTTCTAATCAGAAGCGAGTTCACGATAGTTTTACTTAATAAAACATGCATTTACATATTTTGATTATTACCGATTTCGATTCTAAAATAGAGGTTCAAAGACTCAAATTATTCCAAATCGCGAAATTGCGTTCATTTTTAGATTTTGTCTGTTTATACGTAGTTAAATAGTATAAAATAGGTTATTAAATTTTAAGAGTCACATATTTTGACTTATGGAAACTGCAGACATTATTTTTAAACATAGAAATGCTGGCTCTCTATGGAAAAGTAGACATTTGTTACATTTCATTTCTTATTAGACTAAAATAGTTTCAAAATAGATCTGGCCTCCAAAATATGAGTAATTTCCATTGAATTGGCATATTTTAGGTTAGGAATTGACTTTATAAATCAAGATTCTTTGTTTGTCCCTTATCACGATTTCAAATTGAAATTGAGCCTTATAAACAGAAAATGTTATTCCTGAAGTATGCTTGAAATTGCTTCAAAATGAGGATTATGAGAAAAGTTAGCAATATTTTAGTACTTTTCAAAAATATCTCAAACAATTTTGAAGTTTATCCAAGTTGAAAGAAAAATGTTGTAATACGTCACAAAAACGTTAATATCAAATGTATTAAAAATAAATGAGATTTCAGGTTCTGAGTTGTAAAAGTTATACCCTGTATAGGTCATTCATATCCTGGTGCGTTATTGTGCTAGCCAATCAATAGATGTCGTGTTTTTCGCAAGCGGCGAAAGTAGGAAGCACTGTTTTTAGAATGAACAATCAAAATTGTTCTGGAATTATTCTAAAACTGACCTTTCTATTCTACACACAATGTAATAGCGTTTGCAAAAATATTTTAATATCACGAGTTCTGGAACTAAACCGATCATTCTACAGAAAATTAACATTTTACACGATGCGGAATTTAAGACGTAACAATTTCGAGATTTTTTTTCTGACGGTAACTTTAAACCCATAGTAAAATATAGTGACGTATTTTTTTGGGGCAATAGATTACGTTGTACTCGCGTGTCTGCACCTAACATTTGATACTGATCTATGCGGCGGAACTCTCACTTTCTTCCGCGAGCTTCGCACTTATTTCTTCTTTTACTCATTTGAACATAACGCGCGGGAATTGCAGATAGGCGAAGCAACCTCACGCGATTCTCGCACGCGCCCCACGACGCCATTAAAGAAAATCATTTCAAAACAATTTTCTAAAAAGTTTATCATATCGGTAGCCATTTATTAAGAATCGTTCAAGCGTGACGTGTCATTTGTTATATTCTATGAAAATCAGATTTTTCAGTTATGGAATGTCGAGTGTTTTCTCGCCATTCATTTATAATGCCTATATACGTGTCCAGCATCCTGCAGAGGTTTATTCGGGTCGTATAGTTTGCGATTTCCTTTCATGTAATTTTTTTTCCTATTTCCTCTTTATGATTTCTATATTTTTAGTTTCCTTTTTTAATTTCGATGATTGGAAGAAATTGTACGTGTACGACAAGTATTATTCCCTACCACTTAGAAATAATTGATATATCTTGAATCCTTAGTATTATTCATTTTAATTACCATTTATTTATAATTTCGACGCTCCTCAGACAAAGTTATCTATCTATCTATCTGATCATCACAGATTTTTAAGGTATCCTAACCTAACTTTACAGTTGGAATGAATCAGGATTTTGGTTATTTTAAACTCGTGTTACATCCCGAAATAGTACCTCATATGTAAAAAAGGCATAATTATCGACCTACGACAATCATACTCGTCACGGGCATGGGACTCGTTAATATGCGCCCGAATATTTAACTGCAGGGCGCAAAATCGAGTTCTACTCCCGAAGCGTTAAAAAAATTATTTTCTGAACATTGATCATGCTATTTAAAAATACAACTCTTACCCTTTAAAAGACGGTTCAAAAATATGAGAAATAATTTTACTGATATCTTATGCTGTAATACTAAAAGAAACAGCATTTTCCGCACTTTTAGGTTAAGATATCTTCTCAAAAACTTGATAGGCGCAGGTTTAAACCTCGAATTTAGATTCTACGCAAAATATTCCTGAACATAACCTGAGCATAACCTGAACATAACCTTACAGATATACTAGTAGTAATGCTAATCATAGAGTAATTAAAAATAAATACAAAGAATGTAACTTTTCTTCCTGTCAAATAATACATTCCGAACTGTTTTTTACTAAAGTTATTTTTTTCTCAAAATGAAATAGTGTTTTAATGGGATTTGTTTCAAACAAAAATGATTTTTGTCGTATCTTCACTATTGCTTAAAATATAGATGCAAGACAAAAATTGGAAAAACGTCAAAAGAATTCATTGTACAAATTGCTTTAGTTAAAAGCTTTAAAAAATGTAGTGACAACTTTGGAAATCCCTTACAACTGTACAAGTTTATAAAAACAAATTGTTTTGGTTTTTGATGAAAAATCCAAATTTTTCCTACGTTATCCTACGTTTTTTATATTAGCGCATCCTTCATAGCCCCAACTGGAAGTCAATCATCATTCGCGTAATTAAAAGTTCTGATAAAAAGTAAACTGTAAAATAAAATTAAAGAATTAAATTTACCATATTTATCGAAAATACAGACATAATTGTAAACTGCTATTTATATAAAAACAAAAAAAAAAAAGTCAGGATAAATCTCAGTTAGCACGGTGTGTACTATCATTAACAAATTACATTAAAGATCGTTCCGTATAATAACCGGCTCTGCAGAGATAATCAAGTAAATGCATCACCTAATTAACAGATTTGCTTTCAGATTTAATAACGATCAACATTTACTCGTATATTCATTCTAAACCAACATTTCGATTAATTTGAACTTAAGCATTTTTCAAACATTACAAAAATAAAAATTATACATAATTAGTTGAGTAATTAAATAATTTCGACTGAAAAGTGAAGCACCATTATTTCAAAATAACACACTATAAGGTTTGGAAAGGCGTATATTTATAAATTCAATCAAATCTAATTTGTTGTATTTCTAAATCATATGATGCACCGGATCGTCAAAATAGTAAAAAATTGTAGGCCGGGTTAATTTTCACGCACTAAAGTGTCTTTGTATAAAAATAAAGTGACTCATGGGTTTACCCTTTAAGGCTCGTTGAACAAGACCTCTTTCATTTAAGAGTTCGTCGAAAAGAGGACACGTGGAGTCTTTGTCATGAAATAAAATTCTAGGCGTGTTCTGTATAATGACCAGCAGTGTTTCTGAATTTGTATATGCACCTTACTAGACAAGTAACTACATTCCACGAATCATTATTATGGAATTAGTGAACCGTAATATTTTATGCCAAACATTCAACAATTCCAAATTTTCTTAATTTTGGAAAAGGCGATATCAATAGCATAACATATTTTCATTTATATAATTATCTATGAACATCATTCATTTAACACAATGGATTTAATGTTAATTTCCGTGTTCCGGCATTATCTTACTCAATCAAAAAATATCTAACTATGTACAAATTATATAAAAATGGTTGCCACTCGTAATGACACACAATTATTATCGGAATCCAAGGAAAATAAGGAAAAGAGTAATATATTATAATAGAAACAATTATGTCTTAATAATAAGTATTAAAAAACGACGTCCCGCGTACTTTTACTTTTACTTAATAATATAGATTCTTTAATAATTTATATGATCATATATAATTATGTGAAATTACAAATAATTCATATGCGGTACATAATCCCATTTCTCGCTATTTTGGGTTCAAATTCGAAACGCGTAGCATTATTTACTTTTTTCGAAATTGAAAAATTTCGTTTACAAGTATTATAATTGCACGTTATTAAATTGGCGAGAGGATTCGATTTCATGCTGAAACATGTACAAAAGTTTTGTGCTATGTGAAAGTAATTCCCGTTATTTTATGTTCAAAACTATTAAGAAAATTGAACAGTTCCTGGGGAACAAGTTTTCCGATTTGCTGGCGATAGAACAAAATGTATACTTAATTGTCAATCAGTGACAAATTATACCTATATTTCATCACAAGCTTTTGAGGTTACTGAATACAATCAGACGTTAAATACAAAATTTAAAATAGAGGATCTAATATGACTAATAAAAATGTTGAAACATTTTAAGTATGTCCTAATTATGTTATCTAAAAAATATTCATAAAACAGTACGGTGTTTAATGACACTCAGAACTAAATAATTTGACTTAACCACATTGGGTTGTTGCCCTGAGGGAACTTATATTGTACAGCTGCGTTTTCTTCAATTCACCTCAATTGTATTCTATTGTCTTAATTCCAGTCAATTTAAATGTATGTATGTTTAAAAAATACTAAATTCCACTCTGTATGAATTACAAAAATTTAAGTAAAAACATTTTTATAAAACTTTGGATTATTTATAAGGTTCTCGATAAAATACTTCAAAAGTTCCAAAACAAAATTTCTAAAACAGTTTTTCATTTACGTCAGTCTTATTGGTTTTGCCATTTTCAATTTAAAAAATTTAACAATGGATTTTACTGTACCAAATGTGAGAAAAAATTACCATTTTTAAAAATTGCGGTCGGCCAGGTTGTATCCGATATCTTTAATTTAGAACATTTTTATTCTGGATTCACAATAATCGATTCTACAAACGTCAAAATATAAATTTGGAGACAATCGCACAATTATGAACCAAATTCAAGAATGGGTGGGGATAATACTTGTTGATTTTTTGCGATAAAAATGAATCGGACTTTGAAATTACCGCAGTACGTCAGGATTTTTTGAAATTTTACCTTAAATCGTCAGAAAATGTCGATTAAACGATTTTTATGAATTGGTTATTATGAGAACCATCTTTTTTCTTTCAATGTACCATAATTACGTGAAATAGAACTCTTATGTAGGTTTAATAGTCATTTTCTTAAATAATTTTAAGACCTCTTAAAATGATGGTATACAATTTTGAATTGAAAGTTTTATGTCGAATTTGTTAGGATATTCTTTAAATCTTTATCTTCCATCTTGAATTTTCAATTCCAATTTTCAGATTCATAATTAATTAGCGACCGCAACAATAGCGCAGTGAACAGAATAATAATAAAAAACTCTAATAGTGCTGCGTGGTAAAACTGAGTTTAAATGGTTAAAGCTTTGAATACAAAATTGTATACGTTTTTAACTTTTAAAAAATCAGTAGAATGATTTTAAAAAATGGATTTTAAAGCTACATAGTAGTACTCTTTGTACAACAAAAAAAGTTGGTTCCCTAAACAAAAATAACCATTTTTTGTTTAATTGAGTTACAATTTCAAATAATTACGACGTGATGGAGCAATTTCATAATCATATTCAATTTCAGCAAAAAAAAATTACAAGATTCATCCTCAAATATTTATGAAACTGATAACATCGAAATTTCGCATCGAGAAGTCTGCAAATAGTTATTACTTCGTGTTAGCACCAATTTATTCCGACAAATATTACTTTTGTAAACTAATTTGTAGTTGGCAATAATTTAAAATTGTTATTGAACATTATTCTTGTATAATACATAAGACTTAAAGTTCTAAAAAACTACTGACAATGAGCGCATAAGAATCTCCAGACTCTTGACAGGTACAGAAAATTCAGTGATTTTTTGGCAGTTTGGTCTGACATGCATAATAAACTCGATAAGAAATATTTTTCATTCAAATATCAATTCAGAATAATTTTTTTATATTTTCATCAGCATTATGCCATACAAATATTTTAAGACATGATTTAACTCATTAATACCCTCGGGAACGCTTTTTTCAGCACTTTTAAGAGCTTTCTAAATTGGATAAATTTGACCCTTACAAATTTTTGAACACAACTTTTTTTTTTAATTGTATTTCGTATCAACTGTACGTTATGAACTCGTCTGGAAACAAATTTACATGGTGGAGAGAAAACTCAACTTCAGAAAACTGTATTTGGAAAGTTAATTTTGTCACCGAAAACTATCAACTTTAAGAAAGAATTGCAATTATTAAAAAGGGCTTAAAATTCTTCATCGAATGTATTAGAACTCTTTCATATTTTTTTCAAATTTGTTTAAATTTCTGAAAAAAATGTGAAAATTAAAGTTTTCTAAATTGTCACCAAAAAATATCCGAAAATTCTATTGTATACTTAGATGAATTTTAAGCCCTTTTTGTAACTAGAATTTTATTCGAAAAGCTTATGGAGCTTTAGTTAACGCGCCCTAAACACAATGAGCAAAGATTCTCGATTCGGTCGCCATTTTGGATAATTCAGGTGACAACATTAATTTTCAAATACAATTTTCTGTTCAAATGATCCTTGTACCATCTAAATTGATTACAAGATGATTCCCTAACGGACAGTTGTTACAAAATCGAATTAAACAAAAAATATTTCGGTATTTTTTACACTTAAACTCATTTTTTAGTAATCTTTTTTTTTATAATTTTAGGTATTGCCATTGGAAAGATGGATAAGAAATCTATCAATTTCATATGTTAAAAAACTCTGGAGGCCCCAATTTATCCCATCTAAAGAGCTCTGAAAAAGCGTTTAAAAAGGGTCCCAGTGGGCGTTAAAGGATTAACTCATAATATAATGAAAAATCAAGAAAAGTACTCATGAAACTTCAGTTATGACGACCTCCTAAAATAATAAGTTTAAAGCCCAGAAAAATCAGACTACAGATTTCTGAAAATCCATCAGAAATTGATTACAGATATATTTAAAAACAAATTACGTATATAAACGTCGCCTTCGCATTCCTTAGCGGTCGGACTGGAATCTAAAATAAGAAATTGGCATAAAAGCGTAACGGCATAAAGAATGCGATAAATGCGGGGATAAAGGTGTAAGAGGCATACAAATAAAAATGAAAAACGTTAATTGCGATTTTGCAAGTGGATGCGAGGGACAAAACCCGGGCGATTCGTGAAATTTTCGAGGTTCTCCTGCGCATGTCCCGTTGTCTGGGCGCGAAGGCTTTGAAACTTGAACGTGTCACTTTCACTTGCATGTGACCTTCGAGGTGGAAGGTCCTGCAGAAATGTTTTTTACGTCGCGCCGAGCGACGTCTTCGTCATTTTTTAGCGCTGACGCTAAGATCGGATTGACAAAATATCCCGAATATCAGTAATTCCCCAACCTCGGTAAAAGAAACCTTCGATCCGATGAGAATAATTAATGTGATAATTCCCGAGCGAAAGATTACGCCGAGAAAAATGTCTTTTGAAATTTTACCGTATACCACACGGCATTTTGATGACAGACTTTCTTAAACAAAAAATATGTCTCTACTTAGCAATAAAATTTTATAACTTTTTTAGCGATATTACATCATTGCTTGTGTTCATATTTTCTTTTTAAGTTCTTAACGTTTTATCTCCATTTATCAATTTCTCAAATTTGGTCAGTTTAACGGGTTGACCACTTTTATGGTCTTTTAGTAATTTATTTGAATTTTGTATGGTTGCTTTTGGACTTCAATAACGTGCGCCATCTTAGTTTGTGGTACTTTGAATTCTGTCAGTATCTTTTTTCATTCTGTCAAATTTAGTTTGCTTATAACAGAACAAATAGTCCAATTCAAAATATTCTGATTGAATTGTCAAATAATGAGAGGTTGAAAGTAGCATAAAATGCATCGAGGAAAGGTCAGTGTAAAATGTCTTAAATGAATAATAACCAAAAATCAAAGACAAAATATGTCAAGTTTATTTGTAAAGTCTTCGGGAAGTACAAAAGCGAATGTTTTTATATTGGATATACATTAATTTAAATATTAATGTTTTATTAATTATTCATCATTTCTTAAGTCGTTGTATACTTATTAGCTCTTCAGCGTATATAAAAACTCAAGATTTATTCTCACTCATATAAAAAAAACAACAAAGGTATTGCCAAAGCTTTATTTTCAATGAGTTCTTCATGAATCTTTTCATCTTTTCTCATTCAAGTTCTAATTTAAGTATCCTCCTAGTAATATATATTACATTATGTGGTACTCTAATTCATTACAACATTAGTTACAAAAATGCCCAAAAGATAAACATTTCACTCATTAGGATATGCCTCATTTATTACTGGAAAGTTCCGTAAAAGTTACAGGGTATTTCTGTAAGTTTTACGAAATTTTCTGATACTCTACATTGAATCTATAATTCTTACCACAGACTTTGTAAAATTCTATATCCTGAGATGCGAAAATATTTGTAAATTCTACACAACATATTTTTCTGTTTTAAAATGTTAATGTTTCGAATATTTCTAAAAAGTTAATGTCGATAGATTAAACAAAATCCCGAAGTTTAAACATTGTTAATCATAAGACAATCCAGCTATAAGGAGCATTATGATCTGACAAAAGTTTTTTTTCTCGTAAACGCAGGGGATAATTGGGCCAGACCCCCTTTTATAATAGCTTGACCTTCAACCACAGAGGTGTGGGTAATGGTCGAAAATTGGATCTCTATATAATTGCCATAATTTCAGTACTTATATAATACTGACTCAACCTACTACCTCACTTTCTGCAAAATATTCAAACGGCTTCAATATCTCCGCCCACAATTTTGATTGTAACATTCGTAATCAGGAGACAAAGATACGTCGAAATATTCATGAGGATTCCCATTTTACCATCTCTCTTAATCTCAATTAGTACCAAACGTTAAAAGTCAAATTCACTTTTTGAAATGAATTACTATCTCACATTCTGAAATGTATTTCAATAACGTACAATTATTGCAATGTAGTTGATTTTTAACACTTTTATTTTATTTTGACATTTCAATTAATTCATTCCACGTTCAAGACAAAATTAGTAGTTTTTCAAGTTATTCAAATTTGTTACGTATGCTCGTATGAATATGTGCTTAGTAATCAGCAGGAATTCCTAATTCTGAGGAACAAGTTTATACAAATACTAGTTTACTATTTCCTTGTTAGTATGCTTGTCGCCGTCGTCGTTTCTCAGGGACAATGCCATTGCCATAGTGAAGCAGTGAAAGTGTGGTCACTTTGCTCTCATAGCGCATACGAGAATGGCGATTGTGATTACAACTTTTGATCTGTGTTACAACACGCGTTCAAAACAATGCTGATGCTAATCAGTGTCAAAAAAGTTTTGGCGCATAATAAAAAGAACATGGTTATGTGTAATTAATCGTGTATTATCCAAGAAATGTAAATTGTTATGAATTTATACGTAACATAATGTTTTCATTAAAAAATTATTAAACAAATTATCTTTATTTTTCATCGTCTGTCCAACTAAACTTGTCTAACGGTGCTAGCACCGTTGTTAAAGATGAATCTTATTACGTGCAATTAAATTTTATACATTGTTTACATCATCTGACATCTCCAAAACAAATAACGGTTTATATTGCCATCCCACATTATGCGCTTTTCCATGAATGCACTAAAAAATTCGGCGAAGAAACCTCCGTATCGTGCAAATAACAATTAACGTTTACACCAACACTGAAGACTGAGCTATTATTTGCTTTCGGTATTGTTGCGATTTATGACCTTTTACACGAAAACGGTACCTAATATTTTAGTACCCAAGCAAGCATAAACATTCAAATGGTGAGAAAATTCGCAGCTGGCTTGGTCGGAATCATAATACAGACATTTAAAAAAATGTGCGACCTTATTATAAATCATGTTGTCTTAAATTTACGACCCACGGGCAATTTTTAAACGAACAATTTTTTGAATATTCTACATACAAAACAGCAAATTAAAAAATTGTACGAATTCGTTCTAATTACAATTTTATTAACTTTTGTAATAACTAGGAATACACGAGAGGTATTTTAGTATACAAGTAGAAAATTAGACGCCTTTACTATGTTATGTAATTTTTCTTTTCTTTGTTTTCGTTTAATTCATTCATTTATTTGAAGTCCTCGACAGTTTTAAAATGTTATCAAACGTAAACTCTAAAATTCGGTCATCTTTGGTTGTGTTTCTCAGCATTATCGTATATATTTAATATTTCTACAAATAAACCTGAAAAATGATCTATTTCTGGTTCGATGTAAATGTATGTCAATATTTGTTTAGTTTATCTTTTCACTTTTTTTTGAAAATTAGATACTTTTAAAAAGGTTTGTATATAATTGCCCTGCACTTTTTAAACTACTTATGCAAGTTTTCTCGGAAGATGTTAAACGTTGTATTTTACCGTATTTTAATAAATATAAATTCAGAATTCAGTACTGAGTTTTGAAAATCATTGTAATTAATTTTTGTATTTTGTATTTTTCAGATGTATTTTCTTCTTTGTCATCGGCACAATAACTCTGGGGCAGAGTGCAATAATGCCACCACCATGGGCGAATCCGTCCACTAATCCATGTGCATCGCAACCACGTGGATGGCAACTGCTATACTGGCCTCCAGATGGAAAATGTTATAAAATATTTCAGGTAGATGCAAAACGTCATACTATACATTTCATGTTATCTTAAAAAGTGTGGTTGTTAAGAATGCAAAACGAGATATCAAGCCTGTTTTAAACGAAAGTTCTTTTTTTGAATGATACGCAGAATACTAATTCGCAGTTACTACAGACGAAATCTATTTTTGCTTGGAGAATTTGAATGCAATATACAACTTTAGCCACTTTCGTATTACTATTTTATTGCGAGATATCTTCATATCTTTTCTGTAGGAAAGCTTTTATAGTACGGTAATTGACGGAACGGTTGGACGAAAGTGGTATAACCCATTAATGTCCAAAGAACACCTGTTTTGGTTCAATTTCAATCAAGTATTTCGTATCAAAGTCGCAGTTGACAAACATTGAATGATAGATATTCGACATTTTCGAGGTCGTTTTTAAAGATTCCGAGGTCAAAATTGTGTTTTAGCTAACAAGAATTTCAATATGATGCCAAATTTGAAAATAAATTTTTTTCATCTATTATAATATTGAGATTTTATTGAACCTATTTACAAAGGTGGTTAAAATCTTAAAATTTTAAGAAAACTGTTTAGTCTTATAGTCCGCATCATTATAACGACCACAAAATGGCGCCCACAATGAAAATTTTAAATGCTGACAATTAAAAGTTCTTAAAATTCATTGATAGTTTTCGAGAAATAATCCTAAACATAATATTTGAAAATCATTTCCTCCAAACCATAAAAAAAATGTCAATAAATTCCATTATATTTCTCGATAAATTCTAAGAACTTTTCGTTTTTAATATTTTTTTTTAAAGGAATAGATTTTTTTAGTTAGAGCATTCGGAACTTGCAATTGCAGACGCCATTTTGAGGTCCTTACAATTATGCGGAGTATAACATTAAAATTTTTCCTTAAAATTCAAATATTTTGACCACTTTTTTACACAGTTTCAATAAAATCCCATTATTCTAATATCTCGAAAAGAATAAATGTTACCCAATTTTTTGGCGATTTTTTTGATAGTTTGGCGCCACATGGAATTCCTGATGACTGAAACTCAGTTTTGACTTTGGATTATTGAAGAGCAACCTTGAAAATCCTAGGAGATGTAATTTTCAATGTTTGTCAAATCCGAAATACTTGATTGAAATTGAAGCAAACAAAGTGTCCTTTAGGCGTTAATAAGTTAAAGACATAATAATAAGTAAGTTCTTTGAGAATTACAGAAAATTCAGTATCATTTGTTTAGATATTTGCTTGATTTAATTTCTAATATAAATGAGCACATATAATAAGTTTTTTAACACTCTGGGAGTAGAACTCGATTTTGCGCACTGCCGTGAAATATTCGGGCGCAAATTATCAAACTCCACCCGTCGTATTAAAAAATATCGTACGGAACACGTGTGAAATATCGATCGGTAATTGCGCCCTTGTTCCTTAATATATTGTTATGAATTTTCATGGTTTTGGGAACTAGAAGAATTTTGTATACAATTTTTTTAATTCATCTGAGTTGTATACACTTCTTTACAAATTAAAATAGTTTAGTTGAAAAGTAAGTTAATAATTTATATTAAAAAAAAATAAACTTTACTAATTGCAGTCTTGTGCTTTTTGATAATTAAATTTGTCTTTGTTTTGTTTGTTGCCCTGAACAACATCCATACCAATTTATTGAAAAATGTTTATAGTTTCCTTAATATTTATCCAGTGGTAAAAAATATTTCTGTGACCACATTTAATTAATATGAATATAATTAGACAATGAACTAAATTTAACGAAATAAAACAATAGGCATATGAATATAATTTTATATTAATAAATATTGTTCACTGTATATACTACGTGAATTTTAAAACACTAATATTCAGTTAACAAAACACTTTAAAACACTGTAAAATAATGATGAAAAATGAACAGATCGGTGCACCGTGTCCGGAAACAATGGAGTTGGGGCCGTCAGCGGCGGGCAGTGAAATGACCGCAGAGTGCAGATGTCCTCCGGGAACGGCTCAATCGTCCCGTGACGCTTTGTGCCATCCAATATTTACAAAAGCTTCGTGTCCAAAAGGCCAGTTTTTTGCACCGGTACCCGACATTCCCGGAAAAGCCAGGTTTGTAACAAATTGTTAGTAGCAGATTGTCGACAAAAAATATCGCAATTCTCCGATTCTTCTGTGGTTCAAATGACGCTTCATTTTACCTGTCTCTTGTTTTGTTTACTTTTCATTTTAAATAATGTACTATTATCTTTACTTACTTAAATGTTGTATTTCGTTCAGATACAGAATTATATAAAGAATCGTGCACGAAAAGTGACAAAAAACTGGATACTTCGAAAATAATACGATGAAATTATTTTGTTAAATTGTTAATATTTCTCTGAAGTGCTGTTCAGAATTTGGACATTTAGTTTTATTTTATTTATGTATTTTTACGTTATTCCATTAAAAAAAGCGGCTAGATGTAGATGATGAAACAAATTTTGAATTATTTAGGTGAACTACCATTCGTCACTTTCTTCAAATTAAGTTTGTTGTCTTTGGAACAATCTTATATTTAATATATTTCATAATAATTCCACTTTTGAATATCTCCTAACAAAATTGTAATTTTAGTTCAAAGAAGCGATGGGGAACGTGCCAACAACCTGAGCCATGTTCCCAACCTAGTGAAATCTACTTTCCGAAAACCGGTAAATGTTACCCTAAAATGAGTAAAGGGCCTTGCCAACGAGGTGAACTTCTGGTGATCGATAAAGATGGATTAGCCACTTGCTCGTGCTCTAAAGAAGGAGAACTAGGAAGATATTATTGGCCAGGCGAAGGTGGAGGTTGTCACGAGCACTTCACTAAAGGGCCATGTAGCGAACCCGGAACATTGTTTTTACCTGGTAGCGAATGCGGATGTCACACGAATCTTCCTAACTATTATCCTTCTACCAAGATGTGCTACCAATTAGGTACGTAAATATTTAATATATACTTTTATTTTTATTTAATATTTGAGAGGATCACTTCTTGCGATAAATAGTCTTTCATTGCTTTGGAGTACAGCTTGAAATAAATCAATGTCATGTCTCGTCAAAGATATGGACGAAAATGTCCTTACGGTATATATGGTCAATTCATGTTGTTTTTATTTTATTGATTACTGTTATGGTAGAATTTTATTTTATTTTAGAAATAATCATGTTTGTAAAATAATAAAAATGTCGTTGTGTGATCACACGCTACGATTATATTGTAAAAACCATTTAAGAATTTGAGGCAAGAAATGCCTCAACATTTGGGCATACTCTCACGTAAAAACAAATAAAAATCAATAAAACATTTTTAGGTGGAATTGGCCCATGTCCGTCTGGCCACCACTTCATCATTCCAGCCGACTCGACGTCGCAAGGTCAGAACGAACCGGTTCGTGCACAGTGCACATGCAAACCGCAACACGTTTTGTACGAAAACGGAATTTGTTATCGGATTCACACCAGAGGACCTTGTGCAGCGGGTGACATGTTGATAAATTCAACCACATGCGTCCCCATACCTTGCAAGCGCGGTAGGCTCTACTTCCCTCAAGAAAAAACGTGCTACAAAATAGGATCCCGTGGCCCATGTCCAAATGGGCAGATTGTTCTGTACGATTACACCGCAAGACCATCGGTAGATGGAATCACCTACAATGGAGTGTGCGGATGTTCAACGGCTCATCGAAATTCGGGCAAGTGCTCGGAAACAAAGTTGCCTAAATGCGAAGACAACCCGGGGATGGTGTTCCTGAACCGTACTTGTTACAAACTCTATTCCCAAGGACCTTGCTCCGAAGGAGAATGGCTCGTGTCCCAGAGGCATCCACGAGACGAACTGTGGCAAGACAAGGCCTTGCCTAAAGCAAGATGTGAGTGTCGTCCAGGATACAAGAGGACGATAGAGAATGCTGATGTCGAGAGTAACAGCTTAATGGTCACTGGAAAGTGTCAACCCCCGGCTGTGACTCTCGCCAGATTTCTCAATGAAAACGCCAAATCGATAAGCTTTTCGTAATCTGTGATTTCGACTTTTCTAAAAATTAATTTAAGTTCAAGGACTGTCAATGTTGACTGAAATTCACTGAGAGTTTCTCGTGTAAGAATCGAAAATTGCTAAGCCGGCATACGGTCGAACAATATGTGTACATATATCATTTCGAAAAGTGCGTGGGAAATTATAATTTCCTCGTTATGTCGAAGACTGTTTCACTTTGATTTCGGTGCGAGTGAAGTGGAAATTTGTATTTATTAGTTGTTAACTGCGTCATTTGTAAATATAAATGCGGACGTATTTTAAAAAATTGTACTTTTAGTCAGTAATTTATTGCTGTGTACTTTCTATAAAAACCTAATAATAAAATACCCAATTAAGAGACAGAGAGATAAATTGTCGTACCACATAAACATAACAACTATATATTTTGAGATTATTATTATTAAAAACTGAGAAGACTTTCTTCTTAATAATTGAACGTAATACATAATGCCCATGTAAATATTTTCCTAATGAATGTAGAAAAATAACTAACATAACTAAAATTAATAAAATATTTGCTGATTAGGCAAATAGTATTAGTTGAATAAAAAACATGTTCAATGAACTACGACAGTATACTAGATAACGACAGTCTCAAAGTAGAGTTCCCAAAAAACTATCCTTTCCAAAACTTTCCAAGACTTGACGTGTACTGTCTTTTGTAAATTATTAAATTATGAATTTTTTTATGTCTTTGTTTAATAAGAAAGAATGTTTAATTATTAATTATTATTTCTTGGCAAACCAGCATTGCACTTGCACTCTATTTTGTTTCATTTTAAGTCATTTTTGTATATTTTCATTTCGAATAAAATTGAAAACGTCGGTAAATTACAATACACCGTTAAATTAATACCCAGTCTGGTGTAAATCAATTGTGTTAATTTTTCTTTTGTTTACACTTTGAACAAAGATTGTTAATGCCAAGAAATAATGCATCGGATTACTAGAACATCTTTCATCGGTGTCAAAATTACCAGTGGAAACAAACACCTCATATCAACCTTGTTTTACACTGACATTTTTAATGCAGTGTCTAGATATCAGAGCATATTTCCACTCTCGATTTCATACTTCTATCCGTTTTGTGTGAAAACAATTGCATTTTAAATCAAGATACAAGACTATTTATATGAATGTTATATGGTATGTAAGTACTCACTGATACTTCTGCTGGGCTTCACGAATTTGATGTTCTGCACCTTGAGCCTGTTGTTCTTTCAAACAAAGTTCTTTCTCGAGTGCTGCAATTTTGTCGTTCTTTTCGTCTATCACCATCTACAAATCAAAAACAAAACGAAATTTAAAATATATTTAGAATGGCTACTAAATTACCGAAATGCATAATACTGTATATTTTTAACAACAGCTGTAAAAAGGTTTAAATTCAATAAACCTTAGAGCCTGAAAAGAATGTTGCTTTAAATTTATGTTGATAATATTAATATTCAGTATTAAAAACGTAATATGATCAAAAGTACTTTTAAAAAGATTCTATTACATAAAAAAAAATAAATGGATGTTAATCCATTACCATTAGTTGGTCCTTTTCTCGATCCAAATGCGCCATGTTGGTGTGGTGATTGTTAATTTCTTTCTTAAGTTCCAAAATTTGATTATCTCGTTGCAGCTGTTGTTGCTCCATATTTTTATTACGTTCCAAAACGTTTGAGAGTTCGTTTTCGGCCTGCGCCAGTTGACCTTGTACATCGCCCAGGGCCTGATCGGTTTGGTCTTGCAGCGCTCTGTATAATATATAATATAATTTTATGATTTACATTCAACAAAGATTGACATTGCTTTCAAGAGTGAAATTATATTTATTTCAGTAAATTAAAAACTAATAGATAAGTTACGAAAAATAAACATGATATTCATTAACTATTTTAATATGAGATAACTGTTTATTACAATATATTTACTAATATCAAAAAGGACACTATATTTATGATAAAAAAATTTAATAGATTTTTATAAGATTTAACGTAAATAAAAGAAGTAGAAGATCTTTTCTTTCACTGAATGTTCAACTTAATATTTTAATAATTATAAAATAGGTCGAGTTTTCCAGTATGGCAGTTTTATTGAATATCTCACAAATATTTGTAAGAAATTATTTTCAGCATTGACTTTTATTTTTTTTAATTAACCCTTTAAATTCCAGACATTTTTTATGCATTATTTTATTAATATTTGAACGTCATTCTTAAGAGGAAAAAGAATTAATATTCACTTGAAAATGAACTACTCTACCATTTTCGGGTATTCTCTTCTGATTGAAGTTGTCATGATTGCTTCTGAAACCAAAATGGCGGATTTCATAAAAAGAATAAAAGAAAAAAATTTCAACAAGAATTTTAATGAATTTATTGAATATTGGAAAAGTAATGGAAATGCTTTCGGAATTCAACCAAAATTGCATAGAATAGTCCAAGATTATTTTACAGAAAGATTTTTTTCCGAACATAATCCCGTTAACCTCTTAAAACATAACACAAAACATGTATACTGATAAAAAGAACAAAAAATTATAGAGCGTACTTTTTCTATTAGTCGAATTTTTATAAGAAATGACGCACGTATATTTTGAAAGTCGCTGATCGTTATTATGACCTTTAATATTCGAAAGCCAAAATGTCATCTTGTATAGGACCGCATATTATATCGTTTATTTGTTTAAATTTCTATTTCATTTAAATTAAATCAAATTTGTTTATTCAAAACATGTGAAGTGAATATCGTTTAATTTATGTATAATTCATTAAAAATTGATATCATTTTCGAATATCAAATTATGTAAAAGTGACGTTAAAAAAGCAAAAGCCGTATTATTTATTTCAAATTTAAATGTGTGGTGTTTTCAAGACGGCGTTGTCTATGTGCACGGTGATCCGCGAGGAAAGCCGGGGCCTTGATTAAATTTAGGAGAACTGAAGAAACTGTGTATTAAAAGGATTACGGATATATATAACAGTAGTTAAATAGTTTCTTAATTTCTAAAGATTCTTCAGTTGTCCTAGTAGGCTCAGAGCTCAGAAGGTTCTGAGGCCTACCATCAGCCTCGTTAGGAAAATAATTATTTTCCGGGTTCTGAAGGCTGGACGGCACGAAGCGTTCTTTAGGTTCGATTCGTGGCCGCTAGTAACCACATGGTTACCGAACAATGTCGGGGAACACCACCACTCTTTGTTCGTCGAATTAAAATATTTAGCGATCAGTCTTGTTATTACGCGTGAGAGATGGTAATAGTTTTTCCTTTTTGTATTTCGTAGAAAGGGGCGGGGCGATAAATTTCGAAAATAGCGGGAAGAAGGGGAACCATTTTCGTGATCGCGGAAAAATTGCAGTTCAGTTCGGCTTTGGCTTTTCTCGCGTTAACTTCGGTAGGAGGACGGAAAAGCGCAAAATAAATAAACTTTGATTGTGACCTTGTTGATTACTATTATTGTTTTTCTCCTCGACCGTTCATTCCCAAACACATCTAATATGTACAACATATTAAAATATGTCATAGCTAAAAATGTCATAGCCCGCTAGAAATGTTCGTAAAAATGCCACGATTCGAACGTATATAGGACGTGGTCTAATTCGAACCTAGTAAAAGGGGCGGGGCGATAAATTTCGAAAATAGCGGGAAGAAGGGGAACCATTTTCGTGATCGCGGAAAAATTGCAGTTCAGTTCGGCTTTGGCTTTTCTCGCGTTAACTTCGGTAGGAGGACGGAAAAGCGCAAAATAAATAAACTTTGATTGTGACCTTGTTGATTACTATTATTGTTTTTCTCCTCGACCGTTCATTCCCAAACACATCTAATATGTACAACATATTAAAATATGTCATAGCTAAAAATGTCATAGCCCGCTAGAAATGTTCGTAAAAATGCCACGATTCGAACGTATATAGGACGTGGTCTAATTCGAACCTAGTAAAAGGGGCGGGCGATAAATTTCGAAAATAGCGGGAAGAAGGGGAACCATTTTCGTGATCGCGGAAAAATTGCAGTTCAGTTCGGCTTTGGCTTTTCTCGCGTTAACTTCGGTAGGAGGACGGAAAAGCGCAAAATAAATAAACTTTGATTGTGACCTTGTTGATTACTATTATTGTTTTTCTCCTCGACCGTTCATTCCCAAACACATCTAATATGTACAACATATTAAAATATGTCATAGCTAAAAATGTCATAGCCCGCTAGAAATGTTCGTAAAAATGCCACGATTCGAACGTATATAGGACGTGGTCTAATTCGAACCTAGTAAAAGGGGCGGGGCGATAAATTTCGAAAATAGCGGGAAGAAGGGGAACCATTTTCGTGATCGCGGAAAAATTGCAGTTCAGTTCGGCTTTGGCTTTTCTCGCGTTAACTTCGGTAGGAGGACGGAAAAGCGCAAAATAAATAAACTTTGATTGTGACCTTGTTGATTACTATTATTGTTTTTCTCCTCGACCGTTCATTCCCAAACACATCTAATATGTACAACATATTAAAATATGTCATAGCTAAAAATGTCATAGCCCGCTAGAAATGTTCGTAAAAATGCCACGATTCGAACGTATATAGGACGTGGTCTAATTCGAACCTAGTAAAAGGGGCGGGGCGATAAATTTCGAAAATAGCGGGAAGAAGGGGAACCATTTTCGTGATCGCGGAAAAATTGCAGTTCAGTTCGGCTTTGGCTTTTCTCGCGTTAACTTCGGTAGGAGGACGGAAAAGCGCAAAATAAATAAACTTTGATTGTGACCTTGTTGATTACTATTATTGTTTTTCTCCTCGACCGTTCATTCCCAAACACATCTAATATGTACAACATATTAAAATATGTCATAGCTAAAAATGTCATAGCCCGCTAGAAATGTTCGTAAAAATGCCACGATTCGAACGTATATAGGACGTGGTCTAATTCGAACCTAGTAAAAGGGGCGGGGCGATAAATTTCGAAAATAGCGGGAAGAAGGGGAACCATTTTCGTGATCGCGGAAAAATTGCAGTTCAGTTCGGCTTTGGCTTTTCTCGCGTTAACTTCGGTAGGAGGACGGAAAAGCGCAAAATAAATAAACTTTGATTGTGACCTTGTTGATTACTATTATTGTTTTTCTCCTCGACCGTTCATTCCCAAACACATCTAATATGTACAACATATTAAAATATGTCATAGCTAAAAATGTCATAGCCCGCTAGAAATGTTCGTAAAAATGCCACGATTCGAACGTATATAGGACGTGGTCTAATTCGAACCTAGTAAAGTCTTTTAGCTGTAACAATGCAATATGTCAATCAATTTGCAAACGGGTTTTCCCGTCTGAAAGTCTGATGATTTGTGCACATTTCCATTCCAGATGTTTTTTGCGATCTTCTATAAAATTATACAACACACTCCCAAACAAAAATGTACGAAACAACCATGTTCAAATTCGGACCACTTCTTTTTTATCGTTTTTCGCAATAAAAATGAATGATGAGGTATTCTAATTTGCTTTTTATGTAATTTTATTACATTATAGTACGAAATAAACAAAATTAATAAAGTATCAATCAATCAGAATCAGATTCAAAGTATTAAACTTTTTGTTTTCATGAGCGGTTTCCGAGCAAGGAAAGTTACAACCGACGATGATTTCCGACGGGGGTCATTTTACGCCCTAGGACTCACTCATGCCTAATAGGTGTAAAACTCAAATTTACGCCCGAAAAAAGAGGCGTAAAGACATACTTTACGTCTACTATGACGAAAATATACTTTATGTACGTCTTTTCGGTGCGTAAAGTATAATCGAGTGCGTAAAGTTTACTTTACGCACTCGATTATACTTTACGCACGGAAAAGCCGTACGTAAACAATATTTCGGCACACGTGTGTATGTGTAAAGTTCTTTACGCATACGCACTTGTATCGAAAACTACTATTCTTCTTTCTGATGTTTAGGTATATACGTATTTATTTTTCAATATTTTGGCCCATACCGAAAATAATTTAATAATATAATGACAAACGGTTCGAATTAGACAAACGCCGATTTTACACTTCTCACCCGGATTAGGCGAAAATAGTAAAGGTACTCACATCAAGTAATTTGTTATTGTTGTTAACAAAAATCTTGAAATTCTAAATTTAAATTTTGTGTTGTAGCACTTCAAAACTAAAAGTCTCTCTTGCGACATACGCGTGATGAACGAAAACTGTCAAATTCTGTGTGTTATAGCAGAGCACAACCATAATAATAACAATATTGACCTTTCATAGTATTATCATTGCTAAGAAACAATAGGCGGTCCGAATTGTAACACGGTCCGAAATTGGACCACATTCCCCGTACGGTTATTAGGGGTACATTACTAAAGAGGTGTTTTACTACGTTTCATGGTCATACTTTTTTAATATAACATTCATTAAAAAAATTTCTTACTGTTTGAGTGTATAAAGACCTGACATTTTAAAAAGTGTTATATGCGCCAAATTGGAATTCCTGATGGCTGAAGCTCAATTTTGACCTCGGAATCTTGAAGAGCGACCTCGAAAACAATAGGATATGTACCTTTCAATTGTTTTCAACTTCGATTTTGATACGAAATACTTGATTGAAAATGAAGTATAGAAAATGCCATTTCAGTCGTTAATGGGTTAAATTGTAATATTTGCGAGAGCTGTAGATCGTCTTAAGAAGACGGCGCCATACTTCACATTCGTGTACGAAATGTAGGAACTGCAGAGACCTAGACCAAGTGAAACATTGGCTCGTCTCACCAACAGCGAACTGCTGCTTCAAAACGAAATCGAAAAATTGTTCACCAATTGTTAACATATTTATTTGTTCGCAGGAAAGTTAGAGGGAAATATTGCGATTAATTTTGAAGGTCGAGGGTTATTCGGCGGATTATTTTTTGTGACCGGTATTTGAGGTTACAGCTGAGCAGAGAGGAGAGCCGAATATATGAATTAGAAGTTTTAACAAATGAGTACACGGAGAGAAATCTGAAAGGATGAAACTGTAGGCATTCCTTCCGCCACTGTACTAAGATTTGGTGCTGGTTCTGCACCATGTGTCGCGTGATATCAATCTAAGAAACCCACAGTCTCAGACTGTGAAAACGCTTAGGATGAGACTGCAAAACTGCTATGCTTTCTTCGAGGTTTTCTCCCGCCTAAGTTTTACTTTTTAGACTAGGGCTCTCGCGGACTTTTTTGTAGGAAATTTCATCCTCTACAAAAAAGGTTTAGTAAATTTTTGCTCTATCTTGCACCGTTTTCGATACGGAAGCGATAGAACGAAGAACATCGAGTTTTTAAAACAAAAGATAAACATGGCGTCGGACGCTGAATACGTTGTTTTTCATTCTTTTTGTTTCTTACATTGATATTACGCGACACATGGTGCAGCACCAGCACCAAATCTTAGTACAGTGGCGAAGGAATACCTACAGTTTTATCCTTTCAGATTTCTCTCCGTGTAGCGAGCATGCAATTTCCGAATGCAATTTCCAGGAGCTGCCGTGGAATTTCCAGTATAATTTTAAACAAATGACCATAGAACCCTTTGAATATCGCGCTCTGATTGGCTGATATCCAGTCACGAAAAATAATCATTTTTATCTATTTCAATGGCAATAGGTTCCATATTTACTGTTTAATGCAATCAATTTAGTAATCTATTAATTGTAGTATTATTTTTACACATTCTAGTCACATTCTTCAAATTTTAAAACCGACATTGCAAAGTTACAAAATGCCTTTGCGCAATCGCAGTGGCTGTTTTGGTTGAACATGGTAATTAGATGTAACAGCAAAATAATTCTTGAGTATTCGCGTAGTAAATTGTATAAATGTCACCGTGATAAGAGGTCTCTGTAATGAGACTTCGGAAACTTTCTTTCTCTTCTTCTCGTCATCCTTTCCATTACTCCTTTTCTTAGCCCACTCATGTATTTGTACACGGAAAGACATTTCTAGGTTATGTAACACGGTTTGGCACCATGCTTTTATTAACGTCTTTCTTATCTTTTGAAAGTAAGGGCCGTGACTAAAAAAGATGAAAACAGGCTGCTGGAGGATAACGCCATGATTTTAGAGAAGAAGGAAGCTATACAAGACGCAAACCTTGATACAAAACCTGAAAATACTTCCCAGTTCTGAATTGCATATAAATGATTACATTTAAAAAATCGCGGTAATACTTCTGAGCAGGATTCAGCTCCCTTCTCTTGAAATACGTCCTGGTAATGGATTTAAGACCAGGTACGACATTTAAACAAAGTTCTGTCGTAGTTAATTCGATACAGTGGATTTGAAATATTATATATAAATAGCTGTCGATGTTGCATCCATTTAAACGCTGTATATGATAATAGCTTATATAATAATAACCAACATTTATTGCGAACCTTAGTTGGAAGTACTGTGTCCGTTGTTCCATGAGCTCCTGCTTCGTCCTCTGTAATTCGTCCTTGAGGTCCTCAAGCTGATCTTCCAGGCCACTGATCGCCACTTTTCTCGTTCCCTGTACAATCAAAAGTTCCTTCCGTTCCCATTCAATGTCCTTCAAACGAGCTTCTACGTGTGCTAGATTTTCTCTAAGACGATCTTGTTCACATGCGTGCGCCTCTGTTGCCATCTACGCTTGCAAGCGAAAGTGAACAGTCCCAGATACGCAGTAAAGAGGAATAGCCATGAGGAGTTAAATACCAGATAGAATAATTCTACGAAGAAGAAGCGTTAATTCAAAAGTTCTCTTGCAAGTATCTCATATGTTCTACTTTCTAACGTAATCCACATCTTTCTTACAACTAACGATACCATTCTTTATTGTTACTTAACTCTTAATACCAAAGTTATCAATGGTTAGTAAGTAGATTGTTAGAAATTCACTACATAATACATGCATTCAAGTTACCGCGAGAGATTTCAAACCAACAAGGAATACTTCAATAGAATTTGTTTTCAATGCGCCAGAACAGTGTACTAACAAGCACCCTAAAATTTAAATACTCCCTAAACAAGACCCATGAACTGTACTTGATAACATGATGCTACCTATCTCGACTTCATTATGAATTCAATGGTAATAACTATAATCTAATGTCACCTTTAGCCGTTCTCGAAGAGCATCCCGCTCTTCGACCAGTCTATCTACATCAGCTCTCGCCGCGTCCTTTTCTCGTTCCAGTCGGTCCAGTAATGCCTGAAGTAGGATATAAATTTACTTATCAACTTAGCAACACCACTCACCTACGTCAAATGCTTCAAAATAATCCCACTAACTTTATTAACATTTTCATCGTTACTGGATGAGGATTCCGTACAAGGATAAGGTCGACGACAAGGATTGCACATTCCGCAAGGACTGCACGGTCTGCATGATTTCTTTGGTTGGAAATTTTTGCTATTCAATTTTGCTTCAATATTAAATTTCTCTCGGTACAACTCTTTCTTCTCCCTCACCAGTTCAATAATCTCCTGTTCCTTTTCTTGCAACAAACACCGCAGCTCAGCTATCTGTATTCTGGATTGTTCCTACGCGACAATTAAATTAAACTATTTAACTGTGTTTTTTTTATATGTGCCGATAGTCGGTAAATTTACCTTATCAGACTCTTTATTCGACTCCTGTCTACATTTATTGTACTCGTTTTTGAAAAAGTCTCTTTCCGACTCTAGCCGTAATATTATATTTTGCATCTGAAATACAAAAATCGTCGTCGTTACAAGAGGATAATGTTTTGTAATATAAAACTTTTCCAAACAGCAATAATAAGGTATAAGTACCGGTTCTTGATGCGCGTTCTTTTGTGTACAATTGCTATAAATGCCTTGATTTTCGTTAGAGAAATCACATCTCTTCGATCTAGAATCCCCATCAGATACATGTTTGGCTGCGTCGCGTTTCGATGCTACGGGTATAAAACCAAAGATATTTTTAATTCTGCGTAAATATTCGCGGTTAGTAGATAATGATATTATAACAATGACATAAAAAATAAAACGTTAAATATGCCTAGAGCTGAACACTTAAAATGTAACTGACTCGACCGATCGTAATTTACGCCAAATAAGTTGCTTTTCTTCGTAGCTTTCTTAGTGGGGACATTAAACCGATTGTCCACATCATTTCCAGCTGACGAGCACTTTCCAGTATTACTTCTTGGAACCACTTTTGAAAGAAAATTTTGACTTATCGCTGAGCATGGTCTCTCAGTTTCTTGCGCAATTTCATTGGCAGCTTCTAAACACGCTATTTCTGTCTTTTGTCGTTTGTTTTCGATCTTAAGTGTCTCGACTTCACTAGTTAAGCTCATTTCTAATAAAATGTAATTTTTCGCCATTAAAGGGGTACTTTCAAATTAACAAAATTTGTTTATACTAGTGGGTTCTTTTAAAGATTGGTTGTAACCGTTTTAAAATTGAAAACCAATAAAAGTTTAGGAATAAATTTTGTAAACTTTATGAAAGCATTGTATTTAATAATTACACATTTAAAGACAAACTTTTGTAAGTTAAGAATTTCAATAAAATGGAAAGCTGCTGAAAAATAGTAGGTGGACTTATTTTATGGTCAATTTCCAACATTCTTAATTCGTTTTCGCTCTAAATATCGTAAATTGCATAATATTTTATTTTCATTAACATGTCATTTTTTTGTAAAAAATCGATTGAAAAATATATAAAATAGTCAAACAAAATATATGCTGTTAATTTAATAAATTTAGACGAATTCATTGTTTATCTCTCATTTCCGACGTTAGCACTCGTTTTTAAGCATTATTGTGCACACATGGTGCACTGAGAAAAATATTCGTTTACAGTTAATGTAATATCTTCATATAAAAGCTAACAGAATTTAGATTTTGATCTTATGGTACGATACTTTATCCTGAAGTTACCGTAATCTGAGATTCGATTAAATTTATTATGTTAATAGTTAATATAAGAATTTAAAATAGTAATGGGCCATCATTACGTGAGATGTAGTATATTTACCGCACTTACAATTTCAACGAAACAGAGGTAAACAAACATATACACACGCAGTTAAATGTTAAAATATGAGTTAATATACAATAACAATGCTGATATACAGGAAAGTGCTGGTATTTTCATCTCGAAGTTACGTGTCGTTTTTTACTTTATATGTTACTGTTATAACCTTACAATTAATGTAAGAGCATTGAAATTAGCTTACATTAACTTTTAGTAAATAATTTCTCTCAATGTCGATTTTAATCATATTTCTAGTTGTATTTATTTATTACTTAAGACTTGGTTTAGAAGTCTCTGGCATTTGTCCCTGGTTAACTTGGAGATGTCACTGAGTAGTAGAGAGGATGAGGAAATATCAGGGATGTTAGTTTTTATCTAAGTTTAATTAATAACGCGTACTTATTATATTTCAACCTAAGTAATTCTGAAGTGCAACATTTAGAAATTTAAATCATTTGCTGCAACTTCATTTACAAATGGAATGGTCTTGACATCAATTATAATATTGGATTACCCCTGGACAGAAATATCTCGTAAATCTTGCATTGATCACAGGATTATAGCCTTAGTCTTAGCCAGATTAACAGACAGATTAGTTTCGGCGTAATTAGATACAGATACGGCGTCAGTGTTTTGGTAATCGTATATTCATAGAATCATATTTTCCTAAACAGCATTTTTTGTACGTCCCGTAAGTCCGAAATTTGGACGCCACTTTCATCGCTGCAACTTTTGTTCCAAAGAACGTTAACAAAATTGAAATAAATCAAGCTCGATAGTTGTAAACCTCCTCTTTGGCATCCCAGAGTCAGATATAGCCGTCGATTTGAAAGAAAAAATTATGATAATTTTTTTTCTTTTAAAAATACCAACTTTTTCGAGGTTTTTCCGCAAGAATCACATTTTTTGACAGTGAAAGGGGCAATAATGATCACTGGAGAAGGTACTAATCACGTCTTTTTGCGCAGCCCGGACTTTTTCCGTTGGATTTTTGTCAAAACCAAAATGGTGACGTCAAGATGGCGTCTGCAAGTTATAGTTTTTCTGTTAAAAACACGATATCAGCAGTTGTGAATCGGTAATGTTTTGATATAATAATAATAAAATTAGACAAAAAATTGGTAAATACCTCTTTTATATAACTAATTTGAGGTTATAAATGAACGATCATGAGATTAGATATTTACTAATGATGATAATTACTTTTTTATATGAATTCTCTACGCCTTCGATCTTTACACGGTAAAATAATCGATATTTGTGCGAGAAACTACAAAATTTGAACTTACTGACAACTTGCAGACATCTTGAAGCAGTCATTTTGTTTTTTGAAAAAAGGCCGACGAGAAAATAAGAAGCTGATCAAAAAGATGCGATTAATACCTATTGCAATGCTCAGCATAGCCCTTTTCACTGTCAAAAATACAATTCTTGCATAGAAAAGTCTAGAAAATCGGTACTTTTTTCGAAAAATGATGATACCATTTTTCTTTCAAATTGACGGCTGATTGCGTCCACGGATTTCGAAAGAGGATGTCCAAAACTATCGATCTTGTATTTTTACAATAAATGTAATTGTGACTAAGCTACACGATACAAAAATTTGAAAAAATTTACATGAAGTACCTCTAATAGTTAGAATCCGGGGTCAGTTTTTTTAAAATCAAAATGGCGGATCCAATAAGGCGATCAACAAAATAAAAATTTTATCTTTGTTAAAAAGTTTATTAGAAATTTGTTACTCTGGGATTTTTGGAGTCGCTGAATACGAATATAGTATTGAACTTTAGAAATTTAAAATGTCAATTTTCAATTTTTTGTCCGACATATTGAATCCACCATTTTGAATTTTGAAAATCTGAAGTTCGATTCGTAATCAGCGATTAAGATGGTTGAAAAACTATAAAACTCATCGGATTTGCTGAAACTCAGTACCCAGAAGTATTTTTTGCTATAGATTGCGAATATGATATAACAGATTTGTAATATTTTTAAAATTCAAAATGGTACATCGAATATGGTAGACGCAAAAACTAAAAACCCTACGAATTTGCTTAAACTTGTTATTCCGTTTTTTTTTCGGTCGCTAAGTGCAAACAATTTTATGTCAAATTTTGCGAAATACAATCCCAAACAACCCGACCAATACAACCTCAAAAACCTTTATACTACATATTAAAATCCATAAGCTGTTTGGTTTTTCTATCATTTATGTAATAGTAAAAATCTTTCGGAATTCAAAAATTTCATTTTTGTATTTATGACGTCAAATTTCAACACATACCCAATGCTATATCATATCTTTCAAAACAAGCCGTCAAAACGTCAAAAGTGCAAATATTCTCGATTTTTTAAAGAATCCTACGGAAATAATAGAATATAAATCTACATATATTCTTGACGACCATTTCCATACTGAAAAAAAAATTAAATTGTGTAGTAATTTACGACATTTTGAGCAAAATCGAGTTGAATTCTTTTGTAGACCAATTACCAATATTTCGCAGATAAGAGTAAACAATTTTAAAATGCAATTTCAGTGCATAACAACAGTTGATGTGATTTCGTACTCGATTTCATATTTACAATTCAAACATGATTCATTTTTTAGAATAACTTTGAACAATTTATAACAAAAAAGAATTAATTCTTATATATAATATACATTTAAATGATCTTTTAACCAATTCTGAGCTTTTAAGAGGTTATTTCCTACAAATAAAAGTTTATTTGATCAGGCCGTAAATATTTCAAAACAAATAAATTTAAATTATTTAGTACATGAAATTTATAAACGCTCATTAAAAAATCCTTCATTAATTTCTCAATTGACATAAAGTGTAATACTTTACCAACAACAGTCAGTTCATTAATCCTATCAGTCATTTGTTTCCTTTCATCCAGTGTAGACTCCAAAACCCGTTGTATGTTACGTTTTTCTAAATTACAAGCTTCCAAATCTGCCCTCAATTCTTGAGCTCTACGACGTTCGACAGTCAATTCACCTTCCAGTTTATGAAGCTGAGATGTTACTTCATCCATTTTTTTCTGAACAAATTGAAAATAATTGAATAATACATTATCTACACATTTATACACTCTATACATACCTGCATCTTTGACACTTTTCGATTATGTTCCTTTACGGTTGATGTGCAGTCGGCTTCAGCTGCAAGTGCAATTCGATCAACATTTTTTAATTCTTTCTCTAGTGTTTCATTTCGCTCCGCAAGTTTTATCGCTTGTGTTAAAGCTTCGTGTTGTTTATTCAATGCTTCTAAATGTTGGAAAGAATAACACGTGTTAATTTATAGTTTAAGCTTAAATAATTTGTTTGTTACATATACCTTTTAGCTGTTGATCTAGTTTACAATTTTCTTGTTGAAGGCATTCTAATTCACTAAGTTTATCAAGTGCTCGTTGATGAATTGTGCTTTTGTCAGATTCTTTACAACAACAGATGTCTTTCGATAAGGCAGCATAAGGACGGCCACCATCCAACATTTTTCGTAACCTTGAAATTTCTCTTTCTTTTGACGCCAACTGAAAACCAATTTAAGAAAATATTTCATTTCAAAGTTTAATTATAAAAAAAATGCTTTTTACCTGTGTTCGTAATGTTTGAACATTTTCGTTTTGTAGAAACAATTCTTCTTTGAGTTTGACTACCTCGTGATTTAAGCAGGTCATTTTGTGATCTGCCATGCTTACAAAGTCTACGACGTATGGGTCTACACATTTGTTACTACAACTTGAGGATGAACTATTTGTCCTTGGTAAACTCTCACACTCGATGACTGGCCTACGTAAAGGGTAACACGGTCGTTTTTTTCCTGCTAAAAGATTATAAATTTAGAAATATCAAAATGTATTGATGGATTATTATTTTCATACCAGTAGCAACGTTGTTTACAACCGGCTTGGAACATTTGCCTTGCAATTCTAATATTTTCTTAGTTTTTCCAGAAGATTCTGCTTCAAGCTGTTTAATTCGCTGCAAGTTTTTTGTTGAAGAAAGCTGAAGATTACTGAGTTCACTTTCTAATTTACGAATTCGTTTTTTATTTTCATTGTTCTCCGTTTGGTGATATTCTTTTGCCTCTATTAAATCTATATGAAGTTGATTACATTCACGAACCAATCTTGCATTGTCACATTTATATGGATCGACTGAGAGTTGAAGGTGATTGCATGCCTAATGATTTTAAAAATATAGCACGATTCATATATTGGTTATAATTCTGTCATAGTAAATAACAAATGAAGATCTTGTACTACTTGTACCGAAAGATAAACACAATAAAAATAATACATTCAGTTTTCAAATACTATTATTCTATTGCTTAGTATTTGAATCTGTCAAAATTTAGTGAAATATAATTACATATCGGCATATCTCCAGAACTTTTAAACTTTAACATGACATTCATTTTGATACCTTAAAAATCATAGAAATAAATATGTAACGTTCCAGCAAAAAGAAATGAATTGAAATGTATTGAAAATTTTGAATGCATTACAATAAATTTGAATGCGCTCTTTGATCTTAAAAGTATTGAAAAGGATTGAAATGTATTAAAAATTTTAATGCATGGCAATATATTTAAATCAAAAAATAATCCCAGTTCATACATTTAATGAAAAAACAAATTTGCATCGACCGAGAATCGAACCCTGGTCTCCCGTACAACAACTTCGAGCCGTAATCACTCGACCACCTCCTTGCTGTAAAAGATGATGCGAAACTAACAAATAGTTGAAACGTGGAGCATTTTTGAATTGTGTACATAAAAATAATCTGCTAAATTTATTACCATATTTTACATTTTTGTAATAATTTGCTTATCGACTTTTGAAAAGAACGAATGCATGTAGATATTTTTGTTGGTAAAATAAATATTGTAATTTTTTTTCTAAATTACGCAATATCTTGAAAACGGTACAAGATACGTGAAATTTGACGAAATTGACATAAATCACAGGTACCTTGGTGCGATGATTTGAAGCCAATGTACATGATTCGAGAATTTTCGATTTCTAAAATTATGAAATTTTTTATTTGTGTATGTCAGCTGAATCTAATTCTGAAAATAAATTTGAAAATAAGTGTCAGTTAGGTGTCCAATAAGTGTACAAATACATTTCATTTAAGTGTACAACACTTTTGGACTCTTGTGTATTGAACGCTTAAAAAAAGTGTACCATTTCCGACAGAGCACTGCTAAATGTAATTGGAAATTGGTTTAAAATAACCATTTCACATTACAAATTTTGAATGAAAAGTAATTTGTGGCTTTTATTTTTGAAAATAACTTTTTGTACTTGAAATGAATAATTAGGAAATGAACATAATTATAATATTTGTTCACTTCAAAGCGGAAGTTATTTTTTTTTTATAGATTCATTTGTATTAAAATGAAGAATCATTAAGAATTTGTATTCAAATGAATTCACCACACTTTAATTTTTGTATCGATTTATTTTAAATTCAATTGGATTAAAGCAGGCGTTATTTTGCTCAGTCATGTATTGAAATGGATTCATTAATTCCGGTAATTAACTGTTATTATTTATGGATTCGATTGTATTAAAAAATTATCATTTCAATCTGCATTTGTATTCAGATGGATTCACGACTTTTGCCTTTTTCCAGTATTTTTAGTAGTTTCGGCAACGATATTATTTATGTATTCATTTGGATTCATATTTTTGTATTAAAATAATAGTGAAGTCTTTTTGGATTCGAATGTATTCGAAAATTTCAAATAGCATATTCAAAAGCGAAAAATTAATCCAAGTCAATACATTTCAATACAATTTCGATTGCTGGGGTCTCATTTGGACACATTATAGTACCTCTTATATGTCTCAAATAAGTGTTATTATCATGATTAGAATCATGAACGAATTAAACCCAGAGTTCGCAAGTGTCGAATTTGACAATTTCTTGTACGTGACAGTTATGTTTTTTTTTCAACATTCATAATAATTATTTTTTAACGTAGTTTGTGTGGTTTCGTGCTCACAGTATTAAATAGTTGAGATTGTACAGAAGTGAAAAATCATGACAACAAGGATATGCCTTTCGTCAAAATGAAAACACTCAAACCCAGATAGCAAAACTGCGGCATATATGCAACTAAGTCCGCAATTTGCCTACAACTTGCCGACATTTTGTTGATTCCGGCAAATGGTATGAAAATTGCGGACTTATAGTTGCAGATATGTTGCAGTTTGGCTATCTGGGAAGTTGCGAGATCACTTTTTTTTTAAATTGAACTTTTTGGTAATTCGGTTGCTGTAACTTTTGTAATGACATATTAAATATGACTATATTAATATTTTGTTATTCCGTGAATAATAAGGAGTGGTTTAAACACTGGCAGAAACGTGTGCTGCAAGTAGTTCACAAGTTTAGAGCGCTCAAATATGGAAAATTGAAATGTGATTCGTCAGAATCTGTACATAATTTATTGGCACATGCTGAATTTAGCTTTAAAGGCTTAAAAGTTATTGTGAACTCTTCTTTTATAATATAAGAGTATATGGGAAATTTTATAACTGCATTCCTGATCTAGCCATAAACCACAACTGATAATATGACTTGCGAATTTCACTCTCTTTCGTGCGCTGATCCGAAATTTTTAAAAATATATAATTGCCATGTCCGAAAAAAGGTGGAATGCGGGATTACAAAAAATAACTGTTTCGGAGAAAAGAAAGCAGTTGAAGAAAGAGTCGTTGTTCGATTAAAAAACCTAAAGGTGTTACTTGTCATGAGTTACAAAAAGACAATAACCATAGCATAACTTGATCCATGCAGAGTTTTAATCTGTTATAATTGCTTTCCCTTACTTTATTATTTTATATTACTCAAATGTTTCTAATATATTTATAAAGTGAATTAATACGAGTGATATGAAGTAAGTATCCTTTGTAAACAAGCAAGAAATTCGTTTTTGTATAAGACATTAAAAATAAAAACTGAAAAATAAATTGTTTGCCATTTTAATTAAATTCAAAAGAGGTTACTTTTGCAGCATATAATAAAGTTTAAAAATGAGTAACGCAGGGTGTTTTATGTTATTTGATCGATACTGAAAACAACAAAATTAATTTTAAGCAAGTGCCTTTAAAAATAAAAAAATTTGTATACCTCAAAGTTTAAAAGTTCTACAGATATGCCCATATATTTACATACAATATGTAATTAGGATTTAGAGTATATACTCCGAAGCAATGACAGAATAGCATTTAATTTTTTTAAATCAACATTACCTCATTGATAATATTACTCATCAATTAAAATTTTCATAATAAACTGTATACACAAGTATATTAAAAGGACATACCTCAATATTATCTTGAGCAAGTGTTTTATGGTGCCTCAGTTTTTCTGATGTCTGATCTAAGTCAACTAACAGCGCTTCGATCAATGGAAGGGAGTCAAGCGATAATGCTTGTTTATATCCCAACGAATCTAAGTGCTTGCGAACAACTCGATATCGTGTCGCTATATTATATTTATCTTCGTCATCCATTTTTGCTTTTAAAATGTATTAATAAATCTATAAATTATATTATTAACTGCTTTCTCTCACAGTTTTTAAAGATCATAACTTTTTATTTATATTTACTTTTAAAAGTTCCATTAATTGCTATATTGCAATATGAATTCGATTTTCATTTTTTATTTACAAATTTGTATATCTGTTTATTACACAAACCTAACCTTGTAATAAACGTCCGTCCAGTACATTTATATTTAAATAATGGTTTAATAACGTCGTTTGACACATTTTGATGTTGGCAATTTGTCAGCATATTAATTATGATTTTTTAATTAATCAATATATTTACATTTTTACAAATTTAATCATTCACACATCTGTTATTGTCTCAAACTTTTCAGTCATATTTATGAACTGTCTTAATTTTTTAAAATGAGTTTTAAAATTTATTTCGTGTTAACATTTACAATTTATTAGCTTTTACATCTACACTTTTTCTGAATCAACAAGTGTCAAAATTTATTGACTTTTATTCATGTACAGTTACACACATTCACAAGTATGTTTGTTTATTGACATGAAACATCGCCATTTTTTTATGACAGATGCACTGATCAGCGGAGTTGATCAGATCAGTCAAGTTTCTCAAACATTATATCTTTGCAATAAGTTAGACAAAGACGCATAGATAAAGCTGCATTTTCATGAATCGATAGGCTTTGGATCAATTTGGAGCGCGGGAACATCTTCAAAATGCCATTGGGCAATTACGTCATGTATACTCTCCTTTAACATACAATTTTTAACTTTAGTCAATTGTTAACTAACAATTTGATGATTTATTAACAGAGAATTATGGTATATTAAATATTCATCCACATTAAAGAACATTGTGGAGAAAATCGCACATTCACACCGGCGCGCTCCAAGGAACTACACAGTGGCGCCGCTAATGGATGTCAACCAAAACACAAACTCTCTATGGAGTAAAACTCAGCGTGAAATTACCACGTAATCAGTATTACCTACTCTGAGAGTAGAAAAGTTACTAGGCAGGTGTACAGTGGTCCGCGTCCTAACGCATCTCGTCCTAACGCATACTCCTTTCCAAACGCATATTTCTCCCGTCTAATAGTCTCATATTTCCAATCTCACAGGTTCCCCTTCGTTCCTCTCCCCACAACACGATTCTTAGTTGCTAGTGCATGCTCAGTGTGATAAATGCAAAGGGACTTCTGTCGTAGTGGGGGTTGAGGGAGGATATGGGTCATTCTTCGAAAAAGTGTAAAATCGACATATTTTTTTTCCACAAAATAAAAGATTATAAAAATTAAAATTTAAAGTTTAGATATATTCATTGGCTTGCTAATTATGTAAATACGAAGTAATAATGCAGCAGCCATCGATACGCGTGAAATTTAATTTTTTAATAGAAATTTTATATAAAAATGGCGAAGTGTTCACTCTTAGCGAATGAGTGACTCATAAAGTGTAAGAATAAAAATAGTAACTTAATAATATTTATTTTATAAAACTCAAGACAGTTAAAATTATTATGGAAAATTATAAATTGATATGATTAGTTATTTGAGCGATGTAAAAAAAAAGTTTTGATTATCGCATATTACTGATGATGCGCGATTAATACTGAAAGTAGTTAAGAAAATTGATGTTAAGTTCAATAAAAATCCGTTCTATCACTAATTAGAACGGAATTTCCGTAAATCACTACAATTGTCCAGGAGGCTTACATGGCAGTAGGGGAGCTTACATGTCAACGTATTAACCATGTTAACGTAAGAACAAAATAAATTTCGGTCAAATGCACTTAAGGCATAAGAATTTAACCTTTTTTTTTATATTTTAAGATATTACTCACTTTCTTAACATGCTAAATTAGCGTTGCAAATATGACAGGAGGCTTACAAGGAAAGGAATAAACGCACTGGTTATAACAATATTACTAAATTTGAATAGTTTTGAAACCAGTAATATTATACACACAATCCATAGTCTGAAAGTAATCGAAATTGTAGAACGATTGTCTGTATCTACATTTAATTTTTTTTGTACTGCAAATGGCATGTATTCTGTACTTACATTTATTTTTTAAAACATGAGGACACATTTTACAAAGCCATAACAATTTTCAGGAATGTTATAGTGAAATTTTCACAGCACTATTTGTTTGTTATAAGTAAAACAGATCATAACCACTTTTAAACAAATTTAATCATTCACATGAAAGAGAATGACAGTGATCGAAACCGAGTCATTTATATCTGGGGACAGCCCGGAGGCTTACATTTCGGACGTTTAGCAGTATGTGAAAATTTTATCATGCGATTTGAACAAATTATCTCTTATGCAATGTTTACATAAAAGTATAAGGCGCAAGAAAAAACTGTTTGGAGAATAAATTCCATTATTTGGATAAAATATTAACTGAGGACATAAAATTACACGTTTCTGGAGAATGACCCATATGGACGGGGGCGGCCATTATTGATGGAACGAAACATATGCGTTAGGACAGGGACCACTATAGGGGAATGTGTCCATGGGCGGCCCGGCTCCATAAGTGGCCCACCCTTCTGATTTTTATCAAACTAAAAACGAAATATCAAATTTTTGGTTGAAACAGATGCGTATTATCGCGAAACCATTTTTAATAAGATCCCTAAGTCAATACATGCATTTTCGCGTTCAGTAGAGCTACTCGTAGAAATGTACTGTTGAAAAACGTTGTCAAAGTTTTTCGTTCATTTCAATTGAGTATTAAAAAACATTACTTTTTTAAGGTAAGTTTTATTTTTTTCCTGTAAATTAAACATTGAAATTCATCATATCTGAAGGGTTTACAAATATTTCAATGCTACGAAAAAATTTCATGCATTTTAATTTCGGCTTCCATTTCCATGCGGACCATTTTTTGTATAGCGGTCCACTTGTTTTTATCAGTGTAAAGGTTATGGCGCAGAAGCATAATTTCTGAGTGTAATTTTGTTCTTGAATATAAATAAGTCATTAAAGTAGCGTTTAAGTGTTGTATTAAATTGGAATACATATTAGAATAATTGAGTCGATAGTTTTTTCAAAAAATTTTTATTTTTATGTTGACTTTACCTATATTCACATTTTTTCCATGTATTGCACACAGTAAAAGTGTTCAAAATAAATATATTATTATATAAAAATTAGAATTTCATTGTATTTTTGCCGTTTCTAGCCATTCTAAGGGGATTTGAACGAGTGGTCCACTCATGGATACAAATTTTTTTTAACCAAAAAGCGTCCCTTCGTAAAAAAAGGTTTAATCAATTTTATTTAACTGCAGAAAGTAGCCCAAATGTATTTGATGTATACTTAGGAACTATATCTATACCTAATGGTGTATAGAAGACTTAAAAATTCATTTATTTAATTAACTTTTTACACTAAATTAAAAACGTGGTCCACTCATGGGTACATTCCCATATGGGTGATTCTCCAGAAACAGGGCATTTTCGTGTCTTTACGTTCTATCTTACAAAAACTTTAACAATAAATTATTAAATTTCGATAGAAATGTTAAATAAATATCCCTGACCCATGTTAATTTGAAAAAATAATAATTTTGTTACAAAAAACTGGTGTAAAATAACATTTAAAGACTAAAAGTAGCATTTGTGATATGTCCAAACCTCTAAGTTCAAAACTTTAAAATATTACCACTATTAAGAAACTGAATTATTTTAATTTATTCAAATAATATTTCTATAGTATAGCTCAAACTGTACAATTTCTCTCTTTATAATATTTAATTAAATCAATATTTATACTTATAATTATTGAAATATTAATGTCTTAAGAAATTTCTATGAGTTAACGACAATGCGTAAACTGGTATAAATGAACTGGAGATAATTAACTTTTTTACTACAACTTATGAGAAAATCAAAGAAAAAACACTACACTTTACTAATCCTCCATAGAAAATTGAAAAGAGAACATATTTACCTCATGAACAAGTAAAAACTGTATAAAAATAGTACGTATTTTTATTCAATTAATTGTCGTCACCCGTCCTAATTTTGGTATTTTGATACAAACAGCAATTAAAAAACGATGAAAACTTAAAGATTAAAGGAATAAACGTTACTGGCAATTTGTTTTTTAATTTATTATTGTTTAAAATATGTAAAATTTGATTTTTTTACAAATTTTCATTGTCGTTACCAAACATTTGACATATCAGGTACGAAGCAAGAACAAAGTGTAACCAAAGTGTTATTCTCAGGTTATCCTTCTTTTACGGCTTTACCGTGGGTATTGAGAAGGAAATGCATACAACATTTTTTGTAAAAAATTGAATGCTCTATCCTTTTTTTTGAAACATTTTTGTCTGATTTATGCTTTTGAAAATAAATGCAAAAAACTACAATAAAACACCGTTTTAACGAAGAAATTCGGATAAAAAATGAAGGAAATACAAAAGTGAACTTCCTGATTTATTTGTACAGTTTAACACTTATCTTTGATAAATAAAAACGATTAAAACCAAAAAATTCCTGTTTTATTTACATGTTTCACAATAGGGATATCGTATATGAAACAGTGGGGACGTGATGCCTGGACACCGTTTCACGATTGGGACATACAGTGTATGCTAATTTTATCTAAATAAAATAATTTTTAGACTTCAAGTTGATGTTATACAACTAAATTTTACTTCAAAAATGATAATTGTATAATATACAATACAAACTTTCAATATTTATAATTTTTTTAATTCAACTTTATTGAAAATACGTAATCCCTTGTCAAAGACAAAGTTTCACGACTAGGACATTCACCTTATTTCAAATGAAAATCTAGCGGTTTCCCGCTAGAAGTTGGCAACCCTGACGTACACGGTAAGTAGAGGTTAGTTGTTTGTTTTCATTCTATCAGTTCAAAGTACATATATCATCATGAAATAAAGCTCACACTTCTTCAAAAATTCGTGTGTTTTTCTTAATTTTTTAATTATTACTTAATAAATAATGTTAATTTACAATCACAAAAATGCACTAAATCAGATATGTACATCATGTTTTTGACTCTTTAAAGATATTTTTTTCAAGTTTGTTCCATTTACATACCTTTTTAATAAGCAATTGTTGGTTTATATAGCAGTATGAAAATGCATTATAGTAAAAGTCTTCCCCTTTCCTTTAAAATAATTTTATAGGGTGACTACTTTAACAATAACTTAACTTGGTGCTAATAAGCAAGAATCCACTAAAAAAACAGAATTTACGGTAACTTAAAAAAAAAAAATGTTCATTCTTGAAAATGCCCTGTTTTTGGAGAATAACCCATATACATATATATATATATATATTACGTAGTTCACCGAAAAAGTGTAAATGAACTCGACCGCAATGTAATTTTCAGCCGACTTCGAAGAGAAGGTTAACATTTACAATCGGAGCAATAAAATTACAAAAATTAGATTAAAATTACAATTATCACAGTAAAATTTGCAATTTCTGATGTAAAATTGCATTGGGATTTTGCTCTTGTATTAGAAGGTTAAGGGGGTTCTAAAGTTCCCGGCGGATAAAGAAAGAATTTTCACTAAACACCGTAAATAATAAACGACTGAAACGATTTTTCAAAATTCGGGCTCTGTAAGGGCAGTTTTTATTACTACAGACGGAAATTAATTGAGAACTGACCGAGATTTTTCGGAAATAAATAAAAATCAATTACCAATCTGAGATGGGTAAGAATTTGTGAAACGGGCCAACAAAAAACATGATATCTTCTTTTTTGTTCAAAATCATTTTTTCTTGCAGAGTTTGACCTAAAAGAATATTGTACCAAAGGATCTTGCAACAAAAAATTTTCTATCGTTTATATTAACAATTTAATTTTTTTAATCATTTTACTTCAAAATCGAATATCTGGAAAACTACTTGATCAATCTTAACAAATCAAAATGGGGTTTCTTTGTTATAAAATACAATATCAGATACAATTTTTTCCATATAAATATAGTTATTTACACTGTTTAAAATGTGATTGTTTGCAAACAAATCTCTTTGTGCTCTCGATATACCCTAGCGAACCTAGCGGGAACTAGATGGTGTCATGGAACGAAACTCGTTCGCGATTGGTCAGAATCGTCAAGATTCTCAAAAGCGGAGTTACAAATCATGTCAAAACAAACAATCAAAACTTATGAAAGTACCAAGTACATATAGATATTTAAATATATTTTTTTTTTACTCACAGTTGTTCAGAAGAAATTATTAAATACACAAGGAGTAGCATGAAATCAGTGGCACGGTTAAAAATTATGTTTTACCCTAAAAATGTTGAAGCGAGAATCATATCGATCCATAATTTGAACAAACAAAGTGGATTTATATATACTTACTTGAAATTTCGTCAAGCAACGTCTTCTCTTCGAGTAAAGTGATGTATACAGGATTAAAAATTGTTTTTTAAAATGTGCAAGCTTTGAAAGAATAAAATGGATAATGTAGAATTCGATGAGGGATTTATAATACCAAAAAATTAATGCACAACAGTGCGAAGTACAAATTCGATTCATCTTCAGGAACTTTCTATACCGAATGTGCATTAAAATAATATATATATAATAAATGCAAAATAAAACAAAACATTTAATTATAATTGTAATCTCTAATTCTTCATCAAAAAAATCTAAAAAATTCTGTGATATTTCTTGATGAATTCTAAGAACTTTTGATTTTTGGCATGTTTTTAGTAAAACTCATAGTTTTTTAGAGCGTCCAGAAAATTTCAAAGAAATTTTCATTGTTGAGACCATTTTTCAAAGAAATTTTCATTGTTGTGACCATTTTCAGGTCGTTAGAATGATGTGGGGTATAAAAGTAAAATTTTTTCTTAAAATTCAAGTATTTTACTCATTTTTGTTCATAATTTCAAGAGAATCTTAATATTGTAACGGCTTGAAAAAAAATTGGTAAGGATAAATATTTCCCAATTTTTTGGACATTTTTTTTCAAATTCGGTGCCATATTGGAATTCCTGATGGCTGAAACTCATTTTTCACCTCAGAATCTTGAAAAGCGACTTTAAAAACAGTAGGATGTATACCTTCTAATTTTTTTAACTCCGATTTTGATAAGAAATACTCGATTGAAATTAAAGCAAGAAAAAGTGTCCTTTGGGTTTCATTAAATTCTTAAATCGGAAATTAAATTGTTTTATGAAATTTTAAATTGTTTATTTCATTTAATGTTAGGTTTTCAACAAATTTATGTAACAAATTATTTGCAACTTCTATTTCCACCTGAGAAATTTATTGTTGACATTAAATTTAAAATTATACACTATTAAAAATTATACAAACCATGAACTGGATTAAAAGTAACAATGTACAAAACCTAACCACAGTATTTCATACTTGGAGAACATTTTTCATCTGATTGCTTCTATTTGTTACAGTTTTTTTTACACTCGTCTTATGAAAATGTATCAAAGAAAAACTGAAGTCTATTCGAAACTTTCTAATTTATAACTTAAAGATAAAAATGCAATATTCTCTTTTATTATGCTTTTAAGTGATTCAGCACAAAAAAAAACAAATATAGGGCACCAAGAGATATTTTAAGAAATGGGCTAATGTATCGAGAAATATATGGAAATGATGACTAGCCTTAATGAATAAAGAATGATTTCGTTGATTACAATTGTTTGCTTAATGGTAACTGACCCATTTCACATATTCTTGAATTCATCGCTGCCATTAGCATTGAGCATCAGAATGTTGGGATTCTCTTTTTCGAAAGCTGTTGCGTCACGACCACCCGGTCGTTCCTCTTGGCCCCATTCACCCATCACTCCATGCATCACATCTGGTTGTTTGCATAACTCCTGCTCCTCTTTCTATGACATTTACTAATAATTTATGGTAACTAAGAAACTGAATTGTTCGTTGTTTACAACAATGGTTTAATACAACCTCAAAACTTTTAAGTAAATTAACCCATTAACGCCTGAAATGGCATTTTTTATACTTCATTATCAATCAAGTATTTCATATCAAAATCGAAGTTGAAAACAATTCAAAAACTACGTGCTGTTATAAAAAAATGCTAACAATGAAAAGTTCTTAGAATTAATCGAGAAATATAGTGAAATTTTTTCAGATTTTTGTGATGACATTTTGAGAAATTTTTTTTCAAAATCATAATTTATTTATGAAAAATTCTGAAAAAAATTTGGTGTATTCATTTATGAATTCTACGAGTTTTTCGTTCTTTGCAATTTTTTCCAAAAGTTAATAGTTTTTTGGGGGAAAAAATCCTAAACTATAATATTTGAAATTTATTTCCTCGAAAACTATCAACTTTTTGAAAAAATTGCAAAGAACAAATAACTCTTAGAATTTACCAGAGAATACACTAAATTTTTTTCAGAATTTTTTGTAAATAAATTACAATTTTGAAAAAAATGTTGAAAAAAAAGTCTCAAAATGTCATAAAAAAATTTTGAAAAAATTCCACTATATCGCTTGATGAATTTTAAGAACTTTTCATTCTGGGAATTTTTTTTAAAAAGTTTGTAGTTTTTGAGTTAGAGCGTCCAGAAATTTCTCAAAGACATTTTCATTGTTTCGGCCATTTTGAGGTCGTTACAATGATGTAGGGTATAAAAGTAAAATTTTTCCTTAAAATTGAAGTATTTTGTTCAGCTTTGTTCAGAGTTTCAATAGAATCCCAATATTCTAATAGCTTGAAAAAAATTCCCAATTTTTTGGAAATTTTGTTCATATTCGGCGCCATATTGGAATTTCTGATTGCTGAAACTTAATTTTAACCTCGAAATCTTGAAGAGCGACCTCGAAAACAGTAGGATACGCACCTCTCAATTCTTTTCAACTTTGATTTTGATATGAAATACTTGATTGAAAATGAAGTACAAAAATTGTCATTTCAGGTGTTAATGGGTTAATTCGCCCTGTTAAGTCCGCTACGCGCGACTCCACCGGCGAAAAAATAAACTACTGAGAGGGGGATACGTCACACTACTTATATGGGGAAACGGGCTTATTTTGCGAATAGCTTTTTCAAATGTCATTTTTCAGCAAACTGATATTTCCAAATTACTTTTAGTCTTTGAAATGCCATACGATGAAACAGTAATATCAACCGAAAAATGTCTGTTTGTAAAGCTATTTGCAAAATAAGCCCGTTTTCCCTTATGATTAGTGTCACATACCCCCATCTCAGTAGTTAATTTTGTCGCTGGTGGGGTCGCACACAGCAGAACTTAACATGGCGAATTGCTTAACCCATTTCGTCCAGAAATGCCCTAAATTTTGACTTCTTTTCATCAGGTGCTTTCTCGTGGAGACATTCACTCAATCCTTTTGATATAGCCACACCTATTGTATTTTTTCTCAAACTTTCTCAATCCGGTTTTAGATTGACCATATCTGCCGCCATTTTTTTTACTATGGCGGTTTAAACATAACAAAAATCGTGAATTTTGAAAAAATTTGTTCAAATAATCGAGAAATTTTAATATAATGAAAGTCAATGGAATAACAGCATCAATTTCGGTTATTTTAATTCACTGATCTGCACACAGAAAAAGTCTTTTGTAAAATTGTTACATCTCAAATAAGCACTATAAAAGACTATTAATGGCAGTCTAAAATTGAGCTAATTGTCTTAAATTAAGTGCATATTTGCGCTTAAAACCTTGTTTTCGAGGAAATGAATTTCAAATATTATAGTTTAAGATTTTTCTATCTCGAAAACTATCCACTTTTGGGAAAAAATGCATAGAATAAAAAACTCTTAGAATTCATCAGAGAATGCACTAAATTTTTTTCGAAAAAAATTACAATTTTGAAAAGAATTTTGAAACAAATTTTTCAAAACTTCATTTAAAAAATCTGAAAATAATCCACTATATTTTTTGGTGAATTCTAAGAATTTTTCATTCTTAGCATTTTTTTAAAACAAGCTCATCATTTTTCAGTTAGAGCGTACAGAAATTTTTCAACAAAATGTTCACTAAAGTCCGCCATTTTGAATGGTGAATTAATAACCATCCTATCTTTTAGTATAACTATTTACTCCACCAGATACAGAGATTTACAGTGGCCCTCCCCTTATTTTAACTCCTATTATTTTAACTGCGTCCTTTATTTTAACTTTTTTTTCGTCCCTTATGTTAACTTCTTCCCCTCGTGAGTTCCCACCCCAATCCCCATTTGAAAGTGTTCAAAAGAGTGTGAGGTGTGGACTGCTATTTGCGCTTGCGCATACAGGTGAAGGAGGACGCCACTATATCTCCTCTCTCTGTTTTTATTCTCTCATACAGTAGTCCTCCCCTCATTTTAACTATTCAGGACAAGAAAGATGGCGGCCCCTTCCCTTATTTTAACATCTCTCCTCTTTCTTACGACCAGCAGTGAGGGAGAGAGCACGACAAAAAAGTTAAAATAGGGGAAGGAAAAAGTTAAAATAAGAGAAGCAGTTAAAATAAGGGGAGGACTACTGTACTGCCAGTGGTGAGGATGAGGGGAAGCAGTAAAATAGGGGAAGAAGCCGCCATCTTCCTTGACTCGAAAAGTTAAAATAAGAGGAGGGCCACTTGAACACCTAAGTTACCTATTCAAAAATACAATTATTTGAACAAATATTTTCAAAATTCACGATTTTTTTATGTTTAAACCGTCATAGTAAAAAAATGGCGGCAGATATGGTCAATCTAAAACCGGATTTAGAAAGTTCGAGAAAAAATACAATAGGTATGGTTATATCAAAACGATTGAGTGATTTTTTCCCTAAGAAAGCACCTGATGAAAAGGTCGAAATTTACGGCATTTCAGGACGAAACGGGTTAATAAATAATAATAAAAATTGCATTTACGTTTATAATTAAGTTTTGTATATAAATAAATTTTAACAAACCTCTTTATCCTTTCTTGCAAATTTATCGAACATATTTGCATACATCGATTTCTCTTTCGCCAAGTCTTTCTGTATGAGGTTATTGCACACATGAATTTGTTTCGTAGCAGCGGCATTAGGTCCTATTTTGAGCACAGCTTCAAAATCTTTTAATGCAATGTCCGGCGAAGCAAGATTTATGAAAGCCTGACCTCTTCGGAACAATACTTTCTCATTGTTAGGATTCAACTTCAGTGCTTCGTTGCACGCATCTCGAGCTTCTACATTTTCGTCAACTTTCAGGCAGCTCAGAGCTAGATTTCCGTACATTGCTTCTAATAAAGGCTTTTGTTGACCTTTCTCAGCTTCTGTGAAGTCGTAGTCATCCTTTATATAGTCGATGCCTTTTTTGTACATTTTAATCGCAAGATTGTACTTTTGTTCTTTGAAGTAATTTGTACCCTTTTCCTTGAACATCTGGGCTTGTTCCATTTTTTGAGGCGTATCGAGTGACCACATTTCGACAGGCTTTTCAAAATTTTTTACTTCTATTAAGAAGTCGACGTCAGCGTTGGGTGGAATGTTATATTCGGGTTTACCCTTGTCTTGATAGGCGTATTTGCTTTTCAGCTTCAATCGTGACTTTTCTTCTTTCTTGAAACTTTCGAGTGCGAGTTCTACAGATGGGAGTACTCCAACGTCCTCTCCTTCGCCAAGTATAAAGCTGATATCTCTATCATCAAAAACGTTGCCGTTATATTCTCCGGTTAAATGGACTGGAAAAAATCAAATTTACAGAGGTAAATATTTTACAATTGTACTGAAATATTTCATTTAATTACTTTGATTATTACAAAATTATCTAAGTGAAAACATCCAACATACGAACGTGTATATACTAAAAATATATCTTAATACTACTATTCCATCACCACTACCACTACTAACAAATAATAGTCATAGTCATAATGGTAAAAATTTATTACAGAAAAGTTCGAAGGACACAAATATTTATATATTTATTTAATTATGCATTGTTTACAATAATAATTAATTCCCATTGACAGATATTCTTAAGTTTCATTTCTTAAATATAAATATGATTCGTGTTTTCGTCAATATTTTAATTTAATGTTTTATTAAAAATAAAGCAATGTCTCTTGGTGTGGGGCAGTGGTAACGAGACAAGTCATACAAGTTTTCAAAAAATCTACAATGTGAATCCTGTAAAATAAAATTCAATAAAGTAATTTTTCTGCATTAAATTTTCAAATTATATAATTGAATAAAAATAAATTTTGTTGGCATTATTTACTTACTTTCGACAAGACCACCCTCCTTTGGAGTAGCCATACCCTTTCCAGCAACAATTTGAACCCGTTCAATGCCTCCGTCTTTTGCAGGACTCAAATCTTCTCCGATCCAATCCAACATTTCTACCTATTTACAAAAAATATACTAATTATAGATATTTCATCAAGATTTTTTGATGATTTGAAGGTGAGATTTTGTTTATTTTAAATAAATAATTTAATATTAATTTACCTCAAACTTCAGAGTTGCTTGGGGAGGAATTCTTGGTGGCATTCCATTTTTGCCGTAAGCGTACTCTGGTGCACAGGTTAGCATCGCAATTTCTCCTTTTTTCATTGTAGCAATGCCAATATCCCAGGCTTTTATAACGGCACCTCGTCCCAAGTCGAACCTGAATGCATCGTGGCGATCCTTACTGGAGTCAAACTTTGTTCCATCGAGCAAAGTTCCTGTGTAGTGAACTGCAACTTTGCTGCCAGGAGCAGGAGTTTTATTCCCAGTCCCTTCTTGCAAGATTTCTTTCAGAACTCCTCCATCTTTCGAAGGTGTAATATCTACCGCCATGTTTTATCAAGAGCTAAAAAAAAAACATCAAATTATTCAGAAATTATAACAATCAGAAACTATAACAATGCTCTTCTGATTAGTGTTGAACTCTACTCAAAAAAGAATTTTGATGTTTCAGAAACTTTAAGCAATATCTTGTTCATCCGCAGCGGTCTTTAAGCAGGGAAGTTCCAATGCATAAGGACAAGAAAAATGACAAAGTGGGATGTCTTGAAGTTGACGTAGATATCACATGTCCGTTTGATTTGAAATCTTAACAGATCATTTAAGCAAGATACACTGAAAAAAGTGGGAAGTAAAATTACATTTCAGTAATGTAATTATTTACAACGATTTTCGTGGTCAAATTACACATTTGTTGTAGTTCTCCAGTGATTTCTGAAGGTGTTTTACCATGAATAAAGTAATATTACAATAAAACTGTAATTTTACAACAAGAATCATAGGACACAAAAATACCAGTGATAATTACGGTAATTTTCCATCAGAAACTGTAACAAATTTTACATTGTTTGTGTAATTTTCCTTAGAAAATCATTGTACATTTACAAGCTCCACGGAAATTTTATACCGCTTTTCAAAGAAATTTTATATTGAACAGGTTATGCTTTACCAGGTATCGGTAACTTTCCTGCGATTGTCAGTGGTATTTTTGTGTCCTACGATTTTCGTGGTAAATTTACATCAACATTTTTTACAGTGCATCTTTAAAAAATATATCGACGAGTATGAATAATGTAGTTTTTAGGGTAAAATATTGGTTAGAAAATAAATCGTTATAGAGGATAAACTCGCAACTAAGAATCTAATACTCGGTAAATTAATTATTGGATACTTTGAATTTATCGATGATCCGAGTCATGAAGGGTTAAATCAACCACATTAAATAAAGGAAATTATTTTTCTTCTGACGTTTCGACATCACATGATATCTTCAGAGACTACAAAAAAGTTATATATTTATCAAAATATAGTGCATTCTTTTACAGGAATAGACAATTTTTACAATAAAACGGAGAAATTATAACCACAAACCTAATACATATAGAGATGAACAATTAAAAAACCAGCAGAGCAACAAACACGTTTCACTCCCGACGATTCGATACAATACAAATTAAAAAATAAGAGAAAAAAACGGTTACACAGTAAAGTCATTTTACCGTATTGTCAAATTGAATATAGTGCCACACATCATACATAGTGACTGATACGAAAGTGGTTAACGAGACTGCGTTGGTGTGTTTTATTGTGAACGTTTGTAAATAAACAAATAAAATAAAATATTGGTTTTTTGAAAAAAAGTTTCAGACAACAGTTGTAGATTTTCAAATTTTGAACGTTTTTTATTATACTTTTTTTTTTTTGCTATCTTCAATAGTTTTTGAGAAAAATAAAAATTTGTGACGTAAATATTACAAATAGGTAAGGCTTCATGAAGTGGGTCACGAAATTAATAAGTGTTGTCGTTTTTTAAAGCTAATATACCAAAATAATGTAATAGTAGTGCGGAATAAGTCATACAAATTTTATTGCAAAATATTAACTGGTTAATTTGTTATGATCAAATGAAATTTTCTTGAGCTTTTTTTTTCAAAATTTCATTTCTCTGAAACGAATCATTCAAAGTTAATGAAATCTTTTACGTCAGTGACATTTTATACTTCAATACTTAATCTTTTTCATGCAAAAAATATTTCATTTGTTGGTAAAAAAAAGCTATTTTTTTAAATGAATTAAAATTTAAACTTCTCTGCATTCATAAATATTTTTAATTGTATAATAAATAATACAAAAAGTATTCAAAATTTAATAACCTACAACTTTTGTCTAAAACTTTTTCTTTTTAAAAACCAACATTTAAAAAAAAAAAAAAACAACATTATTGATATTCAACGATATATTTTTGACTACATCTCCTTGAACTTCCAGTGAAATATTTGTTCCTTAGTATACAAAGAAATTTTCTGAAAAATTTTAAACAGATTTGTAGTAAACTAGCTAAAATATCAATTGTTCAGTAAAACACGCAAACAAAAATTACGTTTTTATACAAACTACTCATGATACCGATTTTTTCTTTCACAAATTAAATGCTACGCGAATATAAAACAAATTCTAAATATTAAAAATATTTATAAAGGCGGAGAAGTTGTTTCAATTTTAATTTGTTTATAAAAATAACTTTTTTTTACCAACAAATGAAATATTTTTCAAATAAACAAAATTAAGTATTAGAATAGATAGATAGATAGATAGATATTTATTAACCCATATTCGAATAATATTCCTGAGGGTATAGTACACATAATACATAATACATAATAAATTTACTGACAGAAGAAAAAAAAGAAAGTATTAGAATATAACATGTCACTGACTTACACAAAAAAATTTCATTAACTTTGAACGATTTGTTTCAGAGAAATTAAATTTTGATAAAAAAAGGTCCTGGAAAGTTCATTTCTTTATAACAAAACAACAAGTTTATATTTTGCAATAAAATTTGTGTAACCTATTCGTCACTACTTAGTTTGGTACATTAGTTTTGAAAAGCGACAACACTTAGTAATTTCGTGACCCACTTCATGAAGCCTTACCCACTCGTCATATTTAGGTCACAAATTCTCATTTTTCTTAAAAACTACAAAAAATGTTCAAAATTTGTAAATCTACAATTTTTGCCCAAAACTTTTTTTCGAAAAACCAATATTTTTCTCTAAAAACTACATTATTGAGACTCATCAATATATTTTTGAAGATATCTCGCTTAAGAGGGTAGTTTCCTTTAGAAACCGGAAAAACAACGTTTTTTAGTAATTTTTTTGAAAGGGAAGAAAATAATAATGATAATAATAATCATAATAATACGTCTTTATTGCACAACAAATAATTGTACAAGGGGCGAGACACAGTACAGTGCTGTTTTGCAGCCTGACCCAACTACGTTGTTACATGAAGTATAAAGTTACAAACATTATAATTTTAATCGATACATTCATTTGATTGCGGTAAACGGAGTTTGGAGACAAAAGTGGACTATATTTAAGGTTTAAAAAACAATTTTTATTTTTCGAAAATATTGACATTTTCGAAAGTCGTGCGATACATCTGAAACAGTCAAACCAAGATTTTTTATAATTTATATAAGTGTATATTCTATTTGAACTAAAAAAGTTGGACAAAAGTATTATTTAAAATATTTTTTTTGCTACTTAAAATGAATTTTTTTTTCTTACAAAAGTATTATTTTTTTTTAAACTTCGAAAAAATTTATAATTTCATAACTTCTCCGGTCTTTTTTTTAGTTCATATAGAATATACACTTATATAAATTATAAAAAATCTTGGTTTGACTGTTTCAGATGTATCGCACGACCTGTATCACCGGCACCGATTACCAAGTGCAGACTCCAGGCGCTCCACAAAAATCGTCGTAGTATAATAAAATGTCAATATTTTCGAAAAATGAAAATTGTTTTTTAAACCTTAAATATAGTCCACTTTTGTCTCCAAACTCTGTTTACCGCAATCATTTCCTTCCCTTTCAAAAAAATTGCTAAAAAAACGTTGTTTTTCCGGTTTCTAAAGAAGACTACCCCCTTAAATGATCAGCTAGGATTTCAAATGAAACGGATATGTGTTATTTACGTCAATCTTAAAATATCCCACTTTGATGTTTTTCTCATCATTTTACCTTAGAACCCTAGCGGAAATGAAATTCGTACAGAAATGTAAGATATCGTATAAAAATGTTTTTTTTTCTGAAAATTCTGACATTTTGTACACTTTTGCACGTTTCTGTATGATTTGGTACTTTTATGTAATTTTTGGCGACATATTATTGATTTGACTTTTAACACGAATTATTTTCTGATGGAATCTGAGCCGTGATTAGCCACGATATGCCAAGACATGTGAAAAAGTTCAAAAATGTTTGAAAACGTATATAAACGTACAGAAATGTATGAAAATGTACAGAAATGTATGAATACGTACAGAAATGTGAGAAAATTTACAGAAACGTACGCAAGTGTGCAGAAATGTACAGAAACATACGCAAGTGTATGCATACTTACAAAAACGTGAGAATACAACGAACAAAACAATTAAATAAATTAAAATACGAGATAGACAAAGTACAAAAATGTACAGAAACGTAAGAAACTGTACATAAATGTACATAAACATACAAAATCGTACAGAAGTATACAGAATGTCCGAATTTGCAAAAAAAAAAAAAACATTTTTATATGATATCTTTCATTTCTGTAAGTTTCTGTATATTTTTGTACGTTTTCGGCCACTCTCGTACCTTTCTTATTTCCATTGGGGAACTTAATTGCTTCAAGACCGCTGTGCATCAACATTTATTAAAATTTGTACTTTACACTTTGGTTTTCTTAAAAAAATATTAAAATCTCGTTGACTTGTGAAAATAGTACGCCATATCAATTTAACATTAAAATAATATATTGATTATTTTTCCTTCTGTTCAATTTTTATAAAAATATGAATAATGTATTGAAATTTGTATGTTAATTTGTATTTCAAGAAATTTTTAATGTTACACTGTAAAAAATTCTGATGAATTTGACAATCGCACTGTAATTTTCCTTGGCAAAAAGTTAATATTACGTAGTTGTTATAAGTAGGGATTTTCCCCAAAACAAGATGAATTTTACAAGGTTATGTAAATTTACTACATGAAGCATAAGAATTTTACAGCGTGGTGTAAAATTACCACATTAAGCGTTGCTTCACTAGCTTTACTCTACAATTGTAATTTTACATTTGGGGAGGAAAAATATGTGATTTTGTAAAAATACACAACACAAATGTAAAAATCCTACATTAAACGTAGTAATTTTACAGCTTGCGATTTAAAATTACCACGTTTAGCGTAGGTTTCATATTTACCACATTGTAAATTTCATCAGGATTTTTTACAGTGTATAATAATAATATTAAAATAATTTGCAATTTAATATGTCAAATAGAAAATATATATTTATTCATAAAGACAGGTAAATAAATAGATTTTTGATATGGTGTAAAATTACATATATTAAAAAATAATCATTTAATTCCATGAATATTAATATAAACAAAATTGTAATACATATAAAAGTGGACATTTACTAATAAGATTGGCTATTAAAACTAAACAATATCTACAGTAGAACCTATCTTATTCTAATTGCCTTTCTTATTCTAATTGTCCAGTCTCTCTTATTCTAATCGTTCCCCCACAAGTCTTCTCCCACTATCACAAGAAAAGTAAACGAAAAATATTGTCCACGAATCCAAGCTCGCAAGCAAAGTAAGTGGGGGTAAGGGGAAAATTAGAATAAGAGAGGTCGGCGCCATCTTGAAAAACTTTACTAATTAGAATAAGAGAGGTTCTACTGTATGAATACTCAAACAGCACAATCCATCCCGAGATGTCTTGGGGATCTCCTAAATATGTATCTTTGATATCAAATTCTCAAGAAATCCAAAGTGTTAAATATTTTAATATTAGAAATAATGGAAATTAACGTTCATTATACTTTACGAGTACAATAACATTCATTACCTTCGACGAATAAAGATAGAATTGTTATTTTTAAATTTGTTTCCCAACAAATATACCTCTGAAGTCAGAGACTTGTCTGCAAAATTCAGAGTTTTGAGCAAATTTTTATTGGAAAATATTTTTTTCAAAGATAATTATTACATGTCTTTGTAAAAAAAGAAATTGCAATAAAAATTGCAAGGGTATATTTGTTAGAAAAAAATAACAATTCAATCTTTGTTCATCAAAGGTTTTAAATATTATTTAATGTAACTTTTTTTCTAAGTGTTACATTGTTTACAAATACTTTTCTATTTTCTAAGAGAACTTTTACAATGTAATGCAAGAACATATTTATTATAGCAATGGTTGAAATTTTTATTTTTATAAATTGGACACCATCAGAAAAGGATTATATATACACTGCAAAAAGTAACAGTAATATTGCATTTCCTAATTTTTACAGTTTTGTTGAAATTTCCTATTATTTTCATAGTGAAATTACAATTTTCTTGTAAAAATCATCCTAAAATACAAGGAAATTTATTATAAACATGTAAAATTTACAATGGAAATACGTCAAAGGTGGAAATAAACATACCAGTAATGATTGTGGTAATTTTACATCGTTTTTGTAATATTACAAGGGCACTGTAAATTGTGATATAGGGATTTATGTACAGTGCACATGTAAAATCACGTCGATAATTTGCGTTGAAAATTTACCATGATTTTCACTGGCATTTTAATTTCCACCATTTTATTGTAAAATTACCTCGAAATTTTTCCCAGTGTATATATGTATTTTATATACAACGATAAGATGTACTTACATGGTTTATATGAAAATGATTTACAGCAAAAAATGAATACCTTTGCTTACAAATACCTTATTTTGGAAAAATATGAGTCAAAATTGAATGAACATGTCTTTAAATATACCAGTTGTTGGCAACTTTTCTTAATCTAATATTCAAATTTTGCAATAATTATAATTTTTATATTGGTCAAACCTAAAATATATTCCATACAATGGAATTGCTTTACTTTAATTCAGAACAATTTCTTTTAAGGGAAGAAAATAGTTTTAAAATAATATCAATGATTAAACTTTTATCTCATTTTCATTTAAAATTTAGTAGTACTATACACATATTTTTAGCAAATGAATATTTAAATACTCAATTATAAACATAATTTATAATTACTTAAGCAAGCGCCTATCACTTCTAATTTATGTTGAAGGAAATATGAAGGAAGTATAACTAAGTCTGCTTCACGTTTTCCAACAGCAAACAGGAAATAATTATTGAGTTTTTATCTAGTATAGTTTTGATAAGAAAATCTTAACCATATCTTTTGCAAAAGTTATTTTAAAATACTAAGAAATATCACATAAAACGAAAATAATTCTAGAAATAAAATAACAGAAAATTCTTGTAGCATTTTTTTTCAATATCTTAAATTTGTGACCAATAATAAAGATTTTTTATATAGAATACCAAATATTTAATTGATGGCTTTTTTGTATTAGAAAACTAAATTATCTTACAAAATTAACCATTACCACTACCATTGTTCTCACACTACCTAATTTACAATCTAAACTATTTGCTATGATTAGAACATGCGAAATAATTAAATTATTGCAACTATCAAATCATGGTTACTAATTATAAATTAAAAAATATTGACTAAGGTTATTTACATATGTTACTCTAAAAAATGTTTCTGCTAAATTTCTATAAAATTAGAGCATGCAAAGAAAGAACAATCAAAGAAACTAGATGCAATTTCTTAAAAAGGTAATCACAAATATAACGAACAATATTTTATCAATCAACCTCTAATTATTTAAATATTGTGCAGAAATAAAAATATTTCATTTGTATGCTGTAATATTACAAATAATAATTGTAGTAAAAACTAAAAAATTCAAATTTTAACTCATAAATAATAAATATTAATAGTATCAAGTACAAAGATTATAAAATCTTAAAATTCTAAAGTGAACACAAACAACAATCATGGAGAAAAGTAATATTCAATAAGTTAACGATTAAAAATCTGATGTAAACGATAAGTAACCAAAGCGAAATATTAAATGGAGTATAAAAGAAGAAATAACGCTAACGCTTTCAAGACTCACTTGCGAAAAATCTCGAAAATCTAGATTTACGTCTACGCTACTTCTAATTGTATTTCAGCAACAAAGCCGAAAATCGAAACTTCCGTTTCCAAGCAGAAGCTTCTGGACTTTCGTAATTATGAAACCGAAGTTTATAACAAACCTCAAAAATTTCCGTCGAAATTGCTGGAATGAAAATGGGCGATATACAACGCTACTAGCGACATTGGCGTGTGTAGGTTGTAGGTAGCTATTTGTTTATATCGATATTACTAGATTTCGAGATGTAATATGTATCGATTAAAAATTATGTACATATTCACCCTATCGCATGTTGTGTGCATGTAACATGACGATGACCTCTTATGCCGCTAATGCTCCCAATTTGACCAGCCGGCCCGGAAGTATGAAATAAAACAACAAACAACAGCTCAAAAAATGTTCTCCCAATTTGCTCCGCCCAAATAACTACCGGCGTGAAGTTGGCCCGGAAGTATAAAATAGAGCAACAAAAGACAGCTTAAAAAACTGCTCCCAATTTGCACCGTCCAAACAACTTAATTGTAAAAAATGCTCCCTTATACTTTTTTTGTAAATAAATAAAAACGATTTTTCAACAAAATCGTCGATAATTTTATATCCAATTGATCTAAATGTAATTAATAATACGCCAGTTTTTAAGTATATAATTTGGCCTTTTTGAACGGAGCAAATTCGGAGCATTTTTTGGGCACTCATTTATAACAAAATATCAGTGCAATAAAAAGTTACTACGCTTTCAGAAGCGATTTCGGCCCGCAGACCCAAAAATATAGGTTTTCCTTTTTTTTTAAATAAAATATTGTAGCTCTTAAATTATAATTGAGCTTAATGGACGGAGCAAATTGAGAGCTTTAATTTCGTGCTTTAAACGTTACACAATTTCAATCGGATGTAAAATTATCGACGATTTTTTTAAAAAATCATTTTTATTTAGTTACAAACAAAGTGTAAGTGAGCATTTTTTACAATTAAGTTGTTTGGACGGAGAAAATTGGGAGCAATTTTTTAAGCTGTTCGTTTGTTGCTTTATTTTATACTTCCGGGCCGACTTCAAGCTGGTCATATTACTTAAATAATTGAAAAAAATGCACCCTTATACTATTTTTAATAAATAAATTATTTTTCAACAAAATCGACGATAATTTTGCATCTAATTGACATTTTAAAATGTTTGCTTTACAGAATGAATGCTCTCAATTTTCTTCGTCCATTAAGCTCAATTATAATTTAAGAGCAATAAAATTTTATTCAAAAAATAAGGAAATCTATGGCTAAATTTGCGAGCCGAAATCCCTTCTGAAAACATAGTGAAAACATCGTAACTTTTTATTGCACTGATATTTCTGTATAAATGAGTGCTCAAAAAAATGCTCCGAATTTGCTCCGTTCATAAAGGTAAAATAACATACCTGAAAACTGACGCATTATTAATAATTTTAAAAAAATTGATTTTTGCTAAAAACTTGAGGATTTTTTTAGGTATATGGATGGTCACTAAATGAATACCGTGTTGCGCATGCGCTAAAAAATCCCCATGTTTCTAGCAAAAATCAATTTTCTTTCAATACGCCAGTTTTTACATATGTTATTTTGCCTTTTTTGAATTGAGCAAATTCGGAGCATTTTTTTTCAGCACTCATTTAGACCGGAATATCATTGTAATAAAATGTTACGATGTTTTCAGAAGGGATTTAGAACTGATTAGTTTTTGGAACTGAAAAATACGTTTTTTGCGTTTCATATCAAAAATGCAAATCAGAACAAAAAATGCTTAAGTAAAAGATGGAGCATCACATTTTTTACACAAAAGTTTATATAAATTTTTTTCGTAAAATGAGCGGTTGTGCCATAAATAAAGAATAAATATATGAAACAATCACGTTTGTAGCATTTATTTTCAAAAATACAAATCTCATTAAACAATATTTCAACCAAAAAAGGTGGAGCATGAAATTGTCTACAAAAGAAGTTATATGCACATTCTATGTAAAATCAAAGGTACCCAGCAATCGAGATTGGATAGGATTGGATTGAAAATTTCAATTCATTTTGAATTCATACTTTGATTCCGTAAATATGTATTCAAATGGATTGAATTCCGAAGAAAACAATCCATCTGTATTCAATTTTACGAATACAATATTACGAATACAATCGGAAGCAGTATAAGATAATAAATACAGATTTATTCAAAGTTTATTTTTTGAAAGATGTATTTAAGATTTAATTTTTAAAAAGAAAACTTTTTTTTTATTAATATGAATTCAGAAAGTAACCTTTTTATTCGTATGAACGAATAGAATTGTATCCCAGTAAACGAAAACGAATAGAAAGTTAAAAATACGAATTGAAATGAATTCAAATGAATTAAAATGAATTAAAACGCATGAAAATGATTAATTGAATCCACTTTTTAATTCATTTTAATTCACTTGAATTCATTTCAATTCGTATTTTTAACTTTCTATTCGTTTTCGTTTACTGGGATTTACGTATTAAAATGGATTCACCGTTGACCAAAGTATGAATTCAGAATTTAATAATTGAATCCAGTTCTATATAACTCTATCCAAATTCGATTGCTGGGTAATGCCGTACAAGACGAATTTACATCAAAACAATCAACTTGATGTGTTCAGTATGTATGCTCAACGGATTAACAAGTTTAATCTATTTTTAGCTTTGCAAGACCTATCATAGATATGATTAGATAGAAAGAAGCCGTATATCCGATTTTTAAAAAAATTCATCAAATTTTTTTTTTTAAATAATCTAAAAATAACAATATTTTCACTATGGATTGCATTTCCGGTATCCATTGCATTACCGGTAAAGTAGAAAGTTTTACTAAAAAAGGATAATTAAATATGTATGACTGAATACAATTTTCATAATTTAGGCTCCGGAAAGGCATTTCTATTTACTATACACGGTTTCCTAGAAAATACCAAATCAATTATTTCCGAAAATTCTCGGTTTGTTGTCAATTAATTTCTTTGACATTTCCTAAGATAACATCTTTAAGAAATATAATCACCCATACAGAACCCGAATTTAAAAAAATCGATTCAGTCTTTTTTTATTCACGGTTTTTAGTGAACATTCCTACGTTATCGGCGGATCACATTAGAACCCCTTTAAACAAAAACGATTTATAGCTAAAATCGGTGATAATTTTATAGAACATGAACATTTTGAAAAGTCTGAAGTGTAAAATTAAAGCTATCAATTTGTTTCGTCTCACAAGCTAAATTAAAATGTCACAGCATTAATATTAATTATAAAGGAAAAAAGCTCGCTTTGACGACGTAGACGAGCCAAAAACCTCAGTCTTAAATTGTCTTAATTTTAAACGGAACAGGGATTTTTTAACATACTGAAGGCTAAAAAAATTGTTTCCCACCTCCTTTATCTAATAAAGTGATTTTTAATAAACATAATTCAATATATTAGTTGGAAAGTAAAAACAAGCAACTTTTAGAAGAATTATAGGGAATTTTTATGTTTGCGCATGCGCTACATAGAGACTTTTTAGTGACTTCTTTGTCTTACGGAAACTATGGAAACACAACGCATTTCAGTGTCTCTGAGACGTCTTAATGCCGTCTCTAAATGCTTGCTATCGCCTTTTTTTATGTCGTCTTTGCGCTCAAAAGCATGTGTTATTTACAACAACAAAGTAGAGGAGAGCATCTTTTTTAAAACAATTTACAATTTTATACGGTTCATTTATGCATTTTACGGGTTGATTCTATAAAAAATCGATTTATCGAATTGTGTGACGAGCCAAGGAATCGAATCGAAATACAATGTGTTTTGCCGCCAGATCGAACTCGAACTCGAAGTCAGTTATGACGACTATAACCTCAAAAAGGAGAAATCGATTGGTGAATCGACTACGAAGCCAAGCCATTCTATCGTCTCTTCGGTGCTGACGGAATTTCGTGTCCGCGTTTATGTCGTCGATTATTTTGCCAAGTCCCGATTAGAAAATTGTGCGGCGTGTGGGACGTAATACAATCAGGAAAAAACAAAAAGAAAAAATGCCGCGCAAACGAAAGTTTCCTGATCTCGTCGAACGCTGCCGGATTTGCCTCGCGCGCGATCGTTGTATGAGCGATATCTTCACCGAGGCAACCCGCCCGCACTTTAACGACCTCGGTACCTGCACCTCCACTCAAGTGAGTTTTCATGTGTTTTTCATTAACCCACCTACTTTATACAATTTTATAACATACATACTTGGTTTTTTGGCTGTGACCATTCTTTTATATTGCTAGACTAGTTCTTGTTCTAGTTTATCAAGAGTATTTCAAACTTGTGATACATTCTGATTACATCCTGGTGAGATTTAATGAGAGTTATCATTTTCAGTTATCAGTATCGGTAATATTTGCTTTCACATATTCTTCGTTACCAATCACATACTTCGTATAGTTCGGACAATTGTTTTGAGTAGTATATCAATCTTGCTGTGGTTAGTGTATTCTCGATTACTTACAGGTACGAGTTTAGCCTATTTACAGTATTTTTGTAATGAATTCCTCTTCATTTGTTCACTCAATTTTATATTGAAGGATATGAGAGAATATGCTATATTACTGTTGATACAAATTTGTTTTAATATGCATTTGATATCAGAGTTTTCTTATCTAGGATAATTAATTATTTTAATAATTATTTTCTTATAATTAAGTTTAACCAAAATATGTTTAATTTATATGCTTTAATTAATAAATATTAATATTATTATATCTACCTAATTTCAATTTGTTATGACATTGTTTCGTTTTTAAATATTCTATTAGAAATTTAATGCAAATATGGAAATTACTATTGATTATTTTTTGTTAATGTTATTCATGTCATTAACTATTTACGAAATAAATTACATGGATAAAAATACTATTGATATAATTTACATTTTTTGTTGTAAATTATATTGAAAATTATAATTTTAAACATCGTAGGAATATTTGATAAAGGTATAAATTATATCTATGTTTATACATATGGACGGTATGATTTTATGTCATTAAAATCAAATTATTTTGTACTTTCTGTTCTAAACCTGCATAATATATAAATGTATTAACTCACATTAATCCTTACAAATCATTTACCCAGTTAATATTCTGTATGGGAGCCTATGCCATAATTGGTGCGTCATATACATATCTGTCATAAAACGATAAATAAGACATTTTGACAAATCTTTGGGAGTGTAAAAAGTGTTATAATTACGATAGTTTTACATATTTTTCATAAATTAACTATAATATGTATATTTTAAATAACCAATGTATAATGATATAACTTGGCGCTTGTTTAGAAATAAATAAATAACGTTGTAGAATCGGAGTAGCCGAGATTAATGATCGTAACATATTAATAATAGCACAGATGATGAAAAATATAGTTATGATTATTATTCTTAATTAAAAGAATGTAATAACTTTTAACGAAGAGTGTCTATTTCCATGTACATTTCCGATATTTTCCACGATAGTGAGAGACAAATGCAACGAGTTGTAGTCACCCAGCTAGCATTTCTCATCGCCGTCGCAACATTTTTTCTGACGTTTCTTTTTTACGTCAAACCTACGTTACTTTGCAATCACCAAAATCTCATATAACCTAAATAAAAGATGTATATTTTTTCAAACGTCCTAAAAATAACAGTAATTTTGGAAACTTTAAAAATTATATTGCGACATTTTAACGCCTTTATATTTTTGTCTCTATAGTACTTTTAGGTACTTTTAATACATAACAAACATGATTTTACTATTCTATGTTGATATAACAGTATTCTCACAAACGTATGTTTCTTCAAAGACACCACTCGCAAGTAGACGTCATAAAGATCTGATAGGAGACGTCAAAAATAGTGACAGAATTGTGATTCGTTTTTCGTTACCAACCCCACATGCACATCGCTTATAATATTTGTTCTCTTGTATATCAGATGACCTTGTTTTTAAAAACAAAAAGTATTTTGGGAATAAAATGAAATAAATCAAACACAATTCTTCAATATGCAAATATACAGAAATTGTAAAGAAATGTAAAAGTAAGGTTGGTAACGAAAACGCAGCAATTTGACAGGCATTTAGGAAAACCTTTGGCTATCTGTTATTAATCTGTGGTTTTTATCTATCCCTTTTTTAATGTCACAATTATGATTATCAATTCTGTGACATCGTTATGTATGACAATGTCGTTAATGAGATATCCCTAAAGTGATGGCATACGTTTGTCATTTCGGAGAACAATCCATTTAAGACAATGCCGTTTATGTGTCGTTCAAAAAACGACGACATACTTTTTTCATTTCGGTAACATCATATGCCAAGACGTCATTCTGTTGTTGTTTGTAATGACGCGTGTTTATAATGTCGAAGAAACGAAAAAATGTTGAGACGTCTCGTTCAGTCACATGCTACACTGCAAAAAATCTTGTTGTAAAATTACTACTCTGAGAGTAGGTAACTTCTACGACCCACTCTGAGAGTAGTAAAATCCCTAAGAAAATGGTAAAATTAACATTGAGTTTGTAAATTTACAGCTTCCAGATTAGTAAAATTACATTAATCTGTTAAATTTGCTGCCTCCAAAGTAGTAAAAATGACAACTTTCAGAGTAGTAAAATGACTAGTCTCAGAATGGGTAATTATTACGACCCACTCTGAGAATAGCAATTTTACAATTTTGTTGTAATATTACTATTGCAATGGTATAATACCTAGCCAAATAGGAATTTTACATTTTTCAGAATTGTGATTTTACACTTTCACTGGTAAAACTGTGGTTTAATTTTACAACTCTCTAGTAATTTTACACCGGCATTTTTTACAGTGTAGCTGGGCAAATTAGGTTAGATTAGAATAGTACTTTTTTTTTAATGAGGTGGAGGGGCAGTTGGCACCCAGTACACTGTAAAAAAGACCAGTGTAAAATTACTGTGGCATTGTAAAATCACACTACAGTTTTATGTACACTCATAGGAAATTCTTACTTTTAAAGGGGTAAAAATATGATTCCCTCGATCATTTCAATGTTGTAGTTGAAATCGTACAATTCATAATATTAATTTTAGTGTAAAATTGTAAAATTGTCACGTTCAAAGTGGGTCTTATTAATTACCTACTCTGACCAAAGTTTTGAAAAAGGCGTTTTCAGTTGTGAAAGTATGTGACGGTTGTGTTAAATTGTTACACATGCGCATGCGCAGTTCACGTCTGTGTGAAATCACTTCATTTTATTGTGAATTTTCAATATTTTTAGTAATTTAAAGCTGTTTTTGGTGATTTATTCACATTCAAAGTAGGTTCTACTGATTACCATAGTACTCGATAATCGTAGTAATTTCACACTAGTCTTTTTTTACAGTGTAGCTTCAAGGCAATATAAATTTACCCGTTTTGCCCTATAAGACCCGTTTTAATAATGTAATTAGTATATGGAAGTAGACACACCTAATTTTTAAACATCAATAGAGATAAAATATCTTCTTTATTGTACTTTATAGATTTAATTCTAACATGTAAATATGTTATTTTTGTAGATTATCAATAATCCAGGTTTGCCGAAGAATGTTTGTCATGTGTGTCTATATAAATTGGAAATGTGGAGCGAGTTTAAAACTCAATTCATCAAGTCGAATAACATCCTGTTATACCATTTCAAGATCAATGAGCAGAACGTAAGTTATAATTTCTGTTCAAACTGCACATATATGTATAAAATTATAAATAAGTTACAATGCTCAATAGCCTAACAGCTACATATGTTTTATATGTCCCCACTCGAAACAATGATTTTTTAATGTATTTTTGGCCACTGAACACAAATCTGTTTGGTGGAATGTTCAAAAGTGGTCGGTTAATTGTTTATTACAGTTTTTTAAAACAATTTAATAATTTTGTTTTTTTTGCTCCAGAAAAAATGTTTTCATGTTTTTTTTTCGTAATTTTGAACAAAAAAGGTCCTTAGTAAATATATTATTTACGTTCAAACTGCACATATATCTTAAGTTAATTTTAATTTTTTGTATATATTTTTTAAAGAGTTTTAAGTTTTATTTTTTTGTATGTTTTCAATTTTAAATAAAGTCTTAATTTTAAAAAGTGATAGTGTCTTTAAATTCATGAAGAAGGAAGAAAGAAGAAATTTTTAATTTTTTTTCAAGTGATAGGCAGAGCCCATAAAATTTATATTTATTGAAGGTCCTTAGTAACTTTCAGGTAGGACGATAACTTTTTAAGATAAAAATTTCGTTTAAAAAGAGTAGATTTTTGCTATTTTTCAACTATCACACCAATATCGATGGTTTTTTTCTAATCCACCTAGGTTTAAAATTTTCTTCTATTACATATAATTTAAATAAAAGATTCAATTTTTACATTTTTTAAACGTTTTCATAGTTCTTGAGTCGATAACTTCCGGCGGTTTCACAGGGTGAAACTATCCTTGTATTTTTATCCTCCGAATCTAACATTGTCAGATATTTTAAAGTGGTTGATTACTTATAACAATTGTTCATAACAATTTGTTTATAAAAAATCAATTGGTTAAATAATGTAGTAATTTTTTTTATTTTTGAAAAAAAATGTCCACGTTTTGTATGATTTGAAACAAAAAGATTCTTATCAACTTATAATTTTAATTTAAGTATTTATTAAGTTATTATTTAATACAATTGAATTAGAACATCACGTCGTACAGATGCAGCATTTATTTGATCGTTACCACTTTGAGTACTATAAAGTTTCTCCGTTTTTTTCAATTTTTGACAAATAATACATAATTTACTAATTATAAAATCACTCATTTTATACTAATTAAATTATCAAGCTCTACATAATTGTACTTTACGAAAGAGAATGCACCTAAGTACGTTAACGCAACATCCAGCTTAGCGACTTTGTTAGAATTAGTTTTAAACATGTTGAAACATGACTTTCAAACAAGTAAAAACATGCGTGTGGCCCTGAGATTTAAAATTTAAATCGAATAACAAGAATTATATAAATTAATGTTTAATACAAAACTATGTTACAAGAAAACAAAAAAATAGTTCGGTTAAAAATAGGCTACATTAACGATACTTAGTAGCGTGTAAAAAATTGCAAAAGAAGTAATGAATGTAAGATACATATTTTTAAAATAAAAGTTAAAAAACAAGTTTACAATAAAATTCTTCTATTTCAATTATATTAAGTAATAACTTAATAAATATTTAAATTTAATATAAAAGTTGATAAGAATCTTTTTGTTTCAAATCACATAAAACATGAACATTTTTTTCAGAAATTAAAAAAATTACTACATTATTTAACTAATGTTATTATTAACTAAATTAATATTATTATATAATTGTTATAAACAATTGATATAAACAATCGGCTGCTTTATAATATTTCATTCTAGAATGTCAGAGATTATAATTACAGAAAAACATGACAATTTTTCAGAAAGAAAAAATTACTACAATTTTTAACAACTAATTGTTATAAACAAATTGTTATGAACAATTGATATAAGCAATTGACCACTTTATAATATCCTACAATGTTAAATTCTGAGACTAAAATTACAAAGATAGATGTGTAATCTTCAAGTACGTCGTAATAACAAAATTAGTGCATATCCACCCTGTGAAACCATCGGAAGTTATCAACTCAAGAATTATGAAAATATTTACAAAATGTAAAAATCAAATCTTTTACTTAACCCATTAATGCCCAAATGCACAGAAAGTTTACTACAACTTCAACACTGATTTTCAATTTGAAGTAAATTTTGAAAAAAATAAAAACTATCAGATTCTACCATTTTCAAGGCCGCTCTTTCGAATGGTAGCTAGAAAATTTTAAAAAACTTGAAAATTGTTCTTAAAATGTACACTGGTATATATTTGAATTTTTCGATATCAGATTCAAAATGGCCGCTGTATTTACAAATTCCTTTTCAAAATTTAATCATTCTTTTTTTTGAAAACTATGGACTTTAAAGAAAATGTTCTAAAAACAATTATATTTTAGAATAAGTCAAAGAATACCCACGAATTTTTTCAGAATGCATTACCATAATTTTTTATTTTTGAAAAATTCGAAATTTTGAAAAAGTCATTTAAAAAATCTGAAAAAACTTAAGAGTATTCTATTGCTTTAAGGAAATTTTCTCTAAACTCTGTAGTTTTCATGAAAATTAATTATTAGTCTTGAAATCGATAAAAGTTTAATAATCTTTTTTTTTTAAACTATAGACTTTGACGAAAATATCCATAGAACAAAAACGTCTTAGAATTGGTTAAAGAATACTCTTTACTAATTTTAAATGACTTTTTCAAAAATTTCGGTTTTTCGAATTTTTAAAAAAATAAAAAATGTTGACAATACATTCTAAAAAAATTCGAGGATATTCTTCGACTTATTTTAGAACATAATTGTTCTTATAACATTTTCTCTAAAGTCCATAGTTTTCAAGAAAAAAAATGGTTAAATTTTTAAATGAAATTTGTAAATGCAGTGACCATTTTGAATCTGATATCGAAAATTACAAATATATACCAGTATATTTTTTTTTATGTCCAACTATCGAGTGCACCCTTGCAATATGTTTTAGCTCACTCAAAACAAGATATTGTATTGAATACTCGATTTTTGTAAAAAAATGTGTCCTAAAAATCAGATTTTTCTACTATATATGTCAAAATCATATATAAATTTCAATTTTTAAAAAATTATCCTACTACCATTGGAAAGAGCGGCCTTGAAAATGGTAGAATCTAATAGTTTTTATTTTTTTAGAAATTTATTTCATATTGAAAAGAAGCGTTGAAGTTGCAGTAAACTTTCTGTGCATTTGGGCATTAATGAGTTAAAGTATAGTATTAGAAGAAAATTTTAAGCCAAGATGGATTAAAAAAAACCATCTCTAGTGGTGTGATATTAAAAAATGGCAAAAATCAATTTTTTTAAAGGGAATTTTCATCCTACGTGAAAGTATTCATCCAAAAAATTTGTATTCAGCGGCAAATAATACTTTAAAAAAAAAAACATTGTTTCAAGTCAGGACATATAATAAACTACAGCAACATAGGTAGCTTCTAGACTACAAGTACATTATAAAATAAAAGTTGAATTATTATTATGCAAAACTTGGTATGATTGAATTTTGAATATATTAAATCTAATTACATAATTACTCTTAGGAACCCCAAGCCAAGCGGCAGTTACTTGATACTGATAATCTAGTTAATCATCCCAACAAAGACAATAAGGTAATGACAATATATTAACTATAACAAATCTTTCTTTAATTTAAAACTGAATAAATAAACAAAATTGCTTCATTTTAACCTTTATCATCAAAATTGTTCATATTAGAAAAATATTAAAATTAAATGGTTTAATTTTGTGATACTCATATATGATAAAATCGATTTACAGAACTCAATGCTATTGAATCCGATTGTCTTTGACGTCACGATTGCTGAAGAAGCCGAACTCATGGAGACAGATCTCAATACAGAATCAAAATTTGCAGTGCTCACAAGAACAAGTCAAACAGACGAAAAAATGAGTGATGTAAAAGAGAAAAGTTTAGGTGACAATAGGCAGTCTGAGAGTCCCAAATCAAAATCATCTATCGGATGCAGAAGTAGAACAAACGAAAGGAGGAAAGCATCAACTAAACGTTGGGTAGAGCGCCAAAAAGCTTTAATCGCAGCAACAGGAGAACCGGTTTCTGATACAGAATCTAGCGCCGAAGATGAGCAGAAGTTATCGCCAGTGCAGAAAGCTCGAGCGAAAACCAACTTAGAAAAAGAAGAAGAGAAACGTAAGAGAGTCGAAAGGGCTTTGAAGAATTTGGAAACAAACATGACGGGTTCTTACAAGATCAAGCACGACGAAGCAAGTCTTATTCTCGGCAAAGTGTCCGATGAAAGGAAAACTCGGTCTCGCAAAAGTAATATCGAAGATGTAAAAGCTTTCAAAGTTCAAGAGGTTAATGTTGTAGAAAGTAACGAAAAAGAAATAGAAATTAAACAAGACGAAGTTGAATTCGAACTTAATATGGATACGAGGGAGCATATTGCCGAAGCTGAAACTCCGATGTCCGATCAAGAGGAGGGAGAATTGACGGAAGTAGAAGATGCTATGTTACCAGACCATATGACCGGAAATCGTTTTCCAACTCAACAAGTTCAGTCAGAAATTCAAATGGACAATGCGACCTACGTCATTACATCAGTTTTGTCATTCGCCGATACGTTAGATGGAAAGAGCAACGGCCTGAATATAAACGAGGTTTCAAATGGCAGCAATACTGATATCATTGATGCGGTAGAGCTAAAGAGAATAATTCCAAAAAATTGCAATAAAAAGTTAGTAAAGGACTTGGAGAGGTGCTTGAACATAGAAGTCGAAGGAACCGAAGTCGAGGCTCTTCAACGAGTGCAACTTGAATTAGCGAATTTCTTGGAAAAAGATATTCATTTAAGATTGAAGAGTTCAGATAGTGAAATGTCAAAATCTGACCTAACGGTTGACTCTAAAGCCAAAGATTCGTACGAGACTCTTGATTTACAGTTGAAGACAATTGTCGAGAAAGTTATAAGAAAGAATCACGACACAGACAAAGCCCAAAACTCCAATTCTATTATGAATATTTTGGAATCTATTTCGGATGCAAATATTTCACCGAAAGAATTAGAACAGAGAGCGTTGAAGTCTAAGTCTTTACAACCTAAGGTTTTGCTTAGAAGGTTAAATTTCGCGAGGATTACAAGGAAATATCGAGTGAACAATTTACATATATTAGAAAATGTGAAAAGGGCTAAAGGCTTGGTCGGTCCTCTCAGTCAGACTTTGAGCAAGCGAAGAACTGTATTACCAGCAAGGTACAGCGACTTTAAACTGGAATTCGAAGAAAGCGAAGCTCGTAAAGCCCAGCTTGGAGATATTCCTCCAAAAACGCCGCTAGCATCGATTTCGAAAGTTCAAAAGACGACGACTCCTGTAAAAAGTGTTAATACTCCAAGCAAAGCTATTATGTTCAATAGTACACCGCAGATTGCTGGAAAGAATCTTTTCCCTACCGTTTCCAATGCGACTAGTGTGCCAGTCATATCAATGAGCTTAGTGAGTCCTGTCGCACCAGTGGTACCATTGAAACAAGACAAGCAGTCTGTTACGCCTACTAGTACTCCATTTAATGCTTCCACAAATACGTTACAAAAGGTTGTAAAATCAGCGCGTTCTGTGAAAAATATTAGCAAGCAACCAGATAAGATTTCAGTGACAAAACTAGTACCGGTAGATGCAACAAAGTTAATTAGGACAGATTCGAAAAAGGTGACTGTGCCAGAAATTAAGAAGGCTACTTTGCCCGATGCAAAACTCGTTCAAACAGACCAGACAAAAGCTTTGTCTGAAGCGAAACAATCTAGTTTGCCAGAACCGAAAATTACGCCAGAAAAGAAATCTGTTTTACCAGAACCAAAGAAAATGGTTGTATCAGAACCGAAGAAACCGATTTTACCCGAACAAAAGAAACTGATTCCAGCAGAGCCGAAGAAAATGATTCTGTCAGAGCCGAAGAAACCAGTTGAATTGCGAAAACCTGAATCGAAAGTAGCTCCACAACCGAAAAAATCGAATGCGGAAAACGAAGCACCAAAGAATTCCATTATGCGTCAACGACACGTGTGCGGATTGTGTAGAAAAGAATTCGAGACCAAAATTGAAGCAGAAGCCCACGTTCGCAGCCACAGCGTAGGCACACCTTCGGAAATAAAAACGAAACAGAAGATGATGCGTTGCAAGCGTTGTCACGAGATAGTGGAAGCTCGTTTAGTGAAATCTCACATTTGTGGAAGCTCGAAATTCTCCTGCAAGCTCTGTCCGGCTACTTTTGGCTCGGAGAATCTTCTGACGACGCATATAGCAGTGCACGAGGCGAAGAAAGAGCAGATGAAACCGAAACAAAGTTACACTTGTTTTGTTTGCGATAAAATATTTATCGACGAAGAGGAACTGAAGGATCATTTGCAAAAACACTGCGATGAGATGAGCGAAGATGAACGAAGTCCAGATAAAATGCAATTTCAGTGCGCAATCTGTGGAAATACTCTCTTGTCGGAGGGAGCTCTCGAAAGTCACGTCGAACAGCATCTCTTTGGGGACGAAGATGACAATCCAGACCTGATCACCATTGCGAACGAAGCGAAGGGAAAAGTGGAGCAAGGCTTCGCTTGTACAAAATGTGCTCAGAGGTTTGCTTCCCAGTTACTCTTGGCGATGCACATGTCCCAACACGAAGAAGAAGACGCCATTGCGCAGTGGGAGAAACGAGAAGGGGAATCGACAGCGAAAGAATTGTCGAAATTAAATTTTGTATGTAGCATCTGCGACGAGGACTTCGATTCGGCATCAAAGCTGGCCGTACATCAAGAATCACACGACGGAAACGATCTAACCTGCATCCTTTGCGAAGTAAGTTTCGCATCGCTAGAGGAATTGCAAAATCATGTGGCGAGTCATTTGTGAGACTCCAAAGGACTGTAAATAGTATGTCTTTAAAAGACATAAGGCTTCATCTTATTTTTTTTTTTTTTTCTATGTATAAACGGTCGTTAATCTTCGAAACCAACGATCTTGTAGGAGAAGTAGAAAATGTAAAAGAATTTTATTTTACGAGCACCATGTTACGCAAGGGATGATCTTTTTTCTTCGAGGAGAAACTATCGTGCATGTTTACTATTTTGTCGGTACTGCGCATTCTGTTTGAGTCACCTTCTAAATTTATAACTCATGAGAAATCGACTGTTTCAGTCAAAGTTTCCAAGTTGTTCTTCAAATTTTGAATTTACCGTTACTTGGAGGTATATTTATTTATTGTTTATTTGCAGATTCTTTCTTATACTTTTTAGGATAAATAGTTTTTGAATGTTCAAGTAACTAAAAAAATAATAAATTTTTCCTTGCTTAATACTGAACATTTAAATATTTAGAAATTTTAAAGTGTAAGTTAGAAATGCAAATGATAAAAGAGTGGGTAAAATAAATGGTTTTTATTAACCTAGAAACATTTTCAGAATAAAGGAAGGATAAATTTTTCATGAGTTATTTTAAATAAAACTTTTAAGACGGTGATCCAACAATTTATGATTAACAATTCCATATCATAATGTACCCAGTAGCATGTCATCAAAATACAAGAAAAAAGTGAGGTTTAATCAGATGGTTTTTCTTCGATAATGAATTGGTTTATGAAAATTTGTTTTTATGAAATGAATACGCAATCGTTGATATATACAATTTTCAATAACGTTGATGTTGCAGATAATACGAGACCTTATTGCGAAATAAAATGCAACATTTTTAACATTCTTTTCTTTTTTTCTTCGTCGGCAATGTATTATATCGCAAGTTTCACAGAAGTGAAATAAAAAATGTGCAGCTGTGCACTAGCCATTGGTTGAGAGGAAACAAAATTTTTAATCTTTATTTTCATGTCATTGTGACGAATTGAGTTTTTTTGTGCATAAAAATTTTGTTTCCTTATCGTATCATAGTGTCTTTTGTTAAATTGTAAGGAAATGCATATAAATAATATACATTTTTTAATGCCATCGATTGCATTATAGAAATGCAGCGAAAGTCTATGCGATTGGCATAATTTGTTTGAATGTCCAAAAGACTTCTTTTTAATTGCATACTATTTGTATATTTAATCTTTCGATGCGGATTTCAGTTCATAATACATACTTCTGCAATAAACGTGCGGGAAAGAGGAATGGAAAAATATTTCAGTATTTTTCTATTACTTGGATAATTCCGTTATTAAATAATTCTTTTAAAATGTAAATGCGATAGGATAGATGGATACTTCCATGGATCGTGACTGTGCTGCGAATTTGATTTATCGAACACAAATTAATTACACATTTATAGTTATAAATTCCAAGTCCAGTTATTTCGATCGCGAATTTTCTTTCAATTCGCATTTTCTTAGAATATAAATAAGTATATGTACAAATTTCAAAGTGACAGTGTTAATTAAAATTATTGTAAATGTAAATAACAAACTGTGTTTTAAGTCGTTGATGGAATTTTTTTTTAGTTTCTTTTTATTTATTTAGTTTTTTTTCTTTTAATTTCAGGACGTTAGAAATAACTTGTACATTTAGTAGACATAGTACATAAGAAAGTAAATAAGAATCCATTTTTAAACAAAATTTAACCAATTAACGCCTGAAATGGCATTTTTTATACTTCATTTTCAATCGAGTATTTCGTATGAAAATCGAAGTTGAAAACAATTGAAAGGTGCATATCCTACTGTTTTCGAGGTCGCTCTTCAAGATTCCGAGGTCAAAATTGAGTTTCAGCCATCAGCAATTCCAATATGGCGCCGAATTTAAAAAAAAAATTCAAAAAAATTGGAAATTATTTATTTCTATCAATTTTTTTCGAGCTATCAGAATATTGGAATTCTATTGGAACCGTGCATAATTGTGCATAAAACAGTTGAATTTTAAAAAAAAATTTTACTTTTATACCCCACATCATTGTAAGGACCTCAAAATGGCCTCAACAATGAAAATTTTCGTTCTAACTTAAAAACTACGTACTGTTATAAAAAAATGCTAAGAATAAAAAGTTCTTAGAATTAATCGAGAAATATAGTGGAATTTTTTCAAATTTTTATGATAACATTTTGAGAAATTTTTTTCAAAATTTTTTTCAAAGTTATAATATATTTATGAAAAATTCTGAAAAAAAAATTGGTGTATTCACTTATGAATTCTACGAGTTTTTTGTTCTTTGCAATTTTTTCCAAAGGTTGATCATTTTTTGGGGGAAAAAATCTTAAACTATAATATTTGAAATTCATTTCCTCGAAAACTATCAACTTTTCGAAAAAATTGCAGAGCAAATAACTCTTAGAATTCATCAGAGAATACACTTAATTTTTTCAGAATTTTTTGTAAATAAATTACAATTTTTAAAAAAATGTTGAAAAAAAATTTCTCAAAATGTTATCACAAAAATCTGAAAAAATTCCACTATATTTCTCGATTAATTCTAAGAACTTTTCATTCTTAGCATTTTTTTATAACAGCATGTAGTTTTTGAGTTAGAGCGTCCAGAAATTTCTCAAAGACATTTTCATTGTTGACGCCATTTTGAGGTCGTTAGAATGATGTAGGGTATAAAAGTACAATTTGTATTTAAAATTGAAGTATTTTGTTCACCTTTGTTCAGAGTTTCAATAGAATCCCAATATTCTAATAGCTCGAAAAAAATTGATAGGAATAAATAATTCCCAATTTTGTTCATATTCGGCGCCATATTGGAATTTCTGATGGCTGAAACTTAATTTTGACCTCGGAATCTTGAAGAGCGACCTCGAAAACAGTAGGATACGTACCTATCAATTGTTTTCAACTTTAATATTGATACGAAATACTTGATTGAAAATGAAGTATAAAAATTGTCATTTCAGATGTTAATGGGTTAACAAAATAGTCCATCAAAATGACATCTTTTATAGAACAGATTCATTCCTTCTGTTAAGAGACTAGCATTTGTGTATGCAGTTATAAAAAGTTAGGATTTATATTTATTATTGCAAAAACACATGAATTTTTAGGTCCCTAATACTTTTGTAAATGTCGACTGTATCAAGAAAGGTTTTGCAGGTGCCATGAATAAAAATCATGAATCCAAGCATATCCAAAAGCAGATGAAATATATCTTACCAATTTCCTTGTTGGCAACTAAATATTACAAATATCAGGTAAGTTGTGATGGTTGTGACAAGGAAAATTTGTGAGAGTGACTATCTACAAAAGTGTGAAGAAAATATGAAGAATTAAATACTTCAAAAGAAAAAAATGTGCGAGTGTGGAATATTAAAATAGTGAAAAAAACTGTGCAGTTTAATATTAGTGCGACTGAAATCATCCTCAATGCAAAATAAGTACTATAAAAGGATGAAGATTAGTAATGATAAGAAAATAATTAGAAATAAGTCTTTAAATGTGTTAAATTTGTTTTTTAATACTAATTTCTAATTACAGGATTGATCTTCGAGAAATGCACAGGACAAAAAAAAAGAAGTATCTTACCATCGCAGAAACAAGACATTAAAGTGATATTTTTCATACCAATCGATTTTTAATTTATCCCAAAGTAAGTATTTTTTACTGAATTTTTCATTAAAATTCTACGACTGTGATTAAAAATTCCGAAAGTGTAAAAATACAAAAATGAAACATCGAAAAATAAGCTTGAATTTGGACAAATATTTTTAACAGGGATTTTGGAATTTTATACCATCGGTTATTTTATTTTTGGAATTTTTAACCATAGCCAATTCTATCAATTTGATTTTTTTCATGAAATAAAGTTCATTCTTTATCATTTTTTGTAAACAAAAATTCTTTAAACACTAATTTGTTTACTTTTTTTTTGATAAAATGTAAGATTGGATGAGATTGAGAGAATTATGTGTACAATATTAATTTTCTGTATTGTGGATGAAATAAAATAAATGAATACAAGAAAATCTTCGTCAGGTGTGATTTATTTTAGATATTACACAATAATAATTAATCATAATAATTTTTTTTTATACACAAACTAGATAGTCTACATAACAACTTTCCAATCTCTAATCAACGAAATATTCGCCGAAAGAAGAAAAGATCTACCCGAGAGTGAGAATTAGAAAAATCAGTTCCGAGGCCGACGCAACATCAGAGTCGAGATTTTTTATATTTTCTTTTTTTCTCATATTACGCTCTACTTTATTTACATCAAACATTGTGTACAGTGGCGCCGAGCAACAATTCTTTGTTTGTATCGTCTCTTTCTATACTCGCCAAAAGCCTCGTCGAAAACGACCCATCCGACATTTTTTTTCCCGCGCGAATCACGAACGTGGCTGCCGATACGTGTCACTTCGCGCAGTGATCGAAAAGCAGTTTTTCCAAATTTTTCGCCAAGTTTGATTACCCCAAGCGCACAGTCGAAAAATCGATCTTTGGAAAAAACGTGAAAAATTCATTTGCTTCATTATATTTAATACGCTTAAATGAATTTTTCTGTTTTAAATGCAATTTCAAACTTTTTTTACGCTTAATCGTATTCGAAAATAGCTGACATTACTCTAAGGAAGAGTATTGTGTCACTGTTTGTGCTGTGGCCAATTTTTTAAGTGTATGAAGTAGAAATTATCTCGTAAAATTAATATTTTAAACCATCGGATCGATTTTACGTAAAATTCACATTTTAGACCAGCAAAAACGCTTTACGCCTGCTCTTTAAAAAAATATTTAAATCTCGTAGAATTTTCGTCCCTCGAGTTTTTTGTTCGAAGAGTAAAACTGCATTTTGCGCCCTTGATACAAAAATAACTATAGCCGTAAAATCTGATTTTACGGTCGACTTTTAGTCTGTAAAATTACATTTCACGGATGAGCGTTGTCAAAAACATAACCAAGGCGGACTAAATGCAGTCTATGAAATCGAATTTTTACAGCTTTCAGTACCGAAATTCGGGCCGTAAAATCTGGTTTTACGGCCTTGTATCGAAAAATACTATGTTATATGCATTCAATTTTATTTCATTAAAAATGACATCTATATCTGGTACTATTGCCTTATAATGGTGTAATGAATTTGGATTTTCGAAAGTTAGTTTCCAGTTTTCGATTATTTTTAATTTTTGGGCCGTACTGAAGGAACTTACTTTACTTCCGTAAAAAAATAGTAAAAAGTGAGTGTAGGAAAAACGTATTGCATCGAGTTAAGAGTAAACAATTTCAGGACATGACATGGGCGGAAAAGTTGGTCTTATATTTTGAATTTATTTCAAAGAATTTCTTGAGAATTCGCAACAAATGAGAACGAATTTAAAAAATCAATTTTTTCAAATATTTTTCTGATTTTTTTTTCGATAGATGGCGTTCCAATCAATTAAAAATATCGATTATTATTTTTATAGGAAAAAAACTGAATAAGATTTCTTAGATCGAATATCGAGAAAAAGCAATTTTTTGAAACAGATCTACAAAAAAACTATAAAAATGTAAATTAGTCGGTTAGTAACATTTAAAAAAAAGTGGATATTTCCAAATTCTTTGAAGGTATTAAAAAACAGCACACAAACAGTGACTCAATCGTTACTCCGAAATCAATCGATGACATTTGCAGAATAACGAAATAATAACACATTTTTTACATCATTTCTTAATATTTTTTGCAACAATTTTGTACAGCAACAATCAACTATCGCAGTTTTATTTAATATAAGAAATAACGCATTTGATTTGTCGCTTCGAACGCGAGAAAAACAAACGAAAGCGTATCCTTTCCAAAAATGCAACTTTATTTACCCAAAAAATTTAAAAAAAAAAACTGAAAATTACATTCTTGTTGCAAATGTTCATTCGATCCTGACAAACGCGATCGACGCATATAACAGAATTCTATACGGAACCGAGCGCGAACATATCAAAATGACATCGCTTACAAAATAAAGGGACACTATCAAAAACATATTGTTATATATCGTTGTAACATTCTTTATAAATGTTAATGACGGAGCAAAAATCGAATCTTGCAAAAAATATTTTATTATACGCAGTTTTAAACTTAGTTGTAGGGGGAAAGTGTAAATAAATTTTAAGCTATAGAAATGATTTAGTTAAATTTTGTACGTGATTAAATATTTTTTAAAGTTAGCTAGGTGTTTCTAAAAATTGAGATATTGAAAATAGTGAGATATTTTACCCCACAACTTTACAGAATAAATTTTGTAAAAACAAATGTGTACAAATGATAAATATGAGTATTAAAAACGTGCGAAATTTTCGTTTCGTTTTATATTCATTTTTAAAATTTGTTAAAAATTTGTTTACAAAGAATATTCAAATATTTGTTCTGCTTTTATTCAGAAATTCTTCTCTTCTGAACATTGATGACAAAAAATGATAAAATATTTTTTTAGGATCAAATTTTTTGTGAAACCGGTTTTGCTATGAAATGCATTACTTGAAATTTAAATGGTAAAAAAAGTGAAATGCTGTTTTCGTAAACGTAGTTTGCGGGACATACATTCGCGGTAAACCGTCAAGTTTTTGAGAAATTTCTTCTCGATCCCTTGCACTTCGATTCCGAGCGTAACTTCGTTTTAATTGTTTAGGTCCCAGTTTCGATGAGTCTTCCCGGTCCGCGCTTCGCGTCCGGTCGAAAAGTGCATCGTCTCCGTCGGCTCTGAAAGGCCTCCTCTCGTAAACATACTCTCACGGTAATTTGCGTTTTTTTGTATTCTTTGCCTTCTTGTCTTTACGTATATTCATGAAACGACAGTAATATTTAACTTTTATAATATATGTATGTATACGCGCGCGCCACCATATACGTGTATAATGCCGTGCACGCATTTAAATCTATATATATGTACATGACACCATTCAGATATTATATACGTAAAATTTCAACGTTGCATCGCAGCATCGCATCGCAACAATAAATTAAACACACACTGCTCGCTCTCACTCGGAAGTTTGCGAAATCTCGTCGTCTTTGACTTTCGTTTTCGCCTTCGTAATTGAATAAAAGGCGAATCGAACGAACGAACATTAAAAAAAAATATGTAAAAAAAAAACAAGCGAGGAACAAACGCACGAAAGGAAACAAAACTGTACATTTTCGCTACCGGAGAAGAACGTTAAAGGGACGCTGTTCTCTGCCGCTGTGTTAAAAGTGGTGATCCGATCGTAGGACCGAAGTCGCTAAGTGCTGCTTACGGATTTGGCTTGAATGTATCTTTCGGTACAATAATGTTCTTCGACTGCTTACTGCGACACGAGGTCCACGTAGTTCGCCGGGTAGAGACCTACCCGACCATCTTTCCTGCCTTTACACCAACCTTGCTCGTCCTCGTCCTCCAATTTCTCGAAGAGATCGCCTGGAATCAATTGTAATTATATCATTTTTGTTTTTTGTTCTACTACTTCTTATTTTATAAATCAGCATTTTACAGTTTGCCATAAAAGGCCAGAGATAATCTGGTTACTTCTCATCAGACCACTTCAAATGTTATATTGACATGATCCCAGAAAACGAAGAATTGAGAAGCAATGAGAAGTATTCATTTTTGAACTTTGAATTCTATTTCTTGATCAACTGAATACTTCTCTATTGCCAATCATTCCACATTCTATTAGAAGAATTGACCACTTTACTTTTGAATACTTCCCTACTGAAAATTGTCATATGAAAATCTCTCTTGTCTGCATTTATTTCGTTCTATAATCGGATATAAATATTCAACAGGCAATAAACAGCCAACCGTCTTTATTTTTTCGTATCCGACTTCTTCTCCTTCCCAGAAATTCTCAAACCCTGATACGCGATTCTGTACTTCCTTTAAAAAATGCAAAAGTCATATAATATGTTATATGATCTCCCATATGATATGTCATATGAGTTCTCATGAGATATGTCATATGATGTCATATGATATATCATATGATATGTCACATGATTTATAATATGATATGTACATGGACATGATATACATATGACAATTGACCATATGTGAGATAAGTGGGTCATGAACAAAATTGTTGTCACATTTAGACTACAAAATTGAGTTCTGAAACCGGATATAAAATCTAAAGTCAATTCATATGTCATATGCCGTCATAAGACAAATTCTCATAAGACAATTTTCAGTAGGGTTCTCAATGCTTCAGCATTTGCCACATTTATAAAGCAAATAATTCGTCATTGTGAACGAAGCATTGACATATATGTTTTCTAGCATTCTGAATACAGTCGAACCCCTGAAATTTAGACTCTAACAAATTTAAATTCAATCAACCTCTCAAATTTAGACAGTCCATTCCGTGTTCCTTGTTCCGTTACCCCCTGCAATAGATACAGAAACTAGTAAACAAGCAAAGGGCCACAAAAGTGGTGGACTGAGTGGTGTAGTGGTAGTTGAAAGCAATCGAGGGGAAGAGTATAAATTTCAGAGGTCAAGTTGAGGAAGTAAAATCACCAGGGTCTAAATTTGAAGGGTTCGACTGTACTTCCTGCGAAACGGAAGTCAGTTAATGCTTTCTAATGCTTCCAAAAGGATTCACTGAGATATCCTCAATAATACTCAATCTACGAACTTGGGAATGCTTCCTAATGCGTCCAGAAGTGTTTCTGTGAGACATTCTCAATCATTCTCAATCCAGAAACTTGGGAATGCTTTGTAGTAATTCCGCTTAGTGGTCGTCTATAAACTACTTTACCATTTGGGGGTAAGCCAGGAACTACAGCCTATGTAAAGTGTAATAAGCTAAAGTTGTGTACGGATGGGAGGGGGTGGTCAAAAATGCGAACAAACAGTACGACTTCAAAACCATACATTACGTGTATATAAATATTAAATTAGGATTAAAATAGTGTTTGATATTGGTAGACCGGAAGTCAGTATTGCGCGCTTGTAGTAATTCAAGTTAAGCATCATAAGCTGTGAACTACAACCGGATAGGTGACTGCATGAGAACAGCTTTTCTTAATATAATTAATTTATAATAATAAAAGAAATATAAAAAACAATTAAATTAAATAAAAAGTTAAAAGTTGAAATCAAACAAAAAATATTTTTTTTTTTGTAAACGGGGGAAGAATCCTATTAACCTTTTAACGTCACGAATGCACGTTCTCTCGTGTACAACTAATACGGCATATTACTTTATTCGATATCTTTCAGCCATTTTGAATTTTGAAATTTTGAGATCAGATTCGTAATCAGCTACCTCGAAAACGTAAAGGTACACATTTTTACAACTGTCGAGAAATTACTGCCAAAGTTTGTCAATCCATGTCCGAAATATTGGGTCAGCCATTTTGAATTTTGAAATTTTGACCTCAGATTCGTAATCAGCAACCACGAAAATATTTATAGCTAACTTGTTTAACTGACAATTTGTTTAAAATTCTTTATTTCCGAACTGCCAAAATTTGCAAAAAATATCGTTAAATATGCCGCCATTTTGGACATTTCAAGGTAAAATAATAAAGGCCTACGTATCTTTTAAGTTCAAACATTTTATGCACCCTTTATGCACGTTTCCGGGCATGTACAACTAGGCATCTGCATGAAAACTAAAAATTAAAAAGAAAAGCCCCCAAAAAAATCTGTTTTTTTCACACATTTTTGCCAAAATCATTGGTAAATACCAAATTTTTTCAAATGTTGAAGTCACCATTCAAATAGTCTATAATTGATTTCAGAAAGTAATATGCCGTGTTAGTTGTACACGAGAGAACGTGCATTCGTGACGTTAAAGGGTAAAACAGCGAAGAATTCAAATTCTCTGTATTCTATACTTTCTAATACTTTTACAGGGATTAAGAAACGGCATTCAGAAGTATCGAAATTTTCAATACTTCGGATTACTTTTTCGTTTGCTGGGATGTGAGTTTTTCGTTATTGGCCAGGTGAAGACTACCCAACTTTACGTTTTGGAATTGAATTTATATTTCAACTCGTTGTAACCTTTTAAAACTACCCCTTACGAACTTAATTGCAAGAAACACGCATATAACTAAGGGGTTACATTGGTCTTGTAACTTAAAAAACTCGATTTCTTAATTTTTTTATTCAATTGAACAACTCATTAGGAATATTCTCTTAAAATTTCAAGCCGATCCCAGCAAGGTTAAGGTTAAGGTTAAGGTAGACTTTATTCATTTCAGACGATAGTCAAAATTTCTCGAAAACTTGGGAACCGATCGACTTGAAATTTTGCATACATCTTTTAAACATGTTTGAAAACTACTGCTTCAACGAAAGGTTTTTTTCATCATTTACATTTCAGTTTACAGGGTAATGCGAGGCCAAATTTAGTGCAAAAATGCATATGATTAGCGAAAAACGCAAACAAAAATTCAATTTTCAAGTTTTCTTAAAATCCATTACTATAATTAACCTACTAAAAGAAAAACTTTGGTTTTTCGATTTCAGATAAACGAAAGTTTCCAGGTAAGTGTTTTTAAGATCATGATAAATAAAATGTACATAAAATAAGAACATATCTAAAAATGTGGGTTTTGTGTATTTTTAGTAAAACTTAATAATAATAATAATAATAATAATGTCTTTATTGGACAATATAAGAGCATTGTACAAAGGGCGAGACACAGCACTGAGACTGCTGTTTTACAGCCCGACCCGCAACCTGACTTAGTCGTCCATCTTACAGTTTAACGATGTTGATTAACTCACGGAAGAAACTTTGGGTTAAAAATGAATCTTTTGATGAAGACGATGTCGTTGAAAAAATATATCAAATTTTCGCGTTACTTAAATTGCTATATTTAATTTACTGCGCGAGCTGGATAAATTTTGACAAAGAATATCAATAAGCTTAAATGAAGGTAAAGGAAATCGAAACGTTTTGGACATTAGTGAGTTAAAAAATGTAGATTTAGTAAAATTGTTTATTTTTAATTTCCACAAAGTCTATTACTTAGTTTCCTCAAGTAGCATTCGATAATATATTTTGTATTCAAACGAACGATACAATCTCAGAAACTAGCAAAAGAATTGGAAAGAGATTGTTTTGTAAAGTTTATTATCCTTTTTTGAGAATCTTACAAAGTTAATAGTTTTACAACATAACACCCATTATGGTAATTTCTATTACAAATATATTACGTTTTACACAAGAAATATTTGCGAAAATAAGGGGGAAACAATGTCGTTAGTAGTTCTATTCAATTAAAAAAAAAATAGCATTATTTTGAGAGTTTTTAAGTGTATAGTAAACAAACCCGAAAAACATTTTTTTTTCATATTCATCTTCTTTCGAGGTTAAGTTAGTAACTGCCCCGCTTTGTGAATAACGTAAGAGGATGTCCTAATCAGCTTTCATTGGTAAATTTCAGAGAAAACATTGGAGCAAGTTTAAAGATGATTAAACAATGCTATATGTTCAATTGAACTAGGAAGTAACTCGTCATAATTCCATATATACGCATTCTAATGATTATTGGTCATATTGGAATTTTACTGACTAGTTTGTTCTTATCATTATTTTTATTGTTTCTCTTCAATTTTTGTAAAGATATGTATTTGCAATATAGTGTCTTTCTTTTTTATATCGAAAATTTAAAGAATATTCTCAAAATGCAAATTAAAGTAGACGCAGGAAACACTATTACTGAGTATCTACTATCATAAGAAAGTATTTGAAATTTGAAAAATTCAAAAGTGTAAAAATGTTTTGTAATTTTTCAAGATTAAATTTTAAAAAATTTACATTTTTTACTTGGAATTGGCACTGATTCGAAAGAATAGTGTAAATAAAGCTTAAAAACCAACTTTTATTCGTAATTAAAAATTTTTTAAAATACCTTGTTTAAAGCTCAGTTCGTCGGCTTCGGCACCCTCATAGTCGTACAGAGCCCTGACGGGAACTCCTGGTTCACCGTTGTCGACTAAAGGTTCTGCGCCGTCCTCGTCCCACTCCTCTTCCTCGAACGGATTCGTTTCTTGTTTGGCGTTAGTAGTACCGTTCCTATAAAAAAGTAACACATTAATTATAAAAAGTCACAAAAAATAATTTGAAAAATCAATAAAAAGATTGTGTTCGTGCTCGTAATCAATTTTCCGTTGTAGGTTTAATTACTGTTTAGTCCTGAGTAATAAATCAGCTTTTTCAAACAACTACTAAATATCGTTACTGGCTAATGATTAAGGAGTGTCAAGTAGTATATGACTAATTGCAAGTAATTATTTTAAAATAATTATTTAATGTTTTTCAAAAATTGAATGCAAACACGTTATTAATTTCGTATGAACATGCAAAAACAATACACCACACATTCCTGATACAATCATACCGGCATTGGAAAATGAAATTTGCCATTTTATTGAAAATGCGCTCCTTATAAGAGGTTTTTATTGGTATTATTGTAAAGTAATATAAAAAATAAGTTTCTGGAATATTTTAGCTGAGATTACTGATTATTCGTTTATTGTTGTTTATGGATGTAAAACTTCCTTAATGCAACATCAAACTTTAGGATTAATTTCTTTTATTTCGGAAAGCAATAAGAATCAGAAAAACTGTGAATTTTTAGAAAGCAATTGAATATTTCCGCGAAGAAATAGTATTTTTCGATAGAAGTGTGAACAAGTTTTTGTTTTGTACAGTCATATTCACAAAAGAAACATTTTTACATCTGCCGAACAACATGTCTTGGTGCAATTGAAAACCGAACATGACCGTTTCAATACAGCGAACAAAAATGTTTAAAGTTGATCGGATTCGCTGGAAACTTATCATATAGGAATTTTTAGGGTCGTTGATGATCACATTGTATCCACTGTTTTGAGTATTTAAAAACTGATCCATGTACATATAAATAATTAAATACCAGTTTCATAAAGCCATTGAGCATTGAGATTTTGAAGTCATCATATGACATTACGATAAAAATACACTTTTATCGCCAATTTGTGTCCGTCATTTTGAATTTTTACTTTCCTAAATGCGCCTATCTGAGAGCAAATTCATTTTTGGCGCAAAGTATACGAATACAATTACCCATAACAAAATTCGATAAATTAAAAATGTCATGCTTTTTTTCTTAAATCGTGTATAACTTTTTTAATTCAACATTTGAGAAATGTTGACATGCGCCATTGGAAAGAGTGGATCTTGGATAATAAGGAATTATTAGTGAAACATTTTTCGACTGGAATTTAAATGCTAAAATATAGCGATAAAAAAAGCGTCGAACTTCACGAAAAAACTTTGTTCATTTGGGCGTTAAAGGGTTAAAGAAACGGATTAAGGTCTAACAAACGTTATTAAGTGAGTGATTCTTCGTGGTTACATTTATATTTAAAAAATGGTTTTCTTCGTTTAAGAACGTCATTGATTATATAGCGTTATATTTAGGCAATATAATAAGCTGTTTTTTAAAAGTTATTCAGGTTTTTTACATTATCTATGATTACGAGGTTAATTTCAGTATTTTTATGGTAATTTAGAGGTTAGAAAATAATCGTAATCTGTTTCCGGCTGAATGATGCTCATCATTTTTTTTAAATACTGAAAAGAAAACACGATTTTGAAGTGCAGTTTTTTTTATAATGTAATTTTCACTACGATATTTGTTTCTGACCACCATCTATCCTATCAATAACGTGTTCCAGATTATTTTACTGAAAAAATATACATATTTTGATTTTTGTCGTTTTGGATTTTTAAATAGCTCCAATGCGTCAAATTTTTTCGAAATTGGGAAAATTTGTATTTTCACAGGTTTCTGAACAGTTAGTACGTATAAAATAATTTATTTAATATTAATGATAGTTTATTGACGTTTCTATCAACAACATTAAGTGAGTTTGACTTATATTCGCTAAAAGTTAAAGTGCCTTCAATGTCGTGTTTTATTACAGAATAAGAAGGAATGTAATCTATTAATTATCATTTCATTTATTTATGGACATTCCTGAATATGATCATACAATACTACATTACTCAACGAGGGAGATAAAATAAAGGATTCGGCCTTCGCCTCGGGTAAAAATTACACGCAGTCCGAGAGATTATTTTTTACTTCCAGGGGGAAGTATACGATTGCGGGAGGAAAGTTGCTGCTTTCCTTTCGGTGTGAAGAAAAATCAGTTTTTCAAAATCCAAAATGGTGGATCCAATATGGAGAACGGGACACGTGCAATATTTTGTTATACGTGGAATAAAAATTCACCATTTACGAAAAAATTTGAAGGGCCGTAACAATTTGAAAATCAAAATATGTGAATGTATATTTTTAACGTGAAGCAATCGGAAACACGTTTCTGATAAGATAGGAGGAGGTTAGAAACCGGTATCATTGTGAAAATTCCATTCTAAAAAATATTGTACCTAAAAAATTGTTTTTTTTATCCAGTATTTCAGGAAAAAGACAGAGTTAAATGTAATTTTTCGAAAGTTTGACCAACACCATTCGAAAGAGCGATCACTTAACGAATCGGAAATGGATGTGAATATTTAAAAAAAAAGTTTGTATAAATAAAACGATGCTAAAATCCATGTGCAAATTGTACAAGTTAGGTCCTTAAAGGGTTAAAGGGAGATTTTTGTGCAGATGATAAAACAAACCGAGTTTTCTTAAATTGAACTCGATAGCTAAATGTTCCAAACAAATAATCTGAAAATTTCAGTCTTTTACAAGGCTTTATAACCAACTTTTTGAACTATGTACCAGTCCGAAACGAATGTGAAGGCTTTAATAGTATATTATGTAACAAGGGCGTAATTATCGATTTTCGACGATTTTGAAGTTTCTCACAAGAGCGAAGCGAAAGCGATAATCACACTCGATCGATATTTCGCCCATGACCAATAATGTATTTTTTGATCCGATTGTCGTAGGACTCGATAATTTGCGCTCGAAGATTTTGCTACAGGGCGGAATATCGAGTTCTACTCCCGGAATGTTAAAAAAAAAAATATTAACAGAAATTTCTCAAAATCACGATTTTTACATTGACAATTAGAATAAAGAGGAAACGTTTTGGTTTTTTTCGCTGACATTTTCAAAGTTTATTTAGAACAAATTTGCCTTAAACTATGGGAAACGGTACAAATAGATTTGAACGGCATTTACATCACAAAAGTAGTGTTTTTTTGTGGTAACTATAATGTTTGTTACAACTGTCCCCATTTTATCAATTTTGTATTTTATAATGAATTCGTAGAAGTTAACTGCGTGTATTAGGAAGCTGTTACATGGCGACATCTTCTATCATATTTCAGAAGTTCGCATGTTTCATCTGTATACAATGTTCATGCTTTTAGGAATATGTTGTGAATTTTTAAAGTCAATTAGGCAGTTTTCTTCTTAATTTGTTTCATTTTTCTTATTTTCCATGCCGAATAAAAATAAATACCGAAAAACGTCATTTTTGTTATTTTTGATGCAGTAGGCATAAAATGGTCATTTTACGCCCTCATTTGCGGGCGTAAAACGCCTATTTCCGCCCTTGATACAAAAATAAGGCTTCGCCGTCTCTCGGGTTCTATAGTCGAGGCGTAAAACTCCATTTTACGCCCTTGATACAAAAATAACTATTTAAACTGGTCTAATTACTTGCCAAAATTTTCGAATATTAGAATGTTTTTTTAGGTTCCAATACAAATGTTATGATCAGGCTTATACAGTTTTCTGAAGAAGTATTTCAGTGACAAAAAGTCTAATTGTCTTTCTACTTTTCAAATAAATGTTGGTAAATATGACTCACTTGTTGGCCTTTCACATGAGAATCACCTCCTAAAGCGGTGTTAAATCATTTTTTTGGCTGCATATTTAAACATTAACGTTGTCGATCAGATTTTTTTTATAAAATGATTACAAATTATTCTTTAAATTTCGCCCACAAGCAGGTCATGTTTAGTATTCATGACAATTTTACTAAACCGATTTATATATGGGCAAATCCACCGAAGTTTTTACTTTTACAGTTCATTAAAATTGTCGTCAATTAAATTTAAAAAATCACTTTGTTTATAGTTGTTATTTATGAAAAATAATATGCTTTCCAACATACATTCATTTGTACGATATTGTGTTTCAGTAAAAAACAATAGAGAATACGGAAACTTATGATAAGTGAACATTTTGCAAAATATGTTTCTATCTAAATTTAACCCTGTAACATTTGGAACGTTATTGCTATTAGTTTAAAAATCATGTTTCGAATGTAGCCGGATCTAGTAAATGACAAAACCAGTCCAAAAAAGTTGTGCTTATCATAAAATAAAAACTACAAATGTTTAAAGTTGCCTTACAATAATGTATGAAAATTTGCATTTTTCTTTATTTTTAACTATAATTTTTGGAACGAACATTGTTATGGAATAGTACTTAGGGAACTTTTAGTTGATGTATTAGTAAATGATTTTTTGCAACGAAAAAGTTTGTGCTTGGTGAACTCGGAATTCTATGTCAAAATTTGTAAATCTTCTTACGTGACCGATTCCATTTCAAATCGGGCAGGGGTAAAATGTTGACATGTCGAAAATTGTTTTCCATGAAATATGTTGTTCTTTAGGGCAAATAAGGAGACCCATATTTTTTTGTTTCAAGATTTTTTTTTCAGAGTTATGCGCAATATAAATCAGGAACGAAAATCCGCTAAGTCCAAAAAATAGGGTATAAAACTTTTAAAAAATGCTGTGTTTTCTAAAGTTTTTAATATTTTACTATTATTCATCATGCATATGATTGTGTTATTGGTATTTTATCGATATCCAATAATGAAATTGACAAAAATTGAAAAATAACAAAATGACGGCAATTTTTCGAAAAAACTAAAAAGTCAATTTTCTCAAAAACATAATCTTTTTTTTCTTCCATTTTTTTACAGATTACTGGTAATATTGGTAACAATATCTAAGAAGTGTTATGTGCGCTAAAAGACGCTATTCGGCTGCAGAATTTTTGTTTTTAATTTAAAGTAGACATTTTGTCAAGATAGGACATATTTCAATTTATCTAAATTATTTCAAAAAGGGAATACGTCAAAAACGTGACACGCAATAACCAGACATCTCAATAACCCAACATTTCAACAAACCGAGATTTCCATGAATTTTCCCGTATCAGTTTCTTTTCAGTTTTCATTACTTTCAAGTTTTCGAAGTGCTAGGTTTGAACATGTTGGGTTTTTGGTATGCTGCCTTAATATATTTATACATTATCTTTATCTCAAATATGTTTTTAATATAATATTTTTCAATTCACTAGTAACTTTTTGATTTCAAATTTAACGCAATTCACGGCATACTTTTTTCTTTATGTAGTTAATTTGACTCTAAACCCTGAGGTGCAAAAATTGGACTCTTCAAAAATCTGACACTTCAACAACTGACAATTTAAAAACTCGCCAATATATGAAAAATAACTTGAAAGAAACCGATACGTCAAAAGTCATGAAAATGTCGGTTTTTTGAAGTGTCGGGTTTTTGACGTATTCCCTTGTTGAAATAATTTAGATAAAACGAAATATGCCCTATGTTGACAAAATTTCTACTTTAAATTAAAAACAAACAAAAAATTTTGCAGCCGAGTAGCGTCTTTTAGCGCACATGACACTACTGAGATATTGTGACTAATATTACCAGTAATCTATCAAAAAAACAAATGGGAAAAAAGTTGATGTTTTTGACAAAATTGACTTTTTAGTTACTTCGAAAAATGGCCAACATTTTGTTATTTTTCAATTTTTGTCAATTTCATTAGTGGATATCAATAAAGTACCAATAACTCAGTCATATGCATGAGGAATAATAGTAACATATTAAAAACTTTAGAAGATACACTATTTTTAAACAGTGATTTGAAATGGAATGGTGAAACTTTCGTTACTAAATTATACTTTTCACCAAGATGCATATGATTTGCAATCATATGTCCTAATTATGTGGGTAATTTATTGATCTCTATTTTATAGAACCACTGTGAAGATGTTCCAAAAAAGGATGATGTTTGTCACCTTAAAAGTGCAAAACTGATATATTCGTAGACGCAACTTCTGTGTTTACAGTGTTTGCTATACAACAAAAAATTGTTTAGATTCTTTGGACAAGTTTGAGAAAAAAATGTATCTTGTGGACTTTTTTAAATATATAGTTTCTGAGAAAAAAAACTTTGACGATTTTAAAATGTGACATTTTTTACCTCACGAAATATAGATCTTACGAAAGATTCACAAAAGATAATATTTTTCTTTAGAATTGTTCGAGGAATCTATGGATTTTTACCCGACAAAAAAATTCAGGATGTCTTATGTCATATTTCATTTCTACTCCCCGTTGAAACCATCACATAAAGCGAGGAACGTAATTTATTACATTAATTTCAATGATGTGTCTCAATAAAAAAAAAAGTTTTCATATGGCTGTAAACTTGAAAGTTCTGTGGATTTACCCATATAAAATAAGAATTACCCTCTCCCCACCAACTTCGAGAACCAAAAACCTAGAGACTACATTGTTTTCAATCTGTTTTTGAAAACTTATCCTTTAAAACCTGATCAATAACAACGCGAATGACAATATTGATATTTTTTGAGCCTCATTAAAATTTAAACGGATTCCGATTATGTTATCCACCTCAATGAAAAATAAAAAAGGAAACCTGGATAAAATCTACAGTTTTCCATATTCATTTTCGCTATAAAAATTCTTAACCTTTGACGATTGAATTGAAAATTCACTCGAGATACGTGTGGTGGTGTAAGTTCATTGACAAACGAAGAGTCATCTCAAGGTAAAAGAGAATTTTTGCTTCGACGGTTTCATCACCGTTTTGAATTCCAGACAACTCGTTAATGCACTACACACATCCATTCAGTTCTTTAAATTGGAGTTGAATGACTCACGTAATGGTGGAGGTCCTGTTGACCGAATTTCCATCGTGATTGTTCTTCTCCGACGTCGGTTTCGTCGAGCCGATCGAATCCGTCTTGCTGTCACCGTTGCTAGCATCTGTCGGTATCACTCTTGCCGCAGGTTTCACCTTCACTTTGTGATTCACCGGAGGGAAGTCCTGCATTAATAAATCGATAAAAGGCCGTTAAAAAAGAGTAAAAAAAATTTGTCACTTTAAACATTTCATTTTCACGTACATTCGCCCACAAAAGATTTTTAACATCGAACAATCGTGCAACAATCATGCCATAAATAATCAGTATTTTTATTCTCTTTTTCTATAATATAATATTCTCTCTCTATGATTTTTCAATTCATTTTCAATTCTTTACGAAATGAAAATCGTTTTCGTCTTGACCACTCGTATCTTAAATGAATTTTCGCTTCGTTAAAACAACTTTTTGGAGTGACCATTTTACTTAAAAAAAAATTTTTGGGATTTATTTTTGTTCCAAGTGACAAATTTCATTCTAAAAAATAATTAATTTCGAATATTTCTGTATTGGTCACACTATGCAAAAATCATTACAATTAATATATTTCTGGACCAATCAAGTCTTGTATCAAAAAAAAGAACAATCATAAAGTCGGTCGACGTTTATTAAATGACTTACCGTATCACTTTCCTTCTTTCATGCTAAAATTCTCGATATTTGCATTCAGTGTAATTTATTTACCTTGTGCAACGATTCCAAACGTCGTGAAAACTCGAGAGATAAATAGTGAAAATATAAAAATAACATAATACGTAGGATAAAATAAAAAAGAGATGTAATTGAAAACGCAAAAAAATAATTTGTCTAAATGTAGTCTTTCGTTCATTTTTCCAGTGTTTAAAAGTGACCTTAAATTCTAAAAGCAAACGTGCACTAAAAGATATGCTGATATTTGTGCAGTAAAAAAATAAAAGCTGTTGTTTTAAAAGTCTTGTTCTAGTCATTTTTTTTGCAGTGATAGTAAAAAATAATAATTTCGACCATGAGAAAAATTTTCTTGGTACTTTCATATTGTTTAACAAAAACTTGTAATGTTCAAACTATTTTTAAACAAGTAGTAATTTATCAACGGAAATGTTTGCACGATTTAATCCTGATGCAGGACTCGTAGCTTGATTTCCATATAAATTTTTCTCAATGTCATGAAAATGATATTATGATGCAAAATAAAAGCTCAAAAATGTTGCATGATTAGAAACTTAAAAAACTTAAACTTTACATGCAGATCCTCGCCGACTGGGCGCTGATTGATGAGCGTGATGGAACCTGCCGGTAGCTCCTTAGACTTAGATCCCTTGGTGATGTCACGGAATTCCTCGGTGTATTCCTGCGTAATGGCAAGGCAAACACACAATCACATGCACGCATTCCGATGCGTCTAATAGTCTCTATTAATTTGGAATGAGCAAACGCAACTCGAATAGTTCGCATACGAACATCCGGTCAACGTTTCTCTTAAAAGTAACGGCCAGTATGTGTTTTGCATCTAACATCGAATGCGCATTCGCTATTACCAATTAGGCGACATTCAGAAAATTGTTTGTCCTTTTTGGTAAATATTAGACAGGGAGAAAAATTAAATGATTATGACATTATTTGTAGTGTAGAACAGGAAACATCGAGATATTTTTGAATACGTAAAGGAAAGTCGTTTAAATGAAAAGCTACACTGATGCTAAAATAATAAATGGTATATATGTAAATATTACAGCTTCACGATATATCCGCAATATGACATTTTTCTTAATGTTCGTTGGGTCGAAATTAAAGTAATCTATTTTTTTTCAATGGATGATTTTCTTAAAAAGAACACATCGATTCCTCTTACGAAAAACGGTTTATTTCGAAAATTTTACGAAGAGTCGTTCATTTCGACATACATTATAAAGATTTGATGATTTCGTTTCAACTCCATTCCCTTTTATTCTTATCTCGCTCCCCTCCATCCCGCCCGCTCTCTCTCTCTCTTTTAACTGATATGTATCGAATTAATCAATCTTCCCCTCTCTCCTTGTCCATAATATAATAATAAATACGAATTCAATTAATGAATCTTGCCCCCTCCCCTCCCTCTCTCTTTCAATCTCCACCGACTCTCTCTCTTTCTAAATAGATATGTGTTATAAATGAATCAATCTTCCTCTTTCTCCCTTTCCCTAAAATATTAATTAATATCATAATAAATATGTATTCAATTAACGATTTATTCCCCTCCCCCCTTTCCTTCTCTCGACCCCCCCCCTCTCTTTCTCTCTTAACAAATGTGTATTGAATTGAACAATCTTCTACTTTTTCCTTCCTTCTCCTCCCCCCTCTCTAAAACAAAAATTATAATCTCTATCTAACTTTGTCTCTCTCTCCCTCTCACCTTTCATTCAGTTACTTATTTAGTTTTTAGTTTCGAAGTAAATACACCGTTCTAAGCTTCTAGCTCTTGAATGTGTACATATCATCTGTATTTTATAACGCTGTATATTTACACTTACTTTAAGACCACATCATTTTAAAATAAATCAATCTCCCTTGCTTTTTCTCACTCTCTCTTTTTCTCCCCTCCCTCCTCTCTCTCTCGCTCCCTCTCTCTCTATCTCTTACTCTTAAATAATCTCTTACTCTAACACGAGGTAAAGGAGTAGAACGGGTTATACGTGAAGATAATGAATGAGTTTTTGAGGTGAATGTGAAAATCTGCTTGGTTTGCGATAAAAACTAATTAACCTTTTAGGCTCACGTCGAATTGAATGTGTTATTGTAGTTAGTGTCTAAATGAACGACTATTCGCTGCTCAAGGTCTAAATAAACGAGTCTTCGCTATACATTTTGAAATAAACATATCTTCGCCAGAGGTGCTGATATGTTAAAAAAACACATCATAAACATATGATATGGCATATGTTTAGGTGTTCTTCTTGACGTTGGTTCATTAGTATTAAAGATTCTGCAATCTTGTGTATGAAATCTTAATGTTGAATTTGCTCTTTTTGAGAGAATCACCCATAAATGTCTTATTGAATGTTTGTTACATAACAAATTGATAGATTTTTAACATTAAATTGAACTTGTAGCTTTTTTACAAAATATTCAACATAAACTGGAGTAACTAAGTGACAATGATTTATTTAATGTTCATTTTTAAAAGATGTCAATATTATCAGCTGCTTAATTTTTAAGTCATATATGAATATTCTAGTTGTGGTCTCGTATGGGCTTTGAAAAAAATACGACACGAGACCGTGAAAAATATTGGAATATCGTGAGGCTTCAATACTTTTGTTAGAAGCAGATTAATTTAGATGAAAATTGTTTTCATAACTTAAAATTCGTGTAAATAAAAATAATGAATTTATGTTTTTTTAATAAAATTACATCCGTTCCATATATGTTTTTCTCCCTGAATTATACGCATAATTAATTGAATTGTACAAATTTATGAATTCGGTTCAATAATTCAAGAAATATGTAAATATCTAAAACAAACATTACTAATAATTAACTGACTAAAGTTCTATTACTACACATTACCAAAGTGAAAAATATTATATCATCTATAAATAATTCTAGGCAATAAAAAACATTAAAATACAATAAAATAACCAATTGTATAATCTTGAAATTATAATTAATTCGATCATTCATTTATGTCTGAAATATTCAATCTAATATATTTTTGTACGATATTTGAAATACAGTTATTAAATATATTTCAGGTAATAATAGCAAGAATGTTTAATATGTTGACTTCTAAAAATGAGACCTTCAATTGCAGCAGTAATTTATACAACTTATTTATTGGAATTGCTATAAAACCATGATTTAGAAAGATGAGTGAACGTTGCTGAATTATGCGATAATAAAAAATGTAATCATGGATTCAAATATTAATTCTCTACTTTTTAAGAAGATCTAATCGAATTCTATGAATCGAATTTGTGTGAAGAGTAACTACTTTAAACAGTTCAGTGTTTTTAACGAGAAATTTATTTAAATGTTAATTAAAAACTTTTTGATTCAATAAAAAAATGAAAAATATTATTAATCTACGGGCTTGATTTATACCAACAAAATTTCCAAATTTCGTTTCCAAATGTATTGCAATTTTGTCAGTTTGCTGAATATTTCGGGACACTTTTAGCCTGATTACCATATCAGATTTGACACATTGAGAAAAATGTATTTTACGATTATAACTCGTTATGTTTTAAAAGTCATATACTAATCATGAAAAGAAATATTATGAATGTTAAAATCTCATGTTAGTTATTAAAAATCAGCAGTTTTTCATTTCTTTTAGGACCATTTTAAGGCGATTTGTTTGCTTACTACAAAAAGAGAGTTTATGTTGACAAAATTACAAAATCAGTTGCAAAATAGGGATTTTATAGCTATTGCATAGAATTTTAGTATAAAATTTATCAGAATTTCTACAAACTTACTGAAATGTACTATTTTTAAGCAATATTTTGCACTGATTTAAGTAATTTTTTTAACGCTCACTAAACAGACTTACAAGATTGTATACAAATTTTATTACTCGCTAATAACATCTTTTTGCCCTATAAGTAATAGTCGATTCTGATAGGATTTTTATTCCAGTATCCGAATATGACCGTCAAAATAGCATTTTTATTCTATAGTATAGGTGTGAAAAATCGATAACGATATTTTACCCATTTGCCTTTCAATTTGGTCAAAAATTAGATCCCCATCAATATTTTGACATACATATTTGGATCCTGCTTGCAAAATCCTATTAGAATTGACTCTTAGGTACTAGTGAGACAACAACGTTTTTGCAGGACTCTTTACGTCTTTGACCTTCAGTATCTCAAAATCTATAGCCAATTGAATATTTTGGTGGTCATATTTGGATTTTGGAGCAAAAATCCTACCATGTATCAGCTCTTATTTATAGGGAAACATGAAATTCTTACATTGTGTCAAGTCTGTAGATTAATGTTTACATATTTCACTGAACATTCATTTTTTTATTTTTCAGCTTATCCAGCAACGAACCGAAAATAGCCCAACTCAAAATGGAATTTATTGCTACAAGATATTCTCATTTTTAGAAATTATCATATTTAATGCAAGAAAAAATAAAACTGGCCATTCTTTCAAATATAACTAAAATAATATTATACTAAAATTAAAAACTTTCGAAATTGTTACTTCAAAGCATTGTTTTTCGATTAGATTAAAATCAATTATAAAATGAACCAAAACTTATTTAGTAACAATTTTTTAGCAAAACGCAAAACAATTAATATAAAACTATCTTCGTTATGAAATTGGAATAACTGGGAAGGTTCGAACAACGAACATTAATAGCAGAAAGTAAAACGACTAAAGGGACATGCGAATCTTGAAACTTGCGATTTACCTCGAACTGAGGCCAATTCATAGCCATGTTAACCCCGTAGTTGTTCGACCACCATTTCAGATCCTTTTCGTGATCTGCGTTGTTGACCGTGTGATAGAATTCTTCGTAAATCTGCGGAAGCCTGTGAAGAAGAATTATTATCGTTCATTATCATGGATCAAGAGAAAAGAGAGTGAAAGTCTTTTAATTATTGGAAATTTGGCGGAAACGACAAAAGTTTCCAACATTTGCATAAGTGTTTTAAAATATGGGGCATTTGGCTGAGACCAAAAAGTAAATAATAAATTTAAAACACATTGAGAAAAAGTAACTTTCTCAACATCTTCTAGTGCTTGAACGGTGCTGATTTAACATAGCAAAATGATGGAGTTTTATCGTGTGAAGGAACTATGTCATTATTGTATGCGAAGCAAAAAGTTTTTACTTTACGATGTTTTTGCAGTATGGTGAAATCACGTAGAATTATTACGTACAAAAGTCATAAATTTTAATATTACTTTAAAAAAATTGGAACATTATGTTGCATTGTTTTTTTAATTTACTAAGCAGATGGTTTTGTGTTTAAAAAGACAATTTTTATCATTATATTATTTTTCTATTGATCATGATCAATAATTCTGCAGAACTACTTATTCAGTGAATTTACTTATCAATTCATTTTTTTCCTATTCTGACATTACGTCGGGTTTTCAGTAAAAAGTTAACATTTGCAGACTATTATATATGCCAAGTAACGAAAATAGATTACTCACACGCAATTAAATTAACCATTCATGCAGTTCATTTTTAACGATCGAATAGATCTTAATAACTCGCTTTTTTAAGTTAATTAACCCATTTTAACATTTTCTTACTACAGTTTTCAACGATTGTGTTTGTGTGAGAAGTACCTCGAAATGTCCAAACTTTTATTAAATTTTTCCAAAAATGCAAGGGTAAAAAACTGATTATTTCTACAAAACATGGATTTTTAATTTTTTTCGGTTTTCTGTCATTGAAATTGTCTTAGAATTCCGGTTTGAAATAAAGAAATCATATCGTCGAGACTTGAGCTTCCAAATTTTACTACGAAAGTAAAAATAAAAGCTTCCAAAATGGCGGCTAAAACATGAAGAAAATCTGAAAAATATTCAGCAATTTTTTATTTGAAACTTCGGAGAAAATGTTGTTGAACACAATTTTGATAGAATTGGTGAAGAAATATGGTGCAATTTTACAGAATATTTTTAAAAAATTTCAAAATTTCAAAATGATGAAAAATTATATAACTTTTCACATTCGGTAAATATTTAAACTTATTCTATGACTATTTCTACGAAGTTTTTATTCAACATCATTTTCAAATAAATTTATCCAAAATTTCCCCCGATTTTTTCGTGTTTGATACTTTTTCCCTCCATTTTCAAGATATTAATAGCACATTTTAAAATTCGATTTCGAGGATAAGATTTCTCTAGATCACAAAGAAATTCCGAAACGATTTCAATGTGAATAAAAGGGAGACGACAAAAATACATTTGAAAAATCTATATTTTTTAGAGACTAATGATATGTAATTTACATGGTTGCATTTTTACAAAAATTAATTAAACAATTCAAAAAGTTCATTTAATTTAACGTTAGATATGCCCGTTTGTAACTTTTTCTTTAAAAGAATCTTTTTTACACAAAATACAAGCGTTAAAAAATTGAGTGTAATAGTGTCCATTCACGGCTATAATATAAAAATCGTTGTGATTAAGAAAACATAAACTTATTTCAGATTACTAGAAATTCCAAGCCTTGTTACTATATCTATGACTAATTAACGTGGTGATTATTTAGTAGCACGTTAGTAAATAAATGATTAATAAGTAATTTTTACTAATTAAACAAGCAAAAGGGGTTGCTTAACTAAACCAAATATTTAAAAATTTTTTAAAACTTTTATTACTAATTTCAAATATTGAATAAATATATCAGATTTAAGGAAAAGTTTGTATTTCATAATGTTCTTTTATTCAAGCCCTCGAAATAGTTAATTGTAGCAGTTACTATTGATAATACTGTTAATCCTACGTTATGACTCCTACATAAGTAGCAAAATTTGATGCACGATGAGTGATCTATAGTCTATATTGTAATTATGCATGTACTTATGCACTGCAACAGTAGTATGCATCGACTCCGAGGTCAAGTCGTGCGTATTTTTATTCAGCAAATGTAGTTTTATATTTCCATGTCTGTAGTCTACTTATTTATATAGCTTAGTTTAAACACGTAGTTACTAAAAATAATATTTAACTACCGAAGTTATAAAAAGTCATACAATAATATAAAATAAAATATGCTAAATCATAAATTAACTAGGCAGCATTCATGAATGTTAATAAATTATTTCTATTACATTTCAAGTTAGGCTACAAGCAGATCACCTGACGTATTATCCGTTTAGGGTTCAAATGTGCCATTTTTTATCACTCCATATTTGTGATTTTTAGAGACGCCATAGTGAAATTCAGTTCGTTTTTCTAAAACGTGGACAAAGTTGTAAATTTACAGAAATGTTTCGTTCATCATTGGCCAATAAAAAATGACTACATGTTTCGAAATTTTTCTCATAAAATTTAAATGCTTGAATATTGTGTCAAACTTCATGAAATAAATACATTTGGGCATAAAATTAGCAAACTATATGTATTCTAATCTACATGCATAAGATTGAATTGTTATTTGAAAAAATAAGTCTTGAATATTCTTGTCGATATCGCAAAGACGTTTAGGACAAATTTGACAGTACTCAATTAAAATTTCTAGTTTAAGTATTCAGGTAGATTTCAAATATCTTTGTTACCATATTTTTTAAATGCTGAATAATAATTTCGTTCTTACGACTTTTAAGACCGACGAAAAGTTCAAAATACGTTTGTGATCACTGCTGTCTTTGATGTATTATAACTTAAGACCTCTAGAATGGCTTTTAAAAAAAAGGTCGAGAATTTTGATTATATATTTATTTTGATATATATATATATATATGATGTTTTAATGATTTAGAATTGTATTCGTTCAAATTGCTGTAAGGAGAAGCCAAAAGTTTAGAAATATGCAGATTACGGACGTTGCCAGTCGCAGCGATACTTTTGTTTTATTTTGATTTGATTACTTTTTATCGAGTTCTTTCATTATTGACATATTATCGCTATTCAAAGTACTTTTTGAGTTATAAAGGTTTGAAGTTTTCCAAAATGCATTCTTACTGAAAATATTAGGGGGATCCGATTAATGTATTTTCTTTAAACCAATTAATTGGTCTCATTATTCCGCGCACAAAAGTATTAAGGTTATGATTACTGAAAACTAAATAATATTTTACAAGATATTCTACATTTTGTGTCAAAAAATTGTTAACTTCAAACCTTTATAACTCAAAAAGTACTTGATAAAAAAATATTTTATTATAGTGTTTTGGAAAGCTCTCGAGATAAGCTATAAGAATATGCAATAAAATGTAGGGGGTTCTATTTAAAAAAATAAGATTGACCTTGAAATGACCTTGAAGGACATGGTCAAGGTCAAAGTCAAGGTCATCATCTTACTCCCCGCTTGAAACCATACAACTTTGCTATTGGACATTTTCTCCTAAGTGCATTCTAACTGAAGATATTAGGGGGGTCCGATACTTTTCGATGACCCTGTATGTATACATACGTAATATAAGCCCTAGAATAACATTTCAAGGCCAACTTGACTTTTGAATACAAGAATCAATATTTTTGGCCACAGAAATAGAAAGACCTGGTCATTTTCGTTTCCCTATGACCTTGATATTAAAAATGACTATCCTCTTTTCGATTTTCATCCTAAAAGAAAAACTTTCTTCAAAATATATTCCTCGAAATTTCCAGTGCCATTTCCATACTTTTTTATCAGTTTATTTAGAAATTACACTGCGAGATCCTACTCTACTGTAGGGTAAGAGGGATAGTTGACATGTTACAAGTGTGAGGTAAGAATTGTAACTGGTAGAGGGATGTCACTAATGTGAGGTTCTTCTGTAAACTCCAACATTATCGGTATTTACTCAACGAATCTATTTTTAGAAAGCCACCCATCGCAACATAATTTCCAAAGATATTTTTCAGAGTAGGGAGGCACAATTTAAATAAGCTTCAGCAATTGCGAGACTTCTTTTGGAATAAAACCACGCGAAACCGTTAATATCGAATGAGTGAGTCATCAAATAAACACAAAACCATCGATAATATGGATATGATTTAATTAAATTATACCAATAAAAAGAGCATTCGCGAATTTGCAAAAAAGTTCCCGATCGACTTACGTAGGGTCCTGAGATATGTTGAGGCATTTGTGGATGCCGAAGAGCACTTCTTTGAAGAACTGAAGCCGCTGTGCCTCCATTTCCTGGCACTTATCGAATACTTGCGTCATGTCTTCCATATACTTTGAATTATAGCGGTTGATTTCCAAGAGTGCCGCCTGGTACTTTTCCATCGCTTTTTGCACTTCCTCTTTCGACTTCTGCACGCGGTCCTGCATCTTCTTCACCTGAGGGGCAAAAATTACTAGATTTCATATATATTCAAAAAGATTGTCTACGATTACCGTCGATTTATGGTGCATCGAAGGTCGAGATTCGCACTTTCGCACAGTAAACGATATATTAAACTTTTCATCAGGCAATTGAATACTTACAAGTAAGCAATATGCCAAGTTTCATCTTACAAAATTGTAAATTTACCCTAACTATGAATTACTAACTTTTTAAACATCAGGTAAGTATAAATCTCGACCTTCGTTTAACTTCTAAATATGTATAAAGATCCATAAAATCGTGAATGAGCATTAAAGCCATGAATGTCCATCGACAGAAATAACATATGTAGGGAAGAAATGCGATGACACAAGAATGATTCGACATGATGACTTTTCCAACGCGAAAAGCCTTGAAAGTGTCTTGATTTTGCACATCGGCATCGGCAGCGTGTTACTACATGATCTACGGCCGGCAGAAACTATATGTGATGATGATGACGTCAAAATGCGCTAATAACGATTTAGCAAGCAAAAACTTCCACAGACTCGAAATCTCGATTGCTTTTTTTCTCATTTTTTTTTGAAAAACTAGCGTCGCATACGCTACACGTTCTAATATTCGCAAATTGGTCGTTATTCGAAAAATCTTTTTTCTCCTTACCGTGAGAGCTTTCTGCAATGCGAATGAGAGAGTGAGTGTGAGCGCATAATGGAAGAAAAGGACGAATTAATATAAATTCATGCGAACATGCAACCTTCTGGAATATTACATACAAACTGAACGTCGTCTATCTTAGATTTCCTAAGGGACTTTCGTATTCGCAGGCCCCATGCATCACAGCCACATTTTGACATCTAAAAACGTCGTTACGTACTTTTTACTATTGTGACCCGTGGTTCCTACTTCTCTTTATTCCCGTCCAATACACATACATGTTTTGGGCGATTTTTTAAAATTCATTTTTTTTAGCAATCGAATATTATTTGGTAGTAACCATGTTTTTCATCTTTTAAAACGAAAATACTTATTGGCAAATGCAACTGCGAACGAATTTTATAATAATTAAACCTGATTAACTCTTACTACAAAAATAATTGTTACTTATATTGAATATGAACTAAAATTTATTATTTACATTAACAAAAATGTTAGTGTTAACTGTTGTGGGGTGTGAAATGTAATATTGAATATTAAGTAGTCACGTAATCTTAATATTCATTTATTTGATTTGGTATGGAGTGTGAAACATACAGATTTTAAAATTGAAGTTAGTTTATGACATTAAACGTTTTTCTTCATAACTAAGAAAAAGCGCATGTAATTTCATTGTTTTTAAACGTTTGTTATTAACAACAAACATTAAGAAGTAATTTATTAAACACGCAAATAAACATAATTGTCACGTTTTCATGACAAAAAGTATAATATTATAATTACTAAAAATTACATTAAATAATGCTAATAAAGTATTAAAAATAGATCATGCATTGTAATAAATATTTGTTTTAAGCGTCCAACAAATGTTATATAATGTAATTTTGATGTGGGTCAAAAAACCGACAAATTAAAAAGCCGACAGGAAAAAACCAACAGTCAAAAAATGACTGTACGTTTGCTTATATGTCTATTTTTTTATGTGTCAGCTTTCTGACTATGGGCTTTTAGACTGTTGGTTTTATGACCGTCGGTTTTTTACCTGTCGGTTTTTTGATTCGCACTCTTTAATTTTACATTATTTTATGCAAATATTATAGTAATTATTGAAAGTTTTCAACACATATTTCTTAGTGTCTTCAGAATTTTAGTTTGTTTTAAAGAACTAAAGAAAAATTATAAAAATAACTTTGAAATATTCAAATACTTTATCATGCAAGAACGAGGCGTATTAAAAAATGACTACGATTTACTTTTCGCAGCTACTTGTGACCGACCCGTTTATAAATTTTAACAGTATAATAATTACGAACACAGAATAATTCTGATTTAGAACATGCGAAATTCTTTTTTTTTTATCATAGAAAGAAGCAACATGCACGACATAATTATTGACATACGTTGCCAGAGTTATTATCTGAGCCTCGGGCAGTCTGAAAATAACGATTGCTAAAGAACACTCTTCTCTGCTAGTAATAACGATTTTTTATTTAGGATTCGAAGAGATAAACGCAGACCGAGTTCGCACTTGACTCTTAATTATAAATTTACGCTAATCGTTTTCTTATTTCGTACGAGCGGTCGATAATTTCCGCACGTTTTACGTCATTGTTAATCACTGCATTTTGTCTGAGAGCATGGCCTTTATTTCTCTTCAAGAATAAATATGCCTGATTAAATCAAACGTTTTTAGTACCTGCTGCATTAAATTCCTGAAATGACACTCGACTCTATTATTATTCACTGCCTCATTGAATTTCTCGGAGTGAGCATTGAGATAACCGTATACAAGACATTACTTTTTTATAATCTTATTTGTTTTTCGGTAAAAATCTCGAAAATAATTCAGATCAACTGGGTTTTCCAGTGATCATTTATGTCCTTATGTACAGAGATCTAGATATATAAAATCTATAAAAATATATAAAAATAGATCTAATGTCAGATCTTGACAGATTCTGTTACAGATCTTGTAAGATTATTTTGAGTTTGTAATATCTCGGACAAAATATATAACTGAGATCAAATCTGATTCTTTTCCCCTGGGAATATACCAACTTTCATTATTATCATAATAACAGTTTATAATAATATGCAGTAACGACATTGCAAGAGATTTAAATGGATTAAATATTGAATATGATGTGGATATGGAAATATTAAACAAATATTCATTAGTGCACATTATTACAATTCAAATGTTAACATGTTCCACTGTTAAGAACAACTTACATGTTCCGCAATTTCTTCTTAAATGTAATTACTACTGCACGTAATAGTTAAAATAGAATTTTCTTAATTATATGCAAATAATTGTATACAATTAAAAAAAAACTTAAATTTCTTAGAGTGACAATTCACTTTGACTTTTACGAAGTGAAAATTGATCCACTCTAGCAAAAGAGTGAATCTTCCCTCCATACAGAGTGAGATTTCACTCCTTTACTAAATTTTAACTCCATCGAGTGAATTTTTATTCCAAAGCTACATGATTGGAAAATGCCTTTAAAGTTTCATACAGAATCTCCTAATTTTTTTATTTAAAATTAAATTACTCTTTAAAGTCCTTAGTATGAATATTGAGCTACTCTCTCACGAAGAGTGGAATTTTCAGTGTACTTAGAGTGATAGTCCACTCTTCGTGGACTAGGAGTTAAATGTCACTATTAAAAAACAACTCTTTATAAAAGAGTAGTTCAATTTCCACTCCAAGGAATTTAGAGAGTCATGGATGCGCAATAAAAAACATTATTAACTAATGTTAAAAGTTTGAATTATATTAAACAAAAACAATTGATAATCAAGGTCAATTACTTATTACCTGATTTGTCCTAAAATTTATGTTTCAATGTATTCTTATATATATTATCTTACAACATGATTATTCCTCGTTACTAGAAAAAAAAAAGTCTGACTGGTTAGAGACTTAAGGCATATTTTACCTTTTCTCACTTTTCTGTTCAAAAGAATATTTCCTTCGTTTTTCGTACATTGGTACAAGTATTTTAAGAAAAAACATCATCGAGTCGTACTAAACAATCTGATTTTTCTTAAGAAACGCATGCGGGTACTTTGTTTTGCCCTATAAAGTGTTATTTACAAGATTTTTATCTTTCAAATGCTGATAAAACGTGATACTTAATCAGAGTTTCAATCTACTGGAGTAATGGTAAATAAAAAATCGACAAGTTTTTTACGGAATAATTTTTCAAAAAGTTGTTCCGAGCAACCATAGAAATATGGTAATTTTTTGCATTCATTGAAATGCTTTTTCCAAGTCGGTTTGGAGACACTCCATTCCTTTTTTATGGATTTCATTAAATTCCATTTTTTTAGTGGAAATTGAGCCACTTTTTTATCAATTGAAAATTTCACTCTCAGTGGCTGAATTTTTATTCCAAGGAATTTAGAGTAAGGAAACATTGGCAAATACTTCCTGCAACTGTTATTCAACAGTATTTACCTAATTTTACCAGCTTAAAACATTGAATAAATAAGGATTTAGCTATAAATATATGGATTAGTTTAACATACGATATAAGGAAATTAAACAAAAATTAAAAATAAAGGGGAAGACGGAGTCTATCATCTTTTTGTTTTGTATTATATAAGGTAAAAAGTAAAACGACACGACTATCATCAAGTGTCATTTGTAACTTTATCTCATTGTGCAACTTTTCCCGTAGATAAAAAAAATGCGGCGTCGTATGTTATTGGAATGCTATATTTTATTAAAAGACATTTATTATAAAAGTAGTTAAATTTCCTGATTTATCTACTATTTGTCGGTCATCTTTTTTCACCAAAATCACGAAAGAATATTTTTATCATATGTTCTTCCTCCAACTTTAGTTGAATTTCAAAAACGAAATTGTTTACTGCCATATAAATGATAACTTGAATATAAAATACATACTTTCAAAATATTTCATGTGTTTAATTAAGGGTAACTTAATCTTCGTAAATAAATTTAAACATCATGAATAAATTTCAAAAATTACTAGGTACATTCTTTGTAATTGTTAGTTATTCTTATTCAATAATCATACTTACATAATATAAAAAAAAACCTTGCTACTTTTGGTTACAAATAGTTTAATCAAAAACATTTACATTGAAATATTAAATATACCAGTACTGAAAAAAAATACATTTAACTTTCACCGTAACACATTTGACCCGAAAGTAGAAAAAGAATTCTGTATAGTTAGTTAATATCTGCAAACAAATCTTGTTCGTGTAGTTAAATTTACCACTATTATCGCAGTTAATAACACAGCCCAACAATAATGTAAGAATTTAATGTTGCCCCATAAGTAAGAGTCGATTCTGATAGGATTTTTGCTCCAGAATCCAAATATGATCACCAAAGTATCCAATTGGCTCTAATTTTTGAGATATTGAAGGTCAAAGAGGTAAACAATTCGATTCTAGGCATTTTTGAGCATCTACTGACAGCCTAAAAGAATGATGTTGACCCACCAGCAACAGTCAATTCTGATAGTATTTTTCCCGCAGAATCCAAATATGTACATCAAAATAATCAATTAAACCTAGTTTTTGATGAAATTGAAGGTCAAACGGGTATAAAACCACGTTTTTGGACATATTTCACATATTTACTCTAGGATGCGACTAAAAAAATGCAAAATGGCGGAACCATTCTGCCCAACGAACTTTTTGAAATTCGAATGACTTCAAACTCGTTATCGTACTTGACTATTTTTCGGGAAAAAATCTGAATAAAGACTCTAAAACACGATTTCTTACCCCTTTAACTTTCAATTTAGCAAAAAATTAGGCCCAATTCGATATTTTGGCGTACATATTTGGATTCTGTCGGAAAAATCCTGTCAGAATTGACTCTTAATGGCCGGACAACAGCATTTTATTGTGCTGTGAACAGATGCTCAAAAATGCCTAGAATCGAATTGTTTACCCCTTTGACCGTCAATATCTCAAAAACTTGCGCCAATTAAACATTTTAGCGGTCATATTTGGATTCTGGTGCACAAATCATATCAGAATCGACGCTTACTTATACGGCAGTAAAATTTAGTTGGGCTATGTAATTAGCGATTAAAATTCCAGTTAATTTTTTAAATTTGGTGAAAGTCAAACCTGACTTGTACATTTCCGTTTATTAAAAACTACATTCTTTTAACTACTTTAGATCAATTGCTGCCCCTGAATGTCGTTGCTACTTAGAACTTTCTGAATCATGTAGAGTATTTAAAAAATAGTCAAATTTGTTACAAATTTCACAGTCATTGTGAAAACGTCATTGATCTCTATAACTACTGGATAGTTAGAATGCCGTCACCAACTTGATTAGTCGTTTGCAGTATGCGCGGATCCGGAGGATGTATGCCACGAATCGGTCCGAATTTTCCCGGATTTATCGAAACTAAATATGTAAACTAACGGGATTTTTATTCTATTTCATCACCATCAGCTGCAGGAATTGCATCACTGCATCTCCAACGATTAAATTCTACCATAAGTACGCATACTTTCAGCAATTAAAAAATCATCATTCATAACAGGTAATGATGTTCGTGAAGCATCGGGCAATTTCGACAAAAGTCGGAGCATAATTCCTCCAGATTTCAAAAAGTTCAATTAACATTCAAGTAATATTCACTATCCGGTAGTTATCGAGATCAGTAAAGAACATGAAAAATTTTAATTAAAATGAGATTTCGTTATTGGTATGGGATCATCTGACACCAAACCATCTTCGTATGGGTTATTACTCTAATGTAATTAAAATTAATGCTATAAATATATAGAAAATAGTATATATCAGTACTGTTCAGCAAAATTAATTTCTGAATTTAATTAGAGTTTTCCATCTCTCGAGAAAAAAAATGCACATCGTAAAAAATAAATTTCTCGAAACATAACTTCAAGGATAAAAAATGTTTTCCGGTTTTGCCAGTTTCGAACGCGTTATCGTATACATATTTGCTTGTGCAGTGACGACGCACCAAGGAATTGATTAACTTTCGAATTAGAAAAACGAGGAAAAATCGAAATACCTGATCCGGAGAAAGTGAACTATCGGCCGATGCGTTTCGCTCCATATTTGCCGCGGTTCGTTCCGTTTTGCAACAATTGTGGTATTCCGCTTTGGCCTTCTCGACTTTTTGTAACAGCTTCGCCCATGGCTTCTGCGCTCTTTTAAAAGAGTCCTCCATCTCCTTGCGCTCCTTAAGCGTCATCATTGACTGAAATTATACAATACTGTATTAATAAATGTATATTAAATACAACTAAAGTAATGATCTCATAAATCTCTATCTTCATTTCTTAATATTTCATGAAAACCATTGCGGTAATTAAGATACATTTGGTCAAAATTTAAATAAGTTGTAGCATGAAGCAGGCACAAATCATTAGATTTTTTTAGAATATCAGAACCGGTTCTATGCATAACTATGTACCAGCTGATTATGCACTCAAATTCTATTTTATAGGCTTATTTAAAGTGTATTTTAATGACATTTCAAATTATACGGAAAAATGTCTTATTCGCTTAAAAAAATAGTTCAATACCCGTTGAATGAAAAACAGATGATTGATCATCATCAAACTTTATATCTTTTAGCAGGAATATGTCAATAAAATTTAAAAATCATTGTTTATATTTCCATTTCCTAAAGCCCTGGTCGAAATTTGTCCATTTTTTCTTAGACAGGCCATTTTCCCTATACCTTTAACATGGTAAATAAGAATGTTATACAAGAATTGTAAAAAATATGTTTTCATTTCTATCAGGGAGAGAATAGTATATATTCAAAATACTATTTTTATCGCATCACATTTTACTAACAACTCTGTGGGTAAAAAATAGAAAAAAAATGATGAATAAAACTGCATAATAAGTGCACCACCTGGAAACAAAATTCTACATGGATATTTTGACGCATTTCGCCTCCTTGTGATAATAAATTTTTGCAGTGGAATATATTAATTGAGCTAACTATCTTGAAAAAAATGGTCAAAAATACGTTTTTTTATTTTTTTTCGGATTTACTTCAAATAATACGCTTTAACAAAAACATATTTTTAACTTAAAATTAAGAACATCGTTTATAAGTTTTCTTCTCCGTAATAATCAAAGTAATATCAATTATTAATTAAGCCTATACGAAATTAGGCTATTATAAAAAAGCAGGGTTTTTTGGCGAACCTCCGGAAGATATACAAGTTAATACTTGAACCCATGTAACTTCTGGAACTAACTGTGACTAAATTATTAATAGTTCTCGTTTACTTTATGCAATGTAAAGAAAATGCATATACAGAATATATATATACAGAATTTCATTCTCTCCATTTTTTATTCTAATTTATATTTGTAATCGATAGTAAATGAATAAAATTCGATAATATATTTGTAAAAATTTTGGACGGTGCGTCTTAACCCTTTAGGGACCAAATACCGTAAATTAAAAAATACAAAAGTTGCGAGCATTTATTTAAGATATTTTTATGAATTTCAAGAGCCGCTGACTCCAAATTTGAAGTTAGTTTTCAAAAATTCAAAATGGTAGAACTAACATGATAAACGTATTTGCTAAAATCAAACGGAATGACTTCATTCTTGATACTTTAAGGTTTTTTGGGTCACTGATTAGGGGTTGTGGATCGGCCGTTTTGAACTGTTGAAGGCTGACAGCAGATTTGGACTCAATGACCCCAAAAACCACCGGGTAACAAGTTTAAAGTGATTTCATTCGGATCAATCGATTGAATACATGCGACTATGATTTTGAACAAAATAAGATATAATATAGCAGGCATATTTGCGTTGCCATTTTGAAATTGAATTTTTATAGTAGTTCTATCTTCTAGACTAAACATTTTTTACGCAATATTTATAAATATCTGAGGTATTCTAAAGTGGAAAATGATACAGAAATAACGATAAGTGAAAATAAACCTAAAAAATTCCGGATTTTTGATAATAAATGTTTGCAATTTTGTTATCCTTAAATTTGGAACATTTTTCAATCGACCATCCGAAAGAGCAAGGTTTGGGCAATAAGAAATGTCAATTCGAAAGTTTTTTCACTGCATTTTACTACTATAAAGTACTGTCAAACTCTTCATATTAAATTTATGTACATTTTTTCCTTAAAAAGTTAACCACTAGTGACTTTTCTGTAAACAAGAAAAAATCGGCGGAGGTATTTTAGATAAATTTCATTTTTCATATTAGCTCTTCGCGGCATATATTTATCTTTACACGGAAAACAGCTGAGATTTGTTGCGCGGGGGTTTTTGAGGTCGCTAATTACGAATTCGATATCGTCTTTAAAAAATTTCAAAATGGCGGATTCAATTTTGTGAAAAAAAAACTATTAGTATACATCCAAGGAAATTAAATTTGAAGAAATCCAAAGAAGCTCAGTGGAGCTTTCGTAATCGTCTGAAATTCGGAAATAGGGGTTTTGAGAAAAATAATTCTCAAATTTGTAATACATAAAAATTACTACACATTCAAAACTTATTGTAAATAACTCATAACTCTAAAGATTCTAGTTGCTTCAAACCAAACGATTAAAACGTAAATAGCACTTAAAAAGTTCCCCAAAGACTTAGTTTTATTATGGAAAGTATATGAACAACATTTTTTTTTTGATATAATTGAAAAATAACGAAAAATTGTTAAATCTTGTTAAAAAATTCAGACAATTCTAAATAAACGGGATACCCAAATAGAAACTAAATTAAAGCACTGATCAGGAACTTATTTCTCAAGTACTTTTAGTTGATTAAAATACAGATTCATTTGTTTGTCGTTCAATACATATATTATTCTAAACAAAACAAGTAGGCCATATGTTGCTTCAAATAATTGGATCTAACTTAAATAATTATCTTTAAGCCTATCGGAAGAATTTAAAATATATATTAAAATGTTCTGCCTCGTTACTCATTGGAAATGTATCGGATGCACCATTTAATGCTTATAATTATTCGAAATTACTCCAATCCTGCATAATAAAGTCATAATCAACTTCGATTAAGAACCTTCCGTGCAGCAATCAAATTAATCGAAATCGGCACTTAAAATAAAATTCTAATGTATTGTTTTTATTGTAAGATTTTATCAGTAGAGATTACATCCGCGGGAATGACAAAACAAGAGATCGCTTTACTAGTCACTCAAGATGGTTATTGACCCTATTTCCAAGATGATTTTCATAGATAAAATACTGAAGGTGATCTTTACTAAAGAAATTTCTGCATTAACTATAAAAATTTCAAAGAGAGACTGCTTGAAAAAAAACATCATCTCATAATCCATAATTCAAATTGATTTTTAATTTACATTTTAGTATCAGTTCTAATATAAAATAGAAAAAATAAACTCATCCAATTTGCAATTTTATTATTTTTTACTGCTTTCCAATCCAAGTGTGTAATAAAGTATTTAATTTTTCTTTTTAAAATCGATACTGTCAACTGTCTCGGATTAATATTCGTGCCCTGTTTTGTTTCTAGAAATGTTTAATTGTAATAAAAATGAACATTTCATTTCCAGATTTACAAATTATTTATTTCTGACGAATATAAATTTTCGTAACGATACGAGTACAACTAAATTCGGATCAAAAGGAAAACATGTGTATCGTTAAAATATTACAATATTTTCTTTCTTTATTAGTGATAAGTAATGATTCATTTACTAAAAAATTCTTCAGAGGTAGTTTATCACTGAAATGTATTAATTTGTTCAAACATTACGATCTTGTAGTCATCTTAGTCGATTTTGTGCTTGCAACGTTTTTATATAATAAACGAGATTTAGCAAACAGGATTCATAAACAGGAAGCGAGAAAAACATCGAAATCAACTTGAAGACCAAACTAGTTTGAAAATGAATATCGACAGCAAATGTTATTAAAATATTCATTTTTATTCGTCGCTGTAAAAGCCGCAGTTAAATAACTGAAACTATTCGAAACCATCTATGAAAGACTGGAATATCCAATATCATTGATGTAAATGTCATATTTATATAATGTCATGTATGTTTGATGTGTTTTTTATATAATCATGACTTGTTGACAACTTTTGACTACTTTTACACATTTTTCATGTAAATTTTAACATTTCTTTTGTAATTTTTAGGTTAGTTAGTTCTTTTGAATGTCTTTTGTACAGAAAAAATATTCTTAGGGAAAGATGGTCTTAAAAACCATCTACAAAGACGTTGGTAAATGATGAGGACAGTTACGGTGTTTAGACTTATTTGAAAATAATACGAGAGGTCAGGATTACGCACGGTTTTACAAAATCTGAAAGATTACATTTTTTTTTAAATGGAGGTAGACTTATCAGCCAAAACTTATGAAGGTAATTGATAATATCGATAAACATTTGCCATTGTGCACTTTGAAAAAGCTCGATCTCCAAATTCATTAAAGCAGTTTCTGTTTTAACCCCAAAAATGAAATTTTTTTAGGTAGGTCGAACTTACCTCGCTTTTCCCTACTAATTTCGAATTTATCGAGGTTTATAGTTTTAATTTTATAGTAGTTTTGTTGGTTAAAACATTCGCATGGTTATAATAATGACGTTTCCGATAAGTGATCTTGAGGACATGAACAAATTTAAAGAAAGAAAACAAACATTCAATTTATTATTACAGTATTTGGTGTTCAGATTCTATACAGCAATATTTGGAAATCTCTCATTAAAATCCTTAGAAATTTGAAGAAATATTCATTTAAGTATATAAAGAGTACAAATACTATTTTTTAAAGCGCGACTTTTCGAATTGTAAAAAGTAACCCGAGTAGACATTTTTATAATGTTTTGTTAAATGTAAAAAACTACAAATTACGCGTTTACTATATTGAGGATACGTGACAAATGTATAAAACCTTTATTCTAGAGAATTTTCTGCTCTACATTTTTTGTTTCAAATATTTTACGTACGATTGGTATTTGTATAAATGTATCTAGGTATAGACAAAAGGCGTGCGTTGACAGACATCAATATTAACAATGATAGAAATGCTTAAGTTTAAAACTATATTTACATTGTAAACCTAACCCAATTCTAAATCGGTATTTTTTGAAATAAAGGAGAAAAACTGAAAAAACGTCAAATTTTTGGCCGTTTTTTTTTAAATTGTGGCACCAATTTTTACTTGCTTATTCGTTTTCAGTAGGAAAAAAATAAATCGAAAACATGTGGCCGTTTCTTCGATTTCCAATATGCAGCTAATCCAAAAGTTATCAAATTCAGTTATTTAGAACCTGACATTTAAAAAAGTCTAAACTTCTTTAATAGTCTCGGTTATAAAATGTAGAATTTTTGAGAAATTCTTTTTAAATCTTCATAATTGATAACGTTTTAGTTTGATGGAAAGTCGACTAAAGGGTCGATGAACTAGTTCTTCAGTTGTACTCCGGTGTTTAAAATCGTTATACCTTTACTTATGATTTACGATCGTAGAAACAGTATACTTTACGGCTTAAAAATAAATTTCTTCAGGTCAAGAGCTCCTCAAGGTCACTTGTCGTAAATGTCGCTATTATAACCGTGCGAATGTTTTAATCCACAATTGTCTAAATTGTGCGAAATTGTATCATTTTGCGTCGTTCTGAAATGTTACCTACATTTTGTGTGTATCCTTCCACTTTGAAAATAATGACGACGTTTTCTTTCATACATTTTTATTTCTGATAAACTATAATCATGAAAAGCGCGTTTAAAATAATTATTTCTAACAATTAGTTTTAAATTCGTGTGCATTTCGACTTTTGTTACTACAAGCATTATGTTTTATTATTTTAGCTATAAAATAAATAAAAAGTAAATAACTAAATAAGAAGGAAATTAACACAAAAACGAAGGAATCATAATATATTATTTTAAAATATTCCAAATTAGCAATATGAAATCGTTCTAAGTAATGAAAAAATGTAGAATTTATTGAATATTGAATAGGATATTTGAAAATGGGGAATATATTAATTGCAATTAAGACATTTAGCATATAATATTCTGCCACTTATTTCCATGACATTCGACGAAATTCTTACCCACTTATAAATAATATATATAGATTTGGAAAAAAAGTAAAACTAAAAATATGCTAAGCTTTTTCATCGACCAAAAATTTAAATTCTGGGTTTCGCGCGGAATTCTGAGTTAGACATGAGAGAGGAAAGATACAAAACGCAACAAATGAATTATTATTGAAATGTTTAATAACCAAAATCCTGTCCGATATAGTATTACATTAATCAATACTTTCGTTTAGTAAATTATAGTCGGATAAATTTATCAACTATTAGTTATTTTAATTCTACATTATTATAACCTTTGACACATTTTCTAGCAGGGAATTTCTATTTCATTATAATATTGTGATCTTTTTTGAAATAAAAATTATTTAGATTTTCGTAAGAAAACATATATTTGAATTTTCGTATTATTAAACTGGAATCTTTTTCTATATCTTTTTCTATAGTTTTACACTAAACAAAATGAGTACGTTCACAGATAGATTTCCCAATATTATTAGTAACTTAAAACATTGATTTGAAAAAATATTTAAAATCATTTACTAAATAGAGACTTAAAAGAATAAAGTATGTTTTGATACACGTGTCCGTAAAGTAGACACTGACTCCTTTCAGTCCGTAAAGTGTGATTTTACGGACCGATCTCTGCACTTTACGGACTAAAAACAGTCGGTAAAGAGCCTACTTTTGCGAACAGTGTATTAAAAAATAGTGTTCGCTCCTCGGCCGTAAAATTTTACGACTTCGGTTTGTAAAATTGAACTTTACGGCCTAGGACCGAAAAGTAGTATATTTATATAGTGCACTTTTATTCAATACAGCTAACTTAAACTTATAGAAGTTAACAATAAAATCTTGTGAACAACTAAAGATTTGTGTCCAATGAAATAGTTGGCGTAAATTATTCATTTCCGTTTGTAGGACGAATTACTACAAACGAAATTTTACCTTGAACAAAAATAAAGTATTTTAAAAAAGTATCTCTGACCATAAAAAAGGTTATTTCAAGGTAAATTATTTATTTACTTTGGCCTGAGACTCATTCGTGTTTTTAGTACAAAGAATAGACTCTACAAAAATTATATTTAAGTAGTGAAAGGGTTTTAAAGAGTTTTAAGCAGTGAAATACTGGCACAGCAATATTTTATAGTAAAATTCACTATATTTATGGGGCCACTTACGAATTCTATAGTAAACTTAACTATATCATATTACTAGTTACCATAAACTTGAGTGAAATACAGTCATAAGTATAACTTTTTAGGAGACATGGCTACTTCTAAAAATAAAGGTTTTCGAAAAAACGTTGACTCACTTTCAGAAGAAAAAATGAAAAATCGGAAAATTCAAGATGAAGGATAGAAAATCAGCTCACCTTGTGATAAGCATCTTTCTGCCACGTTTTCACCTGGGAGATGATGTCGTTGCAGAGGTTCTCTTTGACCTTGATGTGGAGGTCACAGAGCCTATCCGACTCCGAAAGAGCACCCTTCCACGCAGCTTCCGTGGTACCATATTCCGGGCCTTTTTCGATTTTTTCGTTCCAGTTTTTCGACCAACTTTTCAGGGCTTTCGCGTAGTTCTTTTCTATTTCCGCCCGCTCCTGGACTAGGGCGATCAGGCTATCGCAAAGCTTCTGGCCATCTTCGATCCTTTTCGTTGTTCGTTTGTAATTCCCAGGTTCCCAAAACGAATCTGATGTCGCGATCAACATATTGTCGTCGCTGTGGTGTGACATCCTACCGCTGGGACCGAATAATCTTTTCCTGTTCTGCTGAAATCAAACGAGATTGTCTTAAGTAATTTTCATAAATCAGAATTAGATTCAAAACATTTATGTAAGTAATGCATCTTGTTGAGAATACGCACATTTTGATGTACATACACCTTTTTGGATGGGTGAACAATTTAAGGCGTTTAAATAATCGGCATACTCTGATTTTCTGGTTAATTTGCTTTCATGAAAGTCCAAATATATTGAAATAACAAATAATTGTAATCAAATGAATGTATTTTCGCCCTCTGAGGCGTAAAATTCTACTTTACGCCCCGATTTGAGGGCGTAAAATCGCATTTTAAGCCCTCGAAAATTCCATGTCTGAGATAGGAGCTTCCCACCTATCGCAATTTAAAATTCGAGGCTAAAATTCGAATTTTACACCTGCCCGGCCAAAAAATATTGTACGTATTACGAGCGCGAAACTTTATTTTACGCCCTTAATACAAAAAGTACTATTATGTTATCTCAATTATTAAATAATAAATAAATATGTGTTATGACGTCCTAGACGAGAAAATCACGACGTTTGCGATGCATACTTTTCTAGTTAATTTTTTCTGATGACAACAACTCGTCTGTTTGGCCAGAAATAATGCCAATTTTGCTATAAAAATTTTCGAAAATTTGCTTATGACGGTAAAGATAGAAAGGTTGGATTATTTTAAAATTTTCGAAAAAATCTTTCCATTTTAATGGTCCTTATTTTTTTTCATTATTTCTGATCGAGCGAACGAGTTTTTGTCATCAGAAAAAATTAGCTAGAAACATTAAAAGTATGCGTCATAAACATCGTGATTGGCTTATCTAAAAGTCCATTACATATTTATTTATTAACAAATAATTTTGTATTACAATTCTAATCCGTCATCTGATTCGCTATATTTTTTTTAGCTAAAGCCGACGTGAAATGAAGTACGTTTAACACGTATCATTCTTATATAATTACAAAATATAATACAATAACTAATTTGTAATTCACACATTACTAGAAATGCTAAGTGTATTGTACCGCTACAAAATACATACCGAGCGAATTTCATCATGCACGACAATAATTAATAACAACTAAACGCAGTCGATAATTTCAAGATATTACTGTTATAACGGTCAATCGGCAACGTATGTGTATATATTTATATTAACGGTTATTGTGCATTCGTATTGATGTACGCATTAACAACACAGGAAATGCAGACACAGTGATACATGTAATTATTTACTTATTTATGCAAATTACCAACTCAGATATCAAATCTATATATAAAGAAAAGACGTAATTTCACCTTTTCAAGTATTACCGGATTTTCAAGGTCACGCTCAATTTCAAGTCTCGATCATTGAAGTCGAGATCTTGTAAAGTCAATAATTAATTAATCGATAAATATAATTCTTGCGTACTCGTTTTAGAATTGGTTTAAATCACTCAAAGTAATCTTCATGTTTTTATTGCGATGTTAGAGTGTCATGTATTTTAATTTGCGCATTCTTATCTAGGGATATTAATATTGATTTCTTTTCGTGGTATATGTTGATTTTAACAAAATTACTAAATACAAATAATTCAAATTTTATACTATAGGTGACTTAAAATATTTGGCAACTTTAGTTGAAAAATAATGAAAACGAAGTACTCGGATTCTATGAGGCTTCAATTTCCTGTGATATGTTGAATTTCACTAAAGTTTAGTTCATATTAAGATTTAAATTTGAAAATCGTGTAGTCCAAATGCGGCTTATTTACGTATTTACTAACTATTGATTTTACCTTTTCCTGTACTTCTTTGTGTGTTCATAACGATTATTTTGACGGCATCCTATACACATCCCAATACACTGTATATAGAATTTCAAATTCCAATATGGCGGACTGAATATTACCTATTTTTTACACTTTTTTCTTGTAAATAACAATAGTTAAACATTGATAAGTAATATTGAAAAACGAATTTAAAAACAAAATTAAACGAAATTCAGATTTAAAAAAAGCATACATAAAACAGTAAAGTATCCCTATTTCATACAAAAATCTGGAAAATCTGAATAAAATAACAGAAGAGGAAAAATGGCGACGAATGTCGTATCACCTTTTTATGTGTCTTCATCCTTAACATATAATAGACATCAGTTTATAATATATTCTAAATACAAGTTTTGCATTAGCACTTTTTCAAAATCTGCGAAAAAGTGGAATCTGATCATATATATGAACTTTTTCTATGAAATTACTTTTTAATTCAATTTAAAAAAAATGCTAGAGTCACAATTTTTGTATCATTTGTCTGAAATAAAACTAATAAATCATTTTTTCTAATTAGTATTTTTAATTTGTGCTTAAAAGCAAACGATGAATTAATTTTGTTAACGTAAATTATAATTGTATATTTTCAATCATGAAAATAAATAGTTTATGAAAAATATTGCCGATTTTTTTCATTCTTGCCAAATAGGTATTGAAACTAATAGCCAAATATACTGAACTGAACTAAACTAATTTATTGTTAACAATTAATATAGACAGTTTAAAAATATTTTACGAAAGTAAAACTAAATGCATAATTAACGGGGTGTCAGATTCTGAAAAAGCATATATGCGAAAACCATAGCTTATTATTTTTTAAATAATGTATAATTAATGTATAATATGCTGATTATTTGGTGATCTACTATTTATGAGTACTAAATTACAATTAATGACAACCTTGAACTTATTAAATTAAATTCTTTTGTTTGTATAAAAACAATGATTTATTCTTGGTTAATTATTTAAACTAAGGGATTTAAATGATTGTTAATCGATATTATAATTTAGTTAACAAATATAAATTAAAGAAGTATATTTCAAAAGCGTAATAATAGTCTCGACAAGTAATTTTCTTCTTATAATAACAATTTGTTTACAATTTATTTGATTGAGGTTTATTATCTGCTGCTGTGTAATTCTTTATTTGCCTTTAGTCATTATCACAAATCGCCGGTCGATGAAGAAAATTTATTGTACAAATAGATTATAAACAAGTTCTTACTACTTCGAAACATGCATTTTATAATTTAAAATATTTGCGTAACGGTATAACTAACGTGCCATTTTTCTGAGTATCACAAATTAATGTTTAATAATATAAACCTAAATGTCTGCTAAAAGTGTTTTTGTGGGATACTACATAATTCATTTTTAAGACAAATAACAATTTACGTAAATATAATTATTTATCTAAATAAGGATTAATATCAAATTTATTTAATAATGTACACTATTAACAGAAATATGTTTGAAAGAGTCTCACTATTAACATTTAATCACTTTCTATAGTTGACGCGGTTTTGTTAAAATTCTATTTATTATTTTCTAGTAACACTACCAAATTGATATTATTTTATTAAGTTACAAATACATCGATTACGGTCAACCATCATAATAAAACACTTTTAATTAACATAACAGCCAATGAATGTAAACACAACTTTAAATGCAAATTTTTGTGGGTTTGTTTGAACAACCTTTTTAACGCTTTTAAAAGCTCCCCACAAATTGATAACAAGCCTGCATAAAATAAATGCATGATTCTTGGTACTCAGAAATTTAATTTCAACGACCTATTGCCGCTCTATAATTGCGTAATAGATTTTATCGATAATAAAGTAACACAATACCGTAGTAAACGAAGTTCGATTAAATGTAATTTCATATTTAATAAATAGCTTCATGCAAGGAACAATATTCCGTTAATTTGCTCACGGTGTAGAAAAATACCTGATATCATATTTTGCACAATATTGTTCGTGCACTGTTTGATTTTCATTCAATCGAATTTACGCACGATTGTGATCTAGTTATTTGTATTACGAGTAAAAATTAAAATTGGATGTTTAAGTGCAAACATTTATGGAAATACAAATGTTTTTAAAAATATATCGTAGACAATGATTGTTCCTTTTTACTTATATTTCATTAACTTCAAAAAAATGAATAGACAATTTTGTAAAATATGTTAAATTATCTTTTGTGATTTTAAATGTATCAAAACTTTTCTTCTATTTCTTGGTTTGTACTTTCATTTTGGTTGTAATTTCATTTACGCCCCGATTTCGTGGGCCCAAAATGCCAGTTTGACGCCTCTGTGTGTGTAAAATTTATTTTATGCCCCCGGAGTCGTGAAATAGGCGTTTTACTCCCGCCAATTAGGGCGTAAAATGGTAATTTTTCGCCTACTGCATAAAAATAGTTAATTTTGTATCAAGGTCGTAAAGCAGATTCAAACATTGTTTTTTGCTGCAGTAGACGCAAAATACTTTTTAATGCAGTAGGCGTAAATGGTCATTTTACGCCCTTATTTTTAATGTTTCTTGTGAACAAATTACATGTTTTTTTCTTTTTTCTCTTTACTTTTTGTTGTTATGTTTTTTAAAGTACCATTAAGATTATATCCGACTCTAATATCTTTAACAATATTTATTCCTATCGTTATTTATTTATTTATTATACCTTAATTTGAATTCGTTATTTTTTTCATGCATCCGAGTTCTAGACATTTTTCAAATAATAGGAATGACAGATGACACACTGACATGCAACACGTGACGTTAATGTGGGAATCGAATACGAATCGATAAGGAATTAAGCAACTAACAAAAATAGCCTAAGTTAGCAGAATTTCACGTCAACTGGAGTTGACGAAAGGATTAAAAATGTATAACGATAGGTAAAGGGTGGAAAGCAGATCAGATTAGACGTAAAAGAGAACAATGTCGTTCAATGGTACAAAACCTGCGGCGCCGTACTTTATTGGATTAGGAACCGTACGATCATCGATTGGCCCAATTTGCGAAGAAGCCATTACAAATCCTATTCGTGTCTGCGTGTTCTACCGATGACCGCGATTTCATGCCCCTCATTTTAGATTTATTCCAATTTATATTAATTACACACATTCGGCTGCAATTAATATAGATTGATCGAACTCTGCCAACTTTGTTCGCTTTATTTTCAACGATATGTACTCAGCTTTTTGCTCTTTCCAACCGTTTTAATACACACAAATAATTTGCCAATAAGTTACTATCATAAATTTAAAAAATTGATTGGATTTATCTGTGTATATTATTTTTGATAAATTTCACACAAAAATAGAAGACCAAATCCATCTCAATTTTTTCAGGATTTGCAGGTGGAGTCTCCGATTTTTCTAAAAATTTGAGAAGTTGATGAAAATGGTTAGTATAAAGACGTTTTGTTAGTAATTATGCAAATGTGCAATTATGCAAAATAAAGCTTCGCGAAAAAACAAACATTATTTTCAAAGGTGGCCCTTTCATAAAAAATAAATGTCTTACTCTAAACTTAAATTAATCAAAAACTACTTATCGACAGCGAAAAGTGAATACTATTTCATTATAAAACTGTACTAATCTACAAGTATAGATATTGACTTTTTTAGTTTAGTAGTTTATAGGATTAGTAACAAATTAGTAGTTTAACTTTTTATTAGCAAAAATTATTACTAAGTCATTTGGTGACCTACTTTTCATTTTCTTATTGGTAGTTTTTAACTAATTCAGATTTAGAGAGTATGTAGCTCTTTAGAATCCCTTTTAAAATCGTTGAAAATGTTAAAAATTTAAGACATGGCGACCGTTTTTTTGAAAAATGAAAAAAAGTGATACCGAAATTCTCTTTTGAGAAACTAATCATTATCGAGGCGCTATCTGTTATAAATTTGTTACGTTGGCTTTTAACGGTATTAACCGCTATGGATTCTATTATTAATTAATGTAGATTGCAAAAAAGCTGTCGATGCAGTAAAGCAAAATGGGTCAGTGGGGATCGACAGGAAGATTACAACTGTTTAAAGGTATACTATCTAAGATTTTTTTAAGTCGCAAACGTTAATTTTAGATTGGTTATTACAAATATTATTATAAAATTTCTTTGATATAATTGAAAATTTAGTTACTTTATAATAGCACAGAATTTAACTGATGTATTGATAAAACGGGTTTTTAGCAATTTTAAGCACAGAAAAAAATGTCTTACCGTTAACGACTTGTTGAAGGGCTTGAAAATGAAACGCACAATTTTACCGGGCGAATAAAAATGTAACTGTTTATTGCGATTAATCTGTGGCGACTCGATCGCGACGTGGACCTCCTCACTCGACGTCATCCCGAAACGTACTGAAAAACCCGATCGTCACTTTTTCGCATCTTAGTTCGAATTTTTAATTACTCGAACATTTAAGGGGACTCTAAAGTGCTCGACCGATAGGGTAGGAATTTTCACTAAAAACCGTGAATAAAAAGTGACTGAATGGATTTTTCGAAATTCGGGCTCTGTAAGGACAATTTTAATTACTATAGACGGTATCATAGAAAATACCAAAGACATTAATTGAGAACTGACCGAGAATTTTCGGAAATAAATAAAAATCGCTTGGTATAAGTTTTGGTACATTAACCGCCTGCATAGACACTATTTTGGACCTCATATTTTAAATTATTATGGTAGTTTTTTGGCAGTTTTGATAGTATGTTACTGGTATTTTTTTTGCTTTCAAGTGGTAATTTATGTATTTTTCTTACATTCTATCTTTATTGTCCTTATATCTATATTTTTACCCTTTAATCTATTCAATCTTTAATAAAATACTAATAAAATTTAAAATAATTTCTAATGGAAATTTTGTTACTTTATTAATCTATAAATGCTTTTTCTAATACAATTTAAAATAAACCTCATTATTAGACACATACTCATATATTTCTCTGGGATATATGAAGTTATTTCAATTATTTTCATTACTTATTCTTTACTAAGCGCAAATTCATTAAATATTATTGTTAAAATGTAATTGAGTTGTTTGATAATGTTTTGATATATTTGAGAACTTATAAAGTAAGTGGATGGTATTCGTTTAATCCGTTCAGAGAAATCCTACTTTATAGGGTGCAAGTGAATCAGCAAAAAATCTCCTTTAACACGTGTCATCCATGTTGTGATGTACGTCTATTGCAGGCAGCGGTGGATACTTTTTTAAATCACGTGTGTCATGAAAGTCCAAGGGACTTATTTGTTCCTTTAGTTTCAAACTTTAAATTTGAATTATTATTTTATACCTTCTATAGTTATTTATTACGATTTTAAAAAATTACACATTTACTTATTAATATTTTCGTTATTTTTTTACAATTTTTTGATTTTTTGTACTTATGTCAAATTCCCTATTTGGCAAGTAAATATATGAAATATTTTAACACGTACAACTAAATAGTCAATATCATTAGTGAATAAATTCTAGACGATATGTACTTCTACAAATTTTATTTTTTTTTCACGAATGTTAACAACTTTTTTTATTGCTTTGTTCAGTTTTTAGTAGATTCAGTATTTTATACTTTACTTTTATATCCACGTTCGTGATTTGCAAGTAGACTATAGTAGTTTTCGTATTATGAGCAGACAAATTTTACGCGCCCTTACCCCTTAACCGCGGATGACTAAGATCTTAGTCATTTCGGACTTTCTCGAACTGCGGTAAAAACGGAAATCTTAGTCATAACATAAATTAGTGTAATAAATTCAATAATTTAGACAATTTAGACAATTTAGACAAAAAAAGAACCGGAACATATCTTGACAGCTTAAGGTATACTAGTGTAAGCGGTTGGTCGTTTTCAAAATCGTTATGTCAAGAAAAACATACAAGCTCTCAAAAACTGTTGTTTTTACGATTCTGTAAAAATCTTAGCCATGAAGTATCACATCGTCTTTGGTCAATGTTTGCATAAAAAACTATTGAAATCGATTCAAACATGATACGTGGATATTTTTGGGGCGCCGATTACAAATCTGATATTAGATTTTGAAAACTCAAAATAGCGGATACAATAAAGTAGAAAAGTTTTAAAAAAATCGAAACATTTTGAAATTTATTACTAAAGGGTTCAAGATCACTGATTACAAATCTGACGATATATTTTAAAAATTAAAAATGACGAATCCAATATGGCGGACAAATTTTTCAAAAATTCAAGAACTATTTGGAATTTTCGGAGTAGCTGATTATAAATCTCAAGCGTTTGAGGAGTTGGACGAAGTTCTCTTAATAAAAAAATTTTAAAAAAATTTGTATCTGAGGAATCGAAGAAGTTTTTTTGCGTTTTTTTGCTATGTTGGAGGTTATGTACGGGATGCAACATTTTTTGTTGCCTTCTGTACTATTTGCATCCTTTAGTACTACTTTTACTCCTCTAACTGAGTTTTATTCGATGACCTACGATTTTTTCTTGCAAAGTTACATTCTATTAATGTCATAAGCATAAACTTCAAATATTTTGAGTCAGACATTTGTTTCTGAGTATACTAAATATTTTATGTTGGAGATGTTCGGCGTTGCCGAATACGAATTTCAAGCAAAGCTATTACAATTATATAATTCAAGAACGCTAAAAAACAATAAAGAAAAAAAAGTATTCAAAAAAATAGTCAGAATATTGAAGCGTGTTTTTCGTTATAAATATCCGAATTTTATGTAATTATTTATATCTATACAGGTTTCATGACATTGAATTTGACCTTGAGCTTGTTCTCCAAGGGCATTTCACGGTAAATTTGTTTAAATGTATATCGTAATTTTAAATTGACATATCTTGGTAAAAAAAATCCGGAATGGAATTCAGCGGCTCTCATATTGAAGAGAAAGAGTAGTACTATATGATCCAATGGGAGGGAAAACTCCTAAAAATGTTATGCCGTCTGTATATAACCTTAAAAATAGCAAACCAACACATTTTTCTAGTGCATAACCTCAAATATCTCAAAATCCTGTCGTGATGGGGTACTTCTGACTTCGGATTCGGATCTTACGCACAAAATTACGTTGGAGATGACCTACAGCTTCCCAACAACAAAGCCGTGTTGATCTGTGATAATCAGTGGCCCCAAAACTCAGGAGCAACAATTAAGGCTAAGCGAGATGGTTTGAATTTGGACAATGGGTCGTTCATATTCAACCCGCCATTTTGAATTTTCAAAAGACTTCAGTGATCAGCGATACAAAGACCTCTTATATAGTTAATTCTAAAAATTTTTTTTAACCGCATTTTGGGCACTTTCTATAAAATGTCCGCCACAGTTAAGGGGTTAAGACTTAAAAGTACTATTAATACATTTAATTAAATACTCATCGTCGGTACAATTGTTCAATACATTGGTTCCAGACAACGAAATTTATATGCAAAATTAAGCGTAAATTAGTAATATTTAATAATAGTTGTAAGTAGAAAAAAGTCGAGACGCACATAGTTAACGAGATTCCAGACAGTACTTTTGTGAGGGAATTTTCCTTTTCATTGTCACGGTTAATTGAAAGTTCCCGATGTGTAATTACACGAGACGACGTATTCTCCAGGGCTTGCAAATTTCCCCACGCGCTCTCCGCCCATTATTTAAATCTCCGAGATACATTCAAACAGCCTACGCGTAGCCGACACGTACACAATGTATGTTTTCATGGTTGACGACGTGTTTTTAGAAATTGTAAACTTATATAACAACTCGCCGGTTTCTCCTATGTATCTAAATTTTAATTAAACTAATAAAGTTCAAACGACTACAATAGTTAGTGTTGTCAGATGTATTCTCTCATTTTTATTAATTTATATCATGTTTCGTACATATCATGTTTCAATTAAAAAACTATACTAGTACACGGAAACAAATTATTTGGGTTCTTCCTAAAAAGTCCAGCGCTCTGCTCAAACCAGGTTTGTGATAATCATAAACCAGGATGTCTGTGTTAATTCCAGACTTATTTGTGATAGCCACAAATATTGAGACCCTAACTAACCTAAGCTGCTAGGTAGTCAACATTTTTCTTGGAGAAATTTTAAATCACCAACATTACGCATAATACAACATTACACGGAAACATATGTTTAGCTGTTACTAAAAAACCTAAAATCAGTTACTGCATGCTTCATCTAGCAACGCCATTTTCCGCTCTATCAGAATTGTCCTATGGTGGAATCGAGGAAAATTCGGTTAAAAAATAGTTTGAATAAAAAATTAACACAAGCTAGGTTTATGTTCAATCCAAACGTAAAGAGCTTGTGCTGGGTCCAAACTTTTTGTTAGACACTAACTAAATTTGGGCTGAGCGCAAAACTTCTAGGTTTGGGTTCAGCACAAACTTGACTTGGGCAGATCTCAAATTATTTTTTTGCGAGTCACCTATATTGAAATTTTCCTACATAAGTACGGCATTGTTTCCACAACCATGTATTTACGAGTGGAACAAGCTTATTAAGGGGGTTAATAGTAGTCCGCCAATAAAGTAGGAATTTACGATACAAAAAATAAATGCAAGATGTCTGAATCAATTTGTAAAAATTCGGGCTCTGTGAGCGTAATTCTACTTTCTATGTCTTACAGAATGCCAAACAAGTTAATTAAGAATTGACTAGGAGTTATTGGAAATAAATAAAAATTACCTATTTCCAATATTTATCGTTCAATTCCTAATTAATTTCTTTAGTATTCATTAGTATTGACCGTATTTATTAATTAGAATTACCCATACACAGCCCGAACTCTGACAAGTTGATCCAGACATCTTTAATTTTTTATTTTCAATATAAATTCCTACCTTATCAGCGGAGCACTTTAAAGCCGCCTTAAGCATGAGCATTTTATACAAAATTAAAAGCGTCAGGATGCGAATTTCTTTGAGATACACTAGCTGGCGCACAAATCCGAAAATGAAATCAAACATCATTTAGTATGTCAATTTGTTTATCTTAATGTCCCTTTTTCTCGTGTTTATCAACAAGTTGGTTTACTGTTGTAATTTATTCGAATATCACGTTTCATGTGCTATTTTATTATATTTTCATTTTTTCACTGTAATATACATTTCTCCAGACCAATACATATTTTCATCGTAACCGTTTATCTCACTTGTAAATATTTGATCAAGCAAACATTGATTTTATTTTTTTTGTGACACGTGAAAGCAATATTAAAAAAACATATGAAGTCCAGGCAGAAAATCAATATACTACTGAAAAATGAATTACTGAAAGTAGTAAATAGCTATAGTTATTAGACTACAAATGAATTTTGGTAACGAAATTTGTTATAAATAAATTTTGAGAAAAATTTCAACAAGACAATTGATTATGTGTATAGCTTGTAGTCTGACTTGCAAAAAGAGATGTATGAAAAGAGGGTATTTATATTATTAAATTTGCCTGAAAACCTGAGAAGTACCCTAGTAGAAAATGGCTTAATTTTTTACCAGGGTAAAAATAATAATAATAAATGTTTTGTTAAGTTGAGAGGAGCACATAAAAAGTAATTTATTATTATAGATTTATTAATTAAATGATTAAGTCCATCTAGACTATTACTACTTAGGACTTGACTAGTATGAGAATCAAAATAACAATAAGGCTTCTCTAGATTGACACTAGTAATGGTCTTAAATTGTAATCCTTTTAAACATACTTCTACGTGTAAAATTAGAGCGGTGCTACTAAATATTTAGAACATTGTTTCAATACACATTTTTCCCGTTTAACAACGTAAGACCTTGTACATTTTCAACTCTGGTCAAATAGAAGTAGGAAATGAAACCAAAATAAGATTTCTGGAGATTTTTACTACTATTAAATGTACGAATTCGTTCACAATATTATTTTAATTCAGGGAAGTACCGAGTGTCATGATTACTTAAATAACTTTTCAAATATTGCACTATACAGGAAACCACGCATAATTGGGAAATAACCGAAATACGATTAAGTATGTTTAAACTGAAAGCTTCATTCGGTGCGTTTATCTAAACCATCATTAACCGGATATGATTTCAACGCCTCGAATTTTATTCAAATAGGATATGAGTTTGTATCGTTATAGTGTCTGTTTTTATGTACTTTCATTTCCGACTTTCTTCGAATATTAAAATTGGGTAGATAGAAAATTTAGTAACTCGAGTTATTACATAGCCTATTCTGCAGCAATTAACTAATTTTTCCATTCAATTTCAATCAAGTACATTGTATCGGAAACAAAGTTGAAAAAAATTGATAGAAGAATGTCCTAGTAATTTCAATGTCGTTCTTTATGATTCCGAGATCAAAATTGAGTTTCAGACATCATGAATTACAATATGGTGTCAAACTTGAGAAAAATTGCCAAAAAATGTAGAAATATCAATATTCTTCAGTGTTAGAATGTTAGAATTGAAACTATGGATAAAGGTGTATAAAATATACGAATTTTATGAAAAAATGTTGTTTATAGCCCACTTCATTGTGACAACCTCAAAATGGCGAACTACATTTCATTAAAACATTTCTAGAACATTTGACGTTAAAATTTAGATTATGCCAAAGAAAGTACTGGGTGCAAAGTAGACCTTTTCGCCTCGGATACTGATCAGTATTCAAGACGTAAATAACGTCCGTGATGCAAACATTATTGTTGAATTCAAATGGTGACAAATAACGATTTAAAAACTCATTTTGAACCATAGAAGCTAGGGCTAAATATTAAAAAAAAATATTTTTCTTCTATCTCATTATATACAACAGATTAACTCAAAATAATTAAAGTCAATTGAAATGCAATTGTTATGTCAATAAATAAACATAACATCAATTTGCAGTAAATTTAGAAAATATTTACGAATTATCTATTTGTTTTTAAAATGATTGAATCACATTGTAAACACCTGTTCGCCACTATGCATTTATCAATAAGCCTTCGTTAATAATTATGCAACGTTTTATTTTTAAATCCAGGTTATTATTAAGCTCGTGACTTCCGCGATGCTCGAGTGAAGAACGGGTTGAATGCGGTATCGGAAAAAAAGGAGGCGACCTCTTTTTTTCTTTGTCCGATACATAAACTAATGGTCCGCCGGCAAGACGGGTCATCCTCCTTGCCGGTATCCGACCTGGAAATATCAGGGCGATCGATTAGTGCCAGATTAACACCTCGTTACCTCTGGCTAATAAACTCATTTGTAATTTTCGAGCGATCGTCGTCGCCGACGAGATATACTAGCTTCAACAATACCGATTTACACAAATTCTAGTAAGAATTAATTATTTTGAATTTTTAGGAAAACACTTTCTCGGATAGAATATTGAACTTTTTGAATATCCGAACAGTCGAGAGTTTTTTACCGGCTCAAAAAAAGTTTAAATCTTTCTTTGAGAGAAAAAAATTGTATCAGAAATTGTATCATGTTAGTAATTATCATTAAGGGACAGATTTCCACTATGGGAAAATTTGCCATTATGTCTGATAAAACTAACTAGAAATGTTATAAATTTTAATATAAATTGTATGGAATATTTTTATAATGTCTGTTGTAAATATATTACATAAATCAAAGTAATTCTTTTTGAAAAGTTTCGCACAGACAGTGTACTGAATTACCATCTGAGATAGTAAAATTTCCAAGACAACTTATTCCTTATACAAAATTAATGAATTATTTTATAATATTTATATATCAATATTAATTTTATCTGTTCAGGTATATTCTAATATAATTTCTATGTATACCTACATACTCTCTAAATCTTAATTAATTAAAAACTACGAATAAAAAAATGAAAGGCGGGTCACCAAATGAATTAATAATCATTTTTGCTATTAATTTGTTACTAATTCTACAAGCTACTAAACTGAAAGAGGCAATATCTTCTTGTAGATTAGTACGATTTTACTAGTGAATTAGTATTTTCGTACTATTTGTCAGCAAAGAACTTACTAATTAATGGTAATCCACTTATCGCTGTAGTTGAGTCATTTTTTATTAATTCAAGTTTAGAGAGTATAACCTAATATTAATATAACCTCAGCAAGTAATTATTTATAAAATTCTATCTTTCAGAAAAAAAATACGCAACTAAAACATTACATATAAAACGTTATATGTTAACATTTAAAATCGAAAGGAAATCCATTTCCAATAAATGCAATTTCCTACAGTCATTCGAGAGTCGTTCGTTTGGAAAATCGAAAATAAAGTCGTGACTTGTAAAATAAGAAATGCGCCCACTTTATATACATAAAATACATATTTCTAGTTATTTTTATGTAATGTTAATTTATTTATTTATTTTGGCAAAACGGGTGATAATCAATTTTTATGAAATCGAGTATTGATAAACAATTTAAAATCAAACAAAATTATAGTTATATACATAGTAATAAATTGCGAAAAAATTAAAACGAAAGGTGTCTGAAAGGGTAACAAGCAAAACAATATTTACATGTATAGGAACTTTATATTCGGAAATATTTATGACAAATGGTGGTTTCAACGTGGCATTAAAATTAAAAAACAAACATATTTTGACTGGAAATATATTTTTTATCAACATTGAACATCTGTTATTCCAGGATTCAAGTAAACAATATAAATTGTAAAAAATGTAAATTTTACTGGGTAATAATACAGGGGAAAAACATATATATATATATATACAGGGTGTACGAAAAGTCCCGGGACGGTTGAATAACTTTCAAAAGAATAAAAATTTCAAAAATCGCCGAAACACGTGATTCGATTTTTCAAACAAGCTATCTTTTGAGGGGGGGTTTCGGCCCCCCAATCGCAAGGGGGCGGGGGGCAAGGGGGGGGCCAAAAATCTTAAATGGCAACATGGTTTGAGTGGGGGCTCATTTGAAAGGTATTTTCGAGACGAATTCAGATCACTGGTCATAGAGGGCGCTGCGATCATTTTTCGGAGAGATACAAGTAAAAGAGGTTTTCAATGTAACGTTCAGAAACGGGTTGACACCCGTTTAAGAATATTGTTTTACACGATTTTAAGTTTTTTAAGTTTTTTAAGAATATTGAATTACACGATTCGGCGACTTCGAAATTTTCATTTTTTCAAACGTTAGTACGTCTAAGATCTGAAAAAGTCAAAAATCTCTGCGAAAAATGATCGCAGCGCCCTCTATGACCAGTGATCTGAATTCATCTCGAAAATACCTTTCAGATGAGCCCCCACTCAAACCATATTGCCATTTAAGATTTTTGGCTCCCCTCGTGCCCCCCGCCCCCCTTGAGGTTGGTGGGCCGAAACCCCCCCTCAAAAGATAGCTTGTTTGAAAAATCGAATCACGTGTTTCGGCGATTTTTGACATTTTTATTCTTTCGAAAGTTATTCAACCGTCCCGGGACTTTTCGTACACCCTGTATATATATATTATTATTAATATATATATATTATTCACAGAGATTTGGAAATATTTAGAAGACATGGATGGATACTAGTAATTTAACTATCACCATAATTTTGTAATATTAAACTACATCTAACCAAACTACACGTATTTAGTTAGTACGTCACGTTTTTATAGTCCGTGTAATACATATTTTTGTTTACTTTTAATTTAAGAATTCGTTTTTGGTACTTTATTATTTATCGTCTATAAAATAACGTTCATAAAAAAATCGCGTGTATAAAAGTATCAAATTGATTGGATTCAGTAGAAACATTAAGTTTTTATAATTATATAAATACAATTAGTGAAAAGCATGGAGTTGAAAAACGTTACAATTTTAATATTTATCGTGATAACAAAAAATAAAAAAACCTTATTGGTTTTACCCGTATAGCCGTCATATTTTTCGTCTCTAGGCCAAAACTATACAATTTCTAAAATGTAATACAAGTTATTTTGTTTTAATATATTTACCAAAATATTTGCGTTAAAAAGTATAAATACCATGTAACAATATGGAAATAATAAAACTGTAGATTTTAAAAATCACGTGCTTTATTACGATGAAAAAATTGTCTGTAATATATAACATTTGTTGTAAAACTTGCCAAACTCAAATTCCAAGGTCAGTGTATTGCTAAATATTAGTAGATAGTATTATAATATGTAAGTATTTACTTTTTAATATCAACTACATCAAAAACTATCCAAAACCTCCATCAAAATTTATGTAATACCAATTTTATAAAAAAATTACCTCTATTTATTGAAATAGAAAAATCTACAAGAAAATCAAGCATTACACTGCACCTGTATTAAGTATTGAAGCGAATGTCGCTAAGAGAAAGTTAATTAAGTTCCAACTATTATTATTTACTGAACTTTTTCAGAATTTTACTACTTATTCGTAAAATTTAATGACATTTTTGTTCAGTTGTTTCAAGCGTTATAAAAGTGAAATTAATGAAACATACTAATTAGCGTCATGTCCCTTCCGGCCATCTTCTTACAAAATTTACATAATGGAGCTTATTTTTATTTTTGACAAAGTAACGTAATCCAAAGCGCAATGTTCATTAATAAGATCAGACATGTAACAAATGTAACGAAATCACGTAATTACGGAAGCATATCTTCTATGAGGGGAAGACAACGAGCTGCAACGAACTCAAACAATTAACGACTGCATTGTGCACGCACAATTAATTTAAAAATCAGCCAGTGAAAAAGAAAACGAAATTAAAGGCTTAGTAAATATCTCACACATTCTATAGATACAATACTCCTTACACTTTGGTTTTTTAACAAATATTTTGAGAGTCAGATACAGATTGATTCGGCCATGGTTTATTAATATTAAAATATCAATTTTTGTAGTAATGAAAATAAATAATTAAACAAATTAAAAAAAGTAGAGCTTTCAAAAGTACTAATTGATTTCACAGTGAGAATCGTATATAAATTTGTTGTGTAACATATCATCTAAAATGATCATCATATAACTCTATTTCAAAGCAGATTTTTGTTGTGTTACGGATTAACTTCATGCTTTTCAGCGTAGCGTTTCATCTCTATTATAGTATGTTCGTAGAATCGTTTTAATAAGATGTTATTAAATCTACAATTTCCGTAGTTCTTAATTAATGTCGGAATCATTTACCGTATAGTCGGCGTATAATGGATTCATACAGTACTTTATTAATCAAACTTGGCCAGTTTGTTTACGTATAAATTTAACGAATTACTTAAAAAATTGTTTGTATTGTACGTAAGTTCATTTAAATGACTAATTAGATATTTGCAGGAGTAATATATACAATTTCAAAATAAAATGGAAATAGAGTTCATTAGATACTTCGTATGATACATCCATTAAACAATTCTGAAATATGAATCCTAAAAAATAAATTCTACATTGGTAAACATTAAAACTCTTTAATATGGTTATTATCGCCCAATTTTAACTAATAAGCAACGATATCATAGATTAATGATGTATGCTGGGAAATGACACTTTTACCTTGCTTTTCTCTGTATAATTCAAAATGATTTACTAAGTATTAGAAAATATGAAAACAAAATTTGATTCCCGAAACATTGAAAGATTATGTTTTTTTTTTTTTCAAAAATCAAAAAATGAACCGAAACTATCTAAAAAAATTATTATTCATCATTGTAACAATTAAATATTTTCCAACATCTTTAAAAATACAATGTAATTTTATGAAAAATTAATTTTTAATTTCTTTACCGCTTACTTAGAATTACACAATTTTGTTGTTTATTTTAAAGTCTTAGTAAATAGCGGTTCTTTGACTTAATTACCAGGATGTTTTTTAAAGAAATCTTTACAAACAATTATGTATTGTTTAATTTTTATGCTTAGTTGTTTAAATTATTATTTTTAATAAAAACCGGATTTTTAGTATATGTGTATAACCAAAGAATATGATTTTAACTAATAAATAATAAGACAATTTTTAAACTTAGATCTTTTTTTGTCAAATCGGTTTAGAAGACTTATGCTTTCAAATTTAACAGTTAATGTGAGATAACTGGTAGGATACTAATGTAATTTACACGGTTAGGCTAAACGAAATCGGTTGCTCAGATTAACGTTACTGGGTACACAAAAATACACTTTTCATTCATAAAATAAACGTCTTGAAAACTGAAATGTCATCTTTTCCAAGACCGGAGTTAATTAGGTGCAACGTTAATGATACGGAAGTATCCATTTTCTGTCTAGCGATACATTACAATATTTCTCACATTTTTTGTCAAGATATTTCAAAATTCCTTTTAAAGATATAATAGTTCGACACTTTAGTTAAGAATGTCATGTTTTAAATATGATATTGACCTTACAAAACAAGAATAATTTGAGTAATCCAAATAAATATATTTTTTGATATACTTCATTATGTAAATAAATTTAATTTTTGCAAATTTTAGTACGAAACGATGAAGTTGCACTTCAACAAAATTTAATGAAAACTCAATGATTTATTATCGAATTTTTTCTTGTAAATAAGGTAGATCACTCCTTTTGATTAAACATTTCCGCTCAACAAAATTAATTGTAATACACCGACGTAATAACTATAAAGTACATAGGCGTCTAATGCACGAAAACGAATCTGCGGAACGTTTTATGTATTATGGATATTGTACCTTCGGACACGCAAAGCCTTGGTCGTAAACTCACGAGCTCACGAGAAAGGTACTTTTGTGGGGTTTTCTTTCGCACTTTTAAGACCGGACAAAAATCAATAAACTTACAACAACGATTTCACGATGTAAGGTTCTAACGGTAGAGTACTTTATAGTACCTGTGAATTTAGATTACGGTACAAAACAATTCAAAATATTCCCTGGTTGAAAATCAATCCAGTTCTTTTAGATACCATCTAGTTAGTATATATCTAACCTTACAAATTTAGCACTGTATAGTTTTAAAACTTTTTAAAATCAGCTATATTAGTTCATAAAATACAAATGTTTAGGATATAGTGGGAATCGAAAGGAAAAAAAAAGAAAAATGTTGTCTCTTGATAAAAATCGATTAAATTCGATTTAGAAGTCGCGTAAAACTCCTGAAGTTTTGCATTTGATTAACGTGAGAAAAAATTGAAGTTTGTGTTCTGATTTTTTATCACTCAAAGTTCGCGGTGAAAAAACAGAGACTATGCTCAATCGAAAGCTGACTAATTTCTGAACAATCTTGAATTTTTATTTATTATGTAGTGTTGTTGATTATTCAAAATTATTTAGAAACTAGTCGGCTTTTGATTGAGCAAGGTCTCTAAATGACTGCACGACCTCTAAATCAAAAAGAACAAAATTGTTTCTTTCGATTCCCACTATATCCCCAAAAAATTTTTATTTAAGCAGAACCCTAAGCTATACGCTAGGTAGTTAATAATCTACTCCTTTCTTCGTTTTATCGGTGTTTTTTTTATGAAACTTGATCAGAAAATAATACAAAATCAGTTTTGGATTATTATAAAATGTATTAATAACAATGTGTGCACGTCTACAAAGCGCGTTAAAAAACAGATAAATAAAACTATCAAACGCAGGTTTATTGAAAGACTATACGTCTATATATCTAAATAATGGTATTTGCATTCATCGTACTTTACAAGTAAATAATAATTAATTAATTAAATCCTTATGCTGAATGAAAAGTTGTTAATTCCATTTTTTTCATTTTTTTCAACATATCCTGAAGTCAGAAACTCTGTTCAGAGATTTGTGCACATTTTTGTTGGAAAACAGTTTTTGTTAAAGGAGGAATTTTGTAATCATAAATAATAAAAAATAATAACAAAATAATCATTATTGATGAAAAAAGTTAATTAGAAAATTCCATCTTTGACAAAAATTTCAATCACTATATTAGAAACTAAAAAATCAGAATATAACTCAGAATTTGCAAACTTTCTTAATTACACTTGAACTTTTTATTTTTATTATTTGCATCCCTCAACTTAGATAACTTAGTGGTTCTAAAATATGTAACATAATTAATTAAATAAATAATGCTACGTAACATTTTTTAATAGTGATCCTTCATATCCAAAATATAGGATAGCATTACATTTTTTCTTAAGATGAATATTAGTGATCAGTCTTGAAAAATGCGTGTTTGATTTCATTTTGAAAAACCAAAAAGATAATTTCTTTTTCTGCCGATCATTCAGTCTCGGTGTACTTTGTAAATTTTATTCGTATATATAATTTCACGATGTGAAAACTTCTACCTGTGCTCTTTTTCTTCTGTTTATAAATGGCTTATATTTAGATGCTTTTATATTATTTTAATCATTTTATGGCACATAAAACAAAAATTGTTGTGGACTTAATTAATCAATATCAATAATCAAAGAAAAAAAATGTTACATCACATCTCTGTTAGTACTCCAATTAAATCAGAAAATTCTTCGTCTTCGTTCGTTGCAAATACAGACATTCATTTCAGAGATTAATTAAATCGAACGATTTGCTTGCAATGTATCCAAATCATCCTTAATGCGTCTATCTTGTATTCTTCGATAGGTTATCAAAAGTTATAGCCGCCGCGTTAACTTGTACTACTGGTAAGATGCACTTCAAACAAGATTTTTCTATATCGATATCCTTTATCCACGTTATAAATCAACCCATATTATCTTCTTGACTAGGTATTCGCATTCGTCTTATGTTGTTTTCGACAGGTTTTACCTACATTTTCGGTCAAACCATCATAAAATAAAAATACCTCTATATGCAGGGGGATGACATAGTTAATTAAATCAAAGGGTAGTTGAGTTGGCCAGGTTTATTTTGAAGACAATTAATGCTATTCTCTTTATTATTCTTCCCAATATTCAAATGTACAAAAGTAACATTCGAAACTTTAGACAATTTTATTTGAAAGCATACGAATCATGGTTGTCAGTTCACCATAGAGTAATTGCTGTGATTTATAACCTGACTTAATGACAACATAAACATTGAAATACGATTTTGATATACTAAATCCGTTGATTATAATTTACAGCAAACAATTTCTGAATTGTGAAAGTAATATTCTAGCAAGTGCCTAGCTTTCATGTTAATTATACTATAGAGTTGTACAACCTATTTCACCCTTTTCCATGATTAATTTAACCCTTCTAATCTCTTTCTATATTTCTAATGCTAGTAAATATCATTATAAAATAAATATCGATTTCCTTAAAAGTTTAATATCAACACAGAAGCATTAAATTAATCATATATTTATCAGGGAGCCTGAAATATAGATTTTGAACTGAATTTTTTCATTTTTATGTGTGAAATGTATACACTTGCGAGAAGTAGATTAATAATAACGATTGGAACGACATCTGTTGAATTAAGAATACATTCGTGGGTTAAATTCATTATTTTCTTAAATCGTGAATAAAAATATTCTGTACCATTAACTTATCTATAATTTTTCATAAAAAATGTTAAACTACTGCAAATTATAAAGCGAAATCATAATTTCAGATATTATTTGAAGCAAACATCAACAAATCTTTCATTAACTAAATTAGTATTGTTACAGGCTAAATATTACATCGTTGTTAATTCTTGTTCCTAAATATAATCGCTAATTAAAGTATTATTCTACTAATTCAGATTTATATAGCAGAAAGAGTATAGCAGAAATAGTTGAAATTAATTATATAGCATGAGCCTACTATGCTATACTAAAAGAATATCACAGTTATAGTGGTCAGAAGAACAAATTATGGTTGATTGATGCTACTATGTTCTCACGGTCATAACTAAACACTTTTTTTAGTGTAATAATTAAATGAAATTCGTGAATGTGTTGAAGCTATTATCAATTGTTATTAAAATGGATAGAAAGTATATTCCCAGTACTTCATGTCAATGATCTAACATAATTGATAAAGTGATTAATGGTTCTTAATATTTTCCAGTGTTAAAGTTCCAACACTTTCTATAATTCTATTAAATTTGTCTATGCCTTTCAAAAATCCGTGGTTAAAATTGAGTTTGGTCAAATAGGAAGTTCATTATAGCGACGGATTTGGAGGACACCATTTTTGGGGCGTTACAATGAAGTGGGATAAAAAAGTTAATTTTTTCTTAAACTTCAACCATTCTGATCACTGTTGATCATAGTTGGCATTATTTCCCGACACGCCATTGATAAAAAAAAAGGTCGAATAAAAAGTATTTCAAAGCTTTCTGTACTTTTTTACAAATTCGTCGCCATATTGAACCTGTTTCCTGAACCAAATTCAATTTTGATCGCAGATTCTTGAAGAACATACCCAAAATAAGTAGAAAGCATGATTTTTTTTCAGAAATGTCTTGTTTTTCCTTACAAGAATGGGGCTTGAAAATAAGTTAAAAAGTCGGGATTCTTCGGTGTTTATGGGTTAATATATACTTTAGTATTTTACTAAATTGTTCTATTTTTTAAAATAAGTTTCTCTATAAAATAGAAAAAAGTATAATCTTAATAGAATAATTTACTAGAATAATAGTATCAAATCGCAAAAGGTATGCTATGATTTACAATATGTATTGTAACATTTTGAATAATTATCGTGAATATTACAAAACATATATTGTAAATCTTAACCCATTAAGTCCCAAAAAGGTAAATTTGTATCTTACGGTTGGGCTCAGGAAACTTTGTGAAAAAGTAAGCAAATCTTTTGGAAAATATCCAACCCTACTATTATCGAGTACGCTCTACATGATAGAATGGTTTAAAATTTTCAAAACTTTGATTTTCGATTGTTGATTAACAATTTAAAGAGAAAAATATGATTTTTTTATGAAAAATTTTTATTTAATCATAAATTTGAGTGGGAAGGACATTTTTTTTACTGATAATTTATTTTACTATCATCTAAACTTCTCAACCAGCTTTGGCTTCTTATCGTACGATTTTTTTTAACAAAATGGCGGCCAAAAAACGAAAGCTAAAATATCCATTAACGTTTTTTTTTAATTGGAATCGTGTAAATTATTGAATTATTTCAGTCAAAATGCACTTTATATAATACATTTTTTAAAATAACTATAAAAATGGTTAAATATGAAAAATAATGTTTTTAAGGTTTTAACAAGTCGTTTTTTAAGGTTTCTCGTCATTATTTGAACAAGAACTAATGTAATAATCTGAATATCGTTGATTTTCGAAATATTGGTTTGCATTTTGATATTTTCAGAACAAATCTTAGTGAATGAAGTAAATCTAATCTTTTTTCAATTTTCATTTCTTAGCCCTTATTTTTTTTCTTGAACAACGATGCCCGACACTTACCGATGAATTCAAGTGTGTTCTCTTTTATTTTTTTAAAACCGGGAAAACATTATTTTTCATATATTTTTTATAGTTATTTTTAGAAATAATATTCAATTACTTCGACCCAGACCATAGGTCTGTCGAAGTATTGAATTTGGTCAGTTCCCACCAAAAAATTACCCTATAGTTTTTCATCAAATGTCGACGTTTCAGGCCCTAAGGAACCCAAAGCAACAATAAAAAAATTGGTGTCCGTTAGGTTGTACGTCCGTCCGTCCGTCCGTGGGCAAAATTTTGTATACGCGATGTCTCGCGACTGGCAGGACGAATTTAAAAAGTACAAACGGATTTGGGTTTCTCTTGGCCAAACTTAGATCTGATTAGTTTTTGGAGACAATGCATACTAGATTATGGGGAGGTTTAACAAAAAAAACGCTAAAAAAACGCGTTTTTTCTATTTTTTAACAAAAAATACAAATCGTACAAAAAAATGTTTCAAACAAAAAATATAGAACATCGAATTATCTACAAAAAAGGTTGTATTCATTTCTTCGTAAAATCAACGATAATGCCGTAAAAAACGGAAACCGAAGTATCCCACATATAAAAAATGTATTTCCTGCAACCCGACCTGTCAAAAACTCGACTAAACCGCGTTTTTTTAAGCATCAGTGTAAACAAGACGTGCTCATTTATCAGTGCTTCGGCTGATCCTCGGTCGGGGTCGAAGTTTTGAAAATGCTCATTTTCAATTTTACTATAGGGTGATTATGCCAATGAATGGACGATTTTCTACATATTTCGATTTCTTATGAATGTATGATGCACAACATGCAACAAAATACATATTTTTATGTTCTTTAAACATTCAAAACAATATTTACAGTACTATTGATCTTCCAGTGTCTATTATTTTGTAAAATCAAAGCAAAGTTTTAAAGCCATCCAAAACTGGTACTGAAAACGTCCCATTTGATTTAAGCCGTCTATTCATTGGGGTTTAGCGGATTTTTTTACAAACGTATGAAGACGAGGTTAATAATTAAATAAAATCAAAGGTTGAACTACACGGTCATAAAGAGCAGAGTCTAACGATTCTAATGGTGGTATCATAATTAAATTTTCATAAAAGAATTCAAAAGTTACAATCGATCAAAGTGTAAAAAATGCTTAACCGTCCATTCATTGGCATATTCACCCTATTTAAGGATATTGTTACAATATATGTATAGAAACTAGTCGAACCTAACGATGCTAGAACTATCCTCTGCTGCCTTCTTTCCTGGCAGTGTTAAAATGGGAATATTCCCGGAAACATCAGCCTTTCGTCAGGGAACTGCAATACGAATTTAGCCAAAATTGTAGGCACCCGGGTCGAAGGCATCTAGTTTAAGTATATTTTTACTGAAATAATTGAATAATTTACACGATGAAAAAAACGTCAAAACAAGTACTAAAATGAAAGTTTGATTTTTAGTTTTCGTTTTTAGCCGCCATTTTGTTAAAAAAATCGTACAATAAAAATCCAAAGCTGGTTGAAAAGTTTCGATGTTTTGTGTAATTTTGTGCATATTTGCGACCGTAAAATACATTTCCTTCCCACTCAAATTTTTGATCAAATAAACATTTTTCATACAAAAATCATATTTTTTTTTAAATTGTTAATCAACAATTGAAAATCAAAGTTTTGAAAATTTAAAATCATTCTGTCGTGTAGAACGTATCCGAAAATAGTACGGTCGGATATTTTCCAAAAGATTTTGTTACTTTTTCACAAAGTTTCCTGAGCTCAAACGTATGATACAAATATTGCCGTTTTGGGACTTAATGGGTTAACATAAATTTTTTTCTAAGATATAACAGTAATAGATCCGTTCTGAAAATATATTGATTAATCGGATTCGAACTTGAAGTGAAGGATGTTATATTATTGATATTATCATTGGAAAATGAAGATGGGACATTCAAGACGGAAGTTACCATCCGAATATCCAACGTATTAATAGCCCCGGGTACTGGATGGTATAAAAAACCAAGTTAAAAAACTTGGAAAATCCCAGACCTGCATCAATCAAACTCACCAGTGACATTCCAAGAAACCATGTTTTTAGTACTGGTGCATCGACTGTGACGTTTGCGCGTAAAAAATCAACGCGGAGTGTGAAAATAAAAAAAAAAAATAAAAAAATAAAAAAAGTAGCGCGTGTGTCAGAGTCGAACCTCGCAATTTAAAAAATTGACCCTTCACGCATTTCAACATTCGCATCGACCAATCGAACGGCCGCCAGTGGCGCCTCTTGTTGTCGGTTAGCGTTGCATCCAGACACTCGTACTGGTGCACCCAGTAGAACTGCATTCCTCTCGATCGAGACCATTCCGAGACCGTTCTCATTCCTGAGCACTGCCGGCCACATCGGATCGGCTCCTGCAGGTTAACGTCACGAAATGCGCGAATGCGCGTCCAATCGAAATTTACTTGCTCGCCCGGAAAACGCACACGTGCATGACCGTTTATGCACACCGCATGCGTTCCAACAATACCGTTTCGCAATCAAATATTTCTAATTGTTCGGATTTCATTGACAAATTTATTAATGATCATTTTCTAATGTGTAATTATCAGATCAACTGTTTTTTAACTGCATTTGTTTGAAAATTGTTTAAATAATGGTATAATTATTTATCATTTCAATTGTGTTTTATTTGACTATATTTTAGTTCAATTTATAAATCAAGTGTTTTACTTTCTTAAGCGCTTGAAATTCAAATTTGTCAAAAATCGGATTCTTGGTATTACGATTCTTTTACTACAAACAAATAACATAAAGCTTAATTAAAATATTGGGTTGTTGATGTCAACCACTAAATATGAAAAAAAAGTGTGTGTAAGTAACCTGTTTGTGTATTATTATCGCAAACAGAACTTTTAACTTCTTCGGACTGCATATAAAAAAAATTAATAACTCGACTAATATGAGATTCTGCATCCCTCCAGCAATAATATGTAGAACTAAATGCCTGTTGCTAAATTATATACTTCCTATTTGAAACGTGTATTTTAGCAATAGGCATTTAGTTCTACATATTATCGCTAGAGGGATGCAGAATCTGACATTGGTCGAGTTATTAATTTTTCGTATATGCAGTCCGAAGAGGTTAAAAGTTCTGTTTGCGATAATAATACTTAAACAGGTTACTTACACACATTTTTTTCATATTTAGTGGTTGACATCAACAACCCAATATTTTAATTAAGCTTTATAATGTTATTTGTTTGTAGTAAAAGAACCGTAATACCAAGAATCCGATTTTTGACAAATTTTAGTTCAATTTACTATAGAAATAGTAACTGATACTATAACTGTAGTTAAATTTACCGCAAAAATAAGGTGCAAGTACCATGTATCGTTCTTGTGACTCAATTTTATATTTGTGACTATGTTTGCTAGTTTTTTTCTGCGTATTACATAGTATTTCGACAAAACGTACTTTTTTTATTAATAAATGTGAACTAAAATTTTGTCACGAAAACTTTGTTAACGTCAACATTGTTGCAGAGTATTATCAGTTAAGTTGACCCAAACTCAAAACAAATATTGACATGAAATTTTAAACTCTCTTACTTAGATTGTAAAAAAAATGAAATTTTTCTGACACCGCCGACTACATTTTTATGTGAAGTTATGGAGCAACAAATCAATACTTTTTATTTGTCTTTGATATGTCAAGTACCCTTTTTGCAAAGTATTTGTTGTGCTAAAAACGTTGTTGTCATTAGAATTTCCCTGTAACATCACATTTAACAAAAAATATGATTAAATGTGTCAAAAATGCTTTCTGGACCACACTTCGAGCTTATTTTTGTATAGAGAATTTTTTTGGCAATCGCAGTATCATTTTTAAGTATTTTTTAATTTCAAAAGATGCGTTTTTAGCAACTTAATTTTGTATAAAAATGCGACATGACAGAGAAATTCTGAGCATGTTATTATTCAAGAAAATTATGTTTTGTGATAGAATATAAAAATGGAAATTTTGATATATTTAGCTTCACTTAAAAAAGTGAAAACCTTTCGGCACGACAAAATGAGACAGAAATGATACTGAGGTTGTTAAAAGTAAATTCTCTTAGTTACGAAGAAAATCTAAATGTGGCAAAAAATGCAAATTATGATGCGATGAACCTTATTTTTCTGAGAATGTGACGTGATAGAAAAATTCTAGTGCCGCCATCGTTTGTAAAATCGAAAAATACTTCGGAAGTGGTTTTTTACTTGTCAAAGGCACAATCAGTGTCGCGTAGTCTAATTAATTGTAGAATTTTAATCTAATCAAATGTACAGAGTAATAAGTACATTTTTAAATATTCAATACTCAGAAAAATATTTAGTGAATTTACCTCGATATTTTATAGCTTTTATAGCTGCAATAAGGTGCAATAACTAAAAGAAAGTTGAATTAAGTAAATTTAAGTCTAACTGGCTAAACTTAGGTTAAAAATGACTAGAAATGTAGTTCCCACTAGGCAACGCACTATTCGGTTAAATTTAGTATTTGTGTAAAATTGTTTGAACAAATAGTTGATTTCTTCATTCTTGTTTATAATTGAATTAGTATGAACAACTAAAGATGTAATTAATGGTCGTAAATTAAAATTTCAGTTTATAGTCAGTCAAAATTGTTAAAATTTTATTAACATGAATTTAAAATTGATTGTTTTCGCTATTTCATAGTATATTACTGGTAAACTGAAAAATAACCAATTCCTACGTCTAAAAATATAATTATCTCGGTTTTCACAAATAATGAACTTACTGGGGGACTCCTACCTAACTTTACGATTTAGTCAGTTATAATTTACAAAAAAGGTAATTTTGTTTATTCTGATACTATTTTGTAAGATTTATAACGTAAAAAAGTAAACAAACGATATGTTTTTCCAGTGTTTTTTACTTTATAATTCTTCACTAAATTAAAATTTAGTAGAAAATTCTAAAACACCATTTCGGATGATATCTTATAAATAGTAATAAATTAACTAGTTCAATATTTGACGAGCAAATCACGATGTTTTTGTGATGCATACTTTTAATTTTTCTAGCTATTTTTTTGTGTAGATAGATAAATAGATAATATTTATTAATGTCGTGGATCACTGATCCTTAAACATAGTAGAACATTACATAATTTTTACAATAATAATGTTATCTATTTCGACAGGCTTGATCCTCATTTTTTTCGAAAAAATCTTAAAATAATCCTTTTCCATCTTTACCATTATAAACAAATTGTGAATTTTTCTAGTAAAATTTTCATTATTTCTGATAGAGCAGGCGAGTTTCTATCCTCGGAAAAAATTTGTTACAAATATGAAATTATAGGTCACAAAAACATCGTGATATGCTCGTCAAAGAAGTCCATCAATTATTTAGTTAGTATTTAATTACGAACATAAAAAACATTTATTTGCTTTAAATAGTAAATAAACGTTTTCATAAATAAAAACAAATGTAAGATCAAATGAAAATTTATCCAAAAACATTTCCATGGTATATAGAAGAAATTTTGTTACATTGAATTAGTTTAACTTATTAAACCGTTAGGACATTTATTCGTCATATGATTTTCTGTAAAATTATTTCTCAAACATCTGTATATAAATAACACAATTTCTTGTTTTTATACGAATGATCAGGGTATATGTCAGTAATTATACTTATTTTTTATTACATTTTTTAATACACAAAGTTGTGTAATTTGCTCTACGTGTAATTTTCGGCATGATTAGCTTCATTCACTGGTACCTTGTGATTAGACTATAGTACAACCCCTATTTTTTCATTTTACTCTGACAATTTTAGAATATTCCTGTCATTGCCCTTTTACGCGTAATTTTACTTGATAATATTTTGGTAATATTGACGACAAATTTTAAAATCTAGTGTTGTTCAAATTTCACAACTTTGCCTTTGAGGCATGGAACGATATTGTAATTTACGGAAATTTCGAGAATATTTGCGAATACAACATGCTAATTTATTTAAACACAAAATAAATCCGAATTAAATATTTCGATTTATTAAAAATCGAAATATCAACTGAAAATCACGTTTTATTTCAAACATAGACAATGAAGTTAAGTAAACAAGTCGACGACACTTTGAAATAGTCATTAAGCTTTGCAATATATTAATGATTATAACAATTTATGTAACAGGATTTAAATTATTGCAAATGTGCATAACAGTTGCAATTCCTTTTCTAGTAAACAAATTAAAAAGTTGAAATGATCCGAGAATGTAATGGGTTCTAAGTATTTTAAATCACGAATTTGCTACTGAAATACAAATTGCTCTAATGTGATCATATTGAAATTTCACTTTAATCTTTGAACCAATTTATACAGACTACTTTCACAAACTATCGTTACAATAGAAACAGGCCACTTGCACTGATTGCCAAAAGTAACTAGTTAGTAAAAGTGGATGATCAACAACTCATTTGCGCAAAAATCGAAACGTGAGATGTTGAAAGTAGACGGAAATTGGAGACTACTTTAGTTAGTAACCTTAAGTAGCCGATTATTACTAACTCTTTCAGCGGCAATTTCAACATCACTATTCACGGTTTAATGTAGTTTCGTTAACTAAATTTGCATTTTTAAAGAAAAATCTTACGTTAATACTCAATTAATTAATTGCTATTGAAAACTATTTCTGTATTAAAGTAAGTGTTTATTTTTTCTCATAACATTTAACAACGTTTTTAGTTGGTATTCTTAAACTGAGAAATTGTTTTCTTAATTCGCATTATTTTTCGCCTCAGTTTCAATATTTTTAGTTCTTTAAATCTCTACGACAATGTGCAGAATTAACATACTAATATTTTGATATTTGTTTAGAGTTTAGATGTCCTTATTTGATCATGAATTAATTAAATTGACAAACAAACCCGTTTTCACATATTGTACATAAAATTTTTATTTCCACTGATTAAATAGGAAAGTTGGGACAACTTTATTACGTTGTATTAATATTAGAAAATTAGCTTTCTATTAATTTTTATAGAATCTATTTAAGAAGTTTTCTTAGGTTCATTGACGTAACTTAATTTAATTGGCGCAGACAAATTTTGAATATTCATCCACTAGTATTTTAAAATATTAACATAAATAAAGAAGAAGTTGTTTCATCCGTGTCAGATACCCATTTCATGAAATAAATATATCAGTAATAACGTTCTAAAGCAACTACAGTTGTTTTTTATATAGAATATTTTCAACATAGCATGGTGCAATCCAACAGAATTGGAAGACTATTTTTAACCGAGAATTTGCGTTTCAATCGTGGATGGTGAAACCGAGCCTGAAATTCAATCAAAAATTTAACTCGATTTGATTGGTTAATTTCAAGTTTCATTAGCGGTTAAATAATGAATCACCAATCATACGTGGATTTGAAGATAAAATTGTAAAATGCAAATTAATCTTGGAGAAATCTGTAATAACAATGCCAATTTAAATAATATTAAACAAATAAATACACGAGTTTAGGCAGGATAATAGGAGGAGGGTAATTTAATTTATTATAATGATTCTAATTTGTTCGAAATAATTCTAGGATTACAATTTTTCTCTAGTAATCGAGCTTACTTTTTTATATGGTAGGAACCAATATTTTTACAATTTTAATCCGAACAAAACGTTCAGAATGATGATAAAAATCATATGATGATAAAAATTACAGTCAGTCAATTTGAAGCCGACATTATCAAAGACAACAATTTTTTCTGTTTTTTTTTTTATTTATTTCGACAAATACGAGGTCTACAAAAAAATATTTTAAATAAAAAATGCCGGGCTTGAGATTTTGCACAAAAAAGTTCTGATGAGTTTTATTCGTAATATCAATGGAAATTCCGAAAATAGAAGAGTGAACGTGAGAATAATCGGCAGTGAGGCATTTACAAATTTAGAGTCCCGGTGTAATTGCTTGTCTCTATATTTACGTCCCAGGATATTGGCCCGTTTCCGTCTCGTTATATTTACCTGTCGTTGCTCTCTTTTTCCCCCACCTTACCGGCTGGGGCCTCAGGAAGGGCATGTTGTGACGTCACGAACATAACGGGACTGACAGATCCCGGGACTCAACTGAATAAGAATCCAATTTTATTGTGGGTTCGATATCACCCTAAATGAAGATTAATTAGGTTAGGTTAGTATAAAAAAGGAGGGCCTAGTGTCGAAGGGCCCAGCAAATACGCTACCCTTGGGTTCTACCATTGCATTTATAAAGCTTCTACTTGTTCTAGTCTAACCGAATTAACCCACAAATGTTTGGTCATTTGAACTTAAAACTTTAAAAAATGGGGTCCTCTCTCCCAGATTCTTTTTTATTATACTAACAATAAGTCAACCTAACTAGCCCGCATTTGAGGAAATATGGACCCCGCATCAAAGTTGGATACACTCATCTTTGTTTTTCGGTGTTCTCATTGATATTACAAACAAGTTTTATTCCTATATAAATTTCTCATCATGTGCCAGGAGTCTTTAAAATTTCTCCGTCGAATTTTATTGTCGCATAATATCATAAAAAACTAGGTAAGAATGGATATATCAAATTAGTCATATATTAGTACTGATAAGTTTACTGAAGAGAAAAAAATAACTTTTCCATACTATACAAATCTTTAGAATACAAACACTACTTAGATGGAGTCAAAGAGGCAATTGGACGTATAAGGACCACTGGGACATCATCTATGTTTTCGGCAAACTAAAAAGTACTAAATTCTAGAAAGCAATTCAAATAATGAAATGAGGATAAAAAAGAAACGAGATGCAATCGAAGGAATATTCCAGCTTATAGATTTTTGAGTGTGGGATCGATTCAGATTCCACAGCATTAACCTTCTTTCTCGAACTTAATTCTACGCTTCGTGACACGCACTGACTTAAAAAAAAGGTACACACTAAAAAGAAAAGGACTTTTCACAAAAAGGGATACGAGATGTCTTTTTCTTCTTAGAATGAAGATCCGACCTTCTTTTACATGAGGCCTTTTGAAGTTTTGAAACGATGACTGTGTCTATGTGGCCTGGCCGCATTCCACGACCTACGTTAAATCTACTCTACGACTTCTCGCGGCTTTTCGCCTCTAACTTTTCTGCTTGTCATAACTTCCATAATGTTCTGCAAAACAGATCCTTTTTTCTTTCTCATTAATTAAAACTTTCCTTGTTTTACAACTTGTCACTAACGCGTAATTCCACTTTCGAATAAATCCGTTTTGCAATGATTTTTTTTATCAGCTGTTTGTATCGGACCCTACTTAAGTGAGCAATTAAAAGTTTCATGATTAATTTAGGCCTTGGAAGTTGGGAAAACGCGATATTGAATATAAATGCATTCACTTCCATGGAGAGAAACATCTTACGATGGAATCATCATTTTGAATAACAGTGTTGAAATTGACTTGTTTTTTAACTGAGATAATTTGTCGGAATTCCTGGAAAAATCTGCCTGAAGCAGAATCACGTCGGTCTATATATTTCTTATATATACAAGGAATTTTCCCTTTTTTTAATAAATTGCATTTTAATAAATTATTAAACGTATGTGGTGGAAAAAATCTAGTGCCTTTTATTTAGTTATTATTAGTTTACTAATAGTACAAAATTTTCCAGAAAAATAATGTAATTGCTCCAACCAGTTTAAGTTTTATGTTCAACAATTAATAGTAGGGCGTACCGTTGATTAGGTGGCATATAATTATTAACATAAATATCTATTTTATTTCTTTAACACCGTTTTTTATCTTAGAAATTGAAATTTTAAGAGAATCATATAATGTTTAATAAAATATTCATAATTCAATAATTTTTTTAATTTGTCTCGTCAGTGTTAAATGATCAAATACACTATAAATAATATGGGGATTAAATTAAAAATTTCCCTTAGAATTTAGTTAATAAAAATATTTTTACATTTATCTTAATTTATAGTATATGCCGACAAAAATGTTATAACTTAAAATACATATTTTCTTGAATAGTTGCAAGTAAATATTTAGTTGACATTCGGAAATTAACAAATAAGGATTAACTTGTATTAAGTCCGATTTACTAAAATAGAAGAAACATTTGTTAAACATTAAAAAATGTATTTATGGCGTTTTAGACACGAAAAATGTCATGTAATATAATACTTATTTTCATGGAGCATGTATTAGTAGCAAATATTTTATCCAATTTTATTTATTAATTAAAAAGTTTAGAATTGTAGGAATTATCGAATCCAAGACATAATTTCTTACTCGCCATCTTAATTAAAATATAAGGATACAATTTTGTGTAAAAATAACGAACTTTTGGATGTAACAAAATAAAAAAAAATACTAAACATTCCAGAAATGTGATTTATGCAGTTATAGTTGTTAATTAATATATTCTGTTTTTTTTTAAATATGAAATAACTAATGATACAACAAAATGTCAACATTTCTAAAAGCATTGAATTAAAATAGTATTATAAACGTAAATTCCCCAAATTCATTACACTACGATTTTTACAACTAATTAATTAATTAAAATAGTAGAGTCAAATACACATCGATACAAAAAATCGTGATCATATAAAAATCTTCAGTATAAAATCATCCAGTATATAATATTACGTAGGGTTATGTCGTAAGTTTTCGAAAATGTATTTCACATTGATGTGGGGTCAAGGACCTTACTATGTTGTTCTCTAGATTTTTTACGAAAGATATTTCCCGCTTATGATGTATCGATTTCGACTCGATGTCAATTAGGTCAGATCTGACATTTATGCACCCGGATAGCAGATAACGGGGTACCTGTACCTGATGGTCCAGTAATAATTTCAACCGATTTTACGTATCCAGGAAAAAAATACCGAAATAAATCAACGACATGGATTTGCATATGCAGTATATACACAAGGTCACTATGTTCGGACATTTTTACAATATTATGTCAATTTCATTAATTCTCATTAAAATCTTTAATTAAATCATGCATTAACCAACCATATCCAATGATTTTAGGAAACTGAAATATGTCTTCTGAGTGCAATTAAATATTTATTTGGATAACTGAAAGTAAATGCGTACTTCAAATAATGAAATATTTTTCTTAAAGGCAGTAAGAGTGAATTTCCAAACGAATTTTGAGTGAAATGAATTAGATTTTAATTTGAAAATAATTCCAGATTGAAACTATATAAAAATCCCTTGCTATTCGACTGCGTCATTAATAAACAAATTTTATTTGAAAATATATCATCGTAAAGTGCACGATACATATAAATGATTTTTTTTTCAAAAACTATTTTCCATGGATGAATATGATTGTAATCCGATGGAAAGTACGCTACTAACATTCAATTTTACAGACGTAATAAAAAAAAAAGATAATTCTTATGATTATATTGTATATAAATATAATATATAATCTTAGTCATTACTGGGCATGATCGTTAGAATGTTTTCGACTTTCCAGAAAAATATAGAAAGATTTATTATTATTAATTAAGCATTTGCATTAATTACGTTTTATTAATTTAATGATGTCAATAGACATAAAAAATGTGCTGTATGTTACTACACGTTTTCTCCAATGTTTTTTTCAAAAAAACACCGTTCGTTACTAGTGCGGGAAATGCGACTGCCTAAACCGGACACGAGTGATATGCACTATTACATGCCTAATGAAATCTTAACCTCTAACTTGAAAAAGAGGTAGTAAACCAAATCGTTAATATTCGATGCATTGTACTACATATAAGTATTTACTAAACGCGTAGTTAAAATAAAAATTGTCTTTATTAAAAAATAGTTATTAGAACAATTTAAGCGCTGTTCTTGTTTAATACAATAGACTAAACATAAATCGTTCTCCGCATGACAATTCAGTTAGAGTAATTTATTATATTAATGTCGGGTTTAACTGCAACATTTTACTAAACATGTTTAGCTGGATATACGCCGTCTCTTTTATCCGTGTATGTTTGTTAAGTTAAGTATGACCCACATCTTTTCTAAATCCACTCTTGTTAATAGTGTCATTGATTGTGTTGAGATTGTTCACTATTAACGTAAAAGTGAGATTATATTTTATTTTCGAACTGAACTATCAGCACACATTTGGCTGAGACGCTAGAAATATTGATGTATGCAACGTTTACCGTTTGGTGGCGCACATGTACATGCACACATGCGTCATTGTAAAGTATCCATTCTCGCAAGTGGTGAAACCCGATTAATTTCAAATATAAGAAATATGCATTCTAAATCGTGCACCATTCGTGGCTTACAATCACTTGGTCAGATAACAAAATCCAGTTATTATTCTTTATATATGATCAATCAATATAAGTAAAATTTCACATATATTAAATATTCACTTGTGCTTATTTCTAAGCTATTTCACGTTTTATATATAGTGAATGTTAGAATGTACATGGTAAAAAAAATAGTATTTTTTCCTGTCTTTGGATGGTCGAGTGAGTATTCAAATAATAAAGTTTGTTAAGAACTAATGATAAACAGTTCTGACGCTTATTATTAAACTATATTTCTTATACTTTAATGTAATAGTTAATATTTAATTAATATGATATGAGGGCTAGTAAATATTCGAGGACACTTTTTTTCGAGGAAATTTGCTTTTTTTTCTTAATTCGATAAACAAAAAGCTACTTATTCAGAAGTAAAATATTTATAATACATCGGTATCAGTGTTGCTTAAAAAAAAAGACTAACTTGTAAAATGTATGATTTTATTTCATACCGACATTGTTAGAAATGTTCGGAAAATTTTGTTGCTGTGTGGAAAAACAGAATTTTACTAAAACCTGTAACACACAGATAAATCATGCAACAGTATAAGAAAATTAAGAAACATGTAACAGAAATATGAATATGAATTATGCGAAGGGAAAGTTAGTACGGTTTTTCGTCCCTAGGCGTCAGATGCGACCTTAGCATCTCTACAAGAGATTCCTGTTATAGAAGTTGGATTTTGATTCGATCATAAGGGATTCCATAGCCTCGCTTCAGTGCATAAAGTATTTCATATCCCAATAGCACACAATCATTATGATGTTGATACGTCATTTATGTTTAATCACTTTACTAGTTTGTAATGGTAAATTTGCAGTCTGCAGTGTATATTTTACAGCCCTGCATTTTTCCTTCCACGTTTAGAACAAATTACGATCCATATATTAGTTGCTGGTAAGATATTAAGATTTGATCTATTACACGAGAGTCTGTTCTCGAATTACCATCCAGAAGGGAAAAATGTCCTATTACAATTCCTGGTGCAATTTTCGATAATATTCTTCTGCGAGTAGTACACTTTCGGCGGACTATCTCAAAGGCAAGTACCCCTGTGTAATGCCGTGACTAATAATATACGTATAGCCACCGTGTTATGCGTATTACATCCGAGTATAAATCTTAACGGGCGAGTTACACTCTCGCAATTCCTTGGCAGTGGTGGAACCGGGCAATTACGCGGGACGCCTTCCACGCGTAAGTGTCTGATATATGCCTACACGTAACCAGTGCAACGCCGGTATCTCCAGCTATATGTGTACTATATGTGTACTATATGTATACATATATAGTCCCTTTTGAACTCCTCTCTCTTTCCCTCTGCTCGTCGCCGGCTTTCTGATGTGTAACGCCGATTTTTCCGCCTTCCTCTCTTTCGCCTCCACAGGTTTCTTGGCGATAGCGCGTGGGCGTTTGCGACCTTGCGAATTAAATAAAGTCCTGCCCAGACACCTGCTGTTCCTTCACCTTCTTCCTGCTACGTGTCGTACGGTCAACGAAACGTCCGAGATTTATTTTTTATTTTTTTTATTGTTCTACAGGTGTACCGTTATCGCATTCAATCGTATCTTGGGTATTTTTAACAATGTTTTGTTAAGGATTCTATTTCTGATTCAACAGCTTGTCGCTGGAAAAACTATTGTTTTGATTTGACGAGTTGCGAAGCATATTTTAACACCTAAAGTTACATTTTTTTCATTCAATTTCAATCATATATATTTCGTATCAAAATCAGAGTTGAAAAAAATTGAAAAGTATTCAGCTTATTTTTTGGGGTCACTCTTCAATATTCCGGGGTCATAATTGAGTTTCAGTCAACAGGAATTTCAATGTGGCGTCAAATTTGAAGAAAATCGACACAAAATGTAGAACTCTGTAGTCCTATGAATTTTGTCGAGCTTTATAGTGAGATTTTATTGAAACTATAGATAGTGGATAAAAATGGAACGGCCTTAAATTGCTTGAGTAAACATTCCTTTGGAAAATGTTCTGCATGCTGCAACTCTAAAACTATGAGTTTTTATAAAAAAGTACTAACAATGAAAACTTCTTGTAAATCACCGAAGAATATACTGGAATTTGGTCTACTTTTTTAAACCATATTTTTAGAAATTTACATTGTCTAATAAATTTGTAGAATTTAATGAAAAGTTCTGAAAAAAATTAGGCATATTCTTTGATCAATTCTAAGCATTTTTTGTTGTTTTCAATGTTTTCCAAAAGTTTTTAGTTCTCGAGGAAAAAAATTTTAAACTATAGTATGATTTGAAATTCATTTCCTCAAAAACCGATCAACTTTTCGAGAAATTTGAAAAAAAAAATGCTCAGAAATTATTTAATAAATACACTTTTTTTTCAGAATTTTTCATCAAATTTTTAGAATTTAGTAGAATATACATACTTTCAGAAAATATAAATTACAAAATATGATACGCTGATTGCTAAGAACTTTTCACTCTTAGCATTTTTGTATCGGGAAATTTCTCTAAAGAAATGATCATTGTAACTCCATTTTGAGATCGTTCTAATGAAGTAGGGTATAAAAGTAGAATTTTTTCCTTATAATTCAAGCATTTTATCCGCCCCTGTCTCTAGTATCAATCCCAAAATTCTAATTGCTCAACAAAGATTTATACGACTAAATATTTCGAAATTGTTTTTGCAATTTTCTGAAAAATTGACGGCATATTAGAATTCCTGTTTGTTGCAACTCAATTTGGACATCGGAATCTTGAATAGCGACGTCGAAAATTGCAGGATAAGTACTTTTTAATTTTGTTTCAACTTAGATTTTGATCTAAATAATTGATTGATAATTAAGTACAAAAAATTTAATTTCAGGCGTTAATTGCATTTTAAAGAATTTTTGTACATTCGTGTACAGTTTTATTTCTGGATTTAAAAATTAATAAATCGACGAAATGAAGACGTAATCGAAAAATACAGATTGCAAAGGGACTTTTATTGAACTCTGCAGAGCATGTAAATTAAAGAATTTTCTATTATTAAACTAATGAGTTCCACATAAAATTGTTTTAGGATTTCGTCTAGTACATTTTAGTTGGCCATTTTCTTTCAATTCGAAATATTTACTACTGAGTGTCACTTTTTTTTTTTGTATTTTCCCCCAATTATCGAGTAATTTATACGTTTTAATGCTAAATTTTTTAATGGAATATAGTCTATGATATTCTTTACTATAATAAAAGTACAACAAAATGTTTGTTGTTAAGTACACTTTGGTTACAAATAAACAAAGTATAAAAAAATCACGATTTTGACACTGAATCCGGAGATTTAAATTCAACTGACGAATCTAACATGTCTGTCGAAAATAATTATATATAGTTTGGATGTTCATGAAACTTTGTTTCTTTAGATGTTGGTATGGTTAATTACGAAATCAGCGTCATACATAGCGGACCAGAACGTTTTGGCTTGACCGCATTGGCGCCACCGTTTTGTCGCCATTGTCGTTGGCTTTTTTTATGTAATAAAGGGTTACCAATAAATAAACCACGTAACGCTGATAAATAAAACTGCCCCCCCCGCCCCTTTCTCTCGAATGTTATGAAACATTTGAAATGTATGTAAAATTAAAAATATTCGAATAAAGCAGATATGACATTTCGTATTTACGGTGACCGGACTTTATTACCTTTACCGGAAGTAATTTATAAATAAATGCGTTTAGCCATATTCTTTTAGGCATAATGAAGGGCATGCGGAGTTATAGCTGGTTAGGTTAGATTAGTTTCGTGACATTGCCATTTCCTCTCTTACCCCATTTTACTATACGAATTTTTATCTATAATGACCCTAACCACAAAAATCAGGGTCGAATGGTCTGGCGCCAAAATGGTGGAACCAAAACATCCGGCGCCAAAACAGCGGGGCCAAAACATCCTGGTGCTAAAACGGGCGGGCCAAAACGGGAAAGGTCCTTTTGCACTTTTTTGATAACATTTGGTTATTTCAAGATATCGCAATTCAAAGTTTAAATTGTTATTTATTAGTGTTCTAGAAGTAATAATATGGTGTTAATAAAAAATAATAGATGTAATAATTATTTTAGGAAAATCGCCTGATAACAAAACATATGTTATGCCATTGTTTACTAACACTGTTTAAACATTCTAAAAAGTCGTCAGTTTTAATGTTTGCTTATTGATGAAAAGTAAATTATGGCTTATTGTAAAATTTGATAAAGATGTAAAGTTTTTTATGAAATTGATGACTAGCATTGTTTAAATAACGCTGTTCATTTTTTTAAATGAAAATCGTTGTTCCGAAATAGTTTGGTACCATTGGATAATTTCTCTTACGCATAATTCGGTAACATTGAATTGCAGTAACTCAAAATAAACTAATAATTTTCATATTTTCAAAAGACTGGAAATGTGAATTAAAGTGACATTGTTCTTTTAACCATAGCCGACTAATTTAAATTCAAACAATAAACCGTACTTCACGGCTTGATTTAATTACAAAGAATGGATTTAGGAAAGTTAAAAATACATTCCTCTATCATTAAGTAATCTTATTTTTAGCGGATATTAGTTCATTTTTTATCCCGTAGTATATACGAAATATGTTTTTTTTTCAATTCTGCGGATTTTAGCTCTAGTAGAATAAAAATTGACAACCAAATTCAGATCATTTTGAGACACTAACAATCAATTTCCATTTTTTTGAAATAAACGACCTGTTCCTTTGCGGTGTTGAGATACAAACAAATATTTAACAATCATAACTAAATTATTAGTTATCTAATGGGGCTTCTTATCATTGAAAATTGATAATATTTGAATATGTCATTTAAATTTAATATATCCGACTTTCATTTATTTACAAGAATTAGAGTATCTATACAAATTATGGATATTTACGTCTGAATAGGCAACTCTCTATTTACTTAAAATTACCTAATATTTACCTAAATTACCTAAGTAAACTGTTTTTAATAAATACGTATTTTCTGATGTTAAATTTTAAGCATCAGTTGATTGGAATATTATCAGATACATAATATTATAAAATTATTTCTTTAATGTACATCATATTCAAGTCCCAGTGACGGTTTGTGTTTATTCCTTTTTATTCTCTTATTTAAAATCAATCACATATAAGTTTTTTAACTTAAAGTAAACCAGTATTTTAATAAAAATTTTGTTATTTATCATTTGGTTTATCAATAATTTTGAAGGGGTTTAATTAAACAATTACAAGTAGCAGAGTTAAACGTTCGTAACATAAGAAATTGCTAAAGCTAGGGAACATATTGTTCTTATTTTCTGATACGACAGTCTTGGCGAATTAAAGAACATATAACTTATATCGCCAATATTATCGACGATCTGCACAAAGACATTAGCAATTTTAACCTCAACGGCAAATTTATTAATGACATTCAACCAAAAAACTGATTATCGTCGAATTAACTCATTTAATTCATAGTATATTCTAATGAAATTGTTTTTGTGTTTCATTTATCTACGATTTCTCTACATGAATTTTGAAAATTCAAAAATTGTATTCGTTAATAATTAACAAGATACGAATTTACATATATATCAGATGTAATATATTAAATGAGTAATAACATTAAAATAAAATACAATTAATGTATTGTGTTGACTGTAAACATTTATTTTTTACGTCAACAAACAGAAAATAACTAATAATTTTCTAACTTGAATAATATTCTAGACTTGTTAATATTTAAGTTCTGTATTTCTGGATACTACGTAATTACCAAAATATTAGTCATCTTTAAGTCAATTTAAAATATAAACACGAAACAAGCTTTGTTTTGTCTTCACGTAGACATTGAGAAAATGGTGGATTATATAAAACATTAAAATTTAAACTAGTACATTACCATTTTTATGAAAATTCGCAACACACGTTATATATAACTTGGTATACATAAAGCTGGCTGATATACGTGACTACTTTTAAAACGAATTCCGGCCGTGAATCTACGAACGAAATGTCAGATAACAAAAATAGTTGACGTCTCATTCATTTTTTGCGATTCATATTTAAAGAGAACGCTGTGAATCAACACAATCCAATTTTATACAATATTTAATAGACGAAACAAAACACTAGTGAAAACTTGATGTCGGTGATTGAAAAATCGCAGTAATACATACGTGCTTAAAAAACGTCTTGTAAAATTTATTTTCAAAATCACTCACAAACATTTATAACAATTTAATAACACTATCACAGCACGAGATTTTTACGACCGACGTTCGCTTCGATCTTATAAAACTGGCATCAGGCACAAATTGATTTCTCGTGTCACCTCACAAAAATGGCATTCTCTTCGTAGGCATTTAAAGATTATCGCTTCTGCGCTATCGTGATAAACACGAGATTAGATAACAGGTGACTGGCTCGTAGCGTTAAAAAATCTTCTTTTATAGTTACTTTATTTCTCACATTAATTGGTTTATCCAACCACATTTCAAGATTTGCATTAAATTTTTCCGAAACTAATTTTTCAACAATTCGCAACATCACTATGGCTGATAAAGTGTCGTTAACTTGACTCCAATTAAATGACTAACGACCAAACGTGGATTCGATTTTTTTTTAATTTTCAAATGTACAGTTAATTTTCAGATCTACTTTTTACAACGTTGTAAATTTGGTGTCAAATCACATCCCACGTCATAGTAAATAAGAACTAGCTAAAAATCCGTAAATATATATACTAGTTCAAAAAATTAAGTTAATCAAGATATTTTACAACTTGGTTCATACGGAAATTAGGTTTCTTTTGATAATAACTGTCAAACATTTCATTATCCAGGCTAGATGTCAAAAACATTTGATGGAGCTATTTCAAACCATTTTTAAATTTTTTATTAAAAATTATGATTTATATTTTTTGTTTACTACTTTTCGATGAACATAATAGTCAAGCATATAATATAGATGACTGTCACTTTTGACAGATTTAATTTTTGCGTACATTCTTAATGTATTTGTATAAAAATATACATACGGCCTGTAGGACTAGAACTCTCAGAAGCACGAGGATTAATCAATGTACATTAGATAATTTCTTGGCTACTCTTATTTGTGCATAGGACTTAGCTGCAGCCAAAGTATTGTTTTATTTTATTGGTGGTATTTTTAAGCGTAGGAAGTTTTTGATGGGCCGCAACTAACGAAATGTAAGCGACCGTTTAATTTCATTTTGCAGTTTGTAAGCCGTGTTCGCAATCGTTTATTTTTGTATTTTTGTAGTTATTGTTGTATAAAATTGTTATTCCGGAATGTGTACCCTTTCCCAAAAGAATTATTGTATACATATATATGGGAAATAAATCTATTCTATTCTATTCTTCTATTCTATTTGTATAAAAATATAAAAATATTACAAAATTTAGCTATTCAGCTCTTGAAAAGTCTTGTATTTCTGTCGTAAAAAATAATTTATTTGTTTTCAATATTGCATCATTAAAATTTAATTACAAGTATATAGTTGTTATGAGTGTATTTTTAGATATATTTAATTCCGTTGAATTAAACTGTCTCCTTATGTATCAATATTTATAATAATACATTTACACAGTCAATATCGAACATTTTTAATCTAATCTCATCATCACTTAAATTGTTGTAACATTTATATTATATATTTAAATTGAATGAAACTGTATATATTTTTTACAGTATTAATAATAAACTTCTTCCGACATAAATAATCGAAATGCAATTTTGTGTAAAAGAGCTTTAAGGTACCCTAATAATGAAAACAATCATTTTTGTGCGATAAATATTGACCAAAATCAAATTTTGAAAAGAGATGGCCCCAAAATTATATGTCTCTATGTGCTATTTCAAGGACTTCTATTTTCGAAACTTTCTTTAAATCTTTTTCTAACACTTTAAACCAATGTTTTTTTTTCGTTAAGCCAAATTTTCATCGAATGTTTTTGTTAAATACCATCATTTTCTCCATAAATCGTGACAAATTATCGTTGATTTTTTTTGAAACTCCGGTTGATTGGTCTAAACGGTTAAAATTAAAATTTAAAACTTTAAAATGATTCTTTGACTAGGATAATCAGCATCTAAAAATAAACATTTTCATTAGAAAGCCCATAAAAAATTTATATTACAAAAAAGTCAAGATTAAACATCGAAACAAATGAAAGAATTCTCTCAAAATAATTTATAATGATGGAATAAAAATTGTATGTAAGTGCTAAAATTCACGATTTAATGCTCCAATTAGAAATACAGGGTGAATACAAACATTAAAAAATATGTCAAAAAAGTGACTTTTTTAACGTGGAAGGTCCCATATTTGAATAGGCTGAAGACACAAGATTTATTTGCTTCGGATTCCTTAATTCAAGCATGTATTTACTTACTTACGTCTATTCTTATTTACTTTCAGTTCAATAAAACAAATATTTCATAAACAGTGAAACTATACACGACTTATTATTGTCATGGAAAAGAAATATTTTTATTTTTCAATTTATGTATAAAATAAAATAAATTATTTTTTATTGAAACATAATTGATTGTGAATTAAGTACTTGCAATTACTTTATTAAATATATTACTCTTTAATGACATTTTTTAAATACGACATTATTTGTCATTGAAGAAGCTATATTGATTGTTAAATATTATATATTATCAAATGTTTATCAGTAATAAGTTCATTATTTCTCCATATTTAAAGTTTATTTTATGGCAAATAAATTATTTTCTTAGTGCAGTACTAATAATAAGCCTTCGTAAACTAAGTAAATCCAGAACTGAAACTAATATTATCAAGTATCAGCAATAATTAAGTTAGTAAGAATTTAACATAATGGAAATGCTAACTAGTCATTAGACAAATTGTTAGTGATTTCAAACAGAAGTTAAATTGATTCCAATTAGAATTTTGAAGGGATAACTAGTGGAAGACGTAAATATGGGTGTCAATAATATTCATTTACCAGAAGTTCCTAACTCTAGAAGCCTTCCGTAATTATCGCATGACCCTGAAAAACAGTATCTTCTAACCTTACATTTCTATCTCGGGAAATCATTTACGAAAATGTTACCTTGGGAAATTACTCAACGAATATAACCATTACCAAGAATAATGAAGTGGTAACTGTTTATTTTTTGTCCTTGTCTGTATAAAATGATATCAATAAAAGAGTAAATCTATATATAATATACTCCCCTTACACGAAATTCACTTCTAATGGTTCGAAATGTGTACACATCATGATTTCATTCATAAAAAAATAAGTTTCATACATTTAAACGTTTTCAAAATATTTTCTCTTCACATTTTTTCTGTATTGTAGATGACCGTGAATTAATTTGTTATTTATTATATTTCTATAATAACCTCAGAAAAGAAAACTCTTTCTATTTTTAGAAAATCGAGATCGTAATCAACTGTGCAGCTTTTATTTTTTTGTTCGTGTTTGATTTTTTCTTTTTGTTGAATTTAAACAGCGTATTTTGGAAATTATAGAAATATCGTGGAATGAAATCTAATTTGAAATAAAAATTCATTCATGGTCTGTAATATTGAAGAAGATAATTCTACACAATAGAAGTTGTTACTGAAAGGTCATTCCCAATACGATACTTTTTTTGTCAGCACATTTTGACGTAGGGAAAAACGTATTTCACGATGAACAAATTTTAAAAAATTTGTTAAAACTCATTTTATTTTAAATAAAACATCATTTAAAAAATTAAAACAAAATGCGTAGTTTTTTAAATTTGAATTCTTGCAAACTTTGCACATATACTTTTAATTTTTGCAGATGAATTTTTTATTTTAGGTTGAAAAGGTTGAAAAGAAATAGTAGCAAAGCACTGAATGGTCACTCTTCAAGTAGGACTTTACACGACAAACAGAGTGAATTTTTACTCTTTAAGAGTGGATTCTCACTCATTCTCATAAGTGGTTTAATGTTCAGACCATAATGAATTTTGTAACTTCAAGAAATCTAGAGTGAAATTAATTTTAAATACAAAGAATCGAGCACAGTATGTTCGAAATTAAAGTCTAGAAAGTGAATGTGTTATTGAATTTCATTGAAAATGTTAGAGAAACGTTGAAAGCAAATGAAAATATATAATTTTCAAAATGAAGAAAATACATATAATAAAATTTGAATATATCATGTAAACACTTCTTTCATGTAAAATCAATACGCAACTATGACAATGCAGAAAGTTTTACACAATGTCATATAATATATTGGGTCACACTTGTATATTCCCTCCCAAAAACAAATGCGTGCGGATATACGTACTAAAAAGCAGAAGTCATCGAGTATTCTCATTTTGAAAATCAAGGTTTCATCGAGACCTGTCACGAGCATGTATTAATTAACGTTTCCTCCATCACGGAAGCGGGTCATCTGCGTCTGTCAGTGAAGCATCGCGCCCTTCGTTTGCACAACAACGGCTACATTTCCGGATCCTCTCTCGTTATCTCTCCTTGTCTCTGTTGCACTTTCCTCTATTTCGGACTTGCTTGCGGATTTAGTCCAGAAAATCCGGGTTAGTGCCCCACCGAAATGGAAATAAAAAAATAACTAAAAAGTATGTCGAGCTCGCGCGAAAAACAATTGGGAGTGGATGACAATCGAAAATGAAACAAGTTCGGGGATAATTATTCTGCACTTTGTATTTTTGGTACCATCCTCAGGTAATTAATCAACGGTAAATTTTTCCGTTTCTTGACGTTTCCGGACGCGTGCTGGATAAAGAAATAAATGAATGACGTTTGCCTAGAAACGTCATCGCGTATAATAGGAACTGAAGAAATCCCATTGATATTGACATTCTGAATGGCTGAATAGGATTGTTAACGTTATTGTCGTATGACGGCAGGTACTCGTATAGTAGTAGCTTAAAGAAATGTGGATTATTCAAGACAAATTATGATATGCAGAATTAAAATTATTTCCTGTTGAATATACTACCGCTACTGAGAATTTTTTGGAAGTTGCACTATACAAAATATGGATATTTTGAAAATACCATTCTTGAAAATTGTTGTAAGTAGTAACATAAATTACATTGAAAACTTACTATTGAAATTGAACGTTTTACCATATTCTTCAGTATAAAATAACGGTAACGGTCTAATCAACATTGTGAAATGTTTACATTTGCAATTTCAATATTTAACAAATTCAACATTATTTTTAGTTTATTGAATTATATTGTATTTTGAAAATCAACTGTAATAAGATTAAATTAAATCTTAAATTTGTCATGTCAATAATACAAATGAATGATAACAATTTGTATTAAAGAATTTGATGAATATTGGGCGCTTGTCCACGGAGATATTCCATTCAATTAGTATTTAGGTTAGGTTAGGTTAATGTTGAATGGTATGTGTTAATGTAACATGATTGTGTTGAATGTACATGACATTTTAATAATTACTGTTGCAATTTATATTTATTCTTGTTGTATGCTAATGTGGTTACATGTCTATACAACATTTTCAAACTCAACATTTAACAAACTCGACATTTTCAAATCTCACCATTTGATAAACTCAACATTTTCGAACTGAACATTTGACTAAATCAACAAATAATATAAATAATATAAACGATAAACTTGTCAAACATTACATTACAATAGGAATAAATATAAATTACGACAATTATTAAAATGTCATTTGCATTAAATACAATCATGTTATATTAACACATTCCATTCAACACCATATCTATCATCACCTAACCTATCCTAACATAACCTAACCTAACCTAAACTAACCTAACCAACCGAAATACTAATTTAATGGAATATCTCCATTGACAATCATGAAATTCTTTAATACATTTGTATTATTTGCCATTATTAACATAGATTTAAGATTTTATTTATGTTACGATTAACGCTATTACACTTGACTTTCAAAATACAATATAATTCAATAAACTAAAAGTAATGTTGAATTTCTTAAATATTGAAATTACAAATGTTGAGTTTCCTAAATGTTGAGTTTGCAAATGCTGAGTTTGCAAATGTCAAGTTTGAATGTTGAAATTGCAAATGTCAACATTTCACAATGTTGATTTGACCTGTAATTTCGATACTTCTATTTTTTATATTATTTATATTATTTGTTGTTTTAGTCAAATGTTGAGTTTGAAAATGTTGAGTTCGTCAAATGTTGAGATTGAAAATGTTGAATTTGTATGTTAAGTGTGTTTTGTATTGATCAGACATGAAACCAAAATAACAAGTGATACAACTTTGCAACAACTTATTGTAAAATATGGAAAAAAAATCTTTTGTTTAAAATATATATTTCTTACAGCGTATGTATACTTATAAATATACCTATAAAATTTCAATTTTGTTGTCGTAATTTTATAATAGTTGTTATAATATAATATTTTGTACAATAATTTTACATTATTTGGATATGAATTTATTTTATTTCTGTAATTTTATGCTACTATGCAACAATTTTCATTATAAGGAGAAAAATATTTAGTATATCTAACTAAATAGTAAATTATCTATAGTGGAAGCACAATCTAGGATTTTTTAGAACGACGATTTTTTTAATTCAATAACAAATTTACTTCCTCACCTTCTATTTGGAACATGCTTTGCTCGATACTTTGTTTAAAATAAATTTCCCTGTAAATTTTTTGGCGTTACAAAATTGATTATGGAGTGAACATTGAATCAACTATGTGAAAGAGTGAACGAGTGAAAACTTACTCTGCTTATCGTGAAAAGTCCTACTTGAAGAGTGACAATTTATTTTTACAATAAAGTGTCTCAATTTTTACTCTACAAAGAGTTTGAAGTTTTGCTCCAAAAAATGTAGAAGAGTCTCTTCAAAATCAAATCAATTCAATATTTATTTTTTTCGAGGATTTGAGTTACTGATCAATTTTAAACTTCTATATAGCAGAAATATATTTTTGGGTTGTTCATAATAATAATAATGATAAAAACATTGATCAAACTATTCGAATTTCACGTTGAATTTTAATGATAAAAGAAGTATTTATTTATTTCTGAATCTGATATATTTTATTCGTTTTATATTTCAAAAAGTATTCAGAAGCGTAATTAATAATGTGAAACTGTTAGATTGTTAAGTTTTATGTTTTTTTTTCAATTCCGGCGGAATTTTTGAGGAATGTAAAATACTTTAAAGAGAATAAACTTTAAACTCAAAATTTAAAAATGTTTATTCTAAAACTGAAAGGATGGCATTGCAAATAAAAAGACGAGTGCTTCTATTAAAGGGTTATTAGCAGTAAAAACAGAATGCAGAGAATTACTACCAAGTGGAGAGCTAATCTTAAATTTATTAGGATCAACTTTTGAGAACCTTTGGAGCTTATTGTTTCTAGGAATAATAAATTACAATATATTAAATTACAGTAATTGTTTCCAGTTTCTTAGTTTAAAATAACCCTGGTGGAAATTGATTTTCGTGCTAGCATGGCAAATATTGATTTCTACTGGGGAACTGCCTTATTCTGTAGTTTTTATTTTTTTAAATACGATGGTTGAATGGTGATTAAATTTATTTTAATTTAATATTATTTACTGTAAATAACTCTCTATTTTAGTACAGTTCTAGAAAATATTTGCAGTTTGAATTTGCTACAATTATGTGCTTCCACCAAGCAAAGCAATTTTTTTTGGAAATAAGTTAATTTAAACGCCTCATTAAAACTAATGTGCAACTTAAAAAGCTTGAATTTGCGTTCATATACATTTTGCTAATAATATTAACTTATTTGCATTCATTACTGATATTTTTAGCATCGACAAGTGGCTTGAGTGCGAAATCATAGTAATAATATTACATTTGTAGGTGTTATTTAAAAATAAATGAACATTAAAAGAATTGGGGGGGGGGGGGATAAGAGAACATTTTTCTATGCTGACGTTTCTTTGTAAAAGTGGAACAAACGGCACCAGGAAATGAATGGGGAATGAAACAAAAATGCTCATCCTCGGTTTATTCACGTGTGCCAAATTCGCCTCGAGGTGATTCGTGTGCACTGGAATTTTTTGTCATTGCATACGTCCAGTGTCTTTCATTCCTGAAGATCGTTGGCTGTTGGTTTATTCAAAAGAATTTGCAGCACAACGAATTCTTTTCATTAATAATTTTGATTTACTTGGTAATTACAAATTAAATTATGAAATTACAAAAGTGGTTATTTATATAGACGTTATTGGCTTTATTGTCTTCATGACCATCTTCGATGGTAATGTTCATATTTTGTAATCATTTAGGTCCAAGTGTGATGTTTATTCTTTGCTTAATATTTGCACAGTAAGATTTATTTTCATATATAATGTATGGAATAATATTTTCTCTTATTTTCTTTCCATTTTATCCAATAAAATAGCAGTATTCGACGTTCTTATATATAGTCTACGTAGAATTTAGAGAGGCTGCTAGTCAAATGAAGGAACCCATTCGAATTCTGATTTGATTCACTTCAAGTACCAAGTAAGTCTGCCAATGTACACCCAATTGAAGTCGCTTTATCCACTTCAATAGCATCTACTATGTATATAACCTAACCACGAAGTACAACTTGTCAGTTAAATAATTGATTTTGTCTCTGTTAGTTACTGAACGAGACTTTCAATTAAACTAAACGTGTTTATTACATATTCAACTTTTATTTCAATAATCTTCAATAATATTTGTTTTTTACCAGTCTTATAATATATTATTAAAATCCAGAAAAGTGATGTTTATCAAAGATAGCATTTTAAATTAAAAAAATTAAAATACTTATAACTTTTCTCGTAAAAATACTAGCCTTCTAACGTTTAGCTGCTAGTTTTGTAAATACCTATATAACGTATTATACCAAAAATTATCAAATGAATTAGATTATCGATGGAACTCCATTGTCAATGTCACCGGTACTTTTGTCCATACCTATTATAAAAACACGTTTGGTAATACAGTTAACCCCTGCAGTTTGAACTTGAAAATGAGACAAATTCTATATTTCTTGGATGTAAGACTCTTAGCTGAAATTGGGACACGAAAAATAATCCGCCACATACCACTTGAGTAACAAACGTATTCGGGTAATTCCCTCAAGGTTCCCTGCACATAAATGAAGTCATCAAGAATTCACCCAAAAAATTTGTATAACTTTTTTGTAACCAATGAAACTTTACTCCTTAATTTACTTTGCAATGAACCTACCTGAAATTACCTGATAATATTGAACATCTGCTGGTATTATATGTAAAAAGGTTAGTATACTTGTAACATAAATAAACAAATTTTCACTGTGTAGATTCGTTTCGGATAAAAAATTATTGTCATGCAACGTTTATTACGTTTTTGAGTATATCAGGCAAAATGTATAGTAACTTTTACTATCTAAGTTTTCACATAATGTAAATCTGTTGATACATCGTTAATTAATGTACTACAATTTTCAAAATGTTTTCTGTAAACAGAAAAGAATACAATTATTGCGTACATCAAATACCATACACTTGCTTGTTTAACGGTAAAATTTGAAGTATAAATCGGTCGATAAAAGCCCATTGAAACGCAATAATACACAATAGTGTCATAGATTTACAAAAAAATCTTACATTTGTTTATAGAAAATGTAAATACTTTTATTCGCATTATCTAAGAAGTGTAGTTTTTTGTCATAGGAAAAAACACTTTTACGCCCCTTTGCGGGCGTAAACTTACATTTTGCGCCTATTAAAAGTGTAAAGTAAAAAGTTTACAAGTTTTTCTGCTTAGTATTATGAAAAATAATGAATACGAAGGTAGGGAGTGGATATCTAAGCCCTCAGTCGTTTAAACGTCGATCGAACCGGGCGTAAAGTAGCACTTTACTCCCACCCTACGTAAATAGCTATTTTGTATTCGTCATAGACTGACGACCGTAAGACATACTCCTTTCTTATTTATATAAATAATATAAGAAAAAAACCTAGAAATATAATAGTAAAATCAGAAATTTCGTTCAATTATTTAATGAAATTTCATGAACTGCAAAGACTAACAAAAGCGAATGAAAATAAATGTTGAAATTGTAATAATCGTTCCACTTTATTTTTTGACCCACATAGGGCCATATAAGTACCTAAAATAGATTTTAAGACGCTATAACCTACAAGTGCAAAAAAATCGTAAATTATTCGTTGTCTCAGACTGTTGCGTCACCTAAAAGTGTAGTAATTTCTTTTAAAATTCTACACTGAAAAAATTATGTGTATCTAAGTAAATATTTATTTGAAATTATAATTCTTTTTCTGTATATGTCATTTTTATTATTCTGAAATAGTACATTATAAAACGAGAGGACTAAACAAATTTTTGTGGAAAAACTAAAAGTTTTACTATAAATTTCTTAAAGTAAATTTTGAGACAACTTCGCCTGTATAAAAAATGCCGTTTTTTAATGGAGAAACTGTCACCTTGAGTAACCAAAAGATCATTTGTAAACTAATAAACTATAAACGCAGATCGGATTTTTTTAATAAGTATACGAATTCATATTTCATCGAATCGTCTTGAAAATCAAACAAAATATTTTCAATACATTTTATTGTAATAAATATCGAGAAATGTTATTAATAAATTTAAATTTTTGTATGACTGATTTCGGTACCTACTTGAATTTATTTACTTATTTATGTTTCTCATTAATATAGATCCATTTTTACATTTTTTAACATTATGAAAAATATAAACAAACGGAACTTATACATACATGTTAGAAATATTACCTAGATAATCACTGTCGACAATTAACTAAAAAGTAAATTAATGAACCATTTTTATTAAGTAAACAAATAATTTTGTATAAAAGTAGTCTGAAAACGTTTGTTGTAGATGAGCCAAGTGAACCCATCGTAGCAATGTTTAAACCATGAGAGATTTAAAAAAAATAGAAACTACATAAAATTAGTTATCAAAGGATTCATTTACTAGCCTGATACGACTTGAACTAACATTTTTCAAAATATTTATGAGGAAACAACATTTTTTAAGTTTTAAAATTTCACACATTATACTTATTTAATTTTAAAAAATTGTTATTCATTAATAAAAGATTAGTGTCATTTGATTTGTATTATCTAATGGAATCAATATATTACGATTTGTGTTTATTTGATGTAAGATATAAAATAGACGCATAGGCCTGTATTTAAAAAAATATTATTCCTTATGAAACTGATCATAAAATGGATTATGAAACATATCATGAAGATATATTGATATAAGACGCATAACAATAAACCGTTAGCGACTACTTTATTAAATATTGACCACTAAATCGTTGACGAGTGGAAATAATATTTTTATTTGGTGGTGCAGGATTTTAAACTTTTAACGTTCTGTTTTATGAACACGTTCGCACTGACAAGATAAAGACAGAATGACTTGCAGTATATTCCCAGGTTCGAATACGATGAAGTGCTCGTAATACTTCACAGGCTTATTCAGTCGAAACTGCATATACACGTATGCACTAAATGCAATGGGCGCACTTCTGCCCCGAGCTTCGGCCTGCTTATGTCACTTTTTGTTAGTGAAACATTTTATACTGCCACTTCGCCCGGATTTTCGAACTTTATTTCTCTTTTTAAATTCATTTCGAATTCTATACGCTGCTGGTAAAAAGTGCACGTTCAAATGTTTGTATATAAATTTTTAAGTATTTCCTGAATTATGTACATCGAATGTTTAAAAACAGCTAAAAAATTTATTGTATTGCTTGTTATATCGAATTATTGGAAAACCGCATAGTTAAGCTTAAAAAAATAACGGGAATATTTAGTATGCAGTCGTTACTCGTGTAGGCAGAAATCTTCTGTTGCACTCAGTATTGCACTTGTTGCGTTGTCTGATCCAAATCTGATGCCAGAATACCAAAAAATATTACTAATTTAAACTGTGTCAATTTCTTTAAAAAAGCATGTAGATTATTTATTTAGGAAAAACTTGAATAAATTTCCGCTTTTTACATCATTTTATTATTAATATGCTGAAATAAATGTTAATTTAAAATGAATCTGAATTTATAACATACGTTTTACTATTGAAATTTTTAAATTAAAAAATAGAATCTTTGAAACGTAACCTTAAAAACTGTACAGACACCTTGAAATTATTGGACTCAAGTGCGCAGTCCGAGAGAGAGAGGGTAATCATTAAATATCAATCCTATTATTTGTTTGAATTTGCATTTTATTTTAATACAGAAACAGTTGCCTAAGTACGTCTGTTGAATACGATCGTGAGCTCTGAAATTTACGTATCAAATATTCCCATTTTTTAATTTTCAATTTATCTTCAGATAATCTTATTTCATTATCACTTCAGCTATAGCAGGACCTACGTTACATTTATATTTAGATTGAATGAAAATGTATACTTCTTTGACTTCTTCAAAATTAGTACACAAGAATACAGTAGTAAAACTAGTCATTCTAACTGCTTCATAATTTTTTTACTAGGGACCAATTAATTTCAGTAATTACTTTCATGAAATAAAATAATGTAATAAAATAGTAGGTAAATTTTTCACAAATAATGCTAATGATATTACAAAATTGTCCTATTAGTATAAAACTGCTTTCTATCAAGTTTTAATCTGAATCGCAATTATCGTTGAATCGTAATCTGAAGTTTTTTTCGGAAACATAGGTTAAGTAAAACTTATTAAGTGTCGTTCTCTATCCCCATAGAATTTTTCCCTTAGTGTACACATAATGATTATTTTTCCATACGATGTTACACTTTCTCTATCTATTCCTATTTTAATAAGTACAATACTTTTAAATATAACGTAGATTTTTTAAATTAGAGGAGTTTTTAATTAAAAATAAATCTATCGTATATAGAAAACGTGTGCCAGAACTGAAGTATGTATTACTTTTGTTAGCGTTTACAATAGGTTTTATTCAGTATTGTAGGCTCAATTTCAACCCTTGAATTGACAGCATCTTCATTCATAAAACTTCATTGAAATGAATCTACCATCCATTTGAAGGTTAACGAACAGAAATAGTGATCGATGCTTTTTTTATCCCTACCGTAAACGTCGTTACTATTCATACACATTTTCCTGTTACGTAGCACTAAGCAATCGTGCAATAAGTAGATTTTCTTATCGTCCATGCAGTATGGTAAATTCACGGAAATGTTATGAACGCATGGCAACTGGTAGCTTATGAAAACAAACAACGGTAATTCGAATCATAAATTTCTCTGCCTAATAATAACTAAACCTTTATCGTTAGTTAGCCTGAGATTTCATTAACAAATCCACAAATCTACGTAATCTTCACGTATTCGTTCGTTCGATGATTCATAATGAATCATTGTTTTCAAAATATTGTCATTAGCAATGTTGACTTTATGCACAAATATCAGGTAGTTTGCGAATTTACTCAAGAAATTTTCTTGGATGGAGTTTAAAAAAAAAATTAGTTTATACAGATGTTATGTTGACGAGAATTTGTTTTAATAAATAAAAAAAGGTATGTTGCATCACACTAGAATTGTTAGAAAAAAAATAAAACAAAATCGGGGGTTAATATTTCGTCTCATCATATGAGAGTGTGGATTAAATAAAAGATTCGTTTCTCTTTTATTTACAACAATTGACATCAATATCTTCTTGTAATCCTCTAGAATGATTAATACTCTATTAAAATTACTACAACTTGGAGCAATACACTTTCACAACAGCCAACATGTCAAAAATTAAATAAATCAATTAAGTCCACATAAGACAAAATCAAATGACATTTTAAATGACTGGAGTAGGTATTTATTAGGAATTGTTCTGCTCAATTTCCGTTGATAACATCAAACAAATGAACATTTTAAACTAATATAACGCTTTTCTTCGTTTTGACGGCGACTTTAATAAAGCATTTTTGAAAAAGAAACAAAAAAGGGAAAGAAAGAAAAAAAATATATCTACACATTTATAATTAAAATAAAAGGTTATGCATATAATTAGAAAGAATAGCAATAAAAAAAAATAAACAGAAAAAGAAAATCGAACCAACACGGTCCGACAGGGAAGTCAACTTAATTTTTTGTTTATTTATTATTATAAATCTTGTTTTTAAAATTGTTTTCTCACTATTATTTTAGCTACCTAAAACGCAAACAGATTTCGGATTCAGATTCAGAAGGTTTAAAAAAATAGTTGGACCCACATACCTGCAGATCCTAAGAAAATTATGCTTACCCCAGCACCAAATGGTCCATTATGCTCTAAAACAACTTTTTAACTGCCAAGTCAGACTTCCGGAAATGAAAAAGTTCCAATTTATTTAAAAATAAAAAAAGAAGCAGGATATACAATTTTTGCCCTCCAATAAAAAGAATTTCCGACGCAGTCTCATTTTGAGAAGTACTTAATTGATTGGATTGCGGCAACGAAGGTCGCAGACAGTGTGACCGTTAAATAATGACGACGAGGTTTGATTTATATAACGCACAAAATCTCATAAAAGCCTATTTACATACCATTGCATTAATTGCAGCGGTGCACATTACACGCGTTGCAATGTGCACGTTTTGACATCATTGTGATTGCTGACAATTGCGCGAAACATTTAGGAAGCTATTTTTTCCGTGATGACGTTTCTGTGCTTCTCTTGAATGTTCATTAAAATACTTTGAATTTTAAACGAATGAATTGATTGGAGCATTGCACTCTCTACATTATTGGTGTAAAAGAAGATAATGGAAAATAATTCTAAAAGTATGAAGTGTACTTAAAAATACATAGGTCCATTTCCAAAATAATTGCAGTCATATATTTATTTTATCTAATAGTTCTTCAAATAATCAGAGTTTATCATATTAGAGGACATTAATGCACACTGAACAAAAAATATTTAATTCAACTAAATATTTAATTCCATAGCATGCATTAAATATCAAGTAGAAGGTTTTTTCAAATTAAGATAATATTTTGGTATTTTTAACAATTTTATCTACTTTCTAAATATTACTTAATAAAAATATATTCAATTTATCTAACTAAATATTCACTTGCGACTACCTCAATAAAAAATTAGAAGAATCGAAAAGTATATTTTGTAGCTATGTTTCTTATCACGACATCTATTTTTGTCGTTAAAAATGTTACTTTTGTTGTAATTCAAATTCGCATTGTTGGAGTATAATGTAAAAATATTAAATTGTAAATTTTTTTTTCTTTTTGTTTATTTATATTCTTGGCATGATTCATAAATATTTTTCGCCCTCCTGGGCATAACATCCGCTTTTACGCCCCGCTTTGCAGTCGTAAAATCGAATTTTACGCCCTCAAAAATTACATGGCGGAGTTAGGGGTTCCCTACCTATCCCAATTTATACTTCAGGGCTCCAATTTTACACCCTCTCGAGTAAAACTATATTTTAAGCCCGTAATACGAAAAGTATTGTATGATTATTACATTCGTTATTTTCAATAATAAACCTAAACAAACTAAAATAACAAAAATATTTTTGAATACTACTACAATGATGTGAAATTCACGTCCATTATTTTTCCTGTAATTATTAAAAATTTTAAATTTATTCAATAAGGGTTCGTATCCTCAGATTTTAGAAATAGTTTTTTAATTATTTGAAATTTGATTATTGACGTTATTGCTGACGAAAGCAAAGACCCAATTTAAACAAAAAAATTTAATTCAAAATTAGACATTGACATAATTATTTACATCAAACATTCTTTTATAAAAAGAGTTAAAAAATGTTATTCGCAAAGATCCAATTTAGAAAAAAAATATGCTATGCACTTCTATAAAAGGAATTCTCGAAGATTTGTTCCTAAAGTTTAATTATTTTTAATAAATCGTCGTTTTTAAAATAAATCACTTCTTTTAACAATCGGTAACTATTTTTTATGTTTTCTATTACAGAAGTTGCAGAGGTTAATTTTCTAGAGGACGTAAAACTCCATTGATTACATATAATTCTTCAATTGCATCGAATTTTTGACGATATGTTAAAAAATTGATTACAGTAATGAATAATATTTTAATAATGCAAATAATTTTGTCAGTTTCAAACATCTCTCTCACAACAGAATTTTTTCAGCAATATCATAATGATACAATTTCCTTAATGGTTGTTTTTACTGTTTGGTCATTATTAAATTAATTAATGCAGCAAAACGTATTATGCAACTTGCTAGTTAACATAATTAAACTTAGCTAAATTATGAATATAAGTCTTCTGCTCCAATCAGAATTTCACGGATATATTTAGAATTGCGTTAATAAAGAATTATTATTATACAAAAGTCCTATTCGGGTTACATTTTTTCATATTCTTCAAAGCTTAAATTTAGAAAAAAAGTAAGATTTTCTAAAGTTATAATTGATATTGACAAAATTGCAGATCTTTTAGTGAAGACCTAGCTTGAGCAACACATTTTAGACATATTACCTACACAACTCCTTCAAAAAAACTTACCTTCAAAATGGCATATTTCGTCAGCTTGTATAATTTAATAATAACCTACAAATAGTATAAATAACCACTAAATTTAACACCTAATTTTTTTACGAAATATAATGAGAAATATTATTTTAATCAATATTTTCCTGTACAATAATTCATAATTCCCTCTTCGTATGGGAATGTTATATACAAAGAATAGGAAATTTAATTAAACAATAATATATTAACATGATATAAATCCCAAAATAAGATCCCTAAAATCCAAATAAAATTTCCTATACTCCCAAGTACAAATTGTTTAAAATTTTATAACTAAACGAATCCAACATTTCATAACAACATGTAAAGGCGAACAAGAAAAATAATTATTTTTGATTGGCTATAAATTAGTTGCACTAACTACACTATTTAAAGCGACTTATGATATAGTATAAAAAATATGATATTTATCGGTTCGCTTATTCGATTCATCTTCAGTTTTTTGCAAGAATTTTATCATAAGACCTCATTTCCAGAACATAATTTTTTGTCTTAGTATGACTTGACAAATAAACATTTTGAATTTGACATAATTCGAAGGATAAATGTACAATCATTAAGAACGTAAAACATATTATTTGCAAGGTCTTTTTCAGCGAATTATACAAGTCTGACAATTATCGACTTCATACCAGAAAAATATTTTCTTATAAATATTACAAAGTTCTAAAATCTTGGGTATCAGAAAATGCAGAGTTTTTAATTGATTCTTACATATTAACAATGTTTAGATACATATAAAGAAATTTTTTCAATTTTATTACATATGAAATTACAAAAAAATAAACTTTTTTTTAGACAAAATTTGAACAGGAAATATTACTAGTCTTGTGAATATAGGCCCCAAAAACACTTAAAATGTTCAATATTATTTATTATTGTTATTCATTCTCTTGGCAATTTTAATTTGATAAAAGATTTTCGAATTCAATTATTTTGTTAATAATTTATTAGCTGCATTATTTTTTAAAGTTTCGACCGGAATATTTGCCCAATACGATTTCGTCTCTAACGGTTTTACTTTCGCACCGACGATCTGAATAATAAATAATTAAATAATCATTGATGAAGATAAACAACATCGCAACACTAATAATATTGTACAAGATAGGTGGTACTTGCATTCGATGTTGAGACAATCACAGTATTGTACTTGCATATTGTTTTGAGATTGAAATTATTTTCCTTCTCACTAGACTCAGATTTCACACTGGATACATTTTTTCCACTGGAGAAATTATAACACATACGTACATTTTATTTACGTAAAATCTTTCCTTGATTATATAATACGTCAGACTAGGTATTTCCTAGCAATTGTTTGCAATTGTTTAATTCCATATCTTCAAATAATTAATAACCTTTTTTAGCGGTTTTGTTTAATTAAAGTTATATTGTCAAATTCAATTAGCATTTTAAATATGATTTCATTAGGTAGAAGTACTCGTTTGTTAAAATAATGTGTTAATGTAAAACTTTTTCAACTTGACATTTTTAATGTTATCGTGTCTGATATTTTTATCACCACTGTCGTATGACAGAAGTATCTCTATTTTCGCGCGTGTCCCAATTGTTTCCAACATCAGTTAACAATATTTGGGTTATTCTAGCAATTATTAAATGGTCTTTTGGTTTAATTAAACCAATTATAAAACATTTAAACATGTGCAAAGAGCGCTGTTAAATGCTTTAAAGTAATTCGTTATAAGACTAACTTTAAATACTTTACGCGAGCTTAACTCGGAACAGAATTAGGTTAACAATTTGTTATAAATGGAAATGTCCTCATTTTCAACCATTGAATCTTTATTCAATGCGGTCCAGAATACATCATTGCGACAATTTTTATACTTTGCAATTAAATGAGTCAATAAAGTTTATTAATAGAGACGCTACTATTTTTGTTCGTTAATTTCATGATCATATATTTTATTTTTGTATTTCGTCTATTTACATTGTTATATTTGTGTAACATTTTTTCGTTCGCTGAATTGGAATGTGATACAATAATTGGCAGGTTGAATACGGCAGCTGTTAATTTTATTTAATTAAAATAAGTGTTCTGTTCGTTCGGACCTTATCTTGTTGACACAACTATATTTTATTTAGTTTTCTTCAAGATTTCATGTGTTCATATTATATTAGTTTAAAAAAAAAATCACTCGTACAATATAAAATATAAAAATGGATTTGACAACATGCGTAGGCCATTTTAAAATATTGGACTTGGTTGTTTTTTGTCCATAGGTGATAAATTTACCGTTTACAAAGTGGTGTTTGCAAAATTCCATTTACCAGGACGAGTTTGACACGCAAACAAAGCGAGAGTAGTATTTCCCATGAGTGCAAACATTTATTCTACCTTTTACACATAGATACTATTTTCACAGACCAGAAAGCACTGGGCACAAAAGTAACGTTTTGTGTTCAGAGCATGAGAAACTTAGTTTGCTCCCTAAGGAGGGAAAGTTATATTTGAAGGCGAAAATACTTTAGCAATAAATTCACGTTCTATCTGGTAATATTTCATGTCTCTCTAAAAGTTAGAATTTTGCTAATGAAGCATTCGCTGTGGAAAATTGTTTCTGAAATTTTACTAATAAGACTCCTGAAATAATCTACCTGACAAAATTCAGCTACCGCTAGATAGATAAGGGAAAAGTAGTACAAGGCACTAAATTTTTGGTCAGACAAACCGTGTTGATAGTTAGTTCTTAGTAATTAAACTCATGCAATTTTTAAAACTTAAAACCAATTAGCTAAGGCAAATTAGCTGGCTAACTTTGTTCAGTGGACAATAACTTCTTAGTAGTTTTAACCAATTTACGGTTCATATCCAGTTGCAGACCTATCGAACTGCTTAAACAGTTAAAAAGTAGTAAATTTTACTACGAATTTTGTTCAGTGTATTTTCTAAATCTGATTATCTGGAAATTCACTTATTATAAGTTGTAGCTCTCACTTATGTTAATGTTTAATATACTATTTTAGCAAATATTTATATAGAGTATTTTTTATAAAGAACTGGAAAGGCTACTAAAGTAATTGGTCTCACCTCGACGTTTTAGTCAAAATAGTAAAATCTCCTTGACAATTTTGTTCGGTGTATTAGTTAAATTGACTGAAATTAAGTTAATATAGCTCAAGCTTAGTCAGCTGGACTAAACGCAGTTGTAGAAACTACTAAATAGTTAGTTCCCACTAGGACCTTAGTTAACCCCTTCGCTGTGCGGAGAAAAATCTGAAATGTGGGTAAAAAATGTTAATAATTTTGAATGCTACCAAAATTTGTGAGATTGGGTACACTTGGGTTTTCGGGATCGCTGATTACGAATATGAAGTCCATTTTTAAAAATTCAAAATGGCTGATTCAGTATGACGAACATCTTTTTTGAAATCCTTGGATTCTGTTGAAACCTGTTATGTGTTGAAATTGTTTCAAAAATAAGTTTATTTAACATTTCAAGTCCTGAGTTACGATAATATATTCACATTTACAGTGAAGTTTACTATCATACATTACATTTTTTAAATGTATTTAACACAAGATGTGTAAGATAAGAGCAACGCTACCCGAAATAGAAACAAAATGTTTGAACACTCCTTATTCAGAGAACGTAACTTGCACAAGTCATATTAAGAAGAATGTATATGTGATGTAAATCTACTTTTTTTGGTGCTTTTTATCAATTTTTTTTTAATGTACGTCTATAGACGTACCCTCACACTCAAGGGATTAATTTGACTCAATTTTTGTTGTAGGACCAGTTGCTGTGTATACCAGTATATTGTCAATTTATTGTCACTTTATTGTCACATCTACCAGGAAAGCACAAGACGTAAATGTTTCAAAAACGAAAACTTTAAGAAGGTATACGGGAATTTGCGGTAACAATAGCCAGTGAGTTCAATAGGTTTATAAGCGGAAGGTATGATTATCATCGGTTTTTATAAGAGGATTTGACACCGCTATGGTATCTCGGGCCAACCACCCTTGGGCGGAGTCGATGAGGAAGCCAACCGTCTTACGTGCCCTCTTGTGCATATACACTTAATTAATGTCGACGTAATAAGGTGATAAATCAATACCGTCGCCAGTCAGCTGCATATACCGATACTTATTGCGGCTTTAAAAAAAGGAACATTGGGACACTGGCCCCTGAAAAGAGCCATCGTAATTGCCCGGTAATTTATGTGATGTTTCGTATGCATGTGTGTGCATCCAATTGCTCATATCCCAGTGAATGTACATATAAACTGGAAGGAAATTACTGATGCCCTATGAATAACCGTTGATGCGTAAACTTCGACCAGGAATTACTTAGCCTACGCGTCGATGCAGTGAATATTTTATTCTCGATCAATCGATGATAGTTATCGGTAGTAATGTCGACGCTAACTTTCCACATAAATATCAGAAACTTGAAATGAATTTGAACACTCGATGCATTACTTATCGTTATCTGCATTGGGTAGTTGGACGATGACTGACCCAGAAGCAGTCTTTATGATTTTAATGCTCACCTGAAACAGAAATGGAAATAACGAGTTATTGATTTGCAACACCTGCATTCTGTTTTCGATTTAAATATTTTAAATCTATATCATTGATTTATTAAACATAATGAAATACAGTTTACAATAATTCATAGTTAATATGTAAACCACTTTGTGTAGTTTGATTGTAAGCAGTTTCCTAAAAATATGTTGCATGGTACATAGTATAGTTGTCCCCTGGTAGGAACCCTGTCCAGGCAATAACCATAAAATAAATCAGCAAATCAATATTTCCTTACACATATCTTTTACTTATTGGTTAAAGATAAATAGATTTAAACTGTAATATACTTTGCCAAAATATTCTGTCCAGTTATTGTACAATAAAATGATTCAAAAGATGTATAAAATAAATGGGCAAATGTTACGTACATACAGACTTGAAATGTACAATTTTATCAACAAATGTTTTCCAATGCACAACATTTTTTACTCATTAGTATCCTTATAATAGTTGAATAAAACGACAGTACCCTGCATTTCACAGTGATGAATTCGTCAAAATTAACAGTCAAAAACACAAAGTAGTAAAGCGATATACATATAATTATATAGAATTTTCTACCGCGAGTTAACTAGAAGTGGATAAAATTATAATACGCAATCCGGTTGCATTCAATGAAAACGATGAAGAATACTTGTGAAAATCTGACTGTGCTGCGCATATAAACTTTGACGAAATAATTTATATACCCGAAAATGTTGACTATAATAACAATAATAACAGTGATAATGATGATGATGATAACGGATGAACGGTATACTTATATCCTGGTGGAAAATATGTTAACTGGCCATTATCCAGAATATAGATAGTTTTGCTGCCCAATATTTGTTTACTAAATTATAGCAAGAAATTGGACAATAAATTGCCAGTTAATCCCCACTTTAAACCATGGTTCACATTTGTCCAAGGAAAGAAAATACATATGGCATACAAAATTTGGCGTTGAAATATGTGAACTACTATTCGAAAATAACGAATAAGTGGGGAGAAAAAGGTGACTCTCTGGAGTGTCATTATGCCGCAAAGGGTTGAATAAAACACGCAAAAAATCTATTTTTTAACATTATTGGTGCTGAAAAAGGCATGCTCAAAAACTCTACAAAGAACTGAAAGAGAAACTCGATAAAAAGTTTCCAGGGAATTTTCAGGTTATCTGAAACGACCCAATAATATTACTAAAACTATGGGCTTAAATCTGGAAAAAAAATGGCTGCTTATGAAATCATTTGCTCTACATTTATATCGATAAATTTCAGTGTTTACAATTACTTTCACGTATTTCCAATGTGAGAATATATTTTTAGGAGGGTTTAGGGACCGCTGAATGACATCTCATTGATAAAAATACAAAATTCAAGGTAGTGGATCCAATATGTCCAATATCTGAAGCAGAAATCATTGTGAAAATTTGTTTGAAATATGTCAGGATGCCCTGACTTTAAAACAATCAGCTTTCTCAAACAAATAGTAAGAATGAAAAGTTCTTATAATTGAATGAGGAATACACGGAAATTTATTATTTTTTGTGAAAACTAATCTTTGAAACTTATAAAAAAGAATTCTGAAAAATTCTAGTAAATATTCGAGCTCTTTATAATATTTACTAGTATTGGAAAAATATATATACATATATATATTTTGTAATTTTTTTTTCCTCGAATGGTCGTAACTTTTATTAAAAAATTGTCAAAAACATCTATCTTTTAGCCCATATATTTTTGACGCGATGTATATAAATATGTGAGGCATTCAATTGTTGGAAATGATAATAAAACCTAAAATATTCCTTTTTTGTTAAATAAATGCACGTCATTTTTTCATTTTTAAATTTGAGTCATTTTTCGATACCATTCAAAAGAGCAGGATTTAGGCAATAAAAAACGTTAATTCTAAAATTATTTTTATTCGTTTTACTACTAAAAAGTACTGTCCAATTTCAAGTTAAATTTGTCCACATTTGGGCCTTAACGGGTTAATGTTGAGCCATTTCAAATTTCTAATAACTAATTGTACGTTTCCTCGATTTTAACTATCTAATGACAGTTTTAAACGGATTTTGAAGAAAATTAAAGGAACTATAATTGAAGAGGATTACAATAAACATTTAGAAATTATGTCATTCGTTAAAAATAAATATTTAAGTCGCTATAAAATGGCTTTCATCGACGTTCATAATCCCCAGTCGTATTACTAAACGGTGACCTAAGTGGGAGTTTACCTTGTAACTGTTTATACTACGACTTCATTTATGGTAAAGAAATTGCTTGGCTTCCTATAAAATGGATTTATCAGCAGACAACAGAAAATAATTCGACGAGTACCTGTTACGATCCTCGGATTTCCCGATTTCAATCTAAAATATACAGTCCTGACCTCATACTAACTGCAATGAATTCTACTTGTATATTGCACAAAACGGAAGGAATTTCCATGGATTAAAGAATTATCATTTACGTAATGAAATCCATTGTTAATCCCTAACTTGGATTTGTTGTTTCACATCGATCAATACATACTGATAAATTCTCTCTTAACGAATATATTTCTGGTTCAGTCATTTCTGTATACATTCAGAATTTAATAATTCTGTAAAAAGTTCCTCTATCACAATTTTTTAATTTGAAGAGAATACAAGTTAAATATTTTAAATTTATATATTACCCAATCAGGCAGGTCTGGGATATCAATTTCACGAGATATTGTTGTCCAAACAGGAAGATCAAAAAGTTCTTCATCATCCGTATAATGATAAATTAACCTTATTACCAATTTAACTTAATTGATCTACATATTTCGCCCAACCTAAAAACATCTAGCCGTGCACTCTAAAGTACTTAAAGTGAAAATTGGGCCACTCTCTGCTAAAAGGTGACTTTTTCACTATTTCTAAATATGAAAGTTAACTTTATTAGAGTGAAATATTTCCATCTACTTTTAATAAATAGAAATAGTTATAATAAATATTCTAGAAATAGTTAAAAGGTCACTTTCAGCAGAAAGTGCATGTATTTTTGTAAATCATTTAAGTTTTTAAGTTCTAGTACATATTTACATGACTCCAAATAAAATCTTTTATTTCATCCAGTATCACGAAATAGGTTATAGCTATTTTTATTAACTATTACTTAATTCTTTCTTCATATACCTATACCCAATTAATAACGAGCTAGTTGGACTATTTAAATTAATATTTAGAGTTAAATAACAATAAGACCCTTAACGTTTTTACTAGAACTTAAAGCAACTTTACAAACAAAATATATTCTGTTTGTAAAGTTGTTTTAAGTTCCAAAAGTTTATTTTAAGAATAACGTATGGTATTATTAGTTTTTATCAAAATGTTTCTTTAAGTCGAAAAATAATAATGTATACATCATCAATCAGCTTGCAAAGATTTTAGAATTCAACAAAAATATAATTAAAGAACGAAGCATCTGATGAATTGCTTTGAAGTTTTATATTTAGTAACGGTAAGGATCATTTATTTCCGTTACAATTTTTTTTAAATAAATTGCGCACTAAAAATAAAATGTATGTTATGTGTTGATAGTGTTCAAATTTAAAGTGGTTTTAAACACATTTTTTTTATTTTACGATTAGATTTATCAACCGATTCAGTTAGTTATAACCATATATAAAAAATACTGGAAATTAATGAAGATTATTATTTTTTGTAATAATATAATTTGAAAAAAATGAAGAAAAAATCTGGTCAAATGAAAAAAGCACGTTCTTTTCGTCCGTGTAATTAGAAATGTCAAATATTTGATCGAATATACTAAATATTATTTTAAAGTATATGAAACATCAGAATGTCATTGAGTTATATCGTCTTTTAAATATTTTATTGAATTTATTAAAATAAAAAATTTATATTTTCGTTTTTTTTCGGATACGGTCTCACCTAAAACGAAAAAATACCTTTATCTACTTAAAAGCAATTACCTAAAAGGTCTATAATAATGCTTTTAGGATTTACTAAATTCTAGTAGCAATATTCATTTCAAAATTGTGAGTAAATCTTGATTGACGCCACGAATTATATTATTCCAAATTGTCATTTTCATCAAAGGCAGATAATTTTTTATAAAATAATGACGATGGTAAATATAGTTGCGAATGCATTTATACCATTTCTAATCAAATTTCTAGGCAGTTATTGTTAAAGTTGATGTATAAGATGTAAAACGTAAAGATACCATCTACTATCTACTATCATAAACTCTAAAGTTGGGACCCGACGTAGACATTACTCAGCAAACTTTTAGATATAATTTTTTGTTCGTCTACATCTAAAAAAATATTTCTTGTAAATAAGTCGAAAAAATGCAACATCCTTATAGGATCGGAACTTGAGAAGTGCCTCGTGTACTTCGAACAAAGATCGTTCGAAAATATAATGTTTCACTGATAAGAACAAGTTTGTTTCCCAATGTATTAAATAACATGGAACGATATTAACGTAAATCTAGCCGGTAGTAACATTAATCTTGTAAACAGAATGGGTGGAATTTGCGACGCAGCAACCAATTGAATAAATATGGAAATTACGCAATGAATGGAGTAGCACTTATTATTAGCAGATGCCATCTGCATTATAATTTATGTTCAAGCAATATTTATCAAATTTAATTATTATATTCTACACGTTAATTACTATCCTTGCGAATATTTCAAGAACGAAGTTTCTGTTTCTATTCCGTCCAATGAATTTTAATACAGTGTTTATCGATACAGACCACAAACATTCATTTATTCGTTGAAAGCGACAGCCATAACAATAACTGTAATGTTGATAACGGCCTGCACTGTGATAGACACAACAGCAATTCATAGTAACGGATGATTCTTATAGACTTTAGTATAGCATTAAAAAAACACGGTAAATACAATAATTAATTTTATGATGACAGGTCGTCATCCTTGGATCTATTATTAATTCAAAACGACAGTCGGAATAACAATCATCGAATTACCTATTTTCATATGGATCTCTAATCATGTAACAACTGCAATTCATACATTTTTAGCCATCACGTACAAAAATGTATTATAGGATTCACATATGCATTATTGGATAAACACAGTATGAACATATTAATAATTTTATTTATCAAATATTAAAAGTATATGAGTCATTCTCTAAATTTTTCATATTTGAGCTCAACAAAAGTGAAACGAAAAATCGATGGCGCATCTATAACATGGAATTTCTTGTAAAATAGTATGTAAAAAAGTTAAAAAACGTGACAGGCACAATTTTTTCGAGGGAAAAAAAAATTTTAATCCATAGGAAAAAATATACAAATGTAATAGATCAGTAAAATTGTATTTATCAAGTTGACAATTTATTGTGCGTAACAATAAAATAAAGTATTTCAAAAACAAATATATCATGTTTTTTTAATAACTTGGCCTGTATACATAACTTTGTTTTTCTATATAGCTTATGTTTGTTTTTTTAATAACTTTACTTTAATGTCTTTGCAGACTTTTTGTTCTATTCACAAATTTTATTTTTGATGCAGTAGTCATAAAATGCTCATTTTACACACTTGATACAAAAATCACTATTTCGTAACAACATGACTTAATAATTACCTAAATTCTAAAATCCCTAAATACCTAGGCGAATCATTTGTTGCTAAAACTTTGGAAAATGGGAGTACTAGTAAACAAAAAAATTATTTTACTTCGAAAAAAATGAATGTAACGCGGAATTTTATCATCATGTTCGTTTTTAGGAGGCAAAAATACATCGAAATAGTTTAAATGCCAGTTTTCCGAAGGTTTATACATTTTTTTCACGGAAATAATTGATTGTCAAAGCACATATTAATTTTTGGTAATACAGCAAACAATCACATTCTAGTTGAAAAGTTAGTTCTCTTCGGCCTTAATGAGTTAATACAAATTTTTCTAATTTTCTGCAATGTAAATAAAAAATTATTTCATTATTAACAATTAAAAACCAGACAAACTTATGTTTTACCTTTTTCATTTTATGACCAAACAGAATTAAAAAATGTTTGCACAAATTTCATGTACACTTAAGTAGAATAAACAAACCCCAATAACAAATTTTGCAGACAAAAATATGGCTCATTTTAATGAACTCGACTAAACGAATAATTTTTATACATATATAAACATACACGAATAAAATTCTTGCAGTCAAAATTACAATGCAACTGATATATAACAATTTTCGTAAAAACGATTACCCATCATATTATTTTTCGTTTATTATTTGAAACCAGCCAGCGGGTTGGGCCGAAGTATTGAATTTGGTTACTCAGGCAAAAAATGTATTGTTTCCAACTGAGTCCGGACGAATGGAAAGTTAGTCTTGCAGCAAACCCTCATAAAGGGAGTAAAATATATCGATAACAACTGCTTGTACAGTTACGCCTTTAAATTTGTTACATGTCACTTAAAATTTGAAACTTTTAAGTCGCTTTCCACAATGTTGGACAAATTCAAGAAGAATCTTTTTTTTTAATCTGCAAGAATCAATTCTTACTCAACTAAATAAATAAATTCTAGTATCGAATCCGAGTAGAAATTTATTAAGGCTCTGGTCAGTTTCTGACCACAGTTTTTACGTGCCTGACCAGGGCTTTAATAAATTTCTACTTCGGTATATATCTTCGAGCATTCAATTCGTTACTAACTATTCGTAAACATGTACAAACCATAAGACTAAGAAGTTAAAATTTGCTACACGAAGGATTTCGGGAACACTGAATACGAATCTGACAGCAGGTTTCAAATTTCAAAATGGCGGATAAAATATCTTATCCGTCATGTTTTATTGTTAAGAATCAAGGATGGTTTCGTAATCAACTATACCAAAAATTGTAAACAACAAACTTTCATGGAAATCAATTCTATCCAAACTATTGTATCATTATTTTCGTCGACTGTGTTAGATCCGCCAGTTTTCATTTTTAAAAACTGACACGGGAGTCATAATGTGACCCGAAAAAATTCATACCGAATTTTTTCAAAATTTGTTATTATGTAACTTTGTCAGCATTACCTTTATTGTGATACCTTCTAATAGCATAGTGTAAACAATCTACTATTTGCATATTTCTACAACCGATATCATCGCCGTACCTCGTAAGAAAAGTCGTAACTCCATTTTAATGATTTTGAGATATTGATGAAAAACTGTTTTTGAGCAAATATGAATTTGTTTATTTTCAATAATTATTTTTGATACTTGCATAATTTATTTCATAACTTAATGTATCATTTGATATAAATTTGATGCAAATTAATTAATAAACAATAGTTGAAAATGGACATACCGAATAATCAGGAAGCATTATTGATACTGCCGAAAAAGGTCGTAACTCCCAATTTATGGACATACCACCTTTTTTTATTGTATTCTTGACGTTACATATACCTTCCTCTTTATTAAAAGTAGAGATACTATCCAAGAAAGTCGTATGTTACATTTTTCATTTTTCAAATACTTTGCGCACTATAGTGCAATATATATAATTGCTGTAAATATAATTAATTATGCTTTAATCCTTTTAACAACAGAATTTCGGGTATCATATAATGCAATAGTAAGAGGCATAAATTTATTTATACGTAGTATAAAATTATAAATTATGCCTACACTGTCAATAACAGCAATGACAATATAGTTAAGTATAAGAATATTTATTATGAATTTCGTGTATCAACATGTTTGCTTCATGTAGCTAGTACGAATAATAGTAAATTATATACCTTAGTTTTCTTTTGATGATTGGGCGAATAATAATTTTTTATTATAATATTGGATTGCAAAGTTTTTGGTACACCTAACGTAAGACACCTTGTTTATTTCATGATATTTTCTGAAACCACCAGAGATATGTCTCCTAAAACCGATTGCCCGCTTCACTAACCAAAATAAGTATTCTAATGCCCCTTTCTAAATATTATATACTGTAAATAACGTAGGTGTAACAATCCTTTATACGTTCTGCCATGACATTATTTCATTTTGAAAAATAAATTTAACCCATAGTTAAGACTGCAGGATCGTTTTCGACCCTGGAGAAAATGGAGGTGGTACTTTATAAATTGCACACTGTAAGCATTTTCAAACGGCAGGAAACAATTAACCCAGGTAGTGGGGGAAACATTCTTTAAAATAGCAGTCGGAACTAAGGGTTAATAATATTGGTATTATAACTGTAACTATGAAATAACCAAGTTCACCATTGAATAGCCAAGGTCATTTCTTACTATTTTCTTTGTAGAAACTCATTGCGGACACTTTCATCACTCATTAGCGGGCTTACTGTGTTTGGATTACGAAAAAAAATGTATGCAACCTTTTTTGTATAGAATTTTGTACTCTGCATGTTTGTCCAAACCTTTTTTCGTCAGAGCCGTGTTTTTACGAAATAAATGTAAAAAAACCGAGAAAAATCCGTTTTTAAAATTTGGTATGTAATTTTTTTTATGAACGAAATGAGAAAAGCAGGTACGCCAACTTCAGTTTAGTTTCTCGAATAAAAAGATTTTTTTGTTCATTCCTGAAAGATACCTTTCCAACTATTTTTAAGTATGTATGCTCTATCGATTCCCGTCAAGAAAGCAAAAATTTTGCAAAATAAAATAAAAATGCCATGATTTTTAGGTCTTTTTTTAATTTTTCGCGATTTTTCCACTGAAACGGATTATACATAAAAAGTGTTCCTAATTGTTGAATATAAATATTGCCGATTCAAAATGGTTATGGAACGAAACAAATTTATTCAAAATTATTTATTCCATGAAATGGAGATCATAGACATTTTTTTTCGAGTTTTATAAAGATGATATAAATATTGACTCGTTATGTTCGGAGATTATAATAATTTTGAATTTATAAATTCAAAATGGCCGTCTGAATATGTATAATATTCGTAATTATGTAACATATGTGTTCAATTTTGAAACAGATTCATGCAACAATGTTACATTTAAGAGATACATACGGTGGCAGTTACGGATCTGCCATTTTGAATTTGTACTCAAAATTATTACAATCTTCGTACGTAACCAGTAAATATTTATATCATCATTATAAAACTCAAAGAACTTTCTGTGATCTCTTTTTTAAGGAATTAATAATTTTGAATAAATTTGTTTCGTTTCGTAGCTAGTTTGAATCGTCCATTACTTTTAAAAAATATTCTACTGGCATATTATTTATATCAATATCACTTTTTATGTATGCGTTTCATTAATTATAATCCGTTTCAGTAGAGAAAATCCTGAAAAATAAAAAGTGGCATTTTTATTGCATTTTGCAACGTTTTTGCATAAATAGCCGATTTTTTACCATTTTCTCGACGGGAATCGTTATAGAGCACATTTAAAAATAGTAGAAAAGGTATCATTCAAAAATTAAAAAGATTTCTTCTTTTTGTATACGGTGAACCGAGTCAGTAGAAATAAAAATAATTTCTCATGAGAGAAAAAACTGATGATGACCACTAAGATGGTTCGAAACGTTGGGACTTTTCTCTCGTGAGAAATTATTTTTATTTTTCTACTGACTCGGTTCACCGTATACAAAATAAAGTTATCATTAATTTTACCGAGTGACAAATTCATATTATTCATCTAAAAAGATTTCTTTTTACTCGAGAAACCGAGCTGAAGTTGACGTACTTGCTTTTCTTATTTCGGGCAAAAAGGATTAATTAATTGTATTTATACATTATAGTATTTACAATAAATTTCGTTAACCCAATGCAGAATATTAAATTATTAATAATAATAATTTTACCTGTAAACAAGATGTATTTAAGGCAAACGAAAGGCTATTATGAATTTAATATATGTCAAATTAATAATTTATTATAAATATGATTATTAGACTATTATTCATGGGCTTTTTCTTTGTTATCTATTATTTAATAGCATATTCTCTTAGATTTAGTTTCACATAAATTGCTGTTATTATACAATCTAAAAACGTCGTATGTTCATCAGAAAGTGTACATACGACTTTTATAGTCAGTATTTGGAGATACGACCTTCTTATAGAGTATAGTAAACTGACAAATCAAGAAATACAGCGGCAACTCCCATATGTGGCACTTACGGCTTTTTTAGGAATTATACCCCGCGTAGAAATTTTCGGTACGGCATCAGTATGGCTCGAGTATTGGAAGAGTACGGCTAAGTATTGGGAAGAGTATGGCTATGATATGGGTGTTGTATGCCCTTGTTTGAGTCAAGGTATATGGGATAAGTCTGGCTTATGGCCGTTATCCATACTATTGCTAGACTACTTCCGAACGGGTGCCAGACTCTTTCAAGACTTTATTTTGATGTAAAAAAAAATTAATTTAAACATTTTTTTAAATTTATAAATATTTTATATTAAAGTCTCGCATTGTCTATTTTAATTTAACCTATTTTCTTACAATTATTAACGCTCGCAAATAAATTAAAAAACCTTTCGCTTCGGGGGATTTGAACCAGTGACCCTAACATCGCAAAGCATGCACGCTAACCACTACGCTACGCCCTGTGTTACGAAATATAAAATTTCAGAACTTGTATATTAAGATCGTAGATAGTCAATTTTTTGTATAGATAAGTTTCCCGTATCTCTGGCCATATGTTCTAAGGTAATTAAACATTTTAAAAATTTTTTATTTTACATATTTGCAAATTTCGTTTGGAGGTCTGTATTGATTTGTCCAATGTTATGTATAAAAAATGTAATATTATATTTGCGCAAGCTTTTAAAATTGAAATAAAATTAATGTAAGTTATGTAGTAAAAGAATAATCATCCAATTAAATTAAAAATATAAAAAGCAATCTGTTTTTAAAAAATAATTGCAGATTTTCCGATTTGTGTTCAATTTGTGTACAATTTGTGTACAATTTGTTACGATTTTCACATTTTCACGAAAAATAAATCAATAAATGATAAAATTATAATATATTAATAGCTGCTTTGTATTGATTACGATGGTAGCGTTTTTTCATGATAGAATGTGACAGATTTTCATGATTTAATAATAGTATCGTAAAATAATAGTTTTAAAATTGGAGCCTACCAACAATGGGTTAGATAATATTGCATGCAAGCGGTGTCTAAAAATTTGCAAAATTTGGAATATTTAAAATTCTAAAATATCTCGAGAATGTTAGTAGATATGCGAAATCTGCCAAAATTTGGGGGTGTAGCGATAGTGGGGACAACCTCGAGCAAATCAATACAGACCTCCAAACGAAATTTGCAAATATGTCAAATACAAAATTTTTTAAATGTTTAATTTAATTTAAATACCTTAGAACATATGGCCAGAGATACGGGAAATATGTCTATACAAAAAATTGACTATCTACGATCTTAATATACAAGTTCTGAAATTTTATTTCGTAACACAGGGCGTAGCGTAGTGGTTAGCGTGCATGCTTTGCGATGTTAGGGTCGCTGATTCAAATCCCCCGAAGCGAAAGGTTTTTTTAATTTATTTGCGAGCGTTAATAATTGTAAGAAAATAGGTTAAATTAAAATAGACAATGCGAGACTTTAATATAAAATATTTATAAATTTAAAAAATGTTTAAATTTATTTTTTTTTACATCAAAATAAATTCTTGAAAGAGTCTGGCACCCGTTCGGAAGTAGTCTAGCAATAGTATGGATAACGGCCATAAGCCAGACTTATCCCATATACCTTGACCCAAACAAGGGGCATACAACACCCATATCGTAGCCATACTCTTCCCAATACTTAGCCGTACTCTTCCAATACTCGAGCCATACTGATGCCGTACCGAAAATTTCTACGCGGGACCTATCAAAAATTCATTTTTGTAAGAAACAAATCATTTTTTTAAAATAATTTATAATAAATATTAGTAATTTTTTTTTCAGAATATGATGTATTTCATTTTGCTGATTACAAATATATTTTTATCTCATTTTTGACAAAAATGGAGTTACGACTTTTCTTACGAGGTACGATTATAATAATAGTCACAGCAAGTCCGCTAATACATATTTCTAAGGGCATGGTTACATCCATATTTTGCGGAGGTCATTTTCTTCGTTGGTGCACGATATCTTCATCAAACGTACATAAAAAAGGCCTCTGTGCCATAAAATGATCGCAAAAATGACACTGGGCTATTTCTTAATAAACCGATAATTACTTTATACTTGGAAATAAAAATCTGGCTAGTAATGTAATGATATCGGCGTAAATTTCAGGAGATTTCAATCTGTGCTATGACGTTTAAAGGCCTAAGCGATGCGTCGTACAGGAAGAGCTCGATCTCGGCCGATTGCACGTTTACCGAGCTCGGGAAAGCAATTTCCTTCACGCTTTTTAATGGTGCATCTATGACGCATGTGACTTAGTGATTTCATGAATCATCATGGCATTAAAAAATGTATTTTAAGTGTCTCCAGTAAAAAACTAAAAATAAACAATTCTAAAATAACTGGAGTCGGAATACAATCTCAAAATTTTAGATTTTACTTTGTTTATTGACTATCCAAATCCTGACTCTCAAAAATTTGACTAAAAATATCGACTTGATTTTTTGTTTGACGTTTCGAGATTTTTAACAGTCTAGATTTTGATTGTCGAGGTTTTAACCCATTAAAGGGCCATCCATAAACTACGTAGACCTTTTTTGGGCATTTTTTACCTCCTCCCCCCTCCGTAGACAGTTTTATGATATTTCTATTTGATATAGACCGTAGTTTTTGGCCGACTCCCCCCTAAAATGGTAACGCAGTTTATGGATGGCCCCTAAGGACCAAATGTAAACAAATTTACCATTCTGTGGTACATGTTTTTTATGTCTGAAACTCCGTTCTTTCCAATGGCTTATCGGAAAATACTGCAAATTCAAAAATAATGGAATTACACGTGGTCAATGAATAAGAAACACGATTTTCACTTATCATTTTTTATTAATAATTTCAAGGATAAGAATTTCTTAGACAGGTATAAATAACACGGCAAAAATATGTAGGCTTCAAAATCGTAAAGCCTATATTAAAAAAATCCAATATGGCGGTTCCCAAAATGGCGTCGGAAATGAAAATTTGTTTGAAAAACTCCTTAATTTTTATTTCGAATTTTTTAAAACCAATGCTTACTCTCATTAACTGTTATAAATTAAAACTGAATTGGCAATCGCAATCCAATGAAAAAGCACATTAATAAATAATAGACACTTTCTGCACCATAGTATCAAGATTCTAATTATTATATTATACCCTAAAATTCGCAAAATTAGTGAAAATAGCGTGTAATTAATCTTGAATTAGTATTCCCATAAGGAACTCTCTGATCTCAAAATTTATCAAACGTCTCAATTACATCAGCACATACAAAAATCTGATAGACATGTAAAGTGGTAAAAAGTAGTTCACACTCTCCACCCATCGTTTTTATTTCAATCAAGCGTCGATCAATCAAAATTTGCATAAACGTTATCTGCCAAAAATCCTCCCACGCGTCATATACATTCATTGGAAATGTTTACACCTCGAGATACGGCTACTATGCCCACCCCGCCCACTCGTAGTAAACTGCAAAATGGGCGTGTAAACCGTTCTAGTGTCAAACGATCGTTTTGGCATGTATTAAAAAAAGAGGAATAGTCGGCCAGACAATGGTGTGTACTACTGGCACTGTATAGTTTCTTTCTCTCGCCATTAAATACTCCTAGCGGGAAGTCGTTCGGAATTCGTCCGTGGGAACGCGGATAGAAGAAGAGACCTCTGCGATATCCTGAATAAAATTGAAATTACATATTTTTAAGTCCACCGGTGAAAATGATATTATAATTGCACGATTAAAATCTAGTGTAAATATAGTTCCGTGGTTCTCCGCTATTTATTCAGAGTTTTCTTAAACGTATCGTAATTTTCTCCGGCGATTTTGCCGTTATACATATTACATCCTACACGTATGATAATACGATGTTCTCTTCGAAAAGTTCATCTTAGCCAAAATTATAATTATGTGTGTTTAATTTTGCACAGATTTTGTATGGTGTACTGAATATCTTTGCATTATTAACCTGATCATTAAAATACCAATTTTTAACAGGTTCTGCCTAGTTACGCTTTCTGTATTACCTAATTTTTCTTTCTGAAATTGTTTAGACCCTTTAAAATACTTGCTAAAGACTAGTAGGTGTAATAGCAACAAAAATATTTTCTGAGTTAAAACTGTAACCTGGGAATCCAATTAGCTAAATTTGTAAAAAAATATAATGGCGAACCGAAAATGGGGGGCCCATTTTTTTAAAATTGACTGTATTGAGCTAAATATAGATATTCAGTCATCTAGGTATCACTGATTGCAAATCCGATGCTGATTTTGCAAAATTAAAATGGCGTTGGTCACGCTGGGTGGATGTGTGTAAATTGTGTAAAAAAAACTGTTCAGTACTTCAAAATTTAATTAATTAATGAATTGTGTTGGTCGTGTAAAATTTCCTGCAGCTTATGGATGACCACCAAAAAAATTCCCGAATATCAAGATATAGTTATATAATATTCAAATACAGTCAATTTTAAAAAATTGGACCCCCACTTTGGATTCGCCATTTTGAATTTGTTAATTTTTACTACAGATTCATGTTTGGTGACCTTAGAACAGTATATTTTGGCTAATTTTGATTACAAACAGTAAACGTTTAAAGAAAGGAAGTCGAAATGTTGTGTTACACGTATGTCGCTGTAGGATCCGCAATTTTGAAAATTGAAAAAAGTACGACTCGGCTTTCAATTCTAGATACAAAATGCTAAAATTTGAGCTCTGTACTGTTAAAATTAAGACAAAACACTAGTAGGCACAGGTGTCTTTTCATAGGGAATTACCCATATACATAAATAAAGAAAATATGACCAAACAATATGATTATTTTATCAAATAATATCGTGATTTGTAAATTAATGAAAATTACTTTTGATGCTACAAAATCAATAAATAACATCATGTTTACTCTTTTAACTAAATTTAATTATTATGCTTTTTTATAATTGACTCATAAACTTCACTTTCCAGAGCTTTGACGAAGTAAAAACCTATTATGCTTTTGAAAAGACATCGTTCACGTGACAAAACAGTCTTATTGTTAGATAGACGATAAAAGTTTAGTACTTCTCAAGTAATTGTAATTTGTAATGCTGTAGAAATATGAACAATCTTATCACGGTTTTAAAATTTACTTCATATTTTTTAGTACCATAAAATGATTTCATTGTTATCCTGTGTTAAAATTATCTGTTAATATCATTTACACGTCATTTTTTCGTTTCAACGGTTCTCAGTTCAGGTTTGCATGTAATTAAAATGAAAAATTTGTTTATAAACGTTTAAAACAATTAAGAAAACATAAATAATTATTATCATGTAACTTTGTTTTTAACTTTTCATTTATTTATGTAAACATTGATCAACGATTTAAATGTTTTTTAACTCCTTTTTATTGTACTACAAGTACAGTAGACCCTCCCATAGTGTCACCGCCTCGGGACCGAAGGAGAATCAAATCCTCTATCCGTGTCGCATCCCCACTCTCTGCATTCCTTACACTCTAACCCCCTCTCGTGCTTTATATTTAGAACGGGATTGGTTGACAGATATTATAGCTGTTGCTGGTCACGTGGTGGGGAGCTTACTGCGACACTATCAGAGGGTTGGCTCCTTCCTCTTCACCAACATATTCCAATGACCATACCTTACCCTTTCCAGTCCCCACTCCTCCTTTTGCCTTTTTGCAATTCTTTCTTTACATCTATCAAAAGTTGTATATTAAACAATGTCGGACTATTCGGGTAGCCTTGCCTTACTCTCTTTGCCACCAAAAAAAAACCCTCGATCTCCTTCAACCTTCACTATACACTTCGTTTCCTCATAAATATCTTCCATTACTATCCCTTCATTTACTTCTCTTCTCCTCATCATTTCCCTCAACCTGAACTCCATTGTAATGTAAGATTTTCATATTCTCCATAGTTCCTCTCCCCGTTCTTAATTCCATCCCCCCTTTTCATCCAACACTTTTACCAATCTTTTGTTAATATTACTTGCATAGGCCTTATACTCCGTACTTATTAACGTCTCCTTTCTATAATTACCCTATATTTTTGTTTGCTCTTTTCAAAATTGGAACCATAATCCCAATCCTCTAGTTATCTGATGCGATTTTTATATTCTCCCTCTTTCCTCTCGCATAACTCCCTATACTCCCTCCTACATATCCCAATATCTTCTTCACATTTCTCCTTCCCATGACATGTTTATTGTTCTAAAAACGAAAAAAAAGGTGAGGACATAGACGGTATAGATTCTATACCACCATGCCGCAAAGGGTTAAATACAAGTCTTAACAAATTACTGAAAAACGTTTAAAAATGTAAAAGGACAAAAATATTAATGAATATGATAGGGATAGGACGTGACCTTGATATCAGAAAGTTTGGTCAGGCTTTGACCAGATCAAGCGTCGTTACCTTTCTAGATCACCCGATTCCCTAATCAGATCAGCTTTCGACGTCTATTTGGGTGACATGATCATGCAGCTGGCCAAGACCATATCTTCATTTCTACTCTGGTTTTAAATGTTGAGGACATTATCATAAATTCGTTCGAATTTATAATACTGAAATGCGAATATCCGTGGGTTGTTGGATCATTTGTCGTGCGATATAATTCAATTGTGCATGTTTTAACCAATAACCAATACTATTAAACTATCAATTTGGACTTCAGACTAAAAATGGCCTTGTATTTTCAAATAATTTTTTGTACTTCATCGTTACTTTTCGACGACGCGATTTTACGAGAAAAGTATTACTATATACCTTATTACGAATTAAATATTATGACGATTGATAATTAATTGAATGCAATGTCCAAGTGATGAAACTGTTGTAATAGTCTTACCAAAATTTGACACTGTGATGACGGCGAGGCTGGAAAGCAAGAAATCTTGACAAAATTTAACCAGACGTTATTAAGTCATTAAGAAGATAATTATCTTCTGAAATGGGTGCTTTGTTGCGGATATCACAGAGATGATTCGTCTTCGATATAATTGGATTAAACGTTGGGGCGTGACGAAGCGACTGTCTGGCGTCTCAATTGCATTCATCAGACGGTGGGTTTACGCGACACGTTACCGACTTAAGAAATTCTCTAAAACTTTTGGCTAAAAGAAGTTCATGATCCTTCCCCCTCCAGCAGCCCTTTTATTCTTTAAATCTTTTTGCGAACCCGACTTGAAATTCCCTTTTAATCGCTTCACATAATTCAATGCGCAAGAAGGAAATCCGGCGAAAGCCGACGTGTAATTAAGTGCTTTGTGGCGGTAATGAAAAGATGGTTATATTATTCGTGAAAATTGCATTGTAATTCATTTTATATGCAAAATTGTTGGTATACTTGAATTGCTTGACGTTAAAAACATTATTACTACAATACACATTCAAAAAGTACAATATTACTATAATTCTTGTCTAAATTTAGTAAATTTGATAAAATACAGGTTTATTTTTTGTGACAACAAAATTATTATTATAAAAATTATTCCGTTATTTGGTTTGAGAGGGACGAAATCGTGAAATAATATTTTTATTTCAGGATATAAAATAGTAGCTTACAATCAGAAAAAATATTGTTTTTACCAGATATATGCCAACAATTTATAAACACAAGCAAGATGATGGTAACTAGTCATCACTCGGATCCCATATGATGACGCTGATGATTGAACCTAATGAAATTCGATGATGACGTTCGCATTAAATTTGTTACTTTTGTCCGTTATAAGTCCTAATACTACATATTTTTAACTGAAAACTGTAGTGACGAAGCATTTTGTGCCTCGAACACAATTACTCCATCATATTTTACAGCTACAAAGTAAAATTTAATTTGCTGAACAAAAATAAAATAAAATATCAAAAAATATATTAAAACAATGTATTTTGCGCCCTAGTGACAAAAACTACCTTTAGAAGTACCACATTTCTTGATTTTTTCAGTATATCTGGTGAATTCAAAACATCGTAGTATTTCTGAAGAACCCACTCAAGGGTTTTAAACTCTCGTTTAATATTTTAGTACGAATTCTTAATGTTATTACTTTGTGCATTAATCCTGAAAGTTATTTTGCATAACACATTTAAAATATCACATTGTTTATTAGATAATCGAAGATAATATTTTCTTGGTGTTTTTGAAGTTAAAAAAAATTTCAGGTTTCAAAAACTGAGCAATATTTTTCTTGTCCTTTGTTCCGAATTTCAAACTGAAAATTGCCACTAGTGCAAACATTTTATTCATGAAAAATAATTCACGCTGTCGGTTATAAATTCTCAGTGTTATATTAATATGTCCAATGTATAAATTTAATATTTTTTAAAATAAAATTTATTGCAATTATTCTTTAAATTTTAAATAAATTATGAAATAACAATTTTTAAAACTAAGAAAACTAAATAACACAATTTATTATTTTAAAAATAATCAGACTCTTTCGTTTATGTATAATACTCCCCACCATCTTTTCCGTCGTGTAAGTGATGTAATATTGATCCCATTTACTACATCCGCAGCGACCTACATTTTCGCAATACATTAGTACCTGTTTAGACGTGAAAAATATGGTTCTATTACGATACACTTTTAATTTGAAATTCAGAATTTGCTGTTGAAAAATATCGCAAACACTTGGCATATTAAGATTGAACTCGATTGAGAAGCCGAGAAATATGTATTAAAAAGCATATTTCATCTTTTTATATGTGTCGTTTGTGTACGTCATGTATTTATGACGGAATACTTGCGATTTTATGAAAAATCTAATAATATGAAATTATTTTATAGTAATTTTATTTAATAATTTGACGATATGCATTTGGTGTAATTTTGTTAATTTTTTATATATTTTTTAAAACTTCTATTATGTTTTTTTTTGTGGTTTATTTGTGTGTTAAGCTTTTTCTTCTGGGTTTGTTTCGAAAATCATTTGTGTATACAGATAAAAAAAACATATTTTCTAATTTCTATTTGTTTTTGTGGTTTCATAAATACCGTTTAAGCTGTTAATGTTACTATTTTTATTTCATTCGATAATTAGTAGTAATAGTTACACACATATGCAGTTAAATTGTAACAATTTTTCTATAAATTTAATAAAACTTTTTAATTTAATTCCAGTAATTTCTTATAGTTCATGAAACAGCTTTAGTTTAGTTACTGGAACTGATGAAATGCAATTGCGAGGACAAATTAAACTTTGCCAAGTACTTGAAACGTAATTAAATTTTCTTTAGAGAAGAATGTTTAGTGTATCGAAGAATAAAATAACAAAATTCGTTTCAATGAGAATTGTAACTTTTGATTCGCAAAACAGAAAACAAAAGACATGTAAATGTGTGCTTAACAATTGTCAATACATTTTTTTATTTTCACTGGAAAGTCACTACAGCAATTATTGTTGTATGTAATATTGAAAAATGAAATAATCATTTATTTTTTAAATAAATTAAGTAAAAAATGTAATTCGATGCTGACCTACTATGGGCAAATTAAAATTCAATATATATAAATTAATGAAAATCAATGACAAATTACCATAGTAGTGCACTAACAATTCATGTACCCACTAACTAAGGAAGTTGCAGCTCAACCATAACGAAATGTTTAACGAAGTATTATTAAGTAACATTCCTAATTTTTATGGTTGAAACATCACTATAGGTATTTTACAATGTACAATATGTTAATGATGTGTATTACAAATATATTCTATATCCATTATAACAAATAAAAATATCGTATATTAATGGAAAAAAGTGACATATTTTTACGATTTTAAATGAGAAACGTGAGAATACAGCATTTGTAATGATACATTTTTCTAAAAAAAAAAGCATGTTATTTTTTAAAGTCATTGATTGATTACATAATAATGTCAAAGATTGTGTTTTATACGTAATCTTATCATTTCGCTCGAATATATTTTTTCTTATTTTCAGATTATATTACGCTTAAATCAGATAATATCGTGATTTTTCCTATAACCTATAACAACAAAATCCCCGTATATTTTGAAACATACGGGACTTTCCAACCTAAAAGGGTCATTTTTTTTTTTAAATATTTTTTATTTCAACGTACCCGACTACTAATGACTTGGATACGTGTACTGAACGTATTTGACAGAATAAAAAAATGAATTTCACTACGTATCACTAAAAAATTAGAGAACACACAAAATTACGATTAATTTGAATTATTTTCAGACCATAACTGTATGTCTTAAATTGAAATAATAAATAAAGATACGGTGTATACGCCTTTGATAGTCAAATCACATTTAATTAACAAATTTTTTATTGATGACAGAAGCTCGTCTGCTCGATTAAAAATAATGCAAATTTTGTTAGAAAAATGTACAAATTTTTCTATCATAATAAAGATGGATTGGTTTAAGATTAAAAAAGATGAGCTTTAAATAAAAAACTTTAAGCTTCTGTCATCAGAAAAGAAATTAGTTAGAAAAATTAAAAATATGCAACACAAAAACATCGTTATTATATTATAATTTATAAGACTTCTATTACACCTTTATTCTGCTCTTTAAAAAGCAAAGAATATACATAATAAAGAAATGAAATTATAGTCAAACTGCCCTGAGAAAACGTAAGGGTAGTAAACACTATTGGTTGGACAACATTTTTAGAAACAAGAGTATTATTGTATATGAAACCCATAATGTGTAAATGAAAGTGGAATGAAAATATTTTAAAAGTGAAATCAACATGTTTAACTTGTAACAACAATATAAGTCCCCCGGAAAGTATTCCAGCGTATGGAATCCAGGGGTCAATTGTTTTGTTCATACAACCAGTTGTATTTACATTTAAAAGATTGTTCCGAGCTCAATTTTTTTATATTTTACAGGTAACTTTGTCCGCTTTAATGTAACATTAGTTTCGGTCAGATACGTTTTTATATTAGTTATGAAAAATAACAAAATCATGACTATGAAATTTGAAACAGAAAAATACATTAGAAAAATGTTACGTGATTAAAGTGTTATATTTTACCGTATAATATTTACAAATGTAAACATTTGTGTCACAGTCAGAGTAATAATAAAAAGAACATTTTTTTTAAATATTTCGTAATCTCAATTACAATAAATCATTATATAAATTCCATGTACATAAGTTTTATTGTCACTGATGGATATAGTCCCAGGATAGATAATAAGCACCAAATGCTACTGGCAAAATATCGAATTAAATTTAACAGCCTACACTACAATTTGATTTGTATCCAATAGTATATTCCAAAATAATCAACATTCGCAGATATAGCCCATCGCAATGTATTAAATCACGCATTGGAATTTTCAGTCCATGGCTAGTTCAGCTCAAAACAATCCCCACATATAAATCAGGCATGAGATTTACCATTGGCACGTGCACTACTTTAGTGATTTCGTTAATCATGCAGAAATATATGGACATTAAAATAAATGCAATTATTCAGATTCGCGGGAATTGCAATTTTGATAATAAATCATTTATGACGTAACCCATACCTTCCCCCGGTCACGTTCAAGTACATTCGATTCGAGAGAGGCACTCGACGCATAACACACATTACCGAAGCATGATCGATCGATGTACGTTTTCGGTCGTCGACTGTCTCTAGGTGCACTGTGCGAGATATCGATAAAAACATTCCCGCGTATCCAAGTGGAAAATTGCGCTATCAACCTCATTACGCAACCTTCGTTTAACACGCGACTAACGGCCTCGATAGCAAAAATTTGCAGCCTAATTTTTAATTACAAATATTTTTTAATAAAATGACCCGTAATCTATATCATTTTGATTCATGGATTCATAGGTATTAAGATTTTTAAAAAAATTTGAAAAAAAACAAAATTTATTTAAAAAATTTTGAATTTTTTGTCTGATATAATTTTTAATAAAAGGTTTATAAAGTTTTTAAGGACGTAGTTCCAAGCACATTCTTATTATTGTGCTAATTGAAAATATCTTCAAAGGTATTGAAAAAAGGCTACTGCGTTAGCACGGTACTTTATATCACGCCTCATAATATTTAAAAAATGACAATATCACACTACAAAAATATATATGTGAAAACATCATAAAAAAAATTAATCACCAGGGAAACCAATATTACAATATTATATAATAGTATATTACGTACCTAGGGCGGAAACGAAGTCATTGCAACGAGGGTGATGAGAGGGGTCGTTGGGGTAAAAACTGCTGATCGCGAAATGTGAGTTTTTGTACCGGCTATATTGTATAATAAAATTGCCGTATTGAATTTGACAAATGTATAAATTTTAGTCATTTATATCCAACTTTCCATTATTAAACTGGACAATGCGCAAGACATTGACCATATTTTATGGACCTGTCCAATATATTTCGACCAAAGAACAGAACTGTGCGAGCAGCTTTCTCAACACAATCTACAACCACCCCTATGCATCGAAGGGCTAATCCAAGAGTCCAATTTGGCTGTGTGTTTTGGCAGACTAAGATTCTCTAAAAATTGTTCACTCTGCATGTAGTCAATTTGTAGTACTTAATTTACCGATCCAAAAGAACTACCTTTCTTTAATCGAATGTAATTTTATGTAATGGCCTCAATTTCATGTCTAATTTGTTATAAGCGTATTTCTTACAATGTAAATCGAACAAACCTGTAACTGATTTAAAAACTTTAAATAAAAAAAAATGGGTAATGCAACACAAAATTGTCGAATTTCTTTCTACCATGTTTAATTAATCTAAGAGATCCAAAGAGCTACAGCTAACCTGGATCGAATTTAGAAAGAGAAAAAATATTTTTGAACAATTTTTTCAATTTCAAATAATTGTACTAAAAAAATTATGCACAAAACTAGTAAAATACTAATGGTCAATAAACTAAATAATCAAAATGAAGCATTTCAAAATGCAAAAAATATAGTCGTTTAGGCAAAAATTAACGGATAATTTTCTTATTTACATTAACACGAAATACATATTGATAAGTGTACACATGGATAGAGTTGTTTCTCCTGATTTTGAAGCCTTTGACTAATAAAATATTGCTAAGAAAATACTCGGCTAAACTGTCTTGTTGAAACAAAACAAATCTTAACTGACCATACATCATTCAGAATTTAAACCATGATACATTTTCTGTGGACAAAAAGAAGACAATCACACTTATAATCCTAACTAATTATATTATTATAAATAAACAATTAGATTCAATCTTCTTGTTATCAGTGAAATTATTACTGATTATTAGCGATTAATTGATATTTCTGTTATTATTTCCCTGATATTCAGTAATTGAAACGGGTCGAATGGTTATCATTACTGCACAAGGTAAACCTCTTGAACCGTGATACTGCACATACTACGTAGAATCGTAATTGAATCTCGGTTACATAAGAGATAATTAAGGGAGGCATAGAATATTTTGTTAATAATTAGTATAATTTCAAGTAGTGTATGTGAAAAACATATCATTGAGCGCGTATGTAGTTGTTTAAATGTAAGAACTTAATTTTTCTTGTAAGAATAATAGATAGAAATCTATCTATCGAGACGGCCTTCATAATATGTGTTACTGCGTAGTCTACATTTTTAATAATATTCAAGAACTTATTAAATCACGATAAAATGAATATATACAATATTATTTTATCCATTGCAAAAAAAAAGTAGTTTATATATGTAGAAAAATTAAGTGAATTGTATGTGTATCCAAGCAACATAATCTAAATCGAAAATTAAATTTACTCAAATAAAAAATATATGTAGGAAAACAACAATTTTTATCTTTCATGTAAAAATGTAATAAATCTTATTTTACCCTCTAATTAGCCCTTCGCATTTTTAAAACTTTTTGCATCTTTTTCAATTTTTAACTTTTTTTTTCTTTTCTTATAAAAAACGTAACAAGTTCAGTTGTAAAAAATTTGGTAAGAAAATAAAAAGTCAATATACGGGAAGGTAAGGTAAGTGTGTAATATTATCTTCAATAAGTACTTCGATATAATTTATTTTTTAAAATGCAGATATCGCGTTAAAATTATTTTAAAAATGTGGGCCGAATTACATGATATAACTTTCATGAAAATTGTACAAATGATTTAAGATCAAGTACCGATATAAGGTTTTTAGAAACCATTGGATATTATTATAACCTCGAAATTTTCAAATTCAAAATGGCGAATCAGAACGTCGGATATTGAAACCGTCATCGAACCTTTACAATCGTTCCAACACTTTTGCAACAGTCTTTTCCATGCGGTCTTGTAAAAAAAACAGCATTGAGTTAAAATAGGTTTAATGATGGTCCACCATTTTGGAATCACCATTTTGATTTTTGAGATTTCAGGGTTAAAATAAGATTCAAGGCCCGAAACTCCGCATCTGCATACTTTGAAGATATCTAAAATCATTTTGTTCTGACAAAATGGGTTTCATGGTTGTACAAGATCCGCCATTTTTTCTTCGGTATTCCAGTAGTATTTGCAATCAAAAGTCCCGAAGTAAGAATAATATGCTTATTGGGCGTGTATTTCTCAAAATAAGAACATTTTGAAAACGATTGAATGTTCGATCAAAACGTCGATTTCAGGCGCTATATTGGATTTTCTAAAAGACCAGAACTTTTTTGAAAGCGCTTGACAGACGAATATTTGTAGCCCTCAAATGTCTTTATAGGTTAATCCAAATTTTGGGTACACTGATGATCCGGTTGAAATGTTCCAGATGTAAATTACTATCAGTCATTCTATAACTTATGAGTTTGAAACTTGCTGCTGATACGCCATCTTTATGACAGATAATAAATCAACTGAATTATCGAACCAGTATATTTCAAAGACATTGTAAAAAGACATTGTATCACTTTTATTGTAAAAAATAGAAAAATATCGTCACATTAAGTTGTACATTGCATTTCTTTTTGTAAAAGACGATGGCGAGGTTTGAATTCCCCATTTTGAATCAGTAATAAAATATGATTAAATTTTCTGGTAAAATATGCCATCAATGTTTATATATACTAACAGTACTACTTATTAATAGCAAGCTGTACTACAAATACAGTAGAATTTACAGCAGTCATTTATTATTTAACTTTTAATGGCCGAGTGAAATTCAGTTCAAATCAAGAGCCGACTTTTACAAGAATTATCTTGACGTAACTACTCATGACAAGTGTCCAACTTGACAAGTGGTCGATATATCGACCATCTCCATCCTCAACGTCATAATAAATTGTTTGTTTTGGTATAGGTTAGTTATTTTTATAAACTCACAACGGACAAAATTGCGAAACAAATACTGGATTCACCCTTACCCTCGAAAATTGGTAGATTAATAAGATTGATAAGATTCAGCGATCTTGAAAATCGCTATTTCAAGATTAATCTTTAAAACCCATACACAAAATTACAAAACAACTGTTATGAAAATAAATTTGTTTTTTCATTTTAAGGATTAACGAAGGTGTAAGAATTTTTCAAATTTTTTGAAGTATTTTTACAGGTCTGAAAGAATTTTGACAGAAAACGATATTGGCTTTAAAGGTGCTGGATTTAAAGGATTAAATTTGTTGTTGAACATTTTGGGAATTTTGTTGTTGAACCTTTTCCTCGCACATTTTTTTCGACAAAACAACGTTTCGTGAAAATTAGTATACATATAAGTTTCCTTTTTGTATGTACGTTAATTACGACTCTGAACTCAGATTTTAAATTTCAAACTGGCGTACTCAAGATGGCCATCCGATATTTATAAATTAATTCATCGAGATGAGACAGGGTACTCGGCGGCCTTTGGAGTCGCTGATTACGAAATTGAAATTTCAAAATTGAGTCTCAGACACCCCAAACCCCTTCCCTACTGATCTCACTTTAGCGATATTCAGAACGAACAACTTTGGTCATAATGAAAAACCGATTTCTTCGAGGTGCTTGATTTTCGTGAGGGTCCTCACCTCTCACATTTGGTATAAAGGTTACATTTTACATAGAAACAGCAAGTAAGAAAAAATAAATAATCAAAAATCGCCGGAGTTACCAGATTAAGAGGATTTTTGACGACGGTAATGGACCTTTTTTCGGTTCCAATACAAGTACAGGTTTCTTCCTCTATCGTCCAAAATCATTAAGCTGCCCTGAGGCGCGCATTTAATTAAATGTTGTGGTCAATAAATCGAACACTTCCGCCCTCTAAAGGTTAAGGAAAATAGTACTTCATAAAACACTCTACTTGAAGTATGCAAAATTAGTGAAATAACACAGTGATGGATTATCATGTGAAGTCTTATTTCATTTGATATAAAATAACCATAAAAATAATCAAAATGAAATATTTTTATATTCAAAAGATTATTTACCAGGCTACCGTACTTTATTTCGAAAATTTATATAATTTGTTGGATTAAAAAACGAAATTGTTTAATAATTTAATAAAACGTTAAAATATTTATTAAAGGAATGTAGTCGTTACAACATATCGTTATGTCATGCCTTGACTCACCCAAAATATTTAATAAATATTTATGTAAATTCGAAGAATGTAAATACAAAATACTGGAATGTAAACCAGCAACCAACCTTCAATTATCGTTCGTCATTTATCATACAAAAATGGTATATTTCGAGATCGATTTTATTATCTAATAAATTCTAACTGCGTTAATTTATCACCGTAACAATTTCCCTTATCAAATATACATTCATTTCATTACATCCTATCCGTGCTAGTGTTTCTCGTGTGTCTGATATTACGACGCTACTTTTCATCATAATCTGATACACTTAAAACGTGGTTTATAGTGCGTAGAAAGTGCGACTCAGAACTTTCGTTGAATTATGTCATTCGTTATCTTAATTTGCCGACGAAATAATAATGGAGTTTACAAATCATTTTTATGGCTATGTTGAAAATTCGAAATTCAATTACGTGCTTCCAGATGAAGCGTCACTTTTGCCTATGAATTTATAAAATTTTTTATTAAGAACATTAATGTAAATTAATTGTAATATCTTCGTTCCAAAACGTGGTTAACTATTGTTTAATGAGAAATGTTTAATTAAAGAACTAACCTCAAATTAAATACGTTATGTAAATAAAACCTGTATCCTATCAATAATTGAATTCATTTCAATTATTGTATTCAAGAATAATAATTGCGCATCTATTTCGAAATATCATCATTTTAAATCTTCAGGAAAAAAATTGTTAAAAAAGTTTAATCAAATGAGAATTATATAATCAAATACTGATCCTTAATTACTGTGAGGGACATTATTCGAGTGATAAACATTCCACAGTTCAAAATAAAAAATTACAATATGAATACTTTTTTTATTTAAACTCCGTGAATCATACACTTATTTTCTGCCCGTTCGGTAGTAAAATATTGATCTTTAAAAATTATTTTCCAATAAAATGTTCTGTTTACAACAATCTGTAACGCAGGTTTGCGCGGAGTAAGAGGTAGGTAGGAGAAATCGGACAGGTGTCTGGATTATGGTGGGAGGCACAACGTCTTCGACGCGCAACCTCGCGGTGTAGTTCGTCGACCTCAAGAAAGTAACCGCTAAAAATCGGTCTGTGCCAGTCCTTTGGTCCCAATAATTTTTGATATTTTTAAATTTTCAATTTGTCTCAGCTCTTATATTATGTATTATTAAAAGTTCTGAAGATTGTTCATATAAGGAAACCAAAACGTAAACATCTGAGGAATTTTATTATTTTTATTAAGGCTCATTTTCCAAAAACCAATTTATTAACAATTGCAATTACTTACATTAACTACTCATGATTTGACTAATTCGTAGTCGCATTGTTAATTTAACTACGGTTTAAAAAATTCTATTAGTTGAGATACTACCTCTTATAATCTATTTTTCTGGTGTAGTCGGACGCGACCCTCATTTCACTCGGAAATTAAAAAAAAATGTGGCCCCTTGAAAAGAGTCACGACTGAATCATAAGCACCCTCCTGGAAAAAATTATGCAAAATGGCATATAGCGCAGATTTAAATTACGATTTACGACGCACATCGCGGGACGGGGAGCGCAATTAAATAAGACTTACGGTTATTCTAATACGCAGATTATGTTTTGCACCAGGAAATACGTAATATATTCGGAAAAAATGACTTTTTTGGGTCAACCAACTTCTAAGTAGTTGGATAATAATTAGTTATTACAAATATTTACTTGGTTCATAGAATCGACAAAATAAATTTGGCTTATTTCCTTTATCACTTACTGTTCGACCACGTAGTCCGTGTACAAACGCAATTTGTTAAAATAATCCGTTTATTTGGTATCCTAACCAATTTTAAGACAACAAAAAGCTGCTTTTGGAGCGCATGCGCCTTTGTTCGTCGTTTTATGCAGTCGTTTTCACAGTTTATTTATATTAATTGGAATTTCATCAATCCAGACGTCGTTTGAGTTATGACTATTTAAGGCTAGGATTATCTCGTCAATAAGCTTAAAGGCAATTAATATTCAGTATATTGCAGAATTCTTTAATGTCAGATTTATTAATGAATGATTTTAAATTTTATTTCGTGGTTACTGAAAAAATAAACAGTGATGCATTAAGGGCGTTACGAATCTTTAAAAGAATTATTGCTAAGCTGCCGAAAGAATTTTTTGTTTGAACTTGATTGTCAAATAATCATGTAAGCCTCAATATAATTATATAAAATAATTTTCATTTATATAAAAGCCGTTATAATTCTTTAAATTTATGATTTATATTGTAAAAGTTCAGTCATTGCGAATCAATTCCTTGTTAAACAATACTTTGTGAATTTGTTGATGCAAACTTCATGCATTGTATTATTTTATTCATTGCAGGTTATTTGGAGGTTATGCCGACTTCTGAAATCATTTCAAGTCTCATTCTATGTGTGGAAAGCAAGACATTTCTAAACGAAAATCGCGTTTTCTAGGTACGAATTTTGGGTATGGTGCATTAAGAACAAGAATTATGTGCAGTAAATTGACATTCTGCGATAAATGTTTCAAAGAAAACTACTAAAAATCATCATTTACACGTGAAAGGCAAGAGAACTTATCACAGTAGAAACAAGGGGACTCACTTTAATGTATCGCCTCGATGGAGACAAAAATCTACCAAGTCTAAGCCATTGTCTCTGGGTTGTGCTGAGAGTAGAATAGAAAATGGGAGCGCAACGGGAAACATAAACTAATTTCCGGTTCATCGTATTGGATCGACCATTTTGAATATAGAAAATCCAATCTCGAATTCATAATTAGCGACCACGAAAACCCACAAATAAGAAATTTTGTGTCCGCCCTATTGGATCCGCCATTTTGAATTTATAAATTCCAGTGTCCCATTCGTAATCGACGACGACACTAAAACAATCCAAACGCGGAATACGGAGAAAATGTTGTGGTTTTCAAGATTTATTGTCCGCCATATTGGATCCGCCATTTTCAGCAAAGAAAATCTAATTTTAAATTCGTATCGGCGATCGCAAAAACCCACAAATACGGAATTTTGGAAAAATATTTTGGTTTTTATAATTTTGTTTTCCACCATGTTGGAAATCCACCATTTTGAAACATGGATACATCCAAATTTCAGCGGAAATAATAATTTCCCCTTAAACTTCAACCATTTCGATCTTCGTTAATGATTCCGATATTCCATTGATAAAAAAAAAATGTCGAATAAAGAATATTTCAAATTTTTCGGTACGTTTTTCGGAATCCGTCGCCATATTGAACTTTCTGTTTGACCAAACTCAATTAAGACGATGTATTCTTGAAGAGCACACCCAAAATTAGTAGAAAACATTATTTTAGTTTAGAATTGTCTTATTTTTCTTTACAAGAATAAGGCTTGAAAATAAGTTGAAAAGCTGGGATTCTTCATCGTTAATCGGTCAAGGAAATGATTTCTGAAGAAACAGGAAAACATATGGTACGACTGGATATCAAAAACACGGAATGGACCATCTACTCGAGCACACGGAAAAAAATAATCCAGTGAAAATCCGACAATTCGTTCGAATGTAAAGGATTTGAGAAAAGTTCGACGGAAACCTCACGATTATTAGTAAATATATGCGAAATGTTTCTGAATAATTCTCGAACTTGAAATAAATTTCACCAATTTTATTTGGAAATCCGGTGAAAGTAAATACTCAAGTTCAAGTTCGGGAGAATTGCGCGAATAAAGGGCGAGAAAATCCTCGAACTCTTCGTCAATATTTCGTGTGCGGGCAGAACCTATTTTTCTATGGGCATAGTGTGGGACTTATTTATAGTTAAAATAAATAACGTGAGAGCGGTCGAGCGTGCTAAAGTGTATGTTTGCCGTTCAGCAGACCCGGGTTCGAATCTCCGTCGGAGTACTAATTTTTAATTTGCGTAAAATGTAATGTGTTTTTTTTTTATTTTTCTTGAACTTATCGGTTAATATTCTTGTAGAGTTCAGAAATGATTCTTCAGGAAAGTTCTCAGACATTTACTATTAATTGAATCGTAATATTCCTCCAAATTTTCTCAAACCCTCAACATCCGAACGAGTTCATGGATTTTCACGGGATTATTTTTTTCCGTGCAGTGGGTCGTTTTGCGTTGAAGTGTCATATAGTTAGGTGACGTTATATTAGAGAACAAGAGCATACAGTAGTCTTATGGGGATTATATTAATTCGTTAATTTCGCAAGGATAGGGTTTGTAGAAAACTAAGAAATTATAACATAATTTTACTTTTGTGGAAAGTTATTAAAAGAAATAATGTTTATATAAACAAATTTTTTGAATATTTATTTCAATAAATAGTTTTTATAAATAATAACTATTTTACAACTTATCAATTTTTGGAAAAACCTTACCAAATCTTTTGGAAAAAATTATTTTAAAACTAAACTTTTGTCCAATAAGAAAGCTGTATACATTTGTATTCCGCTGTAATGAAATTACACAGTGAAGTATTCTAAACTATAGTATGGTGAATCGGGACTACTAACAATAAAAAAATTAGTTACTTTAACTAAGCGTCATTTAGGCTACCAATGAATTAGTTACTCCAAATAGTTACTCCAATCAATTTATCTTCAGGATCTCAGAGTACTAAGTCGATTAGTTGGGTCAACAAATTTATTAATTATCCCAACTAATAACAATAAATCGGGTTTTCCAAGTACGCTCAGGACGCTCCTGCATTCGCTGTAATCGCGCGAAAATAAATAAATAAGTATAATTGTTTTTTCCCTGCACACCAGGACTGAATGGTCGTAAAAAATGTATGGAGACGATGAAAAAGCTAGGAGATGAGGGGGAAAAAGGCGCGGGGAATACGCGAAGCTCCACACGCGCGAGGATTTCCCATAAATGGCGCATCTGCGACGAGAGCGGCCTTCTTGAGAAGCTGCAGCATGCCCGCGATTGCCCCTTTATGGGGGCCAAACCTTAAAGGGAACCCGCGGACAAGACGCCGGAATGCGATCGGATCGGGTCTAGCGGCCGAAGCGCGAATAAAGTTACAGGCACAGGTACGACGGCTCACCTTTTGCTTTCGCAAGACCACCCCGCGTATATAATGCTTGAGATCTCGGGTCAAAATCGGTTCGTTGGCAACAACTGCCAACCGAATGACAGGGAACGCACATATCGGTACTTGGGAGCGATCGAGGTCTGAAAATCGATTCCGCTAATCGAGTGAAAAGCCAAGCGGGGTTCCAGTCCTACAGCCGACTGGAATTACGCCGGAGAGTATTGAATTAATTCGATGTATCGCAATAGCGGCCTCTCTCGAAATATGTGAAGTATGGGTTTCACGTCGACATTCAAGGAATTTGCAATATTGTAAAAAAATACTCGGCTTTCGAAACTTTCCGTATGGAAATGTAGTACAAATAATAATAATATTAATCATTTTTCCTCCTGATTCCGAAGATTACAATAAAAATTATAGTAATTTCAGAAAAACACAAGAAAAATTGTATTTTTTCCGTTTAGTTGCATTTATTTTAAAAATGATGCGTCTACCTTTGTATGCCTACACGGAAAGAAATAGATATTACCGGCTAACATACTGATGGTACCGGATAAAATCTGATGGTATCCAATACTGTTAGTATGTTATCGGACACAATATTTTTCTCTCTGCACTGAAGAAAAAATAGTAATATTTATCATATACTTTAGCAGACAAATATTAAGTAATGTCAACTACATTTTAGTTGAATTAGCTAAATGTTGTTGAATCGGTATCATGATGTAGTAGGAAGCACTAATTTGTAGGTGCTAATTAGCAACCATATATTTAGTTAAAATTACGAATTTTTGTATTTACTGTGTCTATGGTTCCGCTCGCTACCTTTTATATGGCCGCACTTGCAATAAAGGTTTTTTAATGCATTTTTGGTCTCTGAACAAGATTTTTTTATGTGGAAAGCTGCACAGTGGTCGGTTAATTGTTTATAACAATTTTTTTAAACAATTTAACAATTTCGTTTTTTGCTCAGTAATCTCTTCATGTTGTTTTTTGGATAATTTTGAACAAGAAAGGTCCGTAGTTACTTTTGTGTACGACGACAACTTTTTGAGATAAAAATTCCAAAATTAAAAAAAAAAACGATTTTTGGTATTCTACCCAGGCTTAAACTTTATTACTATACTTTAAGGGAAAAATTCGATTTTGACATTTTTATGTTTTCCGAGTTTTTTAAACGATAACTTCCGGCAGAATCGGACATTCTGGGATGGAATATTATAAAGTGACCGACTGTTTATAACAATTGTCTGTAACAATTTGCATATAACAATTGGTTGTGAAATAATGTAGTCATTTTTGTTGTGTTCGAAGAAAATGTTCCTGTTTTTATTCGAATTGTAAACAAATTAAGAACTGACCGAGAAGTTATTTTCGAAAATTCTCGGTCAGTTCACAATTACTTTTTTGGTATTGTCTATGACACCTTCTATAGTAATTAGAATCACCTTTACAGATTCCTTATATTGAAAAACTCGTTCATGCTACAAAATGAAAACTAAATATTGCTGAAATGATTTGTCAAAAGTGTTACGCTTAAAATAAATTAAAAAAAAAACATCAGATTCTGAAAATTTTTCTTAATGATTTTTTTTTGTATTTTTCAGTATGGATGTTGGGTTTTCTTTAATTTAATCTTTGTTTCTGCCATTTAGTGTACAAAATTTGTGTACAAAATGTCCTCGTTACATTTTACAATATAAAAATTTCTTTTTTAATTAACCTTTTCATGCTAGATGACCATTTTTTAATTTTGATATCGAAATAATATATTTTAGGTAGACCTTCGGAAAGACTACGTCACAATGAACTTTATTTCAACATACATAGAAAATATAAACATTTGTCTTCATGTATATATGTACATATTTATTAAATTTTGATTATATTTTCTATGTATGTTAAAATAAAGTTCATTGTTCATTTATAAACCCTGTACATGAATTATTCTATCGCAAAACTGAGCATAGTTTAAATGTAATTTTGCATCCGAAAATGATTGTTACGCAAAAAATCGTAAAGTCGTCAAAATTCGGTAAAAAAAAATTCCCTTCTAAAAATTTGAAAAAAATTTCAGCCAATAGATAATTAAAAAATGAAACTTTTTATTCGTTAAACATTTTGTTATATTACGTCAGTTTTCCTAGATATAGCAGATTTAAAAAAAATGACATTATTTTGTTCAAAATAGAATAAGTATTTGTAAAGAAATATTTTTAAAAATCCCGAAGATACAAATTAAAGCTGAAAGGATTACCTTTCGATCACACGTTGTACTTTTCTCCTGCAATCATATTAAAAAAAATGGGAGCGGATTGAAAAAGGAAAAAATAATTAGAAAACATGACTTTAGTAAATCGAGCATAGTTCGTAGATAAATGAATATATAGAAATGAAACCACCGCGACTGAGAAGTTGAAAGTCTCTTCTTTAATTCCCTTTTTTTATTTTTCCCGTACGTTAAATTAGCGATGAGATATCAACATGTTAATTAGCCAAAATTCCTCATGGGTGAGCTCATACTTTTGAGCGGTACTGTATAAAATAGACTTATTTTTCTATATTTTTTTTACATAATACTGTTCAAATATGAAATACTTGAATACTGCTAATTACAATAAATTTTATTACATTTAACAGTAATATTCGTTAATGTTAATTTAAATAATAAATGGATTTGATACTTCAAAGGCGCTTTTAATTATACCCGTTATTCATTTAATTTTGCGAGCATCTCATTTTTTTCTTTTGGAGCATACATTATAGTATTAAATTCTGGCCTTCAATTAGCTCATAATTCTAGTATAAATGAAAATTAATTTGACAACGATGTTCCGCATGGTAAAGGAGCCTTCCTTTGCCATCGTGTTTCTAGCAATTCTAGACAATATTTCTACATGGTATACGAAAGAAAATTTAAATTATACAGAACATTAATGAGTTTTCTTGAAATTTCATAATTTTTCTTAATAAAAGCAGATATATATTTTTTATTTAGTTTACAGTTGTTGCCTCGTTATCTTGACTAATATTTTTTAAATCACTGGAATTTGAATGAGATTACGAATTAATTCTCCATGAAAAACGCTGTTAACTAAATTACTTATTTAATGCTTTAAAAAGGCACTTAGCATCACTTTTAAGAATTCTTCTTTTATTTACACCTGTTACATTTTTTTAAACCATAAGATTCTTTAAAAAAGTGATAAGACTGAAAAGTTTTTAGAAACCTTTGAGGATTATACTGATATGTTTTTAGATTTTTTACCTAATGTTTTGATAAATTTGTTATCTAAATTTTTTCCAATGTTAAATTATTTACGAAAAAATTATAAACATTTTTAGTAAATTCTCTGATATATTGTCCAAAATTTACAAAAGTAGTTCATTTTTTCTAATCCACTTTTTGAAAAAATTGCAAAAAAAATAATGTTTACAATTCATCAGAGAATAAACTAACATTGTTTCAAAATTTTTCATAAATTATTTAAAATTTTGAAAAATTTTGATAGAAAATTTCGCAAAAAATCCGAAAATATTTCAGTATAATCCCCGATGACTTAGAACTTTTCATTCTTATCACTTTTTTAAGGAAGCTCATTGCTTTTGAGCTGGAGCGTCCAGACATTTTTTAAACAAATTTTCATCGAGGGCGTCATTTTGATTATTCCTCCATACATTTAAAAAAATCTATTAGCGTAAGTTTATAGTACAACGATTCAAACATATTTTAGAGCATTTTTATTCTGGTATGAGGGCGAAATTAAAAAAAAAGCATCCACCAAAATTTAGACAAAATTTGATAGTACCGTTCAAAAGAGCGACTTCGAAAATAGTACCTTTTAATTTTGGTTAACTTTCATTTAATACTAAATACGTGATTAATATTGAAGTGTATAAGTGAAAAATATAATTTAAGGCGTTAAGCCATAATCGGGGTAGTACTAAATTTTTACTCGGGGTTCGTTACCAGGTTTCATTTATTCAGTTCAATAACAATAATATTGTACATTAATTGCAATAAAATAATAAATGTGTAATTATTCTACATTTTTCATTTCTATTCTTTCGGAATTCTTTGATGGTTAGGTTAGGTTCAGTGATTTTCATATGAATTAAAGTCATATAATTTTTTATTTCTGTGCTTTTTTTGGCATATTTTTTGTTACTGACCTTTTGTAACGTATCCAACTTTAAGTACTCATATCTGATACACTTTCAAAGATTGAAATATTACATTTTGTAATCAACCATTGCAATATCAAAGTTCACGAGCGTGGACGATAATAAAAAACAAATTATACAAGATTACTTGAATAACAAACATAACAGCTGTTTCGTAGAACGTGCAACTGAGCGAATAATTAATATTAATTGATCGAATTACTTGCTTACTTACCATTTCGCTCAGTCTTAATAGATCTGTCAGATTTTAAAATCAGCAGTAGGCATTGTACTGGCGCGGAAATAGGCGTTAAAATATTTATTAACTTTCAGCACGTATATCAGGGTATTTTAAAAATTGTATACGTATGTAAATTCAATAATTTTCTCAATATCTAGATCTGCGCGTTTTCAATTCTATTTCGTATTGTCTAAAGCGCGCTCTCGAGTGTGATTTTAATGAATGTTGTTTCGTTGTAATGCAAGAATAACACGTTACTCTCGTTCTCACGATAATTAACAAATCCAGGCTATATTGTGCGCACTGATTTTGAATATGCTTTAATTCTATTCTAGTTTCATTTCATTTAGTTGCATGTGAATTTTATTTCAATGCAATTTTTTCTTTTTATTATAAATGTAATTGCATATTTTATGACTTTCTAACATAGTCCTTGGTCCTGAATTAAGTAAGTTATAATTATATAAAAATATATTTTTGTGATTATATGGTCAATTTTGAAGAAGATGTCAATAATATAACATTGTGGCTTACAAGTTTAAAGATGGCATTTATACGACTCTGTTGATAATAAATTGTCAGAGATAGAGATGACATCAAATATTACAGAAGAATACGTTTGACTTAAGGGCGTTCTAAAGTAGTCCGTCGATAAAGTAGAAATTTACAGTGAAAAACGTAAATTAAAAATATCTGAATAGATTTGTGAAAATTCGGGCTCTGTAAACGTGATTGTAATTGTAATATACGGCCAATTAACGAATGTCAAAAAAATTAATGAGGAATTGAACGAGAACTATTGGAAACAGGTGATTTTTATTTATTTCCAATAATTCTCAGTAAATTCTTTATTGACATCTTTGACATTTTGTAAGACTCCGTATATAAAATGTACAATTATCCTTACACAGATCGAATTTTGAAAAATTGATTCAGATATTTTTAATTTACGTGTGTTAGTGTAAATTCCTACCTTATCGGCGATGCACTTTAAAACCCCCTTAAGAGAAATAAAATTTGTAAAATTGTATTACAAGAACGAAATTTACCTATCCAGAAGAGTAGCTTTTATGACTAGTTTCCGATAATATATTTCAACACTGAAAAATATTTACCTGACAAACTCAGTTACCGGTAGATAGTTGAGGGATAAGTAGTAACAGAACTAATTTTTTATAGTTAGACAAACCGTGTCGATGTTATTGATTTTACTAGTTTTATTTAAGTTAATGGTTAGTTATTAATTTTATTAAAAATCTAATTAACGCAATTTCAAAGATTTCGTGAAATTAATCTGTGAGTTTCGTTTAGTTAATTACTTTTCTAGTTTACAGTGGTAAACTGAAATTCAGTTACGACGTATGCATAATATAATCAATATTTTCATAAATTAATAGGTTTCTTAACGTTTGTTACTTTAGTATCATGATTAGTTATATATTTGTATACAAATTTCAACTATTATTAGTATTGTTTCTTTGTGTGCTCAAAAAGAGTGTGCATTTTCTATAATTTAATCACGAAATTAAGTTTTTAAGTTGCTATGTTACTAATGATAATGTTTGAATTAGTACTACTAAAATTATCACGTGTAAATCCTAATTAAACAGCACATACAATAGGTATCACGAGAAATTTTTTGTTTCGAAAATGTTTGAACCGGGCACTGGTAACGAAAATAATGCATGTATTTCTGTACTTGTACTATATTTTAGGTATTTAACTCATTTTGAGGTTATTTATATACTAATTAGTAAACACAAAATGTAATTATAGCAGAAAAAATCCCCGATTACTTCTTTCTGCATAACTAACCATGTTACTAACTTGAAACCATACTCGGAGAGAAAAAGGAATTGTTATAGTTACTAAATATTTTTTCGCAAATCTGGATTGTTAAAATAGAATCTACGTTTGAGGCCTTAATCCAATAAAAATAAATCATTATTCAGAGTATTTAGGGACTGTTTTTTATGATATCGATAACTTATATCGTTAAACTTTGTCAATACTTATAAACTTAATTGTTCCTGTTAGATAATGAATTCATTTTACTAGTTAAAACTATATCCTAATTTCCTTTGGAGCTTTGTGAGTTCAGAAATATTTTGTTTATGTATCACGGAGACAAATTTTCTTGAAAATTTTACCATCTCAGATGGTAATTTTGGGACAGACTTGTAGAATGGAAAAAATTGCCATTTTTCCTAGAAAAAAATAGTAGATTTTATTGTAACTTTTACTGTCTGAATAGTAAAAATTCCAAAAACTGATCGTCATTTTTATCAGAAAAAATGGCAACGTTTCACATTCTGCAAGTCTATCCCAAAATTACCATTTGCAATGGTAAAATTTTCAAGAAAGTTTTTCTCCGTGATCAATGTCGAATTGTTGTTTCTACTAATTTCATTTAGTAAATATGTGTTACCTACCCAACAAAACGTAAATAGCAAATGGAATGGTCAATTAAAAAAAAACTAATTGTATCGGCTAAAAATCTGTAAATATTGATTCAACTAATAATAATATATCTGAAAAATTTGGTGTTTATAGATTTTTGTCATCGCATTATGGGGTTAATAACCCAATGGTATTCCAATGTGATTCTTGTTCGCAATTCTTCATATTTCTTCATACTGCTACCAGATGGAAATCAATTGGTCGCCTTAAAAATGTTGCAGCGAATATAACATTGTCTCGACTCTAGAGTCAATTGTGTAATTTCCACCAGAAGTCGTTTATCAACCGCTGCGACTTGCACACGTACACTCGTATCTTATACTTGCCGATTCTTAATCAAGATGATAGATAAAAAGGAAAAATCTCTGCAAAAAAGAATTTTTTAAAAATATATTCATTGCGTCATGCTGTAAGGAACACAAAAATAGACAAAATTTTTACTACACAAAAATGTGAAAAAAAGGGTTCATCGATTCAACATATCGAGATTATAAATTCGAGGCAAATTGACCTCGATACACCGACCTCGATTCGGTAAGTACTAAACATGTATTGGTAGTTATTCGACACAACACAACTAGATTCGTGGATTTCCAACAGAATTCGTTTGACAATTCTGTAAATTATTTGCTAACGCATAACTGAAATCGTTACACTGGTACCGCGTTGCGAAAAAATGTAAAGAACTTTTGTACGAATATTAAAAACATTTAACTTACGAAATCAGAAATGTGTCGCTGATTTATCTTTTAATGACGTATGGGAAAAATTGTAACCGTACCGCTTTCGGCGTTTTAGAATACAGGAAATTGTAAAGATACTCGCATTATATTGCTATAGAATAATTTTGTGTCGAAATTAATTTCATATATTTTAAACCGTTCATGTAATCATTATTAGCGCAGTATTATCGTAATAACTGCACTATTTAATCAGTGTTACATGCTTTAACACGAATAAAATTTAGTAATAACAATAAATCTAAGGACCTAAAAATGACGCCTTCAATGAAAACTTCTTTTACAATTTTCTAGAGGCTCTAATTTAAAAATTAATAAATGATGATATGACTTATAAAGTTCTTAAAAAGCATCGATGTTTACACTAACGTTTTTCAGATTTTTTAAATGATATTTAGAGCAATTTAACTTTTAATTTCTTTAAAAAGTGTTTTTAAAATATTTACGAAAAAGTATGACAAAATTTGTAATATATTCTATAAAGAATTTTAAGCATTTTTTGTGTTTTTTTTTTATAAGTTGACAGTTTCCGAAAAAAAATCCTAAACGAGAATATTTGAAATTCTTTACCTCAAAAACTATAAATTTTTAAAACATATTGAAAAAAAGGTGTAAAAAATATGCTAACATTATCTGAAAATATTTCGTAATTAATGTGAAACTTTTAAAAACATTTAGATAGCAAATTACTCAAAATGTCATCAAATAAACATGAAAATTGTCCATTTTATTTTTCGATGAGTTGTAGCGACTTTTCATTCTTATACTTTTTTTTTAATATAGCTCATAGTTGGTGAATTTGAGCCTCCAGAGGTTTCTGAAGGCAATTTATATTAGGCATTTTCTGGTCGTTTCAATGATAAAAGTTAATTTGTTTGCATATTTTCATTAGAATCCCAATATTCTGATGGCTTAAAAAAAAATTTCGCATTTTGTCTCAATTTCTTGCAAATGCGGCGCCATATTGGAATTCCTGATTACTGAATCACAATTTTGATCTTGGAATCATGAAGACTGACCTTGAAAGTTTGTAGCAGGGTGTAAACCTTTGATTTTTATAGTGTACGTTGCTGAAATTAAGAGGTAACAATTTTAAAAGTTCTTTTTCTATGTCGTGTTAAAATTCCTTACAAATCAAATTTGCTTAAATTTAGGAAACTTGTAGCGCACGAGTTTGTTCTTTTCTTTCTGGGTTTGTTTTAATTTAAAAAAAAGTCTATTTTGACAACAGAGTGTAGTTCTACGAACAACATAACCGAACAAAATTTTGTTCACCTTCAAGAGTCGATTTTGATAGGAATTTTGCTCCAGAATCCAAATATAACCGCCAAAATATCCAACTCGTTCTATATTTCAGATATTGAAGGTCAAATGGGTAAAAAAAATCGAATCTTGGCATTTTTGAGCATCTTTTCACAGCCTAAAAAAATACTGTTGTCACACCAATAAGAGTCAATTCTGATAGGGATTTTTCCGCAGAATCTAAATATGTCCGCCAAAATATTCAACTGGAACAAGTTTCACCCAAGATTGAAGGTTAAACGAGTAAAAAACGTGTTTTTGCCTGTTTGGATCGAAAAGTAGCCAAAACGATAATGACATAACAATAACGAGTTTGAAGTAATTCAAATTTCAAAAACTTCGTCAGACATATTCTATACTCCATTTTGCATTTCTTAATTTTTTGCGTCTCATTTTATAGGATAAATGCGAAAAATGTATCAATATTTCGGCGTATACATTTGGATTCTGCAGGAAAAATCATATCAAAATGTACTTTTACTTATAGGCAATATGAAATGGTCAAATTTTTGTTGTACTGCGTAATAGTCAACATTCTCAGTATATATTTACCATGACATGTTCTACAAAATACGAAATTTAACATTTTTCTTAAATTTAAGAATAAATTAAGAATTAAATTTGAAATTATAACTCTTAAATTCTATTTTCAAATATAGTACATCAAGATTTAGCACGGTAATTATAAGTACTTTCTTGAATATTGTACTGATTTGAATTATAATTTTTTACTCTTCATTTTCAAATTTAATTGCTCTTTAAAATTAGTACATCATCAAATTTAGACTTTATTCGTAAATAATAATATTTATAATGGGAATCGAAAAATTTATTTTAATTTGGATATTCATTTGGAATTTCTCAACGTATAAAATTTCAATAATAAAAATACTTATGAAAAATTGCATTTTTTATATATTTAAATATACACCTACAAAAGTATTAAAAATGTCAGACATTAATAAAGAATGTCGTAATAACCTTGAATGCGATTCTAAAAAATTGCAAATAAAATGAATGCAGATTATGAGAAATGATGGAGGATTTCGTGACCAGAAGTATTTTAAAGCAAAAAAAAAATATCCTGAATATCCCACATCGTGATAGCCTAAACAAACATTAATGCGAAGATCGTTCGCCTGCAGTCGATGAATGCCCGTAGTCATATGGTACCGGATGACTCATCGTTGAATGATAATGCTGTTGGCTTCAGGAACGTAACAATGAGACAAAAAGCCGCATATCCTCGGTAATTTTAGACATATCAAGAATTTCTATACATTGTCGTTGGGCGACCGAACAAGTGGCTCCATCAATTATTATTTATGATTCCTCGTGACGAAATGTCACTGATGAAATATCGCTTCACGCAAAAAGGAGCATTTGCTAATTAAAATGTTATTGCTTACATAACACACTGCGTCGATTTGACACGTCGAATAATAAGATCGACAAATAATTTTTTTTGTTCGGGAATTTCTTTATATGATCGATGATTATATATTTTTTTTTGAAAATGATTCTTAGTCACATTTTTCAAATTGGAATGTTATTTAGAATTATTTCAATGATATTTATTTTTTTTCTTAAATTATTTTGACTACCAATTTTATTGTAAATAATTTTTTATATCGCGTCAAGATTGTGAGATATCCTAACCTAAAAGTGCAAAATACATCGTTTTTGTTAAGGCACGATTATGATTATAGTTTTTTGAACTTTTAGGTTAGGATTTCTCAAAATTTTGACGTAACAGAACAGACTTGCGACCAAATTTAGATTCTGCACATCGAAAATCTTCGGAAAATACACCCTGTGTTATGTGATAGAAACAAATCACTAATTTGATCACGTGATTAATCATCTTCATTAAATATTCTGTTTTTTGTTACAATACAATTGATTTTAGAATCTGGATGATTAGTTTCCATTCATTTTCGTTTACATTTTTACAATTTCGATTGTTTAATAATATGTGACAAATTGTACTTTTTTAAATGTCTATAATATACGTTTATTATATATGATTTAGGATTCATAGATAGATTTATTTTATTAATTGTTTTGAGGATGAATATTACTCCAATTAGGTCATATATTTTAGTATAGTTGATCATTTTTTTACAACAGCAGTACACAATTGGTTATTCTCAACGTTTCGGTATAATCATTTTAATCATTGTTATTAAAAACAGTTTAAAGTCATTCTTTTGTGAATGACTTTAGCAACTTTAGTAACTTTAACCCTTTCCGGGTTCGAGTCCCGTCACGACGCATCAAATTTCTCCAGCCTACTCATTCTTTTTTCAATTATCTAAAAAATCATAAAAAGGTTTCATCTTGTCCAGTATTGTGAGAGGGACAAAATTGTTTTAGAAAAATATTCTGCCCTCAGACTAAATGATATTGGTAAACAAATTTGTAAACATTATTCTTGTACTTATTGCTTAAATTGATTATTTATAAGTAATTAGATTTATCAATTACAACGTTTTTCAAATAATTATTCTCCAATTTTAATTGTTCTATTGATTGTATTAGGAAGTTTTAAGATGTTTTATAATTACGAAATTTCTAAGAGAATCACTTGGATGAAACATGAATTGTTTTCGAATAAAATTATTTTAATTTAATACCTAGGTGAGGTTAAGTTTTAACCTAATTTTTTAACTACAATAAATACATTTTTCCCAACAAAAAGTTAGGTATTCAAACTCAAAAATTGAATTATACGATCAAAAGTTGTTAAACGAAACAACATAAGAGGTATATGTTTTTTTAAATGCTAATGTATCAACAAAGTCTTAAGTCAGAATAGAATAATTGCCTCAATGTCGTCTGAGCTTTCAGTAGTAACAGTCAAAATACTTAGCGCATTGGTATCACGACTATACTAGTCGGGTAAGTACAATCCTAATAAGTATAATACCGAAAAGATTTAGTCACTCTTTTTAATTAATGCAAAGTTTATTTCTCAACATATTGACGTAGACTGATTAATCCAAAGCTGTCAAGATCTTCGTTCTTCCCTTAGTTTAGTTTAAGAAGGATGATCGTGACGTCGGGTTCTTTCATTTAGTTTAAATATAATTAATATAACTCTGAAAATACCAATAGTATTACATACTATACATTATAATAGATATGTCCTTTCATGTATAATATACAATATGTCACTAAACCTAGTATATTGTTTGAATATCCATTTGTAGTGTTTTGTAGTTGCTTAAAAATTACTACAAACGATTAAAACAGCATGATATTGTATTTTATTGACACTAGAGATGAGATGAAAGTTTGTAGTTGTTTGTAGTTGTCTAAAATATTATGATAAATAATTTAAATAGTAGGATATGTTTTTGATTAATAATAGATATGATATAAACTTTCGTATTAATTTTGTCGATGAGGAGTGGGAATCAGCCAATGCAGTCTATATATATATTTATTTAAAAATTGTAAAATTTAAAATAAAATTAAATATGACAATATTTTATAGACAAAAAATTTGTCTATTAAAAAAAACGGTTTCCTCTCTACAATCAACTACAAACGATTTTCTGCCGGAAAAAAAATTGAAACAAACAATTTTTCAAAATGAGCTGCTGAGCTTTTTTGTACCCTCTCTAACTTTTTTTTCTGTAAATAAAAACGAAATTCGTTTCTCTACATTCAACGGCAATCAAAACTCTATCGAAATAGCATTTTACATTTTGAATTACGAAAAGCCGAGTGCCAGGTTCACAAAGCTTCAATTTTGAATATCTAACAAATATTCAATATGTTATTAATTACGAATCATCAAAACTGTCATTGTGTTCCACACTACTTCTTCTGCCTTTGTATATAGAGAAATGTAAAAAAAAATTAATGGATTGTCAATATGTGTAGGGATCTACTGCACCAACCGATAAAAAATTATTTTATGTATATCTCTATGAAATTTTTAGAAAACGATAAAACAATTGATGGACACAAGATCTTGACACTTGCATAAGATAATTTATGACACCGAAAAATTGCATGCGTTGTTTTGTGTCCTATTTAGGTCTGCGCTTGGTACAGGGGATCGTCTCACCTGGTCGCCCCACAAAACGACGACACGTCGCGGGGCGGCACGATATCGATTTCCATTTCAAGGTCGGATGCAGGTGTCTGAAATATCTGACATAGAAAGTCTGGGTCATGAATGTCGCCGAAAATCGTTATCTCTTGCAATTTGATGGTTTTGCAATTTCCAAAAATTGTATGTAAACAGAAGTCTGAAATTTGTAGCTTATCTGTTTCTAACTAGATTTGTTTTGTCAACAATCTTTACTTTTTTTCAGTAACCTGACCCCAAAATTAAAAGCATTTGTGCGAAATTGTCTCTCTATCAATGGCAAGAGCCCCTACTGTATTTCTCTGATAAACAATTCGTGTTTGAACGAGGAATCCTTGAAACCGAGTATAATGTCCGATAAAACAACATTTATGGCGCATGTGTGTTCATATTGGCAACAATAATATCAAGCGACGGTAAAACACTTTTTAAAACTGGAAATCTAAGTATTATTTTAAAAATTATAAATAGTTCGAATTTCGCAAATGTTATTAACTTAAATTATTTCCGAATAAATGCATTCATTGTGGATGTCGATGACGTGAAGTTAGATTAGTAATATCGTTTCGGGGAATATAATTTCGATTAATTCCTGTACATAACTCAAAGTGATATGGCAATTGATTCTAGGAATAGTTTCAATCAATGTAAGAATTATATCAGCTATTGATTCAGAGATTTATTTACTAAATTTCTTAAAGATCATTATTATACTTGTAGCTATTTATGTTTATGTTGCCTGAATTTGTGTCCTCTTCAGTAAAATTTAGATCTAACTCGACTAGAGAACATTTTTTGTTAAAGTGTACAATATTTATAGTAACATTACAATACGTTATGTATTATTTACATTGGGCATATTATCATTTTCAATAATTATAGTAAATATAAGTTAATATATATATATATGACCATTTGTTTAACTAAAACAGTTTCGGTAAAACAAAATAATTAATTTGGGAACACCTCAAAAACAAGAAAAAACAATCAGACATTCCAAAAAGCGACACATTATGAACTTATAACAGCAAGTGATAGTTCAATTTTTGAAGTAATGTCGGGTTTTTGAAAGTCCGCTTTTTTAAGTGTCGGGTTTTTGATTGTCGAATTTTTGAATTTTCAGTTTTCTGAATGTCGGGTTTCGGAGGTATCCCCTTTGATTTTATTTTTCTGTTCTCAGACTCTGGTACAAATTTTATAACAATTTATAGCGAGGACACTAGAAAAAATCTAGCTTAATATTTAGTTAAACAAATGGTCATTTGGGTAAATGCAATACAGTGAAAACATTTCAACAAGTATTTGACGGATTAAAATTGCTTCAGATTTTGAGAATTCCGATATTCTGCAAAAAGAACATTCGAAGTTAATGTTTAAATAACCAGATTGCTTATTGATTAATATTAATACTTTGAAACAATTGATCAAATCTAATAGCTTTGAACAAAACAAAATTGCGCCTCAGTTTAACAATTTTGTGATTCGAATGAGGAATTGAAATTTTAAATTCATTATTTTCAATTACCCAGACTGCTATTTGGGTATTTTCGGTTCGCTGCAGATTTTCTTTTGTGTAAATTCTCGACGCTTTTAACTGTGTAACAATTCTAAAATGTCTGAAAATAATTTTAAAAATCTTTTGATATTATGTTTTGTTTTGTAGCAAAACATTCTTTCTTTAGCTGATTTAATTTATTTTCTTATGTTTTAAGGTATTAGACATTCATAATTTCTTAATTTACACTGGATTTCCATTAATTTTTATAATCCGAGTGTTACTTTGTAAATTTACGTTTACTGTCAAAAGCGATTTTCAGGTTAGACATATTCGATCGTATTATTAATGGCACGTTGCTGCTCGAAAACAAAAACGCGTAGCAGCTCACCCGTCTTGACGATGCTCATTTTCCTTGATTTCGTTCAGGACGCTGGCCGATAATGCAACTGTTCGTCGACTTAAATGCTGAATAATTTGAAAACTATACTTGCCTCGACATTTTCTCAAAGGAAAAATGTTCTTAGAATTGACCAAAGAATCGACTGTTCACGAGTGGGGCGCCAATGAAGGATCACCCTGTATATTAAAAACAAAAACGAAAACAAAAGATGGTCAAAAGCGCCAATTTTCATAGATTTACCCTCACTTTTTTTCAACAAAAGATGAAATAGCACAGACAAGCACAGGTTTGCTAAACAGGATATTTACGTTTCCGTGTACATGTAATCCATATAAAACAAGTAAATTACATTGGCATAAATAAGCAATAAAACTACAAAAAGTTGAATCGTGAAGTGTCGCCAACGAAAAAATGAATATGCTTAGATGACAGTTGGCGACGACGAGTGAATTGCAATGCCCTCAAAACATCATTTGCGCGAAAAACGGATATATTAGTACAGATCCCATCTATTTCCAGCTACAAGAGTAAATACATCTTTGAATCGTCGATTAAAGTGACATTTACGTTATTTATATTGAAACAGATTCTTCATTATTAAAAAGTAATAAAACCGTTTGATGCATAACCTGCTTTCAAAATTCATCCGAACCGTCTCGCAATAACTCAGACTTGAACGATCACTGTCAAAAGAAACGTACCCAATACTTACTAATAAGGATATTGTAGGTCATTGATCACGAAACAGTCGTTATGGAATTGCAAAATTCATACCATTGTATTGAAATCACTGATTTAAGACTTACATAAATGATAAATGTTTAATACGTCTTCTTTTTGAGGACATGATAATATTATGTTATTGTTTATTTTAAACAGTTTTTTCAGTTTTTACAAAGTCCACATATATATTGAAAAAAGAGAATGACATAATGTTTATTCATTTGAGCCATTTCTGAAACCCACAAAAACGGTCAGAATTCAGAAAGTACATGCAAAATAATGAAAAAAATGATTTAAAAGTAAATAAGAATGTATTATTATGCAAGATATTTGTTACAAATTTCACCAATCGAAAACATGGAAGGTTGTAACCTTTTTGATTATTTTCGTAATTACTGGCACAATAAACTAAATATGAACATTTTGGTTGGCCATCTTGAACCCGCCATTTTGATATTTCAAAATGTGAGATTAGAATTCACCACGGAGAGAAAATTGTTGAACGGAACCATTTTATAATAGTAAAATGCTTCATTTCTTCATGGTTCAACTAACCTTTTTTTCTCTCTGTGTAATCAGCAACCTCTAACACCCTCGAATTTCCAGTTTCATCTCGCTAAAGTAACTTTGAAATCTGACTTTGGATTCGTAATCAGTGGCTCCAAAAACACCTGTAACACAACTTTCGGAGGGTTATGTATAGAAGGTTCTTCAATAATGAATTTCTTATTACAAAACGGCCCTTTTTTAGAAATTGTTTATTAATTATCAATAAACTGACAATGATTTAAAAACTTTTGTCCATGAATTTTCAATATGCAACATCCAGTTAAATTCCAAAAAAGTTGATAATTCGAATATAAACTACTTTGAATTCGCAAATAAAAGTTTAAAATTAGCAACATCACAGCCATCATCTTGAATCAGCCATTTTTTATTTCGAAATTTTGACCTCATACAGGAAAGACCTGGTATTTTCATCTGAAAGTTGCCTATCGTTTTTTTACTTTACAGTTACTGTTATAACTTTACAGTTAATGTAAGATCCTTGAAATTAGCTTACGTTAACTATTAGCAAATAATGTCTCTCAGTGTAGTACAAATTACAAGGACTTGTATTCATTTTAATGAGAAAAAAATGGCAATTGTTTTTCAGTTTCCAAGAAAATTTTTCTCCGAGTTGGGTTTCTAGTTTTCAGGGTGTTACACGGAGTTAATTTATGAATACAATCCCTGGTAGGTAGAATATGAGTCCAGTTTTTGGCCGTTTCTGTCCAGTTTCGTTATTTCCCATGTTAAAGGAATAGGAAAACTGGGCAATGTAACAAAAAACTGGACAGATTTCTACCAGAGATCGATTAAGGCTTTTCGAATTCTGTTAGGAGATAGATGAACATCCGAACATTACAATAGCAGAAGGAATATCACCGGCAGTAATTTGCAGTTTGCAACCTCGAAAAGATCGAGGAATATCCGCTCGACATTAATCTGACCAATCGGAAACTTACTCAACGGCTTACGTAAGGCGCGCGCGCCTTTAAACCAGGAGGCAGCAGTCACCTGGCGGAGCTATCGCTACAATGTCCTGATAAGGCTCCTCTTAACCTCGTGTGTCGTATGCCGTGTTTTCTCAAGACCGCTCTTATATAGAATATTCAGTATATATATATATATATGTGTGTCTAACCGTACACGGCGACCCACATCAAAAACCAGACACTCTCGCCTCGACGCTTTTCTCCAAGCGGTGCGAAAATGTTCGCCATTTTCTATCTCCTTAACCGGCAGAGCCAAGGTCATCGGAATCGCGGGGAAACCGTTTTCCAATGACCTTGAGAGGAAAGCGTAATTCAGCTGCGTATACAGGAAACGTACGTCGAGGTGACGAGTCGCGAAAATCAGGACGAGATAGGAGGCGCTCGCCGCTATGAATCTCGTTATTTCGAAAGTGGCCAATGATTCGCGGTCATTAATGATGATTGATACGAGTACCCTTTTAATTGATGTATATATCTGGCGTTTATCTCAGCGGGATGTATGAGTTTTTGTCACCGTACACAACGAACAAACTTTCACGACTTTTCTTTCGTACAATTCATTGTAGATTTGTAGGTGCTCCGCTTATTTCTACCTACATATCGTAATAAGAATCCAAGGACATCTGGCAGGTGAATATAGAATGTCTACACTTGAAAAAACCATTTATTTCCTATAAAGATTTCTTTGACGACGTTGAACTAAATCAATTGTTGGTGAAGATGCATTTGTTAAGTGTTAAAATAACTCACTTTAACTTCTACATCATTTATTAACATTAATAACTTTATTATAACATCTAACAGACGTTAATTATTCTTAATATATAATTTATTCCTTCATATTCTAAAAACATATTCAATACATATGGAAAAGTTTTACTTCTTCTAAATCACTATTCTTAAGGACCCAACGGACACTTTTTCATATAAGTTTTCAACGTCTGTTTGTCATATACTTCCATGACTGAAAAAATTCTAGACCACTCATTTCTGACGTAACATTTATCAAAATTTACGAATCTACGATTAAAATATAAGAAAAATGCAAATCCAAATCGCTACGTTCGATTATTTGAATAAAGTCGAGATTTTTACAAACATTTTATTTTCAACAAAATTAGTTCGTTAAAGTCGGACAAAAAGATCTGGGTAAAGTGAATAAAAAGTGTCCATTGACCTTAAAATTCAAAATGAATGTGTAATTTTTTCTTTCACGATATATATATATATATATATATATATATATATATATATATATATATATATATCCAATATGGCGGCTTACTGTAAAAATGTTGGTACTATTTGGTTATTTCCGAAAATAATAATTCCAAAGCAAAATTTTCTTAAGTAACCTGAAACCGTGAGGTAAAATTACATCCCTGATAACAAATGTATTAAGTTATGCATTCAAAATAGCGAACCCAAAATGCTGGATAAATATTTGAATTTATTTTCAATTTTGATAATAATTTGTATATAAGGGTCTACAAGACCGTCGATCACGAATTTTGGATTCGCTGGTTTGAATTTATAAAGTTGAATAATAAATTTTGCTATCAAAGACGTTGCGTGTCGTAAGATATCAGTTTATGCAAGAAAATCTTGTTTTAGAATCGTCATTTTAAAAAAAAAAGAAGTAGTGTCAACATTTTTACATCAAGTCGCTATATTGGACATCGATATCGCGATATTAATAATTCTAGCACATATTTTATAGTTTATGTTCCGTGGGCGCATTTCTTCACTGAAATATCCTTACTCGATTTCAATGAAAAAATCTTGCGGGGAAAAAATTTAGTCAAAAAACGACTTTTATTTAAATAATCGAACGCAACGATTTGGAATTTCATTTTTCTTAAATTTGAAAAAATGGGATTATATATTATTATCTGGAAAAATTGAGACATTTGTTTACAATTATACTTTTTGTGCCACCATTTAAGAAGTTTTAATCTTGAATTTAGTTTTAATACAGCAGAAAAGTTTAATTTATATTTTTATAGGATTTTGTGAAAGTATTTTTGTGTTCAACATCAAAATTTTCATTTGAAATGAGTGTACGCATATCACTTAACAAGCAATGATGTCAGATAGTTATTTATAGTTTTACGTCATCTTCAGTTAGTTTTCAATAACTATCATTCATTTTTGAACGACTTTAGAAAGTCTTTTGAACGACGTTTCCTTATACGTTTATTGATATTTCACGATTTTATGCTGATATTTACGGTTTTCTATGGCTCTAAAAAACCAACATTTTTTTCATTTTTGAAATTGATTGCTGATTGAAATAAATTTTTAAAATGTTCCTTGAAATTAATCGAAAAATTTAGTAATTAAATTTAGTAAAAGACGTGATTAAAGAAATGTCAATAAAGACCATAATGACTGTGGTCTTTTAACTCTATTTCATGGATAGTTAACCTAACTTTGTATGAAATGGAGATAAACAGCTAAATATTAGTATTATTTTTTATTTTTTACTATTTTTCAAGACTTTGTAATTTCTCATTGTTGAAAACATCTCTAATATTGTAAATTAAATGATATGAAACACATAAAACTTTTAAGGTTGTAAAGATTATACAGGGTCATCGAAAAGTATCGGACCCCCCTAATGTCTTCAGTTAGAATGCACTTAGGGGAAAATGTCCAATAGCAAAGTTGTATGGTTTCAAGCGGGGAGTAAGATGATGACCTTGACTTTGACCTTGACCATGTCCTTCAAGGTCATTTCAAGGTCAATCTTATTTTTTAAATAGAACCCCCTACATTTTATTGCATATTCTTATAGCTTATCTGGAGAGCTTTCCAAAACACTATAATAAAATATTTTTTTATTAAGTACTTTTTGAGTTATAAAGGTTTGAAGTTAACAATTTTTTGACACAAAATGTAGAATGAAATAATTTTTTTGGTTTTCGATGGAAAACACGAAAATGGTAAAAAGATGAACTTCGCCCGGATTTTGTATGATAATCGCGACAAAACCTTGACTTTGGAATATTCATATCTGTATTTAAATTGATTTACATATAAATGGGTTTTGTGTCCCTCTAGCGACTATCGTAGAAACAAGTGCCTATTGTAAATAATATACATTTCGTCCCAGGATCCCGTGTAGACTCTTCAGTAGGGCAATCACGGGAATCCCTGCCCTAGATGTATATATGGTTTCTTCATTTAGTGTGCAATTTTTAAATAAAACTATCAGAGGAGGAAGTGATAGAGTTATTATATAGATATATATACGACTATTATTCGTTAACGGAATATCGTTATCCAGTACGTATATATATTTGGTGTCCAATGATAAAATCAAAATGTAGAATATCTTGTAAATTATTATTTAGTTTTCAGTAATCATAACCTTAATACTTTTGTGCGCGGAATACTGAGACCAATTAATTGGTTTAAAGAAAATACATTAATCGGATCCCCCTAATATTTTCAGTAAGAATGCATTTTGGAAAAATTCAAACCTTTATAACTCAAAAAGTACTTAATAAAAAAATATGTTATTATAGTGTTTTGGAAAGCTCTCGAGATAAGCTATAAGAATATGCAATAAAATGTAGGGGATTCTATTTAAAAAAATAAGATTGACCTTGAAATGACCTTGAAGGACATGGTCAAGGTCAAAGTCAAGGTCATCATCTTACTCCCCGCTTGAAACCATACAACTTTGCTATTGGACATTTTCCCCTAAGTGCATTCTAACTGAAGATATTAGGGGGGTCCGATACTTTTCGATGACCCTGTATAGTGATCATATTAATGTTAAAACAGTCAGTTTTAAAATGTATACAATGTAGACTCTGTAAATACTAGCGCCTTGTATTCTGATGCGATAGTGATGTTGTATACGTTGTCGAATATATTGTTTTCGGCGAAACCATCTTCCATATTCTGCCCACTAACGAGTAGTAAAAATTAAAAGCTGAGCTATCTAGATTTCATCAAGGGAAACTAAAATTGTTATCGACCTATGTATCAAGGTAGTCGTCTATCTGTGTATCACCAAGAAATAAAATTGTATTCCGTACAACCTAAAATTTTAGTATATGATTTGGCGCTAACCTATCACACAATTATAATCAAAATTATGACGAGTATTAGTTATTTTTTATAATATTTATTCATTACTTGTCAAGACAAAGCATCGCTTCACTAAACTGCGCCATGCATAAACATGATAATAAAAAACTAAACAGAAAATTTTACCATTCTATACGGTAATTCTTCTAAACTTGCAGCGATACCGCGCTCTTCTCGCAAGTTCTTGAAATAGAGTTCCAGCTGGTACATAAGAGTGTATGAACGAAATTTTTGTCTGTTTCCAAGTCATCCATGATTAAATCTGAACAACTGGCCCTTAGGAGTTTCAAAACTCTGTTTATAATTAATTAACTAAATTAATCCTTTGAGTCACGGTAGTAACCCACGTTACTACCTCGATTTCTTTGAATTTTAATTATTTACGTTCAAGTTAACGTATTCCGATCGGTCTTTTTGCTATTTTCTGTTACCTTAATACTTAAAGAAAATGCGTATTTGGGGATTTCCGAAGTCGATAATTACGAATCCAATATCAGCTTTACGAAATTCAAAATGCATGTGATCAAGATGTAAAAAAGCGAGAGTTTTTTATGAAAACGCGTGTTAGGGAATTCTCAGCCTCGCTGAATATGAATTTTATGTTGATTATAGATAAGATGTTAAAGTTTCAAAATTCATCAGGAATTATATTTTAAATTTTTGTCCGCCATATTGGATCCGCCATCTTGAATTTCGAAAAACTAACCTCGGATTCGTAATCAGCGACCTCAAAAGGAAAAATGTGTGACTCAAAGGGTTAAAGGAATTCACTAAATATAAAAAATGTGTTATCGAACAGGAATTCCACTATGTTCAAAATATATAATCGAGATGAATTTTGTTAGTTATTTTGCTATATGCGAATACCTTTTCGGGATGCTATTTTTTACCAGTTCTAAGAAAACATTAGTAAACAAAGACACTACATCTAACTAGATTAGCATGTAATCATCTGGAATTTTATTTTATTAACCCTTTAATACCCAAATGTTCACAATTTCCACACGGATTGTTCACAATTTGCATCGTTTTTTGTATGCAATACAACTTTTATAAAAAATTGAGTCCTCAGTATTTCACTAGTTTTGAGGCTAGTGTTTCGAATGGGGCCGCGGTAAAATTTTCAAAAATTGACGTATAACACATTTGTTATCAAGACTAATAAAGAAAAAACTTGATTTTTGAGCTACGATTATTTTTTGACAGCAATTTTCACTATGATACCGATTTCTGATTAAACTAACTTAACAGAAAAGTGTTCCCGACAGTTTTACTTGAAAAATATGCTTTCACATATCTTGATTTTTGTCGATTTCGATTTTAAAATGGCGTCTGAACACCATAATTATTCACGTGTGTGGTTGGATGTATGTGCGTGTTCGTGTACGCACGTGTGTGTGGAAATGGACGTGGATGTCTTTCAAAAGGATTATTCAAACTTCACCAACTAATGTTAGGTCACCTACAAATAAAATGAATTTACGTACAAAAGATTCTGCAACGAGAGTAGCTACAAATTATTTGAGTAGATCAATACGAATTGCATATGAAACGATCTAAGAATAATTAATTCTATACTGCAGTGCCTGAAACTGTAAACTCAAAACATGAAAATGTCCTAAAACAAATTCATTGGATGATTACCATACATATCTAAAATGTTGACAATTCCTCAATACGCAACTTTAAATTCCAAATCGACAAAAATCAAAATATGTGAATAATTTTAGAGTAAAACTATCGGAAATACGTTTCTGATGGGTTAGAAGGTGATCAGAACCAGTATCATAGTGAAAATTATCTTTAAAAAAAATCGCGTTTTTTTAAATAGCTTTGAAAAAAATGTGTTAAACATCATTTCTTAAAAATATTCGCAATGCAATTGGAAAAAGCGACCTTAAAACTGGTGGGATACGGAGATGACCATTTTTAAAATGTGTTTGTATACAAAAAATGATACTGAATCTGTGTGCAAATTGTGTATATTTGGGCGTTAAATGGTTGATTAAACTATGTATAATTCTGAGTTATTTTTTATATGTGATTTGGATTTATATATGGTCGCTAATAATTATTTTTTTCATATGGACTTTATGATATTTATTATAGTCAGTACTGCATATTTTAAAGTATTACATTTGTTCCTTGCAAGTTTATAAAAATGACTATCCTGAATGTTAAAATGTCCTGTAATATTTTCTCCTTGTATATGGAACCATATCTTATGGTTTTCTATCTCGAATTCGACCAAGTTATTTCTTGGATAGATTGAAAGTTTTGATGGGTAATGTCGATAACGAGTTGACAAGTATCCCCCACCCCTCCTACTTAAAAAGATCGTCATTCCCATTGGCGAGATCTGGGCTCGTAGCCGTTTATCTCCAAGTATGCCATATGATCTGCATAGCAGGAGCGAAAATGGCGAGATGAAAGTCCCATTTTCCGATTCTAGGTCTACGTGTCAGCACAAGACAATCTTCTTTCATCGGGCATCGACCATTCGTCGAATGTGCTCGAGAGCGACGCGCCGGCCGTCCCCGAACATTTCCCCGCAGACGAAGAAGCGCGACTCATCTCGCGAGTTGGCCGATCTAACGGGTTCTCTCACCTTTGACCTTCGCTTCCTACCTACACGTACTACTATACTCCTCATCTCCTGGGGGAAAAACGTATAGGGAACGACTCGCACGTATATACGCGTCGCATTCCTAGATGCGCGTGCTTCCGCGTCGCCATTTTTCGGAGACACTCTCGGTGCAACTTTCCCGCAAAACGAACGAGTTCTCCGCCAGATTCCTGTGATCTATGGATCTATCCACGTTTTGGCCATGTTTAGCACAGAAATTGTTGTTTTGGCACATTTCATTGTCATCATTCTTAATATGATTGTTTTTGACACTTTGTCCTTCGGTTGAAATCGTTTCATTCCTTGTTTTTTAATGAAGAGAGAGGACATGGTCAATTGTGAATTATATCCCTCACACAAAATATGATCACTTTCATCCTTTGCGGCTTAGTGGGACATCCCAGCAAACAGAAAAGAATTGAAAAGTATTAAACAAAATTCGAAAGAATTAACGAGCATATATCTTGAATTCCATTAAAACGACAATCTGAAATTGGAAAATAAGGCTATTCCTAAATCGGGAATGAATAGCGTACAATTTTAATGTCTCCGAGTTCTTCTGGAAACAAAGTGAGGTTAAGTCATAATTTAATACACCACCCGAGAACTATTTTAAATCCTCAATGTGGGCAAATCCAAAGAACGTCTAATTTTTTTGAAATATCCATAATTCTATAATTATTAAGAGCTTAGGAATGTTTGAAAAAAATATACTTATTTCGTATTCGACCAAAGATCTTTAGTAACAACATTTGTAGAAAAAAAGGCCTGCTAAAATATTTTTATGTTATAGTAAAAGGCATTCAAAAATGTAAAAACTTGGAAATTGGGAATGAAATAATCCAATTTTTTTAAAATCTCCCTTATGCTAAACACGCATGACAAGGAATTGATCTCACGTTTAACTTGTAACTGCACATACTAGAAAACAGTATTATAAGTCAAATTTTGATGTGCGCAAAGTTTATTATAAGATATCCGCATCCGTTTGACATGAAATAACTTTTTGTGAAATCCACATTTTATTGATATTTTGCCGTTTCATGATTGCGACCTGCAATAATCCAACGAAATAATAGAAGCTTTTTATTCCTGAGATAAAAATGAAGAAATCTAGCCATATTACGATTATGTGCTCGTTGTACATCCATGACAAGATAAAATTGAAATAAATAATAAAATTTGTGCAAACATAAAAAATGTCAGATTATCATAGAACACATCTCTAATCAGTTTTTAATAATAATAATGTCTCTTTATGTATGTGGTTCCATCAATCGATCATTTATTAACAGAAATTATGAAGGCCGCAAATAATTTTTTGTATTTTGTTCGTATTCTTAGAGAAAATGTAATGAATAATTTAGTGAAAATAATTTCAAAATTATTAAATACCTATATATAAAAATACCTATGTATTGCATACGCATTCAAACGGCCTGCAATAAAAAAGTTACATATAGGTGTAGATTATTTCTCCTAGAGGGGTACACAAACACGTATGCGAATGGGGAATAGTGTGTGATTAAGATTTGTTTTCAAACTTTTTTGAATGAAAGTCAAAGTGGATTTGACCATATACTGAAGTATTTAAAAACGCATAGATTGGAATTGAAATTTGAAATCCTCGTAATTCTTTTTTATTTGCTGCGATACGTTGTCCCACTTAGATGTATTCATATTACATTAGCTTTCTTGCACAATGTAAAAGAACAAGGGTGATTTTTTCGGTTGCTATAAATTTAAGATAAACAAACTAAAAAATGTTGAAGGATTAATAATTGTCTCTTACAATTCAAATTAAGACCATTTTTTACTTAAAGACGATCTCACTTTCAGACTGCAAAACTTAAATTTGGTTATTTTGATCTTCAACAAAATCATGGCATATTTTATGCAAGAAAACATAATTTGTTATTTAAAAAAAATTGCAATTGCTATTTTTATATAGAAGCGAGGAATTTGCTACGAAAAATAAAAAAAACATAGAGTTCTCGAATTATCAGCTATCAAAATGGTTACATATGTGGAATTGAATATTACAATATACCTATTTTCTACACGACAATATACAATTTACATTGGTGTTTTTAATTTTTTTTCATTCATTATAGACGTAAAATAGTCGTTTTACATCAATTTTTTCAGGTCTTAAACTGAACATTTTACATCCCATGTATTGCAATGCATTAATCTTATGGGTTTTAAAGTGCTCCAACGATGACGTAGCGATTTTCACTAAAAACCATAATTAAAAAATGACTGAATCGATTTTTCAAAATTCTGGCTCTGTAAAGGCAATTCTGATTACTATTGACGATTTTCTAGAAAATACCAAAGATATCAGTTTAAAACGAAATAATTTTTATTTATTTCCAAAAATTCTGGGTCAGTTTTCAATTAATGTCTTTGGCAGTTTTTAGTTATCCTCCACAGTAATTAGAATGCCCTTACAGAGCCAGAATAATGAAAAATCGATTCAGTCATTTTTTATTTACGGTTTTTAATGAAAATTCCTACCTTATCGGACGAATAAACATAATGTTTTTGGTCAAAGGGCGATCATATGCTCTCAGTCGGATCACGAAAACCATAAAGCTATACTTTACGCACTTGATAAGTATTGCTTTTTTTGTATCCTACTCTCAAGGTCTAACAACCATCAAGATTTTTTTTTAAGAATCAATGATTCTGCAGAGTAGACAAAGAATTCATCTCCTTTTCAGTTCGAAACTAAGTTGATTTTCAGTATTTTCATTCTTTTTTCATATAATTGAGTTTGTCAAAGACATAATCCGTCTTGAAGATGACTAGCCAAACATAGATATTTTTTTTAACGTTCTTCTACAAAAATAAATTAAAATCCTGATTGTCGAATGCAAGAAAGTACATATGTTCAGGAAACGAACCTTTTTCCGGAGTAATTATAAACATAATTTGTGAAATCGTGTTTGGAAGACCTCTCGTGGAACTAACACGCCATTTAGAAATCATTAGATTCGTTTAGAATCATCTTCAAAGACTACTGTTCATTGTGAAATAATAACTTTATATTTGTTTTTTACAATATGAAGGGCGATTGCAACGGTGATAGTCTTTTAAACCCAACTATAAAAATTAAACGTAATTTACATCATAATGTAGACATACTTCCGGTAGCGAACACCGAATATCTCAATGACGAATATTGTCTTTATGGTATCCCCTTTTCAGGAAGTTTTACATATTGAGCAATTTAGCAAAAAAAGCATAGTATAAGTATGATTATGTGGACTTTTATATATAAAAAAAGTACAACATGAGTTTAAAGATAGTAATTAACAAAAAACGTTGGACATCTTGTGAAATGGTTGGAGCAATAAGTTTAAAAAATATTTTTTGTAGCTATTAAAGATGCCATTATTAAAACATATTAACATGGTTTAGTAACGGCTTTAACTCACGATTTCTAATGCTTCTCAAAAAGATCCATTGCTTATCAATTGAATACCATCAATTGAAAAATTAAACGTTTTAAAACGGAGCTAATCTAACAAGGTAATCGTTGAAACATAAGAGGTTCGACCTATTATTTAAACCACTGACGATAATACAACCCTTGAATTAACGATAACGTTTTTAAACATTATAAAAGTAAAACTAACAAACGACAAAACATTTCACAATGAGATTTAATATTTCTAGCTTCAGTTGTTTCAAGATACTTGAAAGTGACACAAATTAAATATGGTATACTATTAAGTGTACGAAACTTTAATAAACAGTATAAAATGTTAAAATATTAGAACGTAGTTTCAGCTTTAGAGGAAGTTGTAAAACACTGAAAACATATTAGTGTTTAGTTACTTAATGTTGTATTCACAATAAAACTGCTATTATTTCCACTTATTTAGTACATTTAAATTGTTTAACACAAAGTATTACCTTATTTTTCTGAAGTTCGAGATATTAAAAAAACGTATACTAAAATTAATTGTTATAATTCAATAAAAGCCTAGACGATCCTTAAATCCCAACTTTACTAAAATTCGGCATATTTGATAAGTGCAAACATGCTCAATACAATTTTATTGTAATAACATAAATCTTAAAAATTAAACACTTTACTTCACTGCATTCAGAAAATAACTGCGGCTTAAATTAAATATAAACAATTATTTATTAATTATTATCCAAAACGAAATTTGCATTACATACGTAACAGTCTCGCCTGAAGACGAAATTGGATGGAAAGAACATAAGCTTACCTGTAACAGAAAAAAATGAAATTTATTATTATTTTTTATAGACTAAATAATCACGTACTACGTATATCTTAAAAAATAGTTTATCTATTGAATTGCAAAAATTGGAGCGCATTATCAATTCGCAATATTTGAGCCTTATTTTTGTCGATTGAACAAATCTTACCCCAGTCTCTTTTGGAGGAACTTTTCAAAATTCAGTTAAGATTTGTTACATATTTTACTGTCATTATACGGTTGTCAACGATTCCATTTTGTAAAGTATATTATTACACCAATTATGAAATTGCACTTGCATTTGCAGCTCATAATGACGTCGGTATTCTAAAACCACTGGGTTCGTCTATAATGCTTATTTAACACATAATATAATAAATGACATGATGTATAAATGTAATAATTTACTGTGAAGTTGATGCCCATGACATACTTTCAAAAATTCCATCGCAATAGTAAAATGAATTCGCACCCACACATTCAAATAATAACTAAACGCAATTTCGTTCTAAAAGATTTCAAAATCATGCTTTCGATTACTATGTATCTCGGGTTGTGAAATTGTTTAATATTTGCGATATGATGAAAAATTATTTTAAATTATATGTATATTCATCTAAAAATGTACGAATCATTTTACGATTGTGCAAAGTTGGATTTTTTCTTAATCTTGGTGGCATCGAAAGCAACGTATTAGTAGAATTTCATAATGCAACGCAGAAAAACGATTAATATACTGTTTAATTTTATTAATAAAGATTATCCAATTAAATATGTTTAATAGGTTATTAACGATGAACGTAATCTCAGCGGAATATTTTTTGAAAACAATATTGCATGTATTAAAATAATATTTAAATGTAGATGCTGTTTTTTGACAATATATTATTTATAACACTTACAATATAAATACTGTATTCCGTTAATTTTGAAAGAAAGTATAATTTAACTGAAAGTGAGTTTATAAAGTTGAAAAATGTCGGCATTTCCACTGTAAATACTGTTTTTCATAAGACATTTTTTAGAATGTGCAATATTAGTTATTAATAGTTGTAGTAATTTGTTGATTAAAATTTGAATTTGGATGCGAATGTTCGAATGTTCAAAATGTGCGTAGCGAATATTTTTATAACCGTAATATGTCTTTTAATAAATGACAGATTAAAAATAGACGTGAAGAGAGGAAGATATTGTACCGCATATTTTTAAAATAAAATTATGTAAAATATTACGTGATTTGTGAATCACTACATATTTAGATGACAAATTTCAGATTTTTCAATTTTACATTTATTATATTAATAATTTTCACAAAAAATTCATACATCAAAGTAATAAAATCGGATAGAATAGGCTTTTTTCAGATAATCCATAGTGATTTGATTGATCTTATTATTATTTTTAGTAATGCACATTAAACCGCAGATTAAAGTTTAGTTTTATGTTTAGTGCAATAAATCTCATCTTTTTTTACAGATTTTCATGAATGGAACTTTAAAGATATGTCAAAACGTTTGGCTTTGTTAATAATATAAAAAAGGAACTGTAATGGTTTCTTTACGAAAATTTGATTGATTGAAGCCATCAAATTTCACTTCTTCGAAATATATTTCGACGACACATTCCAAAAACCCTTGTAAAAATACAATTGAAAGATATAAAATACATAAATAATAATAAATAAATATACAATCCGAACTATCAATCGTCTGCGGTTTATTACACTTAAAAATTTATATTAGTATTACAAATAATAAACTAAAAAAAAGAGATAATGTGAATAAGTGAGCCATTTTTAGGGAAGGCCACAATTTTTTTTTTATGAAATGACATTAAAAAAGTATCAAAAATTTGGATAGACCAAAATAAATAAGAAAACACATATACCCATACTCAGGAAAATTCCAACCACGTTGCAAAAAAACATTAGTAACACAGCTATTTGTTATTTTTTCTATTTGTAATTATTTCCATACATTACTATTCTAATGTTTTTCAACTAACTAATGAGGAAGATGACCTTATAAAACTGCTGTGTAACAGATCAAGAATACACAGTAACACTTTTTTATGTGTTTTCTGTTTTCTTTTTATATATCCTTGAATTTCTGTACTGTTTTTGTTTTGCTCTTTGATTTTTTGTATCAATATCTATTTTAGGTTTCTTTTTTTCCATTATTTTATTCCTCTAAATAAATTTCATATACTTCGAATAGTGATTTTATATATATTTTTCATTGCTTTAATAGTAGTTTTCGATACAAGTGCGTATGCGTAAAGAACTTTACACACACACACGTGTGCCGAAATATTGTTTACGTACGGCTTTTCCGTGCGTAAAGTATAATCGAGTGCGTAAAGTTTACTTTACGCACCGAAAAGACGTACATATTAGTATATTACTCACCAAGGGACGTAAAATAAAGAATGCCTCAGACTGCGTGTAATTTTTACCCGAGGCGAAGCCGTGGGTGAAAAACATGCAGTCTGAGGTATTCTTTTTTACTTCCCGAGGGAAGTATACGATTTTTCTTCATACAAGGGAGGATATGCCGCACCTTTCCTCCCGGTATGAAGAAAAAATATTTTACGCCTATACATCTCTTTGTCAGTGAAATAATATTAGTTATCAATAGTATGCGACGTTACTAATAGTATTCAACTATGATACAGTTAGTTAAGAGACGGACTTCTTCGTCCGCTGTGTGTGGCGTGCTGTCGAGTATTTTTTCCCGTAATCGACACCCCTTTTTTTTTGCATATGATGCGGTAGAAATATTATTCCTAAGTATGCGTCAGTGTGAACATAATAGTGCGAACATTTGTATTATTACCATTATTTATGTAGGAATTTTGTTGATGAACAAAAGTAACTTACATTCAAAAGTCCATTTTACACGAAAAAAATAAGAGATTGTTAGATCAATAATATAAACAATATTTAAGAAGTAAACAGCTAGTGAAATGAAATATTCATTTTTCTTATCTGCACATAATGTGAATAACGTTGTTAATCGCAAATGCAACTACCTCTTTCAGTGGGAACTAATTATTTTCTTCCTTGGCCTAACAATTTTATTTCTTCCATGCAAATTTTTAAATTTCGATCCACCATCTTGAAATCGCTGTTTTGAATTTTGAAAATCTGTTGTTGTATTTATATTTAGCGACCTAAAAGAACTCCGAATACGCAGTTTCAGCACGATTATGTAAATTATTACATTTTGGTCCGCTATCATAGATCCGCCATTTTGAAAATAAAAATTTGAAAGTAACAAACTTTGATCTGTTTTCCATGCTACGAAAAATATATTCTTGAAACACTTAATGTGAGTTCGATATCACTTCAAATTTGGATTAGTTTAATTAGGTTAGTATAAAAAACGGGATCTAGTTCCGTTACATAAATTTCAGGTGTTCATTTTTCTCGTGTTTTCGATTATTATGCATGATTTTTTGCGTGCCTTGATTGTTGCAATTATATTTTAATGATTAGAATAAAACTACGCAGCTTGAACTAAATACAGTAAGTTTTGAGCGTCTATCTTATATTTGTTGATTACGTACGAACTGAAGAGGTTTTTTAAATAATTATTTTTTCAGTAGTAATGTAATATAAGTCATGATAAATATTAGTATCACTTACTTGCAGTATAAAATAAGAGGTTAATTTCGAAAATTAAGTGATAAAAAATTGCAAATCGATAAGAATAAAAATTCACTCCAAGTGGAAAAATAGTTGTTCTTTCAAGAAAAAGTAGTAATAACGTCAACAAACCTAAAATAGTAACTAGAAAATGTCGCTAGGATATGTTTACTACTTTTTGTAGTTAGAGCAATAACTTCTATCTTGTACTAACTAATTATTTTTTCCATCTAGAACATGAAATGGAGTTTTATTTTTTATGAATAAAATGCAAGTTGTCTAATTTAATAATAATTAGAAAAATAGACATCGCAAATTTAAGAAATTGTGTCCCGTCATGATTTCATTTTAAAAATTGTCGAAAACTATTTTTTCATGATTCACTTAACAAATAATTCAAAATCGATATCGACCTCTTTGATATCGTTGACATGAAAAAAAAAGTTTAGTACACTTAATGAATTTCTAAAGTTTGGTTTAAAAAAATTTGCCGAATATAGGGAAAAAAATCATATGCTTGATTTAAGCATAATTTCTTGAGAATGAATACTTTTTTCAGTGTTGAAATTATATCAACGTATCGTGTATCATAAAAGAATTTCGTGACGCTGCATAAAAATACAAGTTTTCGACATTTCGTAAGCCGAATTTACACGCGGAATCTCGACCTATCTCAATAGATACGTATATCCAGACACGTCAGCGAATTTCGATTTAAAAATCAGTTGGGGAGTTGAACGTTCCCCTACACGATGCACATATGTATGCACTCCAGGAACTTCACCAAGCGTATTTCCGTCGGACTAAGAGAAGCGTCGGAGTCTTGCGGATCATGGATTCAGGGTTGCACACACTACCCTTTTATACACTTCATACATATATTTGTATACATGGATATACATATATACAAGCGTGCATGTTAGACCGGAAGTGGCCACAGCTACGCCTATGAGCCTGCCACGTTCGAGGTTAATTGCCGCGGGTAATTATGTCGACTCATAGCGAATCCTTTCACTTTTTTGCTAGCTTCTTTCACGCATCTGAGTCTTCTTTCGATTTTGATATATATCCACAACAAACCCAAGTACTGTAAAAAAATAACCACAGAAATCAGACCAGTTTTTACAATGTTACAAAAAATTTGATGTTTTTTAATGTTTCGCATGAATTAATTTAAATTACATTTTAAGCGACTGGAAACAATTTACATGAAAATGTATTCAAATGTATTTCAGTTACGTGTCTCATAATGCAAATAGCACTGTACTTCATGTAGATGCACCTTTAGCATTTATTTTCTGATTTCATACAAAAATTATGATAAAATTTATACATTGTATCATTAAAAATATTTCTTGTATTTTTATTTATTTTTGTTTAAAATTTATTTCTATTTTCAAAGGAAACAAGTATTTTATTTGTGCAGTAGAAATAATTGTTTTAGTCCTTGAAAATAGGCATAAACTCGAAGCATAAAGCCGAAAACATGAGTAACATCACAATGATCGCGGTCTACAGGTTCATTAAATGCCGGACAATACAAAGTGAATTTACTATTGAATCGCAAGTTGCGCGTAAACACTAATGAAGTCATTTCTTAAAAGTAAGTGCATAAAACGCATCATGTGTTCACTGGTCATTATGACAGTTTTTAGCGCGACGTGTCATTAGCATTTGTGATTGCTATTCTATTCTTAGGCCGTTACATACTTCAAAAGCACTTGCGGAGAATAGAAATTAAGGTTATATTCTACAAAAGACACTGAAAGATCCTTATATAATGCGGATGTTCAGCAGACTTGAGGATTTTTCGATATTATCAATCGAATACTTCGTATACAATTTCAATTAAACCATTGTGTTGTATAGATTTTTTCAGTAGATTCTGAATCGCAAACTGAATTTAAAAAAAAGGGTTTGAAACTATAAATTTCGAATGGGGAGAAGTGTTAAATGACAATAAAGAGGAATGTTATTCATCACTGTATTAAAGAATAAATATAAAATATCGATTAGATTTTGGAACCTATAATTTGAGTTACTAAAACGATAAAGGTTAATGATTATCCCGCATGCAATCACCTATTTTCGGTGATGGACACCAAATACCGTTAGCGCTATACTGTAAACTAATATGCCATTGTGACAACACCTTTACAGGTTCCGATCATTGTTAAGTAACATGTTTGTACTAGTCATCTATGAATCACCATGTTTCAAGGTGTCATGGAAGCGAGAGATATTTTTAGTGAAAATTATATTCCGTGCATATTTATAGAAACGGCAAATGCGATACTTGATGACATGAGTAGGAAATTATTCCGAGTATAGTGAAAGTATCCCAGTTCAATTTTAAACAATTTTATTTATTTATAAATTTTACATTATCGCAAATAAATTAAAAAAAATTAGGTGCCTGTGTATGGATTCGAACTCCGATCTGCATCTTATCTGGCACATCCAACCTGTCCAGGCTTGGTATTAGATGCTTGGTAAAAATGAAATCATTGTTTTTACAAGTGTTTGCCATTTTTTACGGAATATACAAAATTACAAAGACAATTATGTCCGTTTGGTTAGGTTCCAGCTTGACAAGATACGGAACCGTGTTCGAGTCTCAGCTGGGACAATCAAGTTTTTTTAAATTTATTTGCCATTATATAAAATTTCTGTATATTTACAATTGTTTTAAAATTTACATTATTTAAGTTTATTAATCTCTTGTAACATCAAGTATCCCATTTGCTGTTTAGCAATATACTTCCGTCAGACTATAAGGAACTTTAGTTTGCATTCTTGGTTTTTTATGATACGACTTGGTAATATGTTTTAATAAATTTCGCGCTAAAAGACTTAAGAAAAATGTTTAGTTTTACCCATAAAAATTCTGTTCTTGTTTCCTAATGAAGTATGAATCTTTCGGTTTTAAAGCAAGCATGTTGTAGAGTAGTGTACATATGTTGGAGAAAAAGGAAATAGAAAGTTTACAAATTAAGAAATTATCCTCAAACTCAATTTGAAACAATGATACTCACTGTGAAACAATGAATATTCATTAATTTTCGTTGAAAACTTCACTAATTCAAAATAGTGGCTCCATGTTTACTGTTTCACAGTGAGTTTCAAAATGGCAGAGTATATGTTAATATTAATTGTCATATTTAATTTTGATGAATAAGAGTAACTAAAACAACAGTTAGTGCAACTACTTTATGAATTTCAAATAACTATGTGACTTTTTTTAATAGTTATTCAAGGTTATTCAAGATTTACATTCAATTTTTCAGACGTCCCTGTAATAGGTGGACCCGACAGTTATGCAAAAACGGGGATGTAAACATTTTTGTTTACAGCATGGCGGCCGCAATGACAATTTTTCTTTAAACTTAAGAAATTTTTGTCTCGGAAACTATGGACTTTAGTTAACATTTTCTAAGCACAAAAATGTAATAAATAAAAAAAGAATACCCTCAAATTTGTCAGAATTTTTTATGCATTTTTTGGTTTCTTGAAAATTCAATAAATTGAAATTTCGAAAAATCATTTAAAAATGTGTGTATTGATAATAATATGAGCACTGTTTAACTAATTCTAAGACAATTTTCTGTAAAGTCTATAGTTTTGAGGGAACAAAATTATAAAACTGTTCTAGATTTCAAGACTGATAAATTTTTTTTCTTCATAACTATCGACTTTACAGAAAATTTGCTTAGAACAAAATTGTCTTAGAAATAGTTAAACAATACTCTTACATATTTTCAATGCGACCGTTTAAAATTCCGTTTTTTGAAATGTTCAAAAAACCAAAAATGGCAAAAAAAGCGTTCTAATAAAATTTGAAGGTATTTCTTGGTCAATTTTACGACATTTCTGAGAAACCGTTCTCTGAAGTCTGTAGTTTTTGCTGAGAATAATGTTATTACGTTTAAAAACAATTGTAATGACGGTCACAGAATTTTTTTTAATTTGGAAAAATGTAAAAAAACGATATTTTTACAAAAAAACATTAAAAATCTAGTGAAGAGACTTGTTTTAAAATTTTCAGAACTCGAAAATCGAAAAATGTGACCCCGAAAACATCTAGGATATTCTAGTTTAAAAGAAAAAAATTATTGGTACATTTTATATACTTCCAAAGTTGAAATAGAATTTCACGAATTCTGGGCGGCATGGGGTTAACAAAACAGACCCTTTCTTTCTATGAGTTCTGAATATATTTATTGCTATACAATATCCAATATTTTTAGAAACAAGGAAATACAATTACACATTGCCACGTGAAGTACTGAGAGTAGGTCAGGAAATTGAATTAGTTCTGCTCAAGAGTTAAACAATCGAGGACAAGTGAAAACTACCAACTTCATATAATTGCAGTCTTAAAATAAATATACTTAAAACCACTAAAATTACAAAACAAACAATACTTTGCTACGAAGTCATCTACTGTGACTTACTTTCAAAACTATAACGTGCGAATTAAATCCATTCATGCGTTAATTTCCACTAAATTGTTTGTAATCGAATGTCAACGAAGAAGCAGCTTTTGTTATTATTATTCTTTCAATGAAAACATATTTTGAAAATATATTTGGTTATCAAAATTTGAGTTGAACATTTATTTACGTTGTTATTGCTATCGATTAGTTAGGTAGGTGGAGCTCGCATGAAATATTAGCAAATAATTATAAATATGAGTGGTTTTCAAAAAGTTTTATATCATCGACTAAATTAAAAAAAAATGTAATTTCTGTTTGATTTCAGTTTCTTATTATAAGTAAAATTTTGGTGTCTTTAATTTTCACCTTTACCAAGCGAAATTATCTTATTTATCTCAATAAACGACCTGTAAAAAAATGACAAGCATGTTATTTTATGTGTAATAAAATTATTTTTGGCCGATTTCAATTTTCATATGACAAAAAACTTTTAAATAATGAAAATGTGAAGAAAATAATATTTTTAAAAAGTTTTATAATTTTGAAATAAAAATAAGTACAAAAGAGGTTCTACAATGAACAATAATAAGCATTACGACACAAAATACTACGAAAAAAAATGATAATCGGTTTTCTCAAATCGAAAAGTATAGCCACTACGAAATCGTTAGATGATTAGCATTCGGGTATACTTATCTCCGCTGCAAGAGCAAAATCGGAAAATCGGTGAAATTGTGAAGCCGTAAATTCAACCGGTTTATTTTCAACGTGCAATCAACCTCGTTACATTACGAGCGGTTGCATCAGCATCATCAAAAACATAGTTTACCGCAATTGGACGTAATCAATCAGTTATTAAGAATCGTGTCAAAGAACCATTTGACGTTGAATACGTAATGCGAGTGACTTACATTCAACAAGACTAAAAGCAAAAATTAAAATTACCATTCATAAGACGATGTTCATTGTCGTAACACTGATTCAAGATTTTCAGCAATTTATTACGTTGAATAAGATTAACTATGTTATGTACTGATCAACGATATTATTATCGTTATTAAGAAAATAAACAATATTGTAAATACGTTACAATTTAATACTTGATAAATATTTTAAACTGTATTACGGAAAATATTTATTTTGTAAAGAAGATAATGAAATAAATATATTAAGTAGTTTATTACACAAATTCATGTGTAAAGTATGTTTGTATGCAGACGTTTTGTATGTTGTTCCTCGAGCAACTCGTAAAGTAATCGATGTTTATATTTAGTAAGTACACCTTTTTCGCCACAATAAATGTTCTGGATCGCATTTTGATAAAACTGTGGAAATTAAACCTGTTTAAAGGATTAACACAACTTTTGTGCAACTTAGTATTTTTGGAAGTTTAATTATCAGACAATATCTCCTTAAAATTTTGAGTCGATCCGAACTACATTTAATCAGATATGAGCGTTAAAAGAGTCCGTTACGTGAAATTGAAATTTTAAACGCCTTTTCACGAAATGACATTGTTATACCAAAAAACGACCTTTTTTTTCTTGGGTCAATAGAAGCATTAACTTTCACAGAAAACATAAAAATGGACAATACCATATATAAACAATATAAAATAACTATTTTTTTAATGGTCATTTGGAACTCGACTATGTAATATTTTTTAATAAAAAAATTACTTTAAGTTATTTAATGTTATGATAATATCAAATTTAAAAATGTTGATTTAAAAGATGAAATTAATCAATTTTCTGCATTTTTATCGTTCAAATAATCAGTTTTTGGTGTTATAAAGAATGTAATATAAATCCGGGAATTTCACTAAAAAAGATGGCTGTGTTGGAATAATTCTTAAACCATCGAATAAAATAATTTGATTTAAAACCAAAACAACAAGTTACTTCAAATAAAATTAACAAGATTTGCGTAATTAATTAAAAGATTCCTAATTATATTATATGTTTCAAGTACTATTAAACATCAAAAAAAGAGGAACGCAGTGAATTTTTAATTAAAAAAGCTGAAATCTTGGGATTCTTGCAAAAATATAGCAAGTTTAGCAAATTTAGCAAAATTCTTGCAAGTTGTTTGTTACTTTCAGTTTTTTTTTGTGAATATAGTTAAAAGAAAATAAAAAAGTCCGGTTAGCGCAAATTTTAAATTTATTACTTAAAACGTAAACAAATCGCTATAAAATGTTCATTATATATATATATATATATATATATATATATATATATATATATATATATATATATATATATATATATATATATATGTATATATAATTACATTTCAAGACGCTCAGGTGACTTGGAATGATCCACATACTAAAATCTCCTCTAAATGGAGTTAAAAATACTGGTGCAAATGATAATGTAAAAAAAACATTTTAATATCGAATCATGGTAACAAATATTGCTTTTCTTTGCAACTGACATCAACCAGAAGCGTGGCCTAGTGGTTAGGGGTGCGAATTGTTACTAAACGATCTGAGGTTCGATTCCTCCTCGGGGCGAATTTTTTTTTCATTTCTTTAGTGTTATTTTTAATGAAATAAAAAAAATTGTCACTTCTTAATTTGAACAAAATTAATTTTTGGTAGTAAACTCGCCGAACTTTCGGTTCTGGATTGCCTCAAAATCAGGACCTCATATAGATCGTTTTTTGGATGACCGTTTTTGGTCATCACATTTTCTCTCGGGATACGGTACTGATATACAATATTATTACTCCAATTTACAATAATATATTGTATGAATTACTCTTCAATCTATGCTTCAATCTTCGACTTTTTGTTAGATTACAACGATGTGAACTTCAAGTGCATAGAATGGCACATTTTTGTTGTCTACTAAAATGCATAGTTTTTTTAATTCTACTTTTTTAGTAACTTTTATAAAGTTTATGGTTAACTGCTTGGATTATTTTCGTAGATATTAAATAAATTATTATATGATGACAATATGTTTATTAAATATCAAAAATATTGAAGGTCGAAGTAATCATCTTGTTGGATGTAAACAATTCCTTGGCATAAAAAAAGTTAAATACAGGCAGCAGTTATAATCGGTACAAATCGGATTCTCCGAACTATTCAATGCAAATTAGTATTGACTTTGGTATATAGATACTTCAATTTTGTATGAAAATTATCACTGAATTCAATGAATCATTTGACTCTCACACATAAATTTGAATACATTCGATCATTCAATTTGAAGCATTCAATATGCGTATAAAATTATTGAAAGCCAATTGAAGTATTTATGTTTGATTGAAATAATAATTATATGGGTTAAAGTGTATAGAATAATGATTAATAAAATTGATGGGCGAATAAGTTGAAGCCACCACATTGAAAATACAGTATAAAAATGATTTTTTCGGTTTGTGCAATAATTTTGAAAAATGTAATAAAAAAGATGTATAAGACTATAGTTATTCCACGGTTGTACCTAAAAATATATGTTTAAAACTAAATTTAGTAGTATATAAACTTATATACTATTTTAAATATGCGATTATTACGAAAGATACACATTCTTATGACAAATGATCAATTTGTACAATGTTCAATTGTATAAGTTTTGCATTTATTACTTATATATATTAAACATGAATTCACTTTCTGTATATTTTTATAATTTTGTGGTGTTACAATAAATTTGTTTTAAACAACAATGGAGACGTACAATCTAGAGTTACTTTTCTTATGAACGTTAACATTATAGTAGCTTTCCTTTTTAACGTTTTTTCCTAATGAAGAATTTTTGCTACAACTTTGCAAATACCATGAAAGGAATTAAGAAAGAAACGTTTGCATTAAAATAGAAAAGATTATATGTATTTAGTAAGTTTTAAAAAACAACTATTACAAAACTGCTTAGTATATGTGTCTAACAAGTAGATAAGAAGGTGAATAAAGCGAATGAAAAAAATTAATTGAACATGGTTTGACGCTTGCACATTTAGTATCATGTTCATTAGCACAATTGTAAAAAACGATATGTGCATAGTAAGAGTTAGTACAGTAAGCAAGGAAGCTTGTTATTACTTCTAAAATCGTGTTTAAGTATAGATATAATAATAGAAACGATTTTTTTTTACGTTTAAATAGTATTTTTCGTCGCTAGTTCTATGAACAACATTTACATAGTTTTTTGTCACATATAGGACAAAATACGATAAACAACTCTTGTTTCGAGGTGCAAAATGAACATTCATTAATATTGTTTACAAGGTTAGTTAATTTTCCGCCCTTTAATTCTGCACGTTCAGAAAGCAGGACACAAAAGTGCATTTTGCGACCTACTGTGACAAATTTCATTTCTGTATCTGGACCGATTTTTTCGCAGTTTTTAATAACTAGAGACTATATTTCATAAAATAATACCCCGAAAACGTGTAATACGTTAGTTTGGACAAAAACCTAAATTTTTTTTTTTTACAATTTATATGATTATTTATATATATATATACTACTATATGCTTATGAAGTTGAAGTACACGTTTAAAAATGTCTGTACCAATTGTCTGAAAGAGTAACCAAAGTTTTTTATCGTTACAGTTTCAGAATTTTACGAAACAAAGTTTAGTAATTGTCTGAAATATTTTGGTAATTTTCTGAAATATTTTGGTAATTTTCTGAAAACTTTTGGTAATTTTCTGAAATTTTTTCGTAATTTTTTCAACCTGTTTCTTAATTTTGTTTCGTAAAATTCTTAAACGGTAACAGTAAAAAACTTCAGTTACTATTTCAGAAAATTCCTAGAGAAATTTCTAAGCTATCAGTGTAGAATTTCAGGGCTTTTGGGCTTTAAGGGGTTAAAAACCTTATTCCACCATATCCTGGCCATTTTAATTTTGAAAAGTTGAATTCAACCCACCTTAAACACCATGTTTAATGACAATCCATTAAAAATTTCCCAACACGTTTTTAGAAAGAGTCGAAATCTTTTGACATGGAAGAGTTTCAAATTTTCTCATAAAACGTCCATCACCGGTGATGAACTCTTTTCGAACGAGTTCCATACAAAGCAGGGAAATGACCAAATATTCCGTATGTAAATTTGTTTCCCTCCTACGCATCGATCGAGCGGTGAAAGTTATGAAACATGAATGGCACCTATTTAGAACCCCGACGTGTCAATTTACAAACTTAATTCGCACGCTCCAGATTCCGATCGCGTTTGGGGCCTTTTTTTCACTATCCCACTCCTCCCCCTATGTCTCTCACTCACTCTCTATCGTCTGCCAAAGGTTTCCCTCTTTTTCTTTTTTTTTTACACACGGGATATACCGCCAAGACGGGAAACAATTAAATTGCGTCCGATTGCTTGCTGCGTTACAGAAACCGACGGATGTGTACGTTAGGAACGTTAAAATGCAGTGCCAAGTAAGCGGACGACTTTCGAGTTTCTTTTCGTTACGACAAAGTGTATACACGTACGTGCAACGCTCTCCTTTCTACTTTACTCTTTCGATTATTATGCGGCCTGCATTGCTAATAAGGCGAACAAATGAACGCCGTAAGCGTCGATTGTTTTTGAGAATGAATTCATTGTTTTTGAACATACCACCTCCCCAGCAACAATTTTACAATGCACGACGACGCGTAAATGATTGGGTGTATTGGCAGACAAATACAACCTGCTGATTTACGTTTTCTGAATTTCAAAAAAAAGGAAACTTTTTAAATATTTAGATTGGAACTTTCATCATTATGTACTGCAAGCATTTTTAATGAAGGATGGTGACATGTGATTCGTTGAAAAAATGTCTGTTCAGATTGCAATAAAAAAAATTTTTGGGAGCTACCCCCCCCCCCCAAATCTGGGAAGAAATGCTAAATATTTAGGTCAATAAAATGTGATTTCATTGTTTCAATATTTCGAGACCAGAACTCGGAAATAAATACCAGCATCTCACTACTTTCTTCTGGAATTGTTATGTTTCTGCCATTTTATGGCTGTAAAAAATTAATAATAAACCATCTAATCTATCAGAAGTCTGCGAGGATGTCATTCTTATAATTGAATAAATAAATTCGGTTACATATCTATTCAACACAAAAAAAAATTTAACATACAAATTCAACATTTTCAAATTCAACCTTTAACAAACTCAACACTTTTGCAATCTCTACATTTTCGAACTCAACAACAAATAATATAAATAATATAAAAAATAAAATGGTCAAACATTATATTACAACAATTATTAAAATATTATAAACATGCAACACAATCATGTTACAGTAGCACATACCATTCAACAGCATATCTATCATTACCTAACCTAACGTAACGTAACCTGACCTGATCTAACCTAACGTAATGTAACCTGACCTGATCTAACCTAACCTAACCTAGCCGAAATACGAATTTAAAGGAATATCTCCGTGGTCAAGCGCGCAAAATTAATTTATTTGTATTATTTTCAATTATTAACACAGATTTATGATTTAATTTATGTTTCGATTAAAGTTATCCATTTTCAATATATTACAATATTGATTATGTTACAAATTATTACATTATAATTCAATAAACTAAAAATAATGTTGAATTTGTTAAATGTTGAAATTGCAAATGTTGAGTTCCAAATGTTGAGTTTGAATGTTGAAATTGCAAATGTCAGCATTTCACAATGTTGATTAGACCTATTACCATAAATTCGACACAGTTTCAAGACCAGCACTCTGACAAAAGTGCCAACATATCAGGTCCCCTCGCTGTAATTACCGTTCCTCCTTCAATTAGTTGTTATAAAAAATTGAGAAATAAATTTTGTGGACAGAACCGTATGATAGTTTGATTCTCATAACTCAAACAAATTTAACGCTATTTCGAAATTCACTCTTGACTATGTAAGAGCATCTCAATCCTAACTGCGCAAACTGCTATTTTTGGGCAACATGATTCTTACAAGTAATTAGTAAATAAACTTAACTGTCATTATGATTATCTTCATTCTAGCGTCTGAATAAGCCAGATTCGTTTCATTTCCAAGTATCTTATAGATACATCTCGAGTGTTATTTGGGATGCTGTCATATACCACGCCAGAATTACAATGAGATGCTGTAATATGATTTCTGATGTTATCATCTCCGGTCTGTTAAATTTCAAATTTCTGCATAATTCATGAGAACTCTTCTCAACAGCTAGAACTATGCAGGGAATGGCTCAGGTGCACACAGAAAAAAAGAAATAGTTGGAGTTACTATCTAAATAGTAGGATCAATTTGCCAATGTCATTATTTATATAGTAAAATTAAGTAGAAACGATGGGTGTGCCATATTTTACTATTTAATTAGTAGTTAGTACTCAAACACTCAAAATATGATGAAATGTGAACATGTGATTTGCGAAGTTAACATCTCATTTAGTTAATTTGCGATTATAGGGGATAATTACCGGAACTGTGTTCAAAACCTATTGGAAACAATATAACTGTGCTGGGTGCTAATAAACAGTGTTTATTTTTAAAATAGTATTTTTAGAAAAAGTCAGGTTATGTATCACATTGTCATTGTGTAAAAAGAACAGATTTCTAAATTTGTACCAAACAATACCGACTTATTTTTCTAATTTTATATTGTAAAATTTGGTGCATTAGTTGTTTTTGTTATGCTTGATAATGAATTAGTAACATTTGCTAGCTATAATTGAGAAAAAGTAGTAAAAGTGGAATTACTCCTTTTTGGAAGTTCTATTTAGTTTAGTCTATTTTATGGATCCATTTTAATTGTGTTTCTCTAAATTCCTTGGAGTGAAAATTGAGCGACTTTCTCACAGTGAGTGTTGTTGTTTCACTCTTAATAAAAGTAGAAATAGTTGAAACTACTAACTGGATAGTAAATTACTATCTAAACTTGAATTAATAAAAAACGAATTATACATATCTACAGCGAAAAGTGGGTTACCGTGAATTAGTAAGTTTTTTACTGACAAATAGTACGAAAATACTAATTCACTAGTAAAATCCTACTAATCTACAAGTAGATATTGACTTTTTTAGTTTAGTAGTTTGCAGAATTAGGTAACAAATTAGTAGGTTTTAACTTTTTATTAGCAAAAAATGATTATAAATTCATTTGGTGATTCACTTTTCATTTTCTTTTTGGTAGTTTTTAAATAATTCAGATTTAAACAGTAAGACGCAATCATCATTTGTACTTAATTCTACTATCTAAATAGTATATTGGTTAAATGAAATAGCCACTATTTAAACAGTAATACCAACTAAGAAACGTAATATTGCCAGATCCTCGTGCATTATTTTTGTACTTGTTTGAAAGTTTCATTTCGAAAAACAAATATATAATTACATTAATTACGTAAACATTTCCAATTAAACAAAATTTAAAGTCCACAAATATGATATAGCTATTTACGAGAAATGCATTATTTTCTATTAATTTTTCTAGGTTAATTATCTATTATTATACAAAATGTATTAACTTATCATTTAAAAATTATTTGAAAATGTTGCACCGTGTTAGAATTCATATCCTATTATCTCAAGAATACTTAAAGTTACAGACATGTGATAGTGTAATCAATAACAGATCTGCTTAACTAAATATTGCATTCTATTTGAATAAATATTTACGAAAATTCACTAAATATTTATTTAAGATAATCTCTTACTGGCAAATTACTACATAATTATTTGAAACATAAGAGGAAATATCAGTGAACGATTACTTATCTGCAATATATTTACTAACATTCTAATTAATGCCTATGTTAATAAACTCAGCTAATTTAATAATTTTTAAAGTCTGCAATAAATAAAGTTAAATAAATATTTTCAAGGATCAACAAATATGTCACAGCATAGTATAAAGTTGGTATCGATTTTTTATGATACTTGTACGGACTGGGATCTAAATTGTATCTGTTGCTATCTAAAGATGCTTATGTGTATTAAAAAGATCTCAGTTGAGACAAAAGTGCATTATTCCGGTTCACCATAGCAAGTAATTTCATAACTTGCATAATTATTAAAATGTTGATAAACGAACGATATGTTATTACGTACGCTGGTATCGCATTCGATCGGTAAAATCTGGTTTTACGGACTGGTATCGAAAAATACTATTTCGGTACTGAAAGCTGTAAAAATTCGATTTTGCGGACTGCTTTAGTCCGTACTGGTTATGTTTTTGACAGCTGAGATTCATCTTTCAAGTGATCCGTGAAATTTCATTTTACGGACAAAAAGTAGGCCGTAAAATCGGATTTTGTTGCTGTAGTACCGAAAAAGTAATTTCGCAATTATTACATCAAAAACGTAACAGTAGTAAAATTTCTGCAGTAAGACAATTTCTTCCGCTTATCTCTGAACAAAATTTACACACATAGACGAATGTTTTATGGTTACCATACTGACAAAGATTTACGTGTAATATTAAAAAAAAAGTAAAATCGAGTTCAGAGTGTAATTTTTTTAATGTATTCGTATGTGAGAGAAAATATTTACTAATGAAGTAAATAAAATTCATTTCTATTAATTGAATATTGTATTTTAAAATAAAGTTAGGCACATAATAAGGATTGCTATTAATAATCAGCAATAAATAGGCTGCATAAATTTAGTACATCGACTATACTGTCAAACAAATCCTTTTTTACGATCGAGTAATTTTAGTATTTAATTGCAGTACTGTAATTTCGGTAATTTTCCTAGCACATTGAATCACTCTGGAATTGTTATCATATCCATAAAAGAAAAGATTACTTAAAATATTTTTCTAGAACATACTTTAGCCGAACTACTCGAAATCAACTATTGATCATAAAACACATTCGGTGACTTGTTATACTAATTCGAGTAATCTTTTTAAAAATGAATGGGGTCATAATATAATATCATTATGAGGATGGACTTGAGTTTTTATAAAGACTATTAATGTTTTTTTTTTTTGATATTGAAGTCTGAAACCTAACCCAAATAAGCTTTTAATTAAATCACATTCTTTTTTTTTCATTGCACGTCTTTTAGATTGATTCCGTTGACTGAGCGTTAACTTAACGGAACATCGACATTTTTTTAATTAAAAGCGTCAAAATTGAACTGGAATTTAATTAGCTTTATTGGCTTCAACATGATTTGGGAAGTAATGGCTTTCATGAATTTTACAAGACTAAATATTTTTAATTACGATTTTTATTTATTTAAACATTTTGACGATTTTGTTATAATTTATTGCACTTTGATTCTGCTTTTATTAAATTTTAAACATCGGAATAACGCATTTAAAAACCATTTAATAAATTAAAAAATTAATTTTGTGTTTTTATTATATGAGTGTAAGTAACAGGAACGTTTTATTGAAATAATTATGTAAAAAAAAATAGTAATTAGCATTATATAAGAGGGGTACCGCTTTAAAAGTATCATCCAAATATTCTCGAAACAATATATTTATAGAAAAAAAAAGTTTCAGACAAAAGTTGCAGGATCACAATGGGTGACCTCATCGATGACCTTTCAACTAAAATTTGTTTATTTTGCCCCGAATCGACCTAACCTTTTCTAAACGTCAATATGTCGAAAAAATAAACTTTATTTGATCAATTATGAACATTACTGATGAAATTCGTATATCTCTAGTATGATTTTAAGTTCTTCCATGAAATTTGGTCGACAATATTGGATCCATCTTGAATTTAAATATCCAGCCTCAAATTCTTGATGAATAACCTGAAAAAATCCGTTATATATAATATATTTTTTCACGATTATGAACCATTTTATTGAATTTTGGTATATCATACTGGATCCGCCATCTGGAATTTTAAAAATCTAACCTCAAATTTCTGATTATCGACCCCAAAAAACCTCTGTACCTACATTTTATGGACAATTATATCACTAGAAATACGAATTTCATCAATAGTGTTCATGATTGATCAAATAAGGTTTATCTTTTCGACATTTTGACGTTTTAAAGAGGTTAGGTACATTCGGGACAAAAAATGTCCGGTTGAAATTCATAGATTTTGTGCATTTTTGGTTGCGAATAGGCATCGATCCCGTAACTCTATTGACAAGAAACAAATTTCACAAAAAATGATACACACGAAATTTTGTTGTTATTATTTCTTTAAAATGCACCATACTGGTTTTTGAAGCAATTTAAATGTAATTCTGACCACGCCAATCGAAAGAGCATAGTCGAAATTTGCAGGATTTTAACCAAATGCTTCTAGTACCATCAACCACAACTTTTTTCAGTGTACTAAACTCTTGTGGAGTTTTTTTGCTTCATGTTTTATTATATCTGTAATTTGTTATTTTATTATTAATGTAAATTTACTATACACGTGTTAATTACTATACTTCTACAATACATTTAATGTAACCTTTCGTTCCGGCGAGAGTCACTAGGAGAAGAATCTACTCCCGCTGCTTTTCTTCGCTGTATGTGGCTCTCGTAAATGGAACGGATTTTCATTCAGTCATAAGTCGCTCATGTACATGTTTAGGCTGCAGATTATCAGACAAAAAATGACGGTAGTTTTAGACAAAAATAAAAAACGAAAGAAACATTACTGCTAACAAAAATATACTTTCTTTACCTTGACCTTCAAACGACCTTGGAAATACTCCAAATCTTGAATACCACGAGATGTCCTTTAAGAGTCTACATACCTTTATAAAAACAAAATCTTTAAAAAATCAGTCAATTTAAAAAAAATCAAGCAATGACATTGCTTATTTCTTTGACCTCTAAATAAAAAAAATCGCAAGGGCATCTTTTTGGTCCTATTTGAAAGAGCTATAAGTCTACTGATGTATTTTTTCGAAAATGATTGTGTATGCATGATAGAATACAAGAAAAAGGAGACTTTTTTAGGAAATTACAACTTTAACCTTGGATTTGAAGGTCAACAATTAACATTGAATGAACGAGACTATTTTCCCTCTATTTGCAATTACGAGATTTCTTTCAAGTTCAATTCGATTTTCCTGTAGTGGGGCGGGAAAGGAAAGGAGGAGGGCGAAAATGAAACATAAAAATTGTGATGCTATTGAAATTTTTTGACAAATCGATAAACACAAAAGTTTTTCATGTTTAATATAAAACAATGACTTAAAATAATAATGACAAGTATTTTGTTTTCTCGGTTTTCTCTCCAGTGAACGTGACCAAGTCTGAAAGTCACTAGGTACCTAGAAAAACTCTAGTTTAATCGTTTTGTCGAAGTCGTTCGGAAACGCGTCATCGATTTAATTTAGAGAGAGTTTAATGAATTGGCGTTCAAGTGGAGAAAATCGAAGAAGCCGACTGGTCGTATACGTAGTGTTGTTTCATTGGCATATAACCCACTTTCATACAAATCTCGGCTGTCTTCGTCATGTACACGTGCATCCATACATGTTCACTACAGACTTGAACACAGCTGTTATTAGCATCGAAATGTACATATATATATATACTAAATCGTCATCTCTCATTCGGAGGAAATATTTCATAATTCGATTGGCTGCTCATCGATCAGGATTTGCGGAATCGAATTAGAATAATGAGATTCGTCCCACGTTTCGATGAAAATCGAATAACAGCTCATTCATCGACGCGAATAGGATAAACTAAAAATATCACGAAAATCAAATTTCATTTTTTTCCCATGATTCAAATGTTAAGCGTATCGTCCTGCAATCAGGCATATCCATTCGATTGTTTATTTTATTTATAATTTGATTTTATATATTTACATTTATTTTGCAATCAATTTCCAGATAATGGAAATGTAGATCAAATCTATTCATCGAACAAATGAAAACAAACAATTTTTTCGTTTATTTACTAGTGGATTTGTTTTCTTCGTATGGAATAGAATAATTATCTGTGTCAGAGTTTTGAATCTATTAAATTTATACGATACTTTATTTTAAACTGATTTATCGATGACTTAACATTAAATTTTATTCATATTAAATATCTAATGAAACGAAATCAATAACAGATTAATCATTCTTCGCATATTATATTTACGAATTATTTCCTTTATTTTATCATTTTACTTCTGATATTAACGGATATTAATTACAATCTAATTTCTTATTTATTGAACAATGTGGGCGATGGTGAAAAAGCCAACAAATAAAAAACATCGAAAAATCGCTTTATTTACGTTTTCAATTTGACGTAGTAGAGGTCAAAAGAAAGATGAAAAAGTGTCGATTTTCTGACTTCTCGATTTTTTTGAGATGACGGTTGTTTTATTTGTCAGCTTTTCGACCAGTGTCCAAAAATATAGAGTTTAGATTTTATAAACCTTAAATAATCCCACAAACAAAATTTGTATAGTGATATAGGTTCAAAAAATAAAAAGTATGACTTTTCTCCACCTATTAAGTCCTGAATGGACATTTTTTCACTACAGTTTTCAACGTTTGTGTTTTTGGAGCGATCCTCAAAAACCCGACAAATCCCAAAACAGACACTTAAAAAACCCGACAAATCCCAAAACAGACACTTAAAAAACCCGACAAATCCCAAAACAGACACTTCAAAAACCCGACATTCAAAAACCAGACCTTTCAAAAAACAAATATACCCAAAAACCAAACATTTAAAGAAAAACAGAGATTCAAAAACTAAACATTTCAAACAGTAGATTTTTAAAGTATGTCTGCATTTTGAGATATCTGGTTTTGAAATGTCTTTTTTTTTAATGTTTTGATGTGTCGGTTTTGTGATTTGTCGGGTTCTTGAGGTGCACCCTGTTTTTGGAAAAGAAAGAAACGAAAAAAATTCGACGAAAAAAGGAGGCACATCTGACATAAAATTAACTGATTATTTAGAATATATTAGTAGATTGTTCAAAAAATGCTAGTGTGAAAAACTGTACATGATTTTTTCCAAAACAACATTGATTTTTTAAATGATTTGTTTGTAATCTCAATTTTTCAATCTGTAATCTTTTTGGAATTCTTGCTTTAGTAAAGAAATTGGGTGTCCTCAACACTTGAACTTTAAGATGTGTATATAATAAAGGTGGAAAATTCAAAATGGCGGCCTAAACACGTCGAAAAGTTCAGGAAATTTTTATTTGAAAATAGTAAACTTTCGGAAAAATTAATACAAAACAAAAAGTTCTTAGAATTGCGCAAAGAATACCGTACATTTTTTACAGAATTTTTGGAATAATTTTTTAATTTTTCAAAATTCAGAAATTTTATATGGAATCCAAAACATCCGAAAGAAGCCATAATGTACCTTTTTTTAAGTTTACATCACTATGAAAGCAAATTTTGTATAATTTGTGAGGTTAGGTCTAGAATTTACTCAGCGAGTAATTTTTTATCGCAGAGCGTATTTTTCAGCTCAAAATACATCACTTAACCCTTTTTGATTAAAATGAGAGAAGCCTCCAGTAAAAACAATTTTTTTTTAATTTTTGAAAGATGCTTTTTCTACTATTTTTAAGTATGTTCTATCAATTTCCGATGCGAATATTTACAAAAAAGAGGGTGCGGGTTAAAAAACCGACAAATCAAAAGGCGGCAGGTCAAAAAACCGACAGTCAAAGAACCGGCAATCGAAAAGTCGAGAGTCAAAAAAACTACTCTTCAAAAAATGACTGTCGACTTGTCGATATGTCTATTTTTATGTATGTATAATCGGCATTTTGACTGTTGGTTTTTCGACTGACGTCTTGTGACTGTCGGTTTTTTGACTTGTCGGCTTTTTAGTTTGTCAGTTTTCTGACTCGCAACTAAAAAAAAGATATTCCCCATAATAAAATAAAAGTGTCATGATTTTTGGGCTTTTTTTTAATTTTTCATGTTTTTCCACTGTAACGGATTACAATCAGTGAAATGCATATGAAATGCATACATAAAAAGTGAGTCTGATTGTTGAACATAAATAAAAATTTACACAAAATTATTCATCCTTTGAAATAGAGATCAGAGAAACATTTTTTAGAATTTTTTTTTTTTTTTATTATAACAATGATATAAATATTTACTAGTTATTTACGAAGATTATAAAAATTCAAAATGGCGGATCTGTAATGCGACAGCATGTAAATTGTATTTCTTATATCGAATATTGCACGAATTTGTTTAAAAGATGAACATAATGTCGGATAATTTCGAAAAATATACACATCAGTTTAAAATTTAAAAAACGGAAGATCTCATATGGCTGCCGGTACACATCATCACTATGGAACTGAAAAAACGTTCTATGTTCTCTATTTCAAGGGATTAATAATTCTGAATAAATTTGACTCGTTTCCTGGATTTTGGAATCGGATATTGCTTCTAAAAAATATTCTAGTAGCGTATTATTTACATTCAACAATCGGGGTCGCTTTTTATGTATGCATTTCATTAATTATTCATTTCAGTGAAAAAAGTCATGAAAAATTAAAAAAAAAAAATGATGGGACTTTTATTTTAATTTGGAAAATTTGTGTATAAAGAATCATTTTTGCAATTTTCTTATCAGCAACAGACTTAACATAGTAGAAAAGACATTATTTGAAAAAAAATTGTTTTTGGCATTCATTTTGGAAATAAAACGGGTTAATGTTGTCTAGACTATAGCACATAAAATGAACTTCCTTTATTACGAATTTTGAAGCAAAATTTTTCCATTTTGAGATCTTTATTAATAAATGATAATTTATTTTTCAATTTCATAGTCTTCATTTTATGCTTTATGGATTGTATCAGAGGATGAATTACTGTCTCAATAGAATACTGAATAACTTTGACAATAGTGACAAAATATTTAATCCAGGATTATTCTTCGATGCAATCAAAATGTTTCTTAACAAATTATATTTGATTGTGCTGTGTAGTTGAAGTAAACTGAAGAAGTGGCTTTCGTGCGTGTTTTATGTCCACTCTTTATAAGACTTGTCTATAGGACAAATCCTGTTTTCTGCCTTGCCATACAATGAACTTTACGTACTGTTGTGAATGGTCACGTTCGCGTAAACTTCGAAGAGAGACGACCGATGGGACGTTCGATATATCGAACCGACAATTTTTCGCCTTTCAGTCTTGTACCAGACTGAATCATCGATTTTCGATACTCAATTTCCGAAGATAACAGTAAACGATTGTTAGCATATCAAGAATTGTTTCCACATTTCAATTTTATGTTAATCTCATCCTGCCACATCATAATATATTTTTTAAATATTTTCAATAATTATTTGTATACAGAAGAAAATTTATAATTATTAGTCCAATTTCCCATTTTTATTTAATCCAATGCTATTAATCATAAAAATATTAAATTGTGTATACGTAGACGCAGTTTTTAGTAAAGGGAGATCTAAAGTGACCAGTCGATAAGGTAGGTAATTTCACTAAAAAACGTTAATTAAAGTTTTACTTTAATTTCAATCCGGTATTCCGTGTGAAAATCGATATTCTACTAATTTCGGGGTCGCTTTTCAAGATTTTGAGGTCAAAATTGAGTTTCAGCCATCATCAATTACAATTGGCGCCCAACTTAACAAAAATTGTAAAAAAATTAGGATATAATTAATTTTCTTAATTTTTCTCGTGCTATTAGATTCATCAGAGAAAATAGTAAACTTTGTTCAGTATTTATCTTAATAATTTAAAATTTTAAAAGCGTGTAGGTACAAAATTTCTCAAAAAGATTACACTATATTTCTCAATGAAATATAAGAACTTTTCGTTTGTAGAAAAAAGCTGGTAGTTAGAGCTTATTTTCAGAGAAATTTCCATCGGGGAGCTAAACATTTTCAAAAAATTACGAAAAAATTTCGGAAAATTACAAAAAGATTTCGGAAAATTACTAACTACTCTGTTACTCTTTTAGGAAATTTTTAACAGTGGAATATTCTAATAGCACGACAAAAATGGAGAAGAATAAATATTTCCCACTTTAATGACTGAAATTCAATTTTGACATCGGAATCTTGAAAAACGACCTTCAAATCAGTAGGATATGTATCTGTTATTTTTGTCAATTTCGATGTTGATAAAAAATACTTGATTGAAATTGAAACAAAAAAAATATCCTTTGGGCGTAATGGGTTAATATAAGTAATTTGTTTTTTAGTATTAAATATGTGTTGAAATCAATCAAGTGTTAATTTTTTAACAACTCTACATTAGCTTGACCTATGCATTTTTTAATTGTCATATTTTGAAATGTTTGAAAAGAAAAAAAATCTCTTGAATGCAGTTTAAAAAGTTTCAACAGTCAGAACAAAGCCTCTTCGTATTTAATATTTTGAAATCCCCCCGCATTGTCGTTATCGATGCGTGATCGAGTTCAAGTTCGTTCGATCCTAATTCACCGGCACTTTTTCATACTTAATTATCAATCGATTATAATCTCTGCAACGGCCGCATTGTTTATTGCAGTTTTACCTTAACCTTGAACTAACGCTCGCTACGAAAGAAAAAGTCTTCACGCGATGGTACGCGTGCATGCGTCTAGCGTGTACACGCATATATAATCGCGCACATATATATATATATATATATACGTATGCATTTATATATATAATCCCCGCAGTGCGTTAATGACTAATTATGAAACGCTTCGTTGCACTGCGGGGCTGATTCGAATAATCCGATTGCGTTGCGTTACCGAACCGCCTCAGCAGTTCCTTAAAGTGTAACGCCGCGTAAATTCAGCCGGTTTATTTGCAACGTGTAATCGACCTTGTTAGGATAAAACGTTTATATCATCAGCCTTGCATCGGAATCCTACTTTATACCCAGGCAACATTAGTAATAAGTTATTAAGGTTCGCCTTAATTACCGCAGTCCAATACGATTATGTTCGACTGACGAATTTGCACAAATAGATACATTAGTCAAAGCTCTCCTCGTCCAAGTAAAACTTGACGAATATAATTTTTGTGATATGCGTTGTGACCGATTTTTGAAAAAGTGAACACTAGCGCCATCTGCGCATTAACGAGACCCGTTGCGACAGCGAAGTCAGTCCACGGCGAACTTCCGAAAACGCAACACACGTTATTTTTATAAATTATAATAAAGTATTTGCAAAACGAAACTTCCGCCTTCCGTTAATCCTCGCCGTTATCCTCACATTTTGTATCAAATTAAAATAAAAATTTCACAAGCCAACATCATTTGACTGAACTTCAAAAAGTAAAACTGTAAAAAACAGTTTCTTTTGGTACATTTAACCCTTTGCGGCGTACATTTTTCTTTACACGGGAATACAGGTGAAAATTGTTACTCCGGGGTTTTCTGGATCGATGATCAATAATATGACCTCAGATTTTGCAAATTCAAAATGGCGGATCCAAGATGGCGGACCAAAAGTGAACAATTTCTCGATCAAGATAAAATGAGGTACTCTATGTAATCTGAATTTTTAATTTATAATTTGAATTTTTCGCTTTTCGGACCGCCATTATGAATTTTTCAGAACTGACATCGGACAAGTTTCAGGCAATTTTAAAAAATTTGCCCGCCATTTGTAACTTTTAAAAACTGACACCGGATTCGTAATCGGTGATCCCAAAAACTTTTTTATTAGTTTATTTCTAACGTTCAATTAATTAACAATAACATTGGGTAACAAAAAAAAGTCGATTCTTGTTTATTTTAAAATTCTTATGTTTATTGAATCTTTAGGTCTCAGCGAACAAAAAAGGGTTACAAACCTTTTTTTTTTTCATTCGGTCAGATCCATGCAAATCGTGATGAAAGTGCGAAAAAATTGCTTTTTTACCATTTTTTTATTCCCTATGAGTAAAAAATGAAACGTGATACAAATTTCTAGTAGGGCTTAAATGAAAGTTTAAAACATGAACTTTTAAACCAAAAATTGAAAAATCACTATTAACAGTGGGGGAAGTTAATTTATGAAGCACCTAAAAAAAAATTTTTAAAAATAGATGTAGTGACCAGAACTGATTTTCCATGATCAGATTTTTTTAACTGGTCCCATTATGGTTTTTGTTGTTGATGATGATGAATGGAAAGTTAGACTTAAGAAATTCAAAATGGCGGACACGATATAGCGACCGAAATATGTAATTTACTCGAATTTCTTTATGATTTTGTTACCCAAGGGATATCAAAGTCTCGATACAGGTAAAAATTAAGAAGGATATAGTTTTATTAACATCAATTGTACTATTACATGAAAGCTATAGTATTTGAGAAACCTTTATATAAAATACAACACGAAATTTGCCTCTGAAATTTGCTACGGATACAATTATAACGCCCAGTTATTAAAATTTACAAAAACGACGGTGTATAAAATTAGGAGATACATTAATTTTAAAAAGGACCATCGTGATATCTACAAGTATGTAACTAAAATTTGAATCGTTTGCTGTCATCTTTATAAATCATTTCTGAGTGCTAATTAACAGTATTCCACGGTATCCACAGGTATACTGCCCAAGTAAAGAGAGGGGCAATTATTTGCATTTACTATTCAATAGGCCTTGGAAAAATATATTTTGGCCTTCAATAAATTTTAACACAGTCAACGCATTGGATATATATAAAACCTTCTCAAATGCGTAAAAATGTATTTTAAAAATTACTTCATAATGATCGGCTATTCGATAGACGATGCAACATTGATTGAGTTAGATCAGTTATTCCAGAAATAGTCCAATAAAGTTAGGTCGACCCTGTGGTCCAAATATTCAAATATAATTTTTCCAAGGTTTTTGACCGAATTTAAGATCGAAATTACTCCATTGGATCTGATTATCGAGATACCCTAACCTAAAAGTGCAAAAACAATGTTTTTGGCGTACGTATGAGGATATGTAGCATTGAATTTTATCATTTGTTAAAAGAACTTCTAGCTGCACCTTAAAGTACAAGCCTTGATCTGTTAAATGCAGTTGATGCAAGCAAGAACACACCATAAACATGAAAATTTCAAATTAATATACCTCCAAAAGAAAGAGAAGTATTTAAGCAGATTCAGTGGTATTTAAAAGTTCAAGGTTTGCAATTTAAGATGTTTATAGTTCTTTGAGTAGACGAAAAATGTGGATGGTTCACAACTTTAAATATGCAAAAATAGTTGATTCGGCATTTTAGGTTAGGTTATCACGGAAACCAGAACCAATTAAGTGATTTTGACTTCAGATTCGGGTTCAGTGCACAAAAAACCTTCGCAAAATTGTATTTTGATCGCTGAACAGTGTCCAACTGATTTTGTCAATCTGTCCTACCTTCCCCTAGCAATTTTGTTTAAAATAAAAAGGTACACGGAAAAAAGAGAATAGTTGATATAACTATCTGAAAAATAGCTGAAAAACAGCTGAAGAATACCTAACACAACGAACTTGTTTGTAAATATCACAAACCAACTACACGCCACAAAATGTTCTGGTTAAATACGACCGTACTATTTTTTCTGGTTATAATAACCAGAATTCTGGGTGGTTTAATTAGAAAAATAATTGTTTTAACAATATTGTTAGTTAAACAAACAATATTTCTGATTAAACCAACCAGAATTCTGGTTATCTTAACCAGAAAAAATAATAAGGGCCTATTCAATCTTTTCTGTTTTTTTTTGACTATTTTTTTCTGAGTGTAGAATGAACCATCTTAAATTTGTTAAAGTTTTTTTAACAATAAAAAATAATCAAATTGACTATGTTTTTTAATGTCTTAGTAATGTCATGTAGTCAGTTCAACTATTTTTAAGTGTTTTTACACAGTCCAACTAAAAAAAATACTAAGTTCAGTTATCTTTGTTGTGGAACAAATTTTCATAAATATTAGCTATTTTTTTAGAATACCTGTATAATACATTCTGTTCGATGTCGCTAAACGTGACAGGGAATCACGTTAGAATATATAGCATAGAATTTATTGCTACCGATCTGTAAATACGACCTTTTCGGTAAATAAACGTCACGTGGAAACGACCGTCAGGAAGTCATTAATCGTATGTTGTCTAGAAGAAAAATTAACTTGAAAATAATGTATAAATAAATGAATTATATCTAAAAAGTCGAAATATTTAGGTTAAGGTTACCATTCAATGTTTGAGAATTGAAATTAATATCGAAGAAAATAATCAGTATAGTAGTCAGCGAATGAAATATTATTTCATCAAGTCAAAGAACTGACACATTATCCCACAATTAAATTTTTTTGTTATAGTCAGTGTTCTAATACGAGTACTGCATTAAAAAATAGTATAGTTGACTATTTTTATTGTTATTTAATTTTTGAAATAGTAGTGATTACTATTTTAATTAGTTAAAACGGGACAGAGCTCTTACAATTTACCTAATTGAAATCGTTGATTTAAGGAATGAAAATAGTTATTTCAACTATTTATACCCAACGTTCTTAGCTGAATTTACTATTTTTTAGTTGATTCAACCACTTAGTTTTCTGTGTATTAAACATTTCGGATATTCAATAGCCTTCCCAAGATTCTAGAAAAAAATGAGATATTAAGAAGTATTTTTTATTTAGTACTAAACAAAACATAGGAATAAAAATTGAAATTTTGTTCACCACGAAATTTTCTATACTCTGGAAAGGCTTCATGAACTAACATTACAAATTTTTTGTTTTATGACCGACAATTCAACCACTGGATACAAAATTTACCAATAAGCAATATCAATATATTGGTTCAGTGTATTCTAATATTTGAATGTATTGTGTATAATGTTGAAAATGAATTTAAATTACCAATTTTAAACCTTCCAAATTTGACATCAACACTAGAATACTTTTAATTCAGTTGCAGTAAAATCATTTCTACAACACAAGTAACATTTTTGTAAAATCTAAGAAAAGGCTTTTTTTATTTAATCATTTCCATGCAAATTTAGTTTTCAGCCTTAATACTTTCTCGAATATTGGTTTTCCAAATTGCATCGGTGATTATAAGTTTTTGAATGAACACGGAAATTTCTATTCACTGATACTACAAAGGCCATATGATAAGGATTCATTCAAATTTTCAGTCCTTTAGCATCAACTTTCAAGGCTTCTCTTCATAATTACGTTCACATGAAGTTTCATATACTATGAAGTTCAACGAACGACTTTTCAGGGCCGTCTCAGTGATGAATAGGGAATCGTAGGCGCTGAGGGAAACGAGCATTTTCCTGTTTTACGACTTTTCAAATTTGCCGAAGTAAATTTTGGTCTATACCAAACACGTCGAAGAGAGTGAAACGACTTTTCTATGAAGTATGATTGAATTAATCATTTTCTCAGTTTGCAATATTGTCGAACTTTTTTTAAGTTAACAAGAATAACACAGGACCACAACAAAATTCTTTTGGGAGATAACTTCAATCAGAGGAATCTTATAAATTTTTAGTTGTTGAAAAATAATTGGTTGTCCAATTTGACCCATTACGTCAGGATTTTAAGATTTCTGATTCGAAAAATATTCAAAAATACCCATTTTGCATTTGGAGGTTAAGATATGCGAAATATATGACGTGATGGGTCAAATTGGACAACTAATTCGTTTTCAGCAGCCAAAAAACAAGAAGATCCACGACCTTTCATTAAAATTATATCAGAAAATAATTTTTGTGCAGTCCTGTGTTATTTTTTCATGAAGTAAATTTAGTAATTACTTACACGGGACCCAAAAACAATATTTTTGGAGATAACTTGAATCCGAGGTAAATTAAAATCATATTGATATGATGACGTCACATTGATGACATTTCATTGTAATGTTATAGATTTTTGGTCGTTGGAAAGAAATTCGCCAATCAGACACATGTGTCATGTATCCTAACCTCAAATTGGCAAAAAGGATATTATTAAATATTTTTCGAATCAGACATCTTAAAATCCTGATGTGAAGGGTCAAATTGGATGGATTCGTTAGCAGCGGCCAACAATCGATAAGATCTGAAGTTATCCTGCAGCAATTTTTGTTGTCTTCCTGCATCATTTGTTAGCAAGTTTTTTACTCTACATGCCCAAATTATAATTTTTTAATGTCAAGTTTTTTAATTGTACACGGAGACAATTTTTCGTAAAACTTTTACCATTCTAGGATTTCCCGGTGGGAATTTTGGGACAGACTTGTAGAATAGACAAAATTGACATTATTTCAATAAAAAGTTACTCTTTTTTTTTGTAATTTTTATTGTTTGAATAGTGAAGATTCCATGAACTTGTAGTCATTTTTATCAGAAAGAGTGGCAACCTTTTAAATTCTGCAAGTCTATTCCAAAATTTCCATTTGGATTGGTACAGTTTTCAAGAAAATTTGTATCCGTGTATACTAAGAACAAGTTAATTTATAAGTAAAATTCTGTACTAATAATCGATAAAAAATAACTGATTTATTATACAGGTTATTGTCGAAATTTTGTGAAAAATTTCAAAAAATACACATTGGATGAAAAATATATAGGTATTCAATGTTTTCAAAAGATTTGACACCTTACAAGATTCTCTAATTGGTCGGGGTGAAACTAATGTAACTTTATTTTTGAAAAGGAACCCTCGTTATTTGTTCCGATTTTCCTTCTCTTCGAAAAAATGTCCGTAAAATGTATTCTTATGTTTATCTTTAGCAACAGATTGCGCGGTAAACGATGAAATGAAATGCGACGCACAATTACAATCACATCCAGAAAAATTAATAAATATTTCAAGTAAATAATAAGATTACACTGAAGAGATATTATTATATTATAAACAATTTTAAGTAAATTTGTTATTTAACTAATAACAGCGTCGTTTATTAACAAAAATGACCATGGTAATAGGTAAAAAGGAAAATTTGGAAGTTTCTATTCAAAATTTAATTTAGTTACCCACTCCATTAACTCCATTGGATAGGGGTTAGGTCGTGTTAAAGTACCATAAGATACTCTTTAGTATAAAATGTTAAATATATTTTTATTTTTTTTATGCGATGTGGATTTCCCGAGATTTCCACATTTTTTGGAACCCGATTATATTAATATTCAATATTACTCGCTAAGTGTTGAGAAGCCTTCTTTGAATCAAAGAAATACTTTTATAAGTGTATATACAGCTAAATAAGTTTGAGAAAATAGTACAGTCGAACTCCCGTTAACGAATACGGTCGGGACAACACGCGGCATTTAAATTTCTGGTAACGAATGTTTGAGAAGGAAATATCAAGTACTCATCTTAAGCTTTTTCTCCTTGGTAGGAACTTGTAATGTGGGGTACGGGTAAAAAAGCCGACAAATCAAAAAGCCGACATGTCAACAAACAGATAGTCAAAAAACCGACAATCGAAAAGTGGACAGTCACAAAAGCCGACACATAAAAATTAGGCACATTGACAAGCGGACAGTCATTTTTTGAAGTGTTGGTTTTTTAACTGTCGGATTTTCGATTGTATGTTTTTTGACTGTCGGTTTTTTGACCTGTCGGCTTTTTGATTTCGACCCGCACCCGTAATCTGCCGACGTGAACGCGCAATATCCTCAGAACGTCTAAAAAGGTTTGAAGTGGGGATACCGACGAAATAAAAATTATTCGTTAACGGAAACGTTTGCTTATTAGAAAACTGGAGTATTCGTTAAAGGAGGCTCGACTGCAGATGCAACAAGGTAAAATATATATTGGTCGGCGAAAGTGATTTTGCTCCCTAGTTGCACAATGTACTATTATGATGTAAGTGTTCCTACGGATAAGAGGAATTTCCTCTTGTTTTTTCCTTCATGTTCATTATGTTTTTCAAACCAGAATCAATGTTGAAATTTTCCAGCTCCAAACCTATTGAAAACAATTTAATTTATAAAGAAGGCAGCAATCAAGTAATGGAAAAGAAATCATTTGGAAAGTTTCGAACCGGAAGGAAAAAGTTTTCATCTGGAATCAATTTCTTAAACGTCGCATTCGAATTTGGTCTCTCGCGCCAGGAGTCGGAAAACCGGCGGGTTTTCATTCCTGATGTAATTCCGTAAACTTGGACTCTGAGTATACGTCATCGACTTGTAGTCCCTTCTGTAGTCCGTAGTATGAAGTCAGGGAACTCGGTGCTCGGTGCAAAGTCCTCGGTAGTGTGTAGGGCCGACAGCGCTCGGATCTCGAATGTGCTACAAATTGGCGAATGTCCAAGTCTCTCTATATACCTGGAGGAACTCTCACGTTCCTTGGCTAGCAAGCCTTCTCTATCGCATTCCACGACGCGGTCGCATACAACCGCTTTCGTCTATATGTACATTTTATTCCGTTCGAATTGCGTGTACTTTAATTAACGGATTTTCGGCCCATACCCTTCGGCCGGCGCTTCCTCGCTAAATAAAAAAAATTACAATTTTACGACTTGCTGAAAGAAGAAATACACCCAAACCATACTCTCTGCATTTCTTGGAGTGAAATTTTCATTCCAGACCTGAAGTGAGTAGAGTACTCACTCTGAAATGAGTGACACACAACTCTAAAAGAGTGAGAGCAGTCACTCCAAATGAAAGAGAGTAGAAATGCACTTCAAATACTGGAGTGAAAATTCACCCCAAATAGAGTGAGATTTTGTCATTATTACGCCTCCAATGGCATCTTAACTTCAACTGTGACTCAATGCTTAGAATGTGAAGTTTAAAATTTTTGAAAATTTTCAAATATTTCCCAAAAAATCATCTTCCGAAAGTTTTTCAAATTAATTTTTTTGTTCTCCGCTTCATTTTAACGTCACCAAAATGGCGTACGCAATAAAAATTTATTTGAAAACCTACCGGAAGATGCAACTCGAAACCTATGAGCTTTTCGAAAAAAAAAACAGCAGAATGAAAAGTTCTTAGAATTGACCAACATATATTTATCTTAAAAATTAAAATAATATTTAAACAAATTTTCAAAAGGTTGTAGTAGTATATTTTCGTGGAAAATTGTAGGCAATATTCGTTTTTATCATTTTTACCCAAACATTGATAGACTTCGAGAAAAAAAAATCAACTGGTATAGTTATTATATATTTGTTTTCGATAATTATCAAATTGTTAAGAACAAAAATTGTTTAGTATTTATTACGGAATATACTAGAATTTTAGGAAATTTTGTTAAATTGGGAAAAAAAATGTAGGTACAAAATTTCTCAAAATAACTTTCACAAAAATGAAACAAATTCATTGTACTTCTCGACAAATTTTACGAACTTATCACTCTATTTTGTTGGAAATGCTTACAGTTTTCGAATTACAGTGTCCGGAAATTTTTCATAAAAATTTGTATTGTGGACGCCATTTTTAGGGCGTTAAAATGAAGTGGCGCAAAAGAATTTTAGTGCCTTAATGGTTACATAAAAATTAATAAGAATACAAATTTTTTGTCATTTTTTGTCAATATTGGCGCCATGTTCGAATTCTCGTTGGGGGGAACTCAATTTTGACCTCGGAAAGTTGAAAAGTGACCTAATAAAAATCATTAAGTCACTGAGTTGCATTATTGTCTAAAGCTTTCATAACTAACGTAATCTCTCAAAAAAGGGGTGCATCTAAAAAAATCGACAAATCACAAAACAGACACTTCAAAAACCCGCTATTAAAAAATCCGACATTCAAAAGCCCGACATTTCAAAATACAGACAATTTATCTGGTCGCCGCCCTTGAGGTTACACTGGAAGGTTATTTCAAGGTCAAAAATGTCTGACCAAGGGTTTAACTTTGTAGGCCACTTCAAGGTCAAATCAGTTTGACACCCGGATTATTTATTAAGCACATTTATAAGCAGTTGCGTTCGATGCGGGGTTATATGTTCATCGCTCCAGGTAAAAAATAAAGTGCGTGCCCGCGTTGAACGTGAGTTCCACTGCACTACAGTAATCGAAATGTGGTAGAATTTGTCCCATCGAATACGAGACCTAGTTCCCTCATTGATTTAACCCACAGTACAACAGTGCTGTGATAATCGGAATGGACGAATCAATATTAAATGAGTTGAGGTAGATGGAGCTGCTAACAAATTAATGCCTTAGTTTTGCCAAAATTTAAGACATGGTCATTGGTGATGGCCTATTGGCAGAAGCCAGTGACATCACAAGTAACTTTTTTTTCAGCAAATATCATGTGATCATAGTGAACCCCTTGATCAAACATATTTGACCTTCCAATGACCTTTCAGTGAGACCTCAAGGGCGGCGACTCAGAGAATTTGTCTGTATTTTGAAATGTCGGGTCTTTAGCTGTCTTTATTTTGATATATCTGGTTTTTGAATATCGGGTTTTTGAAGTGTCTGTTATGTGATTTATCGGGTTTCTGATGTGCACCCCTTAACCTTTTTTCTAGGTCACAAAATTTTTATTAAAAAGGCACGAAGAGTTGTCTATAGTTAATAGCTAAGCCATGATGAACGCTAGGAAATATATCTAATTTAGGTTAGAAAATAATTTATAAGGTGTAATTCCAGCGTTATTTGTATTTTATAAATTAACTTTAGACGAGGGCTCTGACAGACTTTTGTCAATGTAATGTTGTGCTGTATAAAAATGATTGAGTACATTTTTAGTGTATCAATCATAAGCTTAAAAATATTCTTAATCATACTACGAAAGCATATAAATAAAAAAAATAATGTTTAATTTTATGATTTCCAATTTTTAACGTATATTGATTACACGAATAACAAACGAATAGCTATTGAACTGTTGGAAGTTGAATTGTTTGTGTACTTTTAAAAAATGTCATTATCAGTATACCCAACTCGATTTTTTAACAATTTCGATAACTCTTGGTTTACCACCACGTTCAAATTGGAAGTTATCGGTAAAATGCATTCAACTACTTTTATCCGTATTTACATAATTTTACAATAACCTTTCATACGTGTAATTTGCATTTTGATTTCCTTTTAAAAACTCGTCAAAATTATCTTCTGTGAAATTAAAACAAGTTATTTTGAATACAATCCATAGGCAGCCTATTTTTACAATAACTACAACTACATGTTCTGACGAATCACAACATTTTCATAAAAATAGGGCTCCGGATATCGATTGCAAAACAATCCACATTATACTTTACCTAACGAAAGAAATATACATTCTCTTGAATTCATTGGACGACTTTCCATATTCAAAGTATCCATTTATAATAATAATATTCTTTAGTTCATATCAAATTTCTAATTTCAGTTCCCATATATACATTATCTATGCATGAACGTACGGTATATATAGATCTCTATTACCGGAGTCCGTTCTGTACTAGACGGTCGTTTCGTTGCTGGACAGCAAATGTCGTTATAAAACTCTATGCTTCATAATAGATGTAATAAACACGATAATATTTTTTTTATTCTTGTACTATTCAAACAATTTTTTGTTAAATGTTAATAATTCTTCTAAAATTATTCATGAATTTATCAGAAGTGCTTAAACATGATTTTGAAAGTATAGGTTATAAAACATTTGTTAACATTTAGTCGCGAATTATTAACTTAAATGTGTTTAAACGAAAACTATTTTGAATAATCATTTGTTTTTTTTTTCAATATATTGATCTTACTACTCGTTAGTAACTTAATGTATTTTTGATTGTACACTTTTTTCGATATTTAAGGTCTAAAAACTTGACAAAATGTGTATTAACAGAAAATTATTTATATGGAAACTTTCAGAGCTAAATGTACAAAAAATATGGATGAACGTTGACACTGCTGTAATTTAGTATTAAATCGAAATAAAAAAAACATTAGAAATGAATGTGTAAAATGAATCAGAAAATACCTTAAATATAAAAGGAAATAAACTACTCATAATATTAATTATTTAAAAATCGGAAATTTGTCCTTTTTTTTGAGACTGGCCATTTTCCCTATACCATCAACATGGTAAATAAGAGTGTTATACAAGAATTGTAAAAAAAATGTTTTCATTTCTACCCGGGTATTTGAACCTTTTTATTTCACTTTCATTAACCCTTGAACGCCGAAGAGTCCATACGTTTTTGTTTTATTTGAGAGATTATTTTAGCAATGAAAGCTTCGAACAATTTTAGTGTAACTTGATATCTTAACCCATCAACACTCAAAACCAATATTTTGTTTATTTACTTTCAAGCCATGTTATTCTTAAGTTAGATTTTGAATTTCAAGTTAGATTTTCAAACTTCAAAATGGTGGATCCACTATGACCGATGCAAAGTATGGAAATAACTATTTTTTGTCTTCTTGCCGTCTTCTACAGACGTTTTCCGTCTCTTAGATCGGGGAGGTAGACAAAATAAAGAGTCTTTCTTATTTTTTTTTAATTCATCAAACAGTGATCTACTTCGCTTTATAGATCAAACAGAGGCATAGTTCGCTAACGAGTACGGCAGCACCTGGTGGTGAAATCATGAAACAGTACAGCAAGATCGTCATAGTAGGGGGATTGTCTAATCGAACCTACATGTCAGGCCGGGTGTTCTTATGTTTATCCACTTTCATTGCGTTGTTTTACGTGCTTCCCTTTGCGAATACGAAGAAAATGCATAAGACCTTTTTTGTAGAGAATTGCATGCTCTACATTTTTTGTTTGACACATACTTTTCAAGATAAATGCAAAAAGGTCCAAAAAATCACGTTTTTTAGTGGTTTTTTAGATAGCGGCTTCAATACGTCCGAGCGCCAAATTTTATTGCGATATTCGTTATCAGCAGCCCAAAATACATCGAAAACATCTGGCACATTTTATTTTTGGGGTGAGGCAGTTCTTTTTTTTTTAGGCAAAGAAACGCTTAAAAAGTTAGAAAAATATCATTTTGTCAAAGTACTTGCGGTAACATGTTGACATATGGGCAAATCCACAGCACTTTTCATTTTGGTGAAAAAAAAAATTTTTTTTCAACTTCAAAGCACACGTTTTTCTTATGATACACATGTTTAATTGGTCAACTGAGACTAGGAATCCGTCCCTGTTACTCATTTTTAAAGGACGGCGTCGTGCACAGAGGGTTAAGAAATAAAAATTGTAGATACATTACATTCAAAACATAGCAGTAATTATAAATATAGTATGAAAATATAAAATTTTGGGGTTATCGCCTACAAACATTGCTACCGAATGTAGGCCTACTCTATATAGTAATTACGTGTCTGATAATAGAAACCTACTTAGTGGACAACTCATGTTTAAAAGCGCTGAAAATACATTCTACAATTAAAGTATACATCTAGACATATAGTGTGCGTAAAATTAAATTTTGAATGGATTTTTTTTTCATAAGTATGATACACGTCGTCTAAAATGCTTTTTTAGTGGTATTAAACACAAAGAGTTACCCGCTATATAGACCACTAAGCCGGCATCATCAAAATTATTGTGAAAAATGGCCATTTCAATCCCTTGACGTATATTGTACACTTGTTGAACTAATTAGTTTATATTACATTACGCAGTAAATATACAAGCGTATGACCTTTGATATACACTACCGGCCAAAAGTTCGTGAACGCTCTGAATTTTTTAAATTAGCAAATAATGCGTTGTATCTCTAAATCGATAACGATAATGATAAAACTCAAAGGATATATTTTAAAGTACACAAATAAAGCTTTCAATTGATGCATTTAGTTTTACTTCAGACGTTATAGTTTCGCAGTTGTCAAATTTTAAAAATGTTAAAATTTGCAATTTTTTTCCTTCGACTTTAGACACTGATAAAAAGTCTAAAAAATGTTTCTGCATAAAGTCAATTTTTGTCTAAACTCTACAATTCAAGGGCTTTAAATTGGCTCTTGTGAAAAGTCGATACGATTTTTTGTTCCTGAGTTATGATTTTTTGAAAATTGCCAGTTAACCTCATTTTGTCAGAATTCCTTGGAAAAAGGCAAAAAGTTGATAACTCAAAAAAATAGTAACTCTGACAAAAAAAATCGTATGTACTTTTTACAAGGGCTATGTCAAAGCTCTTGAATTATAGTATTTAGCTAAAAATTGGAAATATACAGAAAAATTGATTACACTTTTTGTTAGTGTTAAAAGTCGAAAGAAAAAATGGCAAATTTTAACATTTTTAAAATTTGAGAACTGCGAAACTATAACGTCTGAAGTAAAACTAAATGCACCAATTGAAAGCTTTATTTGTGTACTTTGAAAGACATCGAATGAGTTTTATCATTATCGTTAAGGATTTGGAGATAAAACGCATTATTTGATGAGTTAACAAATTCAGAGCGTTCACGAACTTTTGGCCGGTAGTGTATGTGCATGAGTTGTACATGATATTTTATGGGTACCCATTGCTTTACTTGCCGTAGAAAAGTAATGAAGAGAGTATAAAGTGTACTTTATACATAAGACAAAGTCGTGCATAAAATTAGTTAAGACTCTGCAGCCTAATATTTAAATGTCTCACTAGCGCCACTGCGTTTTTATATATAAATAGAGTAAAGAAACCAATTACAATCTCAACTAGGCCCCCAAAGGTGATATTCTTGATGTGCCCTAGGAAAAACTGAGTTTTCTTTGCGAGTTACGTTTCGACAACCTATATTTGAAGTGCTGTCATTTGATGAATACTTGCAGCACACACTTCTACCACGTCTCAAAATTATCGTTTTCACGTTAACTATAAAGGTATGTTCATAACTTTGAATTTAGAAAGACGGCGCGTTGTTAAAACAGTTAACTTTGCCAAAATTCAAAAAACTCAATTATGTTCTTACACATTTTAACAGTATCATAACTTCCGTCTGGGAAGTAGCACATCGATTTTCTGGCAGGTGAGATTGTATAATTGATACAGAAAGCTAATTCAATTGGATTTAGTTCGATAACTATTACGGCGTCACTGAAAAACTGTTAAGATTAGAAAAGTTTAGGCAACTTACAAGTCAAACTTATCAATTTTTCTTCATTAGCCTTCCTGAAATCATTTCAAATTCGCTGCTATGAGACTAATACTTCATCGGTATCTATATATACTACTATTATACTTGTTTTACCCCGTACATATGTTTCAATACAAATATAAACTAGCATGTCTTCACTTACACCTAAGTTTAAAAGTTCTGTGGATTTGCCCATATGTCTAAAGAAGATTGCAAATAGACAAAAAATAGTTATTTTTATATCTTGCGTACGTCTTGTAGGAATCATCATATTGAATTTCGAAAATAATTTCAAATTCGTAATCAGCAACACATTTTTTAAGACCGCCATATTATATCAGCGATTTTGAAGTTTGAAAATCTAACTTCCAATTCGTAACGAGCAACCCTGAAAACCACCCAGTAACAAGAATCAGCTAAAATCAATGAATTTCCGTATTTTACGTCCGCCATATTGGATCCGCCATTTTGAAGAAAAAAATGTTTTATTCCTAAGTAGTATACCCGATTTTTTATGTTTTTTTTTTTTATTTAAATCGCTATATTTAATATTCTAATTATGATGGTTAAATACTGATAATGTCATTGAAAAAGCGACCTTGAAAATAGTAAAATACATACCTTTTATTTTTATTCAACTTCGATTTTCATGCGAAATACTTCTGCTAAAAAGTGTCCTTCCGGGGGTTAATGGGTTAATTCAAATGTAGTTCTACTAAAAATCAACTTAAAAGGTAATTTTCTTCCTTTTAGTCTACTGGGTAGTTAATTTTCAGTCATTTTTAAAAATATAATCAAATGAACTTAAAAAATTGACTAACTATCTTTTTAGTTAATTTAACTTCTTTACGGTCGTAACAATTTATAAAACCTCGAATAATTTATTTTTTCAAGTAAACGGTGTATATTCTTATTTTATTGCGACTATCTAAAGAAACCATTTACTTGAATCAAGTAGAATTTTATTAAACCCACTAAATTTTGTGTTTTTTCAGAGTAGCACAGGTTGATATATGCGGTAATAGTTTCATAATATGCTTTTCTAGTAGGATCATCATTTTTTTATTGAATGTAACGGTAGAAGGGGAACATTTTCCGCAGCGAGGTTTTCCACTCGAGCGACTCGGTAAAAAAATAAGAAGTTGCGCAGAACATGCGATTCTTTTTAACGGTTTCAATTCATGCGTATCCGCCGTTGTTCCCTGATAAACCCCCCCGATATGTAACTAATGATTCATGGAAAATCCGAGGCAATAATTAAGTTGTGTAATCCGTGAAGTTGCAGGCGCAGTTACGCGCCATTCGGTTCATTCACCTGCACCCGATCAATGAACACGTTCATTCTTACACGGTTCACCAGCATGTATACCGACGTGTATATATAATAATTCTAAAATGGCATTGGCCGAGCCGCGTGCAGATATTCTCTTTCGAAAGGTCGCGCCGCAGAAATGTCCCTGGCAAAGGCGATGGGGAATTTCAGCAATCTCCAACCGAGTCATTTTCGCATTTCGCCATTCTGTAAATCCTTCAATCGTATCGCAGGCTCGAATACGGAATCGATACACCTATACGTCACACTTACACCTTTACGACAGGGAGAGACACTCGCTCTTTATCTCATTCACGACCTGCAGCTTCATTCATTGTAAACAATCCAACATATGCATGGAAAATGAATGAAGAAACATCTTGTTCGACGTCATTAGTTTATCCTTCCAACACCAAACATGTAACACTAATCGTAAATAACACGAATCTGTTCGATTTTGTGGTTATGTCATCACATGTGCATGTGTTACGGTATTATACTTATTTCTTATTGATACGTGATTATCTCTTTTCTAAATTCACTGAAAAAATTTATTTCACAAATTTAACTACCATAAAGAACTTGAGTCGAGAGTACACAGAAAAAAATAAGTCTTAAAATTGTTACATTTTAAATTAATCATTAGGCGAGGTTTAATTTCAGCGCAAATTGAGTTAATTTTCTTAAATTCAGTCATTATGTAGGCTTAAAGTCTTACTTTCAGACAACAGAACTGACTTTCAGCCGATGTTTTGGTTTGAAATGAGATTCGTCTAACTTAGAAGCTCGATAAATCTTATTTTAAGCCAAAATATCGTCTAAAAGTCAGTTTTGCTCACCTAAAGTAAGACTTTAAGCCAAAACACTGACTGAATTTAAGAAAATTAACGCAATTTCGGGCTTAAATTAAGCATCACCTGATGATCAATTTAAGATGTAACAATTTTAAGACTTATTTTTTTCTGTGTATGGCGTCTCTTGGTCTCCAATCATTCGGAATACTTTTTCGTTTACTGGATAAATAATATTAACTTAAGTTGACTTTTTACTCACAGGTTAGTAGTTTTTTAATAATTAAATTTAGAGAGATTATTTTCACGTATTTTAATTTTTGTCGATTTGGATATGACGATTTTGGACTGAATTCCAATAAAACAAGTTGAATGATTGAATCTTTAAACAACACGAGGGCAAGCTACATATTTAGGTAAATTTAACTATACTCAGAGAAATTGTATAACAATTTTTACTATTTTGACTAGGAATCCGAGCACAAATCTGAAATCATGTTAATTTTTAGTATTATTTTAGTAAATTTTCCTATTCAGATAGGATTTTTTAAAAATGAAAAGTAGGAAAATTTACTAAAATAATAGTAAAAATTAAGATCATTTCAGGTATGTGCTCGAATTCCTAGTCAAAATAGTAAAAATTGTTATACAATTTCTCTGAATTTACTAATCATTAAATGAACAAATATGTTAAAATTAATTAGGTAAAAGTTATTATTTTTGCAGCTTTTAGTAAACTATTAAACTACAGTTGAATTTATCAGCCAGCTTTTTAATTTTGATATCACAGCTTACCAATTCTTATTTTCCATTTCAGATTTTGAAAATCGTGATTAAAGTCAGATTAGAATCATAATCTTCATGTTAATATCGAAATTCTTGGAAATGCATATTTCTTCCGTGAGAAATACATTTTTTTTGTGTCGATTCGATGCATAAAAAAGAAGGAAGTCTAATGGAGGCGACAGTGAGCTCGATATTTCCGACATGCACGAGCGAGGACGATTATGACGACCGATCCGAACTCGCGATATCTCAAAGTATCTCCTCGAAATTATTCCTCTACATGCCGTCCTGAATTTTCCGCGTCAGGAGCTTCTTTCTGCAATAAAATGCTGATGACGTTCGAAACCTTGCCGATTCATCCGTATCTTGGATAATTTTCTATATTTTTCCTTTAGGTGTATAAAAATATTATAGACTTTTGGAAGCTTTCCAGATCAAAATCATAATTTGGAGAGTGAAAATTCGGTCACTCTTTGAAATTATCACCGCCTTAGTGGCATCACCTGATTCCACCTTTTTCTAAATAATATTTTGCGAATTGAAAGTAGTAGTTTTTATACGATTTACCCGATATTTTGGGTACGTGTAAAAAAACCGAATTTCAAAAATCCGAAACATTGAAAAATCGATATTTAAAAAGCTGACATTGCTGTTTTCATGAATATTACAGCTTTATGACTCATTGGCTTTTGGCAGTCATCGTTTTTTTTGAGTGTCGGCCTTTTCAAATTCGGTTTTTTGACGTGTGCCTGATATTTGTTTGTGATTTTATGACAACGGGATGTTAAAAAAATTAAAAAGTAACTCTAAAAATTGGCCAAAACCGTCTGTCGGGACCTCAAATTTGGCGTCGAAATTTATGGGAAATAAAAATATGTGATCGATTGTTCGTGTAAAAGTTTTTATATTAGGCATGTGTCTTAATCTTGAAATAGGGAGCGTCAAAGGCAGTATATTTTTGCAAACATTCTATTTTTTTTTTAATTTGACATTTTTTCTCTAAGAAAATTCACACATTTTACGAAAAATTCCCAAGAGACATTTTTTAAGTTTGCTTTGATGAATTTTCAGACATTTTCTTTAAACGAAAACGATTCAAAATTTGGAAATGTTTCACAAAACCTGAATTGATTCGGTGCAGAAAAAATTTACTTAGATTATTTGAATAATTATGAATAAAAAATGTCTCTAATGTATTTTTTGTAAAATGTATATTTTCAAAGATAAAAATTATTACAATTTTTCTTCAAAAACTATAAATTTTCAAAAAAAATTGCAATGAATAAAGAGAAGAGTTAGAATTCATCTACGAATGCATTAAAATATTTAGTAACATTAACTAAATTACGACCTACACAATGGAGACTTATTTATTCATTTTTATAGCTGTATATAGTTCCGATGACGAAACCAACATTGAATTATCTAAATTCTAGTCAAATTGAAGTACTATGTACATATAGTATATGCTAAGTAACTTACCACTTAGTTAAAGTAACTAATTATTTTTCTAAGTATTCAAATTGTTGGAAATAAACTGAACGCAATATGCTTTTATTTACTTAATAAATGTTAATTGCTAACGAGATTTCAAGAAAATTTCATTCCGCCAGAAAAATTGAAATCTTTCTCAAATGCATCCTAAATTATTGACCATTTTTAGTTGTGATTTATACCGTACATGTTGCGAGAAGAATAATGGAAATTTAATGTTTTACAAAAGTCGTTTCTGACCGTAAACCAGCAGGAAAAAATATAATGGCACACGCGTCATTAATTTTTGTAGAAAAGATTTAATTTCCGGAAGTCTTAAAGGCCTCTGCTTGAATAATGTTCATAAAGCTGTGAACCCTGTAGGGACGTACAGACATTCCGCATAAAATGAGCATCAAATTTCAGTACTGGAACAGACTAAAATCGCGAGTTAAATAAAAAGTAATGTATTTTTATTCATATATTGGGAATTTTAATTACAATAGAAATAAAAAACAAAAATTTTTAGATTCCTCAGACGGAAGTAATCTTAATTGTAATTCAGAACATCCATGTAATCAAAAAATTGCAATGGTTTACAGTATGCTGGACAAAGCTACTAAATTAACCACTAAAAATTTTCATAAGAAAAATTACTAAAGAAACTTTTGCCAATAATAATTACCCTTCCAGTTTCTTAAATAAATATATTAAAAAAATAATTATCGTCATTAATAATAGTAATCACCAAAACAATAATAACTTGAACAAAACTAAGCAAAAATATTTGGAAATTCAATACAAAACAAAATGTTTTATGAACTAAAAAATAAATTTAGTAGGTAGTAATAAAGATACTATTAAGAAGCTGGAAAAGAATAATGTTATTTATAAAATTAAGTGTAACAATAATGACGCATCTTATTGAGCACAAACTTAAACTATCCTAAAGATCTCATAATAGAACATAAAAAAACATTCAAAATGATCTTCACAAGTAAAGAATGTAATAAGTGAACTTTTTGAGAATACCTTACATGCTTTTAAATAAACTACATAAAAATTCTATTTACAAAAAATGATTAGCTAACCAAAGAATCTGCAATTTATTGTAAAATTATCAATTTATTCAAAAATAAATGTTTTCTAAAGTGGTCTGTTGGTAAGGTAGGACATTTCACTAAAAAACGTAACTTGCAAATGACTGAATAAGATTTTAAAAATTTGGGCACTGTAAAGGCAATTCTAATTACTACACACGGTTTCCTAGAAAATAACAAAGACATTAATTGAGAACTGAGCGAGAATTTGCGGAAATAAATAAAAATCAAGTATTTCCGAAAATTCTCGGTCAGTTCTCAATTAATTCTTATGGTATTTTCTTGGAAACTATATCTATTTTAGCTTAATTAGAATCACGCTTACAGAGCCCGAATTTTGAAAAATCGATTCAGTAATTTCGTATTTAAGGGTTTTCGGTAAAAATTTCTACGTTATCGGCGGAGAACTTTAGAACCTCCTTAAACTGCGTTTGAACGTCCCTGACGATGACACTTTCGGTCGAAACGTCGGACGTAAATTTTAATAATTGATTTCGGATATCGAAAGCTAAATTTATTTGAATAAATATATTATTTTATTGTAATGCAATTTTAATTATTATTAAAGAACTTAAAATTGTCAAATTGGCAATGTCAATATTAAATTTTGATATTCCTAAGAATAGAGTAAAACACATACATTTTATTTTTGGTATGACTTTGATTTAATTACTAATTAAAAAATGATTTTTTAAATTGCAGAATATATCAATCTGTATTAATTTACTGTTAAAGCGTTGAACTCGATTGCTTCTCTATATTTGTTAATTTTCACGAGTACTCTTATCTTAAATTGCCTGGTATTAATAAATAAAATATAGGTTATCAATTCGTGAGATTTTAGGTACTTATATTTATAAAGCAAATTTAACGAATTCATCCAATAATATATCGAAAATGCAGTATGATTTAAAAAAGGAAAAATATATTTTTATGAATTACATTTAAACATGTTTTTCATTAATACTTATTAATGATAAAAGGCATTAATTAGCGGTGTCACTTCAAAATAATATTTAATAGTTGGAAGCAAGGCAAAAGCTTCATAATTTATTTCCAGCAGACATTACGGGTGCGGATCGAAAACCAACAAATCAACAAGCCGACAGGTCAAAAAACAGACAGTAAAAAACCGACAATCGAAAAGCCGACAGTCCAAAAACCGACACTTCAAAAAATGCCCGTTTGTCAATCTGTCAATTTTTGATGTGTCGGCTTTTCGACTGTCGACTTTTTGATTCGTCGGTTTTTTGACCCGCACCCGACATTATATTCGACTTTGACATGTTAAAAATCCAACGATTACATGTATTAAAAGTTCGCATCGTGGCAGTTTCTATTTTTGTTTGGCCTTATTGGTTTCTGACATATCATTCCTGTTTTTGGCATGATACATCCGTGTTTATCGCTTTTCCAATGATAAGCGTGAAAAACTTAAATAAAAAATAATTTTTGAATTTTCGTTACACTCCAAGAATGAAAAGTTCAAGTACATGTTATATTTACGTTTTGCCTTAACTTTGATTAAGTATTTATCCATCAAAAATTGATATAGAAAAAAAACACCACAAGAATACGGAAAACGATTTCCCAACGAGCAAAAATAGTCACTGGTTGCGATTGAAACTCCACCAAGTTGTAAAAGGAAAGCAAAAAAATCTTTAAAAAAACAGTGTGCGGTAGTAAAAAAGAAAGGAAGATGATTGTAGCAAGGATCGAGCGAATCTTGCTCGACATTCATGGCTCCGTTTCCGCATTCTCAAACGTGCGCAACCTTCAGAGGGTCATGCAGAAAGAACTCGTTTCTCTCATATCCGTTTTTGTTTTTAAAGATATTTTTCAAAATGTAATAAAAACAAAATATTCTTTGACAAAATTTTACTGTTTTTAATATATATATGGATAAAATTTACCAATATCACGAAAATAGTTGATAAATATAAAATATTTTTCAGAACGCTAGATGGCGCTTATGTTCATCAGTGATATCGAATTTTTGCGGCTGATGATTATAGTCGTAATCAATATAAAAAAAGGGATGTCGAGTAATACAAGGAGTGTGAGAATTGGGTGCCGATCGAAAAACCAACAATAAAAAAGCCGATTCCAAATCTACTATACTAACTGCAAAGTATCACCACGTACTAATCTTAATGTTTCCGGTTAAAGTATAACAATTTATATTGAAACTCCATTTTAAAAAATTAATAAGTTTTTTTTGATAAATTGAGAAATATCACTCCATTATACATTATACATATATTCTAAAGTGTACTAGTCAATGCATAACCTTGATGTTATTTAGTCAACGGTTTTTTCATAGTTGGTTTTGCTAACTACTCATTTTTTAAACATTTTTTATTTGTCAGCCTTTTAACCACACCTAATTCAAGTCATGATAATTATTGCTTTTCAGAAACGAATTTCATTTATCATGCTTACGATCCATCAGGTTCAACTAAATGCCACACAAATACTGCTTGTCATAATTTAAGCGTCACCTACAGCCAATGGGAGAGACACTAAAATCGTAAATTATTGTTATTTATTTATAAAAGAAATTTTATATATTTGAAAAATTTAATATAGTTAATATCTTTTTTACATTTCCAGACATTTATAATTTTATTAGGATTTTCCAATTACTGGTTACAGGTAAAAATTGATAAAATTAATCGAAATTTCAGTATTTTGATGAAATCATTGGTTGTTCAAAAAACTCTATACGACGTTTCATCATTTTACATGGAGAAACATTTTTTAAATACTTTACCACATCAAATGGTTATTTTGGGACATACTTATAGAGTTAGAAAAAATTGACATTTTTTTGTAAAAATTACTAGATTTGTTGCAATTGTTACGTTCTGAATTGTAAAAATTACAAGAACTTGTAGACATTTTTATCAGAAACAACAAGATGATTATTTTGGTTCAAGTCCGTCCAAAAATAACCGCCTGTAAGTTTTTGTCAGTTCATAAGAACTCTTATTAGAGACGGTCGTACAATCGTGCGGACATCTTTACTTCAATGAATTTGCGACAAACAATAAGATTGGTGACATTTACAGTCTTTTGGAAAGAAACTGGTGCAAATCTATAGTTATTGCAGTCCATTGGAGTAAAAAATATTCTTCGAAAGGGAAAATACTTTCACTGTAAAAACAAGAGTCTTTCTCCAAGACCTTTTTCATGTCTTAAATGCAAAAAATGTCTGGATATAAGACAATTAATTACAAACTGCCATATTGAATGTCCCATTTTGAATTAAAAAAAAACCATCAGATTTTTACTCAGCGATTTCTTTCTTAAAAAAAAATTATATTTTGACACTTCATTTGTTTACATTTACTATGCAATTAATAATTATTATTATTTATTTAAAATCTATTTGTTCCACAATATATTTAGAATACAATGGCACAAAATTTATGGTGTAATATATGTATAGAAACCTAACTTAACCTAACCAAATTTATGGTATAATAGAAGAATTATGTAGTGGGTTAAATTTTAAAAAAATGATTAAAACGAGGTGGTACTTTGAGAGTTTCAAAAAAATGTTGTTACTCTTTAGTCACTTTCTGAAATGATCTGAAACGACAATTGTAAAAAGATCTAGTTACATAATCAAACAATTCTATATCAGTTTAGTAATTTTAAGTTACCTTAACAAAAAAATATAAGGGTACTACTACTACTACTACTTTAAGGGTGATAAAAATGTTCTTTACTACTGGTTAATTTACATTTATTAATATGTTTTACGCGGTTTTAATAAGCATAAGGATCAACGTCGTATAATTCGACAATAATTGATTTACACATTTTATACGATACTGGTGCTTTACCGGGGAATCCCTTATAGGACCGAATGAAAATCCCACTTCTACAACGAGAAGCTCAAGTGCAAGGCTGCGAGCGTCGCAGCCGCGCCTGGCGGCTACAAACCCAACTAATGTCAACTTGGTTCTCAGATTTTTGTTAAAATTTCGTAATATTCTGGTAATGTTACATAATGTTTCATTTTTTATTTCTGAATGTAGTAAAATTCTGTTACTTCGGCAACATAAACTATCCGAATTTTCCGAACATTTCTAACATGTAGAAATACTTATTTTTTGTTCAATTTACTATGTAATGTCAGTTATTATCTTAGAAAGGTAAATATTCGATAATTTCCTCTTACAGTTTACAGACTGGGTCATTTACCTTGCATGTGGGACATTTACCTCACCTACACTTATACGAGTTTCATTGGATTAAATTATGAGAATACATTTCTTTTTATTGGACACTCCAATCCGCTGTATTATCGGTTCTTCCACATGCTCGTCCGGATGCCAGCTCAATTTTTTTCCAATAAAAGCAATGTCAAAATCTGGACTGACTTGGTGCGGAACCAGTTCATTGAACAGGTGCCGCAGCAGTGTTCCCGTAACGGTCGTGTTATATGTTCACCGAGTCTGCGTAAATTTTAAAAAGGGTCTTATGGGAAAACGGAAAACTCCCGGTGGAAAACGAGTGTAAGCTTAATTCTGACGCTGGAAAATACGACAGCCTACGTCCGATCCGTGCTCACGTACGAATATTTTGCGTGCATTTATGAATTGAAATAAGAACTTATTGAAAATTGTGAATTTCAAAGGATCAAATGGAAATTGGATTTTGATATTATATGGTTAAATGTATACTTGACTTGAGAAGTATCATTTACATTTTGTAATATATAGAATGAAAAAAATGGTCTGTATTGAAGGAAACATTTGTATTAATAGTTCCAAGCAAAATATTTACTTTAATTTAAAAAATACCTTTTTATATTGATATTAATAATAGCACAGGCCTGCAAATAATGAGGTTATGAAATAATTGTTTGTATAGAATCCGAGTCCGGAGTCGGTATTTATCTATTGCATGAAGATTTTGAGATATTCCAGGTTATGCACCAAAAGTGCTGTTTTTTGCTTATTTTGAGGTTATATGCGGAAGACTCAAAATTTTTATGGGGGTTTCCATTGGTTGTATCGTATTATACCAATCATTCGCTTTAATTCGAGAGTTGCAGTGTTCAATTGCGATTTTTTCTTCACCATGTTTTGCCATTTTGAAATTACCATTAATGTCAAGAATATTTGCATTAACTACTTTGAGGCAGATATTTTTGTACTAAGTATTTTCTTTTGGTTCTGTGCGGTGTTTGGCGCTGCCGAATACGTATTTGATGACGAGATATTAAAATTTTCGAATTCAAGAAGGCGGATTCAAAATGTCGTATAAAAAAGTTCTCAAAAAACATTCAAAGTATTGGAATGTGTTTTTAGTTGTAGATATTATCCAAATTTTATATAATTGGTTACATTTATACAAGTTAGATGACATTGAATTTGACCTTGTGCTTGATCTTCAAGGGCATTTCAAGGTAATGTCTAAACTAATGGCAGATTGACTAATGTACCTTATTTGCAAGAAAAAACCGTGTTTTTATATTTATTATACTTCGTATTTTTGAGTTGAAATGAATAATTTAAACCACGTCCCCCTCCCCCAGGTTACCTCAGGTGTTATGCAAAGAAAACCTTGATTTTTATGTGAATCTTATTAATATCGACTAATTAATGTTTAAAGATTTTATTATTAAAAAATACAGCAATAAAAAGTTTAGCACATCGATTCTAATGCAACATTAATTAATACCTTATTTAAAACTAAGAAGTAATAATCACTCTGGGTATTCTAAAAAATAATTGCTAAAAATGGCTCATAATTGAATGGAAATAAATGAACCGTATTTGTTCAATTTAGAATAATTTGCATTTATTTTTAAATGCCACGATGATGACAACGATGAAAGTGGTTTTTTTACGATTTTTGGTTCATCTTTTTATTTAAAATAAAAAGAAATGTCAATCCTACTCTAGAGATTCGACGCACTGGGATTTGAACCCGGGCCCTTTCGAGTGACAGTCAACATTGAAAACCATTGTACAGTAGAGTCCCGGTATAATTGCGTCTCGCTATATTTACGTCCCAGCATATTTGCCCGTAATATTCTCGTGCGTATTCCATTTTTATGCATCTTGAGGCATTTACTTAACATTTGTCCTTAATCTGTTACTAAAAAGCACTACTAAGAAGCAAAGTTCATTACATTAAAATTGTAATAAAAAGTTAAATGAGAGCATGTTAAGCACAGTATTTTAACTCCAAAAACGTACTTCTTTTAACCATAATAACATATTCGATTTTACAGTTTTCTATCATTTTTAGTAGTTCAATTATAAAACACACTTATGAAAAAGAAAATAATTGGAAACAAAAGCCTGAACCTTTGTTATATTTTTTAACACAAAATATTTATTTAAAGAATATGAATATGGCAAGGATTTCAAAACCTTGATTATTTAATATAAAAAAAATATGCGTTGATTTAGATAAAAAAAAACATATTGGCCTTCATCTCCAGCACGAAAGTCATCACTATGACGTTTTTAAAGGCGTATGCGTACGTAACACGCATGACTCATCCACGCATTCAAATTTGTTTTTAATTCATTAGCGCCTAGCTCTGAGTTACTAATATTTTCATTCGCTCTTAACAAATACTCTTCATTATAAAACGGCCAATTAGATGTTTTGACTCCGATTACTAATTAGTTTTTCAAACGCGATTAAATCAAAAACTCCATTCGGAGCTTGGATATCCTTATTTGTCGTCGATTAGGTATTATGTTTTTAATAACAACAATTACATCAGAGTGATATATGCAAGGTATGAAATAAGACTTTTAAAAAATTGTTTATTTTTCGTAATAAGGAGTAACTTTTTGGTAGGGTTTTTAATCCGCCGCCCGCAGAAAATTTAATAGTAATTTAATAGTGATAGTGAAAAATTAAATTAATTATAGGATAAGAATATATTTATAAGTCATTAAAAAACCGGAAATTTTGTTGATATATTTGCAACTTTAGAAATTCTTGGGGATTTTTGCAACAACATTTATCGTTATTTGTTATGACAGTCAAGTACAAACTCTGGAATTTGTCTGATGTTTTCGATTTCAGAAAAGTTTTATGTTTTTATAAGAAAATATTTGTCCAAGTATAATTACAGCTTATTTAAGCAGTTTTGCTAAATTCAAAACTGATGATGAATTATAAGAGTTGAGATTTATACATTGACATTTGTTTGATATTATGATTCTTGCGAAGTTTAGAAAAATGTTTGCAAATATTTTTTACACTTCACAATTGCTTGCACTTTGTAAACATTAATTAATATTGATTCTAAGAAACATAAATTTACTTAAAACTAAAATAATTGAAATATATCAAAAATTGAAATATTTTTTTATTTTTATTAGTGGAAAATAACTTAATTCTTGTCGTTTCCTTCGAAAGAGTTCAGTAAAAAAGTTAAGTAAAAACAACAGTTTTTCTCTGAAATCCTTGACTTTTACGAGATCCTCTTTTTTATTTTATAACTTTTCTCATGTCATAAGATACAAAAGCGAATTGAAGATTAAAAAAGTAATAAAATGTTTTGAGAATTTAAATCCGTAAAATTAATTTTTATTGAAAAATTAATCAATTTTCGCCAATTTTCCAGGCAAGTAGTCGATTTTTATAAAAATGCAATAACAAATTTGAGGAAAATGGACAAACGGACGTTCGTGGCTACAGAAAAGTTTATTTTATTATGTAAATTTATATCCGAAATGGTAAATTTTACTTAAATTTCATGTCGGAAACAAAAAATAAATTTTGTTGAAAAAAATAGAAATTCGAATAAAATTGGAAAAACATTACTTGCCATGTTGAACGACTCCGAAAATTGTTTGTTATTTTCAGCAGTTTTATTGTGAATTTAGAAAAACAAAATTAACAATGATCCATTCGCAAAAATCTTAAATTTATTACGTAAAACACATGTAAACAAATCGCAACAAAATGTTCATTATGTTTATCCATTTTTTATTTGTTACTGTACGATTAGTAGCAACCAAGTTGTAGATATAAAATGTAGATTGAAAATGTTCAGTTTGTTAAAAAAGAAATGTTATCACTTTAAAAAGTGATTTTAAAAACCTGAAATATTTATTTCGCCGAGCTGCATCTGTAAAAAAATCACTAAAAAATCGATGATGGTCGATTTCAAAACGTGGAATGACCCATATACAGGGTCATCGAAAAGTATCGGACCCCCCTAATATCTTCAGTTAGAATGCACTTAGGAGAAAATGTCCAATAGCAAAGTTGTATGGTTTCAAGCGGGGAGTAAGATGATGACCTTGACTTTGACCTTGACCACGTCCTTCAAGGTCATTTCAAGGTCAATCTTATTTTTTTAAATAGAACCCCCTGCATTTTATTGCATATTCTTATAGCTTATCTCGAGAGCTTTCCAAAACACTATAATAAGATATTTTTTTATTAAGTACTTTTTGAAGTATAAAGGTTTGAAGTTTTCCAAAATGCATTCTTACTGAAAATATTAGGGGGATCCGATTAATGTATTTTCTTTAAACCAATTAATTGGTCTCATTATTCCGCGCACAAAAGTATTAAGGTTATGATTACTGAAAACTAAATAATATTTTACAAGATATTCTACATTTTGTGTCAAAAAATTGTTAACTTCAAACCTTTATAACTCAAAAAGTACTTGATAAAAAAATATTTTATTATAGTGTTTTGGAAAGCTCTCGAGATAAGCTATAAGAATATGCAATAAAATGCAGGGGGTTCTATTTAAAAAAATAAGATTGACCTTGAAATGACCTTGAAGGACATGGTCAAGGTCAAAGTCAAGGTCATCATCTTACTCCCCGCTTGAAACCATACAACTTTGCTATTGGACATTTTCTCCTAAGTGCATTCTAACTGAAGATATTAGGGGGTCCGATACTTTTCTATGACCCTGTATATATAAATATAAATATAAATGTTTTGTCGTGTGGTGATGAACCTCATTTTACAATACGAGTTTGTTTAGTATGAAGTACAATTTGTTTATTTAATTACTCCGTTTTATTTTTGTCATACAGTAAATTAAAATTAAAACATATAGATACAACATTTTTTAAAAATTGGTGAATAACATGTTGAAAATATTATTTAATTTTACGGATTCAAACATATTTAAGAATATTTTCTAGATCAATATTGCTCTTTCAGAAAGAACAGTGAACTTTTCAAATACGTAAGTAAACACATGTTTACACATTTATGAAAAGTGTAAATATTTACGTTTTTGAATCAAATGTTTTCGCCCACATTAAGAGGCCGGTAAATACCGCCTAACTACTTAAATTCGCTTTTACCGATGTCGTATTTTCATTGAAAAGATTACATTTCAGGGTGAATTTATAATTAATTACCATTTTAGTGCGTTTTTACGCATTTTTTTACGTTTGTATACCAAGTTTAAGGGAGATTGGTTCAGAAATGAATTTGAATTCCTAAGAATAAATTTCTTAGCTGACGACACGAATTGTTTTGCGATTCAAAAATGTATTGTTGCGAAATCTCATCCGATTTTGAACCGATTTCTGTGGAATTTGATGCATATTCTTAAAATAATGTGCAAAAGCGCCATCAAATAAATATGGAATTAGAAATATGGGATGTAGGTCGAAAAACCGATAAATAAAAAGCCGATAGTAAAAAAACCGACACTGCAAAAAATTACTGTTCGCTTGTCGATATGTTTATTTTTTTATGTATCGGCTTTTCGATTGTCATCTTTATGACTGTCCGTTTTTTAAGCTGTCGGGTTTTTAATTTAGCGGTTTCGCCGCGGACCCATCGTCTAGTTTTTGTTTAATTTGAATATTTTAGGTTAGGTTAGAAGTGAAGTTATCGACTGTGCAGCTTATGATCCCCTTAAAATCCAGCAGTTTTTTTTTCTTCCGTCATATTATTAAGCCCTTTAAATATGGTACCTTTCATTTCAAGATACCATTTGTTTTTATAATTTCCAGTTAATAAAACAACTATGTTTTTCAAATTTTTGTTTCCTGACATACTTGTTTACTGGTAACACAGAGAATATAAATAAAATACTGTCATTACTTATTCGGTTTATTTGGTTATAATGAGAAGTAAAAATAAAAAAAAAATAACAAAAAAAAAGGATTTGGACTACAAATTAATAAATGGTAGCCAGTATTGGACTCTGCTATACAAGTGTTTTATTGAATAATTTGTAGGTCAAAGCCAGCTTTTTTTTTTATTTTTACACTTTTTTTATAATTATAATCAAATAAACCGAACAAATAACGATAGTAGGCCGAATTCGTTGTTTTTTAATTTTAATTTTATAGTTTAGTTATATTATTTTAATTTTAGTTTTATGGTTACATAGTTTAAATCAAATGTCATCTTTTTGAAGTGTAAAAATGTTTTTTTTTTTTAAAATACATGTTGAATGGAAAATGTTATGTAAATAACGTGAAACTGGAAAATCGGAGTTTTTTGGATCGCTGATTACAAATCGATCATCAGATTATTAAAATTTATTGAACTATTTCTATTCTACATCACCTGCGGTAAATATTTGTAAACATTCATAAAAATATAAACTATAACGACAACAAAAAATGTTTGTACCAAGTAAACAATCTAGTAAAATTGACTATTTTCATAAATATTCAGTGTAAATATTTGGTATAACCAAAAATGTTTTTCTGTAGCAAACAATATTTTCGTCGTTGGTCCAACGATTTAATTTGTAGGTGCAACTTTGTACATTTCGTTATCTTCAATTCGCTATTTTGAATTTTGAATACCCGATACCGTATTCGTAATCGGCGACTCAAAAAATATCGGAGCATAGGTTGATCACCATTGGACAATAAATTCTCCCATGGCAAATTAAACACAACTAACTAACTAACTAACTAACTAACCATCAAGTAACTATAACATTTTGATTTGCCATCTTGAATTGGCCATCTTGAATTCGCCATTTTGAATTTTGAAAATCTGATACCGTATTCGTAATCGACGACTCCAAAAATATCGGATAAACACAGGTTTACCACCATCAAGTAACTATAACTTTTTGATTGGCCATCTTGAATTCGCCATTTTGAATTTTGAAAATCTGATACCGGATTCGTGATGAGCTGCTCCAAAAACGTTTCGATATCATATTTAAGCTGTTCTCCATGCAAAAAAAAAAAAATTTAAATTAAACGAATTAAGTGTCCTTGGATGGTACTAGCTATTTTAATCACTTGGTTAAAAGTAGTCACAGGGAAGATAGTAGAAAAAGTTGTTCTCCTGAATTCGTAGAGTTATTGCATACATTTTGCAGTAATACGTGCGTAAAATAGGTGATTTCTCCACGAGTCCAATTCTTATGATGTATACACACTACCGCATAAATTAATTTCAGTGCGTAAAATAGATTTTCGACATCGCGTGCGAAAAATGCTATTTTCCACACTTCTGATATTTTTCGGACGCATTTTCCGAACGCTCTCGTCGAAAAATATCGTTTGACATATGTGCAAAAATGTTTTTGGCCTGCGAGCCTCACATTCGTAGAAAAAACTTTTACCCACTTGTATCGAAATATACTATTTCGCTCATTCATTGAATAAATCGACATCCGAAATACGTCTAGTTTTTGTTTAATTTGAATATTTTAGGTTAGGAAGTGAAGTTATCGACTGCTCACGTCGAAAAATACTTTGAGGTTTGTATTCAGGGTGTAAAATAGACTTTTCTGCACGGTGGGGAGTTACCACGTGTCATGTAAATATTGCCAACGTAAATGTTAATTTTATTACGTGAAATATACCATTTTAGATTATTAATCTATTATAAAAATAAAAAATGTTATTAACGACGGTCCAAAATAAAGTGACCTAACAAAAATTAATAAATTTGAAAGGCATGTTTTTCAAAATGTATTTCGAATTCTTTCAATTTAACCACGTGTATAATTAAACACGTCGTGTACAAAAGTCAATTTTACGCTCTTGTTAGATAATAATCTAATAATTGAGCAGTATTTGTTGAAACTTTGCGGAGAATACCGGTATTGCAGGAAATTGGGACTTTCACGGCTAATGTCAACTTTTACTTTTCGTGACACTATTGGAGTGGTTTTTCCGTTCCAAAGAAAAAAAAAACAACTAATTCGTTGATAATCATTGCTGCGGAACCTGCGAAAAATGACGATGTTTTTTTTTTATTGTACAACGTTAACGAGGAGTCTGCATGAAGTCGTGCGTTCCAGATTTCCACCTTCGAAATTGCTGTCGGTGCTTTTTAAAAACTGAACCGCGCACAGTCGGTTTCTTTTTCGACCCACTTCAATTTTAAATACGAAAAGAAGGTTGTTTTTAACAGGACACACACATTGTCGACGTGCACTTGTTTTCGACTCCTGTCAAATTTCGAAAAACTTGGTTTAGTGAGGTGGTACCACCTGTTTCTTCCGTGCTCCGAAATTTTGCAAATCGTTGAAATTCGGAGCATCGATTGTCTGCGACCGTTGAAAATGCTCGAATTCAAACGACGTTTTGGAAAGAGTCCGAAAGGGAAAATTTGGAACGACTTTCCAGGAGGAAGTTTTTGACCTGGGCGAAATGCAAATTGTTGGCAACCTAGATTTTTGGTTTGGCGCATTTCATGTGCTCCAATTTTGGTGTAAAAATGAAAATGTTCCCACTGACCGATAGAGGACCACGGGATACGTGGTTGACGGCCCTCGGCGGTGGCTCGACGTAGCTGCGGGTACGACGTAAAATCCAGCGCACGGGGAAGTGCGGGCAGGAAGGAAGCTAAAATCCCCGGCGAGGAGGAACTTGGCCTTTTTGTCACTAGGAACGAACCGAGAACACACCACTGTAACCCGCGACGTAATTTCCTGACGCTTCGACGTCGTCGCGGACCTTCGACGGCGAGCGAGTCGCGTCGCGCGGGCTTTTTTCTCAAGAGAGGAGCGCGGACGAGCGAGCGCTCATGTTGCTGCGCCACGGAGTGTGAGAAATTCCGAGCCCGACGGAGAATCCGGATCTGCCAGCTTCTCTTCTTTCGTTCTCGCTCGGGCAGGCAGACCTAGCGGACTGGCGCTCGCGCTCGGCCATCCAAATGGGCGTGGTTTTACACCGCGAACGAAACCGAGGATAGCCGAAGTTTCTAGCTTTTGATTGGACCGTGTAGCCTGGTTACCTCAGCGCGGGAAATTCAATCTTCCGATTCTGTCACACTGCTCTATTCCTGATTCTAATGATGTTTGTAATGACGGTAATGACTTATCTATTGAGGACATTTTTTGTTTTGTTACGCAAGAAATTATGCGAGAAAAACTAAATTTTGTAGATAGATAACATTTAGAAAGGCACCGTCGCGTTTACTCCTCTTTATCATACTGGTGCCATCTATCGTTACACGGAAATACTTGTAAGATACGGAACTAAACAGTATTTTAGGTATTCCACAGGTGTTGGTCGATAACGTAGTAATCTAAGTTTAACATTCGAAATTAACCATTTTTAGCCCAAAAATGAAAGAAGCAGGTACGTCAACATTAGCTCTATTTCTACAGTGGAAAGAATTTTTTTAAATTTTTGGTAAATACATTTCCGAATATTTTGAAGTGTGCTCTATAGATTTCCGTCGACAAAATGGCTAAAAAACGACTATTTCTGCACAATATTTTCAAAATAAAACAAATGCCATGTGTTTTTAGGTCGTTTTTTTTTTAATTTTTAACGATTTTCTCCACCGTAACGGATTTTAATGAATGAAATGCATATATAAAAAGTGATCCCGATTGTTGAACATAACTCTGTAAATACTATACAAATAGAATATTTTTTAGAAGCAATGGCCGATTCAAAATGGCCGCGAAACGAAGCACGTTTTTTTCAAAATTATTAATTCCTTGAAATAGAGATGACAGAAAGTTTTTTTTTAATTTTATAATGATGATATAAATATTGACTGGTTATGGAGGAAAACTATAATAATTTTGAGTTGATAAATTCAAAATGGAGGATCCATAATGGCCATTTTATGGAAATTATACCTCTTGTACGAATCGTTGTTCCATAAATGTGTTTCAAAGTTGAACAAATATGTTAGATAATTATGAATATCATACATATTCTTCCATGACAAGATCAAAATGGAGGATACAATATGGCCTCCGGTACACAGTACTGAATTTCATACAGACTTTACCTACAGTAGTAAATAATTTTGAAAAAATTTGCTTCGTTCCGTGGCCATTTTGAATCGACAATTGCTTCTAAAATATATTCTGTTAGTATATTATTTATGTTCTACAATCGGGATCACTTTTTATATATGTATTTCATTGATTACAATCCGTTTCGATGGAGAAAATCATGAAAAATAAAAAAAAAAACATGTTTTTTTTGTTGTTGGAGAATGTTTGCAGAAATACGCGTTTTTTGGTCATTTTCTCGACGGTGATCGATGGAGCACACTCCAAAATAGTCGGAAATGTGTTTTCCAAAATTAATAAGAAATTCTTTCTACTCTAGAAACTGAACTGATGTTGGCGTATCTGCTTCTCTCATTTTGGGCAAAAATTAACCGTGAAATCTACTGGAATTTTATCTGGAATTTAGTGTTTATTTCTCATATGAACCAAATAACAAACAAAATAAAGTATATGGATTATATTATTTGTAAGGCCGCTTTTTCGAATGTCATTGAGAACATTTTAAAAAATTGTGTATTTCACTATTGTTTTACATAAATAAGAAAAAAAAATTGTTCAGTCACAATTATTTTTGTGTAACAGATGATGCGTTGTCAAAATACATTTCTATTGCCTTGAAATTTATCATAAACCTGTACTTAATGACGCTGCTAAAACTTTTCATAAGATATTATTTATTTTATTGTATAATTAATAAAATGGGGGTTGATGCGCTGAAATATTTATGCATTTTTAAAAATCGCACTAAATCCAACATGAAAGTAATTCTGTTTGAACAAAATTCATTTCCGGGCCTTTTACGGTCGCTAATTATATATCTGATATTTATTTGTTTTGTTAAATTCGATACGGCAGATCGAATATGGCGGACGTTAAATATTAACTATTCACTGTTTTTTCTGAATTACAGTTTCTTTCTGGTTTTTGACTTGCCTAATTTATGCTAAAATTTTCGAAATTCAAATTGACGTACCCAAAATGGCGGTTAAAAAACGTCAATTTCGGTTCATTATGGTCCAAAAATATAATGGTCCCAAATTTTCACTGTCTCGAAAAATAAAATAACTGTTATCCCTTTTTTTTTAATCGGTGCAATAGTGTCACGAAAAGTAAACCGTAGAGGTTTTTTCTTGATTTTGACATTGGATTAAAAAAGAGCGAGCCCGAAATCTATAGGGAACTCTTTTTAAATCAACGCAAAACTGCTTTCTCATAAAAATACTAAGGATTCATTCAACATAAACTTTTGGTCAAATTGGGCATTAATAGGTTAATTTATTATAAATATTTTACCATTTAATTTCAAAAAGTAACCATAAACTCATACTGTTAAACATCAAACATGTAAAGCAACCAAAAAATGGCCTCTAGAGAATTATTTGCATTATATGCAATACAATACGATATGCATAATGGCACGATAATTATATGTAGATACTTCAATTCCAATTATTTTAAGTCAATTTCTAACTTAAAATATGCAAACTAAACAGAATCTGGTTGTATTTTCAAGTCCAAATCAAGGTCAAAACAGATTTAATGCAGCGACAAAGAAAGCTTAGTGCCTTTCCATATCAATTCAACGTTAGATTCAACTTCATCGACTACAAAAACCTTAAGCTGGCGAGTTTCAAGCGAATTGCATTAAATTTTTAAAAAATCACCCGTTATATCGGACCTGCCATTTTGAAGTTTAAAAAACTAACTGGCGATTCGTAATCAAAGACCCCGAAAACTTCAGAATAACGTGTTTCACGCGAATTGCATTTGATTTTTTAAAAGTCGTCCGCCATTTTGGATTTGCCATTTTGAAATTTTAAAATATGACTTCAGATTCGTAATCAGCGACCTCAAAAAAACCCCGAGTAATAATTTTCAGGCAAATTAGATCGATTTTCAAAAAAGTCGTCCGCCATATTGGATCCGCCACTTTGAATTTTAGAAATCTGACTTCAGATTCGTAATCAGCAGCCAAAAATCTGTAAAGAACCATATCGTCTGATTTTTTTTTAACATTATTATGCGAGTATAAATGTGAAATTGATGTACATTTTTTATTGGACATGGTCAATTTTGACCTCTCATATTTCCGAAACGGGGAATATGCTCACTTTGAAATGTTGCAGGGATTATTGGGTCATCATATGTAACCAATTGGCATTAAAAAAGTTTCAATATTCGAGGTACGAAAAAGGGGAATTTTCGGAATGGGGCTTAGACTGTGCGTTGTTATGTGAGTGCAAATTGTATACTTCTAACTTCTACGTAGCTTCGATTAATTGCTTTAATAAATACGTAAATGTACGATAAATTAGTATAGCTATTTTGTTTCTATATATATTTAACTATATACTATTTTAATACATCTTTCAGATACACGTACTCGCCTTTGTTAAATTGAAATTATATTTTTAAAGGTGATAATTTTGAAAAAATCACTTGTGGCACATTAGAATTTGACATCTTCAGCACGTTTTACCAGCCATTGTGAATGATTGCACAAAATTGTAATCATTGGAATTAATAAAGTTAATCCTCCAAAATAATAAACAACTTTCCATGGTGCCAATTGGCTACATATGATGACCCAATAATCCCTGCACCATATTATATTTGTTCAAATTGCAACAATGAAAAGTTTTTGCACTCTATATTCGTGTGTCCTGATTTTCTGTAATTCATGTCCTTCTATTTTTAAAGTAAATTAAGATAATTTTTGTATACTTTTTCATTTGCATTTCATTCCTAACCTTAGTCCGAGTATTCATGCTAAGTGTAATATTTATAAATGCCTAAAAAACTAGTATTAATTGTTAATATACTAGTAAGTGTCATTCATGTCCCATTTTCCTATTAACTAATATGCGTATTAGGACTAAAATAAGTTGTGAATGTTATTTTAAACTATAAAAAATATATATACTAGGGTAAAGTGAACAAAAAAAGTGGCCCTAATAAAAGGTTCTATTTAGGTCAAAATGTGCTTCTAAATTAATAGATTTAAAAAAAGTTGTGTTACAGTCGAATTTTAATATTGATTTTGGGATTACTGGGTTTTTAAAGCTGATGGGTTTTTGGCGTGGGGCTTGGGGTTTATGGGTTTTAGGATTTATGGGTTTACGGGTTTATAGGTTTTGGATTTTATGGGTTTTAGGATTTTGAGTTTGATTAGTTTTAAGATTAACAGGTTTTTAAGATTGAAGGGATTTTGGGATTTATGTGTTTTAGGGTTTGTGGGTTTTGTGTGTTTTGGTGTTTTAGCGGTTTTAAGGATTTAGAGTTTTATGGGTGTATGGATTTTCGGGGTTTGGATTTAACGGGTTTAGGGGTATATGGATTATTTTTGGTGTCTTACAGAAGTGGGTCAACTTTTTAAGACTTCATTGTTAAAATTCACCATTAAAAAAATTTGTTACTCCCCACCCTGATGTATACTGCAAACATTAATAGTAGAAATTTTTGTTTAAAGGGTGTTTCTGACTGTATACACATACATTATGAAAGGAAAAGCAAAATGCGCAGCGAAATTATATATATTTTGTGTACATTTATGAAATTTAATATTAGGCTGTTTATGATGTTGCTTCATAAAAATTCAATTTTGACGTACTATAGTTCTATGGATCCATTATTAATATTCACCATAATTAATATTGAATTAATATTAATTCGCGTTAATTACTCGTTCGCTAACTCAGACTAGTGATTTATATATAAACTTGATTTTAAGACCAAGACGACAATAACAATAACAAAAACAACAATAACAACAACAACAACAATAATAATAATAACAATTATATTAATAATAAATTAAAATAAGAACAATAATGGAATGAAATTATCAGTTGTAATATTTATTAATAAAAAATCTATATTGATAATATAATTTTAAACTTTTTAATTAGACAAAGTAAATTCTATATTTTTCTGTAATAAATCCGCTATAATTACACAAAATTATTAACTTATTTCCTGTTTTGACAACGGATTCGCAATCATCGACCACAAAAGCACACTAATACCGAATTTGCACAAAATGCACTAAGTTTTCATATTTTATCCGCCATATTTGATTCGCCATTTTGAATTTTATAATTAGCTATTATAAATTTTATTCAAGAGCATACTTTTGCCTTAAATAGAAATTACTGCATATTATGCGATCTCATTAATAGAACCATACTCAGAAAATGGTCCTTTACAAAATGTACTTTACCGATTTTGCATTACGTTCCCAAAAAAATATTTTGTTAAATAACTTTTATAGTTATTTAAAACGCCAAGTATAAAATTTTCACCCACATATAAATTTTCTTCTTGAGGATCGTTGATCATTTCTAACCCGATTTCGCTGAAATTTGTCGTACATTCATAAAAAAATGCGTAAAAGAGCTTTAATATAGTAATTCTTTGTGTATTCCCTCGGCAACACACGTTTCTCAATGAAAAGACGGCCTCGGTCAAACTGAATTTTATTAAAACCGTTAGTTGATATTTGATCGCCCCTGAAGGAGGTCCGAAAGTGGTCCGCGAATAAAATAAGATTTCACGCTAAGGCACTTATTCAATTCTTGAAATTCTGGGTTGTGGAAGGTTATTTTAATTACTATTTACGATCTCCTGATGAATATCAAAGAAATCAATTAAGACTTATGCGAAAAAGGTTGGAAATAAGTAAAACCTATTTGCTATTCTGCAGGAGGCGGTATGTTAATTAGATGTAATAATTAGAACCATCTTTACAAAAATCAGATATTGAATATTTGATTCAGTCATTATTAATTTACGGTTTTTAGTGTAAATGCCTATCTTATCCGCTTTAGAACCTCCTTCAGGGAAAGATAGGAAATTTCACTAAAAAACCTAAATTAGAAATGACTGAATAAAATTCTCAACATTCGGGGTCTGTAAAGGCAATTCTAATTATTCTAGACTCTTTCCTTGAAAATATACTACAGAAAAAATTACTTATTTCCAAAAATTCAGTCAGTTCTCAATTAATGTCTTTTGTATTTTCTAGGATACCGTCTATAGTAATTAGAATCATCCTTCCAGAGCCAGAATTTTGAAAAATCGATTCAGTAATTTTTTATTTACTGTTCTTATTGTTAGTGAACATTCTACCTCATTGACGAAGCACTTTAGAACCTCATAAGACGAAACTATGAATCAATTCTGAATGTAAAATATGGATACACAACGTATATAAAGGATGGACTAATTAGTAAACCATTAAAAAAGATGAACTTAGAATAACTGTAATTACAGTTCTATAGTGTCATATACTAATTATAAATTGTTTAATCTAAATATTCTATCTAGTTTGGATACATGTTATTTATTTCATTTCAAATATGATGTATTTATCGAAGGAGTAGACGTGCAATAAATTTCGCCTTCGGAGGACATAAGATATTATATGGTTTAGAAATACACGAAATATATTAATTTATAATTTATCATATTTCTAGATACTTTTTCATAATAAATTAAAGATGAGAACAATGACAGAACGATACATTACACAGTTATTACAAAAATTTTCTTTTTTTCTGCAAAGAAATTGATGGCGGCATTTTTATTCTTTAAACCAATTGATACTGCATAAAACGTCTATTATCACAGAAATCGGACTATAAAAATAGTTCAGAATGATCTCATAATGTATTCTACAAGAGCTCAAATGCGTCAAATTGGTATCAGATTCAGGAAAATCTCATGATTTGATGCATCTGACCTCTTGTAGAATTCATTACGAGATCATTTTGAATTATTTTTTAGTCTGCTAACTGGGGTGACAGTAAGTATTTTTTATAGGAGGTAAAACTTTAAGGAAAAGATAAAATAATAATGTTTTAACGAAATTAATTGTAATTTTATCAACTTTACTATTGGGTTTAAACTTACACTACAATACCATGAACTTGCACTTGTAGCATTTAAAATGAACACAACGTTATTATTTTTCTTTCTTTTTATTTCTAATTTGTATTTCAACCTTCTATGTCGTTTACAGGTTATTTATAATAATTTTCCATCGTATTTAATTCATATTCTACTTAATGCTTCAAATGCAAAGAGTTCAAAGTTCTTTAAACCCTGAAGTATTGGCAATCAGCATCCCTTGGATTGTTGGATGTATGAATAAATGAAGGTAAGGATAATTTATTACACTTTGTATAACTAGCAACTAAAAAGAGCGCAATCGTTCTAAAAGGATATGTTCTTCGTTGCATTAAGTCAAATCGGATAGAATTCCTATTGTGGGAATTACGGACAAAAGGCAAAACGTAACCAATCTGTACGATGACCAAACCATATACAATATTTATCACGCTACTGATTCTCAGTGAATAATCACTGATTGCTATTGTAAAAAAGGAGCCACTGAGAAGCAATGATATTTCACCGTTTTAGTCAGTGAAATTAAGTAGCTTTATGAGAATAAAATTCATTCCCTGCTTGAATCAGTGAAACTTTAACACCAAACAATGAAATTCGTTCGCCGTTTCACGGTTTATACAGTGAATATGATGGAAGTCACTGACCAGCTGTGAGTAATTATTACTGATTCAAATAATACATTTTTCACTGTTTCGAATTGACAGTATAATTAACCAATCAATACTTTTGTATTTCTTCTTATCGTCCTAGTTATTGACATGAGAAAGGGGAAAAGTGTCCTCTTAGTTTCCCGTGAAAAGGTGCATAATTGATCGAGTCATGCACGATGGAAAATATTAAAATAGAAAACGAAATAATTGAGTATAAATAACACAGCTGACATAAAAGGGGGACTATTATAGCAGGAAACAAAAAAGAAGATTTTATTATGATTTTGAACCATTTACAACGCCTTTTGCACCGATTCAGAGCAAATTTGAAGATTCCTTTTATGGTAAAAGTGGAAAACCGGTGCAAAAGGAGAATATACCATTAATGGAGACCTATACAGACTCTAAATTTTTTGGAGTGGAATTTTCACTCCAAACCTGAAGTGAGCAGGGTGCGCACTCTAAAAAGAGTGAAAGACAACTCTAATAGGGTGAGATCAGACACACCAAATGAAAGAGTGAAGAAATTCACTCCACGCGTTGAAGTGAAATTTCACTCTTCGTGAGGAGTGAAAATTCACTCCAAAAAGAATGAGATTTTCTCACTGCTCTTACAATGGCAGCTATAAGCAGAGTTATAAACAGTGCAAGTAACTTAAAATATGTCTCAGTACTTGGAATATGATGTTTTAAATTTCATAAAATAAAAGAATATTAATTTATAAGACCCTGGCGTTAAGATGCTTGCAAATTGGAAATTACTAATTAATTAGATAAATAGAATATATCGGCAGGTCAAGTGAAGCTCTCAAATAATATGTTCATCCCATTGAAATACCACTTGATTATTGAAATGATCAAAGGTTCAATTTAAAAACTCAATCTTGACAAAAACAGGAAATTAATGAAACTGTTGAGTATATTTCAATAATTTAGACGTTAACATTAATCATCTGTAATTATTTAGTACATATAAGTAAAATAAAAATGTTAATATAATAATAGAAATTAAAGAAATAAATCACGCTCACGAAAGAAAAAAATTGATTGATACAACTTATTTTACGAAAATATAAAAATTGATTAGTTTTTATTAAAAATAATAAAGTTATATGTTTGTTTAAAAACTTAGAATTGTATTGTTAGATTATAATGTATGCATTTAGGATTTCATAATTTGATTCAAATTTCACTCCAAATGAAGCGAAATAATCACTGTATACAGAGTGATTCACTTGGAGTGAATTCTAATTCTTAAAGTGTGAAATTTCACTCGAAGGAATTTAGAGGAGAGGTCAGTTATTGTCAATCATTCTTGGTATATCGCTGATATTACATTTAAAATTTGCCTCTAAATAGTAAATTTAAACTTGAAATATTTTGGTAAATAGTTTTACATTTTTTTGCCAGCAGGTTCCTATGTTTCTTTTTTTGTATAGTTCTCCTTACCCCTGTATTTTACATAATTATTAAGTTATTCTATCTCAACTATTAATCGAAGTGTTTACCACAAAAGAAGTCACGAAAAGGTGTTAATGATTACGAATGTACTTAAACGTGCAATTACTATTTATCGTGTGATACATGGATAAAGTTTGGAGCAAATTTGTGGGTGGGAACGTTGCGTTACTTACATTACGGTGATACGGTACTAATGACCACACCAATTCTCATTGCCATTACCCACTTGTACCATCCACCAGATGCGCACTGTTTCAATTCGGTTTTTCTGCAATACCATTACATGTATAATGTTCAACGTTTCTTGTTAACAGAGTGTACAAATTAGATGAAAACATTTGTTAAACAAAGAGTCGAGTTGTTGTATTAATTTTCACTCTACTACCAAGCGAGATTAGAACTTTTTTTTAGTATATATTTAATCCTTTACCTTTTTTGTTTGAAACATTTTTGGGTCAGATGTATATTTTTGAGAAAAATTGCGAAAAAAGTGGGAAAAAGCAGTTTTGTTCGGTTTTGACCTTGGAAAATGTCTTGTCGCTTGTTTTCATTATGATAATCGTATTCAGCGCACCAACAAAATATAGGAAACTATAGTTAAAATCAAAAGTAGAGATGATACCTTTTCGGAAGTATATCAATATTAATTATCAAGTTTCAGTTTAATTTTTACTGTATTTAATTATTCTTTAACTCAGTGTAATGCCGGTGGGAGTTTAGTTTTAGAATCAATGTGAAACATTTAGACTTTATTAGAAACCATCACTTCGCTTTGTTTATTATAAGCATCATCAAAGTGATTTCGAATATTTGAATTCGAATAAAAGCATTGCAATTGTTATGATAATTGATTATTGAAAATTATTCGGACCTTTTATCCTGACTTTTAAGTCGTTTTTGGACGTCATAAAGAACTACATTATAAATGACTTTTTTAGATGCTAAATGTGTCACCAATCGTAATCTGAAGAAAGTTCGATACGTAACCTAATTCTGTATTGATTGTCTAAAGATTGATATACATGTTCACATTCGTGTTGGTAGTTTTAAAGCACATTCTTGTCAGATAAAATAATAATTCATATCTTCTTTTTTAAAAATATTTGAAACATATTTAACTCTTCCGTCGTTGACAGTCGAATTGATAATACATTTTCGATTTGCCATTGTCTTGAACATCTCAACACGTCTTACACTAGGTGAAAATACTTAAATGCAAATACTTTCAAAGGTTCCATTATAGTTACCAAATTTTAAGACATAAATAAAATCACAAATGTTGAAACGCTTTGCATCGAAGCCAGGCATTTTAAGATGTTTTTTCCGCAAAATATTTTTCAGAAGTTCCAGCAAACCAAAAAAAAATCAACATGATTGAAAGGAATTACGTTTTCTACCTTCCAATCCAAAATCTAAATTTTCAATCCCTGATTACACTTGAAAAGTTTGTAAAGTTAAATCGATTGCTATTTTGAAATCTTTTACTTCGACCCAGACGTTAGGTATGGACGAAGTATTGGATTTGGTCACCTCGGGCATAAAAATTATCCTATAGTTTTTCATCAAGTGTCGACGTTTCAGACCCTAAGGAGCCCAAATCAACAATAACAAAAATTTGTTCCCGGATCTTGTACGTACGCACGTCCGTACGTCATGAATTTTACTAATTGATATATAAGAATAATTCGCAAACATCATTCTTATGAAAAAAGTTAAAATGTTTATTATCATTTTTAAGACGCAGTATGCATGCACCGATTGATCGGAAAGGATATAGATGTTCTACTTAACTACTAATGATGGTCGCTAGGTACGGTAAGACGCAACTTTATCATGGAACGTACATATGATACGCGAGTTCTATTTTCTTATGTCACAATTGTTGTGATCATATGGTACCCTACTACATTTTTTAAAGAGCAATTTGATAAAAAAGAAAGAATAATAACATGTAATGTGAACGAAATCGATTTTACCTAAGTTGGTTAAGTAGTTTAGGCAAAATCTTAATTACTACGCTAGTTATATAGTAGTTCCTGAAATTCGGCTAAGTAGATATTACCGAAAAATGAAGTTATTTGACGAGTCGAATTCCTCGACTGTAACTTCACATTATATTCGAGAAGGTATCTGCGTTAATGCGATAAATTAAACAATGTGCTTGTGGTGGTATATGCCTAGTAGTATTTCTAGTACGTAATAATAATATGAAAAACATAGTTGTACACCTAATTATAATTACGAACTCATAAGTAATCGGTGTAAACTGGATTTCCTCATATATAGGGCATCTCACAACTCACGGACCGTATTAAGAATTTGAGAAAAAACACTTTTTTGCGAAAGAAGGCTAATTATAAAGATTTTTTAAACTCCTACAATTTATCGCGGAGTTATTTTAAACTACAATAAATATATCTCTTCACTGAGAAAAGTGTTTTTTACCCAGTATCAGAATTCTTATGCCCCGTAAAAGATAGTATTTTACGCATAGGGATTGCCATCTTTCTATTACCTGTTAAAAGGCGAAGATTTTAGATTATTCTAACCAATATGTCGGTTTATTTTAGCCTTTTCTCTTTAACTAAAAGCAATTTTTGTTTATGGAAATTTATCTAGCAAATTAAAATATTAAAAATGCCTTCTTTTAGTCATAATAAAACATTCTTTTAAAATAGGAGAGTTTAATACAGTTTCGTATAACCTGTCAAAAACAAATGCTGAAAGACGGAGGATTTTACTAGTTATAATATTTCTTTTAAGGGCTATAATACACTTTTTAAAAGCCAACGGATAGTAACTGATAAAATACACTTTTCTCAGTGTATAACGCGTTATAACTACGGGAAAATGTCGATTTATGCGGTATTTCGCGTCTAACTTATTTTGCTCAATAGTTATACGAAAATTATGCAAAATTTTGTGAAAACAAAGAATTTGTCTCCTTGTGCGTTACGTTTAGACGAAAATGAAGCTCAGAGGGAAGGTTCTAATGTCGTGAAATCGCACCGTCATTTCAAAATCCATTTTTCGGCAATTCCGTGACATTAAAGTGTTCCCTGTGTGAGCATTTTTCATCGAAACGCATAAGGGGTCAAATTTTTCAAGAACTATAACTTCAAACATTTTTTCGCGTAGCTATTTAGCGAAACGAGTTAGACGTAAAAAACCGCATGAATCTTCATTTTTCACCATTAAGGCTATAATAAATAATAATAAATAAATAAATAATTAACAAAAGAGATATTCATTGTAAGTAAAATTATTCATTATTCGCTGTTACTCGTTTTCAGTATTCGTGGAAATAGCTTTAAAATTAGCCGAATTATTGCAGAAATAATGATTTTTTCCCCTTATATACAAACAGTCTATTCGTCGGATCGGATTTTGGTATTAAACTTTTTTACGTAAATATTCTAGTATGTCAGTAGACCTATCAAAAGCACTAACTAAAGCACGTAATCGAGCATCGTAATCAACATACGCCTTACGTCGTTTTACAGACACTATCCTCCCGGAAGAAAATTGTTCCATTACAATTTCTGTTGAGGACTATTCACGTTGTAAAGTGCTAATAAACAGCCCCATCTCAGTATGCGTTCTTGAAACTAACCTAAGCTACCAAATCAAGGATAAACACCACTTAAACACTCTATAATACTTGTACTTAACATATACAATAAAATACTCCTTCAACATTTTAGTTAAACAAGTTAGCAAAATCTATTTTTGGAAAAAAGTCCCTAACATTTTTGTATTTTCTAATTTTTAATAATATCTTATTTATAGGCACGCATGACTATTTGGTATTTTTTGTTCCTTAGGTAGTTGTGCAACTATAAAAGAAATGTCAAGGCATTGCTGAATGTGTTTAACAAGTTATAATGTAAAAAAATAAAGATAGCCTCACTGTTGTATTGGAAAATTTGAATAGCTTTTGCACTTCTTACACTTTTCAATTATATAAAACGAACTTTCAATTAACATGTCTCACTATTTAAATATATTTACTAAAGTTACATCGAGCTATCGCATAAACTTTATTTTGGTAATCGTTTTAAAGCACCAAACCTCACAAAAATGAACAGTTTCAGAGATATGCTTATAAATATAAAAATAAAGAAGCAAGCTCAAAGCGCATTATAAATATTAAGAAAGTAAGTATATTTTAATTAGTAAACACACACGTTTATAGCGACAAAAATTAAAACTTATAATTATCATAATTAGTTATTTTCATAATAAATACAACAAATTGGGTCAGTCTGTAAAACAGCTGATAGCTGTGACTTGCCATTTGCCCATGATGGAGTTTTTATGTATCCTCCCTCTTGGGCTCAATAAAGTCGTATAATAATAATAATAATAATAATAATTATGATCTATTAATCTATTATACGAAATTATTAATCATATTAATCTATGATCTATTATACGAAACAATAAGTTCACAAGAGCCTTCAAATACCCCACAATAAGCAAGTTTAAGAAATGTTTATTCCAATTACTTGAAACATCTTTTGAAATGTTGAAGAGTACTATCTCGAAACCATACTCAAACAGCAAAATAAAAGAGTTCAGAATGATTTTGAGATGTGCTCTAAAAGAAGTCTAAAAAACCTGACCAACTTTCTGAGAGGTATGAGAACATCAGTTCATAAAGATCTCGTAATGACATCGAGTTCAGGAAACCCTCTGAAAGTGGGTGATCTGACTTCTTTTAGAGCACATTTTGAACGCAACAATTTCGGAAATCTTTAAGATATCTATAAGACATCTGCTAGATGTATCGAATATAAACAAATAATGAAAACATAATTGATCATTCGCAAAAAAGAATGTAAACATAGTATAATGCTATTAAAAAAACAAAAAAAAATACATAAATGTCACGTGCGAAACAGAAAACGTGAAGTTTGTGCGCAACGTTAAAATATCGTTGCACAATACGTCATTTAGATGTCTTTTCGCGAGGTATCTTTGAATAGCTATCTAAAAGATATTTTGACAAAGATATCTTTGTCAAGATATCTTTTAGATGACTTTGTGAAACACATTTCATAATGACATCAAGGTTCAGAAAACCCTCTGAAAGTGGGTCATCTGACTTCTTTTAGAGCACATTTCGAAATCGTTCTGAACTCTCTTTTATTTTGCTGTCTGGATTAATACGTAAAAGCCTTAACCACTACGCTACACTGTGAGTACCCAGACAGCAAAATAAAAAAGAGTTCAGAGTAATTTCATGTTCAGCAAACCCCCAGAAAGTGGGTCATCTGACTTCTTTTAGAGCATTTTTCGAAATTATTCTGAACTGTTTCTATTTTGTTGTCTGCATATAGATGTAGAAGAGAGACAAAGAACCAAAATAATGAATTGTGCATATAAAAGAATGTAAACAAAGTCATATAATGTCAGAAAAAATAGAAAAAATACGTAATGTTACGCTCGAAACACGGAGAAGGTTAAATTTGTGCGCGTGCGCGATATTGTTGTTTCATAAAGATCGTGAAGATAACTGTGGAAAAAGACGGCATTTAGATGTCTTTTCGAATTATATCTTTGAATGTGTACCTAAAAGATATCTTTGTCAAGATATCTCTCAAATGTCTTCAAAAAAAGTTGTCTTCGTAACCCAGCAAATGAAAATTGCGCTTTAAACGAAGTAAGATGTCCCACTTTATGAGGGTTTTCTGAACGTGATGTCATTATGAGATCTTTAGGAATTCAGTTTGTAATTATTCCATGCCATTTAAAATTTGAACATTTTTTACGCTAAAAATGTGACTTTATCTTCATTTTTGATTCGCCAGTTGCTCAAAATTATGATTAATAAGTGACTCCTCAAAAAGCACACTTTCGAAAGAAAGAATTCTTTAAGTAATCTCGAATGTCCGCAATAAATCGTCTTTCTTAAAGTATTCGAAAAGTACTCAAGAAGTAATCTTTATTCATATATGTATGAATTGAAATACCATTGATTAAAGGTAATGTGTTTCACTGTTATGATAAATATAGTCCTAAAGTATTCTTTCTTAACAATTTTATGATACACGGTATGTGTGGCTATCTTGAACAGTCCGTCGGCATCAGTGGATGATTCGAGCTTCCACAGCATGGTGATGCATAAAGTGCCGTCCCAATAAACACAGATTTTGAAAAAGAATACTTTATGACTTCTTGAAAGTCCTCATTAAATTATACTTATAGTGTATAAAAAGTAATAAAAAAGTTTATAACAAATTTGAGTTACCGACCGAGTTTCTCGCAAGCGCACGAGTCTTGGGCAAGTTTGTATATAAGGAACCTCCAAAAGTAGTAACAGTACAACACACGCGGCATGGAGTATGTTACATGCGGATAATACGACTCTGTCTCTCTAAAAATTAATTATACTTATTCAGTAAAAGAATTATTTATGAACACTTAGTTATGGTTTGTGAAGAACATTTTTACAAAATGCGTTTAAAAAAAGCATTCTTATCTAACTCTTAATTTAATAACTAAAGCGGACATTCGTTATTTTTTTAAGCATTCACAAAGAATTCTTCTTTCATAAAAGCATTCAAGAAGTATTCTTTTTGAATATTTCAACATTTCTTTTTGCTTATTGGGATGTCACGTGCGAAACAAGGAGAAGGTGAAATTTGTGCGCATGCGCGATATTGCTATTTCATAAAGATCGTTAAGATATCTGTGCAAAAAAAAGACGCCATTTAGATGTCTTTTCGCATGGTATTTTTTAATATCTAAAAGATATCTTTGTCAAAATATCTTCAAAAAACATATCTTTTAGATGCCTTCGTAACCCAGGAAACGAAAATCGATTCAAATCCAGATAGGAAAATATAATCATTCTGAACTCTATTCTATTTTGATGTCTGGGTATAGATGTAGAAGAGAGACAAAGTGCCAAAATAATGAATTGTTCTCATAGAATACTGTAAACAAACAACATATACAGTAGCCCTTCCCTTATTCTAATTTCCCTTACTCTAATGTATTCCCCTATTCTAATTTTTTTCTCGTCTCCTATTCTAATATTTCCCCTCAAGCGTTCTTTCCCCTGCCATGTGTGGGCGTGTGGATTTTCTGTAGATACAAATAACGGCGCATGCGCAACAAAAGAAAAAGAGACAAAAGTCTAAGTAGTGGGGGCGAGGAGAAAATTAGAATAAGGGACGAAGGTCGCCATCTTGCCTGACTGGACAAATTAGAATAAGGGAAGGGCTACTGTAATGTTAGAAAAAATACATGAATGTCACGTGTGAAACACAGAGAATGTGAATGTGATTCAAACCCAGACAAATATAAAAGAGTTCAGAAAACTTTCGAAATGTGCGCTAAAAGAAGTCAGATGTCCCACTTTATGAGGGTTTTCTAAATATGATGTCATTATGAGATCTTCATGAACTCAGTTCCTTGCAAACACGGAAAGTAACAGTTATGTAATATTTACGTAACGGTTACATTGTTACATAAATGTTACATAGTTGTTACATAACTGTTATTTTTGTGTTTGCAGGGTTTGGAATTATGCCATGACATTTAAAATTTGAACATTTTCTAGGCTAATAATGTGACTACATATATATCTTCATTTTTTACACGTCAGTTGCTAAAAAATATGATTAATAAGCGACTCTTAGTCACGCGATTCTGTCTCGTGTTTTTTATAAAATGGACTAGTCCCTGCAAACATAAAAGTAACAGTTATGTAACAATGTAACCATTACGTAAATATTACATTATAACTATTTAATATCCGAAAGGTATGTAAAAATATTTCCGGTACGCTTAATGCACTTTTAAGTGCACTTTTGAAATACAGAGATACAGCTTTGATAATAGTACATTTTGTTGTATTTTGTAATTAAAATGTGTTATCTTCCTTACGGCCTCGCCCACTATCGATTCCCATGTTCGATTTTCGAATTTTCATACGTGTCTTCTTTTACAGGTTAACATATCACTTTAAAAACCCGCCCGAATTATAAAATATAATACGCTTTGTCACTTTGTTGATGTATTAAAAAACAATTACGCATTGAAATTATTATTCGTTTGTTTGAAAAGTGATCGTGTTTTGTAAGAAACGTATTCTGCAGAGAAATTATCGGAAATCCATGTGATTGAGGCTTGAGCGCTCGAGTTGAGTCACGGAAACAACCGAAACGGACCGAGCGACACACGATGACACAGTCGGCTGTATTCGGAAAAATGTCAACGTATTGAGTGTGCCAATGTATGTTTTTTAAGAATATCATAAGATAAACAGTCGACAATGGACGTCCACGCGATTAATAAGGTAGACAAAATGCTCCGAAAAATCTTAATTCGTAATATTCGATAAAGTTTACCCAATCCCATTCTTTTAAAAACTTCCTAACCTACATTTATTCCAAGGACTTTAATAGAATTCTAACGATACCAATTACCAATTACTATTAAAAATTTTTAGTTTTCACAGTCTCTCATAATTTTAAGTAGCCGAAGAAAGTTTAATATAGAATTTTTATTTTTTTAGAACGATAATACTGACCCTCTTGAAGCGAAATGGAGGTAAGTTGACAATTGGATTATTTTATCTTCATTATTTTTATTCAAATGAAAATATTTAATAAATTTTGTTTTTTAAGATGATAATTGAGTTTTTTTTTGTTTCAGGGACGACCACAGAAAGATGCACGAGCAACATCGAGGACACGAGACCATGCATATGGAAATGCTACTAATTCTCTTCGTAACTGTCATTATCGCAGAAATTATTCTCGTTACTTGGAAAAACAGGCATTACAGGTCTTATCAGGTACGAAATTAACAAGACTTTGGTAGAAAATGGTTGCGTTTGACTGAATCGTATACCAATCGTAACGATATGATTGGGGTACTAAAAAATAGTAAGTTGTATCTTTCTTTTAGTTGGTAACGCTAATAGCGATGTGGATAATTCCTGTTGGTATGTGCATTAAGAACTTATGGTGGAGATTTATATTTTTATGGCTGGTATTCTCATGTATCACTGGCCTGATATGTCGCAAAGCCATGCAACGACCAATTCAAGGCACAACGCCAAGGTTAATTTTCCTTCCTTTATTAAAACTTAAAAACATTTAACATGACCTAAATATTTAAATTTTTGTTACAGATTAGTGTACAAATGGTTCTATTTCATTTATAAACTTAGTTACTTTTTGGGATTAGTTGGTTATTTCATTATGCTAGCAACTTTCTTCGGCTTGAATCTTGTGTTCGACGTCAAACCACACGTATGGATGGATTGCGCTCTCATATTTTTGTTTTACGGACTGTATTTTGGTGTGCTTGGGAGAGACGTAGCTGAAATCTGTGCAGATAAAATGGCATCACACATTGGAGTAAGTATATTTATATTTTTTTTTTCGTAATATTTTATTGTATTTTACATTTTTACCTTTTTTAGTACTATTCTGGGGAGGAAAGTATGCCAACGAGAACTCTCGAACCAAATGTCTGTGCCGTATGTGGAAATAAATTGTTGGTTTCGGAACACGAAGAAGGTGTTCTTGAAAATACGTATAAATTAAGTTGCGAACATGTCTTTCATGAGTTTTGCATCCGAGGTTGGTGCATTGTTGGGAAGAAGCAGACCTGCCCTTACTGTAAAGAGAAGGTCGATTTGAAGAAGATGTTCCATAACCCGTATCCTTTATTGTATTTTAATTGCAAATATTTTTTACATTTAATCTAATTATGCTCATTTATTTATTAATCTGAATACATTTCTAAGTTTTTGTTCTTTGAGAACATTGAATATGTGAAAATGTACATAATTTCTATTTACATACACTTGTGTTGGTGTATTTAAATCTGGTAAAAAAAGGAGTTTAGATTGCTGTCATTAACAGTATAAAGGTATAAAAATACATACAATAGTAGAATCTTTTGGAACGATGTAACTTAAGGGGAGGCACCACCTTTAAATCAGCTGTATGACATACAGCTTTAAAAAATTTGAAAAAATTATCTGTTTAGTAATTTTTGACGTGGAATTCAGTGGTGCTAGAATAAAAAGTGTAAAAAATTTGTTTGACCCAAAAAAAAATTTTCTTTTTCGAAAAAATCGGAATTTTTTAAAATCCATACGAGAGGCTGTAGAAAATGTGTTTCCATGTTCACCCTAATTTTCTTGAATTTTTACATTAATTAAAAAAAATGTAGAAGCATTTTTTCGAAAAAACAAATTTTTTTCGCGCTAAAATTTAGAGGTCAAAAAAATTATTTCTAGAGTCATTTTTAACGTGGAATTTAGTGGTGTTAGAATTAAAAATGTAAAACTTTTTTTTTACGCTTAAAAAAATTGTGTTCTCTACAAAAAATTTATTTTTGAAAAAATCGGAATTTTTTAAAATCCATACGAGAGGTTGTAGAAATCATGTTTTTATGTTCACCCTAATTTTTTTGAATTTTTAAATTAAGTTAGAAAAATGTAGTTGCATTATTTCAAAACAACAAATTTTTGTATAAACTACAATTTATGGGTCAAAAAAATTTCTTACGCTTTTTATTCTAGCACCACTGAATTCCTCGTCAAAAATGACAAAAGAAACAATAGTTTCAAATTTTCTAAAGGTGTATTTCATAGAGTTGATTTTGAAGGTGGTGCCTCCCCTTAAAATCATAAATCTAGGGATGGGGGAATAAGACGCCTAATTTGTTTCATTTACTAATTCATAAATCAATGATGGATTTTGATTTAAATGTGTCAAATGATCAGTACCTTAGAAAAGTTTTAAAATGTGATAAACTATAAATACACCATGAAAAGAGTGTAGGGAATTGACTGTCGGGAAGTTAAATCTTACACGACATTTCAAAAGTATTCTTGACAGTTAAGAGAAGGTTAGTGAAAGTGCATTAACTACACTGTAAAAAAAGATTGTGTAAATTTTACCATCTTCAGCGTTGATAAAAAACGTCCCCATGCTGTAAGTAGGGATTTTCACTCACTTCGAGTTGTAAAATTACACATATACTTGAATTTTCAAATAAAATTTGAAAAATATTAAAGCAACTTCGGAATAGTTTAATTTTACAATACTTAAAGAGTAAAAATTCCTACTTAAAGCGTGGGTACAATTTTGACCAACACTGCATGAAGTAAAATTACATAATCTTCTTTACAGTCTAAAGAAATAAAAAAAAAGATACAGAAATGTAAATGTCATTCTGCAATTGATATCGGTTGTCAATGGATCCAAGAAAACTTAATGGTGGTAACGACAAAAATATATAAATAAATGGTGTTGTTGTGTAGGAGTATATATAATAAAAAATAAATAAACAAGTCGGCTTTGTCCTACAATTTTATTTGTTGAAGTTTTGCTTCATCGTTTTGAACATTACTGCAGTAACCTCTTGAAAATGAACACGAGTTTGTTCGAAACATTGTGGAAACTTCAACAAATTAAACTGTTGGACGAAGCCGACCTGTTTATTTATTTTTTATTACCAAAAATATATATTTCAAACGGACAATATTTTGCACTGATAATAAATACAGCCCAGTAAAATAGGGAAATTTGAATTAAAAAATTAGTAGCGGGCTAAAAATTTGGAAACAGGCTTATCATGTCGTACTTTTTACTGTCTCAAAAGCTCCCATCCGTACAAGCTGCTGGAAGAAATGGTGGAGGAAAATGTATCCAAGAAATCGGTTTATCTGAAATAACTCGAAAAATATCACTTTAAACGAAAAAAAGAAGAACACGAAAATTACAGCTAGGAAAATTCTGCACAATTTCATTTGTTAAAAAAGCTTCTGTGACCAATATAAGCCGAGATAGATTTTTTAAAATATTGGCATTTTTTCGGAGCAACTGTAACGCGCGCGTTTTTCGCTTCTAATTACATAATAATCATTCGGATCGCAAAATACTTCAAATAAAAGTTGTAGTTCAATATTTTCGGAGATATGAACATTTAAAAAACAAATTAACGCACAATCAAAAATTTTGAGCATAAATACACGATGGTACAAAAGAAAAAATACGAAAAATTGTTATTTTCATGTGAAATTTTCCTATCAAAAAATTAAATCATTTCGTATATTTTTTTTCAAATTCTAGAGGAAAAAATATTCGATTTTGGTTTTTCTTCAACTTTTAAACAATCAGTAAAACTATTCGTTTTTTGTTTATATAAAAAATAACAGTTTTTTTTCTCATTTGGGCACGATTAACAATTATTTTTCTTTTTTCTACATAAACTTGGAAGTGTTACAAATGGAATGCCGAAGGATTCGTAATACGCCGACAAATAGTTATGTTGGAATGAATTTCTAAAAAATTTCTGCGTACAAGTAAACAGTTTTTTATTCGTTGAAAATCATCAGAAGTCATTCTCGGAACATTTCTAATAATTTTCAAAGTGCAACAAAATTTTGTTAACGCACTGTTCATGGCGTTAAAGTTGCTTTATTTTACGGAATTCATAAAAATGAAAAACTGTCCACGTTTTCAATTGCCATTTTATCGTTGCTAATAATTAAAAAAACAATTTCGACAAAGTCTTTCTTGTAGGAAATTTTGTAAGCTTTCATGTTGTTTATATAAAATTTTGTCGTAAAATCAATACCAACAACAGATATTTGCAAAAAAGGAATGTAAATAAATTTTGTACTCACTTTTTTTTTAAATTTACAACTTTTCAGGATATTATTTGGTAACAAAAAAACCCATTAGTAACGATTTAATGTCTCGCCTTTCCTTTATATACAGGGTGTCTCAGAACTCCCGAATAATATTGCAGGGGGTGAATCCTAACATCATTTTGAGCAAGAAAGTATTATACCAAAATCGGATCTGAAGCTCAGAATTTGAGTGGCGAGCCAGTGAAGTTTAAAAAAAATAATAGTTTTCTACAATAACGCAGCTGGTTTTAAAGTTACATTAACGAATGATGACTGATTTTGAAGGTTTTTTATAGCGCTACAACTTACTTTCTATAGCCTATGACCTGCAACGAATATTTCGTCAGTTATTGACCTAAAAAAGGGTAAAAATGGCCTTTTTTGCAATTTATCGCGTCTAACTCAATTCCGTAAAATGCTAGCAAAATATCATATACAACGGCGCTGTAGAGCTTGAAAAGGCGAAGAATATGCCCCCTCATACGTTTCGTTTTGACAAAAATTGAGCCCGTGGGGAGACGTTAAAAATCAGAAAATAGGCGAAAAACACGCTTCAGCAATGCCAAATCCATTTTTATCACAATGAAACGTATGAGACGAATTCTTCGCCTTTTCAAGCTCTACAACGTTGTTTATATGACATTTCGCTAGCATTTTACGGAAATGATTTAAACGCAAAAAACTGCAAAAAAAAAGCCATTTTTACCCTTTTTAGGTCGATAACTGGCGAAATATACATTGCAGGGCATATGCTCTGTAAGGTAAGTTGTAGCGCTATAAAAAACCTTCAAAATCAGTCATCATTCGTTAAGTAACATTAAAACAAGCCGAGTTATTGCAAAAAAACTATTATTTTTTTTTAAACTTCAATGGCTCGCCACTCAAATTCTGAGCTTCGTGAACGATTTTGTGTAAAAACAAGCTTATTTTTTTTTTTTTTTTGAATCGATTTTCAACTGTTTTTACTAGTTACATATATATATATATATACATAATACTAAAATTTAGGGGGAAAATCACTTTTTTTTTTAAATATCTCGGCTCTGTATGAAGGTATCTTAGCGAACCGAAGCTCATTTTAAAGATATTTTCAAACTCTATAAATTGTGTCCATTGGTTTTTCACCTACAATGAATATCTCTCTTGTTATAGCCATAAAAACGGGGTAAATGCCGATTTTTCAGGGTTTTCGCGTTTAACTCGTTTCGACACATAGTTACCGAAATATCACACAAGAAAAAGTTGTAGGCCTTGAAAAAACAAACATTTTTTGTCCGCTAATACGATGCGATTAAATTAAAACTGAACCCTACAAAAGCCTCGTAAAGTCGACAAAATACAGTACGACAAATACATCGATAATTTAATCGCATCGTATTAGAGGACAAAAAATGTTTGTGTTTTCAAGGCCTACAACTTTTTCCAGTGTGATATTTCGATAGCTATGTGTCCAAACGAGTTAGACGCGAAAAACCTGAAAAATCGGCATTTAGCAAAAAGTGATTTTTCCCCCTAAATTTTAGTGTTGAATAACTTAAAAACTCTACCTTCCCGGAAATTTTTTCAGAGGAAAAAGTTGCTCAGAATTATCTGCAGAATCTAGAGTTGGCCGCTGGGTAATGGTTGGCCGATCACCCTGTATATATATATAACTAGTAAAAACACAAAATCGTAATTGCTTACTTTTTTGCAATAAACTTCAATCGGTTATAACTCTTCAACACTTGATCGTCAAAACTCCAACTAATGCTTATTATATAGCCACTTTCATCCTCTTCAAAACACTTTCAATACTATTACTGTCTAAATCTAGCCAAAAAATACTTATTTGCAAAAAAGTAAATGAAAATAATTTTTCATATTTTTCTGTTGTACTATCATGGATTTATGCTCAAAATTTCCGATTGTGCGTTAATTTGTTTTTTAAACGTTCACATCTTCGTAAATATTGAACGTACATCATTACATAAAAAAAAAAGAAAATTGTTCGTAATTTTATCCTCTGCAACTTTTATTTGAAGCATTTTGCGATCCGAACGTTTTTTTTTCTTATTTAGTGAAAAACGCACGCGTTTCAGATGCTCCGCAAAACTGCCGATATTTGAAAAAAATCTATCTCGGCTTCTATTGGTCGTAGAAGCTTTTTTAAAAAACGAAATTGTGCGGAATTTCTCCAGCTACAATTTTCGTATGTTTTTTTTTTTCATTTAAAGCGATATTTCTCGAGTTATTTTAAGAAAACCGATTTTTTGGACACGTTTTCCTCCACCATTTCTTTCAGGCAGCTTGAATGGATGGGGACTTTTGACAGTAAAAAGTACAAGATAAGCCTGTTTCCAAATTTTTAGCCTGCTACTAATTTTTTAATCCAAATCGAAAAATACCGGCCCATTTTACTGGGGTAATAATAGAACTATAAAGACAGAATCTAAAATGTGGTGATTATGCAAAATAAAATTGTTTAATTCTGGTTAGATTTTTTAAATGTTAAATTTAATTTTGGACATTTCAAATAAGTGTTTAGAGGTTGTGTCATTATTATTATTGTATCACAAAAATACAGAATAATAATTTAAAAAGTAGAACTTGCACCAAAACTGTGCTAATTTTACATACGTTCTTTTCGAATACTGAACAATATTAAACATTTTCTATAAATTTAAAAAATGTATTGGATAATTTTTCTTGTATGGGACATAATGTAGCTCTACTTACAGTGAATTTAGTAATCACTGGAAGTAAATATTTAATGTTTGAATACTTTCATGTTATGTATGTAGGAAATTTCTAATGTAATCAATATATAACCTTAACTACTTTGATAAGATGGGAGAGGCCGCATGTGTTATATGGACAGCTTCTCGACTGGCTCCGGTGGCTCGTAGCTTGGCAACCGGTAATCTTGTTCCTAGTTCAAGGTATCAATTGGAGCCTTGGTCTCGAGTAAGTAATTGATGTACTGACCTAAGTCGAGTCAAACATGAGTGTGAGAAAGAGAAAAATTAGAAATATTTATTATGAATTCATCGTAACACTCAACTCGAAGCCAAGCTTTCACGCCTCACCAAGTGTTACTCTCCGTGTAAATAAGACTCACCATTTTCGTCCGCAAATGAGTGATTTTTACTAATAAAGAAAGCTAACATAGTTTATCGCGATTTTATAATCTAATATTTTTCAAGGAAGAGTTACATTTGAATATTAGAGCATGTGAAATACAAGTCAATCTTGCTATCGAAATTAATAAATCATTTTATATAAAGAAACTTTTCATAAAATAGTCCGAAGTTTAAAATTTCGAGTTATTGGATTCTAATAAACAAATGTACATAACGGAATTCAAATCTATAACATTCCACATGTTTTTTCATCAAAATTTAATAAATTGTAGTATAGAAATAGTGTAGTGATTTGTATCAAAATCAACGATCCGATCAGCAGGTGATCGTCTAAGCTTTCTTCTAAAAAAGACTCGAAAAGGAAATAATAAATCGAAATTGTAAGCAAAAAAATCGGGAGAAATGAAAAACTAGTCTACAATTCATTAGAAGTAATAGATATTTTTACGGCGTTACGTTTTTTCAATAAAATTCATATATATTTATGTAATTCTTGTACATTTCGAAAAAAGGAAGCAATTGTGACGGTGTGAGTGATCATTCCCTACGTACATAATAACGGCATTACTTGTACATATGAAAATAAATACAGACTGTTGTTAATGCGCTTCGTCGAATATGTGGTTTAATAATTATTTGTTTGCGTGCCGACATGACGAAAATCGAGATCAATCTCGAGAGATGATTGTAAAACAAATAAAATTATCTGCAGTATTTAGAATACACATTGTGTTTTACGTAGTTCGAACACTACCAATTCCTCAACTCCACTATTTTACAAAAAATACAGAAACTATTTTTACAGCAATAATTCAGTTCGAGATTATTTGATTTCCGAGTGTACAGTAGGACCTCTCTTATTCTAATTGCCTTTCATATTCTAATTGTCCAGCCTCTCTTATTCTAATCGACCCCCCACTATCACACGAAAAGTCAAGGAAAAATATTGTCCACGAATCACAAGCTCGCAAGCAAAGTAAGTGGGGGTAAGGGGAAAATTAGAATAAGAGAGGTCGGCGCCATCTTCAAAAACTTTATTAATTAGAATAAGAGAGGTCCTACTGTAATTTTTATTTCTACTATAATTTTTTGTGGTAGCATAGTAGTAGGATCAGAAAAGGAATCAGAATAAAATATCATCGCTTTAGCAAACTTTCTTTTTGTATTTAATTCAGCCAATCATTGCTAAGTTTAAGGTTATATTTAGTGTGTCTTCATTGTTGTCGATTAACGCAATTTAATATATGTTATTAACTTTTCCTGTGCTTACTTTGTCACTGATAATAATATGTAGTAGATAATATATTGACGAAACAGCTTTTTGAGTTTTCTTGTGACAAATACAATATTCTTTTCATGCTTTTACAGAATGAGTGAAGATATACCGATGAGTGACCGTCAAATTACAGAAGCTCCTGTAATTCCGAAGATCCATTAACTTTAATTGTATAGAGTAATAGAGAATTGAATTAAATCGAGTTCAGGGGAAGCCGATTCATCACCACAGCTGCTGGTATCATTTATCGAAGGTGAAATATTTATCGTAGAGAAAGTACAAAGTATTTTCAGATACGTTGACAGTAGGAAGTAGTTCGATATCAGTGCCAGATAAAGTTCTTTCTTCTCGTCACCTTCGGTTTTTATGCATACACATCAGCTATACTTTTTCAACCTTTACTTAAAGTAGATAATTGTAAAAATGTATAATTATACATAATTGTAAACATTCTATAGATTGGTCATCAATTCATTTAAGTATTGGCATAGTTAGAAATAATATTGATCTATTATTTCTTCAGTGTACAATTGTTGCAAAATTATCAAAAGTTTGTAAGTATTTATATTTAAAAACAATTAAAATTATATCTACTTGTAGTTATATAAATATTTGAGACACGTTAACGGATTACAGTAATTGTGTATGATGCGGAATCAGTAATGAAGTACTGAAGTGTGAAAATAAATTATTTAATTATAAGAAATGCACCGATTATACATTCACAACTGATCAAAACTTGAATTTAAAATTTTAAATATTGTGTAGATGTAAATGTTATTGTACACTACTTTTGTAATTAATTTTTGACGTTTCTTAAATTTCAATTCTTTCCTGTCGTAAAGTCACAATTAAAATGTTTTATTTAAAGATAAAAAAGTTTTACCTTTATCAAGTACATTCCTCATAATTAGTTTGTTGTATAAAAATTTTAAATAATTGTTTACAAAGCTTAATTAAATAATTATGAAAGTAAAATTTCCCCAACAATTGTCCTGAAAAGTTTAAAAAATTTAATAAATGTTTTTCTTTCTTTAAACTTGTTTTAATGATATATTCTAGCATAAAAATGTATGCGACTGAAAATTATATTATAAGTAAGTATGGATCATGGTGTACCAGTTTACGATTAAATGTAATGTTATGGGACCAATGCCATTTAAAATTATTTTTACGTTTTATTTGTTATTACGAAAAATTTATTTACGGGTTGTGTCTACTTTATAAGAGTTGACGCTGATCTTTAGTACAAATATTTCACGATGCACAATACGAAATAAAATATTTTTTTATGTCGAACTCTGTACAGTTTAAAAGAGAATTCAATGGTTATAGGCAACTTTATAAATATGGCACAAACGACTTAATCACAATTTTTTATCCTGTGAATGAACGCAAATAACATAAGAGCGACAGATGATGCGAAATTGTGAAAATATTTTTAGATATCACGTTTTCATTAACGTTGTAATTAAAGTGTACTCCGTATATAGATAATTTATACAATTGTGGCAAGTTAGTTTCCGAATATTGTCTGTCAAGATTTGTAGAAGTATCGACTTCAGTGTTTATTAATGTTGGTTTTAGAGACTCTATTATTAAAGACTAGTACCAAAAATGGTCATTTCTATGTATATAATGGTTGTTGAGTGTATTTTTATGATGTAAGTGGGAAAATAAATCATAATTGTTCATCGATAGCATGTATGCTTCAAGCTCATTAAATCCTTTAAATAAATAAATGGCAACTGAGTAGGATAATTTATTTATATAATAGGAGTGCATATCCTGAAAGGTTTCATGTTATTTATCCAACGAGTAAAGTTTTTTTTTATCTGTAAACACTATGAGGATTTCTATGGAAATTGGAATATTTGGTCTTCAAAAAAATTAAATTTTTCTCTTGATGACACATCATCTAATCATTTGGAGGGTCTGAAAGAGTAAGAAAAAGGTCGCGCCAACGACGTTTGAAGAAGCTGTTTTTTAAAACTGAAAAAATGAAAAACCAGAATGTGGGTAAAAACTTCAGAAGTTTTACAGTAGATTAAATATATATCTAATATACAATTTTATCGTATTTTTGTATCCTGATTACGAATATGATAATAGAAATTAACGATCGGCCATATCTTAGCCACCATCTTGAAAAAATTGCCGAATATAATTTTTTGTTTTAGTGTTTTTGCATTTATTTTGAAAAATATAAATCTGACAAAGAAATGTATCAGACAACAAATTTAGAGGGAAAAATTGTCTACAAAACAGATTGGAAACATTTTCTTCGTAATATTAGCGGTAACGCCGTAAAAGAAGGATGAGCATGAGAATCATTAAATTGCCGTGTCTCGTTATACAATTTAAAAATTACTTGTATTAAGCTGCAGCAAGTTAGCAAATGTTTACTCCTGAATACCATAATTAAATATTTAGTTTGATAAATTAAAACAGAAACTGTTTGTGTATTAAAAGGATTGATAAAGAAAATATCAATCGTATTTCCGCTATTTTTAATTTTGATAATTTCAGATCAATTTCATATTCGCAGTGACCCCGTGTAATAAGTTCAATGAGTTTTACAAATTCATCCGCCATATTGGATCCGCCATTTTTAATTAAAAAAATCTCTAATCAAATTGCGTATTTAATGACCCTGAAAACCCCAGAGTAACAAATTTCAAGAAAATTCGATTAATTTTTGAAAATTTGTCCACCATTTTGAATTTCGTATTTCTGTCATCATAATCGTAATCAGCGACCTCGAAACCCGCTATTCTACATATTACAATCCATAATCTGTTTGGGTTTTCAGTCATTTATGTAATAGTAAAAATCTTTCTGAATTTAAAAATTTCATTTTTTTATTTATGACGTCACATTTTAACACATACTCAATGCTATATCTTTCGAAACAAGCCTAAGACAAATTAGCAACACATTACACATGATTTTTGACAGCCCTATTGTTGTGTTGATGAAAAACAGTGATTTTTCAATCCATTGGCGCAACGTTTCTCTGTTTTACAGCAAGGCACACACTTTTACCAAAGTAGGTTCTTTTCCTTATATAATTCTGAATAAAACATATGAAGTTGAAATAGCATGTTTAAAAGGTTATTATTTTAAAGATAATTTTTCAAAAACGCAGGTACGCTAGGTTAAAGGCGTTTTTTTTGTATTTTCAGAATAGGCACATTCCTCAGTAGATTATTTTTACAAACGTCTATCAGCAACGATGTGCAGGCCTAAACTCATTGCAGAAAAGTTATTTTTTAATTTACAATTGAAAAAATTACTTTTCGTCGAGTAGGGGAGACTGGGGTTAGTTGGCGGTAAAATTGTTAATTTATTTCTATAAAATGCTATACAGTATAATTCAATTCATATAATATACCATATTGAAGTCTCGCAATAAAATGCCTTTTGTAATATTTCATAAATATTGTTAAAAAGAGAGAAAATGACCAAATAATCGATAAGTTCAAAACCGCCAATACACCCCACACGTTGGGCAGATTGGCGGGTGCAATGGGGCTAATTGGCGGTTGATAAAAACTTGTATTTTATTGAATAAGTGAATTCATAATACTCCGGCAAGATGTAATAAGTAAATCAAATCTCTGGCTTTCGCTTAATTTCCTTTCTTGCAATAAAAATACGTTAACGGAGATGTTTTTTGTATGAATACCATCACTCTCTTGTGGCTATTGTCGACTATCCATACCTTTATAAATAAAACCTACATTTCGCACTTTTACAAAAAAAAACAATTTTATAGTATATTATATATTATTATTTGTCATTACTTCCATCCATTAAACAATATTTTTAAACAATTTTTGTATCAAATTAATATATAACTATTTTCTTAAATGTTTCTTTATAATTTAGTATTTTTTCTGTCGCCTCTTTGCCTGTTGTATTAGTTTCGAACCATTCTCTGCAATAAGAATATATTTTACATGCAATACTGACACCGCAAATGTACCCCACGCAAAACCCGCCAACCTGCCCCATCCCGAGTTTATAAGTTAAAACGTAATTTTCGTAATGATATATTCAAATATTACAATACTTCTCACAATGGTTTTGTGCAGTGAAAGTAGAGGATGCTAAATGTATTAATGTAATTAAGTTGTAATTTGTAAAAAATATAAGTAAATACTTACTCTGATATCGATCGCAACACGGAGAAAAACGCTTATCTAATCGAAAATAAATAGTTACAATTCGTATGCCAAATCAATCAATCTTGAACTATAATATAACCAAATTTAGTCCGATAAATAAGGCGTTACTATGGAAACGCGATGAAGCTGGGTACAATGAATATACTGTATGATGCATAGAATTTTCTAATGTGCAGAATTCGATAAAAGTGCAAACCGCCAATGTGCCCCAACCGCCAATTAACCCCAGTCTCCCCTATGCAGTGACATCGTTAAAATGTTATATTGCAAGTATTCTTTTCGACGATATTAGACAACGAATTGACTAAAATCTATGATAACATATTTTGTTATGTTAGTTTTAAGTATTAATACTGGTATTCGCTCATTACAGTTTTTGTTTCAATGTTTAATTGGCCAGTACTGTAAATATTCAAATTTACAGAGAAATCCTCTTATATATCATATTTTTTATGCTGTTTTCCGAATTGCACTTCATTTTAATTGAATATTTTACTTGATGTGACGTACAATAATATATTATAAAGTGGATGAGTTGGTTTGTTATTTAAATAGTAGGGTTTGACGTATATAATGAAACACAATCACAAACGCGTTCAAACGAGTCTATTGAAAAATGCATTCACTGTTTACATTCAGAATGTTTTTCCGTGTCAATTACATTTTATTTAAGGGGGCCTTCTAATGTGAAAGTCCAAAAAAGGCACATTTTTTCTTTTTTTCTTTTCGGGAACTACTGCAAATAATGGAGCTGTTTGTTTCACCTTAAAGGTATAATCTAATAGTACAAAAAAAATTTTGGTGATAAAAAACAATTATTTATTCATTTATAAAATAAAGTTCAATCGGGGAAAAAAATTGTTATCTGTTTTTCATATTTTTCATACTTATAATTTATGTAGCTAATTTTTACTGATGACCGAAACTCGTCTGCTCGATCAAAAAATCTAACTTCTAAAAAAAATAAAAATAATCCAACCTTTCCATCTTTACCATCATAAAAAAATGGTGAATTTTTCTATCGAAATTTGCATTATTGCTATCTCAACTTTTTTGTTTTTTCAAAAATGGCGGCGTTTCTCATGAAAAAGAAAAATAGTACTCTTCACTGTGAAAAAGTAACCCCCACCCTAAGTTACATATTAGTCTTGTCCAAAGTTACACCAGCCTCTTCGTCTCCTTTCCCCACCATATTGTTTCGCTGAGCCACGCTCTCTTCGGGATACACACACAGCACGGATATAAACAAAGCTACGGAAGTGGGGATAGCGAGGGGCTATAACTTTGGATAAACTTCCGCCATTTTGAAAGAACCGACCGTATAATTTAGGGCAGGGACTACTGTAGTCTGAAATTACTACGCTCAACGAGGGTAATCAGTAGTACCTACTTTGAATGTGAATAAATCAGCAGAAAGGGTGAAATTACAAAGAAAAGTGCAAATTTACAATGAAATGAAGTGATTTCACAAAGACGTTAACTGCGAAGGGAAACTGCTCATGCGCACGCGTAACAATTTAACACAAACGTCACGTACTGTACAACTGAAAACGCAATTTTCCACAAAATAATGCGAAAACTTAGTGAAATTACATCATTCAGAGTAGGTAATTAATGAGACCCATTTTAAACGTGACAATTTTACAATTTTACAGTAAAATTAATATTGTGAATAGTACAATTTAAACAACAACTGTCAATTAACCGAGAGAATCATATTTTTACCACTTTCAAAGTAAGAATATCCTCAAAGTGTACGTAAAACTGTAATAAGTATGATTTTACAATGCCACAGTAATTTTGTACTGGTCTTTTTTACAGTGTTTTTTGCACCATAAATAATTCGAAATTATAGGTTAGAAATAAATTATCAACAACTTTGAGCTAATGGCGATAGCTATGGTAGTATAGTGAATATTATTTTTTGAGAAATCACATACGGGTGCAAAAATGTATCGAGAAAAGTTTTTCAAGTTGAGAAGTCAAAGAAAAAATATCCTTTTCAGATTAGGTCCCAAAAAATATATTAGTCCCAAATTTTGGGACTATCATTCGAAAGATCACGATAAATAAAACAACTTTTACCCTTGTGCATTTTTCATAACAGTTCGTTTTTTGAATTATCACTAAAAAAAGTTCAACTGCACAAATTGAAAGTAAAAGTATCGATGACTGCATTGGAATGCTTTCCAGCACCGTACGACACCGTTATCAAAGTAAAATCCATGATTTGTAAAAAAATATACACGTGAAAATAGTATTTTAATGGAAAAAATGGTAAAAATCGGTATCAGTAGTGCTTTTTTCCTAATTCTGACATCGGATTCGAAAAGAGCGAACCCAAAACTTATAGGAAACGTAGTTTAGATCAACCTCCAACTTCATTTTCATAAAAAATTTTAAGGCTGGATTCAACGTAAAATGTTGGTCAAGTTGGGCATTAATGGGTTTAAATCAAATTGATATTCCATTTCTTTTATTAAACAAAAAATTTAATAAATTTATTGACCTCATTTTTGAAACAGCACATTGGCACTAAGACCGCAATGTCAATGTCCCATGTATGATGTCCCTATTACCATATGGGAAAAGAATAACTGATGCGCAGGAGGGTTAAGGTTCAGGTAAGTAAATCGCAATTATGATTATAGATTTTATTTTAATATCACAGATAAATGTTGAAATGCTTGATATGAATTAGGAATTGTCTTTTTTTTAATTTGTTGTTTGATATCCTTCATTTTTACTCCAATTTTTTACCTATCTCCTATAGGATAATTTTACTTCTGTTCCTATAATTCTTTGTTTTTGGCAATTTTATTTTCGTTTACAACTTGCTTCAAACTTCATTCTCTTTTTTTTAGGGAATTATTTTATAGGGATTGTAAAAACTTCAGTGAAGACATTCAATATGTCATTATGGGGTACATGAAAAAAATGTTATTAAAAACTTCGTAGAATTTGATACATACGTTAAATATGGAACTTAATTAATTCATTCAATAGAATAGTTTAAAAATAGTTATTTTCGTACGGTGGGCGTAAAGTGTGGCTTTATGGTGGCGACTGACGTGTCCAAGGGTGAGCGAAGTCGGCCCAAGGGTATCACCGATCGCCTGAGGGCGAAAAGTCTTATATTACATAGGGCAAGGTAAGCTACAACCGTCGGCGATCGCTGGGGTTAACTTTACGCCCTAGGGTTCACTTCATCCTAATAAGAAAAAAAAATAAGACTTACGACCAGGATCGACTTCTTTTACAAATTTCTAAAAATGTTCTCCGAGCTGCAAGTAAGAAGCAAATTAAATGGAAATTACGACCTTGTTTGAGTCAAAAATACAATACAAGTAAACAACATAAACAATAACGACTTTACAAGACGAAACAGGTTCAGTAACAACCTGATGATGATTCTGAGCAGATTTTTTATCACATCCAGCCACACGAAAAGTTTGACGAATTTTTGTATGTGAAGCTATGTCTCGTATGACAATATAAAAATTAAGAAGTTAGTCATATTAGTGCAGTGAAGAGCTCAATATTTTTTCTCGGAATAAGAGTTTTTTTTTAAATACCTTTAATGACACAGTGAATTGATTCATGATTTTGAAAATGACAAGTGTATTTGTGTTAAACATGTTCTTTTGAATCCATTAATTATTATTGTTATAAAGTTTCAAAAATTTAAACTAAATCTCTTTTGTTTGTCTATTTAATTTTCTTCCTTCTAACCGCCAATCGGAATCGAAGTTTTCTTTTTTATGTAGGAATAAAACTCATATTAATTTACGGACATGACCTTACCGATAGTCGCAATGAAACGTTTTCTTTCAAAGGATGAAATATATTATTGTTACTATGGAAATTTCATTGTGCTCACAAAAGATTCTTCTAACACAATTAATTTTTCGAAGTAATACTTCATTTACTATTATAAGTAATACTTATTATTATAATAAAATATTTCACCCTTTCAAAGAATTAATTTCATTGTGATGTCGGTTACAAGTTTTATTGTCCAATAACTTTTTTTCAGCGTATAGAGATTCAGGTTTAGTCTAAATAATCCAAATCTGAAATTCTCACTCGGCTTAATTTAAGCCCAAATTCTAAACAATATCTAATTTCTGGTACTACATTTTAGGCTCATAATAAACTAGTTTTTAAAACTTTTGGAGAAGTCTACATTTCAGTCGAACAACGCTTCTTGTTGGTACATCTTAATTAACTATTCGTATTAAGTCTTAGATTAATAGAGTTTAGAAGTCTTAATTTAAGTACCCAATGCGTCCAATTCTTTGATTCTACATTTTGAAAATCTGATCACAAATTCGTGAGCAGCGTTCCCTACATCTCAATACACTGGATTTCAAAAGAATTTGAAAAGAATTATTTCTGTACTCTGCCAGAATATTACAAAATATCATTCGCATTTTCAAATACATATTCTTTTCCAATATTATAGATATCGCAGAACGTTCTTTATTGGGAATCCTTTTAAAAATGCTGTATACTCGAATTTTGTTAGAAGAAGCTCCAAAATATTTTTCTCTCACGTTTCGATTTTTGTTTTATTTTTAAGGCAATATAACAAGCAATTTTATTTACTGCCAACAAATTCCAGTGTATTTTCCGTTAACTGAAATATCATTGTTTTAATAAAACATTTGAAATAAAAATAAACTAGAAATAGGTGTTTATATTTTATTTTTATTTCATTTAAGAGAAATATGAGTTTCATAAAAATGCATTTTTGCTAAATGGCACATGATAAAATGATTAATAGTGAGTTCCAATTTTTGTAAAGACGCATAGGAGATAGAAAACAGGGAAAATAAAATAAAATTTCAATGAAAGTAAAAATTGCTTTATTAGAAGATAATCGTTAAATTTAATACAAATACATCTATCTTGATAATTACTTCTCTTTCATTTTTCTTATTTATGTATTATTATTTTTTACATTTTTATGTTGTACTTAATATTATATTGCTATACATAAAAACATTGTTATGTATACATGCCGGACGAACAAAGAAGGATATCTCAGCTGTAAAAACTCTCTATCTCTTATTTACTTAATATTCTTAGTCAACAGAAAAGTTCGAAATCTTCTTCGAGCGGCGGAAATATGTTTTCATCCGCCGAGAAAAATATATCGACTTACCTTTTATTATACCATCCTTTTTCTTTCAACTCGTATAACTTTTTATAGTGAACTTTTTATATAAATACTGGTTCATCTGCGTAGAAAAAGATTTTGACTGGTGTTCACAATATTATTGCGGCAGTACCTGGATCCCGATTTCCTGCAAGAGTAAAATTGTTTCAAGTGGGCCATCAAAAATCGGCTAATTGAATTTACGTTTTTGTTTGCAGATTTTTAAAGGCTTATATGTTATAATTAATACCTTAAAATCTTTTTAAACAATTTAAAATTTTGACAAAGTTATGAACAAATGATTTTTTTATGCGTCCTTTTGTTTGAAAAGTTATTCCTCGAGAAATTAATTAATAAAAATTAATTATATGTCGTAGATATGTTCACAGATGACAATAAAGTAGTACAATAAATTTCTAAAAAACTAATAATTATTTATACAAAAATAAATTTGCAATAAGCATTTAAATTTAAGTCACTTCCTCCCATCGGTAGGGAAAAATTGTTTTTAAGCATTGTTCGAAATGTTATCAGTTATTTAAATAAAAAAGAAAATTTGGATACAATGAATTAGAAACTACTACGTAAAGTGCTTTTAATCATTCAATCATCAGCGCCACACGAAACCTGTTTACGGACTGAGATATTCATAATTTATATTAAACAAAATAAAGAATAGAAAAAATGTTTAAATTTATAGTGTGTAGTTCAATATTAAAAAAATATCAGCAGACTGGCGTAGCACGGACAGATTTATGAATATATAATGTTAATTATAATTTTAATACATTTTTATAGCATTCTTCGTGTTTTCTATAGAGAGCCATAAAAAATCTTCTGTAAAAGTATTTATTAATATTTATCATTTTTTATTAATTGACCGTCACGCCGAAAACTATTAATTACTTAATTTAAATCAAAGCTGCCGAGAAAATATTGTTGTCGCCACTGCAACTTTTACTGATTTTTTATCACTGGACATAAAATGTATATGCGTACTGGTTAATGACATCCCGTTATCAAATAATAGTAGTAATATATCTATACAATAATTTTGCCACTTCCTCCTCTGATAGTTTCATTTATAAAAATGATATTATTAAGAAACCATATAAATATCTAGGGCAGGGATTTCCATGATTGCCGTGATTGCCCTACTGAACGACGAAATGTATATTATTTACATTAGATAGCCATTTTAAAGATAGTCGCTAGAGGGATACAAGAACCATTTATGAGTAGCACGAACAGATCCCGATTGTACATCCTGGTAACTTCTGCATTTTTTCAGTGAACAATAGGTCTTTTTTCGATATTATTCTTGTCGTAAAGTGTACAGCACCATAAAGATTGAAAACCGACGTTTCGATCATATTTACATTGGTGTTGGGTCCGTTACCTTGTTTATATATGGTTTCGGATGCCCTTCAATGCTGACTGTTGATTTTCATGTTAGCCAAACCTGTTCTGGTAACCGTTATTAAGGCCCTCATAACCCTGCTTCTGTTTTAAGGCAATCTATAGATTATATAATAAGTATACTTCAAATTGATCTTCGTATCTTATAAATAACGTCAGTCACGAAATTAAATTTCGGATGGGGTTTCATATTTTAAAATCTTTCAGCCGTTTCAGTTGTATTGAAAACAATTTAATTTTTTCGATCTCTCGTTTGTTTTGGGTCCAGATTATTTAAAAATACTGATTGTCACGCATGTCACGAAATCAGCACATGACGCCCGCCATGAAAAGGGTAACGTGCGTTTGTCCGGAAATGTATATTGTTATAATTATATGTATAAATGGGTTTGGGTAGATATATATATATGTTAATCTCAGGTAATATATATTTATGTCACACCTCCAAAAATTCGCAGTCTTTACGTTCCGGTAAAGTAGTCGGAAAGGCGACGATTACACCACAACTGCGCTTTTGCGCATGTGCAAAGGGCGATCGAGCATTTTTTGCCGCCCACCGGCTTTTTATTTGCACGATCGGGAATTTGCATACAGGTGTGACAAAAAACAGTGAACATATCGCGGGTGGAAACGCATTGCATACACTGGGACGTTGTTGCGGACTCTGCAGAGTCCATGGGCGGTAAAAAATTTGCTACTGTTCTTCGGCGATAAATAGTTTTTGCCCCCTCGATTATCCTCGTCACCTTCGTTGCAATGACTTCGTTTCCGCCCTAGATACGTAATATAATATTTTGGATGATTGTCTGTGAAGAAAATGCAGGCAACTCTCCATGAAAGACAACGACAGCTGTTCCGAACAAAAATGTGATAGATTTCACGATCGATCAGATAGCAATGGTGACTGAATTGATCATCCAGAGTCTTCCGATTTATTAGTCTAAGATCCCACTGCAAGACTTGTACACTCATTAAGTTTTACGTATGAAGTTGATCTGAAATGAAAGACTGCTCGATTCTGTTTCAAAATCCTTAGGGTGCTTAACTTTTTAAGAGCTATTTTATTGAATATTTTTTTGTGAAAATATAAAAAAACAAGTTTTGTTAAAATTTCTTCGCTTATAAGTCTTGGGGATTAAATTTAATAACGTATTATTTGAGAAGCGGTGAAAAAAGGGTAAAAAACTGTAGCCTCGGCTCCGAAAGCCCGTTTTACTGGGAGCCACTCATAAAACAACAAAAATTTATGACAAACATACCACGTGTATAGGATGTAGCTGTAAAACTGAATGTTTGCTATAAATATATTAAAGAAAAAAGGAAATTAATTCGGTTTACTATAACATTGTTTTACAATTTTGTTCAATTTAAGGTGAATATTTACCATAAATATACATATGTTTTTTCTAAATCAAAAGTACTTATAATACTACAGTGAGAAATATTCATTTGTTAACCGTCAACATTTGGTATATTCTGACTGCAATATGCACGGTTTTGACAGATCGCGTCGCACAGTTTAAATTATTCATTGTGTCTTTGAGTCTGGTTATTGAAATTCAATAAAAACATATATTGTATAATATTGAAGGCAATATATTTTTAATTTATTATTCTCTTCACTGCAATGGTATAAATATGCACGTTGAAATTTCTTCAGTTGTCAAATCAAAGGATGTTTATTGGTGGGACGTAGTTTATATCAAAGACCGACATATGCACAGCAGCGATCATTCATAAAGGTGGTGATGGATCTTTCTACATAAGTAACATAAATCAAGATCTGTAAAGTTGTGAACGCACTATGTATTGTAAACGATGTAACTATCGATTATGCATTATAACTTTATTGTAACAGAATAAATAAAGATAATAAATGTAAGTTGTCTTTGCATGTATGTGTTTATGTGTAATAATGTGAACACATTGATACGATCCTACCAATGGATTACAATGTTTGAAAATTAAAAAGTATTTACTCTTCCTTCTGTCTGAATTTTACAGTATCGCATTTGAACTCGCAACCTTCTAAATCAAGATAACAAATTGAGGTTTCTTCAAAATCCGTTTAGGTTTTTACATTTTTATATTTTAGTTAACTATTTAGAATAGAAACAATTTTTTAAACGTAATATGTAGTCAGGATTTTTGTGTAATTTACACAATTAATAAATACTCAACTACACAATAGTCCAAAATGTATTGGAGGAGGTAACAATGCATTCATTTTATGATATTTGAATCCTTTTTTTTTGTAAATTTCGAATACTTTTAAATGAAACAAAAAAATTACTATTTTGAATATCGATATTGAATACATACCATGAATAAAAAATAATAAAATATTAAAATATGAATGCATTTCTATCCAGATTAAGTATTTGGGATAGGTATGAATGCACCTCTATCCTTATAAAATATAACGTTTGAATGCATTTGCATCCAAAAATAATATTTTATTGACAATGTATAACGTAATGGATTCTTGTACTTTACTTTTTAATTTAAAAAAATTGAAAATAATGAATACGAAATGTTGGTTTTGAATACATATGAAACCGAAAATAATAAAATGCTAAACCATTCTAACACTAATGAGGGCATCTTTATACTCCTGGTATCATAATTGAATGTATTTATTTTGAATCCAAAAATAATGTATCATTGAATTAAAAAAATATACTAAGTGCATGCATATCCCAAAAAAATTCTAACTATGAAATTTGGAATGCATTTCAATTACAAAGTAATGTATATTAAAAGTGCAAAATATATAAGGAGTGCATTTCAAACTCATAAAAATGCAGGCTGAGTTATTTTTGCACTAAAGATTATTGGAGGGCATAACATTTGTTTTACAAAAATTTTTTTATCCAAATGTATTCATCATCATGAACAACATTTTTCTTGATTTAAAAGCATTCAAGGTGGACAAAATTGGGATTGAAAATAAAGGCATTTTTATCCGTTGTGGATTACTGGGTGCTAATATTCCATCGCTTTCTGACAAACATTGTAATTTTGTTACCATTCGGTATATTCATAGAGAGAAGATATACTGGTGTACATTCTTAACGGATGCATTTGTAATAATGTTTAAATATTTATCTGAAATATGTCCCGCTTTTTGTTAGTTTTTTTAATGTTATTACTATTATGAAAAGATCAATCATCAATGTAAAGATTATAATATGAAAATGTGATCTAGAAAATTGATTGCCAGATATTTAAATTGAACAATTTATTCGAATGAATAATTCTAAGATATGGTTACAAAAGAAATTTAATTTGCGAGACCTAAAGTAGGTCCAACCACACAATTTTGTTCTGAACATAAAAATAATTAAAAAATTGACACATTGTCATTCTTTAAAACTAATTTTAATAAAATGTTCAATCTCTACGTTGTACCGACCCGACGTTGCCTGGAATATCAAATTGAACTGAAAAAGTTTAAAATGGTAATAAAGGTCTAAGACAAAGTAGATGAAGAAGCCTACAAAAACCTCTGGCCAAAACAGTCAAAAGAATGTACATTTGAAGTATTTCGTTTATATAGCTCGATATTCCATCCGAATCGAAACAAAGTGCACAGAATGAAACCAAAGTGTTAACATCAATAAATCAACCAAAATTTTTCAAACGCTAAAGTATAATATCAACGAAATAAGAATTTCTTGGTGAAATATTGTAGCCCTCTTCAAAATGATCTATAAAAAGGTATAAAATTTCGGAAAAATATAATATAATACAAATATAATACAAAATAAAACATCAAATACCATAAAAAATATAACCAATAATAAACAGAAAAATGTAAATAAAATCGAGATAATAAACATTTACAGAATACCGATAAATAAAAACCACAAGCATTTTTTAAAACCTTCTTTTAAAACTAAAAATTATTGAAATTAAACATTTTTTTGTATAAAAATTTTACCTTTTTATAGATAAATAATTCTTTCTTTCTTTTCTGACTCTTTCTTAAGTGAAATGTTCTTGATTTTTTTAGATAATTTTGAAGAGGGCTGCAATAAATGCCCGAAACGTCAATAGTGATAAAATCAAAAGTGATGTTCTTCCAGACATTTCCAGTAGCGCGAGATTCGAAAGAAATAAGTAAAACTTAAATTAAGACAAATAGTTAGCTAATTTTAAGAAGTAACAAAAAGAAGCCTTATTCGACTGAAAAGTAAACTTATTTTATTCTCTGTTTGTAAGAAATAAATCAGAAGGTGATGTTCTTTCAGATCTCTATAAACATCTGATCAAAGGCGAGGTTCTTCTTTAATATACTGCAAAGTTATACAAGTCTACAGTATAGCCTCTTTAAGGCTTGTGTTTTTTGCGGCAAGGTCCTAAATATTGCATTTTTAGATATTGTCGCCTTTCAGGACTTTTACAAACGTATACCTATATCATGTTCCCGTTTCATGCGGTTGCAGCCGACTTTTTAAAATCAGTACCTCCATTCCAGTGCACAATGGCAAAGCACAAGCCTGCAAAAAATACCATAATCCTTAGACATCGATTCTGTCCCGAATAATTAACATAAAATACATAATACTATATCATTCAGTATTGCATGCCCTGCGCAATGTAAAAAAATCCTAACTAGAATATAACGACAATATTCTAAGTTGTTTGTTATTTATGTAGCGCAAATAAAGTATGACATTAATGTATTTATCAATAAAGATAAATTTTTAATTTAAAACGATCATTGTGATTATTTTGGTTTGTTTAAATATACTTTTTGTAGCTTAAATTTATAGAGAAAAATAACGAGGCATAAGTATATATTTGACAAACATTCAAATATGCGATTGTTACTTATTTTCGAATTTTCGAAAAATTAAAAATTGTATCAATACATGTCGAAAAAATTCCTGGGCATTCTTTGACTCACTCTAAAACAAAAGTGTCCTTAGAAATTTTTCGCTAAAGTATATGTGTAAAGTATAGTTTTGAAAAAAAAATTGTTCATTTTGAAATAGAAATTCGTTGCTGCGGTCGCCATTTTTGAGTTAACATCGTACAATTTAGAATATATACCAGCGTAGTTTTTAAGTACAACTATCGAGTGCACGCTTCTAATATATTTTAGCTCTTTCAAAGCACGATATTCCATCGAAAACTCGATATTTGTAAGAAATGCGCCCTGGAAAAAACTTCTTTTTTTATTATATATACTAAAATCATAGATAAATTTTGAATTTTTTACAATTTTCTCTTCACCACTCGAAAGAGCGACCCCAAAAATGGTAGAATCTGGTAAGTTTGATTTTTTTCTAAATTTATTTCATACTGGAAATAAGCGTTGAAGTTGGTGTACATTTTCTGTGCATTTCGGCGTTAATGGGTTAATAATAATAATAATAATAATCACGTCTTTATTGGCAATTACAAAAACAATGCAGGATATAAATAATACAAAAATGCCAAAGGGCGAGCCACAGCAATTGCTGTTTTACAGACTGACCAGGATAACTGAGATTAATAACTTACAATAACAATAATGAATTCAAAATCAAATATGAACAAAATGTACTAACAAACACTTATTAAATGCAGTTTAGAAAATAATTCGAAAAATAATTGAGTATAATTTGATAAAACAATAGCGAATATTTTGTATATATATAATTTTCTAGTGAGTATTTTTTTAATTAATAGAAACAAAGAATTTTTGTTATTGTGAGATTTTTTTATATGTCATTTTGATTTCATTATACAAGAAAATTGTTTTCTTTGAAGACATAATATTTTGTGTTAAAATTCATTATTGACGAATAAGAAATATTATACACTATACTAATTCTAATGATAATAAAGATATGTTTACAAATTTAATAAAAAGTAGCTAAATATTTTGCAAAATAAATAATTAGTATGGGTGTCCTATTCGTGTATGACTTTCGCACTTAATACCTGAAAATGTTCTTTGAGAGGATTATTACAAAATACTTTTTTAATGCGCGCCGTTTAATTAAAAAATTAGTGGTTTGATCAAACCACGTATAGCTACGGATAATTATTACTATTATTGGTAACGATTATAGTTAGATTTTATACTCAAACTATTGAATTACGATTCCGATGGAATTCCCCTTGTATTCGGTTAATTACAAAAAGTTCATAATGCAGACTATTGAGTTCGCTCTTTACTACCGATTAAAGTGAATAGAATATCATTATGTCATAAATTTTCCTTATGAAGTCTAATAAATAACAAATATTTTTGTAAAAACGTGGTAGTATTTCGAAGCCGAATATTTTGCTAATGTAATAATTTACCCGTGAAAGCGAAAAATAATCTTTCTTAAATTAAGACAGATATATCGCAAGAAATGAATGTACTACCAAAATATACAAATTCATTTTATACCTCTACAACGCAGTCTGAGAAAGTAATGACAAATCGATTTGAGGGGTGAATATATAACGACTTCTATTTATAAGGAGCAAAATAACGAGGCACGAGTATATTTGTGAAAACATTCAAATTATTGGAATCAAAATACTGAAAAAATAACGCTTTAATGTTTTTCGCTGTTTTTTTGCGATTTACTTGAAATTGGGGGATTTTACGGGCTAAATGGACTTCCGATTCGGATTCAGCACGTGAAAATACATAGAAACCAGTAGGTCCGATTAAAAGTACATACCACGTTTTTTTGTGGGCCGGTGTAATTAATTGCACAGAATTTTCGATTAATTTTAACACTTCGGTGATCAAAAAAAGTATGTCACAAGTTTAAGTGGGGGTGACTAACATTTTTTTGGGGTTTCTAATAGTCCATAGAATTATGAAATCGTAAAACTAAAAGCGTACATGCAATATAAAAATTCTTCGAAATCGTGCCGAATTAAGGCATATTTTTCATGGAATTGGACATATATGTCCAAGTGTATGTTCAAACAATATGTTACTACAAAAACAGAATATGTTGGTTCAAAAAATCATAATTATAAAGGCTTTTCGAGTTTGTCTAACATCGTTAATATTTTCATTCACTTCAATAACTTTATAGTAATAAAAAAAACAAAAGTGATCATATTCATTTTAATGGAAAGACTTTTTATGTTTGGATGTACCGAAATGTTCCTCCATTTTTAATTGCTTAATTCTCAGTTATAATATGGATTCAGCTCACCCATCCTTAATTGCATATTTTTGTAAAGTTAATCAATTTCAGTCACATTGCAGAAATTATGGAATTTCTTATAAAATATGAGAAAGAATTTTAGTGATCTTTAATTTTCACCTACTTTGGCATATTTCTTAATTTCAAAGGTACACATTTTATCCCTGATAGAAATGTTATCTAGAAACAACCCAGGCCCTGGATAGTTTTTAGAAACTTTTTCTAGGATCCCGGTAGGAAAATCTGTATAGATTTCGTCTCGGTTTGAGGACGCCCTGCTGAGACTGAATCTTTGTACGGAGTTTGGACAAATTATATCAAATATCAATTTTTGTTACATTTTGAAAATTGATATAATTTAAACTAGTTTTAATGGATACCTTCAATATGTGCATGGGACAACACATTTTCAGGAGCAGTGTAATTAAATTTCTAATTTTACGATTTGGAACTGATGTAGATATACAAATATCGGGAAAAATCGATATCGAAATGATCCAGAATCTATGTTGACTCTTATGATTCAATAAAATGTTTGTATATTTCCAGATTCTAGCCGGAATTTACACGGTTTTTTTACATAGATTATTCCTCCCAGGCACTGTATATAATGTGGAGAAATTAAGGGAAATTTCTACCCGGGATACTTTTATCTAATGTGGTGTATTTTGTATATTCACATATAATTCCAGAGTGTAATTATTTAACCCATTAAGTCCCAAAAAGGCAAAATTAGTATCTTACGTTTGAGCTCAGGAAACTTTGTGAGATAGTAAGAAAATCTTTTGGAAAATATCCAACCCTACTATTTTCAGGTACGCTCTACGAAAAATTCTTATTTAATCAAAAATGTGGGTGACAAGGAAATTTTTTTTACTATCGCAAATATGCACAAAATTGCAAAAAACATCTAAAATTTTCAACCAGCTTTGGTTTTTTATTGTACGATCTTTTTTAACAAAATGGCGGCCAAAAAACGAAAGCTAAAATCAAACTTTAATTTCATTACTGTTTTTGACATTTTTTTTTAATTGGAATTTTGTAAATTATTCAATTATTTCAGTAAAAATGTACTTAAATATAATATAACATAATATAATTAATTAAAATAACAATAAAAAGGGTTAAATAAGAAAAATAATGTTTATAAAGTCGTTTTTTACGGTTTCTCGTCATTATTTGAATATGAACTAATGTAATAATCTGTGAATATCGTTGAGTTTCGAAATATTGGTTTGCATTTTGATATTTTCAGAACAAATCTAATCATTTTTCAATTTTCATCTCTTAGCCGTAATTTGTTTTCTTGAACAACGTTGTCCGATACATACTGCGTGGAGGTCGATGAATTCAAGTATCATCTTCTTTTTTTTGTTTTTTTTTTAAACCGAAAAAACATTATTTTTCGTATATTTTTTATAGTTATTTTTAGAAATAATATTATATTTAAGTTAATTTTTACTGAAATAATTGAATAAGTTATACGATTCCAATGAAAAAAAAGGTCAAAACAATTATTAAAATGAAAGTTTGATTTTCAGCTTTCGTTTTCTGGCCGCCATTTTGTTAAAGAAATCGTAAGATAAAAATCCACAGCAGGTTGAAAAGTTTAGATGTTTTGTGCAATTTTGTGCATATTTGTGACAGTAAAAAAATGTCCTTGCACTGAAATTTTGGATTAAATACAAATTTTTAATAAAAAAATTGTTAATAAACAATTGAAAATCAAAGTTTTTAAATTTTTAACCCATTCTATCGTGTAGAGCATACTCAAAAATAGTACGATTGGATATTTTCCAAAAGATGTTCTTACTTTTTCACAAAGTTTCCTGAGCTCAAACGTAAGATACAAATTTTGCCGTTTTGGGACTTAATGGGTGAAGTAAAATAACATACAAATGGCCAAAGTAATCTCATGTTTAGCAAATTAATAAGTTTCTGTCTCCATTATCGAATGTAAATAAAAATCTCTTCAGTACTACTTAATAATTAAGCCATTTGCACCCTTACGATATAAAACTTAAAGGTTTCTGAAAATTGTCCTTATATTTAGACCGATTCGTATAGTTTCAAGGGAAGTTATGATGTATTAAAATTGTTTTTAATATTATCACACGCATTCAACTCTGCTGATAATATTATTCTTGTGAAAATTAGAATAGTACCATTCTATAAATGTAAACACGCTATGTCTAAGTCTATCCTGTTTGGAGTACTAATTCAATCACTTCAAATTTACTTCAAAAACTTTAAGATAAGTTAATTTCTATTGTAAAATACGAATCATTGTGTTTTTATTTATTTATAAATTTAACCTGTCTCGGAAGACAATGATGGTGTCAAATTAAACATATTTACTGACATATTATCAGGTTGTTGTAACAAATATTATGTGGCAAAAATCTTCAACCACTCAGACTTACAAAAGTTTCGCGTGTATTAAAGTAAATATTTATTTGAATAATAAAAGATTTACTTACCTTAAGAAAATTTGTTTCTATTTTTAACGAATTGTTTTTAGCATATTTGACTTTCTTTATAAGATAATATTTCCTTGTGTCATGTGAATATTGACTTGCGATTATTCAAATAAATATTTATTTGAAACTACAACATATGTTTCTGCCTAAATTAAATCCTGTATAAATGTTACATGTATACTAGTCTGCAATGCTTTGGTTCTCTGTTGAAAAGGGTATCGATCGACAAAAAGTAAATAGTTATAAACATGGGAAATAAAGTCCCCATTCGATCATAAAATTATTTTTCGCTTATAATAATGAATCACTATTTGTAATAGGATATTACCCGTGACGAGCCTGCTAGCACCCCCAACAGGCAGGAAATGACTAATCCCAAACGATTTCACGCAAGGAGTGATGTATCGCCCAAAAAGTTGTTGACCTCTCTAATTTTCATATTTACTGTTTAGTACCACTTTTCTTTCATAATTATTATTAAATATCTAGTTTACGATAATCTTAAAGTACAATAATCAAGAAAATAAAAACAAAAGAGAGTTGTCATTTAGGAACAACTTTTGTATCTTTAATTTTACAGAATAATGGTAAAATACATTAGTTATTTCTTGCGATAAAGATATTCTAATTTTTATACGAATAATTTAATTTGCGACTACCGTAATGAAGTTTCAGTCCCTTCATGCGCACGGCGTCTTTTTTTGCAAGGAACGGTTCGTTTGATTTATTGGTAGACACAAAATCTGATGTGTCATGGTGTTATGTTAAAAAATAGTCGGCTTTTTCCTATCTATTATTGACTATCTTTGAGCATTTTAGATAAGATGATAAATGAAGTAGATCTAGACGCTTTGTTCTTTTAAATGGCATTCTAATAATCTTTAGATTATTTTGTAGTTAATCCATTTCCATAGTCATATACATATCGTTGAATAATTGTTCTTCGATGATTTTATTATTTCCTTGGGGGGTAAATTTTGCTGCATCAGTAAAACTAAATCAATATCTGTGCTATCTAATGCGTTAATAAACGTTTAACTTCCAAACTGAATTTTAGACCAGATTTTTTTTAAAATTTGTATATGTGTGGAATCAATCCAAAACTACACTGAATAAAATTCTTAGTTGCTCTGATACTTTTTAACTATTGAAAGTAAACTACCGGAATTTTATAGGTTATAGTCACAACCATAAAGGAATTAAATCAACAAAAAATATAGTTATGGAAATTACATTTTGGCAGTTAATTCTACTACATTTAAAAATATTTTTTAGAGTGTAACTATCTAGTACACTAAAAATTATTTTACATGCTGGAGCGATATATTTTTAATTGAATTAAGCAGAACTACATTTTTAATCGATTTAACTTCTTTACGGTAGTAACTGCAACTTTTCTCTTTAAACGTATTGAACTACTCAGTTAAAAAGTAGTCCAATCAAATAACAATTTTTCTAGAAATTTTGTAAAGTGGAATTATTTTCAGTGCAGCTATTGGCGGTTGCTTTTTTCTTATATTAATGCATGCCTTTTTGAGTTTTATGCATAGCATCGCATTTCTTGAACCCCAGTTATTCGGAATACTCTTTTGTTTACAGGAAAAGTAATATTAACTTATAATAATAACTTTTAAAAATAGTGAAATTAACAACACCAACAAAGTTATACTATCAAAAAAAAGTATTTCTTTTAACTACTCCCGACTCAACTTTTCAATGGTAGTTTTGAATTTGTCAAGTAAATTTTTTTTTAGTGTATGAATAATGTAAATGAAACCTTATTTTATTTTGTTGTGCTTCTAATTATTATTGGTATTCTTTATTAGTTCGGTAATTAGTTGCATTTGGACCATAAAATTTTTTCTTTAAAAAAAGTTCTGTACACATGGCATTTTCAGTAACTTAACAAATTATTTCTGCTAATTAAAGCAGTATATTTTTATGTTAAAACAGCGTAAAATAAATATAAAGTATATGTAAATCATCTGAATCATGGTTTGAATGTTTAAATTTGTTTTTCATGAATAATGTATATGACATTATTTTATTTAACCCCTTCGCTGCGGATGACAAAGATCTTTGTTATTTTGGGACTTTTCTCTGATTGGGCGATAATGCAAATCTTTGTAATGACATAAATTAGTATAATGAAGTCAATAATATATCCAATTTAAAAACTTGACCATTTCTAGCCAGCCTCAGGTATACCGAACAACATGCCGTTGTCCTTTTTCAGAAACATGTTGTTAAAAAAAGGATACAAGTTCTTAAAATATGTTGTTTTTACGATTTTGTAAAAATCTTTGTTATGAGCTATGTCGCTCTATTAGGTCAATTTCTGCATTACAAATTAATGAAATCGTTTGAAACTTGCTACTCAAGGGTTTTCGTGGTCGCCGATTGCAAATCTGATGATATATTTTGAAAATTCAAAATGGCGGATCCAATACCGCAGGTTAATGTTAGCCTTCCCCCGTTAGCTTCGATATACAATATGTACTTACATACTTTAATACGAGGAGGTTCGAGAAAGATCTTCAAAGTGCAATTTTTTTCTGTTTTTATATATTTTTGTTTAAAATTGTTTTTAAAATAAAAACTGTAACATATTGAACTCTAGAAATCAGTGTTTTTTCCCCACATGTAACACGATAACTCAGGAGTACATAACAAAATTTTGAAATTTACACGGAATAATCTGGATAGATAATAAACTCTGTAAAATATCTATAAAAACTAAAAATATAGATTTGTAGCTGCAGAATCGAAGAAGTTTTTGATAAAAATACAAAATTCGGTATGAATATTCTATAAATAATCACGAGAGTGTTTCTATTGCCAACCTGCCACGAGCAGCATTATTGACATATGAAAAACCAATTGCCGTAGTATTGTACATGCAAAAACTGATATAAGATTCGTAATCAATTCGAATTTTGATTAAGACGTCCGCCATATTGAATCCGCCATTTTGAATTTTCCAAAAATGTAACTTCAGATTCGTAATCAGCGACCCCGAAAACCTCTGAGTAACAAGTGTCACTCGAAATGATTGGTATTTAGAAAATTTGCCCGCAATATTGAATCCGACATTTAAAATTTTTGAAATCTGACTTCAAATTCGTAATCGGCGTCCCAAGAAACCCCTATACACCAAGTTACAGTAAAATCTAACCAATTTTTTTCCCTCATTTTGGGCACTTTTTGTGAAATTCTAGCCGCAGCGAAGGGGTTAAAAATGATTTTTGTAATAATATGTGTCACACCACGAAAGAAATTCAACTGAAAAAATCAATTTCGGAGTTGAGCTGTAAAGGTCTATTAATATTAAATTGATATGAACTTACCTTCTCCTTGGTAACTGCATGACGATCAATATAATTATAAAAATAAAAAAGATAATTGTAGTCGTTAGAAGAAAAAGGAGGTTCTGGATTTGCATACGAAACCAATTTATTCATTGTTTTTCAACAATAACAATGCATCGTTTCGTTATTAATTACTAGACATTCGTCATTATAGAAAAAACAACTTTCATCACAATCATCGTCGCTTCTGTAGTCTTTATCGAGACTCCGTAACATTGAATGTTTTACGCAACCATTTTTATTATCATTTTATATCGTTATATACTGTAAAAAAGTGTTCAGCATCAGATATTACTTTGTGAGTCGGAGGTTGTTTCGTAATTGATCCTATGAAACGGAGTCATTATTTTTTCAAAATAATTTTCTTCGGTTAGGGCAGGTGGTGTCAACGTGCAGGGAATTTTCAGACGATTCACGATTCGAGAGGATTAACCCAATTCTTGCCAATAGTTTTTTGTTTCTATTGTAACCATAAAACTAAAAGCACTTTCGAAAATCAATTACATATTTTAAAAAAATTTCTTTATTTATGAATTAAGTTTAGTAGACATGAAAATAAAAAAATCCTCATAATTTCAATTTGGCGAGCAAAGGGCTAAAGTGGGAAGGGAATCGGGTAGACATACACAAACACAGGGAAATTTTATAGATATATTTATTGAGTACTTAGTGTGTAAGAGTATAGAATATATGTATACCTTACTTGTTAAATATTACATGGTAATATATTTATATATATATATGTATATTTATATATATATTCATATTTATACCGACGCGTAGTCATTAAAATAAACCTGCCGTGTGTTTTACACGTGTTGTGTGTTTTTTTTTGTGTCTTCCGTGTTTTTTGTTGCGAACGTGTGGAATTTTCGTCTATGTACAGTCTTCGTGATGCTACAATTATATTTACAAATTTCACGAGTTCCTCAGAATTCGCGCAACGAATCGACGTTTTCGAAAAAATCACAGATCAGCGAGTCGAAAACTCGATTCGCTACCGGAACGTAGGGTAAAAATCGTACCTCGAATATGTACAGAAAAAAATCCGGCAATCGAGATTTTCGAAGCCGGAAGAACGTAACGTTACCGCGATAACTATCGATAACACAATTACGTAATATGTATTTATATATTAGACTCTGTTTCACTCTCACATTCGCGCAGCTTTTAAATCCACTCACTTTTCAAATTTTGGACTCACTCGTTCATTTTGACTCATTCTCTCTAGTACTCACAGTGCTACACGATAGTTTTTTTACGAAGTATTGCTTTCTTAACCGCTTTTTTTTATTTCGAAAAATCTCACCGTAATATCGGCGCAAAATCAAGGAAAATTCGAATGGTTTTGTCGACGGACGACTTTGCAATTCGCAATGAAAAAATTGTAGGTTAGGTTCAACCTTAAATCCTGATTTCATCAAGCGATTGCCTGACTTGATGTCGTTGATGTCGATCAGTCGAGCGTTCGATTGAAAACAAAAATTTCCAGCGACAAGCGTAAATATACATTTCGAGTACAAGACTAATTTCATCTGCTTATTTTTGAAGTCGCTATTATGATGCTGTTTCTTTTTCTCTCTCCCTTTTTTTCGCGACGAGGTCGTGGAAACTTCCCGCGAATGTAATGAAATCTACATCTTTAAGGATTATTTCGTACGATGAGAAACGAAAATTTTAAATATTTTATACGTGGAAAATCGTTGAACAAACAAAAATACAAAAGATTATAAGAAATTATTTTTTATAGTTTACAGCAAACTACACGTAACCGGAAAAATAAAAAAACGTAAAGTACAAAATTATAAAATTTTCATAAACTATACAAGTTACAAAGGATGCTAATGATAGTGTAATTTTGTTAGTCTTTTGAATAAAAAAAATATGAATAAACATAGAGAAAATGACCTTCGTTTACGGCTATACACAGTAGGATATGTACAGCTTGATTATCGATTATACATTTTCTTATAAATTGCTTTGCGCAGCGCTACAAAATTCTCTCCGTACTCTTTTGTCATCTACTATAATGTACGTTGCAGTTATGATTATGTATCATTAGCTCATTGTACACCTACGAGGAACACAATGTGGTGCAGCGCCGTGGCTCGCACGTTAGCTCGTTTCTTTCACTTTCTATGGTTTTCCTCGAGATTTTTCTAAGTTTCCAATAATCATAAACATCGATTCCATACACGTTGACGCAAATGTATTCCGATTATGCATTCGTTTCGATACAATTCTGCCATTACGATTTACTTTTTTGGGACGAGGAAATGGACGCGATTTTTCCGCGACGAATCTCCATAAATATTTCAGAATCATTTACGCAAAATAAAGAAAAAAAGTGGATGGATCAGCGATAAGACGCGAGACGTAAATGCTCCTGAAACGTCGATGAAGAATTCTAATGCCTGACTTGAAAAAACGTTTTCGTCGAAACGACAATAAATTTTGATTTTGCGAGGAAAAATCGAGTCCTTTCAGAGACAGACACGAGGACGTTCACCGACGACGACGACACAATTCAAAAAATAATTCTTGTATTCGATATTTTCGCTTTTATTTTTCACGGTAGAAAGATAGGCTGGGGCATTTTCGTACGATCATAGCAATAATATCTGTGGTATTACCATTTTACTACTTATTCGTTAATCGTTACTTCATTATCGTTATTATTATTTTTTCCCTTTGGACAATTTGCTCAACTTAATGAGACGCTATTCTCCGCGAACTTTCGACTTTTCCCCTTTCAGCGACTCGCTTTGCTTCGACTACCTTAGAGTTAAATCGAGTCTATTTACAGTTCCTTCTCGAATTTTCCTTGCACCTTTACGATACACAAACTACTCGACTGATACTCGCGAACAGTTCGGCTTTTCCCGCATCTTCGACGCGAAACAAAAGGATGAGAACGCGGGAAAAGTCGGTCTGTACGTTAGTACTTGTTTGTGTATGTTTTCGTGTTTGCGTGGGTGTATGTGTGTGAGTGTGTGTAACTTTTACATATAAAAAAGCGTTATCGACAGTTCCACTCGAATCTTCACGATCATAATCCATACATAATATCTACATGTACAGTTAATTGATTAGCCGTATTTACAAGTTCGTCTTATACGCGTTCGCTTAAATTAAATCGCTACGTTCACCTAAAATCGCGTCTTTTAAAAATATCTGCTTTCTTCTTTTCGCGACTTGCCTTTTTTCTTACGTCTCTTTCGCTTTTACTCGCTCTCTTTCTCATGCTCGATGCTCATTTCTGTCTTTCTTTTTTACATGCGGCAAAATGCCTTACTCATCTGGACGAAACCTTCGCATTTTACACTCCTTAGACCCTGTGTTATGTGCGAAAAATGTTAGGCCACAACTCGATCCTTCGGTCGCGATTTTTTTCAGCGCTTTCGCCTCTACAACAAAACAAGCGGTTCGTAAAAACTGTCCCTAACTTTTCTCGTTTACCGCTCGTATAGTGTAAACCTTCGACTAGCTTAATTTCGAGTCATTTTCGCGACACTCGTTTTCTCCGTCGTCTGCCTTTTATATTTCGCTCGAAGTGATTCTCTCTTCCGCGGTCTTTAATTGACAGTTAAGGTATCTTTTCATCAGATGCTTAGGTTAGGTTTGATTTTGTTTTCGCACAGTTCACGATTCGTTTTATCACATTCATTAATTTTTTTCAAAGTCTCGATTTCATCGATTGTTTGTCTGTTTCGATTTTGTTGTTAAGATCAAAGTCGTATGCGTTTTACTATCACATTCCACAAATATTTATGTTAGGTTTTACCTATATCCTTTTATCTTCGATTATATTTACGCAAAACGGCTTTAACTTTAACAACATTTAGCTGCGTACCGTGATAAGGAAGCTTAATTTAAGGACTAAGCTGTTAAAGAAAGCTTCCTCAATCATTGTACATAACCTCGGGTGTCGTTTAAAAGGACCTGTTTCATTTGACAATCCAAGTGATGGAAATTTAAATGAATTTTTTTTTTTAACAAAAAGGTACCTTCAGCTATCCACGGAAGAGAAACCTGTTCACAATCATAATCTATAAATGGCTGAAGGCAAGAACGGAGAATCCGCGTCGCGAACTCGAAGCACGCACTCGGGCGCACAGACTTGTCACTTTCCGAGGCTTCAACAGTCTTCGCGAATCCTAGAAAAGTTTTTTAAGATAACCCCGAGCCTCACCGCTCGGGAGGATGCCGATCGTCGAATGGATCTCACTCGTCGAAGTCGTCCGGGAATCACGAATCGTGTCGATGCACCCTTCCTCGTCGGTTATTGCCACTCTTTCTTCGCTTTCGTTTCGTGTCTCTGGTAAATGCAACATTACCAGGATCATCAGCCAGTTGGGGATATCGGTGTACACTGTGAATGTCAACGCCTTCGTAGCCGTCAACGATACCACGACTGATGAGTTCGTCTTTTTCTTCTTTCGTCCAGTCGCCCCGGCCTTGGAAGCCAGTGGCTACCAGCTGCTTTTCGATTTCCCATGCTCGTTCAACAGCTCGCTTGTGGGCGTGTTTCAAAATTCGATGTCGTTCTTGCTCTGGATCAGCACCGTACCTAATAACAACGGCTGCGTCGGGACTATGTAATCTCAGTTCTTTGTAAGTAGCGGAGCCGTGCTCGGTAGTCTCATGGGTAGATACGTTGAACATTCCTCCAAGTCGACGAAGTTCTTCCATGTCATCTCGGATTTTGAGGACATTATCTTTTACGAAGTAGAATACATCTTGGTCGTGAACACTGAAGTGCAATGGCAGGAAGTACGAGTTGTTGATGACGGAAGTGACAACATCTTGGACTACACTATTTACACCGTCTACAATACTGACTAATGCTCGACCGCCAACTCGAGATACCAGAATTCCTTCTCCGAAGACAGCTCTACGATGGGCCACTCTGGGTAAAAGGTTTCTCGTTTTCGGCTCCAGTTTCAATAGTGGCTTAGGCACGAAACCTAAATCCGAGAATTTCTCATGCACTCGATCCACTATGCATTGAAGGCCAGACATAACACCAAAATCTGGAGACAACTGAGGTGATCTTATAGTGGCAGAAGGTTGGTAAACCATTTGTTTGGTATACTCTGAACCGAGCATCAACGAAATGTCATAACCGTAGAGCTTCAACCAACTTGACAGATCAGTCATATATTCGACATTCTGTTTCAGATTAATAGGATCATTATTATGGAAACGATAGATAAAGATGTCTGTGGGAGTAGTTAACTCATTAGCCATCTCTTCCCAAGCTGGTGTCATCCATTGACCAACAGTCGGATCGTAAAGTCTCTTGTTGAGATAAATTAATTTTGTATTTGGATCAAACAATCCACCATAGAAATCTATTGGCAGGTAGAAGTCGGGATTTGTATCCTTGATGATCTTACCAAATGGTGTTCTTCGCATCTCTTTGTAAAGATTGCCATTGGTATCAAACAGAGCCAAGGGAGAACCATTCTGGTCAGTAGCAACGTAGAAACGTTGTTCTGAGGTTTCAACAGTCATCAAGAAATCACGTGAATCGTATAAGAATCTGAAAGTCTTTTGTGTCTTAGGGAAATGAAGATGAGTTATCAGATCTGGAGTTCTAGGATTGGCATAGAAGAATTGCGTGACATTGTCGTGATCGTCATTCCACGCTACTAACCTGCCGCGGTCATCGTAGTAGTACCAGATTTGGAACTTTTTGTGTTCTGCGGCATGGATCAACTGACCTCGAGAATTATAGCGATATTTGTGTTCACCACGGATTACAACAAAGCCACGTTGATCGTAAGAGTTGAATTCAACGTCGCCGTATTGTACTACTCGGTCTCCGCTATCGTAGCCTAGAGCAATCTTTTCCTTATGTTCCATTACACCAATGACGTTGCCATTCTCATCGTAAGCATACTGCCAATTAATATCAGTATCAGCGACTTCTAGGACATGGCCATCCGCATTGTATGTGATCTTATCCATTCTGGACCATTCCTTCTTCTCGATAGATTCTTTTCCTATCATCAGTTTTCGCATCTTGATGCGGTTCCTGTTATCGTATTCAAGCTCCATGCGGAAAACATCGATCGATCGGATGTTCATTAATATAGTCTTGACACGACCATGTTCATCATAATCTGTTACAGTGAAGAATTGTTTGCTACTGTCCTGCATCACGGAACGATTGAAGAGATTTCGGTAAATTCGGAGATCGTTAACACCTTCCAGCACGCCCAGATTTTGGTCGTATTTCAAACGTATTGGCTGCAGTTGTTTGCCATTGATGTCAACATCAATTCCGGAAATACGAGCATTTCCATCGTACTGGTAACGATAGTGGGCATTATCTAATCCACTCTTGCTGCCGTATTTGATCTTCTCATCCTTTACAATTCCGGCGTGGTATTTGTAGTCCACTCGAATTTCGAAGTTTGGTTCATTAATGTCAATGCTTCTTACCAGACTCGTTGTTTCTTGATAGGTATAATGAATCGATGATAGACCTAAAATTGAAAAATTCATTAGTTTTGAAAATATTAAATTATCGAATTACATTCCACAATTTACAAAATTAACAAATTGATAAATAAAATTTTTAAATGTTTTACCTGCAAGAATAGTCTCCAATTTTCCAGTATGATCATAAACGTAAGCGACTTTGCCACTCTGGTGAGGATACACCTTCGCCAAAATCTGACCGTCATCGTTATAAAGAATTTCGTAAGGATGTCTGTTCATCGGCGAGTAATATTGGTACTTGTAAAAACCAAGCGAAGTTTGTAACGAGAAAGCGTGAATGTGACCTCGAGGAGTTGTCAAGGACTGTAATGCACCTGCTTCATCGTATTGTAATAGGTAATCGCTTCCTCTTGGTGTCGTTACTTTTAGTGGCAAACTGCTGAACATATCCTTGAATGCGTATACCATGGAGGTTCCATCACTATACTTTATTTCATATAATCTTCCCGCTCGATCAAATCCGTAAGTTTCACTGATATCGCCCCAAGTCCAGCTGGTCAGCCGACTAAATCTGTCGTATTCCAAATCAACACCAGCGAATATTCCATCTCTAGGGCCCCATTTAACTGGTCGGGCAGTTCTGTCATATGTGACATTTAGAAGTTCCACTCGGTCATCTTTAAACACTGCTACGGTATTGGTTTCTCTGTCGTACTCCAAAGATAAGAGAACTTCTCCATTAACCTTTAGTTTCCGTCCAACTTGAGCAACAGCCTTCGAAGAACCACGGTTTTTGTTACCCTGAACTTTCCTTAGGAAGTACCTCCATTCGAATCGGTTTGCCAAATCACCTGCGATCTCGGTTCTCTGTTTAGCAGGTACCGGGCAACTTTCTCCAAGCAGAGGTTCAGTTTCCGCAAGAATTGCATATGGCATTGTGTCGGTGCTTACAGAGTGTGACCATGGCATCATTCGTCCGACGCTTCCATCACCGAGGACAGTAGTTCTTTGTTCAGCTTCTCCGATTTTAGTTACAACTGATGATCCCTTGATCAACATAGATACGGGTTTCCTATTGTTTTGACCAATCTTAACAGTTGCTCCCTTTAAGCTCAAATCGAATGTCAAGCTGGTAACTTTTCCGGTCGGCGTTACTGCTGTTGTCAATCTTCCAAATTCATCGTAATTGTAAACGAAACTTCTGCCAGTAGAGTCCAGTTTTGATTTCAGTAGACCAGTTGGGCTGTGATACTCAAAGGTAACATTGTAATTGTCGGGTGTACTAAGTTCATGCAACATTTTCATCCTGGACATTCTCAGTCGGCATTTTTGTCCTTTGGTATTTTCGATGGAATTTACATGACTGCTGTAATCTCGGAGTAGGAATACTTTGTTGCCAGCTGCATCGGTAACTGTACTCAATTTTCCGTTACTGGTATTCACGTTATATGCAAAGAGATAAACTGTTTCTCCAGTAAGAATATTTTTCGTTGCAATATGTTGGCCAAAGCGATTGAATACGTATATTTCTTGCGTATCTGGTGAATAAAGTTCATATTCCCTAGCTCCACTTGCGTCTGGAATACTCGCCATGACGGACCGAATTCTATAATTTGCTTGGTCACCGATATGAACCACGCCATCTGGAGAGACAGCCACTGCAGATATAGTGTTGAATTTAGATGTTGACGCCAAGTAATGGTCCGCTTCGAAGCAATCACAGCCTCGTTCCAAACAGTTGCACTTAGATTCAGCTCCAGCATATGGGGAAATTTTACCATCAGTGCCTATAACTCTCACTCGATTGATTCTCTGGGAATCACTTTCTGCGATGTATAGGTTTCCGGATGGTCCGAATGCAATGCTCTGCGGCATAACGAGAGTAGCATGCGTTGCAAGTTCAGTATCAAACGTTGATGATGGTGAAGCGCAATGAAGCGGTCTACCGGCCACAACTTTCACTCGACCGTCTGGAGCAAGTTGAAGTACCATGTGATCGTCTATTACGTGCAGAGAATTGTCCAGTGGGTTGATGGCAAGTTCGGTCGGCCAGCGTAAGTGAACTTCTTCCACATTTAGCGTTCCTTCACAAGGTATCGGCTTCCAGTGAGACTTGTGCATGTGATTACCGATTATGGTTGTAATAATGCCGTCGCGATCTACCATGCGAATGTTGGTACCATCAGCGAAGTAGAGTACATTATCAGCAGATATAGCCACACCCTTAGGATATGCAAGTTTTGCGTCCCGAGCAAGAGCACCATCTCCACAATGGGCTTCATCCCCTGGAAGGCAACGTTCTCCGGATCCAACGACCGTTTCCCAATTATGCTCAGGGTCAGAGTATTCATTCGTGTCGCGTACTCGAATGATTTGATGGGATTCTGGATCCGATATGTATAACGAACCATCTAGAGGACTCAATGCTATGTGGTAGCGGTAGGAGACTCGAGTTACGCTGTAAAAAGAAGAAAATAATGTTTAGAACGATGCTTGTTAAATATTAGAAAAGTAACTAGTTTATAAAACTTACTTTAATCGAACAATAGTCTTGACGGTTCCATCAACAAGAATCTTTCGGATAAGGTTGAAGTCACCAATGAAAATTGATCCATCGGAGGCAGTAGCAAGGGCAACTGGTGCTAAAAGTCTTTGTTTCGTAGCTTGTCCATCACAATCAGTGAAACAATCCAGTGGCCTTTGATGACCATCTCCCATTGATGTTAAAATTACTCTAGGCTTGTGTTTCAGATATATGTTTGAACCGTCTCCTTTTTGTAGAATTCCCTCGTGGAAATTGTACCGATGATGGATATCCAAATTCCACCCACCGACTTCAGAAATTGACATATCATGACCACTAAGTTTTGTCGTCTGCACATCCCAGATGATATCTTTGCAATCGCTGTATTCGTAACCGACTTTCACCATGGCAGTGGTGACACCATAAACTCGTTGACGGTACACATTCAATCTATTCCAGGCGTACGTGAATTTTATGACCGGGTCGGCTTCGAATGTTTTTTCGAAAAGAATTCCTTCAATGGTGATTCGTAGATGAATCAGGTTCAGCGATTGTGGAATAGTTTCCGGTGTGAGTTGCAGTTGAATTGTCGACAGATATCCGGTAGCTCGAGAACTATGGTACACAAGATTTAGGCCAGTACCAGGGATTTGTAGGCTTTCTTGGACTACTTGCGATTCGGCAAGAATTGCAGACTTATCAGGACAAGCTCCTTGGAATCCATGTTTCCAGGTAGCAAGTACTACTGGCTTCATAACGTCGTAATCATGTGCTGCACAAGCATGCGGCACGTTGACCACAGTTTTCTCATCAGCTGTACTCATCACGATCTTGTCGATTATTACAACCTTAAAGAAAAGAGTTATGAAATAAAAATCTCGTAAATGTAATTATCAATAAAATGTCAAGTAACATTCTTGAAAGGGGTTTCAGTCTGGGAACATATTTTTAAAAAAAATGTCACCAATTTTTAGGGCAGTAGATTCTTGAAAGAGGAAAAATCGGAGTGAACGAAATTGACGCGCGAAGCGTTGCATTGCATATTTAATCTTACCTCGTTCCAAGGGACGAAGACGATGTGACTTTGCGGCTTGAAGGGCGATCTCCCGAACTGGAGAGTGACGGCCCCACCGCCGTTGACGAGGAGGTCGAACCAGCCGTCGTCCCTCGTCAGGGTGAAACCTTCCTGCGCCGTGCTCGTACTGACTCGCACACCCATCAATCCCATCCCCAGGGACGTGACGACGTGACCTCGCACCACGGCTGAACGGCTGCAGAAAGTCACGAAGTAAATTAGCGAGGGTTCTTCTCCCTTAGTGATGGACTTCTAAGAAATTCGCTTGCACAAATTTATATACGTCTACCAAAATCATTCTACGATTTTTAGGTCAAGTGTGCGCAAAAACCTTCATGAAGTACTTCCATGGAATATTTACATGAAAGCAATATTAATCATTTTCATGTAAAATATTCCTGAACTGGTATCATGAAATACAATCATGAATTTATTTAGTATGATCATGCATAATTTTAATCAACTTATATTTAAAATACTGTCAATTGTTGAATAAATAAGAAAAAATGTCATGAATGTTTTAGAATCCGAGTTTTCAATAACCACGAATTAATCAGCAATGAGAGTACACAATTTCTAGTAAAAACATAACCTAAGTTTCATGTTTAAAATCACGTTTTTGTTCGAAATAACGAGTAACACAAGTTTTTCGGAAGCTCAACAAAAATGGCACGGAACACAACGTAGGATTGAAAAATGAACTAAACCATGCAACGAGAACGACTGTACGTTTTGTGGCGTGAGGAAAAAGACGAAAAATACGTTCTCTAATTCTATTTTTTTCTTGGTAAATTGCAAAGACAATTTAAACGTATTCGACCTTGACAAACACATATGATGGTTTCGAATGCGGGATTGACGTCACGAATGCAGAAAACATAGAAACATAAAATGTAGCAGTTGCAAGCCATCAAGTTTTACTATTTGCTTGCACACGCTACTTTATAACTCAGTTTTCAAGAAACGAATAAAAAACATAAAACTGCTGCTCAAAACTAAACACAGAACCAAAACAACATTTTAACTTCGACGGTTTTACTAATTTCTTTTTATGAGCGAAAATTGTTTACGAACACTTCGTGCTCATTTCGCCCAGTTTTTCTTTTTTGGTCTTACCTTGTATTGAAGTGATTCCAGAACACACTGATCGAGCAGCACGGACAAAACAGAGCCCAGTTAGAACGATTGTGTTTAGGTGACATGAAGAAAAAGATTTAGAAAAGAAGTTGAAGTGAAGGTTTACTGAATGAATGGAAAAGAAAGGATGTAGTCATAGATTATGATTCTATGACGTATGATTGATCAAACAGTTTAAATAAATTTAAGTGTTATTAAAAAAATATTTGTGAAAGAAAGAAAATAAAAAATATACGTTTTTTTTCATATTTTTTCGAGAATAGTTGACATTGATAAGACATCATGAAAAGATGTAAACATTGATTGGTGAAAGAAAGACAGACATGATAATATAAATTGCAAATGTATACATTCACGTGAAAAGAAATGGATGATAGACACAGATATGGGTGAGAAGAGATGAACAGTTATGAAATGTTTATGGAAGGTCAGTGCAGGGCACACACTCGCGCACACGTACGTATACAAAACATATGTATAAAACTTATAGGATTTGATATCACATGGGTCACAACAACGCATATTTTTTTTGCGAATTCGAACGTAACCTTGCACCGATTCGAAATGTCGATAAGAGTTTTCGAATCTGTGCCTTACAGTGGAACTTAATCGTTTAATATTTTTTAATTAGATTATTTTAAAGTAGTTTAAAAATCCCTGACTATTTTCGAAAGACGTTGACCTTTTTCCGAACGTGTATCGAAACACTTACCTCTCGTTGAAAGTTTCTTGACGAGCGTAGTTCTGCAGACTACCATCGTCAATTAGGAACTTCATTCTTTCGAAGAAGGAAGCTGTGATCGCTGGTGGCTGTTTTCGTAAAAGGATATCGATCGGCTTAGGAGCTGAGACGCAAAGTTGGCTGCTCTGACAAGAAGGATTTGAACAGCATTCCGGATCCGCGCAGTCTATGAGACCATCTGAAATATTTACAGTTATTAATCGAAATGAATAAAATTATGGTTTATTCATTATTAAAACTAGAATCATCAATCGTTTTGAAAAAGGTCGATGACCGATCTTGAACGTTCGGAATTGCGTAACGAAAGATGATGCGCATTCCGAAGGCGTGGAGATGATCGATTTCCGAGTTCTATATAAGCGTCACGCAACTGCGTAATAATACCTTTATCATTGTCTCGGCCGTCATTACAGTCCTGTTCCAAGTGAACGCTGCAGTCTTTGCCGTCCCAACCGTCGTAGCATCGACACTCCCATTGTGCATCCGAGTTGACTTTGCACTGTCCATGGCCGGAACACGAGTTCGGGCAGCCTTCCATCGTGCAATGTCGACCGTTCCAACCCGTCACGCACAGGCAAGTGCCATTTTTGCACTGTCCGTGCTCGTTGCATCGAGGATCGCATTGTTTCAAATTACAAAGTTCTCCGGACCATCCTGGCAAACAGTCACACGCGTTGTCCACGCAATGTCCGTGTGGACCACAATCCAGATCGCATAGTTCTGTAATGAAGATGGAATTCATTTACAAAGCATTCGTTTTAAAAAAATGTGCGAAGCCTTAATATGGCATATGCTTGTGAAATTTACCTTTTGAGCAATCGTCACCGGACCACATGGGTTCGCACAGGCAGGTTTGGGTCTCGAGATCGAAGTTTCCGTGTCCGCTGCAACCTGGTAGGCACTGTAACGCCTCCTTGTCCATTTGGCTGCAGTCGGCACCTTTCCATCCTTTCTTGCATATGCAGGTACCTTCCGCGCAGAAACCATGTCCAGAGCAGGTCGGATGCGGGCAGTCCGCCTCTTCGCAGAAGTTCCCTTTATAACCGCGAACGCAGCTGCATTTTCCGTTGGTGCAGTGTCCGTGTCCGTTGCAGTCCGGAACCTCGCACTCGTCGTGCCTCAAAGAGCACTCCTTGCCTTTCCATCCAGGATTGCATTGGCATTCACCATTTATGTATTCGCCGCGCTGGCTGCATAGGACCGGACATACGCTTTCGCTGCAGTCTTCACCACCGAAACCGGGATTGCACTGACAGTGTCCTAGCAGACATTCTCCTTTACCGCTGCAACCGTTTGGACAATTGTGTGTCATATCCTCGGCTACCACGGCGATAAAGGATACTTCCTGGGGATCGCCATCGTCGTTGTACAAAGACAGGAACCAATGACCAGGCTCCATGTAGTGGGTTGCTTCCTTCTTTATTGACGGTTGCTATAAAAGTTAGTTTATTTAATTATTAATTTTTCTGATATTCATTAAAAGTGTGTATGAAAAGGAGCGTGGGAAACATTTTATTAGATCATTCTAGCTTCCGGGTACATAAACTCACAAAATGGTGCCGATGGAATCTTTGATTTAAACCAACGTAAATTATTTCATATTAGATATCTTTTTAGCGTGAAAATGCTACGATAATGGCAAGAATAAAATTTGAATATGGTAATTTTCTAAAGCATTGTTCGAAAACCGCAAATGACTGCTTAATACGATTATTACAATTCAACGCAAAGTCAATTTTCCGAGACAGGAAGACTCGAGATCTGATTAGAGGTTTTATAACTATTACAGATAAGATTTTATCTCACGTGTCTAATATGGCACTTGAAAATTATTTAGTCTTTACTCAAAACAATGTTCAAACCGAGAATTTGTAGATATGGAGATAACTAATGGGAGCATGCAAATTTCAATACCGTGAGAAAAGCTTACGAAAGAATTTCGAAAGATTTTTTCTCCAGGATGACAAATGCGCCGGTAAGCTGCGCACGCGTCAGCGGTATATCAATTCGAGTAGTAAATTGTACATGAAAGATTAGATTGTCAGGCAGGAACACTTACATGAGAGGCGCGCGTCATGCGAGCTTTAAACCCGCTAAGAACCTCCAGCAGATCATATTGTGTGTGAGTCGGCAGAGCATTTCTCCTCGCGTAAACGCCTATACTAGCGCCTCGTGGGATATTGTAATCAAATCTCACGTAAGCAGGCTCCGACTGATAAAACTGCATGTTCCAGTAACTGTAGGGAGGAATTTCTTTGTTGAGCCGCTGCCCGAGAGCGACCTGCGCGAAAGTCGTCCCGTCGGGTGGAAATGATCTCGCTGGGAAAGTTCTTCCACCTGTCGATTCCAAGAAATGCTTTAGTTTTCTCGCTAAACGCGAGATTTACATAAAAGAAAGATAATACAATTAAGCAAATATCGAGGAATTAAAAATCAAGAGTATCAAAATAAGATCACTTAATTCCTCGATAGAAGAAAGCAGATTTTGAAATAGCAATTTTCATGAAATAACTTTTAAATCTTGTATCAAGTGTACTGAATAAAAAGTAATTTAGTCTTAACACTATTCTTAAAAATAACATCAAAACCCACACTACAAAAAACACCAAATCAATCAATTCTACTGTGACACAATCTTACTACAATACAGAAAAATAACAATTCAATACTTATAAGCTACCAAGTTTTAGTCTGAAAACTCCACCCGAGAAAAAAATACTTCCAGAAACCAGGGTTTTAGTGGGTTAGTTCCAAGCGAAATAAGTTTTGGGTTAATAGATTAGTTAAATATTTGATAAGCCGTTAAGTATTTCCTTATTGGAAGGAATACCCGGCCTCACCTTCCAGAATCAAAATGGTAGGTTCGGGCGGTAATGGCGTCGTAGCTGCACACCTAACCTCAAAATCACGGTCGGAAGCTTCACTTCCGTCCGTCAATATCGTTTCTTCGCCTAAGGCGTCTGTCGAGTCGTTCGGCTCTTTCCGTTTGGTAAAAGGGTCCTGCGTCGACGTATCGTCGGAAGCTGAAAAGTTATTGTCCCAATCGTCAGATGCGGTAGACGGGTTGGGACATTTGCAGCCAAAGGGCGGTAATATCGGTGGTTTCGGAGGTGGCGAAACCACCTCCCCTTTTGATTTAAGAGCTTCGTGCGAGTTTTCCAAAAGTTTCGACTCGGTTCGGACGAGTTCGGATCCTGTTCGAACAAGTTCCGACTCGACTTGGACCAGTTTCGACTCCACTTGTACGAGCTTAGATTCGATCTGAACGAGATCGGACCTGGTTCGAACCAACTCAGACTCGCCCGAAACGCTCGATGAATTAGTTGTACCAGGCTTAGTTGCATTTCCAAGCTTTTGAGGTATGTTGATGTTAATCGCGGCATCGCCGGTCGGTACGGAAACGGACAGTGTGTAGAGCGGTCCTGTATGCTCTGCAGTGATTGTCACATTGACAAGCACGCGTTTGGAAGAAAGCGACGTGCGATTTGTAAAAGCGGGTATCTCGATAACATCGACACGATGAGTTACGTTAGGACGAATTTTTGCATCTACTGTGGAGGTATTCGAGTGACTAAATAATGAGTTATGTGAATAAACATGCGTGATTGGTTGAATGATTTTCACAGAATCAGGCGGTTTAGTAATCATGAAGATTCTGGAATTATGTTGAAAATTATTCGTATTTTCTATCAACGGTTTCTGAAACTTTATATTGGCCATAGAATCATGGACTTTGTCTGATGTATAAATGGATTTCTTTTTATTTTGAGGTTTGTCAGTTTGTTCTCCACTTAACTTGACGATATCTACTTCATCTTGGTAATAGTTGAATGGGAAATCACGTTGTAACTCTTCCGAATTAGTTTGTAACTTTTTGTCGATAAGTAATTTATCGTTTTCTTTATTCGGGCTCTCTTCGTCTTTTAGTACAATTTCACTTATATCTTCGGTTAAAGGAATTGAATCTTTGGTTTTTGGAAAATCGTTACTTTCAGCTAGTATTACCGGAGGTTCATCAACTAGTAAAGTTTTATTCGAATTTTCATCAGTCAGTATTTCTGTTTTTGGATTTTCGTCGACGTTTATCTCAGTGGATTCTGGCAAACTACTTTCCTGATAATTTTCAGTACTTTCGTCTTCTTCTGTACTTATGTTTTGATCATTTTCATTTAACTGAAATTCGGTTGTAAAATGTGTGTTTTCTCTTTCATCTTCTTGTTTAGTTGTAAAAGACGATTCTTCTATATCGGAAATTGTAGTGATGTATATCTCATAACTATTCATGAACTCGGAAGATTTCTTATCTTCAATGTTTATTTCTTCATTTGGATTAATCGATTTTTCAGTAGCTTCTGTTTGATCCTCTAGAGGCATTTGAGTGCTGGTTTCACTTTCATCATTTGTTGACGTAAACGATTGCCAATCAGAATTAGAATATACATATTTCTCATTTGTTACTTGGATATGCTCATTTTTTCCTACTTGTTCGTTATTAAATTCTGCGTCGTGAACATAATCTATTCTTTCATCGATTTCGTCTGTTTCTGATTCATCATGACTTTCAATTTCTTCACTACGTTCCGAAGGAAAAGTAAAAGATTTTTCTTCCGTAGTTTGTATTTCAGGAATGTCTGTAAATACTTCACGAGAATTTTCGTTTTTCATTTTATTTAAAAATTCGTTGTCATCTTCGAGTGTTTTTGGATCATCCGTTGTAAACAAGAAATCTTTCTCATTTTTAATACTGAAATTATCTTCAGGATCGTCGGATATAGATAACAAATCTTCCGAAGTCGAGGATGGAATTTCAGTTTCATATTCGGCAATTTTGTTTAAGGTAGGATTTTCTGTGGCAGTTTCCAGGCCTTCGGTAATACTATTTATGTCATCAAATTCCTCATCTTTGACAATATTTTTGGGACTTTCACTCTCCTCGTTGTTGCCTTTCATAGACAAAAGATCTGTTTCACTTTCGGCTTTATCGTTTTCCGACGAAAATAGGTTTGTTTCCTCTTTGGAACTCAGAAGTGCCGGAGTTTCTACCGTGATTTGCACTTTTGAGTCTTTCGTTTCTTTTCTTTTAAGATTTGTGTTTTCTAATACAGAAAATCTTTCATCTCCATTGTAGTCATCGAATGTTTCTTCTTTATCACTTATCGACGGCGATAAACTACTTTGTTCATTCAAAAACAAGGGTGTTTTGTAATTTTCCACGGTTATTTCCTCGCTCATATCTTCGTTATCGTTTGTCTCGACATCTTTTCTTTCCATGCCTTTGTGGATTAGGTCTGTCTTAACTATCTCCGCGGATCTTTCATCGACGCCGCTGTCAATCATTTCTTCCTGAAAGCCGAAAATACCGGGGCTAACCGATGACATTATCCGATCGTCTGCATCGTCGAAAATCGACGTTTCTTCGTAGTATTTAGTGGAAGTATCCGAATTTGTTAATGAGTGATCAGGGTAAGGGAAATCAGTGGATGAACCATCACCAAAAATAAGCGAGTTTTTAATCGAGGAAATCGATTCTGTTTCGAGTTTCGGTTCCTCAGTCCCAGGAGACTCATCCATGGTATCCATCACCTGTTGGCGCTGCGTCGCATGCAAGGAAACACTATAACCAGAACCTTCCTGAGCGACGCTAAGGTCCTCATGCAAGTTAGTCGAATCTCCGGGCATCAGGTGCTCGAGATCATGCTGATCAGACGTGTCTCTACGTTTACGAGCAAACACGCGATCTACCATGCTAGACAACGTTTCTGTCATACCTCCGGTCGTAGCGGGTTGTCGCGACCTGGCACCGGAACTGGAAGTCGTCGATGTCGTGTTCTTTGCTGCTTCCGATGTTGGACTCTTCGCTTCGGTTCCATCACCGACGAGGACTGTACACGCCTTTGTGCCTTGGTACGACCAGTGTACTATGTTGAAAAATGAAAAATATGTATAAAAATGATATATGTAACTAAATCATAAATTGCATAATGACTTTTGTAATGAAGCTACTAAAATATAAAATTGTAGATCGATACGTGATAGGTTTTAAAAAGGATTAATTACCAGCAACATATGAGAGTGCGGCTGTTAGGCACAGAGAGAGTATAATCACGACTATCGAGATAAGCTTCCAGCTGCACCAATCGATGCCCTTACGAAAGTGGCAGCGAATACTCTGCCTTCTCATTGGGATCATCGAAGAGGTGTGTCCGTATGGCAGTGATACCCTGAAATTAAAATTAAGTCTCTTAAAACGTTTCTACATATTTCACATTTCGTCTTTAAAAAAAACGATTCCTCAGAATAGTAAATCCTAAGAAATTATCATTAGTAGCATTTATCGAAAGGTGCATTAAATTGACGATGGACGTGAAGGAATTTTAGTCGTTTTAGGTCAACTCAGAATCACGATTAAGGTTTAACGGATTATCGAGAGTAACTGTAAAATACTTATATTTTGTCTTACATCTTTATTTTGAGTAAAAGTTTCACATTAATTATTGAACCATTGTAAATCACAATTGAATTAGTATTTAGAGTTAAAAAAACATAGTCATTTAAATTTGAACGTGAAAGAATTTGTCGAAAAACAGCGTTGCATTACGCAAATTACATTGTTTTCTTTTAAACTTTCTCGCGCGTAATGTTTGGATGATAAATTCTGACCGTAATCCCAAATTTATTTAATATCCCAACTATAACAGCAGGTGGAATTGATTGACACTTGGGAAATGAAATCGTGATTATTTGGCCGTTCAGCATATATATCTTCGTGTTCGAATTTTTCGACTCGTCATGACGGACATAAGGAAAATATTGGAACGCCTCATTTAAAAAAAGGCTGTTTCCTAGAGCAGGCGGGAGGGCTGCTTTATGTTTGCTTTCCCTCCTTGACGTACTTCAGTTTTAGGAAAAAAGTACGTCGATCCCGTGAACGGGCCCTGTTCACCGCGGTGGTCTCCTACTTTTTCCTTTCGAAAAAATCTTTGTTTCACATAACTCCGACGACCTCAAAGTTCACTTCCCTACTGACTCGGTTTGGGTCGTAAAAAGTGAGGGCCTAGGGGTTCCACGTATCATCGAGACTCTTCCTGAAATTTTCATAAAGACGTTGTTCACAAAAAGAACGAAAATGTTTTATATAACGGTTTCCAAACCTTGTCCATTTGATCCGCATAAAAAGTAAAACTGTTGATTTTATTGGAATAAATTCACATTTGGAAAGTGGTCGTTGAGTATTTATTAATCGTTTATAACGTTATCGCTCGAGTAGTATGCAAATTGCAGCGATCTGCTGGCAGTTAGATCGACATGTTTTTATTGACGTCGACTAACGTGTATTAGAATATTAACTATTTATCGGACATACGCGTGCGTTTAAATTAAAATAAATGTCGATCGCAGTTACAAGTTAATTTAAAAAATGGTAATGAAAGTTAAATGGCCGCGAGTTCTCTTTTTTGGCGAGCATTCACTGAAAAGCTGTTTCGTAGTTACTATCGTGACTGTTCGTTAGTTTTTTACAGCAATACTTGATCATAATGATTAAGCGATGTTTTTTCCAATTTAAATCAATGAACGAAGAAATCAATTACGAGCCTCACCTGGACGTGAATTAATGTCGAATCGAGTAGACTTTCGGCATTATTCGTTTTGGAAGCGAATTAAAATTAATGCCCTAACTACGTGTGTCGTCATATGAATCGATTAATCTGGCTTTTATGAGTTATGTGATTTATTAATAGGGTTAGATTAATGTACATACGTGTACCATTACTTACTGTAACAGTTTTGATCGTTCAAACGACATGACTGATGAAAGAACCCGAAGCAATTTGTTTTTTTTATAGGAATGATGTGGTTTAGTTGTTAATTGTATTTTAATTATTTCCTGTCGTATAAAAGTCGACACTTTAAATTTACTCTAGAAAAATGAATGTTCCATAAATCTCACCAATATCGAGTTACATAAATAACGTCCCGTCATTAGAAAACACAAAATGCCCGTTAGACAACTGTTTGGAAGAAAAAAAGGGCAACAATATCTGCAGGAGAAGAGAACGCTAAATATTCCGAAACATGATATACATTATGGCCGATAATGCGATCGTTCGCTTTCATCGCGTACCTATAGAGGTGTGCACACGAGCAGGTCGGCATAAGAGGGCAAAGATTTTTGCAAAAAATCGACCGCCACATGGCTGGTTGTCGATAAATCATCCATTGAACGCGTCCGTGACAATGAACCGAATCGATGGCGCCGCCACCGGTACGGGAACGCAGATTCACAATAACGTATAAGCATTTACGTATCATAAAATTCCTGAACACGTGTATACAGGAGAAAGCAGGCGAAACGGAAAATCGGCTGCTGCAGTGTACCGTGGAAAATCGACGGTCCTCGAAAAAATCCTTAGAAGCCCTCGAGGGTCCTCGAGAATGCCATGGTTCGTCGCTGTTTTGTCATTTTTGACCCAGACGCGTCGCTATATATATAGACCCTGTATGGTACCCCAGACGAAAATGGCGCGACTCCACCTCTTTTTGCCTTTTTTTTTGTCACAGATTTATCCTAAAAGGGGACGTGAGGACCTTTTGCGTTTTTCCTTCGACTATCGATCATACTACGAATTGATTTTCGGACACACCGTAGCGCGATAACTTTTGCCGAATCTTGTGCGTTTTGCGTCGGTGAATGAAACGGCAAATTGACTTTTTTCCGGTGCTCGAAAAGTGAATGGGAAAGTTTCCAGCTTGATGGGAAGGACTTCATCATTTCAATACGCGATTCGTCGATTCCACGCATCAAATGTGCCTTTGTCGACTTTGCTTTTTTACCGCGATCGACTGATATTTTGTTATTCAACTCAACGTTCAAATTTTATGTGAAATTTAAAGTAAAAATAGTTACCTTGAACTAGCAATCGAGAATCTCATATGTTTATATCTTTCCGGAATTGATTGTGAACTCATTTAGAGAAAGTGTTACCCTACATCCGTTATTGATTTCATTTCATGACTCTTAATATTTCGTTATTGATTTTCATGATTTGGCAGTAATTGACAATGACTAACCAGGTTCTGATTCGTTTGTCCCATTTTCGTGTGAATTTAACGCCACACTTTCGATCACTTCAGATTTACTTTCTGATAATTACTGCAGGAAATTAGAGAAATGAAAAACTTACCTATCCATATTGTTTTGTAATTCGACTTTTATTGGACTGTTTCCCGACGATTGATTTTTATTGTTGTAATCATTCTTCGGATTTTCTGAAACATAGAAAACATTGCCATTATTGATACGTCTTAGAAGAATGTTAGTATTATATATACCCCAGATATTTAAAGAAATACGATTTCTCAATTATTATGAAACTCAAATTTCATGGGTACATTAACTAGGTTAAACAATCGTAAAATGCCGATGGAGGCATTGAAAAATCTTTCGCAGGCCGTCTGCTCTTTTTTAAATTTCATTTTTTCGAACCTTCGTCACACCAGCCGTGGCAGCCCCTTTATTTTACGCGATCACCGACTTTATATATAGGCGGGACCTGCTTTAAATTAATTACGACAGACGGTAAAATATAAGTTTCGAACTTCGATGTTCCTTCTTTCTTTCCCCCCTCCTCGCTTTCTTTTCTTCCGTGCCGTATGTTGTTCCTCGATCTGTTACATGTATATGCATAGCGTGCGAAATCGAAGAACCGAATTTTTATGGAGAACATGTGTGACTTGTTATCAGCTCGATGGTAACGTCTTTTAACGGAATGTTTGAATTGAGAAATTCGTTCAACATTTCTCAGTACAAGATCGTTTCGTTTTATATTAAAAAAATGTATTACATCTTCAATATTTTAAATACGTTCGTAATTTAAAGCCAAAACTCGATTATTGCCACTCGAAATTCAATATAAATGTTAAAAAATATTTAAAAATAACAGTTTATTATTGTAGATTTGAAAAAAAGTTTTAAATTCAGTTTGACAAACAGTAAACAAATATTTATCTTTCGAATTACGCAACGTCAGAATAGAGATTGTAACGTAATGCAAAGCATCGGAAAACGTTTCTTCAGAAATATTCACAGGTAAAAAAAGAATGGAGAAAAGCAGGAACCGAGATAGCATTCCATGTTGCATCGATAAGTACATGACTCACGGTAGTTTCGTTTTGACCGTCACGTTGTTCCGTTGAGGGACGAGTGGAAGAACCAGTTATCTTCCCTAAGAAAATAAAAAACGAAAATATAAGTTTCATTATTTTTCTACGCAAACGAACGGTTTCTTTGTTTTTCCAAGCAAATATCGCTTCTCGATTTTTTGAGAAGGAAATACGGTCTATTTACTTTTCGAGGCAAACATTAATACTAGACGCGTCACTTTGACTCTTGTTTTTCGGTCCCAGAGGAGACTTACACGGCGTCTAAATGTTATCTTTAAGCGGTATGCGAAACTCGTCGATATAAATCTGAACTTGATGCATTCTTATTGCCCAAGAAATCACAGATTCGCAAGATTAAATGTTTTACGGGGTATTTAAAACGACGCTTAAGCCATGTAATGATAATTTAGCCATCAGAATGAGTAACGAGCCTCAGCAAATAATTTTTTAAAAGTATTTTTGGATTCAATTTATTAACCTGTCGAACAGAAGTTGAATTAAAATTTCTAGCAGATATTTTTAATGTAAATAAAAGGAATTTGTTTATTCATATAGAAGTTTTGGCTGTCGATTCACGAAGGTCTGCACTAAACGCGGGCGTGGGAAGACCCCGTGCAGAAAGGCTCTAATACCTGGCAGATAATTGACGGTTTCGAATGGAATCCCCCGAATGCGATGATTATACCGATTGCACGCCTTTCGAGCCAGATATCTGTGATTAGGGCATTTAGATCTTTTTAGCTGGCAAACTTTTCTGAACCACGGCCCCGAGAGGTTCGAATTAACGGATCCCCTCCCCAAATTCCCTTTGGTCCCTTCCCGTTCCACGATCGCGATAATCGCAATTTGGATCCGGTGCCGACAAAAAATTTGTCCATAGTCAAAGTCCGAAAAAATGCAAATTGACCGGTCAATCATTTGATAGACCAATTTGCATGCTTATAAAGTAGTAATAGAGAAACAGTGTGGGATGATTCTCATTTTTTGGTCTTTAAAAATAGGAATTACGGCGATGACGGTTTAAATATGTATATGCCGTAAATACCGTGAAATTGTAGGTTATTAGAAATTAAGGAGATATGTGCGTGAATTATGTCACGTTAAATGTAGTGGTTAGAAAGGAGCCTTCGTTTAATTTGTCGTACGAGCTTGTTTTTATTTTACGCTTAAGAATGTTAACGGGTTCTTATTATACCTAAACTATTTAATAAAAAGTGTTAATTGATGGTGCAAATATTTTTTTATTTTAATTGATATACTACGTATTTTTTTAAGATAAAATATCGAATACATTGATCAACAGAGGCAAACGTTTCCTTGGCAAATATTTGTGAATTCTGTAAAGTATAGCCGGCATTTCAAAAAATATCGCACTCTTTTATCTGTTTACGCCGGGGTTGAGGGTTTCATTCGGGCCGTAAAAACAGGGAGCATAATGCGCGGGGTCATGAACGTCGGGTGTCATAACGGCCAGTCAATAAGTCGAAGGGGCCGTAAATCAGGCAGCAAACTGTCCCACGCTTTCGAAGGGGCCTTTCAACGTTTTAACGCTCCGGGAAGAGAGGATTTTCTCGGAGGAAAAGCTCCAGAGGCCGCAGATGCGTCGCTTTCCGGATGGCTTCGCGACCTCCGTAAAATATTCACTTTCCCCAAGTTTTTTACCTTTTTTAACCCCGCACTTTTACTCCTTTATACCCTTCCTCGTCCCTTACCATAAAACCCTGAAATACGATCTTGCGGGCAATTAAGCGCGATTTTTTTAACTCGAATTTTGACGAATGAGGGGCAGTAAAACTTTGACGTACGTCGCTGTAAAAAATTATCGTATTTTCAGATTTTTTAGCCGGAAGGATTGCGGGCGTCTTGACGAAATATTTTATTTTTTTACATCGATTTCCAGGAAATCTTTTGTTTACTCGAAAAGTGTCATTGACTCCTTGTTCATTTTTTGACGACGACGAGTCATAAAGTTGAGTACGTGGCTGTAAAAAATATTGCGTGTTTAACATTTTTTCTCTCGAAATCACCCTGAAATATTTTATCAAGATGTCACTAAAACCTTTGGCTCGTTCGAGGACGTTCCTGATTACGAAGAAACGGTTGTTTCAATATTCTTCGTGTGCCAGAAGTTGATTTCAAACTTATTTAACTAAATAAATGAATCGTTTGCTTACAATTTAAAATAATTATTTTAAAAAATTATTCAAAGTATAAATCGTTTGATAAATGAGATAGAGCTACAAATATTTTCGAAAGTTATATCCGGTATTCTTGGAATATCGTTTATTCTACGATAAAAAAATATTCGATAAAAATTTAGACGTATCCTCGATGCGTTCGACATTTCATGATTTTCCCTGACTTTTCGAAACTCGGCAAACATCGCTTGTGCCAACAGTGAAATCAGAAGGCGCGATGCGGAAATCAAAAAAGGCGACGAACCAAGACAAAGAGCGCGTTTTCGTCCTGTTTACCGAGATATGAAAATTTCCGGTTGAATTTCTCACGTTATAGAACGACTCAATGTCTACGAGAAAAATAAATGAGTTTGCCGAGATCCCACGAAAGCGTTCGTTCGAATGATAAGATAATGTAAGCTCCCGTACAAATATTTGAGCCGTCGACAGTGAAAACTCAGTTTAGAGTCGCGTCTTTTTGAAATTTCAAAGCTTCGCTCGGGAGTTTTCCCTATTGTCGTCAGAAACCTGAGTACATATCTCGGAATCCGTCGAGAGATAAGAGTTTTCTTCGACAGGACACGAGAATGAGTAAGTTATCTCGGAATGTCTCTAACGTGGAGAGGAACGAGGAGCAACGATTACGGCAGACCCTCGTCAAAACCGTCACGAAGGTCTTCTTTTCTTGCATCTTCCCTCTGCTTGCATGGAAAAAAATTGTAGGGACATTATCGGAGTGCCCTAATTACTCACATCGAACAACCGAATCGCCTTGTTGCTAAGTTAATTATCGCCATGGTTCTTGTAGCTACTCCCTTTGTATTTTGTTTGGCAGATTATTTATTTGGGATTTTTTTCGAGAGACTACATTGTTGTTCACATGCAGGGAGATGCTCATTAACAGGAAAGGATTGGATAGATGGTCAACCTATTCAGTCGGATGATGATGATAAGTGTCGGGAATGCCGATTGTTGGATCTTTCTGTGCTGAAGCAAATTTGTTTAATTATTGAGAAATGCGTTTACTAATAAGGTAATTTTTAAGGAACATTTAATGTTAATTTTGAACTCAATAACGTTATAAGTTGCCTCGGCACATCTTGAAAGAAGAAAAACGTGTTCATTAGCGATAATTGACATCGGTATTAAACAATCGTTCATTAAACGAGACGTTGAAAAAGGAAGTTATTGTTCCCTCGCGCAACGCTTCGATCCACCGCTAATTGCCCGGATAGCGCAACCCACGTAAAGACGTCACCGAGACGTCTTCCTCGAGTCCGCGGCGATATATCCGAGGACCGCCTATCGCGCCTCCGCCAGATAAGCGCTATCCGGGAGATGCATCGTATACGGTACCCGTCTCTTGCATTTAAAGCGGCGTTAAAGCGCATTTCGAATTCACTTATAATCGTTCAATTTCATCTTCAAAAACGTGGCATCCTTTCCCGGGGTCGAATGGGAAAAACCGGGGGGCATTAAGCGCGCGAGTTTAAGCCTAAACGCGAATAAGGTGCCTTCCCACGACTGTCACGGTAATAAGGCGCGGCCTAGAAAGGGCGAACCCATTCCGGGGCTTGGCTTCTTCGCCCTTTTTTTTCTCTTGGCTTGTCCTTAAACAATAAAAGGAAGAGCTGTTAGTCTCCGATGGCACTTACTCGGTATGTTGTAGAAGTTACCGGATGGGGTGCGTACGAGGCAGGAGGGCTCTCCCTGCCGCGAATCGGGATCTCGCTCGTGATCGCTGGCCACGTGACTTCCGGGCAACCTTCCGTTCAGACGGCTCATTGTGGGATTGCGGGGTGGCACATCGGGTGGTCCCCGTGGTGCCGAGTTGTCCAACAAACACCCTGCAACACAAACGCAAAAAATGCCTCTGTTAGAAAAACTCTGCCATCCTCGCTGATGTCCTCCATTTTTATGGCCGTCAGCTATCTATAGATATAAATATACGACTTTATTTAGCTTCCCGATCGAGAAATTGAACCTTTTACGGCCTTATTGCAGGTGAAATATAAAGCAGACCTCCGCTCGACACTTTCTTTTATGTCGGTACGTTTTTCATTACTTTTATGGTCACTTTTGGACGAAACGTCAATACTGAACGAAAATGCCGCTGATAGAGTAGAGGCCAATTTTTATCTAATACCTTTTTTTACCGATTCCTATCCTCCATGCGTCAAATTATTTATTTCATTCTACGATTTCGATATCAATTGGAAAAGCTATTCAGACTTTAGATATTCATTGATTTTTCATCCTTTCATATCACCAATGTATTTTCCGTTTAAATTATTGGATTATTTCCGGCTCTCGAGTATTGTATACGTAGAATTATATATTTTTAACGAACTTTTTTGTGGTTAATTTATTTAAATTTAATTTGATTGAGTGTTTTTTAGCGACGATTTTTTATGTCGGTTTGGATATAAATTTTCAAAGTTTTATTTTTTACTTTAAATATTAATGTTAATAAGAAATACTATTGCAGAAATTACAGGAGACTCAAAAACAGTTAAAGTTCGAAAAACGTGAGAAAAGCATTGCTATGATTCCAAGTTTGAGTATTTAACCAGCGGGGGACACTTTTGAAAACACGACTCATTCAGTAGCTTCCAGATCCGGAAAACCGGACGCTCGAAAAATCGCACGGGTTTCAAGGTCCTCATTGTGTGCAAAATACAAAGTTTTTGTGTGGACACGTACTTACGTGTGGGAAAACTAGGAGCAACGCCTAGAAAACGTCTGAACCCTATTGGTCACGAAGACGTTTGAAATCTTTTCAAAAGTTTTCGGATGCTTTTAAAGACATCGGTTCGGCTATTTAAACCCAAGGGCGGATCATGGCATTCAGGAATTTAAAAAATGTTTTAAATCGTCACTGATACTTTAGAATTCCAGTTACAGTTTGAATTTTCAAAATTTGAAAATTTAAAAACATTTTAAAAATGTGTATAATTTGTAAAAAAAATAGATGGAAATTCAATCCATGGGAAATTTTTGAATGCGGACAAGGCATGTGCTACATGATATTTTAATCGTAAAGCAGACTTTTTCATGAAATCGCTTCAATCATTTTCGAATCCATTTCCCAGCACAATGGCTGGAAGAGAAACGTCGAGGAGAAGTTGAGACACGCCAGTAAATCACAGGAGAATCTTTGGTTCGAGCCAGTTGCTCCTTAAAGACGTGCAAACGCCACCGTGGCCCCGTCTAAAAGAGCAAATTGATAAACACAAAAAGCGATGGAAATCCGATCGGCAGTCACGGTGCCCTGCACATTTTACATCTCGAGTCTATCCAGCACCTCGTCTCGGCGCATCGTAATTCTTACTAATAGACCAGCGGGGGCCCTTTATTGCCGAAGATCTTTTTCTCCCTTAAATTCAAGGTGTCCTCTTTCCCCTATCTTGCACAATATTCAGGTAGGTCGTTGTCGTCCTCCTCATCATTTCCAGAAGAAAGGCAGGGGTAGAATAAGGGCCGTCTTCTCGGGGCCTTATACCGATCTTCCGAAGTTTCGGATCGACCTGCATGCATGGCGACAATAAAGAACGTATACCCTGGACCCAGAATCGAATTATCTTCGGCCGGTTGGCGCTTTTAGAAGCCTCCAAACCACGAGGTCCCCGAGAACGCGAAGGGCCGTTCGGGTTACACGCATCTTTCTTCCCTCTGGACGATGAATGAACGATTCTTTTTCAAGTCCAGAGTCTTCGTCCGCGCTTCTCATTATCGGCTCCGAGTTTGTAATATTTTATGCGTCCTTATTCGACGGAGGATACAAATTTCTTTCAATGGTAAATTCGGCGCGACACTCGAGACTCGCGGAGAATCCTTTTCAGATCTTATTGACTTTTTAGGTTATGCTTGGACATAAATTTCACATCGTTTGCTAACCCTAGGATTTCTACACTTTTATTTTGATACGCACTCGAAACGATAGGGGATTGTCCTGTCCGCTTTCTTGATTCGGGTAGTTGGTGGATTACGCGAGTTGTTTTGGCTTAACTTTCTAACCACCGCCTTTAACATTGACCGACTCATTTTAAGTTTTGGTTTTATAATTGTTCAGAAACACTTCCAACATTTTATTTTTAGTCTTATGGTTGATAACAAAACAGAGTGACACTAATAACGAATGAAGAAACGGGAGGAGATTAACGGTGTTGGAACGTAGAATTTCGACATGTGTCTCTCGAGTGGAATTTCACGGCCTGATTTCGGTAGTTTTTTTTTAGCTACTTTTTTCGAATCGCCAACTAAACGGAACATTTCATTATCTCCAGGTCACGCTCGAAAAATCGACTCATACGCGATATCGAAATTCCCTTCGCGAGACGAATCGACCATGGAGTCTCGAGTTTTCGACCTCTCTGAGATTTGCTCCTCCTTGTCCTTTCGCGTCCAGCTTGTCAGGCTTGTTGTCACACCGGGCCGCGTAATGGATGCGACGCCCATTCAAGCGAGCATACGGAGGGACACTTTTGAAAAAAATGCGAAACACAATATCCGAGAGCTCCTTAGCGCGCAAGAGCCCATGCCTAATGGAATTTATTAGAGAAGGTCGAGTGCCGCCGCCGATGATGTTGGGGCTCCGATGATCCTTAGGACGCATATTCGCGTCATCCAGGAGTGCGCCCTTCATTTGAAAGAAATGATAAAAGGAGATTCAGGTATGTGTACTGGCGTTTTGTCATTTTTTCCCTCGGTGTCCCTTTCTCTCGCTGTTGCGTCTTTCTGTGTGTCGAGCGATCTGCCGCCGTTCTTCTATCTCCAAGTTCAGACACGAGACCAGAAGAGAGCAACCAGCCGGCGAATCTTTTATTATTTTCTGCTCTTTCTACGAAATCAAGAGCTACTCGAGAAGTCCGATTTCGAGTGGAATCTTGTCTTGAGGTATAACGTTACACTCTCGAGAGTAAACTTCGAATCCATGGTTAAACTCCACAGGCTGAGCTTATTTTTAGTAACAGTCATTGTTCTATGGAACTTAAACTTATGTTCGAACAAAACTTGAAATGTTCTAAGTTTATTTTTAAAGGGTGACAAGTTCGTATAAAATTGCCATTATACATAAAACCTTGACAACGTAAATATAGAATGAAAGAATGCATAAAAAAAATAGTGGACGACGTGATTGTCCCAAAGAATAACGACCTGGGATTCGATCTTTGTGGACTAGGACGTCATGACAACACCCTTATCCGCTATGGAAGATCCGTTAATAATCGAATCTCCAACGACAATAAAAATACGACAGACAATGACGAGGGGTAGCTGTTGGTAGAAAACGTTTCGGTAATTCCTCATTCGCGGCTCCTCGAGATTGTTTTCGAACGAGACGAAATTCTTGCTAGATTTAAAAGATCGTTCCCCCTTTTTCAAAGTGTCATTCGCGTTACGCGTGGAAGAAAACCCAAGAAAAATATTTTCATTCCCTCTTGCTATTTCAGCGTAACGGAAGGAGACTTCACAAAGAGCCTAAGAGAGAGTGGAGAGAGAGAGAGGAAATGGACGGTTAAGGAGCATGCATATATAGAGATCGTGACTAGACGCGTCTTTCGGGTGCGTCGACGCGTACCGTCACTAAGCAGCCTATTTAGTGTCCCGTACCAATTCCTAATAGACCCGTTGGACAATTGGCTGCCGAGATGCCTTTGACAATCGCTTTTCCCGCAGCCCATTGATGCCTCAATGCGGCGGAAATGAAAAGTACGAGTCGCTCGACCGTGCCGCGGCGGAACTTTAAGTGCCTTTTCGACGATTCCATTCGATGTGCGGACGGACGGCGATTTTCATTTTGCCGTCGATGCATTCATGAACGTGTCGGCGACTTGGGATTTTCGAGTTAAATATTTCATTAACGTCAACGCCGGAGTGACTCGTTACTTCCATTCAACATTTTTTACGCTTTTGCAATTTCGAAAAATGGTTTCATCGCAAAGCTTCGCTTAAAGCAGCTAATGAAGAACACAAAAGCTGTATTCAAATCTCAGCATCCATGGATAAATTTACGTAACATTGGAATGTGAAGTTGAATCCTGAAGAACTCAATTTTAAGCAAAAATTTATAGCTTAAAGTTTAGTTTTTAAACTTAAGCGTAAAGAACTTTTTTTGTTTACGACTGACTTAATATCTTTTAAGGTTAATTAAAGCTTAACTATCATCTTGAATGTAACTTAATGATGGACATAATAGTATTTAAATATACATGTTACGGGTAAAGTTGTCAATAAAGATGTCAAACTGAATTAAATCCAACGAAACTTCAAAGTTGTAGCTTCAACTTTGAAAACTAAGGTCATATGTTAATACCAAGGGTAATATTTAATTTAAATATTAAGAAAATATTTTAATTCTAAAAATTAATGTTAAACATCAAAAGAAACGTCTGCAACTTAATGTTTTAAAGCTTGTATACAAAAAATTTAAGTTGGACTATTCTTTTTTTATTAAAACTTTAACTTTATAAAATTTAAGGATTTCTTTTAAACATAAGATATACTAATAACGTATAACCTCAAGTTGTAAGATTAGATTTGAACATTCAAGCTCATTATTTAGATTCCTTGAAACTTAGTTTGTTAGTAAACATAAAGGTGAAGAAACAATGAAATAGGTAACCGATGGAAAACATAAAGCTAAGCTTAAATTTTAATTTCTATGCTTACTGTGAGGAACTTTAAACCTGAAACGATTGATACTAGAATGTTTTTTATAACATGAAAACAGTTCAAGGTGTCTTTCGAAAATGTAATTTTCCAGAGAATAAATAATTCGTGCTCAAAAGAAATGAAATTCCACTTCTTCGCAAGGGTCGAGTGGCGAGTTCGGGGACTTGGGAAAGAATTAAAAGGGGCCTGCGAACGAGATGATGTTAGGAAGTAGAATTTGCTCTCACTCTCTCTGTCGTTTTGACCCTCCTGTCCTTTTCTCGCACCCTCCGCGCCGTCTCTTCTAAATTGTATAGTCCTAAAGAGAAAAACGCGGAATACGGCTTCCAATTAAAACCTTTTCTTCACTCCTTTCAAATCCCCCACCCCCTTTTTTATTTCGCTGCATGTTTCATCCTCCTCATTTTCTCGCTTCGTCGCATCTTCCTTTTTCCCCGGACCATTATTATCGCATTATTGACGTCGTCCCTGTTCCTCCTCATTCGTTTCCATTTATTTACCTTCTCTGTCATTTTCTTCGGTCCCGCGGCTTCCTTTTTTCGCTGTTTTTTTTACACGCGATTTTCGATGGGAATCGTCCCTTTCACCTTCTTGCGACTGTACTGCGGGTCGCCTATTTCTCTTTCTTCCCTTTATATACCTATCGTTATCTTTTTTGCTTCGCTGGCCAGCAATTTTGCGGTTTTTTCATTTCGCTGATTGCACTTTCGTCACGTGTTCGTTTTTCACTTTCATTTTGGTATTTTTATTGCGGAATTTATACGTTATCCCAACTTATTTTCGTTTATTGTTTGCTCCTCTAGTTGACTTATTTCTCGAAATGCAATTTTAACGTTTAAGTCAACGTTTGAGTTGTAGATGACATTTTGTTACAAGGTAAAACATGTAACTTGTATATAATTTGTCTGCAATTTGAAGGCTTTTATTATTTTTCTGATATGAAAAGAAGGAATTTTTTATCATCTTTTGGCTTTGATATAATACAAATTTAAAGCCTATTGCTTTATTATCATTCGCGTTCGTCTAATGCTTGCTCCAGACTCTAAGGCTCTCAATTCCGAATTCTTCAGTGTCCGCTTTTACCTACTGTATGCTTCTCTCAACCGTGCATTGCATTTTTCAAGATTTTTCCAACGATGCGGCGCACTCACCGCGGATTCAAGTGCGTTCCCTCCAGCCTTATTCTACTCGGGGGCACTCGAGAACAGAATTCGCTAACAAGAGTACGTAATGTGCAACGAGAACGCGGAAAACTCCCAACTGTCCCGAGACTTCCCTCGGCCCTCATTTCCGACTTTTCACGACGCTCGCTCTTGGGAAAATTCGTCGACTTATGGGCGGCGACGAAAACCGGAAGCGATCATTTATACTTAATTCGGGAAGATGCTGGTAAGTAAAGTGACGTTTGTATAATTATTTTGTTGTGAAAGTTATATTTTTAGAGCTGATCATTTAGAATTGACCATGTGAACGTTTAAATCTCGAAATTTTACTGCTTGAAGCATAACTTTAACCACCAATTTGAAAAGAAGATCAGTCTTCAATTACTTATTAGTATATTTCAAAGGAAGTTTCTTATTCGAAAATAATTATTAACCTTGCAAGATTGAAAGTTCAAAGTAAAATATAAGTGAAGCTTAATTTTAAGCAGTAAAGTTATTTCTTAACGATGAGTGTAGTGTAATGTTGTCATAACCATATGGAGGACTTAAAATGTATAGCGATTCATAACTCAATTGTTCTTTTCAATGATAAACTTTTTGTAGTAAAGTTTATTTCTAAGCTTTCCGCTGAAGTGACATGGTAATTAGATAAATAATATCAAAGATTAGCGGTACTTAAACTTTAAGCTTCATAGAAAAATAGTAACCATGAGCAGGTTACATACTAATTGATTAAAAATTGCTTAACTGTTCTTAAGTTTTAAGCTTTCAATCGTTAGTCTAAAACTTAATCAAATACTTTATGTTTTAAACATTAAATTTAAAGCTCACGAGATTATATTTTAATTCTGAAATTAATGTTTAACTATTGTTAAGCTTTAAATCGTAATTGTAAAGCATATCCTCGAATCTTATTATATGGCCGTCACTCAACTTAGCAGCTTAATTTTAAAGGGGCGATTAAGATTCTTAAAAAAATATCGTTATTAAATTTTTCACCCCAAGGTCGGTCCACCTTTGGCGACGGTGGGCGATGCGTATACGCCTTTCCCACATGATTTTTGGAGCACCTTGCCGAAAAAAGGACCCCGGGGCATGAATTATCGGGATCTCGGTATTTATATATAAGCGCGAAACACATCCGGGAATGCAGCCGCGACGGACGAGTTGCACTTGCGCATGCAAGAGCAAAAGCTGCGTACGCGCCATTGAATTTTCAGCATCTGCCCTTGCACCTCGGCTGTAAGTTCATTTTCTGTTCCGAGAAGAGCCAATTAGTGATCGGACGGGAATTCGAATTTGAATGGTATAATTTAACCGACGACGGGACGACCGCGTGTCATGCACACTGCAATGTACCGAGAGCTTGCCCCGAATTTTCTGGTTACTCTTTAATCGTTAATTAGACGCTCCGAGTCGCAGCTCGGAGACAAAGCGAGGGGTCAGAGGTTAACAGTGTGAGTTTTAAAGACAGCGGAAATAAAAGACCGCTAATGTTGAAAGTAAACGATAAAAATGCGATTCGTAGTTAATCAGGGAGTTTATTCTGTTAAGTGAATGTTCAATGCTGCAGTCGGAAGATAGTGATTAAAGGCTAGACTTCGAGTTTAAGGAGTTACAAGGTTGCGATTAAACATTGCAGTTCAGATTTAAAGGTTACAGTTTTGCATTGTTATCTAATCTCAAAATATACAATAACATTAAAAAAAGTTGGTCTTAAATTTTCAACTAAATAATTTTAAGAGGTAAGTTTTATAGTAAAAGGTTTAAAGTAAACTTTTCTGTTTAAATGTAAACTTTTGAATGAACTTTCAATAAAAACTTTTACATTTAAAGCGAAAATTCTTATGAAATTGAAGAAGTTTAAATGCCGCTATTTAAGCTAAAGTTTCAATGTAAATGTTGAAGCTTAAATTTAACGTAAAAATCTGCTGATTCGACTTTTTCAATATATGTTTCGATATGTAACCTTAAAATTTATAGTAAACTCAAACAGTGGAAGACATTAATTGATCTTAAGTTTTAAGTTTAATAGTTAAGCTTATAGTAAAATTAAAACTCATTTAAGCTGTAAAGTTAAGTTTTAAACATTTATTTCTGAACGTAATATCTGAATCCAAACTTAATCTTGAAAATTGAAGGTCTAAATATGTTTAATTTACAACTGTTAGACCAAGATGGACGATTTAACGGTTCAGTTCAAAGTCTAAAATTGAGATTTCAAAGTATAAAAGTAAATTTTACAATATAAAGCTGTTGCCACTTAAATTAATGCTGAAGTTAATATATATAAATTCAGCTTAACTCCCAAGCTTAAGTTGTGGTTATTATGTAATGAATCATTCATGAAAATACCGTTTAAAATTTGAACTTGAAAGTTTAGGCATAAGTTGTTTCGACTTAGATTAAAGTTAAACTTTAAGAAACCGCAGCTTAATTTTGAAGCTTAGTTTACAGTTGTTACACCGTGAGTCAACAACGAATTTGCATGGTCAGAATGTAAACTTGAATGTTTAAGTAAACGTTTAAATTTTACATTTTATCAAATAAAGTAAAGTTCAATTTATTCGAATGTAAATAAAATGTTTCCACTTAGTTCAAGCCCACAATATAAATTGAGAATTAACGTCAAAATGCAACTTGCACTCCGTAAGTCAAACTCGAGTTAAAACGATGTCTAGTAGTGAAACCATCGTTTCTAATAAACTTGAACAGTGCACGATTAACAATAACCATATTTTCATATAATTCTCAGCTCGTTAGTCGTAAACTCGAAAGTTCAGGGTTAAATTCCTCATTTAATCCACGGCGCGTTCGCACCCGACGTTAAAATGCACCCCATGCAAGTTCTAGCAATAATTCACATTCACACTTGATTTAGCATATTCTCGTTTTCAACATCCTCGGGTTAACTGGAGCATGCGAATCGGCGAACTTGGCTGGGATAGCGTTCGGTTTTTTCAAAAACTGCGCGTCGCTGCGATTGTTTCGCACCTCTGGGTATTGTTCGGGAAACATGTTGCGACGTCGCCGATGAACATGTCGTTAGCGCTCTTTCAGGTTGTCGCCTTAAAACGTCGTAAGTTATAAGGAATAATAAGCGCACACACGGGAAATAAGCCTTAGTGCGCCCACGTCGATGCACGCACGGCCGCGTCGTTTATACGCTTCATGCTCTTAGCTATCCTTTGAAATATGCCCGCGCCTATAGCCTCCGTGGGCGCGATGCGATCTACGTGTAACGATACCCGTACCTTAGCCTCGACTTAGAGCCGCACAGTGGCGCAACCTGCAAACATTTTCCTTCAAAAAAATTATCTTTACTTGAACTTTGAACCACGTATTAAAGTCCGTTTCCAGTCTGGTGGCTTTGCATCGTCTGTGCGAGCCGAAATCTGACAACGTATGTATTCGATGCGTAGGCTAACCAACAAATTATGTACTTCGCTATTTACTACTAACTACGACTTCGAAGATTGATGATTTTTTACTTGCAATTAGTCAGAAAAATATTTACTGTTATGTGGACATTGTTTCAATACAAGACAAGTCAATCTAATAACTTTACATTACGTATCAGCAGTTAATGAATTTAGAAATTAAAATGTATGACTTTTAATTAAAAATTAATGTTGAATATTACTGGAGCCATATTAATGGAGACTTCTGGGGTCATTTGGGCGAAATATAACTATTTGCTGCAATAACAAACTTTATCTCTTTAAGAGGTCAATAGGCGGCGCGTTATAACTGGATAATAAATTAGACTTTGACAGTGACGGCGATAAATATTGTTCGTTTGTTTGTTAAATCGTTTTATCACATGTACGATTTTAATACTTTTCGAAAACTGCATGACATTATACGACAATTCTAATCTAAGCTTTCGAGATACGCTGAATTTAGATTAACTTCAATATTAATCTAAGTGGTAACAACTTTAACTTAAAAATAGTTATTTACACTTTAAAACGTAAAGTTTAAACTCGAACTGAACCATGTAAACAAAGCTTGAAAATTAAGCTGTGTTTGCTTTAAATTTAACATTGATCTAAGTCGGAACAACTTAATATTTAAAGTTCAACTTTTAACGGTAACTTGAATATTTAATCTCTATAAATTTCAAGAAAACAAAGCTAAGATATTAAGTTAATGGCTGAAGTTACAAGTTAAAGTTAACTTTGTACTATAAACATAACTTTTTATTTCAAAGTTTACATAATGAAATATTGAGTAAAGTTAAGCTTTTAAAAGTAAATTTACAATAGTGAAAATGCAATGAATTAAAGTAATCGTAAATGTTATAGCTTAAATTTAAGTTTAGAATTCAAAGTTAAGCTTTAACGTCAAACTTAAGTTGAAATGTATATAAAATTTTAAGGTTGAACATTAAACATATACAACTTTATTTTCACTTAAATGTTGAAACTTGAGACTAAGGTATTTTACTATAAACTTAAAGACTGTAATTTAAGCTTAAACTTTCAGGCTTAAAGTTAAGTATTAATATTAAAGTTTTAAACTTGAAAAGTTTAAAGTATTAAGCTTAAATATAGAACATTGAGATAAGAATTAAACTTGTAAATTTAAGTGAAAATGCAGAATGATTTCCGCTTTTTACGTGCAAATAATGGAATAGACGTCGTCTACGTAGAGGAATAGTCGATTTTGAATAGTAAATTTTGAGTTTACACCAGTGTGCATTATGTTGCACTGGGATGCATTCAGCGTGCGGAACGGCAGGGCATATACGGTATGTCGCATTGTTCGGTGCAAATTTATCCGCGAGCGCGGTCCGTCGATTTGCGGGCTCGTTGGCCATCGCTCGAACCTTCCGGTCGACGTCGATCCGAGATCGATAGTTGTGCCGGTGCTCCTAAGCGGCCCTTTATTTATTAAGACCACAATGGCGAAGGGGCGTTGCACTCCGATAATGAGCCATTGCCTAGCGATGTAATTCATTATCCGGCGATGGGCGTAAGGCAATCAGACTTTTTAAAACGTGTTTTCGAATCGATTATTTTGTTTTTCAATGAAAACTCCATGTCCAGGTGTTCGCTGATGGCGTTTCATATGGTAATGTGCATTTGCGCGATCCAACATCCCTGGACATCACCAATTTTAATATAATACTTGAGAAGCTTAAAATCAACTTTAAAGATGGTAAACTTAACAATAAAGCTTAAAGGGAAGCTTAACAAATGTAAAATAAGGTTTGAAAAATGTCATTTATTTAATGTAGCGCAACGTGACTTATGAAATTTTACGAACCGTTAAATATTCAATTTGTTGAATTTACATCTTTTCGCTTTGATTAAAAAGGAAACGAATTGCGGATGATTTTGCATGTTTTACAGTATCACACGTCATAAAATGTAAATTACAAGTTTTATTACCCAGCAGATTATAAAAGGTATTGTTGAAGGGCGTTGCACTTGAGGCACGAATCATGATTCATCGGCATAATTAATTACGGTCGTAAACTGATAGAATAAGTCTGGCTTTTCTTTTCTCTTTTAATTCTTCGTCAATTTTAATTGTTCATTGTCGGCTTTACCGTCTCTTAATCAAATTAAGAGTGACATATCGACTCGTGAGGCCATCGTTTCCATGCAAAGCAGGGACCTAAAGGTTATGTTCGACTTCATGAAAATAGGTTAAAGAATCGTTCAGTGAACTGCATAATTAGTTTTGCAATTTGCCGCTTCAAATTTGTTATTAGAAGGTAAACTTGTGATTAGAACTTAACCTTGAAGTTTAGAATTTAATACTTAAACATTAAATTTAGAACATAATATTTAAGCTTAGAATTTAAGTTCAGAGTTAACCCTTATGTTTACAATCTTAAAAACGTGACACCGATAATTATTTATACCGAAAGGATCGATGCATACAAACTATTTTCGTCACTGTGAATACATGAATAATCAACACCAATCTAGTGTGTTTAAATAAGAATTTTGTAATATTAATTATTCAGCGCATGACGCCATGTCGATGTGACAATATTTACAGCGTTCATTAAATAAAACATAAAAGTCTCAAAGGAAACCGAAACCGTTCGTCGCACCTACAATTTAATCACTCGTATATCGTCACGCCTATTAATTAACGTTACGCAATGGATTTACAATGTACAACGTTGTGATGTATGAAATCCAACGAATCGCCGAGATCGATGCGCGATTAGATCCTCTAGTTTCGATCCCACCTATTTGGTCTTTATAATCGAAAATTGTTCCTTTCAAAACATATGTTTGCTCTAGGCAAATGGCGTTTGAAAACTTTTGAGATTTATGACTACAAAACGAAGGTAAATCAAAACGATAATAAACTATAGGAAAAGTTTGAAAAATCTAGAATGAAATTCGTTTAGTTATGCTGATTCCGTTTTACTGCCCAATTCCCACTTTTACACTCCATTCTGCGTCGCAATTATAACGGACCTCGCGCGAGGATCTTACGCAACGTTCGCAAAATTTAAGAGCAGGATGATATCTGTCGTTGTTTTTTTTTCATCGCCTTCTTTTTTGCTGACAATTAAATTCAGGAGCTAATGTAAAATATGCGGAACGGTAAAAAGGGTAAACGCGCAACGCTGTCTGGGTATGCTGAATGGGAATTTTAATTTGCGCTTTCGTGCTTTTTAGAATTAATTGGAAGAAACGTTCAGCGATATTAACATTTTTTGTCCTGCATTTGTGGCGTCGTTTATGAACATTACATCTAGTACGACGTTTCTTGCTGCCTAGATCATGATTTGTGCATGTCGTTTGGTGCATTTGCATGGATTAATTATTGGTATGAGTTAAAATTTAAATTTTGTCCAAGTTATAATTATGATTCTCCATTAATGGTCTAAAGTTTATCATAAAGTTTTAAGTTTGTTGCGTTTTACTGAAAATCAAATCTTAATTTTAAAGATTAAAATTACTTCAGCTTAAAGTTTAAGCTTAGTTTTAATTTCGATAGAAATAAATCGAAACTTGAAAGTTCGAGTTATAGTTTGAGCTTCAAAGATTAAGTTAAGGTGCTTTAAGTTTTAACTCACAGTTAGACTTAAAATTAATCACACTTAACATATAAGCTTCGCTTTTAATATTTAAACCTTAAAAATATTCTGTAAGCTTTAAACTTGAAGATTCAACTTGAAGTTTATGGAAGTTCATGAGTTTGAAACTGTTAACACAGTTCAAGATAAGGTTGTTTTTATACTATTAACTTAAGCTTAAAATTTATATTTAGTTTACGCTTTTAGCATAATAAATTAGCAATCAAAATTTAAGTCAAAGTATCAACTTGGTAGTCTAAGTTTACTAAGCCTAAATTTAAAGTTGAAATATTACAATTTTGATAAAGGTTGTCCGGAATCAAAGTTGTTTTTGCAATGAATTCACCATAAAACTTAAGGGTATTTTAAGCTTCTAACATATCAGAAATCAGATCTAAAATCCAAAGTCTAAAATTTAACTTGGATCATCGAGTTAAACTTGAAATTATAAAACACAACTGGACTTAAAGTGATTTAAGCTTAAAAACATAAGCTTACATATCTCATATAACAAATCAAAAGTAAAGTTTAAACGAAATCTAAGTTAAAGTTTTCATTAAAGTCGAAGTTCAAATGTGAAATTGTAAGTCAAAGTTCAAAATTGAAATTCAAACTATAAATGTCAACATTTAAAGTTGGAATATATGAGTTAAAATTTCAAATTTCCGATCAAAGTTGAATCACCTTAAATCAAAGTTATAACTAAATGTAGCTTAAAATTTAAGCTGAGTTGGAGATTTTCTACAATGAGTCGGAAATGAAAGTTCAAGTATGTTATTAAAGAAGGGATAAAACCTCCCTCTATGAATATTTCATCCACCTGTGCAGTTGACACATTGTATACGAGTTGCTTTGAAAAACCCTACCGCGGCATAGGAAAAGAAACGCGTCGTTGCAATTAATAATTTCGGAGCCCCATTCGAGAACTTCTTTTGGGGTTCGTTATTTTGAAGAAAGCGCCGTGTCGCGGCCTGTCGTTTGTCAATTTTCTTTAGTCGCCCAGCGGAAAAATAAGAATGGAAAATCGTCGCGAATCGAACGTGAAAGGAGAAGCACCGCGGATAAGAGGGAAGAATGGTAGCGGAAGTGGAGCCGTCGACGAAGTATCGGAAGGAGACGCGAAAATCAAACAAAAATCTAGCCGGAGTAGAGCCCTGCGTTTGGCAGGTAGCGGATATTGGAAGAAGGAAAAGCTTCTTCCCGGGTCCACGACGACGACGTCGACGACGAAGATCCGAGAGTCTACGTTCGAGGTGTGATATACACGCGTACACTCGGAAAAAAGTCCAACTTCTGTCAACGACATCGTTTTGCCGCTCCTTTTCGTTCCTTTTTTTGCCCTCTGTAACCCCACATCGATTTTGTCGCGACGATAAAACACGTTCGCCTCGCGGATTTTTCAAACATTTTAGCACTCGCGGTCTTTCGCGCGATTCTTTTTTTTTATATTTCATTATGTATATTTATTCCATATTTATCGCGCGGAGCTTGATTAAAATGTAAGCTCACGACCTAGGCGTTTTCTCGACATTTTCGTAAGGTCGGGGGGTGAAGGAGGTCTTGATTCGGGATCTGGGACAGGGGTCGCCGCACTTTTTCACTACCCCACGCCCCTGCACCTAACCTAACCATCGTCGTCGGTTTCCTCTCCCGAGCAATTAGATCCGCTCCTCGTCTCGCGACGCGCGACTCGCCGCGATCGATAGTCGCGCACGTGCCGCTAACGAGAATCTTAGCAACGCCGTCGCAACGTTCCGATCTGCCCCCGGATTTACCCCACTTTTGCGAATCCTCGATTGCCCTCGATACGCCGCCGCGCCGCTTTTCGCGAAACGTGATTTTCTGCAGCTGCGTTCGGTCCACGTCGAAACGTGTTTCGTCGGTTTCACCCATTTTTTCGCCGGGGCTGCGAAAGTCTTGATTAAGTAATGCGATTCGACGAGAACCGCGATACCCGGTTCGGGTTGTTGTTTGCGCAATTCAACTTCAACGATTCTTCCGGGAACTTCGTTAAGTTCAAAGATAAACTTTAGTCTCGAAGGTTTTTACTAATTTCAATCCAACTCAACTTCGATGATTAACTTTAAACTTACTCAAAGTCACGAAAACCAAATTCTGACTTTTCATGTCCAAACGTTCCAATTACTTGGGTAGGTTTTATTTTTTCGAATGTGGCTCATCACTTGAATCTGATGTTTTTAATTCGTAATTTTTCCAATTAAAAAGAAAGGTGGTTAGCTTAAAAATGGAGAATCTAATATGGCGGTCAAATTTTTAAAATGTCTATCGACTAATTGGAACATTTATGGATGGATGTTTTTGCTACTTCCGATCCAGTTCGTTTTTGATTGTTTTTCCAATTATGAATCCGTTATTAATATTTGGAAATTCAAAATGGACGAACAAATATGAAGTATTCAAGGATGAATTTTCAAATTTTTGACCAAAGTTTTTTCTTAAGTGATTCCTTTAGGGAATTTTGATTTAGTGACAAAACACTGCTGAATTTTTAGAAAATAAATATGGCGGTAAAAACATGACAATATTTTCCTATTATTTCGGAATTTACCATGCCAGAAATCCTCATATTCCCGAATACATGATTAGATTTCTTTTTTCATGATATGTCTGAAACGTTTTCAGAGTTTCGAATAAAAAATGGAGGATACATTTTGGCCAATTTAAACAATATCCAGAATGTACAGTATGTAAATTTATCTCATTTTTACTTAGTAGACACTCGATTACTTAAAAACCCAAACTAAAAAAATAGTAAAAACTGTTCGCGTGGCAAATGATGGATAAAGCGATCACTCGCACACGTGCCCAACGTAATGAAGTAACGAAAGCAGAATGGTCTCAGCGATAATGCGGAAAAGTTTCGCCCAGCGAAAAATGCGCGAGGTACGGAACTTGGCGTGGGCGTTAAAAACATGTCAATGAATAATGAATGCATAAATCGCGGCTTGGTACTTTCGCAGCGCGCTCTGGGTGCCCTAATCGAACCAAGAGAGAAGCGCCGCGATTGTTCCACTTCCCGGATGTTCGCCACTTCCCGGGCGCGCGATAAAACACCGACGGGGGTTTTCATACGGCGATCCATTAAATATCAATCATTCACTCGACGTTAATTTTATTCGGAAAATGTCCCTTTCGATTTTCCCACCGACGAATCAGCCGCGGAAACCTACTCGAGTCTTCGGGTACCGTAATTCGTGTAATAATTCAGTTCTCGAAAGCGCTGGGGAATGAGTTACTTGCATCTTTCACGTCGAGCACGTTTCAATGAGCGTTACGTAATGTGATTGAAGAACCGGAATCCGCGAAGAAATTAATTTTAACGGTGCGGTGCAGATGCATCTTTTTATCTCTGCAACTTCCTGATATATGCCCGACCGCAAGTTTACGTGTCAAAGTTTTCATTTTGAACTTTGACTTCAATTTCAAATGTTTTTGGCGATCTCAAATTAACAAATTCACTATTTAAGGAGTGAAAAATAAGTCGTTTCGTTAAAAGTTTGATTTGATTCCTTCTAAAATATAAAAAGTAAAAAGATTGACTTTTCATTTCATGAAAATAACAGAATTCTAACCAGTATAGTTATACTGACTTGTGAGTTAAAATGTTTTCCATTTTAACTAAATACACAGATATTTCGAATTTTGCTTCAAAATATTAGCTTTCGAAACATAACTTTGATAACCGTAATTTCAACTTGGGTATTATAAACTTTGCCTGAATTGGAATACTATTAATCACATTCATTTTGGAAAAAACATTATCATAATTATTCGAATCGCTTGAACTCGTGCCGGTCTGTAATGAAGTTTAAAGAGGTGCAAAGTAAACTCAAATAGTTTTGTTATAGCAACGACTGCGTAATCGCGATTGCATTACTAGTGCAGAAAAGAGAGGGATGACTCCCTCAAGCCTAGAGGGAGGTTCGCACGCGATGTTTTATTATGCAAATTTAATATATCGTCGTCAGTGACGTCACTCGAGCTCTCCGAGTGCCAACGAGCTTCACGGCTGCCAGCTGATAAAGCTTAAAGCACTCGGGATTTCGGAAATGTCGGAGGTGCCCGATAAAGGCACGCGAGTTCGAATAGTTCAAACCTAACCTGGGCGAGTTTTAAATAGTTCCCGTTAATGGTCATGCAGCGTTTTCGACGGCACGCGATCCGCGAAGGAAAGCCGCGATAAAAAAAAGCTCTGCCCTGCTTCTCTTCGACGGAGCACTTTTTCCTAGAGCTTTTCCATTCGGAACACAAGTCGCCGGAAAATCGTCCCTGAATGGTCGAAACGTCGCGTGTCGAAAATTCACTGGCGAAAATCGTGTCGAGTGAAATATATACGGGAAAACTGTCAGATTTTACATGGACGAATTTCGATGTGCTTGCAAGAACTGTGTCGGTCGTTTTAATGACGATTTTTATTCAAAATTGGTTCGATGCAAAATTATGAATATTTTTATAAACAGTGGCTAACGAATGGTTAGAGAAGCGTTAAACTTTAAATGTTTCTATTTTGAATATTTTTGCAAACAAGATTGTTACGATATTTCGAAAACTGTCACGCGAACTTTGCGAAATTACACATTTATAAAGCGTATCGGTGGCGTGTATTCACATCCGACGCATCCAGTGCAGTTCAATGAATATTTCGTTACGTATATTCGGTATAATCGCATATTGTTTAAATTTGAAACAGATTGATTGATGACAAAGGCGATGGTCATTGGTTATATTTTGGCATTTAACGCGTGGAAATTTAATTAATTTTCGTCTGTTCGAACGTCAAAATATTGGATACTGACGTGTCTCTAAATCGTCCGATCTTTCTTAATGAAAATTATTTAACGCTTCAATTTGTAATAACGACTCAACCTGTTTATTTTTTCTTTCATTCTTTACAAGAACTCTAATTTTCATTGCAAATAATGTTTGCCCTAGTTCATTTTTAAAATTTTATGAATTGACGAAGAGGTTTACTTTCACAATGTCAATTTTTCGATAAACTTCGAACTTGCGATCAAAATACATTCCGCACTATCACATCATAAACTGATTGCACTGTAACATTTACTGATTACTCCAACAACAAATTTAGTTATTTGGACATTTTTACCCGATCAAGAAATTTCGAATATTCAATATTTTAAAATGCGACCTGTAAAAACACGCTTTTGCATTGTTAAGTTTCACAATCGATCTTTGTAAATGTTTAAGTAATTCAATTTAAGAATCCGCGATGAATTTCGATTAATCTTTGAAGGGACGAATGAGCTGTCAATTTTTCGTTCTAGTGAAGATAAATCATTCTCAGATCCATTACTACTTAAATGCGACGGAAAGTCTACGGAACGTGATTATACTAAAATGGCAAATATTTTCGTTTCGCTCCTTTTAATCCAAAACTTTAGTATTCGTCAATCTCTGGATTTAATACGTAGGATTTCTTATGCATCATTTAGAATGTTTTGCAAAACTTGACGTTTACTCCGAAATGTCATAGGATCTCAATTTCTGAAGTCAAATCATTTATCATTATTTTGGATTAGTAGGTTTTTGTATAAGTTTGCAATATTTATACTGGACACAAATATTACACGAGATTTTATTAATGAACCACTGAACGGAACTTTAGTCAGCACAATTTGAAAACGGGTTTGAGTTTTCCGTGACTCAACTTTAAAGTTTGAATCAAAACTTTGAGTAAAGTTGAAACCATAGAACTCCAATTGCACAGAATGAAGTTTGATTTAAACCGAATTCATTTTTCAACTGACACTCAGGTATTAAAAACACTCGAAATTAAGTTTTCACTAAATTTTGCACTTTAAAATTGGATGTAAATCAACATAGAATTTAACTCCGGTTTAAGCTCAACTAAACTCTATAGTTTTAGTTCGAACTTTGACTCAAATTTTGACTCATTAGTATTAAACTCGACAGGGAACTTTAATTTAAACTCACATAAAACAATGATTTCAATTTGAACTTGAACTTAATGTTTTGGTTAAATGAACTTACTCAAGTCAAAGTTTCTATTATGAACTTTAACTCATCAACAAAAACTGAAATTTGCACTTTACTTTAAAGAACTTAATTCATTTAAAGTTTAGTTTCGGAATTAAAAATAAAACAAGCTTTTCATAGAATTAAGTTTTGAATTTCAACTAACCGCTGTAGTTTAAGACAAACATTGACTCAAATTTGGAAGACTTCGACATACACCGACACTTTGGACAGGAACTTTAATTCGAAGAGTCGGTCACTAACTCAGATTTAAATTTGCACTTTAACTTAATTGTTTGGTTTAATGACTTTAATAAATAAAACTGTCGACATAGAATTAAGTTAACATCACTTCAAGTTCAAGTAACCGCTGTAGTTTTGATTTGAACTTTGATTAAGATTTAGAAAACTTTGACCGACACTTTGGATTCAATATTAAGTTTCGCACTTTAACTTAATTGTTTTGTTTACCGAATGAACTCCAAAATTTATCGATGTAGAATTAAGTTAACACCACATCAAGTTCAAGTAACCGGTATAGTTTGAACTTTGATTAAATTTTTTAAAACATTGGCCGACACTTTTGACTCGTCAGTATTAAGTTTGCACTTTAACCTAAATCATTAAAGTTCATGTTACGAACTTTAAAATGTAAAGTAACTTAACCGTTTGACATTGAATTAAGCTAACACCGATTCAAGTCAACTGACCGCTGTAGTTTGACTCAAATTATCTAAACTTTGGCACTTTTTCGCATCGACACGTAAAACCGAAAGGCACGTAAACAAGTTAAACCAATTTAAAAATCAGCACTACCTCGATGAGCTCCGTAGCAATAAGTGTACTCGTTGTAATCCATGTTGGGTCTTTTGAGAAGTCCTTCTCCGGGAACGAGATCCAAAAGCGCCGTAGGATCGCACATTTAGCCAAAAAATACACAGCCGCCGTCACGTCATTAGTAACTTTTTGTGTAACTTGATTTCTGAGACGAAAATGACTTTTCGCCTCGGTCACGTCATGCGTTTGTCAAAAACTCACTTCACCCCCCGAAATATTTTTCACTCGGGATTATTTTGCAAGCACTTTTTTCGCGAATAGCGACTTGACCCTCCGCCGTCGGAGGAAGTTCGCGGTGAAAGTGACGTAGGGATTCTCGTTTTTCTGTACGAGAAGAAAGCGAACCGCACGCTTGCGCCGTTTGCGGTAGACTGAGAACCGAAGTACCGAACTGAATTGAAGCGGCCAGTGTCAGGGATGGGACACAGTGTTTCCTCCGGTGGTGGGGAACACATCGGGAATACGGGGGACACAGGGTGGCGTTGGCGGTGACTATGGTGGTGGTGGTGCCAGAGCTCGTGGTGGTGGAGATTACGCCGAGGGAGAGAGTAGAGATCGACGAGCTCCAGGAGGGGATGAGGACAGGGGAGAGGACAACAGCCGGTCTTCGAGGATCACGGCACCCACTACATCGCCGACCCTGCAGCGGATTCCCTCGTACCCAGAGAGCCCTCTTCGACAATCTTCCTCATCTCCTTCTGCTGCTGATGCTGCCAACATCTCACTTTACGATCTTCCGGAATTTAACGACGAATTTCTTTTTACGTCGGAGAAATTTGTTGCTTTTGCCGCGAATTAGTGACGATTAATTTGTCGAGGTTTTTTCACGGCTCCCGATTTTTGGATTGCCAACAGATGTGCTATTTAGGATCAGTCAGGTGGAAGAGGACGAGTTTCAAGGCTGACGCAAACTTTTTTTATTTTCTTAGTGATCAGCTTCGACGGATGTCTTGTTTTCTGTGTCAATGGGATTATCCCTTTTCAACAACTTTGACATCGACCTCCCCGACGGCAGCGGTGTCACGATCATCTTTGTTTGACGTTTCCTGACTTTAAACATAGTGATGTTACGTGTTAACTTTTTATTGCTCAAATTCATTGGGTGTAGTTTATTGTCAAGTTAATGTGATATCCTGCACGTTCGCGTGGTGTTCGCAAATATTCTTTTGAACGACGTTATGGTCATCGTAAATGTCAATCACCCTTTAGTAATTTCTGCCATGTGTACAATAGGACTTGATCGTTTTCTTCGTTAACCAATCATCTTACACTTTATGTCGTTGAACTATCGACAATGGCGCAAACATCGTTAGCTTCCTTAATTTGCAGTCATTTTATTTAAATTTTACAAATTGGTTTTAAACGGTCATGGTTTGGAATGTCTTGAATTTGTTTCGATTCCATTTAATCATTTATTTCAAGTCTAGTAATTATTAAAACCTATTCCTGAAAAATAATATCCTCTTAAAATTAACGAATTTTTCTGAAGTTTTATGTTTTTTAGGGTATGGACTGGATTTGAATTGGTTATTCATTTTTGTAAATGTCATTAAAATGTAATGACTTCTCTGTACGTTTGATATATTTTCGAAATATTAAAATATTTCGCAATATTAAAAAAATTTTATAATTTCGACAATTATTATTGGTTATATTATTAAACAAGTTTTATTTTACTTTTATTTTCACCGCAATGGCTATTTTCTGTAGCAGGTCGACTCGACCTACTGAAATTATCGGCGCTGATCTCTACCGCCCTCTGCACGGACGAACCGTCATCTGATATAAAACATCGCAATATAAATACAAATATCCGGATGCATTCGTGACGTCTTGAACGCTGCAATCGTCATTGTGACCATTTATGACATCACGAGTGACGTTTATGACTATCGTCATAAATCTGTCATATATAGTTTTCGAATAACTAGAACCTCTTATATTCCCGGTAACAATAAGTTTATGATCATTGTTAGTATTGTCAATCGTATGGATCATGAACTAGAAATCTCCATCAATTTAGAGTAATAATTGGAGTCAAAATAATCATTCTTAAAGTTGTCATAACTTTCTTTGACCGTGTCAAAAACGAGTTTTCGTACGTTATTTATGGTTATATTGTACGGTGACAAGGCATAGTTTGGTCGTTGTTAGTCGTCATTGTGAATGTCAATATGGTTCCTGAATACGGAAAAACTGTTTCTTCGAAATTTTACTCTTTCGTGTACTAATATGGGCACATACTTTTATTATGAGAAACATGACTTTTATAATTGTGTTATACAGAAAGAACAAAAAAGTTACTAAACGTTTTAAAATAGTAATACAAAAAGGATTATAAAAAATTGGCTATTTGTGTAGTAAACAAGAGATAATACTCCAATTTATTATATTTAATAAAATATATGTAATACAATGCATTAAATGAAAATGATCTGTTTTTATAGTAAAAATAATTAGTCTATGGTATATTTTACAATATTTTGAATGTTAAAAGTAACATTCTTTTGACGACAACTTTCGCGTTGTTAATTCTATTATTGTCATAAATTTCTATGGTTTTTACAGTTCCAGCGACATTTTTTCTCCTTATGTAAGAATAAATATAAAATTGACAGTTTTACTATTTGCACTATACAAATTGCATAAATTATGGAAAAACAAGTAATAATTCTGACTAAAAACTCTCTTATATTAATTAGTGAAGTTTTTCAAGATTTCATCGAACTGTCTAATTCTCATTTAGTTATTTCCTCACATTTCACACATGAACTTTTCTGAATTTTCAAACCTTTAGTTTTGTAAAAATAAATATTATTACAATCGAATACATGGGATGAAATAGTAGCAGAACCAGAGAAGATGATGCTCCAATTTAAAACAATAGTAAATATGCCCCAATTATATTTTGTAGTTGGGGTTATTTTAAGTTAGTTGGTATTATTATTATTTTTCCTTCTGATAACAACTTCTTTTTTACATGGAATTACCAATTTAAATTCATTAAATTAACGATTTGAATTTTTTATATCCACAATTGATGAACATTGTTACAGTACTATTAATAAATTAATTATTTAAACAATTTTCAATTTGGACGTAACCAACAAATATGAGAGTTACACCTGAACCCATTACATTTTTAGTTCAAGCTATGTTGTTTGCATTATATAACTGCTACAATAAATACCTATCTGCCTCTCGTAAAAGAAATCACGTATTTGGATTATTTATTGAAAATGTCGACCAAAATATAACTGAGTGACCAATTTGTTTATCAAAATCCATCGGTTTTGTGGCAAAATGTACAAGCTTTGTTTCGTTACTATAAAAAAGAGTTATCTTATCCTCCAAAATTAGTAAAAATTTACTACTTTTACATAGTTGGTTTATATTTATTTATTGCAATGAAATTACACTAATTTGTAATCAGTATTGTTTATTTTCCGCGATTTTTTTCAACTTCATTTATAAAAATTCTTAGTAAATTTGACTGCGTTTTAACTTCTTAATGTGTTTCAATATGTAGGCAACGAATTTTTATAAGTGGCAGTTCGATCGTAAAGAAGTTAAATTAACTAAAATTATAGATAGAAAAATCTGAAAGTTCTGAAAAATCATGATTGAAAAATCTGAAAGAATTTGAAAGTTCATTTGACTAAATTTAACAAAGTTAATGGACTTTAACTGCTAGTCAACGAAAAGGAATGAAGATACATTTTTAGTTGATTTTTAGCAGAACAACATTTTAGTTAATTTAACTTCTTTCTAGTGGTATTTCTAAAGTATACAATTTCGTTAGAGGTCCTATTGGCAAACTTTGAGTACTACGAATTTTTCTGAAAATGTTTCTGGTCGATTCTTTTTTAGTGCAGTCACTTTTTTATCATGTTAGCACACATGTCTCTTTGAATTTACTTCTTAGTTCGCATTTTTTAATCTTCAGTCATTCTGAATACTAGATCAATTATTGCGATAATTTATCTATACTATTCATAAATTTAAATAAAACCTCAACAGAGTTATGCTAACTAAAAGTGTGGTTCTTACCAATAGTTCGTTGAATTTCTGAACAAGATCTTTTTTAGTATTCCATTATTTATTTCTTTTCATATTTCTAACTTTACTATTAAATTAATTATTTTACAGAATACTGATTTAATTCTTTATTTCGATTTCGATATAAATAGAGTTGTATGCATAATAAGAAGGAATTAAATTTACATAAAATTTTAGCAAATATTTTAAATCTATAAAAGTAACTTTAATATTTCATTTCACTAACTGAATTCATAGTTCGTTGCATTATATTTTGTGCAACTACTGACGATAGTTGAGGATATATTTAACTACACTTTATCACTTTAGAAACCTAATTACAGATTTATTAAGCTTAAACAATAATACATATTTTGTAACCTATAATAACATGAACTTTATGTTAAAACATTATGACCAACGAAAACGTATAAGTTATACAAATCGCCGAAATACTAGGAGCATGAAGGAAAACACTGACTTGATTAGATAGACTGAAATTTAGTTTTAAACGTGAAAGTAACATTTTGTTCCTATTTAATTACAAATTTTTACATTGCCAGATAATATGATCTGAATCTTTAGACCGACAACCACTATTACATTTAGGAATAGAAAGAAAACCTATACTCGAAAGTGTTTTAATGTAGTACAGAATAAAAAATATCAATATTACCAATATGCTTTCCCGCTTCAAATGAAACAAAACTGTACTACATTTAACAATTATAGTTAAAATTTTACATATTTCTCAACATAATACAACAAATAAATATTTCGCAACATCATGAAAGTATACTTATACATTAAGTGAAAACCGAACATGATAGAATTATGCAAACACTACTAGAATGCAGACCAGTATATCAAACTATCAAATAACCACGATGTAATAATTGTGTGCTAATTTTGAATTAAACAATCATAAAAATAAGTGATTTGCACAAGATTTAAGGTCCGAGAGTTTTGCTTTTTCTAATGGATTATTAAATTTGCTATTCTATATTAATTTTACGTTCAAAGTACTAACAAATTTTTGTCAAGACTTGATAACAGCATTATTGCAATGTTATTTGCTTCTATTTTATTAACGTCATTCTACTCACGGTATTAAAAAATTCTATAAATAAAGAAACGAAGGTAGATATTGAAGAATAATCTATTTTTAAAAAGCATAATAAATCTGCATTTATTTCCTTTACACGAAACTAAATTACAAAAGAATTAATCTAATTCTCGAAAAGTTACTTTTCACAAATGATTATTGTGAATTTGAAATTTTATTCGCGTCAAACGCCCGTCTCGCGAACAACTTTATTTTTACGACCGTCCATTTTTACATCCATGTTGGAATTTGAAAGGATGCGAATTTGTGGCTCTTTGTGGGTTTCGCAAGTTCTAAAGCTAGGATTGAAAGTTCCGTCGGGTTTTAAGAAACCCGTGAAAATTTTCATTTCCAAAGTTACTTCCTGTTTTCCCGATTTCGTCTCTTATCGAAATTTCAAGGTAGAGTTTAAAAAAATGTTCGTACGATAAAGTGGAATATTAAATCGGTTAGTATTTCCTCCATTTATTCGCAAACGATAAAGTTTGGAATTTAGCCCATTATGTTTTACAGTTTCAACTACACTAAATTCAATTAAATTTAAGTAAAAATCGTAAAAATCAAAGAGAAAAGTATTATCAAATGTTGTTAAAATTAATAAAATAGAATTTTCTAATCCATTATAAAAATAATATATTTCTTTACTTACATAAAGGCAATATTACAATTTAACAAGTAAACAACAACAATATTATTTTTTTTAATTCATAAAACAATTTCTAAAATTATCCATTCTGTAAAAAAATTACGACATTATTATTAGTTATTTTGATTGCAACCTCGAGATAACAAAACTAATATGCACTGAATTTGCATAATCCTTAATAAAAGTTGTACAAAACCTGTATTTTTTTATTATTATTTACTTTTAGTTATATTTTTTACTTTTTTTTATGGATTTGCAATTTTGTACAACTATTTTTTTTCTTTTCTACGTATTTTTCCAAAATGTTTAGTACATTTTTCATAATTAAGTTTGTACAAGCCATGCGTCAAGTTTAAAGTTGCAATAATTGATGTAACGTCAGGAAGAAACATCACTTAAAACGGTCCAGCACGTCTATATTATTTCGCAAAAAATGCTTGATTGTTCCTCGCCACGGCTGCAATAAAGTCTGGATTTCATTCTGGTCGTAACGAGGAAACCAAAGACGCGTGTTCGAATTTTTCGTCTTCTAAGATCGGTTTTCTCGATTTCATCTGAATTCCCGCAAGTTACGATCTCCCCAGATTTATCGAGGTCACTTTTTACTACCTCGCTTTTGTACTTCGAAATGGGAAGTAAATTGAATTACTGTGCATTATTTCTTCGGTTATACGAATAAATTTACGAATACGGGAAGATGCTTGAATCGGTTAAAAATGAGTTTTATTTTATGGTTTCACTCCGATCTCAATAACGATAATAAATTAATGCGTCACGTGTCTAATGTTACGAGACGTTGTTATGGGAGCGCCACCAAAGTGAAAGACAACGAACCAGTAAAATAACATGATAAAATCTTTACTTCAATGTACTCGTAAGTAACAAATTTGTTTAAGTGTCATTTTTCCAGTTTAGTTTAATTTTTATTGGATCGTAAAATGCGTCATTTATGAGATCGAACTTAACGAATGTCTTCATCATTTTTGTCGTTGTTTTCATTTTCCTCTTATCTGATATTGTCAGTACTCGACTGTCTTTATTTTTTACGGTCGTATGTTGTGAATTTTAGTGAAGTCTTGTTTACTTAAAGTTATTATGTTTACAAAATAATATTGTGGTTGTGTAAAATTGTAAATTATTTTTTATTTTGTTAGTTTTATGGGCTGTGAAAACGTCTGTAAAACGTCTGTTGATGTTACTTTAATATATTCATTCGTTATTATTTTTATTAATCCGAGTAAGTTTAATAATTGTGATCGGTTTTATTGGCTTTATTATAACTTTATTAATCAATTAAAAATTATTTCCAATGACACCTTTTTAGATAACCTGCTGTTATTTTGAACTTCATTAATACCACTATTGATTTAACATTCAATAGAGTTTTATTATCAGTTTTCTGAAACTTTTATTAACTTAGACAAATCTTATTATTAGCACTGTCATAGCGACATTGCGATTGTAAACATTTACTGGATTCTATTTTTATTGTTTTTAATTATTATATAGAGAGAAAAATTAATCAGTCTGCCCAACGACTTTTATTTTCATAAGAATACAAACAAATCTAAAAATTGAGTATATGAAATACACTATGCAAATTTTAACGACCCTTACTGAAAATCTATAAAAGATGACTGTTTTTATAAATAGATTATGGAACGCTACCTGACATCAAATATTTCTTAAAGAAAAGTATAGCAATAGATTGTGGATTGTCTGACATGATTGCTAATTTGCAGATATCTTTAACAACTTCAGAACATTTTTTAGAAATTTTGACACAAAATATTCTTTTTTTTTGTATAACATTTGTATCTATTATAAAGGAACAAGAAGTTGTCAAAGAAAAAAAATATCAAAACAAACCATTGATGAAATTTAAATCTGAATATTTTATACTTTTAAGAACATCATTGATAAAAATATTACTTTTCCGAGTTCCTAAAATAATTGAAAAAGAGTATTTGGGGTTTTTAAAATTGTTATTTATTATAAAATAAATCGATTTAAATACGCCGAAAGAAAAATCAATGAATCTTTCAGTGCAAGATTCTACAGCGAGTTCATTTTTTAGTGATACCAAGTCTTCAAAAATTTATAATTAATCGATTTTCCTACATCTCAGACCTGATAAATGGACATTCTTATTTCGTATAAAACGGTATATTATTAGGTTTTTGTCCAACAAAATTTAGCTCACGATAAAAATAATTCGAATAATAAATTCCATCATATTATTACCATATTTTGTAAAAATCGATTTAATATGTACTTATGTAATATTCGATCATATTAAACATGGTTTTAAATATTTCGGGTTTTCTGCATTTTCCTTACTTTGTAAAGATACTCCTTGTTTCTCTTCTCTCTAAACTTCTTACTCATAACCCTCATTATCGCCTTTTCTAGATATCTCCAAAAGATACTCTGATATGCTAAAAATATGCTCCATTATATCACGAAAATAAAGTATAAAAAATACAGTAAACAACATGTTTCCTAAATTCTGACGGATATCTGATTTTTCAAAATTTTTTGGCACGAAAAATAAATAGAAATGAAGAAACACGACTTTTAATTATTAAAAATTAGGTGATCAACAAAAGGATCTCGAATTTTGCAGAGAATTGTCTTGTTGGGTCATAAATATGTCAAAAAATTGACGCCTGGAAATTCGGCGAAGGTATACATATTCACAATGGTTATCCGGCTAGACCCTTTTTAATAAAAACTGTTTTTTTTTGTGGTTATATTTACACAAAAGGCAATACCGTAAGAAATTTTATCAAATTCAGGACAGACGTACGTTTAGATTACATCATATAATTCTAATCAGAAATTAATTCCCCTTTTGGGTAACTTTTTGTAAAAATGTTTCAATTTATAAAATGCTGTGCATGGAGTAAAATGCGATTTACTGCAGCAATTTTTTAAAAACTTGTCGATTAATGATGAGAGTAGCATCAAAAAATATTACGATACCAACTTCTGACAAATTTCACTTATCTATTATTTTTAATTCAACATTTTTAATTTTGAGGAATTGAAGATTTTTTTTTACTCATGCTTCTATTTTGCGGTCTTCATAGTATAAAAGTAACATTTTTGCTCCGAACGTAAGATATATCTATAATTGTTTTATTTCCATATTGTTTCATGACTTTGTTCAATTAGTAGTTATAAACTATTATTCTTGATAAATTTGTGCTCATTTTTCTTAATAAACGTAAAATTAAAAATGTTTAAAAATCAAATCAAAAATCAAAATAGACTTTTGAATGAAATTGCTTGCGACTTTCCCGCACGTATATGAGAAACAACTTAATTCATCATTGAAGTAAAAGTGTTGCGTGGTCCAAACTTAATTTCTCAATGCGCCTCCATACGCACAAAAAAGGTAGTCCTAATTGAAAACCGCCTACGGAATATTAGATTTATCACTCGTCATTTCGTATTTCGAGTGCTATTGATTTCCACCAAAACGCCACGGCGGATAATCTCTTTCTTGACGATCCGCTTTTGCGATAAAATAAATAAATTTCGATTCGAAATCTGTCGCGCATACGTTGTAATTCCATCGTATCTTCGCGTTCTTTCTCCACTCTCGTAATGGAATTAGTCGCATTGAAATTTGCCTAATCTCGCGGGCTCTTATCCAAAAAGAGCAACAGTAATAAAAAATAAATAATGCTTAAAAGTCTCTCGGAACCTGTTGAGAAATCGGCGTGTTCGAAATACCCTTTCGTATACAAGTACTGAGATTCGACTTGTCTCTAATCCTCGTTTCCTGTGCGCTTTACTACATTACGGCAGTCTTAATTCGAAAGGACCCGCATAATTCTTGATAATTTTTTTCTTTTCAGACGCGTTCATTGGGCGTAATAAGGATTTATCGTATTATGATTGTATTTCATTTTCCAAACGTGACAAGGAGTGGTTTTGCGGTTTTCTGAACAAACATGGATTTACTCAATTGTAATTTTATTGTGAGAACAGATTTTATTTATATATTTCTTCTCGGGTTTAGAAATATCGGTTGTATTCTTTGATTTATATCGTATTTTAAATTTCTAATTTGATACTAATGTAATATATTAAGTATAAGTATTCTTGAAATTCAAGTACTGTTTTTTCCTATTTTAGTCATAAGAAGTTGTAAAATGTGAAATAGGGAAATCACATACATCTTTGTAAGATTATTCCTAAATATTTTTTAATCTGTATTGAGGGCTAATAAACGTAAAATTTTGGTAATTTTTGATGAAAAATAATATCCAAAATATATAAAATCTATATGTAAAATAATTAATCCACGTCACGCGGATTTTATTGTAAATACACTCAGAAAAATATTTAGTAAATTTATTATGTGTCTTAATGATGTGTTTTAATGGTGTGACTTAAAAAAATATCGATTTTGGAAATTCCGACCGTTCAAAATCTCGACGATAAAAATCCCGACGTTCAAAATCCCGACACTAAAAACCCTGACTGTGAAAACATCGACTTGACTTGATTTTGTAAGTTTTCAACTTGACGAGACGGGATTTTGAGCTGTCACAGTTTGACTAGTCGGGATTTGGAAAGTACAGTTTTGAACTGTTCAGTTGTATGATAGACCGGGATTTTAGTAAGTATTTTTAGTTAATCCAACTTTCGTTTAGTTATCTTAACTATTAGTATAACCGTACAAACTACCAAATAATTAGTCCTCGCTAGGTAACTCATAATTTATTTAAATTTACTAAATATTTTTTTGAATCCATATTTTAAAATTTACAAGAATTATTTATGAATGTCACACGCACCAATAAAGGGTTATTGGGAGTTATTAACTGAAATGAGCGCAAGCATTTATTTACAACTTTTAATTTCATAAATATAATAATTTTCCTGGAAATCCCCAGTCCCGGATCTTCGTTTATCATTGCGTCCCTGAAAAGTTTCCTTATACAGGATGCTGAGTTAACCCCGAGTTCGGGAGTCAAGAACAGACCGCAAAACGAATCGAAGATGTATTTATCGAAATTAGTGCGTTGGGTAAAAGGAAAAACTGTGGGTCCCCGAAGGGACCATTTTCCTCGACGCGTTAGCGAAGGCCGGTTTTCCCCGCGGACATTTACAGATTTTTTCAACACGCCCAGTATCATTTTCAGCACGATCGGCCAGCATATTTTTACAGACATCCTTTACCCGCACGACCCGGTCGGCAAGGCCGCTCGTATAATGATCATATAAACCTATTATGATTTCCACAGCGTTTCATAACTTTTTCGCTTCGGTACCTTTCTCGGGTATCGACGGGGAAGCGAGGAGAGCGAGTAAGGCGAAACGTGCGCGTATATAACGCAGCTTGCGTTTCACGAAAGTCTCCGCCGTGAGCGTTGCAATTTGCGAAGCTATCATTCGCGTATATGCAGATGATACAACCCCGCGGGCTTTTCTCCGCCTTTCTGCCCGGTTCTGCCGCGGCCCTCGCCCCCCGTCATAACGCCCCGACAGCTCGAGTCCCCAGCGTCACTCGTTTTTTGCACGGACCACTTTCGTTATGTATATATATACACGTCGTTCCCATTTGGAGGACCTCCCACAACAACGGGGAATATATGCAGATGCGCCGCAGCTTTTATTGGCTTCGGTCGCGCTGTTTTACATCCGATACTGGGTTAAAGGGATTAGCGGTCGCGACCGAGACGTAAACTCGATAAGATACGTGGATTAGTTGTGGCGAGTCTACCGCGGGGGATGTACCCTCCCCGAACGATCGTCCAGATTTAAGGGTGCAATTAACGAATCGTGTATTACCCTGCGATTTGTTCGAGAATCGACCGATGAACCGATTATCTACAGTTGCTACCATAATACTAGTACTTAGTAAGGGGGCGTTTTAAATTTGATTGTTACAAGTTTTTTGAGGTAATTCTCTCCATGAGTTACTCTTAATCTCTACATTTAAATTAGTGTAATTAGTAATAAAATTACTTTTTAATAAATAGTTAAAAATTAAAACGTAAAATTAGTGTAGTTTCCATGGTTAGACATCGAAAACAGTGAGGCTAACACTAGAAAGGAGGTAACTAAATTGTCACGTTTTGTCTACACTCGGACATGTTTGGTGCAATGCGCATCCGCATCTGGACAAAACGTGACGATCTAGTGAAAAAACGTGACGTTCCTGGCTGTGGCTGATTTCGATTTCTATACTAGTCATCTTTCTATTCAAACTTATTCAATACCTTGCAGTTAAAACTTATTATTTATAGAGTGAAAAATTATTTGTCGCTATGGAAACTTTCTCGTTTCTGTGCGATTTTTGTTTGTCCAAATGACTGATTTTGTAACATGTACATCAGGTTACAATTAATTGTTTGTACAAGCAAAATATAAAGGTTGAATTTTTCCATTATTGTTAATGAGATACTTTGAATGAAACAAAAAATGTCACTCAAGCGGGCATCATAGGAGATTTCAAATTTTGTAATATTAATTCTGATGACAAATCTTTGGTTAGAAATTAAAAATTTGCGGACGCATTAAGACAACCAAATTTTGTCAAACTCCATGTGTATTCATGGTACTCTTGGAGTAACTTTTTTAGATGCAGTTTTTTCGTTAGCCATTTTAAGGACGTCATCATTAAATGAAGGCCTTCTAATCGCTGTGACAAATGATATTCTTCATACGAGCTGCATATCTTATTTCAATTATGGCAAATGAGAAATACCGTCGCATACAGAGCCGCCTAGTGGTCAATTTTACATACGGAGCATCGTCAATGATAACCATGAGTTAGTTTAATCAGATCCAAAAAATTGGCATAAATCATATTGGTACGAATCATAATGTAAAAAACGTATTTAATTTTTTTACAGTGAAAATTATACATTTGTTCGTACGCATAGTAGTTTTTTCACTCTATACATGCCAAATTTTAACTCCAAGGTATTGAATAAATTCATTTGAAAGGAACTACTAAAACGCTTGATAATTATATATCGTAAAATAAAAAATTACATGGAATTGTACAACAACATCGAGTATTATTGCAATATTTAAAATAAAAAATATCTTTTTAACACTCCGGACGTAGAACTCGATTTTGCGCCCTACAGTAAAATCTTCGGGCGTAAATTACTATCGATCCCTATGCCTGTCATATTAAAAGATATCGTATGTAACGCAGGCAAAATATCGGCCTCTTTGCGCCCTTGTTACATAATATATTATTATTAATGATATTCTGATAATAATAAGTCATATTACTCTCCGCATTTTGAGTCTCTTTTTTCAAAGAAAAAAATACTTTACGTCAAACTAGCCCTTGTATTAACTAGTTCAATACTAATTAACATTTTCGATTTCTTTTTGTGTATTCCATGTTTATATTGACTTTATAATATCAATTATTTATTAATCAAGGCCCCTCATAAATTGTGTAGTTAAATCGGACCACGAAATGTTCCTGGTTTTTATATTATTAAATTTAATTATTAATTTAGATAAGAAGTAGAACCCACAGAATAAGGTATGTTGCAACTAAATAAAATTCTTTATGTTTCAAATTATATATACCGATAATTTTAGTTTGTTTTATATTTAATATTATTGAATTTCGACGAATTTCTAATTATTCCTTGTAGTTTAATAGACGTGAAAACAAAACCAATTCCATAATTTCATAATTTTATTTTATTTGCTCAGTACCAATATAATATATTGACACTAATGAATTTTGGTTTAAACAGCTACAAAGCTAAGAGTTGGATTAGTGGATTAAGTTTGATTATATATTGACTTACACAATCGCGACAGGTTATTATAAAAAATCATTATTTATATATTGAATCAAATGATTTTAAATTCAAAACGTATGCGAATCTTATTTGGAAATCATATTTTAAAAGGATTATTGAAATTATTCAGAAGTACGTATTATACTAAGTTAGATTGATGGAATTACTTAATTCATTACTTACGTCTAAGCGTGTTAGAAGCCTTATTTGACTAGATGTTAGTTCAATTTTGAAAATTTAAAATTCATCTTACCCATGTTTGACTCGAATGAATTATCGGGAGGTTCGTGAGATTTGGAACGTACCTGTAACAAAGAAGAAGGGATTGGTTATTGAACGGCTCACAGTATTGATTATAGAATTTAGTATATTTAGTCGTCTATAATCTATAATCTATAAAATATATTCATAGTTAAAATTAAGCTTTGTTCTGATTTTTTTGTTCATTTTTAAATTACGCAAATAAATAGTTAAAGTTTCCTCAATTTGCATATGAAATATATGCAATAAATTATTACGGTAACTGAATTTAAGAAACCTCTTTTTGATTTGTGCAAGATGTTTTAACTCGTCGATTATATCTTTCGCACTTGTGGGTCTTACGCATCTTGCGTCCAAATAAAAACAATTTATAAGAAATTTAGGAAACTTTTATATATTATTTTAAAGAAATTAGAAGAATCACAGATTTTCGTTGTAATACATTTTTATATAACTAAATTATTATAATTATTCATAACATTATATTACAAATTTTTATAGAAGGTAATAAATACGAATTATGATATATATTTTTAAATCATAAATGAAGAATATTGTCGTTCAAAAGAGTATTTAAACTCGCTGAACTCGAATCTGACGTTAAAATTAAACAATTCGAAATGATTAAGTGATTTTTAATTTGTAGTAGAAAATAAGTCCAGTTTTCGGTTAGTTCCTGTCCAGTTTACTTATTTCGCATCTGAAAGGTATACAAAAATTGAACCGTATAACAAATAATGAACCTGAAACTTGTGATCAGGAATTTTTATGTCCGCTAAATCAAATATCATGTCAAATATAAAAATAATAAAAATTATGTCTGCCATCTTGGATTCACCAATTGGATTTTTTAAACTTCGACAACAGATTACAATTCAGTGGCCCACCAAAAGTATTATACACTCGGTTTCATAAAAATCCGTCGACCAGAATCTACTAAGTTTTGTTTACGTATAAATTATGGCGAATTGTAAACCCAAAAAATACCATGTAAAAAATAAACATTATCTACACAATAAAACATAATTTGTAATTATAGAAAACTGCATTGTAATAGCATATTTCATTACATGGACAGGAACCGCTATTTTTCACATATACGGGAAATAAATGACGTGCGGGAAGGACAATTTCCCAGATACTACAAGAAAAATTTAATGAGCTAATTTAACCGGGACACAACAACAATCTCTGTATGTTGCTATATGTAAAGTAATCAACTGTATTTGAAGCTATATGTAACGTAGTTCCCTGTTGATTCTGTTCAAAAGGCTGATGATCGTCTTAAGTTATATAACCTCACTTCAGTAGAGTCGCGGTATAATTGCGTCTCGCTATATTTACTACTCAGCATATTTTCCAGGTTCCGTCTGATCATGTTTACCTGTCGCCGCTCTGATTTTCCCCCACCTTGCGATCCTGAGAAAAGGCCTGCTGTGATGTCACGAACATAACGGAGGTGGGAGAAGCGATGCTCCCCTTCTTTTGCTAAATATATCAAGACGGGAGAGGAAGGCGGGGAACCGAGTGGGTAAATATACCCGGACTCTACGGTATTTTTATTTACGTCTGTTACGATTGTCTAATCGAGTTTTGCCGATGCTTGCCGAAAATTTCGAGGGAGAATGTCTAAGTAAAGCGAAGCGACGTGGTCGCGGAGTAGGGTAAAGTAGTAAGTATAACTTAAGGGAGGGATGATCGTGTTTTTATTTGTCTATGCCAACAACTGCTGTATTACAATGAATAAATATACGCTGAAAAAATAAATCTTAAAATTGTTACATCTTAAATTCATCATTAGGTGAGGCTTAATTTCAGTTCAAAATTGCGTTAATTTTCTTAAATTCGGTCAAGATTTAGGTTCAAAATCTTACTTTCAGACAAGAAAACTGACTTTCAGTCGATATTTTTGGTTTGAAACAAGATCGTCTAACTTAGATGCCATAAGCTCGATAAATCTTATTTAAGCCAAAATATCGTCTAAAAGTCAGTTTTGCTCACTGAAAGTAAAACCTTAAGCCAAAACACTAACTGAATTTAAGAAAATTAACGCAATTTCGGGCTTAAATTAAGCCTCACCTGGTGATGAATTGAAGATGTAACAATTGTTAAGACTTATTTTTTTCTGTGTACATATGCTTATTTAAAACAGAAGCAATCGCATTTAATCTTTTATATGATGCCGTAAATAGATTATGTTTTACGACTTTGCATCATCCATCAAAAGCCAATATTTTGCCGTGATTTAAAAGAAGCGACTACCGCACGAAGATATCTTTAGCGGGATAACTTTTCATATCTGAAGTAAAGCATTGAAAAATATGTTTTTATTCGAGTCGAATCGGTAACCGAAAACGAAAGAATAAACCGAAAACCCAGAACAGAAATGATCGTAGTAATTTCGTGGCCAAACAGGTCGCGCATTCCTGCGCAGCAGACGAGTTCTCATAAAAAAATCTGTTGAAAAAGCAATTCCTCTCTCTATTTACGTTTATCAAAGGCGCGCGGCAATAGGAGGAGCCGGCGACCTACGATGAGTGGGTGTAAAGAGAGGGGGGTCTCTTTGGCGTACATATATGTTCACGATCCTCGAAAAATTTGGCTCGAGAGCCGGGGCGAAAGGGCTCCATTGACGTGGCCGATGAAAAGACTCGGCACCCCTTTTTTCGAAATCCAACCTCGCTATCGTATCCCGTATCTTGGTCGACGAGGCGCATTCAGCGGGAAGAAGATCGCCATAGCAACGAATACCTGCACCCGTTCCCGAGGGACGTCGACGGCGCACCCTTCGGTCCCCCCCTGGAGCCGCCTGCCATCTGGCCGATATATATACACTATGAACCGACTTAACCTTTTTTACGTAATCCTGCGGCCCGTTTTCCAATCTAAGACGAGAGAAACTCTTTCTTGCGCCTGTCGCCTTCTTTTTTCGCCCACCTTGCGCGCGAGACGCGTACCCCTTTTTTTTAGCATCCGCCATTATATACCAGACCCGAAAATCGAATCCGGGCCCAGATTTACCGGCGTAAATGGTGTTAGCAGAGTCTAAGAGCGGCGCTATTCGGAGCTAGGCACCCGGGTAATTTGACAAATGTTTGTCAATCATCCAGCTACTTGGTCGGAAATGGTTCGTTATTCATGAGTGGATCCCTTTTATTCGACGCAACCGTGTTTGTTATATGAGCCTTTTACTATACATTGGGATGCGCTGCTAATCGGCTATTTAAAACGTGTTTCAAAACGACATAATGTCACTAAGGTTTGAGGGTCTCCAGATGAAGTGTGGCGTAGTTGAAAATTGGTTGCTTCTAGATCCATTGATTTCCGCATGTGGTCGGTAATTCTTCTGTAATTCTTACAATTGGGTCTTTTATATTCAGGTTTGGAATTTTGTTTCAGCTATAAACATTCATTTACATCAGTATTATAAATGTTATTGGACGTTTGAAAATTTGGTGCTCAGGTTTGAGAGTTCTAAGTTTGCGATGTTATTCTTTCTTGTGTAAAAATACTACGAAACAACTTGAATCTTGTTACTCGGAGGTTTTTGGAGTTGCTAATTACGAATCTGGTATCGATCAATTTCAGAAATCAAAATGTCGGATCCAAAATGGCAGACGAATTTCAAAAAATTAATCGAATTTGTTTGAGAATTGTTACTCGGGAATTTTTGCAGCCACTGATAACGAATCTGTCATTAGTTTCACATTACTAAAATTTAGTATACTGTAAGTGGATAGAATGATATAATGGTAGTCACCTAGATGGCAGATGTACAACATTGATTCGCTAGATAATCTCAGATCTGGCCATAATACCAATATATCATTTCATCCTTTTACGGTAAATACTAAAGGTTAGTAATGTCATTTTTTTTTCACTTTTCTAACTAAAGGTTAAAAGAAACTCGGTTACAAGAATGTGGAGGGTGATAAACTCAAGAAGAAGACCATTTTGGGATTAATATTTTAAGAAACCATAAGTTAGACAATATTAAATCCTTTTTTCAAGATATCTTTTGATAGAGTTCTGGAATACCACTGAAGAGGTAACAAATTATCTTCATTCGTATTTGAATTCGTTTCGAATCCTCTCTCGAAGTTTTCATGCAATATAGTATAGTAGGAAGACTATACCGTTTCTGGACTATTTCTAAAAAAAACTCATGTTAAAATATGCAATGCTACAGTTCAAAGTTTAATTTTACAACACTCAGGAAAACTCCTGTTTTTTATTGCAGATTCATGTTAAGCGAATCAAAATAGATAAAAATAATATCGTCTTAACACGAGGCAAATCGTATTCCCTCATATTTAAGCCTTTATCACTAAAAAAAAATTTTTTTTACGGTTTTTTGAGATGTTCTCAAAAACGGGCGGGAAATGAATATTTTTTATTGTAGATTCGAGTTCAGGGGGCTAAAATACATATGAATAATATAGGCATAACCACAGATCAATACACTTTTTTTGTGGGTCTGTGTTATTAATTTATATTTTGATCGGATAGATTACACATTTATGCTAAATTTATCAGTGTAAACTGTTGAAAGCTATACATGAAGTTTCAATCTATGAACAAGGTGGATTATGTTAGCTATTGTTGAATCGAAAAGTCATTTTTATTCGTCAGTATCTGGTTACAGAAACTTCTGCAATTAGCTAAATCGACTTCAATGAAGGAAGGTTAACAAATTATTTAGTTTATCTCAAAGAGGTACATCAGATTGTTTTACGCAAATCCTATTTGATAAATGCATTCAGTGACCATTAACAAAGATCAGCTTAAAAATTAGAAGAAAAAATTACAACGAGACAAAGTTCAATACGAGACTGAGATTTGGTTACGTAAATTACGTCCAGCGAATTGCGCGTATATAAACGGCACATACGTCAATATACTTACGTCTGGATTACTTGTAATTTATATATGACGTTTATGTATGAGACTCCTTCCTGCATTCCCAATCAACATCAGGGAACATTACAAGCTATCGTTTCCCATAAATTGACGGAGATCAAAAGACATCACGCGAGACATCAGGCTGATAAACGTCCGTTCGTAGGGTACATCCAGTATTTGGCGCGGATCTCCCTGTCGGTCCCCGTTAAGCCGTCAACTCGGCCGGGAAGCGACTGTACATCACCGCCGGGAACGTATACACACACACACACATGCATATATGTATATAGCTGAGGCAAGCAAACTGCATACGTAATTCATCGGTACAGCTTGCCGCTTTCCAAGTCGACGAGGGCCTCCTAGGAGTTTCGTACAACACTCGGCGCCGGTTTTCGACGACATAGCGACGACTTACGGTCGGGTTCGCTTCGCAGCCGGCCGTTCGCGATTGAATATGCATGCCCTGCGACCGTGCGGCCCTTCGCCGCTCGAATTTCCGTGTCATATATATACACACACGTTCCTGGAGGAGACTTCGATCCGGAGGGAGAGTGCAGGCGAGGAGAGGTTTTAAGGACCAATGAAGAACGACCGGAACCGACCGACCGCGGATAAACGGTCTCAAAAGGAAGCGCACCGACCAGATACGGCGGACGCGATAAAATCTGGACACGTGAATCCCGAAAGGATACCAAACTGATACCGACCCGTTTGTCACGGACCCCGAAGCACTGATTTACTCGTACGCTACTCGTCTTGGCGCGGCTTTCAAACCTTCCAGACCTGGACGAAGAGCGATTGCGGAATTCTTGATTAGCGCGAGAACGACGCTATTGTGTTGGCGATTGTTTCCCGTGAATAGACCACTCGAGACAATAAAAAATCTCAAGTATCCGATCGGGGCCTGGCCGGCTGTCCACAGATTTGTCCGAACAGTATCGGTCTTGTGGTGTTTTGGTTTTTTTTTGTCCCACACATTAGGCTGATAGGCAAATGTTGGAGATTTTAAGACGGAATCGATTAACATTTTGCAACCTGAGAGTCCCGCCTATAGACAATCTATTTTCTGGATTTTTTTTCATGTAAATCAGTATCAATATCGACAAATTGGATAAATCTAGCATTTTAAAACCTTAAATGATAAGAATTAGTAAGATCATCGTATACATATATAAACAAAGTCCAAAAATGGTATCTTTTTGGAATAAATTCAATTTCTTGAAGAAATTGTAAACTTATAATTGGACATTACGTTGATTACGAATTTGATGCTGGATATTGAAAGTTCGAACTGGCAGATCCAATATGGACAAAAAATCCGAGATATTTATTTGTTTTCATTGATTGTGTGACTAGGTGTTGACCGGATTATAGATTCCCTGAATACGGATTACTTGTCATATTTTATAATTTCAAAATGGTGGATGCCATATTGTGGTCAAAAATCTAAGATATTTTTGGAAAATCACTTCAGATTCATTGTCACTGATTCCAAAAACTCACTAGTGACTAGTTTTAGATTCAATTTTAAAAAATTCGACCTCCATATTGAATTTTGGAATCCTGATTTTAGATTCGTAATCATCATCGATCTAGAAGACCTCCCGAGGCCGAGTGCAAATCCTATATAACATCGCACTTTTAGTTTAGAAAATCTGACAATGGAATCGTAAAAACCCTCGATAGAAACACCGATTTTTTAGATCAATTTTTTTGCTCAATCGTAATTTTTAGTATTTTTCGAGGCTTCTTCAGAAACCGATCAGAAGCGTATTTCCGATACTCTTGATTAAAAAAATAAAAGTTTTTCGATACTTTTAGTTATAAGCGATTTTTACCGATTTTGATTTTTAAATTATGAATTGTGGATGTTAATTTGGCAGACGTATAAGAAAACGTTTAATTTTTAATAAATTTAAGCAAAAATAGCAAATTAATTGCAATTTTCTAAATTGAAATGACATTTTTATTCAAATACTGATCTCTGCAAGTTGTATTTGAGTTTTTTTCTTCATTAAAAAAATTCTCGTAAATCTGACCACTTTTTAAGTAATCAAAGTGTTCAAGGGGTCCTCAACAAATTTTTATATGTTTTAGTTACGACCCAAAAGGAGTTAAATCGACTAAACATATAGTTACAGGAATTAAATTTTGGAAGTTAATTCGACAAAAATAAAAAATATACTAGAGTTTAATTACACAATAAAGAAATCAAGATGAAGAATTTCAGTTGATTTTTAGCATAACTGTTTTTAGTTAATTTAACCTCTTTGCGGTCGTAACTGCAACTTATGACATTTCGTTGAAGATCTATGAGTAGAAACATATTGAGTAATTAAAAAATAATAAAAAGTAATTGTGTTGTAAATGTTTTTAGTGGAAGTACTAGCGGTTCCTCTTTATTACATTAGTATATGTCTTTTCAAGGTTATTACATAGTATCTTGTCCTGATCTTCAATAATACTTGTCAATTTAAATACTAATTATTAACTGAAACAAAGAGAGTAAAATTACCAACATAAACAGTATTATTCTAACTGAAAAGTAGTTTTTTGCTGGTTTCTTTTAAACTTCCCAAAGACAGATTTTTCCAGTCTTGAAACAAGATTAAAAAAATTAAAAGATTTGGTTCATCATCTACTAATCAATGTTTATAACCGTGTTATTTTCACTTTTACCCACATTTTAATATTTTTTACTTCATTTTATTTTTTAGCACGTAAATATTTATTGCTTTAAACAGTGCATCACGACAAGCAGTCTTCCGATGATATAGAAACTTGTTTAGGTTATTCTATCGATTTTCACATGAGCTACCATAACTTACATAAACCAGTTCACCAAAATGATGGAATTGATCTCTCTTTACAACGTTTTTATAATAAGTAAGCAATGAAACATGCATGTTACGTCATAGTGGCGTAAGATACGAAACAGTTCTCATTTCCGTTAATACGAAGCCCACATTAATTACATTGATGCGTAACGGCGAAGATCAACATTGAATTATAACTAGTAAAAAAGTTCGAAATAACAGAAACGAAGCCCTATTTCCTGCAGTTACGAAAACGAAGTTTGACACGTGAAAGGCGTCCCGTGTGTCTTGAATTTCAAAAAGACAGATGTGTGAAAAGGTAGGCAAATGATATGTTTTCGGAGTTGGATTTCCAACGACTCGCAAGAAGAAACGTGTTCGGTTAGCAATATTTGTAGGCAACAAACGTGATGGTAGCATGTGTTTCGGCAATCACAATCATTTCTTTGTGCTGCTTCTGCGTTTTTTTCGTATTTCCGTGGTTCAATCCGATAGTTTTGATAATTCTCAAATTAACTACAAAAAATATGTCTTTTAAGTTTAACGTACATTGAATATTTATTGCTTCATAATAATAATAAGAATAAATAATAAAGATTTAAGACTATATAATAAGTAATATTGATTGTCTTATTTTTATTTGACGTTTTGAAACATATTTATGTTATTTCGGGTTTTTATTATTAAATTTATGTTTTAGAATGTGAAGCAGTAAATATTTTCCTGATGTTTTGTTCTGTGAACGAGCAATATCATTTAATATTATTTTTATAGTAGATATAGGTAAACGTATTTGTCTAGTAGGGTTTCTAAAGTAGTAAATTATAAATATTAGAGCAAAATTGTAGATTATAATCGAAGTAAAGAATTAATTTTTACATCATTTACAGTGAGTTATTTCAAACAATCGTTGTTAAAACTATTTGATGCAAGTGTAAAATAAAATAATTTAATAAATTGTTTAAATTGTACGATAAGTATTATTGAATACAATTGATAAATATAACTGTTAAACAATATTTTTAAACATAAAACAATAAAAAAACTGCAATAAAATAATACAAAATTTAATAATGATAATTTAGAGGACGTATATTTACTAGAATAAAATGATAGTATCTAAGTAATTGCAAAAATGATGTCAAGCATAATAGATACTTGCGATTATAAAACTATTGTTACATTAATTCATCAAATATGACACTGAACAAAATTGTTTATTATAAATTCAACTGTTGTTGTTTGGAAAATCTGAAATAGTAAAAATAAAGGACTTTATTTATCAGGTAAATGAATTCCATGTAATCAACTTTACTATTTTGATTAAAGTTAATGCTTAGTAGTTAATTATATTAAGTTTTCCTTAAACTTTAGTTTAACTAACTTTCACAAATATGCAGTCTAATAACTGAATGTCTACTTATGGTAACTGTTTGTGATACTTCAAATTTTGTTAGGGTATCGTTACTAATAATGGACTGTTTTTAATACCATGCATTGAATACAATTTTTTGTAATATGGAAAATGGTGAAATAAATGCAGAAAATAGCCAAAAGTTTGGTTCTTTTGGATATGGGAAAACCAAACACATTTTACTGAACTGTATGAGAAAAAATAGAAGATGAAGCGTGAAGTAAATTTTCTATAAAATTTAGTAGATTTCTGAAAATAAAATATTGATCAAGGTTAGAAATCTTTAAAAAATAAATATTGTTTATATTCCTAACTATTATTCCTAATTATTATTCCTTTTCTTTCAATTCCTGAACACTTTGGGACATTTTCAAAAAGTTTGGTAATTTTTCGAAAATTTCCTAAAAATGTAACCTTCCCTGAAAAATGTCTAGTTTTTGGAGTTTTGGAAAGAAAGGACGGATGTTTTTCATTTCAAATATGCAGAAGTATTTATCTTGACGATTTTTTGACAGAAAAAATATTGAGATTCATCAGTTGAACACGGAGAACACATTTCCCCCTAAAATTACGCAAATATTTTGAGATTGAGGAGAATATAAGAAAATATTGAAATCTCTCAACATCCACGAAATATTATGGATTTTTTCTAAAAAAAAGTACAGAATGACAGCTAAAATTCAGTATATTTCTTAAAAAGCAGGAGAATTTTACAGAAAAGTTCAGTAATCCTTTCTAAATATTCAATAATAGTAAAAAAATCAAAAATACACAGAAGAAACCAGATTAAGGGGTTGTCCATAAATTACGTAACGCATGTTGTATTTTGGGCTTATTCTGGACCCGTCTTACCCCTAAATGGAGTTGCGTAATTTATGGACGGCCCTAAACTATACTCAGGTATATCAGGTGCTATGATCAGGGCCTACGTAAAATTATGTTTGCCTATCTTAAGGCAGCTAAACGAACTTACCATTAAATAAACACTACAAACTACTGATTACCATCTGTGAAAAAAGTTAATTTAACTGCATAAGCATAACTGGAACTTCGAATCCAAACATGAAAATTATCTAACTATAAAAGTCACTAATATAAATATCTAATAATGTAGAATATGTTTACAATTGATTAGTTCCAAACTATGATTTAACGAGATTGATATTTTTTTTTATATTAATATTTAATTTTTTAAAATAATTATCGAAATTTGTCCAACTACAAAAATGTTTGAACTTTCGACTGCAATTGATAAAAACTTCTTTAACACGGTCAATAATAGTTTTACTCGAAATTCTTTCTTGCAGTAGATATTATTAAGTTATATTTTTAAGATATTGTTCAATCAATACAACCCAATAATATTTTCGATTGCAATTTTGGAATAACATGAGTATTCGATCGAATAAAATTTGTCTAACACACACGTGATTTTAAACGGTTTAAGCGAGTTATTTAACGCCAGGGTGGCTGCGTTCGGCACTGATCCGCGCAATTGTTGTTGAATATACGGTAAAGTTATTACATTTGTTAACGACGATTTAATTATACAAGAAATTCGATTATTTTCTCTGCGGTCAGAAGCGAACAATATAAAATCCGGCGCTGGGGACGCCTTGGTGGGATTCGCTGTTTTCGGAATTTAAATAAAGCACGGGCATATCAGCAGAGTTCAATTGCATTATAAATTTGAAGTTCCATTCGAGATTCTAATGTCATCGTCACGAGCGATCGAAAACGTATAAATAATTGACGATCCTGAGATATTTATATCGTTAGGATGAAGCCGTTTTCGTAGCGAACTCTGCAACGTATATCGATTCGATTCGCTTCAATGACGTTCAACGTTCTCTTGACGTGAGTGCAAACCGAATTAATTCTACCCAATAAATAATTTTGGCAACGCCAAGTAAATTAATCTTCGAAGAAAGCACGAACTCGATCGGCCTCTGCCTGCTCGAAAATTCACGAGTTCCAAAATAAGGGAGGGTTCCAGTTTATTGTTCGATTTTCAATATTTGCGCAAGAAACATCCCAGAGATATCCAGCCGTATTGTCGCAAAAGGAGACTCGCTCTACTTTCCTAAAATTTCATCTTCGTTCGGGCGTATACGAGTTATAGGGTACATTATCTTGTGTACGGATTTTAGATTTGTAGTTCTTCATGCAATTCAGTAAAATAAAATTTAATTCTTTTTTTGTAAAGGTTGGAATACACGTTTTACTCGACAAGCTATTGCTGCGGCATTTAGTAGGATGGATTGAAATGCAGTAAAATTTCCGGAAAAAAACATTAAAGTAGGGAAAATTAAATAACTCTTCTTTTATTTATTTTAATTGCATATAAAATTTTAATTTTGAAGAAAATAACTTTCAGTAAACAGTAATGACAAAATTTCACTATTCACACATTTGGAGTAACTGATCTCTTTTAGAGTGGTCTTTCACTCTTTTTAGCACCCTGCTCACGCCAAGCTTGGATTTCCTTTCAAGAAATTTAGAGAGTAATGCACGTGAGTGTAAATGTTGTGCATTATTAAAACATATTTAGGGATGACAAAGAAATCGTTTTAGTTGAATGCAATTACTTCAACAAAGTTATTATTTTCCTCATCACACCAAAGTTCATCTGCTTTCAAAATATGATTTTTTCTGGTAATATTTTTTGCACAGTTAAATGCATGTCCAATAACACTTTATATCAAACATGTGAATATATTTTGTTACAACTTTAAAAATATAACAAATTGAAATGCACGTAGTTGCATTAAAACTAGCGATGCATACATCGATGTACATGTTTTTCAATATTCTAATGTCCGTGATTTCCAAAACATCACTTACATTAACTTGGAGAAAATCTGTAGACACTTTTACTATCATGACTGAAAACGTTTGGAAGATATCAGGAAATTATGGTAATATATTGAAAATATCAAACGTAACAATTATATAATGACTACATAACATTCATGTAGCAAAACAACGTTTATACAATTCACATAAATGATCAAATCTTTCCACTTTGGTCCTCATTTTTTTCGAAAAATTTTCCGACCGTTCTATCCTTATTCATCATAAAAAAATGGTCAATTTTTCTAGTCAAATTTGCATTATTTCTGTTAGGGTAGACGAGTTTCTGTCTTCAGAAAAAAATTTGCTACAAAAATTAAAATTCTGTTTCACAAAAACATCCTGATTTGCTCGTCAAGACGCCCATCAAATATTTCGTTATTATTTATACTGTTATTTTCTGTGTTTTTACGGTAAATATCTTTTACAGTTCCTTGCAAGATGTCTGACTACAGAGAATATACTAAAAATACTGACATTTCTTTAAAATCCTTGTCAGAATGCTTAAATTCTTGATATGAGCAAATACACCTAATAACTGTGTTTTATATCCCCATAAGTGCAGAGGATTTTTACTCTGAGAAAGTAATTTAATAATATTAAAAACATTTTAATTACAGTTTAGTTGAATTTACTAAATATTGTTAAAGCAGTGTTATGATTCAGTTGAAAGACCTATTATGTAGTCGAATTAACTTTTGTACGTACTAATTGGTAACCAAAGATGGTGTAAATATTACTATTTGTTATAATTGGAAAATTTGTAGTGATCAATAGTAATAATATATTCGAATAACGGTTCTTACTTACTGTGCCTTGTTTTAAGTTTGTGATAGCTACTTTAATTGGAACGTTAAATATATTTAATCATAACATCATCATTGACATGTATACTTGTTACAGAATTCTCGAGTGTAATTTTATACCTATAAAATCACACCTAAATACTCTGTAAACAATTTTGTATTCACTGCATTCACAATTATTATTTGTATAATTTATTTACAAAAATTTCAGTTTACTGTAGTCCTGAAAATGTCATCTGACATCGACAAAACATAATTTGGTGTTTTCATTTATTTTGACACTAAAGGATCTACATACGGTTTTTAATTAAGTTAAAAATCATCGTGTGATATATCGAGGAATTATAAAGAAAATAATTTAAAAATTTCCAAACTAATTTAATGATGATGGTTAATCTTGTCTACAACAATGTTTTTAAAGGTATTTTGTTTCATTAAATTTTCGTAATAAAATCCACACCCGACCATTCAAGAGTTATGCAACAAGAAAATTAATTAAATACACGCATTCAACAGTACCCTGGAACAATGCTGCATGGTGAAAGTAGTTCGCATTTTTAACGAGTGCACGATATCGACGGAATTTACTGACGTGCAATTAGAGAAGAAGATGGAATTCTGCGTCAACTGGAGGAGTAACGTCATCAGCGGTCTCCATTATGCATATGACAGGAATAATCGAAAACTGCGACTGACATTGGGGAGTTGAAAGGTCATATTATCAAGTGATAGGTGATCGTACGCTAAGGCGTAAATTTGTCATTGTGTGTTTCCGATGACAATTTCTATGAGCGAAACTGTATTTAAACGTGTTAAGTGATTGGTGCAATGATAGGACGGTCAATTGTTTCATAATTAACGTTTTTGTTATTAGTACATTTATTTATTAGAAACATATTTTTTTTATATTTGCAAAATTCAATTTGTTGTTTAACTAGTCGAGTGGAGTCAGTATTAAACCATTTTGAGTAGAATTAGGAGTTTTGCGAATGTTGCGGTTGAGAGCTGTTAACAAAAACATTCTATGAAAAAATAGTGGTCTAAATCTGAAGTCCTCATTTAGCCAGTGCGCATCTAAGTTTTGACTAAATCACAAAAAAAACAGCAAACAATTTTTTACGAATTTTCTCCCACACTATAATGTCATGTTTCGTGCTTTTCGGGAATTTTCCGATGTTTGTTGCTATTTACTTGAAATTTTTGGGATGTTTGGCTAAACGAACTTCAGTTTCAGGCTCAAGCAATTAACATACCAAAAAGACGTACTTGATCAAGGTCAGAAAAATTTTGTCAGAATTTCTCGCACACTTTAATGTGATGTTACGCGAGTTATCGTTGTTTTTTTGCAATTTACGTCGAAAACTCGTGTATGAATGTATAATGCAAATATATTCCTTATTTGAAATAAAATGATCAAACGAATTAAAGCAACACTTATATTTATTGAATCAATTTAATGACATACATAAAAACTAATACTTTAAAAAATCCCGCAAACACAGTTAAAATCAAGTTTTCTTACAAAAAAACTATTTAATGCAAATATTCATCGCTATAAATTCATCTTTAAAATCATTAAAACACATCGTTCGTCGGGTAGCAATTATGCAACAAAATTCTATGATATAAAATCCTACGGCGGAATTATTCAATAATCTGCATAGCATAAACATTACCCGCGGCATATTTATGGAGTCGAGTTACTCCTTAACGGTAGCCAATTAGTCTTCGACTTACGTTCAGTTAACTCGAGTACTTTTAACATCATTACCGACGATCTGCAAGTAGCTAATGGTAATTGCGACTGATAAAATAATTCTGTAATGCCGTATCGTTAAAACGCTAGGCGCGATCCAGGACGTTTTCGCGATCCATAAGTTTGTCTTCGGTGTGGCATCTTGGATGCTCTTAGACGACGACTACCGAAGTGACAACCGCAGTTGCGCGAATTCCTCTTCTAGGAAGTGCAATAAGAATAGGAAAAAATGACCGAGATGCGCCAGTGGCAGCGGCCTTTAAGATGAGCGGAAAGGAAGCGAGAAAAGGGGCGCCAGGCGGCCACCAACGGAGCCGACACTGAGGATTCTTCGAGGTAGATATGGACCACCGGATAGTCATGGTAAAGTGTCCGGTAACGAAAAACTGGTAAGTTTACTACACCCGTTCGATATAGGCCCGGCCTCGAGAACCCTAAGATTGTCTTTTTCTCTCCCTCTTACAATCAACCTCATCCTCTTGGTGTCCTCCTCCTTTATTCGACACTCTACTCTTTCTCCATCATCTCATCTCTTCCCTTTTTCTCGCGCGGCTTCAGAACGCGCCTTTTTCTCACGCCTCGAGTACCGGACTTGACTGAAAACCGGAAAATTTATCGTCGATCAAAATTTACTTTCTGGTCCCGTGTTTGTAAACTCAATGAGGTATGAGTAACTTGCGAATTTTATGTTTTCGAGAATAAATGAGAGAAGAAAAATGAAGGAATTTTTGAAGCAGTTTCCGATTTTGGCTCCAGATTGAAATACTCAAATAAGGAAGAACATATGCCATTATTTTGTCATCTTTCACAACGTTCAAATGCTTTAATCAAGTAAAATTTACCATTTTTCACTGTAAATCTAAGTGTTCCCACATAATTTTAGCATCCAAGACTTAAAAAGTATCTTGGGAAGACATATGCCTCTTAGACCCTAAAATGTCTCAAAATAATGCGCCCGTTTTTAGTGCTTGACCTAGAAAATAAAATATCTTTAAAAACTGTCCGAAAATCACATAAGTATGGTCTAAAAGTGGCTTAAAAAAAACATAACATTTTGTGCGACTTTAAACCAAAAATTAGACTATAATTACCAAAATATGACAATATCACGCCCTGCGTTGAGGGACACCGCCTTCTGGGTTGTGACACAAAGTGTTAAGTCAATCCTTTTCTATTTGGACTAGATTTAATTATTTTGTCAAAACTGGCTTAATTAATCATTATTTAATTTTTAGGCCAAAATATATTAATTGAAATATTGTCTTGATGTAATGAACTAGATATATAACAATAAAATAAATTATAAACAAAATAGGCATTTCATTTCAGTGCATTTGTTTAAAAACAATACAGGCCCAACGTTTCGACCTAACATCGAGGTCCTCATCATTAAAAATATTTAATTGACGCCCCTGATGAGGACCTCGATGTTAGGTCGAAACGTTGGGCCTTTATTGTTTTTAAACAAATACATTGAACTGAAATGGCCATTTTGTTTATAATTTATTTTATTAATTAATCATTATACATATGAATGAAGTGCTGTTTCACATAAAGTAGAATTTACGTACGAAAAAATATCATATGGTACCATAGCCGTGAATATTTTTTTATTGCATCTCGTCAACTTTTTAGTGATAAACGTTGTAATTATTAAATTTCCACAAAAAAATTTATTTTTATTTTTGTTCTTGTAGCTACCATAATTCTAGTTATATTAACTAACAAGTAAATAAGGTGTTATCGATGACGTGCCGAGAATGGTAGGTAGAATAAAGCACATCCTCCCGAGAACTCGTCAGGTGCTCCTTATGACGTCCAAAAGTCCATTTTTGTTTTGTTCTGCTGACTATTAGACATACTTAAAGAGTAGTTCACATCATATTTCAAAGATCATTAAGGCATAGCGAGATCTTTAATTATTAAGTCTAAAACTCTGTAGAAAGAGGAAATAAAATTTGTTTTCTTTTTCGGTTTCGAGATTTTACGTTCCATATAAACACATATAGAGGAAGACGGGGAGAAGTGGTGAATCTCAAAAATTTCCATTATGATCATACTGATTGTAAAATATCATATGTGGTTTCTTTGTTTACACCATTTTTCACATTTTCAGGCATGATATTTCATTTTTTGTTCTTTTAGCTACCTTTGGGAGCGAAAAATATAATTTTTAAACAATATTTTCACGTCATTTTTCTGTACTTTGTTCTCAGATTGGTAAATATTTTCATTTTGGCAGTTTAATAATCACTATTTATATATTTATTCTAAAAGTATATTTTTTGGACTTATTTATAAAATATGAATTGTTCCTTTTTTGTGTGTTTATAATGTCGTACCTGGAAGTCCAAATGATACTTTGGGGTGCAGCGCCGACATTTTTTCTCGGATGTCTCTATTCCGTGATTATTTTTTAATTTAGAATTCCCTTTTGATGAATGCATTTAGTAACTAAAGACAAATTTAAAATATGTGATTCTGATACAATACGAATATTCAAAGCTTCCGAAGATGCAATTAATTTTTTTACTGTTGTTGGAAACTTTGATATATCTGAAGAAGTTCATTCCACTGACGTGAATATTTTATTTTTATTTAAAAAAACAATAATAACTTAAAAGATTATGACTTGCACATAATTTTATGTTAATTATCTCAGAGACCTCTAAAAATAAGGATTCTCCACTTCACCCCGATATCACCGCTTCGCCCCGTGTTTTTTAAGTTTTTTAAATTGGCCACTGATGGCCATTTGTAAAACATATACCGTAAGTAACATGCATGTAAATATTGACTACGAAATTACCTATCAATTGATACTTTGCATCATCCTAAATACGAAATTCAAGGAGAAATATGATGCAAGGAAAAATCTTCCCCTATTACATGAATTGTAGGGAAATTCCCGGAAAGGGTCCAGAACAGGCTACAATTAACATATGCAAACCCCTAGAAGGATAAATACAATGACGTTTATATTCGACATAATTTTTAAACTCATCCTCATGTGTTGGAACCAAATTGTTCACCAGACAACAGAAACTATTGTCGTATCGATTGAAGCAAACATGTCGTCGTGCATCCATTAGGTAAGTTGGAAATAGGGACTTGTTTTCATGGTCCAAAAATGTGTGTTTATATTGTAACTTCCATTAAACCATTTTATGTTATTTCTATCCTGTCAGTTCCATAGCAACAAGTTTAGAGTAACATTACTCACGATATAATTTCCTCTGTTGAGTCATTTTAATATGATATACTCATAAAATACTAGTTACAATTGTTAAGAAACATGGATTAACATCAGAACTATTAAGGTGGACTTAGGGTTGTAACGAAATTATATATCTAAGAATATATTATAAGGAATAAAACAATAAGTCATGCAACGTAAATTATTTGTGAAGGAATATGTAACAGCTGAGCGACAACAAAAAATTATGCAACGAATAAAAACGTACAAAGGGACATGTAACAAATGAATATTAATAATAATGAAATATCCAATCAACGTTGCGCCAGATGACACCGTTAACAATTATAAGCAGTTCGCGCTGGGGTCACGCCGTATAGTGATTTGTCCTGGTGAAAACTCTGGTGATCTCTTACTCGATCTAACTAGATTAATTATACCAATCATAATCCAAGTAGGCGTTCCGAAATCTGCATACAGGTGGCAGAAAAGATGGAATCTTGCGACAAGAAGAAGAAAAAGGGCTCTCTTTTTTCTTAACCACGTTTGATAACGCCTCGTTCAGAAAACCATCAAAGGGTTGTCAAAATCAATCGAGGAATCAAGAAAATGTTCACATGGTTAAAGATCAACACGCAAGAAGCTATTGTCCTTAACTTGGTTCGTGAGAAGATAATTTCCAATTGCGAAGTAATGGGACCACCTCCAAATTGGACAAATTCACCAACGACATTGAGAAGGCTGTTTTAATTTCAAACCGGCGAGGAATTTGATGTTCCAAAATATCAGTGAGAAGAACGATTTAAACGCCGTGGAGAAGATGTCAAGAAACTTACGTTGAAGAGTTGAAACCTGCAATGGAGACTACCTAAAATCCGTTAAGAGTTCATTTCTTACATAGTTCCTTTAAATTTAAATGTTAATATAATAATAATTACTGATTAATGCGTACTAATTTACTTGATAGAATGTCAATTTACGAAAAGGTTGTCTAACGTCAATTGTTTACGAATCGCATTCGCATAAATACTTATCATTTGTTCATTGTATTGTATTTACAGAATTAACGAAATGTGTGCAATAAAGTTATATAAATTAAGAGTCTATATGTATGTTTTGACAATTTCCAAAATAATTAATTTTGCTAAATTAAATAGTTATGTTTTTCGTAAGATCTATTTAATTGTTATTTAACTGCGATTCATGCTGACAAGTATCTTTATTCGCGATGATCCATAATAAGTATCATAATAAATGATGAAATAACAAAAAAATTATTACAGGGTTGAAAAAAAATATATTTTTATAAAATAACTTCAGAGAACTTATGGTAAAGAGTGATTACCATTGTACAAAATGTTTTAACGACTTGACAGAACCCCATAATTCACGGCAATATCAGATAAATTTCTCATCCAAAATTGTTGAATGAAATAAAAAAATTTGACTCGACAGTATTATTCAGCATAATGAGTTCAGCAAGGTTCAAGGTTCCTCGTCGGTCAAGCAACCAGATGTTTACGCTTACGGTACGCGTCCTTTCGCAAGCTGCCCGGATCGAACACGGTGACCTTTAACGCGTTGGAATTTCAATCCCGGGGCCTGGTATCACGTAAAAAAATAATTTTCGCCAAAAAATCCAATGGATTTCACGCTCGCCATCTGACGCCATCCGAGATTATGCTAATCCCGCGGACTCCAGTGTAGTCCATCGACCTCATCTCGTCGGAGCGTGCCGGCGAAAAATGGAACGTGAGGCCACCGGCAGAATGCAGGAGGCGTCGAAAATCTAAAATATCCATTATATCGCTTTTAAGAATAAGGAGGCAACACCGGAGACGATCGCGGAAGAGGTTTCGGACGAGCAAACACTTTTTGGTACGCTTGATGCAACGACACGTACCGGATTCCTGCTGGAGACCTGTCGAACAAACGCGTGGGTGCTCAAACCAGGAATGCACCACGGGAGCAAGAAGGAAACGACGCGGTCCATATATTTTCTCGAAATTTCGCACGTGAGCCACGTGCCGGCATCGGTATTATCCCGCGACGGTGGATCTTTACGGACCGAGGGGAAAGCCAGCATTCGCATCTGCTTTTTTTAAGGCGGCGAATGGATCTTTAAACGCCGACACGAGGTGTAACGAATTTTACTCTAATTTTAGCCGGAGAGATTTGAAGTTACCGTTATCGGTACCATTGTGTATGGTCTTGACCATCGGGTAAGGTAGTTCGTGGTTTTATTCCAATTGTCCAATTAGTCAATAGGGAAATGTTTCCGTTTAGGACGCCGTTGCAACAGTATCCAAGAATTTGGAACGTCAACAAGCAAGTTAGACAGGAAATAAATGGATCCTATTACGTTCGGTTCATTCATGCTGAAGTGAGGTACGAAGGACAGGTTTTTCTAAATTTCTTCATAATTTGTTCTGTGCCGCGTCCCTAGTTGTAATGGTCACGAATAACTATATTGATGTATTTTTATGCAATATTTTATTAACCGACAAAAGTTGTTAATTCAAAAATAAATTAAATATAAAACTTTGGAGCACACACAAAAAAAGTCTTTAAATTGTTACATCTCTAATTAAGCACTATAGGCTTCATTTCAGTCTAAAATTGAGCTAATTTTCTTAAATTAAGTCAATATTTGCGCTTAAAGTCTTACTTTCAGACAGAAAAGTTTAATTTTTGCCGAGATTTATGCTTAAAGAAAAATTATTTGTCACACCTAAGTTAGAATATTCTTATTTAGAAACTGAATATTGACTAAAAATAAGTTTCGAAAACTAAAAACAAGATTTTTAGTACAAATATTGACTTAATTTAAGAAAATTAGCTCAATTTTAGACTGAAATTAAGCCTTTTACAGTGCTTAATTTGTGATGTAACAATTTTAAGACTTTTTTCTGTGTATTGTTTAATCAATATTTTAATTCTAAAGTCTATATAGTGTCCGAAGAATTTAGGTTGACTGTTTAATAAAAGTGAGGATAACATATCAAATTGTTTTCTGCTATATTACCAACATTTTTGCGACAAAAGAAAATCTTGAGCAAATCATCATTTAGGAAATATTTTCGGATTGTGAAAATGATACGATATAAATGTTTGTGACACGAAGTTACTTGTTATGTCAAGGAAATTAAAAAATCAAAATATGGTTCAAATGTAGTTTACATTTGTAATATGTGGAACTTTATTAGACAGTTCTCCGAGCGCCACCGTTTTTCCGTATGAAAACATCCTTTAGTAACTGATACTTCTCATGTCAAAGACAAAATACATGTTATAGGTGTTAGGAAGTCATAAATATTAGTATTTCGAGAACAACGAGATTTTCGAGAAATTATGCTAAAGATGGAGCAATACTAAAGGAACCTGAATATTTCCGGATTTTTCTCATGTGTTGGTATTAAATAAATATTTTTTTACCAAAACTGTTTAATCAATGTAAGTTACTTTTATAATACCTACTCATAGAGAAAGGGCGTAGTTAACGGAACCTTTTTGTAATAGTAAAACGAGTAAAACCAAAAAGGCGTTGCATTAACTATTTCCATGGTATACGGTACAATACAATAGTTCTATTTACTATTTTCCGATTGTTAAATCGTTCGTACATAACCTCAAATATCAACTCTAACCTTACATGTAGTTAATTCTACTACTTAAGAGGTTAAAATCGATTATACTATTTTTTCGTGGTTCCATTAACACTTTTTTTTCTCTCTCTGTGTATTGTACGTTTTTTATTCTATTAAAATAGTCATTAGGTCACTAAAGTGTATAACGCATGTGGTATTTTTGGAACGAGATTGCACAAAATTATATTTCTCGTCCTGTTTTAATTTTTTCATACTGCCTGCAGAAGCATGTGTAAAAATTCCATACAATAAGTGGAATACTCCACAAAATTGTCTTAGATTCAAAATTGAAGCAATCGTTTTTTTAATTATTTGGAATTAAATATTACTACAGTTTTATTGTTTATTTTGTACACTAAAAATTATTTGTTAGTTTACACATACCCTAAACTCAAAAAAATGTTCTGGTTAAATACGACCGCATTACTTTTTCTGGTTATAATAGCCAGAATTCTGGTTATTTCAACTAGAAAAAAAAATTAGGTAGTATTTAATCATATTTTCTGATTATTGTAACAATTTTTTTCTGAGTGCACCATGAAAAAGTGTTCTAATAAAGATAAATATCATTCGAGCTACTCCAATACTATATATAATGTATAATAGTGTATTTTATAAGAGAACACTTGGAATATTTATTTATTTTACGGACGAAACTATGAAACTATAAACAGTGCACAGTGGATTGAAACCCGTCATAGTGTCATAAAAAATCTGCCTTTGGTAATACCTGTTTAGTAATCATAGTTTTATATACTGGCTAGTTTTTAGACTCCTCCATTTCTCCAACAAATAAGTCAATACGTTTTACCAGGACAGCAAATAAAGATATTTCGTGAAGAAATTCTGATTTACGTGGATTTACCTGGATAATGTTATTTAAGAAAAACAGAAATGTATAATTTTCAAAGGAAATTATTAATTAAAAAATTCAGTTACGACTATAATGTAAAAGTAATTATTTCCCTCCAGTTTCTAGACATAATCACTGAAAAAGCAGTTTAGTTATGAGGATCAAAAGTATAGCAAGCTTTTCTCCATACTGTGAAAATTATTCTCAAGCTCGTAGTATAATTATCTGGACTATACTTCTGATTCTCACAACTACATCGTTTTATCAATTATCCTATCGATTAGAGGTAGAGCCCACACTATTTTTGTGTCAAGCATTTATAATCACCTCATGTTTTATCCTGTTATTAATAGTAAAAACTTGACAATACTATAAAATTAACAATATTCTCTATAAATCTGAATTAGTAAGAACTGGGTGACTATTAGAAATTAGTAAAAAAATGCCTAATTATTAGTCACTTTTAACTAATAGAATGAGTTACCAAATTATGTTACTCGATCAATTAGAGGAAATTGACTAACATTTAGTCAATTTTGTTACTAATTTCAAGTAGTAATCCACTTTTCACTAATTCAAATTTACAGAGTTGCAAAATATAGTTTAGTTTTTACTTTAATACACAAGCACTAAAATAAATAAATTTATTCCGACAGTTCGGGAAAAGATCTAAAATGTTTCTAATATCCTTGAATAGAGAAAAGTTTGGAAATTTTCTTAGAAAATATTTTTTTCTATTCACAAATGTTGATCATTCGACCAAACATAATTCTATACCATGATTTAGTAACATAATATCGATTGTAAAGCAAATTTGTTCTGAATTGGTTAAATAACATTATGTCATAAGTTTGAGAAACCACCGAACAAAACATTTTTTCTGTTGATCAAAAAGCGCGCCGACCGAACTGAACATCGAAATTGCTCCATGACATTACGCAATAAAAAATCCATAGAATAGGACAGTTACATAATTCGGTGTACTGAAGCGTTTATAAGCCACGTCAGGAAGAAAAAAATCAGTGCTAACCCATGCACCCCTCGAAACCCTTCTTTCGCATAACAAACGATTTTTCCAAAATTCCGAGTTTCAAAAGGGTAAAACCGCCGTAAGAGTCGAGTGCATTGAAGAAAGATCTTTCAAGATCTTTAAGATGTTAAAGAGTACTCTACGTATCCTGGGGATCCCTCGGAGACGATTAGATAGTCGAGTGTGTTTGCCTCGCTAATCGACCTCAAAAAGTGATTGACGTCGCCTCTCCTCTCGACTTTCCCTCGTCGCACCTATGCGCATTATGTTTGCGGCCCTTTCGTGTTTTTTTTTTGTGAATTTCTCGAGTGGAGGAGAACCGTGCACGAAAAGGTCAGCGAGGAAAGAATCAAAAGCTAGAAAAGAATAGGATGATGGCAAATAGCGATATGGAGGGATAAAAAGAAACATCGACCGTCTTTGATCGTGGGCGAATCGCAAGTTAACAAGAGCAGGACGCGCTCCAATGAGAATTATGAATTATGATGAATCGTGAAGGCTTCATTCTGACCTTCTTTATGGAAACCTCAAAGGAAACGAAATCTTTTTGGAAAATAAAAGCGAGATAAATGTTTTACGCGTGGGTATTTGCTTTCGGTAATTTCGTTAGCTTTTCATGGTAATATCGATTTGTTAATTTTTCATTGCGGTTCTGTTACTATATTAGTTTTGTTTATGCAAAAAAGTTATTAAGTAATTTTAATAAAAGCTTTTTATAACTAAAATTATATTTTGAAGCAATGCTCCCATTTTAAATAAGACTTTTCTAACATGGGTGTCATAAGCAAGAAAAATAATAAGTTTTAAAAGATCTTTGTCATTTTGGACTTTCCTCGACTGCCAGAAAAAGGCAAATCTTTGTCATGATATAAAGTAGACTAACAAATTCTGGAATTTATGTAAAATAAAACCAAATCCATTTCTAGACAGTCTAAGGTGTACTGAATATGATGGCGTTGTCCATTTTTATAATCGCTGTGTCAACAAAAAATATTTCAATCTACAAAGATGGTAGTTTTCACAATACAATCTTAGTCAGGAAGTATGATACCGTGTCCAATCAATTTATGCATAAAAAGTTTATAAAACCTATTGAAATTTTTTACGAATCTGAGGTCAGATTTTGGAAATTCAAAATGGTGGATCCAATATGGCGGACACTTTTTTGAAAAGTCTAACCATTCAGCTTGAAACATGTTATTCGGGAATTTTTGAGGTCGCTGATTACAAATCTCATAATATATTTTGAAAATTTAAAATGACACCTACAATATGGCTGAAAAATGTTCAAAATCCAACTTCAGATTCGTAATCAGCGACCCCGAAAATCCCCGAGTAACAAATTTCAAGCGAAATGGTTGGACTTTTCAAAAAAGTGTCCGCCATATTGGATCCGCCATTTTGAATTTTCAAAATCTGACTTTAGATTCGCAATCACCGTCCCAAAATATCCCTATACACCAAATTAAAGTAAAATCTAACAAATTATTTTTTGTTGGCTTTTTGGGCATTTTTTGGTGAAATTCTCGTGTCAGTCAAGGGGCTAAGATAAAATATGGATAATATATAAATACTTTTCAAGTGGTGAATGATTTTACGATTTTTTTATCATTTTATTTATGAAAAAAGATTTGAAGCGCCGAGACTCGAACCCGGGTCCTTTTTATAACAATTCGAAGGCTCTTTCGAATGCTCATGAAAAATGTTTTATAGTATTCGAAACTGCCTTGACTTTCTAACATTCTAAATTGCGTTACATTCCATAATTTAATCATAAAGCAATTATATACATTATTGTTACGTAAAGTATTACGAACACTACATATGATTTAGATGTAATGACTGTTTAACGAAGGGACATTTTCAGGAACAAAGTCCAGTGGAATGGTTCGGTACATAATAGGGACGTAACCGTTCTCATAAATCGTTAAAGGGATATTGTGAGTAATTCGATTCGCAGACAGTACGTACATATTTATTTGCGTATGAAATGTCGCGTTGGTAGAAAATGATGGTCGATTTGGGCCAACAATATAAAACACGTGCCGCCCTTAATGCGCCAGGAGAAAAGGTAACACGAGAGAGGGATCGGTCCGTGTTCCTGCACTGACAAATGCTACGTAATAGGACCGATTGTTCGTCGCCTGGCCAATTTGAGTGGCAGCCTAGTAATTTCAACAGGGACTATCCCCGTGACCTCCCCTCCGGAAAAGGCGAATCCGAACCCCTTCTTTCTCAGCCGCTTTTTCTTTCTTGTCTATTCCCCCTCTCTCTCCTTTCCCTCCTCCTTTCTATTTTTTGTCCGTCCTAATCTGTCATTTTCAGTCGTTTTGTGTCAGCTATTGTTTCTCGTACTTTATGGGTTTCGGGTTTGGCATGTTTGAGGTTTGAGGAGGTCATGTTGGACACATTCTAACAAGTATTCGCCGAATATGTCTTATTTCACGAAAGTGTTCGATATAGTCGCATTTTCAAATATCTGACCATTTTTTTTCGGACTATTAACCTGTCTAATTAGCAAGCAATATGTTAAAACAGGGTTTTTGGAACGATTTTTCTTGCAACTGTTACTTAGGCTTAAGCCCATATGTTTTAACAATAGAAATGAAGTACGACATAATTACTTCACCGGGACACAAATTAAGTTGTTGTAATCACTCTTCGATTTTCTCGGTTTTTGGGATGTTAAAAAGAAATACCTTTTAAAAGAATTTCACAAAATTTGTTGCTGATGCGAATGAGCAAACAAAATACTAGAATAAATGAATATTGTAAACTATTTTGGGTACCACAATTTCGTAAGATGCAATAAGGTTATACGTAGTTAGGAGACCAAATTTCCATCTTTTTCTTTTTTTTTTAATGTAATGTTTTACTTTTAAATATGTAGAAATGTAATTAATATGATCAGGTTTTCATAATTCAATATCAAAAACTATCGATACTTTGATAACTAAAAAACCATTTCACTAATTGATTCTAATCTATAAATGTTTAGTTCTGAATGCAATCGTTTTCTCATAGCTAAAGCAATTTTTGTTTATTCTGACACTAACATTTTTGACATCACGAAAGTGATTTTTTATGAATATAAAAAACCAAATTTAGCAGAAAATCATTGCTGTTTATTAAAAAACGTATAAACTCTTTGTCTACAAATTCTTTACAGTAAAATAATAATAATATTTCTTTGCTTTTTATTATTTTCAATAAAGTGGTCCAGATATTTCTATTATTTGGATATAAGTTAAATGTATGTATTATACATGAAGAAAAGGAGCTATTGAAGAATGAAATAAATTAAAAAACAAAATATTTATATCATAATATCATCAATTAATGATTTTCATATTTTCATATCCCTGATTTTGCCTTGTGAAATTATTGGATATTAAATATCGGGCCCAAATTTACTTTCGAAATCTGAAAAACTACTAATCGAGGATTTAAAAGTCGACGACTAATAGAATTAGTAACAATTTATGTGCTTATAAGAAGTAAGCAACTACTAATCCATAAGTCAAGTTGTACTAATTTGAAATTAGTCGTTGTTATTTTTTATTATCTTATTATTAAAAGGAATTGGTTAAAATTGACTAATTAAATAGTAGAAATGGCAACTAATTCAAGAAGGGTCATGTAACATTATTAATGAAGAACTATTGTTATATTAAATGTCGAACACAAGTTTAATGTCTAAAACTGAAAAATTATTAATCAAGGACTGAAAAGTCGACGACGAATTGAAATAGTAATCATTTTTGTACTAATAAATACGAAGGAAGTACTGACCCATTAGTCCAGTTGTTTTATTTATACTGAAATTGTACTAATTTCAAATTAGTGATTATATATTTTAATACCCCTATTATTAAAAGGAATTAGTTAAAATTAACTAATTAATTAATAAAAATCATTATTAATTTAATTAGTAACCAATTTTTCACCCCTTCATTAGTAGTTTTTTACTAATTCAAATTCAAATTCAAGTACCTAAAGATATTTGTAAGCAGCTACATCATATAATATATATTTTTATGTATTGTAACAAACGCAAAAGAATCTTTTCCGATTAAATTTGATTTCATGATATATTTTTGTTTTAATCCTATCTAATTCGATCTTCGGTTAACAGACAGATACATAATCCTCCACAACATGGACTTTCGTTTTTTGCATTTTTAAGAATATGACAAAAACTTTATACATTTCATTGGAATTCAAAAATAACGACCATAAACATCTTTTTTTATTTTTCTTTCAACGGATTCGAATTCTTTTTGACTCAAAATACATATGAACTTACTAAATTATTAAATTAGTACAATTTATTCAGATATTAATTTCTCGATAATAATCGAGAAATATTGATTTGCAATTACTTTTCATTTTGTTTTATTTACTAAGCATCGTATTCACTAAGAGAATTTTTAATATATATTATTTAAATTATTAACATCTATGATTTGTTTTTAATAACTATAGTTAAAAAAACGGGTAACACTATTATTTTTAGGATAATCTTAAATATGAGTTATGAAAAATGTTTCGACATTTTAACTAACAAACCCATTAAAATCATTTTTTATAATTAAACAAATTCATTATAAAAAATTATTATACTGTTTCGTAAATATAAATTTGTTTTTACTATCTCGCCTTAGAATCGTATAATTCGTGATTGTCATTTTGCTCCATCGTGCATAATAATGCAGTCCTCTTTTTATTGTTTCCTGTTAGTATTTTCCATGATGTTTTCTGTTTTGACTTTTCATTATTTCTCTCACGTAGTTTCATCCGTTCGTCCATTTCATTTGTGTAATACACTGTTATTGTTTCTATCCCTTATCCCAATTTGTCATTTTTACCAACATTCATGATGCGACGTTTTATCTATTTCTATCAGTTTTCTCGTCGTAAGCCGCCCTGTTTGCCTTTTCTCACGAATCGACTCCTCGAAGGAGGAGTGTCGCATCAGCTATTATTTGCCCTTCACGTTTATAGGAACCTTTTTTATCTTCTATCTTCTATGTTTTGGGTCAGCATCTCATTCGTTATTATCTTTTCGTGTCTCTTCGATTTTTCTTCATCGTTTTTTTTTTACTGAAGATAAGACGTATTTTCATTTCATTTCAAAAGATTTCCATTTTTTTAACAGAAAATAATCTTTAATATATATATTTGTCAAGTAAAGGTAAACGAATCTTGACAGCTCCTAAAAGCTTTCTTAATTCTATTGATTGAACACTCGGTTATCAATATTTTATATCTTATGGTCTGATTAACATTTTTGTTTAATTTGTCAACAGTCGTGTAGGAATAATATTTATAAATTATTAACTCTTGAAGAATTTAATGTAAAAGTTTTTTCTTAATAAATCGTTTAGTACTGAACGATTTTGTTTATCAATTTCATTAAATTAATTTACAATTCGTATAATATTACATTAATAGTGTTAACGTTTTTTTAAAATAAAATGTATCTAAATAAAATGATTTATTCTTATATACAAAATATTCATAAATTTGTTTAAAATATAAAATAACTATTGTGGTAATTGTAATGGTCTGAAATTATTAATTGATCCTTGAAATATTTCTAAATTAGAACATACACAGCTTCATCCATATGAAGTTAAATTCGGGTAATGTTGAGAGAATATAAATTTCATTTTTTATTTAATGTATAACATTATAAAAATCCACTTGCTCAAAAGATGTTTTGAACAAAATGATTAAATGCTGTACATTTTAAGAAAATTATGGAACATATGAAATTAAAGCCGTCATTAAAGTCAGAAACTTTGTTCAATTCAAAATTATATTCTTAAATGGTGGTAATATTGTCAATATTTGACTATTTTTTTAAAGATTTTTTTTTTATTTTTGTAAAAAATGAGGACACAACAAGGGAATACGATATTAATGGGGGTTCTAAGGTCATCAGCCGATAAGGTAATAATATATCTATTTTGAAACGTAAAAAATTATAAATTATTGAAGCTATTTTTAAAAATCTGAAAAAGTGAACACTAATAACCCATTAAACACTGTTTTTGAACAACATTATTATATATGAATATAACACGAATTTCTGTATGCCACTACTACAAAAATATCTATATACACTCCAAATTTTTTGGAGTGAAAAATCACTATTCCGGTAAACTGGTTCAATTTTAACTCCACAAAGAGTGAACTTTTAGTCCAAAAAATTCAGAGAGTATAATTTTAAAAAATGATTATATAAAAGAATATGATCAAATGATAGAATTTTATGAAACCCCAGAAGTCATAATTTCTGTCTCTAAGTCATGATGTCCGACCCGAAGTCTATTCTTCGTGGTGTATTCTTTATTTTTATAATTTGATTTTTCTTGTTTTGCGAAGCTGGGTATTGTCACATCTTGAGAATAGAATACGATGTTCCATACAATGCTGTGGCACTGGTGTATTCTTAGAAAAGGGTTGGGTTTTTTTGAAGCGGGCCCTTTTGAGCGCCACTCGGCGTACCGTATGTCGCCCCTGGGGCATACGAGGTGTTCTAGAAAACCCACAGACACGTCAAATACATATCAAGAAATTACATTCAACGTGCGAAGCCGTGACTCGATTCTGTCATTTTCTTATTGATTAGAATTTCAACGAAGTCGGTTCATTTCAATTCAGAAAGCGTATCCCTACAACTGCGATTGTCAACAAATTCTCTCGCAGCGAATCTTAATTACTTAACATCGTTTTACGCTGTAACTTGTATTGTTTAAGTCGGATGACTCAATGGCTTTGAATTTAACCGTTATCCTTCGTCTATTGTTAGAAATTTAAAAGTCTATTGTTAATAAAACTAAAGAAAAACATTTAATACCAACGTTATTCCAGACAATTATTGAGGAGTATTAGTTAGAAGTGTTAAAAATGGGCTTTCATAATAATTTAATATAGTTGAGCAATGCCAATGCAGTTTAATTCTATGAAAAAACACAATAGAAATCGATTCTGGAGTTTTATTTTCTGACCAACTTTTGGATTTGGGTGGAAGTCCTTCTTATTTAATTAACTATATTCAATAATGATTAGCAATAAGTCAGTAACAACGTTTATTTTCATGCAATCTTATTACACGACACATTTATCGAAAGAGTCATTGAAATCGAAAATTCAACAAAACTTAGAAAAAATACAAATGTTATTGCAAGTGAATTGTGTTTTAAATTCATTTAAAAGGCATATCATTGGTATTTTAATAAGTAACGTGAAGAAACATTTTTTAAGTATAACTATAAATATCATAGAATGTATACATTTTTTAAATTTACATTGAATGAAAAACGTTTATTAATTATTGCATAAAAAGTGTTTTATTAACTCAATATAAACAATTAATATTATAATTGTTCTAATAAATGTATATTATTAGAAAATAAATGATGTTTATTGCAGGTCTTATAAATTACTAAAAGATATATTTAAAGGGCTAATGACCTGTCAATAAAGCATGTTAAAAAATGCTACCGACCGTAAGCATAAAACTACAGGCAGAAGCAGAAAGTCCTGAATGTTCCTGACCAACCAAGGGTCCCTTATTAGGAGGAATATCGTCGAACTATGAAATTCGAAAAGGGACGTAGGTCATGTTCCGTCACCTTTACGTACTCGTTAAGGGAAGTCACCAAACTTAAAATCGACTCAATGAAATGCACCATTAAAAATTTTGAAAACAGTATTTCTGTAGCATATTCTGACAACAAATTCAATACAAGAATAAAAAGTGTAAGAAAAATTTTTGACCGATAAACAAAATTTATCTTTTTGAAACACATTTTTTTATATTCATTTAAAACGAATTATAATAAAGTGTAATTTAAAAACCTACCAGAATAAGTAGGTTTATAAAACCAGTCAAGTCGCGAAGTTCCAATAATTTCATTTTTAATGATTAATAATTCCAAAAAAGGTTGTTTGTTACTCTTTTCTATTTCATAAATAAACTGTAACCTATGATGATAGCCGTTAAAAATCTGTATAATTCATTCAATTTTAATTTAGGGGCGTAAGTGATAACATCATTTACATATCTAAAATACAATTACGGTTGTAATGAAAAAATCAGTCTCAATGGTCCATAAGAGAACATAAATTACTAGCTTTGAATATTACATAAAACGTAGCATATTCAATGCTGCATGTACAACCTTAAAGCGAATGATAAAGTCAAAGGTTAACGTCAAAAGTCCAAGTCGCAAAAAAAGTGACACAGAGGATAATATTGTTGGGCATTAAATTCTCTATTTGGCAGAATTTTTTATTTTAATCAATTTCAAAAACATTTCCACTGCCAGCTTCAAGTGCCGACGTCATTGCGGACTGATTCTCATAATTTAAGAGCATATTAAAACAATTTTAATTTATATAAGAATAATAAAAAAGATTAAGGGACATTCATTATTAGTTTGAAGTATATTATTTTTACGCAAACTACGCCACTATGTCATTATTTAAGCATGTTGCATAAAAGAAAACAAAAAAATCATTCAAACTAAATGAGAGTACGACAAAATTGTATCTTACCCAACATTGCACTGCAAGAACATTGAATGGAATACTAGAAGGTTATGCATACCTGAAACAAACAAATGAATCATCGTATTAAAACATATTCATCGATACTTAAATAAAAAGTGCGTATATAGAATTTTATCACAATTATAAATTATATTTTGGTAGATGTTTATTATTGTTATGCTTTATTTAAAAGTAGTAATAACGTCTTAGATGACCTTAAAGTATTGGAATATTCATTTTAGATATTGGACGAAATATCTCCAAGAGGGTTCATATTTGAATATGATTAGACATATCTTTGTTACACTAAACTTCTTATCATATTTGTGATTAATTTCCTAGATAATATAAATACTTTATCTTAAGGATACTTTATGTATAATCATATTGTATTACAGAAATATGGTACACGAATAAATTTGGTTAGGAACAAAAATATAAATAAGGAAAAATCATTGTTTTGGCAAATATTTTTAAATAAATTGTATTCCATAGTAGAAAATGCGACTAGTTCCTGGCAATTTTTTCTGGTCTGCATGCTATAACTAATGGAGTCCAGGACAACTGTTCAGAAAATGGCTGAATTTTCTACCAGGGTTTTTGTGAAACTATACAGAAAGTTGCTGATAGGCATGATATAAAACATTTACATTTGACAATGTTACGGAACGAAGTTGCACAATACCTTTGATAGGTTCTATTACTAAAATTTTTTAAAAACAAACTAAATAAAATATTTGAATCTCTATAATAGCAAATAAAAACAGGAATCTTGCCTGTAATCTCATTAAAAATTATTTTGAACATCATTATAATATATTTACGTTCTCCAATAAACGAATCATGAGGGATGCAATTGATGAGGAAGAGGTTATGTCAATGATTTATTCAATACTGATGATGTTGGCATATTACAACTTCAACAGTTTTTCAATGACGTTGAAGGGGTTTTGTTAGTTTATTAATTGATACTCGAGATGTTAATGAGCTTTAATCATTAATAAAATGCCAGTTAATAATGTCTATGACGATGACGAAAACGTAAAAGTGAAAAAACGAGGATGGCGGTATTATAAGGTGTCTTCATTTGGGACAATTTTGTGCTCACTTTAATGCGTTTTTAGAATGCTACAACAGTTTTCAAACATTGCAGGTTGAAACCAAATATAGGTACACTCGGGTGGAGTGAAAAAGTACAATTTTGAATTTCATATCGCCTATAGAAGTTTTAGTTTATTTGAGTACGAAAAACTGCGTGAGGGCCAAAATCTGTAGGACATTGCTTTTTTTTTTTTAATTGGAGAAAAAAAATGTGTAGTATTTATTTGCCTGTGTACAAACCTAAACATATTTGTAACAGAATATTTTTACAAAAGTATTATCCATAAGCAACAATTAATTTTAAATAAAAATCTGTTGGGCAGATTATTAAATCATTTGGCAGAGTTATTACGAATTGTGTGTGAGTCTTTACCTTTTGTCGCACATATTACTATAGTTGTTGAGGGCAAACGAATATTTTACAGAAATATGATTACACAAAAGGGAAAATTCATGAAATGTATCATTTTTTTTAGCATAAAGGACTCACACTCAATTCGTAATAATTCGAAATTTTTTTTATTCAGAACTAACTATTCCTCATGGATAATACTTAATACTAAAAATATCCTGAAAAAATTATTTACAAATATTTTGTTGTTTGTACTTTGAATTTTTTTTCGCCATTTAAAAACAATGTTAAATTTCAACAAGATTACCGGTGCTTAAGATGTTGTCCTACACTTTTTGTCCTTCGTACAGTTTTTCGTAGTCATAAAAACTACTACCTACTTCCAGATTCAGGCAATATGAATTTCGAAAATTGTACTTTTTCACTCCATCCTAATGTACACTGTTGGATTGATAATCTAAGCGAATTAGTGACATTCGACTAATTAAATTATTTATTTATCGGAACTTCTGCACACATGGATTAAATTAGGCTAACATTACATTCAGCCAAATAAGAATTTTAAGTTGCTGCAAATAGTGATAAATACGGTTATTTGGTGCAGTAATCCATTGTTCAGTTTCCCTAAACAACGAAAACTAAAATAATAAAACAAGGCACGCAAAGTAATAATAAGAAAGTAAGCCTATCGGAAAACATATTCCGGAACGATAAACATTAACTCTTATTCGAGTGAGCCCCGAGTGACAAAAGGCGATTTTATGGACAACTTACTAACTTCTATCAAAGCCCTAGAAAACTCATCGACCCGTTTTGCGCAATACACGCGTCATTGTCCCCTAGTTCTGATTTTCGGGTCACCCAAAGCGTCGGATTGTGCCCCGTACGAAATGTTGGTTCTCCTCTTTGTCACCGAGATTGTAACGAGTTTCCAGGCCCCCCGAAAAAAAACATATCCAGTACATTCGGCATCGCGTTATTCCTCTACCCCCCTGTCCACGGTATTGTCGAATCGCGACCTCCTTCTGTCGATCCCGGTCGCAGTTTTGTGTCCCTACAGTTTCGTGTATTAGATAATCGCTGGCGTATTTCAGAGGGGTCTTCGCGAGAGACTTGAAAGGCCCCGGCTGCCGACATCCATCATTGGTGGGTACCCCCTTCTCGTGTCTAGGGGACCGCGAACAAGAGGACGGGACCTGCGTATGTGCGACTTCCATTCGGCAACCAAACCGACAGTTGTACCCCAGTCCAAGCAATGTAAATAATGTGTCAACGAGATCGTTAATGCTCCCGTACGAGTCGGTGGTTGTGCAAACAACACTTTGCGGATGAGTCGGAGAGAACTTCAGAACTCATTTATAGGTTAATATTGCGTTTGATTAATGACGGAAAACATCCTATATCCGGTTTTAAATTTATTGAGCAACGAAGAAAGGTACAACTATATTGAACAGTACTGAACAATAGAAGAAATAAAGTCTTATTAGTTAAGTTGATCAAATAAATTCGTGGTCACTAGGTAAGAGCGCTTGTTTAAAAAATTAAAAAACCACTGGAAGTACCGGTGTAGAAAATATTCGTGGGACTATAACAGTTTTGTATAGTTGTACTAGATAGTTATAATGACGCTAAAATGTAACGATGTGATAGAGAAGTTACTATACAGTTTGACTGTACAGAAAGTATCTCGCATATATATGTAGATCTATTCATTAAACCAAGAAAATTGCATTGAGGCAAATTGTAAAATCTTGTAATCTATTTCAGAATAAGAAGTTATCTTTTATTTCATGAAGTTTTCAAATTAAGGATAACATTTTTAAAATACTGATTGATAAAAAAGTTGTATGCATTCCATTATATAGTAACATGTACAGATTTATCATAGTTTTCAATGATCAGTATTGAAATATTTCGAACAAATTACCATAACTTTTTTATTTGTAATATCCGGCTAACGTTGATTATGATATTCAATAGCAGAACAACAGTTGTAGCACTAAAAGTTGAGCGTAAATTTAGAAAAATATAAATCATGAGACTTCCCTATATTTTGTAAGGAAACACTAACTCTGTGAGGATCAGAATTTTTCAGATAACTCGATGACACCTGAAAAAAACTAGGAATTTGATCTTTGGTGCGTACAATAATATTGAAAGTACCGTTGTGACACAATATACTTGTCCAAATATAGGAAAAGCAAATGAAATTTCTTTATTTTCAAGAGCAAACTTAGAAAATGTCACATATAATAATAATAAATAATTTAAGTTCCTAATCACTCAGCTTTTTTCTATTATCATATGACATAGAATAAACATGTTATGAGGTGAAATGTAACAAAAATTTTAATAGAAAAGGCATTTTTTGAAAAATCAATTTTTTTGGAAGAATGAGGTAACAGACCTTGATTAATAACTTTTGTCATCTAAAAACTTGATGCAACCTCAAAATTTCAAGATGACTCCAAATTTTGTTTTTTTATTGCGCATGCGTAATACCGTGACTCCGAATTAAAAAAGGAGGAAAGTATATATGTACAACATTAAATGTTTTCTGTTTTGGTCGAGTTTTCCGAACGTGTTATTTTCTGATTACCACAAAATTTTAAACAATATTTATCATTTTCCGGCAGTTTCTTTCTTAAAAATTAATATCCTGATTATTTTAAAGATTTATATTATTTTGTCTTCTTATTCAAATGAGTCCAATTTTTATTTGTGAAAAATATGACTAAATTAATATACAATATTGTAGGTCAACTGCTGGGACAATTTACATATTTCATTGTTTAAACCGTTCACTAAATATATTTATTATAAACATTTGTTTGAACATTTGTTTGAACTCGTATTTATAAAAAAGAAACGAAAATTATTAAATTAATATCGTCGTTTCGACGTGTAATATAAATAGGCTATGAATAAAAAAATTAGATTTTGTTCATAAAAAAGGGCAGGATTTAAACGCAATTTTTTAAAAATTAGATCAAACATTTATTGCACATTAATTTAATAAATTCTACTCTATAAAAACAGTCTTAAAATTGTTACGTCTTAAATTAAGCCAATGTATATAGCATAAGTAAGTTCTTTTCTAATTGATCTTTATTTTGTTACATTTTCAATTAAACCTCTATTGGGCCATAATTTAAAACATTTTTAGAGTGTATTAAAGGTTATGTTTATATATCTTATTTAAACAACTAAGCTGGGTACAAGGTTGTAGATTTTTCGCTTTTTCATAAAACTCTGATATAATATTACAGTCATTTATGTAATAAATATTTTATTACCAATACTTAAGAGATAAGACATACTAACTTATAGGAGATTCACTGAGATTTAAATGATTGAAAGTAGAGTTTTGTTTATTACCGTTTTTTTAATTACACGGACATTGCCATTTTTCCAGATTTAGAGGTTACAAAATTGGAGTATTTAATCACACAACAAAAATATTTTATAATGTTCATATAGGTTCTTCTTTACTACTAATGTACTATCAAATAACGAACATAATCGGTTGTAATTTATGTTGTTAAAATTATAACGTTTTAAGTTAAAAAACTCAATCACGCCCAATGGACTTATCTCTTGTTATAATAAAAACCTTTATTGATATACTCGAATTTTCATATTAAATTCAACTGAAAACATTACTGCAAAATCGTATGTATTTAGATAGTAAAGCATAATCCCGTGCTTTAGTATAGTACGAGACTTGAATTATTAATTTTATTCTCGTTTTCGAGTCTTCACATTATACAATTAATATTGCGTCCAGGGTAAGGATGCCGTAAACCCTGCTGATGAGCACATTACGGTATCCTGGTGCGAAACGCATTTTCACAATAGTTTAAATTATTAACGCAAGAGGGATACTTATTATATTAATCCAATATCTAAAAGCTAGTGATTCAAAAATTTAACACATAAGAAGATCTATTATCAAAGCGCCAGACGCATATTGCCATCGCAATTCGTCTGTTTACGGTTTTTTCTACTTGTTTACTTTTCTACATATAATATACGGACCGTCACACCGAGTATACGCACAATATGTTTAAATACAAGCGGTCAAGAATTTTACATTTTAAATGTTACATTTATCAAATGTATACATAATATTAGTATTTAGATAGAGTTAAATATTTAGAATCTTCGTATTAAAACTATTTGTTTATCAATAATTAAAAATATGTGTAATGCCTATAAGAAATGTTTTCGAATAATAATATTAAAAAAGTATTTTTTTAGTAATATAGCAATCTTGAATGTCGTACAATTTTATTTCATACCAATCTAGGTATTTTTTTAACTAAACTTCTTTCAAACATCGGTTATGTTTTTTATGAAAATATTTGCATCTCGTAACATCCGCAATTTGATTCTACATTTTGTTTAATTATCTGCATGTTATAATTAAAAACCGTTATGCATATATGCGTAATATTGTAAAAGTAAATTATTTAAAATAAATAATGTAAACAAAGAAATGAAATGGAAGTGATGTAGACGCGGTGCTTTAATCAATATGTCATTAGTCCAGTCATTATGTACATTTAAAAAAGTAATAATTTGAAGCAGCAATTTTATTTTTGGGGCATGTTGGGGGAGTCAAGAAAAGCTTAACTTCAAGTTTTCGACCTCTGAGGTGGCTTGCTTTTTTTTATAACCTAAAAAATGTAATAAAATCGTATTTTTTAAATAACTCGGCTTCTAATGAAGTTAGAAGGTTCACTTAGGGCTCATTTTAAAGATTTTTTTGCGCTTTACAACTTTTTCTAAGAAAATTGTTTTATCCGATCGATAGTTTTCGATATATCGAAGGATAAATGAAAAAAAGACGTACTTTATTTAGTTTTTTGCTTTTTACGTGGAATTGGAAACGGAAAATAAAAAAGTAATGTAAGACAAAGTTGTAGAGAATTAAATAACGAACAATTTCTTTTTTTAATCGTTTCGTTTCGATGAAAATTGCGCCTTGTAGAGCGTCACAAAGTAGACAGTCGGCGTCAGCGTGTAAGCAGCGAGTTGTTCATATCGATATGCTGCGACGGAGCGTTTTCGCTGAAATAAAAGACTTTATTCAAGCATAATTATTATGTAATATGTATTTTTTGAAGGTTTTTTTGTGAGCTACACGTTACAAAAAAAGGAAAAATAAAAATTGAGCAGTTTAGTACATGCGTTTAAAATAAAACGGGAAAGGCAATAAAATAGTTATTTAGAAAGTACGTTTTGCACGTAAGTAATATTATTTAACGATGGAAGATTATTTGTTAAGTACAAGGTGTGCGAATGAAAACATTTTATATGAAAAAGTGATATTTATTTTTGTCGACATTTATTTTTACATTTTCTCGTTTTTCATTAAAAAATGGATTAAAAAATTAAATCTTTCTTGAACGCTTTGCTTGTGGTTCATGTTCGTAGTCGTCATCTTCGCAGAATACGCCATTGTTGGCCTCTCGCGTGTCAAGTAGATCGTCGGAATCGTCATCCATGTCGTCATCTAATTCGTCGTTTTGCAAAATTTCTGCTGGCGTTGTAGAATTAAGACACGTTTGTCCAGAACAGAAAAGACAAATTACCGAGCATTTGATGCCCGCTTTACGACAGCCGCACGCGCCACTGCAATTTCCTTTACATTTACAAGAAATTAAGCGCAGTAGCTCAGGAGGTGCAGGTGAAGCTTGTGTTGTAATTGGCTGTAAACCTGCGTGCGTTCTGTTCCAACCCCATTCTTCGGGATCTTTATAATTTCCCATCCATGTTTGCACTTGCTGGTACGTGCGTAAAACGTGTTCTCGTGCTGAGGTTTTTGTAGGGGGCAGCACGGCTAAATTTAATTTAGTTCCTGAAGCCGCTTTTATGAAACGCTTAAATCTAAGCGAGTCCAAACATTTTTCGTTCTTGTCCCCACCGTACAAAGCGACAAGAAATACTTCACCGGATGTAACGAGGATTTCAGGATCGATGTTTTTTAATTTAAAAAGCTCTACAGCAGGCTGCAACTGAGGTCGATTTTTTAGCGTCGTTAAGAACTTCAATTTTCCAACGTTGTATAAACAAGATGTAGTATCGCACCCGCTGAATGCGTGAAGAAAGAAGATGCTGTCGCGTACACAGTCATCATGCTTGAAGCTCGTTGGCCCAAAAATTGCTTGTGGGCTTTTTCCCTTGGCAGGCTTCCGGAAAAATATGTTGGAGCTTTTCGAGGCGCGTCCAGTCATCAGCACCAGGAGATCGATGTCTTCACCAATAATTTCGACGGAATCGTACATTTGCAATTTTTCAATTGCAGTTTCAACAATCTGTACGTCCGCATCTTCGATGGCTTGTCGGACTTCGATTGCAGCCACTTCTAAGTGAATTCGAAGCATATTTACAAACTTCTCCTTGTTCGACTCGTTCGATAAGAACTTTTCTTGACTAATTGTCGGTATGGTTGTTTCGTCGAAGTTGTAATCCGGACACGCATTTTTCCTGAAACGCCTTAATCTCTCCGATGCTTTCGTTCCAGCTATCGCGAGATCATTTGTATAACCATCAAAGACAATGCAAACATTAGATCCGAAATTGTTCTTCACATATGTCACGTACTTTAAACAAATAGTTTGGAATCTTGTGGCTTTACCCCACACCACTTTATGGAGCAAGAATCCGCCGTCTATAACTTGTGCATGATTAACTCCAAATTGCACATTTTGTAACGGCGTAAAAGCGCTATATAACGACGACTTAGTTCCTTTGCGCATTCCATCTTGAGAAAACAATGACAGAGGAAATGGTGCAAGATCAAACGCCAGGTACCTTCTAATGTCATCTTCTGAATGTTTCGTGATACACATTCTCTGAAATAGGAGTAATGGATCGATCGGAATACGAGCATGTTCGATTCTGATGGAGCTGTTCATTGTGGCCAATGGCTGAATTTTATCTTTCCGTTTGAAAGATATTGAATGAAATTGTTTGCCAACTATGTTTGACATCATGTCATAACCGATTTCATCCGCTCGGTGACAATTAATATCGTCAGTTCCAATTACTCCGGTACCTATCGAAATCACATGTTCTCCTTCCGGAAACGGATTATGTGTCGCCAGCCAAAAATCGATTTTTTCAATGTCTGAATTGTCTCTTGCGATTCTCGTTGGACGCATGTCCACATGTTGTTCAGTCGTGGCACATGTAACCCCTGCAAAAGTTTCTATTTGTTCGCACAAATTATTCAAGGAAACCATTCCTAAGACCCACGACGAAATAGAGCTGTCTGACATGCTTCGGTGATGTAGCCCTCCAGCAGTCCATAGCGAGCGCATTAAGACCTGTTCGATGGTCTGATCCGACATAATGCCGGACCAGAACTTGTGCGTCCTGCGGATAGTGAAGTAACCGTTCTTGGTGAAGTTATCGAATTCGTCAGCAGGCATTTTTTCGTGTAAAGTTCTCATCTGCTGCAAGTACAAATGGGCGGATTTGGCATACAAAAAATGCCCGCTTGCATGAAAGTAGGGTAGCATCCTTTGAATGGTATCCAAGTGCAGCTCCCAATTTCCGGATCTTTCCGCTTCGATAAAATGCTTTACTAACGTCACCATCTCGTGATACTGTATCCATAACTTCGCCGTTGGGCTTCTCTTCTTGATTTCTTGGACTGTCTTGTGAAATTTTTGGATAACTACTTGAACAGCTGGATTGCTGGAGGCTTCCAGCACCGCAGGGCGATCCAGAGCTAATGTGTAATTGTCCAACGTGTCACGATCCACATCACTGAACTCTACAGTATCTAAAATAATTTTAGTTATAGCCGAGTGTGCCAACATGTGCGCGCGTATAGCTCGGGAGTATGCGTGGCCACCTAGAATTTTCTGCACGCAGTTATTATTCTTACGGCATCGTATATCAACGTGATCAATTCATTGTTGACGGTACACTCTACTTTTTCATATGAATAACCGATTTTAAACTCGTAATTGTTGAGTGCATTGAAATTAATATATTAGTTTATTTTTAGATTTTCTGTCGACCATTCGTCTATTTTACTTACTTTATAACAAACACTTAAGTGTATTAACTTCGAGTCAACAAAATAAAATTTTGAGGTTAGAAAATCTAAAATTGCAATTCATACCGTTTACGAAAGAGAAAGTATCGATAATTACACTTACCGAAGTTGAAGATTTTGATGTAAACGAAATGAACGTTCGTTGCAAAGTACGACACACTTTTTTCACTGATTATTCGTTAAAACTTGAACACGTGCACGCTCGTACAGTGAAAGAATCGCGTCTACCACGTTCCCGCGGCTTCTCGGGCCGAAGACAGCTGTTCGGTCGTCATTTGGCAACGCAGCAAAGCAAAGGTTTTGGCAATACAGGAATTCCATCCGAACACCACAATTATTTATCATTACAATTACTACTGTAAGTATCAAAATTTACTATTAAATTTTACTATTTATATTGCTATTTAAGTTTTATTTCAATCACATGTACAGTCTTATGAAAAAATTTATAAAACAGAAAAAACGAATAAAATTGCTCAATTTTTATTTTTCCTTTTTTTGTAACGTGTAGCTCACAAAAAAACCTTCAAAAAATACATATTACATAATAATTATGCTTGAATAAAGTCTTTTATTTCAGCGAAAACGCTCCGTCGCAGCATATCGATATGAACAACTCGCTGCTTACACGCTGACGCCGACTGTCTACTTTGTGACGCTCTACAAGGCGCAATTTTCATCGAAACGAAACGATTAAAAAAAGAAATTGTTCGTTATTTAATTCTCTACAACTTTGTCTTACATTACTTTTTTATTTTCCGTTTCCAATTCCACGTAAAAAGCAAAAAACTATATAAAGTACGTCTTTTTTTTCATTTATCCTTCGATATATCGAAAACTATCGATCGGATAAAAAAATTTTCTGAAAAAAAGTTGTAAAGCGCAAAAAAATCTTTAAAATGAGCCCTAAGTGAACCTTCTAACTTCATTAGAGGCCGAGTTATTTAAAAAATACGATTTTATTACATTTTTTAGGTTATAAAAAAAAGCAAGCCACCTCAGAGGTCGAAAACTTGAAGTTAAGCTTTTCTTGACTCCCCCAACATGCCCCAAAAATAAAATTGCTGCTTCAAATTATTACTTTTTTATCCCAAATTTTTGTACATAATGACCGGACTACATGTATATTTGACGAGAGTGCGTAATCATGTAAACAGTTTTGCGGATGAACCAGTATGATTTTATAACACTTTTTTCTTAGCTAACTTTACGGTTTGGATTAACATGCCTTGGCATCAGTGCAGATGACTTATCAAGACATCGATTGCTACAGGATTTAATCAATCGTGACGACTAAGTTCAGTCTTAATATGTTATGATATAAAGTGTGTTTTATATTTATGGTACTAAATTCTTAATGGATCCGTTTAAAAGCATTTTAGACGTGAGAATTTTAAATGACAATGTGCAGTCATTTTAGTAAAAAAACAAAGTCCTGGTAGTATAAAATTGTAATATACTAAACAGAAAATTTAGTAATATTAATGAAATATGTGGTTTCCTGTTTGCAACTAAATATTTAGTGAGTTGAAATTCACATCATGATATCGATGAAACAATACTTAATTAATTTAATTGGAATGTAGTTGAAATTACTCAATATTTGGCTACTAGCAGGCAACCATATATTTATTTATACGCTCAGTGTAAGGACTTGAGTAACACATAATCGATAAGATAAATGCATCGTGATTTCTGTAGAACTTCGATTCATGTTTAATTGTTGAAATGCTCGTAAACCTGCCTTAACTGCATTAAATAAGGATAATCTACTTGGACGTAGGTGAAACGCAAAAAGAGCGATGGAGGAATGAAGATAACCTGAAAATAGGACGAGAAGGATTTATGCGAATGGAGCGAGAAACGAGGTTGAAGAATAGCTTAAACTAGGTAATTGAAAAAAAGACGAAGATACGACGATAAAAGAGGTTAAAGCAAGTAAAATGCGAATAAAATTTACCCTACTCGATAGGGAATTATGGTCGTTTAAAGAATTAAGCTTACGACAGATCACTTATTACTCCTATGGCAAACTTCAAAAGGAGCTATTTCGCATAAGTTGATTTTTCGATAAATTTAATATTTTTGAAGGACAATGTTATCAAATTCCGTTATTAAAGTAGTATAAATTATGAACTTAAAGCTATAATTGTAACTTAATAATATAATGGATAATTCTAAAATCTGATTAAAAATATTGATTCACATTTTCACGAAATATGATATTTTATTTTACTAAGTTCTTACGATAATGATTGATAAGTATCTACTTGCATTTATTACATGTAAGTCAACAATCAATTGAAGGACTGAATTAAATAACGTCGTCGAAAACTAGTGTAATATGATATTCTTCAACATTGAAAATAATAAATTTAATAAGATTATATAAAACGCATTTAGCGCATATTTGTGAATAATAGTATAAAAGAAATATTCATAGAAACAACAAAATGTCTCAAAGTGTGTCATTTCATTTTTACATTGCAGTAAACCAGTTTAAAAAATGGTGTTCGAGAGAGATTTTGAGTTTCAAATGTTAATTTTAGTTGATTATAGATTGATTTTAATTTTACGATGAATTATCAGTAGTTTTTACATATTGTGTATTTTTAATTTGAGAAATTTGATGCGATTTATTTCCAACGTGATAGGTAATAAAAATATATCAACTTTTTTTTACAGTATGGTTGGATTGGTTAAAAATGTGTATAGAATAACGGTTGATTAAATTTTAAACATTACTTATTTTATTCTTGAAAATCACTTTTTACAAAATATTGGTATGGAAATTAGGGCTATTACTTTTCATTCTTATTTTGAAAATCTACCAGTAGCAAAAACGGGACTATTATTAATTTGTTACTCAACAATTAATTTCTACTAACTTGAAGTATCCATCATTTTTAAGTATTTTATTATCTATTTTATATTGAAAAAATACTAAAATGATTATGAATTTTAATCAAATATTCATAAAGTAGTTCAAGATTATAAGAGGATTTTTTTCATTATAAAATTACAGTAAGCCTTTGAAAATGTAATTACGGTCATGGACTTACAGATATTGATTAAAAATATACTACATACTGAACAAATATTTTTTAATTTTTGGTGTTTAGTTTGCAATATTTATTTTCATAAAATAAATGTTAGCCTCATTTACATTATCACAAAAGAACCGCCAAAAACTTGACTTAGATGTCACTACTATTGTTTGACGAAATACATTATTTTGGATTGTCCTTACTACCAACTAAAAAGAACAAAATTAAAACTTCATCCTGACTACAAGACCATACTAAACTCAGAAGAAGAACCAAAAAACGGTCCAATATCTCTCAGATATTAATTGCTTGACTCTTATTTAAAGTGTACTTATTGTATCTATTACTCCATATTGTAATTTAGTTGCGTAGTCGCTTGTGATCTTAGTAGTTCCACAGCGACTTTAAATAAATTTAAAAAAAAGAAATTGTTAAGAGGTTTTACTAGGATACGAATTTTTCTCAGCGAGACATGTCAGTTCTTTTATAGAATGACAATTATTGTTTGGTACCTTTAGCTATGCTTCATTTTTATTTCAACAATGTAGTATTTTATTAGTTATAATAGCAGCAAACACAAGGGTTCTTGAATGTTCTTTTACTTTTCTTTATTTAAGGATTCTCAACGATCATCGATATGGATGAAATACAGTAGTAACGAAGTTTGTTTCAGAGTTACTGCAGAACCAATTCGAGTTATATAGGGACAGCCAGCATCTTGATGGATTCCAATTCCTAATTTAAAATATACAAATTAAACATAGATATAATTTTAACCTCCCGAACTATTTCAAAACTATTTATAGTGATTTTTATGAATATATGATAGCTTTCCCATGTAAAAAAAATGTATATGGATTATACATAAATTATGCATGATCATCTATACATAATTAATGCATAGACTTAGTAAAGAAATGAACATGCATAAACTATGTATAAAGTATACAACATTTTTATGCGTTTTTACTTTTTTATTTTTTTTACTTGAAATTACTTGGCGATTTTATTTGTAGCGAATTATTTACCATGATTGATTTCATTTATAACTTTTTATATAATTGTAATGATTAGACAAATGTATAAAACGTAATTTGTTTGTAATTTATTCACACATGTAAATACAACGACACGCATACAGGTTACGTAAAAAATATGAGTGTGTAAACAAACTCTTCATTTACAATTTTTTCTCGTAATTATTCGATGGTAAGCATATGTGATTACTAAAAATTAATAATTTTCCTTTAATTTCATTTAAAGGCAACAGCAGAAAGCAATGGGTTAAACGGACTGGAATTATTAATTCTTCCATATTTATTCGAATTTGAGGGTGTATTATTTGTGGATAAGATAGATCTTTAGTGTATTCACGTATAAGGGCATAAATTCTATCATTTGTAATAATAAAATACCGTATACAGCCAAAGTTACACAAATTATTGGACAAAACATTAAAATTTGTCCTTTTTCTTAGTCTGGTGTAGATTTCTGACGTAAATATTTGCTTATTAATTGTCGCTCGTGTATATACAGACATAATATTATTTTTAATAGTCAATTGATTTGATTCAATAAATTCTTGAAGAACCTGCATTCATCATCTTCTTCACAGTTTCCATCTTCGTTAAAAATGGATTCTACAGACGACGATCGAGAACTACTAAAGGTTGGCTCGTTGTCACTTAAAATATTTTCTATATCCTAAGAAAATATTTTGTTCTATAAAATATTATCGGCAATTAATTTCAAACTAATTAATTAAAGTTAATTTAATAATATTTGCCAAATGTGATTTTAGAATTGCTTCTAACATTGTTAGATGTTTTTTAATTAAATAATAATAATAATAACATAATTTAGATATTCTACTGTAGAACAAATTTAATTTAGCAAATACATTTAGCAGGTGTCTTGGAAGGAAAATAAAATCAATTTTATAAACTGTCGATTACGTTAGATTTAGAAATAGGTTATCAATTAATATAATTAGTATAATTAAAATTAAGATTTTTAACAATAATTTACTTATGCTTCCTTGAATTCTGGTCCGTCACTTTCATTAATAGAGTTTGTCACGGATACTCCAAAACTTGCCCGCGTTTACGTGAAAATTAAACAGTACGTAAGTTAAAAAAATATCTAAATTTTACTGTTTCATGTTAGAAACTGCATTTAATTCAACCGTAGCTTTCATCTCTGTAAGTTTTACACTCATACTTCGCGCAACTAATGAGCGGTATTTTGGGTTTCATTCCTGCTTCTGTGCATGATTTTCAACAAACACTAAAAAAATAATATATTTACAGTAATCACACATAGCGATGTATCCTGGCACTCAACAAGAAACTGCATCTTGATTTTGAAAAGATACACGAATATCACTCAATCTAAGTTTGTGAAAACAGATTTTTAACTGAATGACATTTGCATTCAAATATTATAAACTGACATAAATGTGAAACTGTATCGATAGTATTCTGTCTTCAGTTATTTATCGATATTACAACTTCAAGTACCATTTACTAGTTGTAAGGGTATAACTGTCAGGCTAATGAAAAATCAATATTGACACGGCATTTAAATCCATAATTATTTAAATTTGTTCGAAGATGACGTCTTATAAAAACTATTATACGGATGGTGTAAGCAACTAGTTTGTTACATTAACTTAAAGTATATTAAATTTAAATGCTGAAAATGTGAATCATATAGAAGAGCAAAACTCTATTACTGAAAGCGATGTACCAGAATTCATGGAAGCAGAAGTAAATTATTGTTAAAAATCTTAATTTTAATTATATTAACTATATTAATTAATAACCTATTTCTAAATGTAACGTAAACGACAGTTTATAAAATTGATTTTGTTTTTCTTCCACGACACCTGCTAAATGTATTTGCTAACTTAAATTGGTTCAACAGTAGAATATCTAAATTATGTTATTATTATTAATTATTATTATTATTTATTTAAAAAACAACTAACAATGTTAGAAGCAATTCTAAAATCACATTTGGCAAATATTATTAAATTAACTTTAATTAATTAGTTTGAAATTAATTGCCGATAAAATTTCATAGAACAAAATATTTTCTTAGGACATAGAAAATGTTTTAAGTGACAACGAGCCAACCTTTAGTAGTTCTCGATCGTCGTCCGTAGAATCCATTTTTAACGAAGATGGAAACTGTGAAGAAGATGACGAATGCAGGTTCTTCAAGAATTTATTGAATCAAATCAATTGACTAATCAAAATAATATTATGTCTGTATGTACACGAGCGAGAATTAATAAGCAAATATTTACGTAAGAAATCTACACCAGACTAAGAAAAAGGACAAATTTTAAAGTTTTCTCCAATAATTTGTGTAACTTTGGCTGTATACGGTATTTTATTATTATAAATGATAGAATTTATGCCCTTATACGTGAATACACTGAAGATCTATCTTATCCACAAATAATACACCCTCAAATTCGAATAAATATGGAAGAATTAATAATTCCGGACCGTTTAATCCATTGCTTTCTGCTGTTGCCTTTAAATGAAATTAAAGGAAAATTATTAATTTTTAGTAATCACATATGCTTACCACCGAATACTTACGAGAAAAAATTGTAAATGAAGAGTTTGTTTAGACACTCATATTTTTTAGATAACCTGTATGCGTGTCGTTGTATTTGTATGTGTGAATAAATTACAAACAAATTACGTTTTATACATTTGTTTAATCATTACAATTATATAAAAAGTTATAAATGAAATCAATCATGGTAAATAATTCGCTACAAATAAAATCGCCAAGTAATTTCAAGTAAAAAAAATAAAAAAGTAAAAACGCATAAAAATGTTGTATACTTTATACATAGTTTATGCATGTTCATTTCTTTACTAAGTCTATGCATTAATTATGTATAGATGATCATGCATAATTTATTTATAATCCATATACATTTTTTTTTACATGGGTTGAGCAAAATTAGTTTAGAAGAGAGTTAGCGTTCGTGATAGACACAAAGTTTGGGAAATTCTCGCTCACTTCTAAACCTATGTCACTGAAATTATGCGTACAATCATAAAAAATACATAAAATTAAAACTCGAAATTCGAGACTCAAAAGTATTTTACATTTATTGAATCAAAAAATTATGTTTGAATCTCAGGTGCAAAATTTTCGACCTCGTGAACCTCAGGTCTACTCCGCTGTCCCTCGCGCTCTATCATCGAGCCGACTCCATTTTGCGCCCTAGATACAAAAATAACTGTTACAAACTTTCACTGTTTATTTCGTGAGTATTTTTCATTGTCACGTTTATAAAAAGTGCATTCCAGTATTTAAAAAACGACTCAGACGATTTTCGTAGCGACATTTAAATCCGATAACAAAATTGTTCTTTTAATTAAAATCGAAAGAAAGAAAAATGACTTCTTAACGAATAAAAAGAGTAAAAGACAAAGAATAATGAAACAAATATTGAGAGATCTTCCGCATATTTATTAGCCAGCGTCGAAACAAATTAATTCGTTTATCCCAGTTATTACGACAAATATTTATTGCCGGTACACCGGTGTCATCCTCCGTTCTTCCACGGACGATTCCCGTTCGCTGATCCATTCTTCAAAGGGTTTTCCGCGTTTCGCCGTGTCTTTAATCGTCGTTTCTTCCTCTCTCTTTTCCCGTTCCTGAGACGACGTGGTGTTTTGCAGTGCACCGACGACGACGTCGCCGTCATCGTCGTCAGCAGGGTTCGACGACGCGGAGAATCCAAAGGCGGACTTGGCTGCATGTCGATAATTAGAGCGGCATAGTGGCAAGCCGTGTACCTGTAAAAGCATCTCGCGCCGAGCCGTCAAAGCCGCGCGAATCAAACGACGCCTATATTGCCTACCCACACTTTCCTATCCCTCCCTATATATGCGAGCCTCTGCTTACGTATAAGATCGTGTATGTTTACGTGTAATCTACCTGGGGGCGAACCACCTCTATATTCGCTTTCAAAATATTTGACGGGTTTTTATCTTCTTCGGGTCGCATGACTAGAGACATTTTTTTCGTGCGGGTGGTCAACCTCGGGGATCGTTTAAAAAATAGTATCTCCAGGGCGTTGACGTTTTTTTCACGCTTACCAGGGCTACTGTTCTACTCGATGATGAGAGGTCCGCAATTTTAGCAATTAACTTTTTTTAGTAATACAACACGCATTATTTAATACCAATAAATATAGTGATTAAGTTTCATTGCTTAATAATCATTATTAATGTATGTAATTCGGTGATATTTTTATTTAATCTTGGAATACGTCAAATTATAGGTGTATTTTTTAATTTTGTAATATTTATTTTTTCGTTTGTGTTTATTGTGTTTATTTTGAAATAAGTTTTTTAAAAAATAGTTGAATATAGTTTATTCGACTGTTCGGATACTTGTAGGAAACGTTTTTATGGGTTTCAAAGATGCCATAAAATAGAACCAATTGTATTGAAGGTTTTTTCGAAAACACTTATTTAAAAAAAACTCTGACCGACATAAACACAAACTATAACATTTAGATTAAAATTTCAAATTGTGCAATATAAGAAACGTCATTGATTTGTATGTATTAAGTGGTACAGTGCACTTAGAGAAAAAATAAGTGTTTAATTTATACTTTCTGATATTTACGTACGCACTTCTCCAAAATGTTATATGGGTAAACTAGTTTTAAACATTAGATGCTGCTTATTCACACATTTTATTTACCAGCAAATAATATTGGATATTAATCAAATAATATTAACATTGTAATATTTGGTTGTTATTCAGATAAGGAAATAGTGTGCTTAAACGTAACCCAGATTAAAATACAAGAATCGTAAACATATGTATGTAATTTGAGATACTTGTAATATTTGACAACAAACAAAACATTTTTTTTTAAGTTGCACCCAACTGTACAGTTATTTTTCCCGGTTTAGGTGATATGAATAGCAGACATTTTATGGTGTCACTTATTTTATTATAAACGCTTATTTTATAAGAGTAACTTAAAAATTTTTAACAAAATTGTTTTTTTCATTTTTAACACCTTATAGATTCTGTAATTCTTACTCGATTAAATCGGTTCGAGGACTTTTGTCTCGTTCAAATAAAAAATAATTATTTATATATAAATTTAAGTCGGCGTGATGGTCGTGCGGGCTACGGCGTCAGTCTTAGTCCGCCCGATCTGAACGTCGCGAAGGTCCCGTGTTCGAATCCCCGTCCGTGCAATTTTCTCTGCTTATGTCCAGTGTGGAATAACCGGGGAACTTTGCTGAGCGAAGGTACGAATTTGGGACCGCTGCCGTAAATTCAAAATGGCGTATTAACATAGATGAAAAATGATATTAATATAATTTTGAGTTTTTTAGTTATCATTTTGAATCATCAACTGATCTGCTGAAAATTTATTTCAATTTCGTTATTAGCAATATGAAATACCTCAAGCATGTATTTTTAGTGTAAAATAGTAATGTAAATGTATTTTACGAATTTTCGAACCGCCATATACTGATTTTCAATTTAATAGACACTGATTTTGTTGATTTTATTTAATATCGTTACTTTTATAGCAAAATATTAAGATTTTTATTAACCATAATGTATTAATTATACATAAAAATATATGATTTATTGGGATATCCGGTTGATTATAAAGATTAAAAAATTGAAATTCAAAATCTATCAAATTAGGATGCAAACCCCCAAAAATATGAGCAGCAAATTTGTAAACATTCAAGATTCTGTAATTTCGACAACTAAGGGATGATTAGTTTACACGGATTTTTATATATAATTTTAGAAATTTAAGTAGTAGTGAATTCTGTATAATTTGGGTGGCATAATACTGAGCAGTTATCGAGATATTCTACAGCTTCAACTATTTTATAATACCTGCATAATCTTTAGAATGTATATATATTTTTCTGTGTAAAAATAACTTCGTGGATCCGAAAAATATTTAGATACACGGAATAAATATTGTCGCTTTTTGAAGCTTCCATATATATCTCTGAAACCATTAGTATGGATTGAGTGATTGTATGGTTCTCTTTTGAAAAATATTAGAATATAGTAATTATCCGTAGTCGCGAATTCTAAAAATTCAAACGTAACATTGATACTCTTTTTAATTTTCTTATTACATAACTAATCAAACTAATCCATTAGTAATTTCATAGAAGTTCAGAATATTTTTATAGGTCAGTACAAAAATAGTTGCTGACGTTATTTTTGTAGGGGATGTATAATATGATGATCTTGAAAAGAGTATTAAATCATTCTAATGATCACGTATATTCCTCAGAAATTGATTTTCAGTTATGAACTGATGTCTACAAAGACAAAAAACGTGTTCGCAACATGGGAGGTAAACTGACCGACATCCCTGGATCACGTTGATTGAATACGGTCATAATTGGTATTTTCAGTCCATTGTTTATGAAAACAATAAAACATCTATTCCTATAACTCTGAGAAGTAATATTGAAAACAATATGCCATAGTAAATCTGAAAAATTACTATAGCGACAAAAAACCGCGAGTATATATATAAGATCTTAGAAAATAGTACATTATGTGTCTAGGACGGAAAAGAAGTATTATAGCTGGGGGATAAGATGGTCAATGGTACTCCGATTGTTGATCATCGGTTTTATAATAAAATTCGTTTAATCATACTGTTGGTACCACCAACATCAAAAGGTTATGCAAAGACAAGAGTTGTTCTTTTTGTATTACTTAATGATAATCATGATTTTACCATCAAGTAAGACCATAAATTTGAGTAGGTGTTATAGTATGTAATTTTATTAATTATGGAAATAATTTCTGATTTTGCTGTTTTAAAACTTTTGCTTTATTACATACAACTCGATTCTATTTTGCAAAGTAACCAATGGTTCCTCGGTTCGTCATTTGCTGACGTGTTGACTAGTATGCCGTTATTTTTCATCATTCCTTCAAAAATGTTCCTCGACCATGTGAAAATGGACATTAAATGTTCATTATCGTAATACACGACATTCACATTTACAGCAGCATCAGCCGATAAGACACGATAATGAAGATAAGCAGCGAACCCGACCGGAAATTGACGATTCCGTCGAATATATAAAATCTAATCGCATTCCTTTGACGAGGGCGAGACGTTTCTTAGAAAAGTGTCATGAGGACTTTTGGAGACGTTCCCGTATCTCAAACATCATTAATCAAAGTTAAGGAAACAAGAGTGCCTTTTTCGGGTTGGTCAGATTTGACAGGCTCGATATAATTAGGTGCGCTCGGAAGGTCTTCGCTCCGAACACTTTTTTTTCATTCGAGTTTAAGATACATATTTAACTATATTCGACGTCGCTCATATTCCACAAGATTTGTCGTTGCTCTCTTGGCCGAGCCAATAAGAGAAATATCGAGTGCGTGCCGGTGTCGGCGTTTTTCGAGAGGTCGAACTCGACGACGAAACAGTCCCGGGTCCAATAAAGTCGAAAGAAAGTGACTCCCGTGTTCGACCGAGCGGAGAAAAGGTCGGACGAAAACTGGTCAAGGCAAACATTCGAAAAATATCGCTTACTCTTCATTTCCTCCTCGCCTTTTATTCCACCGGCCGTTTCATTCGCTTTTTGCCTTTGGTCCAGAATCGTTCCTTCATTTATTCCGTCTTTCTTTATTTCGTTATTTTTCGCGCTGTTTACGCCTTTTCTCGAATTTTCGATAGTTGCTACTCCTGGCAGTTATTGGATATTTTTTTTATTCCCGTCGTTTGTCTCGCTTCTCGAAAACTCTATTTTCTTCCTGCGAGAACTCCATTTCTGTCTCTGATGTATGGGGACGTTTTTTCCAACAAACATATAATCTCTCTTTTACCTTACCTTACTTTTACCTCAATATATTTTCCTTGACTTTCGTTTTCTGTAAATGGAATGTAATGAAGAACGTTTGCAAGAACGTGAAAATGATACTTTCTTTTCTTACCCTTATATTATATTTCTTCGCTATCATTTTGCTCAGATATTAAAAATGTTTCACACTGTTTGGCTCAATTCGGGTTCAATTATAATAACTATTTGGTCTCCATTATTGTCAATTTACATCATTGCTTTACAAATGTTGGACAGTTTTTGGTGTTGAGCATGGTTTGGCTCTGGACCGCGAGCGAATGGTGCTTAAAATAGTCCTGCTCATAATCTGGACAATTTTAAAACTTTTGAACGATATCTTATACGCAACAACCAGAACACTGTTTTCTCATTGCAACGGCCATTAAAAATTATTTTCCTAAACACTTGGAACTTTGGGAACTTCGAATCTTGGGATCTTGCACTTTCGTAAAAATTCGTGTTAGATCGTAAGCCATTAAGAATTACTGTCGATACGAATCAATGGAATTATCACAACAATGGTAAAAATTGATATTTTTTATGATTTTATTGGATAATTTTGGAATTAAAACAAAACGAGGAGTAAACTCGAAAATTTGCGCCGTCGATTACCAGCCAAATGCTCTCTCAATGCTCATCTGAGTATACCATTACACAAAACGAATCCACTTTTCGATTTGGCCCATCGCGTCAGGGTTTTAAGATATCCAATCCGAAAAATATTCAATAATATACTTTTTGGCAATTAAAGGTTAGGATATGTGAAAAATCCGAAACGATGAGTTAACTTGGACAAAGAAAGCGTTTTCAGCGACCAAAAATCTCTAAGATCCTCCACTTCTTATTCAAGTTGTGTCAAATAAAACATTTTTTTCCGGTCTTATGTTATTTTTTTTAGAAGTATATTCAGTGATTAATTACACAGGACCGCAAAACATTTTTTGATGGTATATAACTTGAATCAGAGGTACTGGATCTTATAGATTTTTAGTCGCTGAAAATAAATTAGTTGTCCAATTTGACTCGTGACGTCAGATATTTCATATATCCTAACCTCAAATTGCCAAAAAGGATACTTTTGACTATTTTTCGGATCAGATATCTTAACATCCTGACATGGTGGGCCAAATCGAATAACGGATTCGTTTTCAGCGGCCAAAAATCTATAAGATCCACTATTTCTAATTTAAGTGATATCGAAACAAATTTTTTGTTGTGGTCATGTGTTATTATTGGATTGTACGTCAAATCGGCAGCGGTTGGAAAGAAATTTCTCCCTGTCCAGACATCATTGCCATATTGTTACTTATAAAAAATTAAACGTTAACAAGAATGTAAATATTTATTTGTTCGTTTTTGCGTGAAATCAATAAATCTTAACTTTCTCCATCAGGAATAACAAATGTTTTCTTTCACTTTCACAACACACTCGATATCAGTTTATGAAATGTTACCGAAATCGGTAAAAGCATGGCGATTAACGAAAAACCACACTTGGTACCAGTTTTTGTCTTGACAGGGTGGGCAGCATACTATCGCCGGTAAAAAGTGGAAGTAGCGAATGGCGAGAATTTTCAAACGAACCTCCCGATTCGTCGATGCGCGAGAAAAAGGCCGCGATGAATCGCGAAACCGGTGTTTCCCTTGAGTGATTTCACTTTGACAAAAAGGGAATCTCGTTCGCCGACCGACGACGTTTCAGGTGCCGTTCGCACGGCGGTATGACTTTTTCGATGCTCACTTAGATCCAAGTCGGCGCGATTCAATCGATCGTTTGAGATTTCGCTAATTCGCATTTAATGGAGTTTTTTTTTGGAAATAATTCGCATTCGTGACACGAGAGTTGTGGAGGGAGATTCGATCCGTCTGTTTTTCTTGGGGTTCATAAAATTGTTTCGAGACTCGTAATGCTGCACTAAGTCAGTTATATAATGTTACATGGGTTGTCAAAAAGTGTTCTTTCGAAACATTTCCATTTGAAAAATTGTGGTATTTCCAAGGAAGAAGAACATTATTTTTACCAAAAAGAAACCAAAAAAAGTAGGAATATGCAGAGAGTCTTTCGGGATACCTATTCTAAAAAAAGTTTCGAAGAGATTAACTAATCCGCATGATGTCGCCTCAAGCACTGTGTGCCCCCCACTTCTTGAGGGAGGGAGGGAAAGGGCAAGGGGTGGGAGGAAGTACACACAAAGCGACTCGCCGTTCGTCGGCCTCAAGAAAGCGACTATCAAAATTCGTTAGTATCAGTTTCATGGATCAGCTGCGTCTGTTTCATGGTCCAACCTCTTCAACAACGCATACCGGATTCATAATGGTAATAAGTTTGGACGATTTTGGAAGAGTAGTGTCATGATTACGAAACAGCACCATTTATGTTTCGGGTTCCAAATGAGAGTTCAGGAGAAATCAGTGTTCAGGACGACAGTAGTGTACTGAGATCATCGCAATCAAACCTGAAAGTTTGCTGACTCTTTGCTGACTGGTTGTGACTGTAAGTTTGCTAAGCATTAATCTGTGCGATTTCCACGATATTCTTTCTGCGATTTCTATCGCAAGAGAAAGTGTGAAGAAATTTGAATGCATTTTTCCAATTCCAGGTCCCAGCATACCTTGCTCGAAGATGATCATGTATCTGGCCTGGACATCCAGAAAATCGACATCCGCCTTGTACATCTCCCTCTGAACCGGCGCATTTAGCTCCGCATTACGTGTTTTGCAGTTAATTAAATCGAACGAGCGTGATGCAGTGTTTCAAAGCGAACGCGTGCACGCATGAGGACGCTCGTGAAAACGCGCGATTTATGAGTGCGCTAATGGAAATACTCGCGGTCGTAGCGAGTTGCATTGTCGGGCCATTTCTGGCGTTAAACGCGTCGCTTGGGGAACGACGCGTAGCGCTCGTTTCCGGCAAACGAATTACCAATGAATTTCGATTAATTCGAGGGTCCAGGAAAGCGGGGGGGGGGGGCGAGAGAAAGAGAGAGGAGCATCGAAATGGAGAGTTGGAGGGAGAGGGAGAACAAAAAACGAAGTGCATGCCCGGAATACGAAATTCGCTTTACGTCGCGATTTGTATTCTGTCGCTGCCGTTGTACGTAAAAATTTAGCAATAGTTCCCTTACTCCGATTCCTAAACAAACAGCGGCGTTAGAGAGGAAGCGTGAGAATGCTTCGAAATTAACAAAAACTAAATTATAGTTTTTTTTTCAGTTTTGGGAGTATTGTGATGCAATTCGTACTTGCTAATATATTTTCGCTTCCGGGTTTCGAATATAATTTTAAAAATTGATGGTAAAAAGATAAATATATTTTAAAAAACTCTAGAAAAAGTTATTCATTTAACAGAATGCATTCTTTTGAAGAGTTTGTTACTTAATTGAGGAATTCTAAAGAACTTTTAACTTTTCAATGCTCAAAATCATCAAAAATTATTTTAGTGGCACACTAATGTAACATATTTTTTAATGGACATATTTTTTTGATTTTTCAGCACTTCCAGAGTAAAAAACAGTTGGCGTAACTCGTTTTTGAATAACGTTGTATAAAGTTTATAATGTAGTCAAAGTTGAAACTAAACAATAGCCCAATGGTAGATGCAGGTGTACTTATATTATATATCTTATATTCTTTATATTTAAAGATAAGGTAGTTGTTACGAGAAATACAGTTTTTTTACTCATTATTTATTATCGCTAATAAAAAATGTGAGAATTAAATTTTTTCAATTTTTATTATGGGAGTCTAAAGACATCAGCCGAAAACGTAGTAATCTATGTTTATTTTCAACTTAGCGAAAAATCGAAAATTCCATTAAATAAAGTTCCATTCTCTACTGTTGTGACATTAGATTTTACGAATATATATAATTACTCAACAAAATTACAGCTTATTCGGGACCAAAAAAGGTAAGTCTCCTAAATTTTCAAGCAAAAAAAACATTTTTGAGCGCGAAAAAAATTAAAAACAAAAAACACGGTTTCTTCGATTTTCAACAACATTCCCATCAAATATTTTTCGATTGGAGGTAAATTGCCGGTAATAACGAAAAATCGATGTAAAAATTGTAAATCGCCTATAATCACCTATATTTGCAGAAAACGATTAGCTGAGATTTCGCGGTTTGCGAATTTTGAAGCTAAATAGTTGTACAAATAAAGCCGTTTTTCTCCACAGTTTTGTCAGACCTATCACCCTTTGAGGATAGCTGTGAAGGACTATCAATTTAATATATCGTAGAAAAAGAATCTTGATCGTTTAGTTCGATATTCATTTGTTTGCAAGATGCATGCGTACTATATAACAGTTAAAGATTCTGTAGAATTACTCATATAACTTTCCTAATGTTCGAATCTCTTAAAAAATGAATGTTTCTTTGTCATTTCAAAAATTGCCCCTATATGCAGTAATAATTTTTGTCAATCTTAGTATATTTGTACAGGGGACCTAGAAAAATAAAATGATGTGCCATCAGTATTTGATTTCTTTATATTGCGATCCATTGGCGACCTCGGTGCACCGAGAGAGGCTCGATCGTAAAAAAGGGGAATTCGCAAGAAAGAAGTTTGGTACAAGATCGAAAAAAGGTGAGTGACAGGGTGACGTCCCGAAGACGATATATACCGGGGGGCGGCCGCGATATTTAAGTTCTTGGCAGCAATTCGTGGCGGAACAATGATTAAGCTGTCTCGAGCAACGACGCAATGCACGAGAGACGCTTAAAGTCTCCCCTAAACCCATCGTGTGTGCTCCGACCGCACAAAACGTCGCATTAACGCACACCGCCCTAAAACGCTCGTGTCGCATCGTTTCGTTCGTGTATTTACCGGTTCCGCCATCATCCTTCAGACCTTCTCACTTCCTCTCCTCTTCCGCCTTTAGTTATCTCCCCCCCACCCCTCTGTTCTAGGTTCGATCTAGTAATTATTTTGCTTCTCCTTTTTCGTCTGGTTGTTTCCACCATTATTGCGCTTCTTTTAAGAAAGGGAGGATAACTTTTTACCTCCTTTTTTGCAATTCCGTCTGCTGGAAGTCCGGCATCTGAAGAAGTAACAAATCGAAAAAATTGTATACTGGTGAATGTTTTCTTTGTATTTGACTAAAATAAGACGTTTCATGTTCCAGAGGGGCACCACCAGCGTGACCACCCGTAAAACCAATTTTTGAATTTTGTTTTATTGAAAATTGTTTACAGAAAACTTTTGTGTAGAATATATGTATATATATTGTAATAGTCGATAACGGTTTTTAACAAAAATATTGAAAATTCCCTACTATTCTGCAGTTGTAACATTCTTTGCAGTACTTAAAGACAAAATGGTTACTAAAATAGAACGTATTATTCCGTACAACTACTATCGTTAAACAACTGAAGGTACATTTTTCGATGAACTACTTCCTCTAAAAAAAATGTTAGTTATAGTACCAAAAGACACCATTTTGAAAAAAAATTCCGAAAATCGGGCATTTTTGTCTTTTGAGTTTATTGTTAAAACTACAAATCGTACGAAAAAATGTTTCCAACAAAGAAAGTAGATCGAAACATTTTCCAAAGAAAGGGTCCGATATATCTTCTCCCTAACCTAAACGATATGCTCGTAAATGATCAACGAATTCGGCGATAATGCATTTTCCCAAAGTATGTGCATTCATTATACTCGTATTCAAAGTCGTTAACTTCTCTGCCATTAGGCGTTATTTAGAAGGAGGGGGGGGGGGGGCGTGGAGCCCCACATTATGCAAGCACCCCTAGGTGTAAGTAGTATCTTTATAATTTATTATTTACATTTAGTATATTCGCCAAACAGTCATAGGAACTGAATGTGTAGAAGACACTGAAGAACTCTAAAAAGGAATCTACTATTTTGCATTTCCAAACAGATTTCTAAGTGGACAGTTGAACAATCGTTGAATTGCAATATGATGGATTTCAGGTCAAATGTCCAGACAAACAAAAATTTTCTCCAATCGAGCCCCAATTTTTTTTATGAGTTGTCCTATAGGTTAGTAATTATTCAGGAAAATATTTTTTAATTTTATTAAAAATTGGAGGAGTGGGAGGGGGTGAAAGTTTTGAACTTTTTTATGTCACGCGCTACTTTGTGTATTCATTCCACTTAAACAAATAAATACAAAATTTGTTTCAGATATGATTTTGATAGGATTTTTCATGAACTTTCGGTTGGTGTAGTCCATTTTGAATTTATTTTTTATTTTGACCAAAATTTTTGAAAATCAAAAATATAATTCAAGTTTTTTCGATTTTGGGCAATTTTTTTTTTTTTATATATTTTTAACAGAAAGCTGAGGGTTTTTCCTACAAAATACTTGAATTTCAAAATATCGTTTTTTTTTGTTTTCGAGAAATTGAATTATAAAGATTGCGCGTCACGGCAACTCGAAGCACCAATGCACCGCGCTGCTACGCTAACGACTTTGGATTATTGCCGACAGGTGGCTGAACTCGTGGCATGTTTTCTCATACATGAAACGTTACTTCATTTAATTGATAAACAGGAAGAGAAACATACAACAGTAAAAAAGGCTTAACTAAACTATACAACTTAGGCCATTAAATTGCGTTTTTGCAGGAAGCAGCGGAACTCACACACTCTTTAAAAACTTCATATATTTCATTTAAATTAGCAAGTAGTAATCGTTTTTGAACATGTTCACGTTTTCCATTAATTTGCTTTATAGACACGAAATCATTCTTCCCTGGCATCAAACGACTTATATCATCACGTTCATAAAAAACGTTTACATACTCAGCAACAGTCTCATCTGTTGATAAAGTTTTTCCTTTTTTGTTATTTGGGTAAGTCAAAATTTATTAAGTGCAAAGTGGCACGTTGTACAAATTTTTGAACCTTCTGGAAGTTCAGGGTATTTCTCTCGTAAACTCTTAGAAACACTAATCAAACCTGTTATTTTATTATGCTTTTTCTTTTTAAGTGGATTGATACACCTGCTTCTCCACACGTTTCTTGTCTTAACATTCATTTTTAAATAAAACAAAAATAATTTAAACTAAAAAATTAAACACAGGAAGAAAAAAAAAGAAGAAATATCTAAAACAAAAAATATCTTGCGAATGTGAATAAAAGTGCAGTTATCTTTTCAGATCAAATAAATCGATAATATACTGTTTAACGCTTGATGAAAGACACAATGCAAGCGACACACAATGTAAGTGGCGCAATATAAGGGACGAAGTAACTCAGCAGATATCATATATTTTCGAAATGTACTGCACTGTTTACAGCCTCCTGTTTATCAATTAAATGAAGTAACGTTTCATGTATGAGAAAACATGCCACGAGTTCAGCCACCTGTCGGCAATAATCCAAAATCGTTAGCGTAGCAGCGCGGTGCATTGGTGCTTCGAGTTGCAGTGACGCGCAATCTTTATAATTCAATTTCTCGAAAACAAAAAAAACGATATTTTGAAATTCAAGTATTTTGTAGGAAAAACCCGCAGCTTTCTGTTAAAAATATATAAAAAAAAAACGTGCCCAAAGTCGAAAAAACTTGAATTATATTTTTGATTTTCAAAAATTTTGGTCAAAATAAAAAATAAATTCAAAATGGACTACACCAATCGAAAGTTCATGCAAAATCCTATCAAAATCATATCTGAAACAAATTTTGTATTTATTTGTTTAAGTGGAATGAATACACAAAGTAGCGCGTGACATAAAAAAGTTCAAAACTTTCACCCCCTCCCACTCCTTCAATTTTTAATAATATTAAAAAATATTTTCCTGAATAATTACTAACCTATAGGACAACTCATAAAAAAAATTGGGGCTCGATGGGAGAAAATTTTTTGTTTGTCTGGACATTTGACGTGAAATCCATCATATGCGTAACAATTTTTTTGAAGTTTCATAGACATTTTTTATTTAATTGTTTAATGAAATGATTTGTGTATTAATTCATGAAAGTAATTTATCAAAACCCACAAAAATGGTGGTGCGATTGTAAACAAAATAAAAAAATAGCAAACTATTTGATGGAACGTTTTTGATGAGCAAATCACAATGTTTTTATGTAATTTAATTAAAATTATACTAGAAGAATTAACAATTTTTTATGATGGTAAAGATGGTTTTAAGATTTTTCGAAAAAGATGGGGACCAAAGTGGAAAGACTCGATACGCCGAGATCCCGGATTTTAGTTATTGATTAATAATTACGAACATAATAATACTTTTGGTAACAGGTCTATTCAACATTGTGAAATGTTGACGTTTGAAATTTCAACATTTAAACTCAACATTTAGGAAATTCAAAATATACAATGTTTTTATGTAATATTATTTTTATGTTATTGAATTATATTGTATTTTTAAAATCAAATGTAATAACATTAATCTTAACATAAATTAAATCTTAAATCTGTCTTAATAATTGTCCATAATACAAATGAATGATAACAATTCGTATCAAAGAACTTAATTAGTATTGTGCCCTTGTACACGGAGATATTCTATTAAATCAGGTTAGGCTTGGTTAGATTAGGTTAGGTTCGAACTAAGTATACGATGTTTATGTGTATCGGAACAAAACATTACTAAGGAGAGCTGATACTCTGTTAATGGTTAGGTTAGGTTAGGTTAGGTTAGGTTAGGTTAGGTTAGGTTAGGCTAGGTTAGACTAGGTTAGGTTTGGGTTAGGTTAGGTTAGGTTAGGTTAGACTAGGTTAGGTTTGTGTTAGGTTATGCTAGGTTATGTTCAAACTATTTATATTTATTCTTGTTATAATGTAATGTTTGATAATTTTATTTTTTATATTATTTGTCTTCTTTGCTGAATTAGTTAAATGTTGATTTCGAAAATGTTGAGTTTGTTGTCTGTTGATTAGACATGTAATCATACTTTTATTTCATTTGAAAGAAATAGCAGATATAGTAGACATTTCCTAAAGATAATTTTTAAAATAATTCCTTCAAATAATTTCCTTTAGTATGCAAATATATTCTAGTAAATTTTTGATCATTTTATTATGGTTTTATACACCTTACATTTCATACTAGATTTAATAAAACTGACGAAGTTGGATATTGAACACAAAGAGATAAAACAAATATTTAATGGAATCAAAAAATGTAGAAATGGTTGCAACCTAGTACAATACAGTAGAATTAACACCGTCAAAAAAGTCAATAATTCACAAAACTGTTTTTTGGAATATTTATTTTTTTATTTGAAACCAATTTATTAATATTATCCTGGACAACTGTCCGTGGACAAAATTACAATAACAAAAAAATACAAAAATACAAAAATGACACTTACTCGCTAAAATGTCTACAATAATAATATCGAATGGAATAACGTACGCATAATGCCGATTTACAATGTTATACGAACAACGATAGCTATATATGTATAGATAAAGGAATAAAAAGAATAATGAAAGTACAGTGGAAAAAAAGAGAATTATAACTATCCTAAAAATACTACTGACTAGTTTGACGTAGAAATAACAATAACGCTGATTTAAATGCCGGTAGTGATTGATTACATTTGAAATTATATTCTATTCTACATATTTAAGTATCCAGAAGTAAGAAGCAGAAAAATATTATTGTGTTGGGGGCTACAGAAATATTTATTTTAACTATATTATGGATCCAATAATCATTTCTTTTCTCCCTATGCAAGAAAGAGAGCGAAGTATGAACATTTCTTAAAAATCTTCAAAAGAAATGTAAAAATATGAATGTACCTATTGAGCAACTTATAAACCCGGTATAACAATATTATGTGATTCTCAAATATGTTACAAAAGTTACGGATGAATGAAGTTTATAACTAAAAATATTGTAAAATATAGGTATCCTAGAATAATAATTTTTTAAACAAGAGATCATTATGTGACTTATTTATGTTACTATTCAGAAATGTTTATAAGTGACTAGTTTTTTTATATAGGGTAGTTTTGAGGTTATGTACTCTATTGCACATTTAACATTGGGAAATAATAACAGAAACAATTTTCATCGTCTTGTTTATTATAGAAATAATTAATTTATCTATTTTTATAATACCGTTTTCTACTTTCGTAAAATGTTTGGATTAAATATATTTGTTGCCTCTGTGCAGAAAATATACAATTTAAATAAATACAAACTGACAAATTCGGTTAATTATTTTTATTTATTTATTAAAAATATATTTATACTCATTTACATTATACAACTAACATGATTGACGATTAACATTAAAAGCATCATTAATAAATTAATATCCTGAATCGTCCTATTCATATATATTTTTCTTGAAATATTGAGAACATTGTTTATTTCAAAAGTATACTTGTTCTTAAGAATGCATTTATCGTTCAGCTTTAAAGTGACTATTTCCACTTCAAAAAATTTAGAGCACTTTTGGTTTACTTTCCTCGCCCGACATTTTATGTTTTATTTTTACTCCGATACAGCCATTCGTTTTTCCATTTATTTTTCCCACGGTTGATTCAATTTGTGTTACTATAAAAATATTTTCCGGTATCAACATACAGTTTATTCCGCGTTTTATTATTTGTATTTTATTTCAGTTACGATACGTGTAGTGTTTATAAGAAATCAATAGTTTACTTCAATTTTTTTAACTTTGTTTACGTATTATTAACAGCGTATTATATTGTCGGTATTATAATAAAATATGATTTAAAAGAAAAATTATGAATAATAATGAAAAGAAATATTAGAAATGTTTCTTTTGTTTTAATAAGTCTGCTTATTAATGAAAAAATAAAAACAATAGCAAATAACAAAACATAGCAAAAAGAACTTTTATTAATGAATTTATAACAAATATTTAGTAATACTAAAAAAATAGATGTACTTTATATTTCTTACTTCTGCAAAAAAATGCAAATAAGATTTCCGAGAAAAGAAATCAAGAGAACATTAGGTAATTGTTCAGTAGCGCGTATCAACAAAGTTAAAGACGCTAATATTTGCTGACCACCCGTGTCGTCGAATATTCGTCACATATATTTGTTTGTGAAGCAATTAGTCAATTACGTTTTTCGAAATGTGAACAGAAGCTAGACACCGAACCTTAGCCAGACGATCTACTCAAATTACTAAGAAAACTAAAGATTCGTTGGTAACCTGAGATTTTAGTCGCTTTATTAAAAAAAAAACGTCTTACGGAATGCATTTAGTGATTTGTAGAATGTTAAGTAACGAACCGTTTCGTGACAATATTTCAATCTCCCATCGAAATCTAGTAAGTTAATGTCACCTCTTAATTATTCCAATATTTGAGAAAACGATAAATTCTTTTGTTTTTACATAATTCAATTAGTTTTATCACTATTCCATAAATATCTTGAGATTTATGTGGGATTCAAAAATGTGTAACCTCTCGAATGTATTTCGTTGTTTCCTAATATTTATATTCGTTATTCACTTTTACTTTTATCTTATAAAAGCTGCTTGAATTTTTCTGTTATTTCATCAATTTTTGCTGATTTCTTCTAAAAATTTAATTCAATCATTTATTTTTGGGGTTCTTTTAAATAATTACAGATGTTTTTTTAAGTAGTAATTATTTATTGTATTTTTTTACAATTTTGCTGCTCTTTGATTAAACTTCAGTTTATTTATATTTCTAAATGAAGCTTGCTTTATTTATCATTCCTTTTTCTTCGCTCAACTCTTGTTACTTTTATTACATTTATATACTCGTGTTAATTTTAAATAGTTTTTTTAAGTTGCAGTAAATTTTTGTATACTTTATATTAAGTAACTTCTGTTTTTCTTGTTATTTTCATAGAAAATTTCTTGTGCTATAAATACGTTTTATGTTTCAGTTGTGTTTTATTTGTTTTAAATAGATTTTTTATCATTTAAATTTGAATTTTTGTATTTTAATTCGTCTTTTTTTCTAATAGTAACAATCTTGAAAGTTACAACTAATCTGTATAAGTTATTTCTTTTATATTTTTGTTAACTCAAAAATACAATTATACATAGTTTTAAATTATTTTTACGACGTTTGTTTACTCAACATAATATGGCGTTCCTAAGTTAAAAATGGATTTTTTTCTTTTTTTATATAGGTATAGAAAATTAAAAAATAATATGTAATAATTCAGATCGAAAAATCACAGTATGAATATTTATGGTAATGTAAATATTCATGTTTTTGAGTTATGAATTCATTTTTTTTTCTAAAAATGTGATTTAATGGAAATAAAAAAAATATATCTAAAAAAAGGAACAAAAATACTATATTATACATGATACAAATATGCATTATACCGTGCACCCAAGCTGTTTTTCTCGACTCCCTTTCCAGATGCAGTAGAACCCACACTTGCATTTCCTCCCCTCATGTTCCCATTGACGATATCTAAATATATTAAGGTATGCATATGGTAGAAAAGAGTCCAGGAAAGGTTGTCGCATGTTGCATGCTCTATTGTCGCTTGCGTCAAATCTCGTCATCGCCATTCCTCCATTTAAACCTTGAAAATGAAAGGTTTCGTCTCCAGTCCAGGAAAAAGGATGAGATAAAGAATTTCAAGGTTTTTTAAAATATGATGATGAAATGCAACTGAACATTTTAACCCTGAAGATTTTTGTCGATAAACGAGTCGAAAGTTTTTTTCTAAAAATATCGTGGTTTTCTCTACACAAATCAAAACATTTATTTTTTTATAATAGGAAATGAGATGTTATTTTTTTATTTTGATCACCTTCAAACCTTCTTCTGATCTAGGGGTTTTATGATGCCCATTGTTTACTAGATGCACTTGCAGGCGGCACACGTTACAAGTACAAATTATCCTTTTGACGTTAAATGAAACCAACAATTAATGCATGATATATATCGCTCCGTTAAACGATTATACAAATGTCACTAAGCTTTACGACGAAACAACGTCGTAAAAAAATATTTAGTCGTAGTCATATATATTTGTGACAAACGATAATGCAAGTTTTTATGGTAGCGACAGTGGACTACCTGTAGAGGGAAACGGGAAAAATTTGGTTAAAAAAAATTGGCTTCTAGACCGCCTACAAATCAGATACGAGGAGCTGGATGCATTCTTCATTTTATTTTATTACTCGTCCGCTCAAAAAGAAACTTTGGCACGTGGTGCGCAGGCCTTTAAAATCTTGCAGAAGAGCTTCTTTTATGCCAAACGAACGAGCATTTCTCACTTTTCCTCTTTTTTTCCCATTCGACCCTTTTCCCCCGTCCTGCCTTTCTTTTCCTCTCGATTTTTTCTTTTTGTCGTTTCATCTATCTCTTTTTTCAATGCGTGGTCCTCGATGATCATTTGTTGGCACTGGAAAGTCGTATTTGTAGCTTTCTTCTTCATTCTTTTCTTTAATCCTTGCATACTTCAGTTCGCGCCATTTATATCAATTTTCTTCCTAATTCTTCGAGCCTCTGCTTTGTATTTTCTTTGCTTCGAGTACTTGGGGGGGCCCTTCAAACGTGAATTTGCAATTCTTCTGAATGATTAATGGTCAGCGATCAGTAATGAACTTTTTTTGTAATATTATGTTTGAGAATTGTGTTTATAGTACACTTCTCACTTCCATTATTGTGAATGCATTGTTTGCCTTTTAAAATATTTTCTTGGCATTTGTTCGCATTTGCAGATGCATTTAGTGTCGAATTTAATAAATTATGAGTGGAAAAATTTAAATTCAATGAAAATTTATTTAGCTCTATCATTAGCCATATGGATTTCAACAATTCCAACTATGAATATATAAAGATATAAGTTCAAAAGGATCGCTGATATTTCAAACAGCATCTAAATTTGTATTGGAAATTGCATTCAACAAATTAAAATTCACTTTTCTATTTTTCAAAAGTTATTAAATAACGGTGTTTTCAATTTCATCCGCTGAAAAATTTAGCTAACGCCTGTAACGCCACACCAAAATGAAATTGCATTTTTAAACTTTCAATTTATAGTTACATGATGGGACAATAATAACCGATTCATACAAAAAGATCATCTAACTAGGAAAATGTTTTAGTTTTGAATTTCTTGACTAGATTAATTTAAAAATTCTTTAGGTAATCATTGAAAAACAATGATAATCATAAAAAACAAAAGTCTATGAAAATAATTGACACTGAATTAATGCTCTGAGAGGCTTGTGATTTATTTGTGATAAACTTATGATAATAATAATGAAAGCTGGAAAAAAAGAAATATTTAGGTCATTCACACCAACTTGTGTTTGTATCTGAAGATATTCCTCAGAAAATGGAGAGATAATTTTTATTGACATTTTCGTTTATAAGCGAAAATAATGTGTTCAAATTTTTCAATGATCACAGAACTATAAAATCACGGGCAAACTTTTGTGTTTATGCATATGAATAATGTATAACCGAGTCTATTTTGGTTAGACTAAAATATTTCTTAATAGGAGAGTAAGTAAGCGTCAGAGATCTATTATATTATGAATAGATGATAAAGATTTATCTGATGAGACGTACAATACTAGTTATACTTTGATACTGAGAAAAAAAGAATATACTAAAAAATGTATAGAAGCATTTAAAAAAAATTAATTTCATAGTTACTGGTACTTTTTATACAGAAATTAAAATTAAATCGAAAAACTTTTCTTTTTGTAGTATCTTTTCTTATTAACGACTAAAACTGTATGAATTTATTATTCTGTTGCAAGGACTAATTTACTGACAAAAATTTCCTACAAATTTTAAAACATTCTATATATTTATATTTTGTGGTTACTTTTCACGATTCCGTGATCAAAATAAAGTTTCGATTTTTTAATTTTGTGAACAAATTATGTTGTCCTCCACGTCATATTATCGTGGAAATGGCGAATGTCTCATACTTTTTGTTTTTAAGTATTTCATTTCAATTGTTACTCAATTTCACGAATAGAATTTAATTGTTTCAATATTCTTCTCGCATTTTAAATTTGCAGCATCTGATAAATAATTCGTAACTAGCAACCAAAAAATATGAAGATAATAATTTTCACGGAACCTTAAGAGTTATTCAGTCATTTTGTGTTTCCATAATAAATAGAAATCCATTTATAATCAGCCGGCCGAAAACATCAAATATTGTTACACGATTTCATAAGTTTTGTGATTGTAACATTTAAATATTTTAAACAATTAATATTATTAATATTTAAGATAAAGATGTGAAATGTTTTTTTAAATTCTGCTATAATATGATGTGTGACTACGTTTACTTATGTTTTAATATAATTCCTGGTTAAAAAATGTATACGCTATTCCATCATTTTAATTGTTTTTTGGCACCATAACCATTATTTATGGATGGAAATTACACTACAAAATGTTGAAAAATCGTCATATAAAGTGTATGGTATTTTCATTCTTTAATTAACTCTACTCAAAGGGAGATTACAGGTTATTTGCAGTAAGAAAACTTTTCGAAACCGTTGCAAACTGTAAAAATGTTTTTACATCCTGAAAAATTGAATTTATTGCAGTGATACTTTTATAATTGAAAATTGTAAGTTTCACATCATAATCAATGATTACTATGAAAAGAAGTTAACAAAAGTATTATGTATATTGTACTATTTTCTACTGTAATTTCTACTTACTTGTCAATCTAGAATATTGACATTTGAGGTTATGTACGTAGTTTATACTGAGAGAATTTTTAATCTTATCTGTATTATCGTTGAGTTTTCTTTCATTACATAAACTTATTTCAATTTAATCCAAATATGTTTTTATATACCAGTTACTTACAATTCTTTGAACAATACTTGGATCAATAATCATACTTTTGAATTTTTTTATAGTACTATTCGAAATTATTTGATTTAATTAAATATTTTGAAAGTATTGGCTTGTCTAGGTTGGGAGACAGTAAAAATTTGTAAACAAAAGAGAATTATATGTTAATTAAATTCAAAATTCTTTAACGCATCAATTTCCAGAATTAAATATTTCAATATCAAAAAATAGTAAATGTAATGTTTATTTAAAAAACATTGAAATTGACTACTTTTCTACACGGAAAGGAAGAAACACGACTGAGTCCTGTCTACGCAGCACTGGTTACTGCGTGGCCGGTTCGCAAATACATTCTATTTCAACTCGCTATAACTCGGTCAATTTTGAGAATTTTGAACCGAATAAAAAATGAAATTGTTCATTACAGTTTCCCAGATCTAGTGCAGAAAGAAAAAATTATATATCTTAATAAATCAAAAAGTTATTAATTTTTTATTGCAGAACTGCGAAATTTGTGTTTTTATACGTTCAGGCGCTTCGTTTATCGAGCGAGTTTCAAGCATCCATTTCAAGTTGTTCATTAAGGTATGAACAAATTTTCTGGAAAGTTTCATCTCAATTTCATTAATAGTTTTAAAATTAATGAATGTTTAAAATAGGTAGCGGCCGACGGCCAGCGCGTCATGTGTGCCACGACGATGCGCGCAAGGCCACGACCAACATTAAACATTCATTACTTTTAAACTATTAATGCAATCGAGATGAAACTTTCCACAAAATTTGTTCATACCTTAATGAACAACTTTCTCGCTGAAAGTTTTCGGATGCTTGAAACTCGCTCGATAAACGAAGCGCCTGAACGTATAAAAACACAAATTTCGCAGTTCTGCATTAAAAAATTAATAACTTTTTGATTTATTAAGATATATAATTTTTTCTTTCTGCACTAGATCTGGGAAACTGTAATGAACAATTTCATTTTTTATTCGGTTCAAAATTCTCAAAATTGACCGAGTTATAGCGAGTTGAAATAGAATGTATTTGCGAACCGACCACGCAGTAACCAGTGCTGCGTAGACAGGACTCGGTCGTGTTTCTTTCTTTCCGTGTAATCTGACATTACCGTTATGAAATTATGGAAATAACTATTTTAATTAGAATAGAAGACGAAATTATTGAATTTTCCTTACATTTTATTATTTCCTTTAGTGACTTTAGTATTTCTTTGTATTTTTTGACATTTCAAATAATATCAGTACAATTTTAATTTTTCCATTTAAGATATATTAAATAAGGACAAGAAATAATTCTATTTTATATTTTTGTAAATGGCAGTTTGATAACATTTGAATATATTTGACCCTATATCGAAGTGTATCAATTGTAGAAAATTTATGATTGGTTGGTTCCAAATTACTTGAACTAACAAAACAATCATGTCATCTTATTATTTATCTTTAGACATTCAACAAAATAGTTCATCTAATAAGTAACATCTAATCTGTAACATCTAATAAAATAAAAAGTTAGTTTTGACAGACATATTACAATGATTTGTACTCTCCGACTTTCTTGAAGTAGGAATTCTATAAGGACATGGTATTTTTTTCACAGCAATATATGTAGGAATATAAACATCCAATTTATTACGGAAACTATAGAATAAATGGCAAACGATATTTTGCGGTCCATCGAGGTACAGTAGTTGGCACTCAAATACATAAATAAAGTTGACCATTATTTGGTTTAAATCCCAAACTGGTGGCGACTAGTACATTAAGCTGGTCTACAGGCTATCCTGATGTCAATTTTCTTCGTCATACCTACAGTAGAGTCCCGATATATTTGCCCGCTCGGTTCATCGCCTTCCCCTCTCGCCTCCTTAGATTTGTCAAAAAAAGGGGAGTGCCGCTTCTCCCACTCTCCTCAGTCGCGTTACATTCGTGACGTCACGGCAGGCCCTTTCTGAGGCCCCAGCGCGCAAGGTGGGGGAAAAAGAGAGCGATGACACACGAATATAACGAGACGGAACTGGGCAAATATGCTGGGACGTAAATAGAGCTTAACGCAAATATACCGGGACTGTACTGTTTGAAGATTCCAGGTGGTGACTTGTACTGAAACTGTATACTATATTACTTTTGGATTTGAGCTCGAACAAATTATTTATACATCTAGTTTATTTTTTATTGCACCAGACAACATATATGTGAGCAATTTCTTTTATATTAATATATTGGAAAGTATAATAAATAAATATGAAGAATATCATATCGAATTTATTAAAAAGCGTATGAGAATATTTCCTTACAGGGTATTGATTAATTATATCCAATAAAACCACGGGAAATTTGATGATATATTTTCTTATAGTCTTATAGCTCTCACTTTTGATGGAATGAAAAATCTACTCAGTATCGTGTGAAAATCCGATCTTTCCTAGTGATAATTCAATCGTTTGTTAGAGTGGTGCGATCCATAAAGAGTGAATTCCATTAAATGTATCGAACAAATTTTCTTTAAATCCGCACTTTCGAGAGAATCCGCAGTCTAGCGAGTGGATTCCATACTAGATTATATTTCTAGACCTTCACCTTTAGTAAAATTAGAAGTCATTTTAGCGTTTCTGTAGCCGTTGCTCTTAATCTTTTGTCAAAATTGCTCTTTGCCACATAACCCGTCTCGTTATTTCTACTCCGTTTCTTTGACACTTCTCTATCTTCGTCGGCCTCTTTATCTTAGTTTATCTCATTTCGTCCGCGACAATCTCCCCTAACCCATTCCCTTTTTTTGGCTTCCTCCTTTTCCGTCTTTATCTCAATGTTGATCTCTCTCTTCGTCTCTGTCTCACTCTGCCTCTGTACCAGATAGATCACCATCTCAGCCGCGTCTGTCGTCCAGATTGCGTCTTCACGAGGCGGCGCACCACCCAAGGAGATTCTTTCGCTCTCGTGGGTTCCCCTTGCCCCTAGTTTCCTCGGCGTGTTGTGCCTTCTCGCCCACGGGAATTTGCATCTTCTTGGACTCCAAACACTCCGCACTGGGGTTCCGATCGAACAATGTCCGGGAGGTGACTTCTACGACGGTTTTCCCGCCTCGGACGATCGTGTCCCGCTGTGCAGGATCGTTTCTCTCCTTTTCTTTCCCTGGAGGACGAACAGAGACACTATCCATGTCCAGATACCACGGGATACCCAACACACACACACGTCGGTGTGAACGACACGATTTCACGGCCAAAAATCAGCTGCGGGTCATTATTTTGAACATAATGGTGACGACCATTTAATAGAAATACTTGGTAGTAGGTACTTAATTTTTGACGAAATTAAAAGAATTTGAATTTCTTACTTCGTAGGAGTCCACGAACAACGTTTGAATGTAAATTAATGTATCGGAATCTCGAGGACTTAATGACTGTAATACAATTCAGTAATTTATATTTCAGATTTATTTTTTAATTTCAATATATTTTAGGATATTACTGTCGGAATTGAAAGAAATGTTTGATATCGAGTGTAACAAGGTGGTCGTTAAACAGATTACTTTCACCCTGAACCATTTTTTTGGGGTGCCACGGGCGAGGTGCCCCATTTTTCCAGGAGGCCATAATTAAGGGCCCGAGTGACTCGTTCGAATCCCGAAGTGGGCGTTCGTTTATTTTAGTTTTTCCGCATGCGGAAAATTGAGAAAACAAACACGACCTACTCTGGTTTCTCGGTCAGCCACGTGGTTGGTCACGGGATGACTCTTTTTTGAAGTCTCATAACTGATGAACGATAAACGACCTTATAGTTTACGGTTCGTCAAGTGACTTGTTTTCAAAACTGTTTTGGAATAGTCTGGTTTATGACGATAGTGTAAAATTTTTATTTATTTCGACGTCTTTGTTCGGATGATTTTTGTAAGAAATGTTATGACTATCTTCCCTTGCTTATGTTACTGTGAGAATGACTTAAGTTGTTTTGGCTTTAGATTATCTAGTACATATGGTGAAATGCATATTGATGTTATATTTTAATTATTTTATGGTTCTGTGACATTTTAAGGCGATTTTTAACGAGCTCGAGGAGTTGGATTACAAATTGCGATTTATGACTAAAGTTTAGAGAATTGAGTATCTGTTTGTTTTCAAGATGTTTTCTATGACTGTTTAAGGGGTATTTAAATTTATTGAATTTGTTGGTTAAGTACTGTGATTAAATATGGGCATTCGAACAAACAGGAAAAACAATAGTTGTTAAGACAAAAATATGTAAGAAACCATATGAAATATTTTTCAGTCTTCCGAAAAATCTTTTTTTTTTGCATTTTAAAATATGCAAAGAATAGTTCTTCCACAAAAGCTTTTTAGCAAGCATACATTCGTTAACTCTTCCCATTATACAAAACTCGTCGTTATTATTTTTTTTTTCGAAACGCGTCCTATTTTTCTGGCAGACGAGCAGTGCATGGTTCGTTCTCGAAATTACAGCCTCTCTTTATTTTTATATATTTTGCGTTCGGGATCCCGCGGCGCTTTAGAAGCGAGAAATTAGGCAGAATATTATAATTGGAGGCTTCCGTGGGAGTTTGCGGAAGGGGGCTACATAAAATTAGAAAAATAAACGAAAATACGATCGTGCGGGCCGACTCTAGCGTTTGTGTACCGTAGGCAGCGAAACGTGTACGTTTGCTTTATGGCCGGGTTAATTGTGTGAGTATAAAACGGCTGAATAAACAAGCTGCGTTTTCCGTTCCTTGTTCCCTATTCTTTACTGCCTTCTTCCTCGTCTCATCGAGTCTTGCGAATAATCTTTATTGGAATTTTGTCTACGGAGTGGCGAATGGGGCAAAAATAGACGATTTTGCGTAATTAAATTAATGATTTCACGCTCAGAGTCGAAGAGCACAAATTATTCTAGTAAACTACTCGACAGTTCGAAGTAAGAAGTTTTACTGCGATTTCTTTATACTGTGCAATTATTTTTTGCCTGCCATTAGGATGAAGTGTTCCTAATTTATTTATAGAACCCTATAAAATGTAACTGTAACCTCGTATTGTTTCGTTTTGTATCAAATTATTAAAAATTATCCGAAATAAAATTAAGTAGCTTTTAAGAAATTGTGTGTTAGATTTCGTAAATTGTTTTGCTGAAAACAACGGTTTTGTTAGTCGTTAGGAAAATGGCTAAAAATAAGATTGACTCAGTTGTACCGCAAAAAACTATTTGCTGTATTAACCCAGTTTCGTTCCACTCCAGATCGTTTCTAATACTGACTAACGACAGGTACGCTAAAGAAAAAGTTTTGAAACAATTAGTATGGTTTTGGGCACTTTAGTTCTGTTGTCATTGATTCAATCAAAATTACGGGTTATTAGGTCTATACGTTTGATTAGAAAAATTAAGTCAAAATGTCCAAAAAACCAAGTATAATAATGCTGAACGACGAACTACGATCGAAATGACGAATAGTTTCAGTTTCAAGTTTGTGAGTTGTCAAAAAATTGATTGTATTATCGATGAACAACATAATGCACGTGTACTTGAAAGTATATTATTCTAACCGAACCCGTTTGGTTATTGCAACCTAACTAGTTTGTTTTCATTGGCGAACTGTTTAGGTCTGATAATGAAACTCATCTAGAAGTTACAACTAAACTGGTACCGTTCTCATGACTAGTTACTTAGTCGCTTGAATCTAAGTTTGATCACTTTGGTATGGTTAGAACATAAAATTCTTTCTTTCATGCATTCCTAGTTCAGGGACTTAATCCATACTTATCCTCTTGTCGATAATCTTCACAAAGCAAGTCTACCCAACCTCACATTTTACTGTACCATCATATCTGCTGTTGCTATTTATGTCTTTTTCTTTCAAGTAATCTGATATTAAATAGTGATTAATAATCTTACTGAAAAGTAAGTTACAACTACATGACATTCAACCTATTTTCCAGTATATCAAATCATATATTTTATTATGAAAATGATTGTCTGGTTGCTCTGGCTACATATCGATATTTAAATGTCCAATTCTAGAATTTAGTACATAAAACATTTTGAAATAGTATAATCAGCAAACAAATAGTTAATTATCATTACTGTCACTATTCAAAAGAGTGTATTAGTTGAATTAAGCAGTTATATGTTGGTCCGACTTTGAATCGCGCCGAACATAACCTAACTTTATATGATGTTATAAATCTAACCCTCTGAACCTTGAAAAAAAACTTCATCGTAATAAAAATAATGGTTATATTGCATGATTTATGATTCCGAATATAGGGAAAGTAATATTTCTCACTTTCTATTGTTTCTATATCTCATGCTTGATATAATCATTCTGTGTATATTGCGCAACATTTAAGTCAGCTCAGCGAACTACCTACTCAAGTTATCCACTACTTAATATTTGAGTGATATATTTTGCAAATATTGTACAGTACATTTTTGGCATATAGTAAATTTTAATCATTTTTAATTTTTATAATAATTTTAAATAAAAGGTTAATGTCATTTAGGTCAATTTAATGTTAAATGTACCAAATTAAATATTATACTAAATTTTTATGGAATTAAATTAAACACATAGTTAAGTAATTGAAAATTTATTTTATCTTTAAAAAATGATTTCGTCTGCTTCAATTTAGTTCGATATTTAATTGAGTGTACTACGGTTATATGTGTGAATAATATACAGTGACATGTTATCATTAATAACTGTCTGATCATAACTTTCGCATTGTTAATACGTGCATATTAAATTGTATTAATAAAGAAAATAGAAGTGCATATACAATCAGAATAGTTGTCTGCGAATTAATATTTTTATTTATATGACGAATTTGCAATTAGACTATGAAATCGATAACTATCTCCTTACTGGTACATGTGAGGCTACTGGAAAATGTTCCTTACAAAGCTGCTTTGAAGAATGTAATACATATAATTTACTTTTCCCATGCAGTACGTTTTTCAAAAAATCAATTTCCACGAAACGATTAATCTAATATTTGACGAAGGATTCGTGTGAACTTTTCGGCAATTTTTTAATGAAGTATTCGGATTATTTACTATTATGAGATACTCTCGTCACCAGTTGCATTTGAAATGTCTTTTAAAAACTTCCTAGTCTATCGACAGCCAAACTCAGATTTTTCATTAACAGTGATTAATCGATTTTAAGTAACATTTGCTGAGCAAACACTTTAAGTGCAAACGATAAGTACGTCTACAGATAAAATACGCACACATAATGTGTGTGAATGTTTTTCAGCGTATTTGCTCAACTCTTGAATAGCGTTCCGCGGAAAGACCATTCAGGTTTCAAAATAAAATGCTAAAGCGATGAAAAATCGCGTTTAGCTGACACTTCAAAATTTAAACTTATTTATTATGCGTTATAATAACCACATTAGCTTTCCGTATGTCAACGAAGCATCTGCCCGACAGCCGACAGTTCCCGAAAAGAGTTTTGAAGTCCTCCACAAAAGATGAGTGAAAAATGAAAGACGTTTGTGAAAACACCTTTAGGAAAAAGGCAAACAAGTTTAACGACATTCGCGGACAACACATTCGTTGACAAAGAGACCCCGTTCCTTTCCACGGCTTGGTGCGTATGGTTTAACGACAGGTACAATGATGTGGGTCATGAAATGTCATTTACAATAAAGCTGAAGGAGCGGATAAAACACAACATCTTGTCATTCCATTGTTATGTGCAAGAAAATCTTATGCTTTATGACGATTGTGCTACTGTTTAGAATCCCTTTAGAAGTTGAAGAACAAATATGATGAATGATTCGACAAATAATTTTTATGAACATTCTATTGAAATTTCAAAATAATTTTTCATGGGATTAACTACTAACCTCCAAATGCACAAAGTGCACTTTTCGTATGGTACAATTTCCATACTGTATTAAAACATCGCAAAAAATTGCAAAGTACGTTGTAGACTATTCGGATGACACTGCTAAAATTGGCGAAAAAACTAAATTCCCTCCAGATTGGCGAACTTGTGTTAAAAAGCGTCCTTTCTTGTGATGTTTTTTTAAATTTCAAATTTACTACCCGAGAACTGGATTTATGGCATAGGGAAAGTGCATAAAAAATGCATAAAAAGTTTGTACTTTAAATATCGGCATTAGGTTTTATTTCTTTTTTAATATACAACATCCAAAACAGAGGTTTGGTGCCTTTTTTTGGTAAAATTCGGAATATGTTTGTCTGTCTGAAGAAGTTTACGCCAAAATGGTTAAATGCAATATCGAAATAAATTATTTGAATAAATTATAATTGCAAAACAGGTCATTTTGCATCATGTTTAGAGACCACATAAACGCTATAAAAATATTGTTTCAACTATAAATATTATACTATCCTCAGACAAATATATTCTGAATTTTGCATAAAAAAATGTCATCAAATAAACCGCTGTTTTAGATATTGTATGTAAAAAGAACAAAATCTAATGCTCTATTGTATCTTTCAGGCACATATAATTTGTGCACTTTTTGTGTACTTTTCCGTTGCCAAGAATTCCTTTTTCGGACAGTAGAAAATTTGAAATAACAAAAAATATCACTGAAAAAAACTCTTTTTAACGTATATTATTATTTATTGGTAACATGCTAAGATGGTGTTACTGGTATTCTGTAGTCAATAGAAACCTTTTTTTATTTTTGTTCAAATACTTCATTTATATCCAAAAAGTGTTTATAAAATATTTAACTCAATTTTCATGATTTAAAAGGTATCTTGCACTTTAACGTTGATAAAAAGTATTGACAAAATTTTGCCATGGAGGGAATTTAACTCGAGCGAATCGGGTTTGAAAATCTCAAAAACCCCGTAGGAACGTAAAGTTAGGTTAATCAATAGTAAATGTAAAATTTATCATGATTGTTAATGGATTCAACACTACAGGCATTAGCAAGTCGTTGAATTTGAAAGCGTACAAAATATTTAAAACACATACCATTATAATAAAGATAATTTAAAACGTCTTTGTGTGACAATTATTATCCGAAAAAACTAAATCTTGATAACAATATATATAAAGGGTCAGGCTGCAAAACAGCAATTAACTACTGTGTCTCGCCCTTTGTTCAATGTATATATTATATTGATCAATAAAGACGATATTATTATTATTATTATTATTAGATCGTGTTTATTTTAAACAGATATCTTATTTTATATTTTCTCATGCCTCTGTTGAAAAATTTAAAAAAACGTCCTTATTGAAAAAATAACCCTATATTTTTTAGAAAATATGTTGGACCAATTCGTTCAGCAGAATCTGAGAGCACTGTTTGCGTTCGTACGAGTACTCATAATGCACCATGGTCTGCGGCATCTTTTCCTCGTACTTCCGTAAAGATGGCAGATTTTCGGGAGATTTTTTACGATCGACAGGTTGTTCCCAAAGCAATGCAGTTGAAAATTAAATGCATCGAGTGAAATATTAAGCAAAACAAAAATTTCGAATATTTTCTTCAGCGAATCGTTCATATCCCTATAACTCGTGTATCTGATTAGAATAAGAATTCGGTATGGTAGTGCAACCCTAAAAGTGTTAAGCAACGAGTTTAATTATAATATTTTAAATACTTACATTATTTACGAAATTCTCCAAATTTTAGACTTTAGAATATCGATCTACTATAATTAGAAGATCTTTGGAATAGAATAGGAACATAATTAGAGAAGACGAATTAGCACAAACGAATATTATTCTTTCGAACACTCGTACACATCAATTGCACTCTGTAATTGGCAAATTCGATTCTTCTTTCAATCTTTTCGGAATTGTTCCAAGAATCGAATTGTGACAAGTCTGTTGTTCCAACAAAAAGTCTTTGGATTCGTTCAAACTAATGGTTTTTACATTTTGATTGGACAATCCGTATTTGATTAGGTAAAACGTGGGACCAATCATTTCAATCAACCAATTTCTGAAACCCATCATCCTTAAAAATACTTTCCTAGTTTCCAATTCCTAGAATCGTATTCACTGAATCCCATTCGATTTCAAGTTAATTTGTTGATTTTTGTCAGGTGCTTGGAATTCACTGAAACCAATTGTTCCGTAAAAGACTTCATGTAAACTTGAAAGAACTTGTGCAGCGTGTCAAAAGGCGGTACCAAAGGTAACTGTGGGCACTGTGTTACTGTATTTTGAAATCACATAAAAATGCCAAAACCACAAATAAGAGAAATGGTTTAAGCTTATCAATTTTTAACAGCGCAGTAAATTTTTGAACGGTCAGGGTGGTCGGATCGTTTAAGAACAGAAAATTCTCGATACTTCGGCGAACTTGGAGCGATTTGGAGAACCGCAGAGTCCGAAAAGTCTTGGTCTACCTGGTACCGAGAGACGCGTGAAGCCTAATAACAGGTACAACGGCGGCGGAACGTCCATCACCGGTTAAACGATTTTGCAAGGGATCCATTGTGCGTATCGTCGAAGCGGTCCGGCGAAATTAGCCGGGACTTTGGCGGTCTATTGTGCGGCCAATTTGTAAACAAAAACACGAAGAGAACCGGTTCGGCCGATCGGTGCATGTAAACGCGCGACAGATGCAGTTACCGCGACAGGTTGCGCAAAATTTTTGCTTCGCTCTTTTTGCCGGCTTCGAAAAAAAGGGTAAAGCTATACATCCGAAAAAAGAGATCGTTAACAGCGTTAGAGGTTAGCCCCCCACCCCTTTTCGTCGATCCACAAAACACCCTCCCCCACCGCGTCTTCTCGCCTTCCGTATGTTGCCAGAAGTTTGAATTCGGCGAAGATCTAAGACGTTTTACCTGCCTCGCGATCGAGATGCAGCTCGTGCACGCCAGATTTTCTACGGCTTCTTCCACCTTCGGCTCAATCTGGTCTCCGGTTTTTTGCAGTCTTTCGCGCGACTTCCTGGTGCATTTCGAATGATTACGGAACGCCCACTTCGTTTCGGCACTCGTTTTGTTTCGCGGCTTCGCTTCTTCGATTATGACATACTCGTTTTCTCGGTCCTCCCTCGGCCCTTTCTAGGACTTCCTGCGAGTTTTCGAGCCATTCCGAGTGCAATAATTGTGCGGTTTTCTGAATACAGTTGTGATTTTTTGCCAATTTAACGACTATTGTATTTCTAGATTGACTCCAATTTTCCGTCTGTTCACCAAACCGACGATTTTGGAGGGGGGATCGACCAACGTTATTGAAATTGGAAAAAAATTCGAGGAATCGTAGACGGTAAATTTTTGGAGATTAGTTGTAGTTAAGTGGATTTATAAATTACTTTGGTATAATATGAACCGTTAACAAGAACGCTTTAAGTAAGCTTCAGGTCTATCAGGACTGGTATGTGACATTTTGTTTATAAAAATATGAGTGACATTGTTAAAAACCTCTTATTGTGAGAGAAAATATGGTTCCAAATATATATTGGTTTTGATTGGTTATCATTATTGATATACATTAAAATTGTATCAGTTAATATTGCAAGATACACTGAGAAAAGTGTATTTTATCAGTTACTATCCGTTGGCTTTTAAAAAGTGTATTATAGCCCTTAAAAGAAATATTATAACTAGTAAAATCCTCCGTCTTTCAGCATTTGTTTTTGACAGGTTATACGAAACTGTATTAAACTCTCCTATTTTAAAAGAATGTTTTATTATGACTAAAAGAAGGCATTTTTAATATTTTAATTTGCTAGATAAATTTCCATAAACAAAAATTGCTTTTAGTTAAAGAGAAATGGCTAAAATAAACTGACATATTGGTTAGAATAATCTAAAATCTTCGTCTTTTAACAGGTAATAGAAAGATGGCAATCCCTATGCATAAAATACTATCTTTTACGGGGCATAAAAATTCTAATACTGATGGGTAAAAAACACTTTTCTCTGTGTAACAGACAATTTTAGAGGTCACGGACAGTAATAATATTGTATCATCTTCTGCTTACTGCTACACAGAGAAAAATGAGGTTAATAAAACTATGACAAAATAGTACAAACAATTTTTATTCATCTAAATAGTAGAATTTACAACATTAAAGGTTATAGTTCATATTTGAGGTTATGAAGGATTTAAGTACCGTAAAATAATACATGGTACAATTTAATTGTTCCATTTAGTAGGAAAACAGTTAATTTAACCACTTTTTGTGTTTTACTATTCTAAAATGATTTTATTAACTATTTTCTTTCGCTCTGTGTACTGACAAAAAGCGTCACTTTTACTTTCAATTACTACAAAACTTATCCACAAAAATATGGCCCCAGGTGAGAAAACTAAATAATTTTATTAACCGTTTGAGTCCAAAAGGAACAAACTTTTTATGTAGAATTTTATCGTTTAGTTCATTTTCAAATATTATATTATGATGACATTTTTAGGCAGGTCTTTCTGAATGCCGCTGAAAAAATGTAGAGAAAAATACACTTAACCTCACTTGTTCCGGATAAAAACACATATTCTTCATTTTTTATTTTCTTTTTATTAATATTTTTTTTAGAAACAAATTTTTATCTTTGTAAAAAGTATTTTTTTTCGATGAATTTTAAAATGTCGGATGAAAGAAATTTTTGCCTCATCATTATAAATTTGACATCAAAAGTTTTAATGTTTTTGGAAGAGAAACTATCAAAATACAAGATGGCCGATCCAATACGGTCGATATTTCCAGCTGAATTTGTTGTTTCTTATTAATTAACAGATTTTGAGGATTGTATTTTAGACCATTTGTTCCTAGAAATTTTGATGCCTTCGCAGGAGGGTACAATAATGATTTACTCATTGTTGTAAATTGTAAAAACAATTATATTCATACCGACAATGCATTGTGTGATGCCTTGATTGTTTGTGTTTGATACATACCTGAAACATAAAAACATATAAATCTTTAATAACATATTACAAATATATATTTAAATTATTAGAACATCAACAATATTCAACATATATTTGTAAAGTTTTGTTGAAACCATTACCAAAATAGTTAAGAAAGTTAACATTGAGAAGTCATGACAAAAATATTAAAATGTAGACATTTTTCCCAAACTGTACTAAATATCTAGAAAATTCTTAAAATAGCTGCATCTTAAATCAGTATACGGCTTAAATTTGATAAAAAATATTTTGGTACTGGAAACTGACTCTTAGGTAATTTTCAAGTTTTAAAAAATTTATTTTTATTTACTAGAAAACAATTATGTAGAAAATCTTTAGAATATTTCATTTGTTGAATAAATATTCCGGAGGACATATCAAGAATATTAAATGGCACTCTGTCCAATATTTTATAAAAAATTGATCTAAAGATGTACAGAAATTTAGTCACTCTGAAAGCAGATTCAAAGTGAAATATAGCATAAAAAAAGTAATATTTATTATAATTTATTCCATGTTTTGATGAAAAAATCATTCTAATAACTCGAGAAAACTATGTTAACATTTTTACCGTAGATAATTATTGGTTTTAATTTAGTGATACTATCGTAATACACAATTTTAAATAAAAGCTAATGTACACTTGACGTAATGTACATTTCTAATATTGTACTCGTGTTATATCCAGGTAACAGATAAATTAAAACTCTGAACGGGTAAAACGGTTTGTATATTTTTTATCGATGTGTAATTTTATTTCATTTATTTTAATTTCTAATATTCTACTTGTATATTAAAATTAACAAAGAATAATGGTTGTTAAATATATTAAAACGCGATATACATGAATTTACTCCATTTCAATCGAAATATTCAAATATCTTAATTAATGCCATAAATTCAAGTTGTTTAAATCTAATTTATGTAGAATTCTTTTCGAATTTATGAAATCCAATTTTTAATTTTAATTAAAAATTCAAATTGATGGTGTTAAATTCCTAGATTCGAATTTGTCTGTATTCCTTTATAATCCCATATCATGTCTTAATTTAATTTTAAATCCTTAAATAAAGTTTATATCCTTGATTCAATTTTAAGGATTTTCTCGTTGAACGAGTGCCAGTTTAGATTATACCTATAATCTAAGAAAAATTACGTCATCACGCCGAATATTTGGCTATTTCTGCAATATTTTCCTATTGCCATTATTACTATAGTCGTTTTTATACCTAATACTAATAAGCTGGATTACTAAATAATCAGGCAGAGAATTATCTTTAACAAAATAACGTTTTATTTAGGTATGATTGTTTTGCACAAAATTAACATACTGTTTCATTACAGATACTCCTGACATGAAAATATGTGCTACATTATTTTCTAAAAAAACATTACTATTTAGGGGAATTGTCACAGTGTGAAAGAATCATTTTTTAGCAATTAATTAAGACAATACATTTAAATATTCGCATTTTTTCAAACGTAATACGAAGTAACTAAATATAAACTGTAGGATTAAATGTTTCGAATAACTGTACTTGGTCGAAAATAAACTAGTTAAAGATAAAATCAATTCACCAAAAATAATTTGTCAAGCAATTTCTCGACCAATATTTCACTGAAACAATATATTCAAACGAGCACTTCAAAACATTTCAATTATACTTGATGAATTACTTTTCAGCTAATTCTATTCCATGAATCACTTTTGACAAATCTCCTAAAAGTGATTTTGTTATAGGCGCGTATGCAGATACAGGCCAGTTCGTCGGGATCATTATAATTGAATTAATTTTTTTAATCAAGGAAATGCACTTTAACGAGCAGCATAAACGAGCGACATTACGTAACAGGTTTATACTCGCAGTGCTTAAAAAGGAAACGCAAGCATTCGGTGAAAAACGACCTATTTTATGTTTCTGCCCGAAACATCGGAGGGGCATACGAAGGAGGGTGTGGTTCTCCGCCCTTACAAAACGACAGGTTTCTGAAGCATATATAAGCCCGGACATTTTCGAAATCCTCTACGATCTGATATCGAGGAAATTAATTGTCCTCGGATGATGACGCTCGGTATTTCCTGTAGAGTCGTGTTTAGGAAAATTTACTTACTCTACCGTTTAATCCCGAAATTGAAACTGCGATTAGGCGACAAGGATCTTCAGATGTTTGATAAAACGTTCACGAACCCTATTATTACAAAAATGACTCGATTTTCCAGTCGACTGGCATGCTTTTGTTTTCAAATGTTTATTACTTTTTATTATTCTATAAAATTGCTGCACAGAGACAAAAAAAGTTAATGAAACCGTGAAGAAATAGTTGAAAAGAGTTTAACATATGCAAATAGTAGAATTAACAACATGAAATGTTGTAGTTGACATTTGAGGTTATGTACGAATTATTTAAGTACCGGAAGATAGTAAATGGAAATAGTTAAATTTAACTATTTTTTTATATTAAACCGTTCTATTATTAAAGATGATTCCATTAACTATTTTCTTTCTTTCTGTGTATATCTTGTTTATTTACTTGAGAGTTTAGGTTACCATCTTCTTAACGAACTGTTAATTAGTTCATAAATTCTCCAGTCGAGATTGCAAATCTCGCCATGAGTCTACATCTGTTGATCTATTTTCTTATAAAAACGGAAACTTTAGCTTGGATTAAACATAAAAAAAAATTAGTGAATTTGACTTATGTAAAATGTAATTCAAGGAGCAAATCTTGTAATTGGAACCGTAGTTGCTGAACTGTTCAACATTTATATTTATTTGTTACTAAAATAAACCCTCTTTGATCTACCGTTTACACTATTTAAACAATTATAATTACTTAATTTTGTAATTTGTTTACTTTTAAAATGTATTATAGTCTCCTTTTATGTTGAAATCATCTGTAATCCTTAAAATGTACACATTGGTCATTGGTATTCCAGGATGGCTCCTGTGTTTTACGGTGTTACCATTATTTATAGAGGCAAACGAAAAAATTTAAGTACATTTAAATGTAATGAATAATTCCATCACTTGTGCAGGATTTTTCTGTTCAATGTTACTGAACAATTACTTATATTTAAATTAAATATTTACAGCAATGTATTTTAATTTAAAGTGTATTATTGATATATTCTTTTCACATATCTGAGTTTAAAAATTTATTTAAGTAATACATAAATTACTTAATAATTGTTATTATTAAAATGTAGTATCAACTTTTTAATAAAAGGATTTTTCTTTATTGCTTATTTTTAATCTGTTTGTCTTCATGTGCTGTTAAATACGTAATATTTTATGAGTATTAAATGTTACTTTTCTTTTCGAAAAAAATTTTATTTTTAACATATTTTTCCTTATTTGAATAAGTCTACGATGACTTTTGTTCATCATTTTTGAGCATGGTCAGAATGAAGTTCATTGCATTTAAAAAACTGAGAAATCAATATAATCACCGTTTTTTTATTTTTCTGAAAACTACGTTGTTTGCAGCATTTAAGACTTTAATTTTGACGCAACTTTGACACGCGTGTATAAGTGCAACCGAATTTTTTCTATCACATTGCAGCTCAAACAACAAAAAATGTGTCAAAATCGGTTAACAAATTGTTTGTGTTATAGGTCTATTCAGGTCTAGATTTTTTGGGGCAAAAACAGGTTGATAACACGTTAATTTTTGTAGTAAATTTAGATTCTGTTAAAAGACTCCCAAGTATTCCATCTGGATATTATAAAACTATCCTTACATTTAGATCAGCAATTTTTTAACTTAAACGAGGATTATACACCTCTGATACTGTTCAAGATTTAAGGCGAAAATTTTGCATAACCATTACTTTTATTATTACAAGGTAATCAATGGTTCAGTTTAAAAATAATGATTTGACAAAATATTTTTTATTTGCCATTACTTTTATTATTAAAATAAACATTGTGTTTCAAGTGAGCCTTAATTTACTAAAAAAAATTAGCGAGTTGTCGGCTGGTTTTTGCCCCTAAAATATGCCCTGGGGCGTAAAATGGTTGCTTTACGCCCAGAAAATCAGGTAAAAATCGGCTATTTTAAGACTACTGAATCGGAAAAATCTGATTTTATGTAGATGAAAAATGTTTTTAAATTCAGATTCTGGCATTATGATTCTGCATACTTCATGCATTACTATAAACGTCAAATAATAACAAATGTAATTTTATATTAACTATACATTTCATAAATATGGAACTCGTCACTATTTCATTAAATAAACTTGATTAAAGCTCATTCAATTTCATTATATAGTATTTGAAACAGTTTAGTTATACTCATATATTGATTCTAATAAACATGTGTAGTATAAATGCGTGTCTTCTCCCCTTCAAGGCAGGGAAGGAGGTCGCAATATTGCCGAATGAATAATGGCATATTGTCAAAGACAACATTTAAATTTAAATATATTGATCTCCCCTCAAGAGGTATCATTACCAAACTCGATATTCGGTTATTTTCGAATCATAAATAATTGTGGATTAAATACAAAAGATTGTTCATTTACTAATTAATTTCCGAGTAATAAAAGCTCTGATACAGGTTAGAAATATGCAGAGAATTATCTTGTATTTTAACTGATACAAAATAATGCTAATGTAAAAGTATTTTAACTGTTTCAGCAATAGGATGAATAATTTCACTATATTAATATGTTGATTGTTAGTAAAGCGTAATATTAACGATGTTAACGTTTATAGAAGTTAAAAGAGCAAAAATATTTTGCTAAAATGGCAAATCATTCGTTGTGATAACGATATGAATCTCCAGGTTTATATACTGATAAATGAAACGTTTTTTCAACGTGTTCGTAGCACCTTTGTGCTAGTATATGTATTTTGAATTAATTGTTTAAATTCAAATTCATTTGATCACATTTGCCTCGTACAATGACAATCAATACTTGATTTAATTTCAAGGTACAATGATGGATAAGATTTTTGTCTATTTAAGGTATTATTTAAAACAAAACATATATTTATTAAAACTTATTATTTTTCAATACAATCTTCTCCAAAGTCTTTAAATAATGGACCACTTCAGTGTTCAAGATGATTTACATTACTCTTATTCGTCACATCATGTAGAATGTTGAATAATATTTCAGGAGTTAACAAAAAGAAATTCGAAATGGTCACATTGCAACTGATTACCGTATCAAAAATACCATATATTAAGAGAGAAAAATTATTCGAAATCTAAAATAGGGAAATAGACGATGAGGATCCCTCTTATTTTCGTTCCTCATTTTTAAATCGGCGTATCTTAAGGGAGGGGAAACGCTTTCGCAACGTTTTATCCGCAAGGAAGATTGATAGCAACTTTGGTGAATCGTCCTCCCTGACAAGTGCAAGTCATCGATTCCGATATTTTCGCCGTGATACACGTGGATGCCCCCAACACTTCAGGAGAGAGATCTTTCCTAATCGCGGTGTCATCAACGCATAATTCGAATCGTCATGCCTAGGTAATTAATTTATCGAATCCAAGACGTACAGATTTATCTATTACGAATTCTCCGATTTGTAACGGGGTGAGAAGTACAATATTATCTTAACACGTTTGGGTGTATCATTAATCGTGAATGACGAATGTGACAATAGGAAACATTTCTGCTTGATCATGTATTGTCATCGCATATATAAATATTAAAAGTCCATTCGAAGCGTTTGCTCGAATGACGAGCAATGGTGTTTTCCCTGAATGTTCATTCAAAATATTATATTAATATATTCATGGTTCTGAATATTTATTTGTGAATCGGATATGGTAATGTGTTTGCAAAAATTCAGATTTTCCGGGATGATTATGAGTGTCAACGCGAGTTGTATTAATAAATATGGTAATGATAGGGCGTGCTTTTATTTTGAGATAGCACAACCAAAAAGATCTTTGTGAACATTTCCCTCTGACATGGAATTATAACAATAAATTTCAACATCAATAATTTACACTAACATTCGTGACAGCAATTAAATCCAAATTTGTCTAAAATAACAAAAATCTATACTACAAAATTTCAGTATTGCGATTAAACTTTAACATTCATCTAACACGACAGTTTCTCATAAAAATTTGCCTTAAAAGTTTCCAACTGAATTATTATGACTGATTACTTAACTTTTCTTAAAAATGATTGTTCAATTCCAGGATTGTTTACTTTCATAGCGTTGAAGACAGACTATCAAATGATCTCATTTGTTTGGAAAAAATTGGTAAATTTTATGGCAAAATATTTTTATTTTAAATTATTGTTAAAATAAATAAAATAGTGTACTTCTATATTCAAACTATTAAATAGTATCATAGTTAAGAGCAGACATTGTAGTAATAAAATTTAAAGTTTATTATCCAATTTCAAAACTGAACTCAATGAAGATACTTTCATTTGGTTCAATATGAATATTTAGCTCGAGAAAATACTTAATAATGTTCAACATTAACATTCTTTTTAACTGAGATAATGTATGTTAATGTCGAGTAAACATATATTGAATTCAAAGGTGGACTGAAATGATGGACGAGTAATGAACATGAATCAACCAACTCGACTTTGAACATCATATTTGAAAATTGAACATCAACCATTTGTGTATGCTGCAAGCAAGAACAACACATTGTATTAATTACAACCAATACGGAAGAAGTTACACCATATGAGAATTTCCAAAAAATCTAATTTTTTTTCTTAAAAGCTGCCTATGAGGCTTACAAATAAGATTAAGCAGTGTTTATAAGGTGAAAAAATTTTAACGGTTTCATAAAAAGTTTTAACTTTTTATGTTGCATATTTAATTTGTTATAAACATTTTTTAGTGCAGATTTTTAGTCAAAACGCAATTTTTTCTTCAAAAGTCCACCATTTTTGCAAAAAGTGATATAAAAAAAATCCTTGCATCTTTCTCATGTTTATCTATATAAAATTATAGAAAATTGATAGAAAACATTCAATTACACATGAAAAAATGGCTCCTAACATACATAATTTTCATTTTTCCGTTGTTTGCTCGGAAAAAAATTTTGCAATTAGGTAATTTTCCGACATTATGGAGTGGTGAAACTCATAACATTAACATTAAAATGAAATAGAAAAATTGACTAATATATTTGTCCACTTCAACATATTTTTTGTTTAATTTCATTCTTTAATTAAGAATTAGAGGTGTCTAGAGAACATTTTAATAATATTAATATTCTGCATTTGTTTAACGTTAATCCATGAATTATTTTTTGCATGTTAGCTTTTAAATTTGAGTTTGACTCTCATTATTTTGACTGAATTATTCACCCCAAATATATTTTTTACTTTGTATTAACAGTACATAAATTATTGGTGATAAATGTTTAAACGGTAAACCGATACTTCTTTTCAAGTACATTTTACGAACACTAAAAACATTTGCAACGATACAAGTCTACAATCCGACATGATTATTTCATCATCTCTAAAACAAAATGAGTGAAAACATTATTCAATACTTATGTATTATGTATATAAATATAATACTGAAATAGGTCGCAATATATCATCATTTGTCATATGTGAACTTAAACCATTAAAAAAAACATTAAATCCTTAAAACCAAAGAAACATTAGAAATTTGTTTTATTAAAAGATTTAAATATTAAGTTTAAAATTATATTTCACTTTCAGTTATTTTTAAATATATTCCTGCATCGAAATACCCTTTTTGTATAAATACAATAATTAATCAATGTATTTAAATACATAACATTTACTAAAACAGTATAACCATAGCACTTTTTCAATATCATTAATCATAGTAAACCGAAAACAACATTATGGAACGTGTTACTTCCAAATCTCCATTTTCGAAATTGATTCCAGACGAAAGTAAAAGCGTCAAATTACCTAATGAAAAAACAACTGGCGACGGAGGGCGCAAAGAACATTAGAAACGCATTACCATAAGCCGTTTTTTATAAGTGCATGTTTGATGGCTCCGAGACTTTTGAAACTAGGGGACCAAGCTTTTGAAAAAGGATACTTTTTTGCCACTGATACTGATAAAAATCTCTCGGTCGAATATGACGTTCGACCATATAACGCGATTTTCGTGTCCAGTTTCGTGGGAATGGTCGAAAACGTATGGCAGATAAGAAAAAATCTATGCGTTCTCGATTTCGGTATAATCTTGATTCATGGACCGCATAAGTTAGATACACACACATACACACTTATATATAAATACATAAAAATATAGGAAATGTCTGTACGTAGATTTCCAAACGAAAGATCCTATAATAAATAAGAACAAAAATTACATAGTTTTTTAATAAAAATATCTTGTTTTATGAATGTTATATTATTTATTCACATTTTTTTAATGATTAAAAAGCTATTGTTGTTTCGAGTAAGTAGTCATTACATCTTTTTTGATATACGCTGAAAAATTATTTCCAGATTTAAAAAAATTGAAAATACTGACATGTTTATGTAAAAGCAACCAAATTATTTTCTTGAGTTTACGGATCATTTTGTTAAATCTAGAGATAAATCTGTTAAATTTACAAAATATTTCTATACAGATTAGATATTCTTTTTACAATCATTTTCCGTAAAATCAACAGATTGTGTATGTAGAATCTGGAGATTATTTTTCTGCGTGTAATTTGGCCATTCTAGATAGTAATTTCGGATGAACAGTCATTAAAATTTTCAACGTTTTCTATGACAAATTTCATTATCACTTTTGAAATTTCTCCTAGAATTTTTAATAACAACAGTCTATCATAAACATATACTAAAACTTGAAAATAACAAACTATATGTGTTGTTAATAATAAAGTGCCCATTAATGCCCTTAATAAGTAGTGTAAACGTGAAAAAGGACTTTTCCCAAGGTAAAAAAAAAATGTTAGAAAAAAAACAGGAAATAAAACTCGATCAATATCTGATTAATTTATAGTTGAAACTGACGTGACCTAGGGTGACATTTTTTTAGACAATTTAGGACGACAGTTGGACGAGTTTCAGACCAAAAGATAATTATTTTAGGATTTTGTTATAAAAATATCCCGACCTGCGATTGAACCTAATATCATTCAAAACAATAACTATCAGCGCTGTATACAAAAATAACCAATGATTTAATGATGTCCTAAAATCATTCCTTTTTTGCCCAACGTCAGACCGCAATTCTGCCGTCCTAAGCACAGATGCCATATCTGCATTTCTGAAATTTTAGGTTATTCGATAAACACTTTCAAAAAAGTACTACATAATGTAAAAATTTACTATGAAAGTTAAGTGTAATTAACAGTTTCAACAGTTTACTATTTCGTGTTATTGGTTTACATAGCAAATTTGAACATTATTTAGTATTATTATGTAAGAATTGGACGACTTTTCGAAAATGTCAAAAATGCAGATATGTCATCTGTGCTTAGGACGGCAGAATTGTCTAAAAAAAAATATTTAGATCACTTTTTGATTTCATCAGTTGTAAGTCAAAAGTTGATACCGTTTCCATCAACTCTTTTTGTTTACATTGGTAACGTCGATAAAATCAGAATACTAAAGTCAAACGATTCGCTCCAAGTATAAATAGTAAATATAAACTAAAATAACAACTCGACTAACATATCTGAATGGTTAATTATAAGTTGTGTTTATACTAAACTGATTTTAGTCATCATCATCACTAAATTTAGTTCATGAATATCGTCGTACGATCATCAGACTATTTGCTCATAAAACTGTTGAAAGAAATCTTGATTAAAACAGAACGAGCAACTGAAATAACGAATGGACCCTAGAAAGCGACTTTTTTATACGAGTCAAATCAGATATTTAGGTTATCACTCTCTATCCAATCTGAAAAGGCTCTTTCGATAGCTGAATAGGAAGAAAAAATATAAGAAAGAAATTAATTAAATTAGAAAACGTAATAGATGATTCGGCACAAGTTCGCTTCTTATCAACATCAATTACGAGCGTATACGCATTCCGAAAAATCCCATCAACGAACTCTCGAGAACTTTTTATCAAAGCTACTCGTTATTTTTTCCTTCGGCCAAGTGAGTCATCAGCGAACGGAATAAAGAACTGCTCAGAGAGCGAAAAAAAGAAAAAAAAAATACAAAGCTACAAAGGCGGCACGATAAGCGTCCTCCAATAATAAAGGACGCATTTGTGCCAGCCTCGCGGTTTTCGGGGCTCGCATCTCGTTGTCGACGTGGAAAGGACATTTTTCCATTCGAGGGAAGATAAAAATCAAGGGGTCGAAATTTGATTTATCGAACGCTTAATATCGCGGGAGACCATGGGAGGGCGTCACGTCTGGATTAATGACGAAGCTGCGACGTTTAACTGCATTCCCGTTTCCTTTCCCGGCCGGTACGCGTCGCTCTTATATATATAGACGGATGTCCCCGTCCGATTCGTCGCAGCCTCCCTCTGGTAAAGGGGTTCGCCAAACTTTGCCCCGGATCCACTCCACCGTGTAATTGTCCGAATCGTTGCCGGAATGCCGATGAGATCGGCTCTCGGCCGTTAAATGCATGGTAAAAAAAAGGTCAGTGCTCTCGGACAGGTCGTAAAGTTTGCCTAGTAGCCCAATAATTGCCACTCTTCAGACCCGTACCGATGTAAATAGAACCGGGCCGGTGCTATATTTTATTTCCGAGGAGGTACTCCTTTCCAAAGATTATATATACACAATGACGCAGGATTGAATACATAACGCGCTCTCGTGTTTGCGAATCACTAAACCATGTCATTTTTTAAAATGAGAAATGCACTGCTTTCAGGGCTGATTCGGTTTTTGTTTTGGGTGGTCGTTTAAAAAAAAAAGAACCTTTCGCTGGTCATGAAATATACTTAATCATTGTTTTGCTTTATACCGGTTATGGTTATGTATACTATGTCCATTTTTGTTGTTCAAAGCAAATATGGACTTTTATTAAATAAGATGATTCAGTATTCATAATGAATCCTGAGCTTCGATAAACAATAATGGGTTTCATTAACTGTAATAAATTTTTTTTTTTTTGGTCGACTATGGACACCCACACAGCACGTAAAATTCCAGTAATGGTATAGTAAGATAGTATTATTGTAATATTTTAGAAAATTTTTAATATTCCAGTAAGATCACAGTAATATTCGACTGTAACGTATTACATTAAATCATTATAATCAGATTACAGTATAGTGCATTACATTATAACGTTACAGTAACATTTCGTTGGTATATTACATAGAAATATTACAGAAATATTGCAGAGTAATATGTCACACTTTAATGTTTCAGAAACAATAAGATGCTATTGTACCATAACATTTTACACTATAGGTATGTAAAAAACAATATTAGTATATTATACATACAGTGAAACAATAAGTAATATTATAGTAACATTACGGTTACATTACATAATAATATATTACGCTACAATATTACTCTTGTATTGGAGTGGAATAAATTACTTAGTAAAATTACTTCATAGTAATATAACATCAGGAGACTTTATACTAACATTTTGGTTACATTCCTCAGTAATTTATCATATTTAAATAAGACGACGATATTATTGTGGTTACTTTATTCGATAACATTTTAAGATTACAATAATTTTCCGGTTACATTAGACAACTATAAATCCAATATATACTATTACAGTAATATTAGACGCTGTAAACACAAGATGTAATGGTTATGTAACAAATGTGTCCTTGTTACTTTGTTACGTAATTGTTACAACACTGTTACATTGTCACTGTACTTTTGTGTTTGCAAGGGAGTAATATGTCACCCTTATGAAAGGCTGTAGTATTATGTTATATTTCACCGAAATATATCATAATGTGACGCTGAATTCGTATTACCTTTATAATACGTATTTATGTATTACACAGTAACATCACTGTAATATTATGGTCATATTTCATTGCAATAGGTCAAAGTATAACATTACAATACTATTGCGGTTTTATTAAAAAGTAATATATTACACCATAGCATAAAGTACTACTACGGTAATATTACTGAGTAATATATAACAATAATAGCAAATATAATGTAAGCAAATAATATAGCAATACTATAGTCACTTTACAGGTTAGGACAAAGTATGGTAGTCATTCGACACTGACTTTTGTTTTCTCGCAAGTGACAGAGATTTCCTGCACTGAGTCGCAGAGTTTTACAGTTTCTATTCAATATTTAAATGAAGTTTTTACTATATCATATTAACCCATTAACGCCTGAAATGGCATTTTTTATACTTCATTTTCAATCAAGTATTTCGTATCAAAATCGAAGTTAACAAAAATTGAGAGGTACATATCCTACTATTTTCGAGGTCGCTCTTCAAGATTCCGAGGTCAAAATTGAGTTTCAGCCATCAGAAATTCCAATATGGCGCCGAATTAAAAAAAAAATTCAAAAAAATTGGAAATTATTTATTCCTATCAATTTTTTTCGAGCTATTAGAATATTGGAATTCCATTGGAAGCGTGCATAATGGTGCATAAAACACTTGAATTTTAAGAAAAAATTTTACTTTTATACCCCACATCATTGTAACGACCTCAAAACGGCGTCAACAATGAAAATTTCTTTGAAAAATTTCTGAACGTTCTAACTCAAAAACTACGTGCTGTTATAAAAATATGCTAAGAATGAAAAGTTCTTAGAATTAATTGAGAAATATAGTGGAATTTTTTCAGATTTTTGTGATGACATTTGAGACTTTTTTTTTTCAAAATTTTTTGCAAGATTATAATTTATTTGTGATAAATACTGAAAAAAATTTGGTGTATTCACTTATGAATTCTACAAGTTTTTTGTTCTTTGCAATTTTTTCCAAAATTTGATAGTTTTTTGGGGGAAAAAATCCTAAACTATAATATTTGAAATTCATTTCCTCGAAAACTATCAACTTTTCGAAACAATTGCAAATAACAAATAACTATTAGAATTCATCAGAGAATACACTAAATTTTGTTCAGAATTGTTTGTAAATAAATTACAATTTTGAGAAGCGACCTCGAAAACAGTAGGATACGCACCTCTCAATTGTTTTCAACTTTGGTTTTGATACGAAATACTTGATTGAAAATTAAGTATAAAAATTGTCATTTCAGGCGTTAATGGGTTAAGTCCTTAATGGTTATTTTTTCACTATAGTTTTCAACGGTTGTATTTTGAATAACGAAATGGACGCAAAATTGAATACATTTCCACGAATTTTTGTTAGATTTTGCAAACAATTCAACCGTATTCATCAACAAATATCCACTTTTCAAATCGTTTTTTTCTGTATATCGCTTTTTCACATTGAAGCAATTTCAGAATTCCAGTTTGAAGATAATAAATCTTGTCCTCGAGACCGGAACTTTAAAATAAGTGCATTGACATTTTGAAAATACAGGTGAAAGTATCCAAAATGTCGACTAAAAGACGAAAAAATTCAGCCAAAGGGTTAGGAATCTTTTATTTCAAATGATATATTTTCGAAAAAAATGCTGTTGAATAAAAAGTTTTTAGAATTGATCGAGGAAAACGCTGAAATTTTGTTGGAACTTTTTGGAACACTGTCCAGTTTTCAAAATCCCAAAATTTTGAAAAATTGAAAAAGGCTTCAAACAAAATTTGAAATAATGTTGGGGTATTATTTGAGCAACTCCATGAACTGTTTGTTTTGTAACATTTTATCCAAAAGTTCGTAATAAAAAATGCCTGAACCTTTTGCCGATTTTTCGTGTTTTAGATTCTATTTTGGACACTTTCACCTATTATCAAAATGATACTATGCATATTTTAAAGTTCCAGTCTCGAAGGCATGATTTCTTTACTTCAAACATCAATTCCAAAATTATTTTCTCAATATAAAAAACAATTTGAAAAATTCATTTTTTTTTTTGAAATAATCGAATGTAGTTTTTCGCAGTTGAATTTTTTGAAAAATCAAACAAGGGATTCTGAAAGTTCAGTTAATTTTACATCACATATGTTTATTTGGACATTTTTTAGAACCGTTTAAAACTACAATGAAAAAATATCCATTCAGTACATTTAGTTATAATGTAATGTCTCAATTTTTTCTAAATATGTTCGATATTAATGTGTAATAATCATTAAATGTGATACTACGAAGGCATTGAAGGTCGTTATTATTATTATTATTAATGACAACATTATCATTACAATGATATATCAAACAATCATTATTATTATTGTTAATGTCAACAATAAAATTTCAATTTTCTTTCATTCAACTATTTAAAGCCAATTTATGTCAGAATTGTTTGTGTTTCATATTTTTGCAGCAAATTTATCCTTATGTTCGATGTTCAAAGATTCACAAATGCACAGTTGATTAACAAAATATTGCTCATAACCTTCATATTTATTGTTTCTCAATAACGTTTATAAATTCACCGTAGTGATAACGTGAGTATAATTCAATATGAAATTCAAACGAGGAAAAGCTTTAACGAGGATCCCACTAAAGAATAAACTAATTTTTCTATCAATATTAAATTAAAACAAATTCACATATTATTTCTTATTTAGTATAAAAATATATTATTTTAATTCGGAAAGAAATAAATTTCAATTACAAAATAACACTGTCTTCCAACCGCACAATTATTATTAAAACTGAACAAATTGGTAAAATATTTAATATAATCATTTCATATTAAATCATTAAACATATACATAAATTATAGTGTGTTATTTGTTCAATGGTATCTCTGAGAAAATAGCGACACTAAAACGTTTTGGAAACATTGCTAATTACGAGAAACGTATCACACAACCTAGCGATCATTAGCATGTCAGATATTATCAGGGAGTTGTCAAACTCGCGTATCGGTCGTAATAGCTTCGACAATCGAGAAACTACTCTAATTCGCTCGATTCACGCTTCATTCACACTTTATCTTTAAATGTATATTATAAATTAACATCTAGCAATTTGTTTAATTTGAACCATTTTTTCACTATGTAAATTTAGGTCTTTTCATTGTTTCTTAGTACTCATTAAAACTTTAAGTGCAGTTTTATGCGAAGGGTAGAAAAATGGATATTTAGTATGTTGGTTAGATAATAGCAATAGATTTATTTTGTAAAAGACTGAGAATTATTTGTTTTTTTTTTAATACGGTAACGTCAAATTATTAAAATTTGTTTTACATTTGTACCTGATATTAAATCACAAAGAAATATAGTTTATTTACTTCGTGTGGGGAAAAATTTGTTTTATGAAATTTAGTAATTTTTGTGTTTTATAAAACTTACTAGAGGTTATTTTAATTTTTTTGTTATAATAGTTGCGTTCAATATTAAACTTCAATAATTGAGTTCATCCGTGAAAGTGACATTAGTTGTCAGTAATGTATTGCTTAATGGACTTGGTGAGGTTGACTTTCAAGAAGGGTCTTCCATTATGGGGAAACGAACTATTATTTTAGTATAATTTGTAATGATTATGAACCATTTTATATAAGAATATGTACAATATCTTAATATTCAATTTAATATGTACAAAAGTACCGAAAAAAGTACAGAAATAAAGCTTACTTTATTAGTTTTACTTCAAACCTTATATTTTCTTATTTGTCATATTATCAAAAGGCATATCAAACCTTTTCAAGACATTGTTATTTTTCTCAAATACTATTCAAGATGTTTAACATCTTCTTTGAAAAAAGAAGTCGATAAGTTTTTTGTTCCAGCGAGTTATCCTTTTCAAAAATATTCAATTTTCCTCTCTAAGCAAGAATTCTTTGGTCAAAAGGTCAAAAGTTCGTGAACGTGCAGTTTATTCCTATTTCTTGCAACGCAATGATACGTGTGTTTTTAAGAATATACAAAACACTCAGATTTAATACAATGTTAATAATAATAATATAAAAAAATAAATTTTTTAAATGTGATCTGCAATTAAAATCTGCAAAATATACTGATGTAAAATTACGAAATCAACAGAAGTTAATATTAAGAACTTGTAAAGTAACCCACAATAGACAGTTAATATTAACAGTTAAACATTACTTAAAATTTGTTTTAAAAATGTTTATTTCTATTTTCTTAATACTCTCAAAAGTTCGACAAAAGTGAAAATAGATTTTCGGGAATCAAATATTAATGTCTCTTTTTAAAGCTCGAATGCAAATAAATTGTTCATGATGATATGACTTTTTAAAAATATTTCTGAATTAACAAATAAAAGAAAATCTAAAAATAACCTTAACTCTATAAACGAATAATGAAACAATTTTCTTAGGTTCAAAAATACAAAAAAACTTGAATTGTATCATTTTCGTAATGTGCTAACTAAGAAATTACATAGTATGCAAAACTGAATGAATTAATTAAAGGCTTTTTTTCTCTATACTGTAAGAAATGCCTTATTCAGAGATATGACACATCGTTTGACAAGTCAGAACATTTTAGAATGTTCACGATCTTTTGGCCTGTAGTGTATAATTAAATGCCCGTATATTAAACTATTTTTAATAACTCTGTAATGCAATATTGTATACCAATAGTTAATTTATTAATTGCTGTACTTAGTGACGCTGGAAACATATAATTTCGCAAAAGAAACGTTCACGTTTAATTGTGTCACATATAATTATCCCAACCTTTGCATCCTATCCTGGGCATAATTATACATTAATTTGAACTCGCAAAACTAAGCTTCATTCAATTTGAAGAATCTTGTGTAATCACAATTTGAAGTAAAAATGTAATATTTGAAGTTACTTCATAATTTGAAGTTCAAAATGTAGTATACACATGTAAAAAAGGAAATAATAATAATATGCAATTAAAAAATATCCCAACGAAAGGTACAATGAGTGCGCTGGCACTTGTTATTATTTTATTCAAGTTACTTCGTCGTTTAAAATGTTTTGTTTTTCATACAATAGTGTCATGCCCCTGTTACATTTTTAAATAAGACGTTACAATCTTTTAATTATAAATACGTCATCGCGCGCTGGAATGTGAGAGAAGCGTTTAAGAAACGTGACGCGTACCAATTCGGGCATCGCCTTTTTTTGCCATTCTTCCGGGAGTTAGGACAGGCAAGATAAAACCGACTGAAATATCATCACGCAGTTTCTCATTATTTAAAGCATGAATATGCATGCGTAAATAAAACGCTTCTAAATATTCATAAAAACCTGTGATTTGTAATTTGTCGAAAGACGAGATACGTCAGCCGCACGGAAGCGTGAAACGGATAAGAACGAACGGAAGATTCGCTTTCCCCATCTGTTCTGGTCTTTGAATCAAGGGAGATAGACGAATTGACAAGTAGAACGAGAAAGGTTCAACCCTTAAGCAGCTCCTGTCTTCGTGACGTATGAGCTTAATGATTAGCCTGTCACGGCACGCATAAACTTCGCCGATAATGGAAAAACCGGTCGCGGCCCCATCAAACGCAAGAAAACCGCCCGAAGGGGTTAAAGCGACGTCCTGAACATCTGTGCAACTTTTGCAGAAGGTCATTTTATAAAAAAAAACATTCGACCTCCTAGCTATTTTGGTTGTGGGCGGAATTGGTGGCGAACAAAGATTCTGGGGTGTCAAATTTTGATGACTGCGGTAGGTTTCGGATTATCGAGGTCAGGTCTATATTTGAATTAATTATATAAACACGACATTGAGCACCGTCATTAGAAATCAGTGTCTAATGTTGGTAGGCTTGAAGATTGTGCGCTCAAGGTCCGAAAGAGCAAGAACTTAACAAGAAATGTTTTTACTGGCGAAATATTAATGTTAACAATTCGACGGGCCCTAGGAAAACAAACGTATCTCAGACATTTCGTTCAAACTGGAGTATCTCACAATTCCGAATCAAACTAACGTATCTCGGAATTACCGTTCAAACTAGCGTATCTCAGTCTTCCTAGCAAAACTCGGGTAACTCGGGCGAAATTCAAAAACACGTATCTCATAAGCACTACTTAATTAAATTTTAATTCGATATTACTTCAATCTCTCTTATTTAAACACAATTTAAGTAGTAATTATGATTGGGTTACGTGTTTTTAAATTTCGCCCGAGTTACCCGAGTTTTGCTGTGAAGACTGAGATACGCTAGTTTGAACGGTAATTCCGAGATACATTAGTTTGATTCGGAATTGTGAGATACTCCAGTTTGAACGAAATGTCTGAGATACGTTTGTTTCCCTAGGGCCCGTCGAATTGCAAACGCAACAATTGTTGGGACCATTGCATATATGAAGTAAGACGTCATTATAATGACATTTCTGTCGAATGTAGTTATGCGTCAGTTTCATGCAGTCCCTTTAACCTCAAAGTTTGATTTTATAGGCAAGACACTAACATAACCTCAAATATCATGTGGTTGATGAATATTAACTATCAATATTACATGCGATCAACAACAACAATTACTACGATACATCAACATAACTTTTGACTCCTTTTAGACCGTAAAGTGTGATTTTACGGACTAATTTCCGCATCACAGTTGACGAAAAACAGTCGGTAAAGTGCCTACTTTGCGAACAGCGTATCCAAAAATAGTGTTCGCTCCTCGGCCGTAAAATTGGACTTTACGGCCTAGAACCGAATAGTACTATTTTCATATTATATTTCTTAAAATGACTAAATTTGTTGTATAAACTAAAACTACAACACTCCATGGACAAGCGTTGACATAGTTCCACTTTACGCCACTAGGCGCCTTCGCGACGTTCTTAACTGTTTTTCACCCAGTTATATGTAATTCTGCTCAGCAGTTCTTCTAAAGCATTTATAACACATAGAACTTTATATAATAACTATTAACTAAACTACTAAGTAAATATTATATAATAACGTATAGTACCTTAATTTCGTTTTTCATAGTGTAAAATACGTTAGTGTCGCAATAATTGATAACGGTCCCTAACAAAATAATTTAAAAAAAAGACTATCCTATCACTGAAATGTGTATTGTGTAAGAAAACCTGTTTATTGTACGTGTTTCAGAATATTTAAAAATTGTAATAAAGTTGTATAAATTAAAAATTATTGGTTATTTGATATTTACTATTTTAAAAATATTTATGTTGATATTATACACTTGAAGAAATATGTATAAATATTTATACTATATATTGAAATACATATTGTAATATTTATAATACGTATTGTATTATTTACAATATTCATTGAACATATTACAATAGGCAATATCACTTTTAACTCGGATTTCTCCCCACATAAACGCCGGATTAAAAAGCATATGCCGCATATTACATTACGTTTATTAATTAACACGGCCTATATTACATTTAAGCTTTGTTAAAATGTATAAACATTTTTCAATATTTCAGCCTACTTTACGAAAAAATATTTCAATTCAACAAAATTTGAAAGTAAGAGGTAATTTAAAAAGTTAATCTTTGACAAAATATGTATTCAGTAACTCCCCGTGAATTCTAAACCCGAGACAAGCTGTTAACTAATTAATTAACGTTACCTTTGAAATAATATCAATCGGAATGACAAGGTCCAAAAAACTAGTGGAAAACTTTGCACGAAACCAAGAGATAAAGCTTAAAAAGGGATTTTTAATAAAACGTGCTTAAATCCGCGGGGTAGGAAAGCGAATTCTAATTTTCTAAAAAAAGATTTGTCGCCGCGGATCAGCCGTAGTGGAGCGGCGAGCAGATTTCGCAGTTTTCTCGGTGCGGTGGCGTAATTCAGAAGCGGAAGTAAATCCCCGAGTATGTGCGCGAGATAAATTAAAATGCAAAAATGCAAAAACGCGCGCACTCCCTTGGAGTCTTGGTACGGTGCATCGTTCCGAGATCCGCGCCGGGCGCTTATGCAAATCCTGCCCGGCCTTCTACATTATTTGTTCTGTGAAACGTGACGAATCGCGCGGTTCCCTTTGATTAGCGTAATGAACGGGCCAATTAGAGACGCGCTCGCCGATGTAGACGACCGCGACCGACGCGACGCACCCGGGCGACATCGGAAACCTAATATGAAAAATCCGTCCGGGGTGACTCTGGCGGGGGAGATTATAATTAATAAGACGTAATGTACGAGGCATTATAACGAGATGAGCGTTCAAAGGAGTCCATGCCCAACCCCGACCCAAAATTCCACGAAGGGTCGTCAATTTTTTAACCTTCTTTCGTTTTAGTCACGCTAATTGGCGACCTAATGCAAGTCTTTAATCGTACTAATGTGCACTTTTGTACTCTACTATGACACCGGCATTTAGTAATTAACTTAAACACTGCTTGTTTTGTCCTTTCTTCGAAAAACAGTTTTTGTGGTTGATGTTTGGTTTGCCAGTATTAGTACTCATGTTTATTTTAATATCTTCAAATTAGCCATATTGTTTTTTGCTTTTTGCAAAATTTGCTACATATTTAATGCGTTACGTGACAATGTATAAACAACTTTTGGAATTATGACACAGGCTAACAAAATTTATACCCAGAAACCGGAGTATACTTTTCCGAAGGTTTTCGATGCGCTGAATCCAAATCGGGCCGCAGAATTCTTCTATCATGTCAAGATTTTGAGTTATCCTAACATAAAAGTGCAAAAAACACCGTTTTTGCCCATTCTCAGTAAGTTTTTGTGGCAAACAAAAATTTTTGTTCGAAATTTGGCAAAAACCATATTAAAGGGCTATTCATCAGCTTTAAACTGCTTTTTTAGTCCTTCCGATACGATTTTTTTTCATCGAGTTATGGAAGTTATTTGAAAATCAACCTGCCGTGCATATGTAACCTAAAAAATCGGCTAAAAGTGTGTTTTTTGCAGTTTTAGGTTATGATATGTCAAAATCTTGACATGATAGAGCAATTCTGCAACCAGATTTAGATTCAGTACATCGAAAACCTTCGGAAAAGTGTACTCAGATTTCTGGGTATGGAGGTCGGCCTCATTTTGTTGGCCTGTATGATTTTTAATTTTACAAATGAAGTTCTGAAATAATATTTATCAACATAAAACAAAACTTTAAACTGGTTAGAGTAACAGCGTCAAGTTAATAAATCAGTAGTAAAGACATTTTAATTCTTTGCAGTATATTTTGAATCCTATGAAGTAAACTAATAATATTACACTCAATTAAGAGTCGATTATTTACTCCAAAGGACTGTAAATTTCACGTTAAATTTTTACTTTGGAATTAAATCTGGCTCTATCAATTTCATAGTGTCCATCTTGAACAGAGCCCGATAAATATAACCAGTGAAGTCTTAAAAGTCAAGACGTAGTTCCTAAAAGTCATCTATTTCCAATAGCTGTCAGTCAATTATCAATTAATTTATTTTCTTTGTCATACATAGTTATTATGATTTTAACGTTTTTAGTGTAAATTTCTACCCTAAGAGGATTCTAAAGTCCTCTCAGTTGATGAGGTGTAATATGTATAAATATGCAAAAAGTTCTTGATGTAACAGAAATTTGTTATTCGGGAGTTTTGGGGGTCTAAAATACTTTCTGTCCTCTTCTTTTCGTTGAGCAGAAGAAAGAGAGAATGGCATAGCTGCGCAACAATATGCGCACTTTCCCGCTCCTCTCGCAAAAAAAACTACTAGTGCACACAAATCATCAGCACCAGTAGTGTTAACTAATAGTAATTTCGTGCACTATTAAATCACTAGAGCAATTCTGCCGTCTCGCAAAACTACGGCAAAAGTATTTTATGAAATACACGAAATTGAGGTCGCTAATATAAGGTCAAAATTCATTTTCCACATTCGGTCTGCCATCTTGGATCTACCATATTGAATTTAGCAAATTTGACGTCGGATTAGGCAATATACAGTACTTTAAATTATTTAAATTTTTTCACAATATATTAGGTCAGCCATTTTGAATTTTGAGCAACCGATGGCAGATTCGTAATCGGCGACCCCACAAACCCCCCGGTAACAAATTTTAGCAGAATCAAGTACATTATTATTTTATCGATCCCTTTAACGCCGTTTTAGTGATCAGTCGATAAAGTAGGAACATACGCTGCCAAAAGTAAATTACAAATTACTGAATCAATTTTTTAGAATGCCAGCTCTGTAAAACTAATTTGATCACTAGATATTATTTTAGAAAAAAATTAACAAAAAGAAATTAAATGAGAATTGATAGAGAATTTTCAGATTTTTAGCATCAATTTTTTCTCTTAGTGGGTGTCTAAAATGGTCTTCTAAAATTGTAAAAATATATATTGAAAAATCAAATTAATAAATGTAGCATTGATGCATTGAAACGTGTTTAGTAAATATTTGAATATATTGTTCAACACGGAAATACAGCCATGTGAACATTGGCAATAAAATAATAATGGGTATTGTTCACAGTAACACTGAATACAGTGTAACGTTTAATAATAACGTTTACCTGAAGCAAAGCATTGGAGATTTACATTCGAATACAAGCTACAAATCGGATTTCGCCTGCAGAAAGCATTCTAGGTTCGAGTATTCAATGACGTGTACCATTTCTCGAATTGCAGCGAAATTGCAGCAACATTTCCCAGCCTTACGACGAAACTCGCTCGCCGAAGAAATCCATAGAGAGGTGCGGAATGCAAATCGTCTTCTATTTTGTGGCAAGGCAAGATGCATCTCTAGGTCTCAAGGAGGCCCATTAGAGCGGGAGGCTGAGCGATGATTTTCTGGCGGATAAATGGAGTTTGTTGCCTCGGAGCTGACAGTGTTTTGCGTCGTGACTCATCGAGATTAGGGTCGCGAATGACGTTCGCGTTAGCCGGGAACCCCGCAATCATGGCTTCGGTTTAAGCGATCATGGTAATTCGCCAAAGTGCCCGTCCCCCCCTCTTGGAGCATTTCCCAGCATCCCCTGCTGCCCCCGCGATCGAGCGAGGTAGGGACGGTAACGAGCGGCGCCGCCGCTCAAGGGGTTCTGGATCCTCTGGAATCCGTGGGAGGTTCGATCCTCTTCCCTCAGCCTTCGACCTTAGATCACGATAATAAGACAGCCGCGGATTATAATACTTTTATAGCGATTTTATCGGCGGTAACTGCACGACGCGTAAATCTCGCTTAGTGTCCGTCGCGGTCCGGAGGAAACGCTCCCAGAGGCGCCCTTAATCCGCCTTCTCAATTCCCAAATTGATTCCGGGTCGCCATGACTTCGCGCGAGGCTCGCCATTGAAAGAATTGAGTAATTATACGGAAGGAAGACGAATCCACCGCATTAGTTAAATCACGCTGCGGAAGTACCAAACCAAAAGATATCTTTTTAGAATGTTTAAAAATTTATAAGAAAAACTCCTCAGAAAGAGTTTTTAAAGTGAATTTTAAGAATACCTATGTGTCGTCCTAAACAGCTCTGCAAGACCTCTCAAATATAAAGTCTCTGGAGAGTGCTCTGAAGAGTCTTTGAAGAGGATATTAAAAAGAAATAATTAAATATCTCCGTCTTAAATTATGTTTTGCCTCCTCCAAAGTTTTACTAGTCTCTTCTTCTTCTCTCCATTACATCGGTTTGTTGTGATTCCTGATCCTTTTTCGGCAAAGTTTTGCAAACCTCGAAACACCTCGGTTATTCTCTTGAAGTACGTAAACAAACATGTGGGGATAAGCATGAGGTATAACTTAGGACAACGTCCTGCCAAAAAGAACCGATCGTGTAACATAGAACAAGAATTATTGTACTTAGAAGTATAGTTATTCATAACGATTTGGTCGATGTTCATTATGAATAGAGGGCGGTGTACTCGAAAGAGCTTTATTACTTATTTCTCTAAGCACCATAAAGTATTTCGCTTGACAAAGAAAGTAAATGTCTCATGTGTTAATTCTTTTATTCGAACGCCACCTGGTGCCAGAGGCAATAACTCAGATATTAAAATGGGGGATTACTCTGTTAATATTCGTTACGAAAGTAACGTTTAATGTTTTTCTCGACGGCTTTAAGTAAATAGTAAGTCATAAATCAAATACATGGGTTGACGATTGCAACCACTAAGTGTGTCGTAAAGTAAACTTAAGTGAGCATTGCCGGGATTTGCAGTATAACCGCTCAGACCTTTTGATTTTACTGTTCGGAATATAAGGAATTTTAGTGATTGGACTATTAATAGGTTCTGTGTCCCTCTAGCGGTGATACAGGGAACAATTGTCTATTTTAGAAAATATACGTTTCGTCCCAGTTTTTTCACGTGGACTCGTCAGTAAGACCGTGAAAAAACCTGTCTTATACGTATATCCGGTTTTATTTATAAGAGATATTTTAAAATTAATCTAGCAGAGGAGGAATGCTAGAAAAATTGCTCTGTTAAAACAAAAATTATCCCAAATGAGATGTAACGAGTGCGCATTTGACGCCCGAGAGAAGCGATGACGGCAATTAATAAGCTATGAACGCACTAGTCTGCGAACACATATTTTCCTTTGTTGCGTATAATATTTTTCCATAAAAGAACGTGTTATTTTGTTCTCGTGATATAAGAAGCAGAATATAATTTTGCGCTCAAAGTGCGAAAAACTTATTTTGCTCCAGAATATAATTATTTACCTCCCTAGGGTGAGAAAGTGCTATTTTACTCTCGCAAACAGCATTTTATGCTTCTGGGCCTACTTCCCAAAAAGACGCCACCGTGAACATAAACATTACTTACTTCCGAGGTGGTATTGTACAGGAGGCGTGAAATGGGTCCTCATATGAGGGCATAAAATGAATTTTTTAAACCTACTGCAGCAAAAAAATTCACTTTAAGAACTGTTTTCTTTTTTCGTAACGCTATATACTTTTTACTTTATATTTAACATATTGGCAAATACATTTAACGTCCTTGGTCTCCCTCCACGATCTTCACATTTGTTCCCGAAACTTTATTACAAGTGCCAAAAAGAATTGTTTTGTATATTAAATGATATAATCATTATCTTATTGACACAACTGCCATTCATGCTGAAGCGAAATTCGAGTGTTATCTATAAGTCAATTTATTTGCAGTACTTTTAAATACAGGGGTTTGTTGATAAGATGTCAACTTTAAATTTATAATCAGCGAACTCAACACTCTTTATATACCAAATGTTAGAACAATCCATTAAAATTTGAATTAAATACACTTTTGGTTGAAGTAGTGGTCATTTTGTCGACATCCAAGAGGTGAAAAGAAGTACTCGAAGAAATTTTTTGTTTCTTACGAATCAATTTCTGACATCCAGTGAAATTAATATTTAATATTAAATGCTGAAAACCAATCTATAACTTCCAATATGTTCAATACTGGTGTTAATATTCAATGATTGTAAGTAATAACGGAACGTCAATTGCACCTGACCCTTTCCAATATCAATTTGCAAAAATATTGTTTTATTAATCAAAAGTTTAAAAGGGAATTTCAGTATTTCATATTCAAGAATCAATGTTTAATTCCTTGTATTAAAATGTTATGTCTAATATTGAGCAGTTTCTTTAATGTTGATAAAAATGTTGCACCTACATTTCAGAATTTCGACCTAAAAATAATGAAACTACAATTGTATTCGAATAAATATATGTAATGCATGTAAGAGATGTACATATATGTTCCCCCGAGTATAGAATTATAAGGAACATAATATGTTCTAATCAATTGTAACGTGGCATGCACTTAACTTTCGATATGCTATGGAGCACCTTCGACAAGATACGATGTAAGCAAACAAACGAAAAGGATTTACAAATAAATTTTGAAATGTTATATAACTAAATGAAAACAAACGAATAAAACTAAATGAAGTAAAATTCTAAAGACCCGAAACGTTGTGGCAACAGTTTAGACATAATTTTGTAGAGAATATGCCAAATGAATTTATTACAATTGAATAACAACAACCCTGGTAGAAATGAAAACAATTTTTGTACAATTTTTGTACAATTCTTGTATAACATTCTTATTTACCATGTTAAAGGTATAGGGGAAATGGCCAGTCTAAGAAAAAATGGATTAATTGCTACCAGGTAATACTAATATATTTATAATATTAACATTAGTTTTAATATTTTAATGTATGTGATTGAAGAAGTTATAAAACGCGTAGAATAAAATTAAGAATGACAGGTGTCGCGAAACAAATTATATTGTGCACCGATAGTAGAATGATGTCACATTCCAATTTTCACGAACGAATTTCATCGATAAAATAGCATGTACGCGTAATTTGAAGAACAGGAAAAATTAAGTACCTATTATACCCTTTTACCGAATACCTCGGTATATCGTTTCCCGCGTACGTTTCAGAATTTTTAATAGAACGCCTGGTGAAAAAAAAGACCGAAACAGTCCAGGCGGAATATTCGTTAACGATGTGCAGATTTCGAGTCGTAAATTATTCATTACTTATGTGCTTTTACGGGTCAGGGGGAGAAAGGTGGAGTAAAAACGCGATATTCGCGAATTTAATGAGGCTGTCCTTTAATTATATTTTCGGTGTAATTAATCAACCACTAGAGACTGTATTTCCACTTCGCTGAAAAGCGAAAACGTTACGCACTTTACTGGGAAATTTTGTTACAAACTTCATGTTTTAATGGCCTTTGCATAGTGTTGTGATTAATATTTTAAAAATAATGGAATTTATTGCAAGCTTTTATGTACATTCCTTATCACAATCTAATGTTTTATTTTGTTTACAGGTCATACTATCATTTTTGCATTCTGGTTTTATATTTCTGCCAATTTTGTTTCAAATGCACAAACTGAAGAAACTTTATGCCCAATTTTTTGTAAATTTTATGATTTTACAGTCATCCGAATAAATGGTGAGATTTTCAACTGTACATCATTTTCTGTTTCTATGTGAAGGCTAAAAACGAATCAAATTTTGAATACAAAATTGAATTAACCACTAAGAAAATGTTAAGTGAAAGATACTCTGAGTTAAACAGATTTTTACAAGTTTAAGATCTTCCAAGAAGGTCGAGGTGATTTCAATGACCCACGTCGCCATGAATGCTACAGAATGTCAATAATGATGGAAATATTAAAGCAATTCTGAAAATGTTCATGAGGAACCTTTGAATCACCATTAGAGAAATATGATGTTGCCATCCAGTTGATTCGTACCATCCAAATTTTTCGATAATTTTAGGCATGATACATGTGTCAGCGAAGTGCTTAATTTTTACCCCAAGAAATGTTAAATGAACATCACTCTGGATCAGTAAAAGGATGCCTGTGATGATCCTGATTCTTTCAAAAGCGTTGATCACGATAAAATCACTGGAGACAAATTTTGGGTATATCGTTACCATAATGAAACAAACGTCAAATTGTTCCAACGGGCCCAAGAGAGCGAATACCAAAAAAGCACGATATGAAGACCTTGCTCAGAGTTTTCTTCTATCACTATGATATAGTATGATACGAGTTCTTCCCAAATGATTGTCTTCTTATTAAATTGTCAGGAATTATCGAAAAAACAATTAATGGCTTTTGCCCCACGACAATGCACCTCATTCATTGATTATGTGAGTGTTTTTTTGTCAATAACAGTATCACGATCATACCTCATACACAATTTTCATCGGATTTGGCCCCTTTGACGTTTTCTTGTTTCCATGATGGAAGAGAACTATCATTGTAGTGACTGAAGTGATTGCTAGAAGACCCCGAAAAGAATTCGTCAGAAATACTTGAATGATTGAAAAAAGGATTCCCATAAGTGTATTATATCTGAGCGGGATTACTTTTATGAATACAACATGATAAAACATCCTTGTATTTCTACTAATCATATTGTTTTTGGGGAGGCTTAAACCAGCGAGTAGGATTACAACTAAACTTGCTGATTCCAGAATGAATCGGTTTAGTTAGCTAGGCTGGTTGCCTAAATGAGTTTGGCAAAGTTCGGTTATAAAATAAACACCGAGTGTCGACTGGCCAAAATGGTGAATAAATTGCCGATCGAAATGAAAGATGGTTTCAATCCGGACAAGTCAAAAATAATCTTTTAAATTGTACCACAAACTATCGCAGTTTTTTTTATAAAATCGGCATTCAATTCACCATTGCAGATTGTAACATTTATATACTAAATTTACAACTAGTTTACTATTATAAATTATTCTAAAATACTATCAAAATAATGTTTACATTTAATTTCGAATCAAATAGCTACGAGAGAATGCAATTTCCAGAATCAAAACATGAATTCATTTTCTGACGACTACGAGTCGTTTGATGCAGCTTCAGCTTTTGATGCATTATAAACTTTACTGTTATCGATTTTTTAACATATTCGCAACCAAATGAAATTGTTAATAGTAATGGGGTAGGAGGGTTGTAGCGAGAATGTACTATTCGCCGATTTAACGAGTCTGGCTGCTAATTGCGCGACATTCTCAGCGAAAGTCATTAGACGGCTCCCGGAAGTTTAATGAAGTTTGCGCAGGCGCGCACGAATAAATCGGCCCAAAAGCTCCCTGGAAAAGCGCCGAGCTTCAAAGCTCTCCGACGGCGTTTCCGTGCGACAACCTTTATAAATCTCTCGTTCTAGGTGACGAAAGGGATGGCGGGAAGGGGGCAGGGGGTGAACTGAGACTCTTAATTCCTTTTCGTGCTTTATTTCATTAAAAACTCGTTAATAATATTACGCCGATGCAACGGCGGAATTCGCTTTTCCGAAATTGGAGGCGCCAGAGAGAATCGGTGTGGCCAACGAGAGGGGCTCAGCTGTTATTTGCAAGGTTTGCGAATGTTACGACAATTTCGCGGACACGTATGGTCCAGAAGAAGTTCCGATAGATTCTAAGATTTTAAACGCATTTTGAATTCTGGGCTATTCTGATTTCTTAAATTTTTAGCTTTTTAGTAAACTAAACTTAGAATGCATAGTTTTCGTTTAAACCTGTCATTTTTGTGGTATTTTGGGCATATTTTACCTACGGTAATGATCCTCAAAATGCATCCTGATCTTAAAACCTTTTTGGCCTTTAGTTTCTGCGCTTTTTAGTAACAATAATATAAATTTTCTGGAGGTTCTTCACGTATTCCTTCAATTATTATGTTAAATAGACCGATGTAATACGCAATTTAGGTAAGTTAATAGTTTTATAGTTTATAATAGTAGTTGATTGTTAAAAAATGTGATTTTTATACAATAAATTCATGTATTATCACATATTTTTTATTTAATATTCGGCAATAGTAACATTTCCAATTTTTACTCCACTTTCTATTTAAAAATTAGATTTTGACACAATATTTTGACATAATTAATAATTATAAGAAACAAATTTATCAATTCGCGAAATAATAAAAGAAATATCTGAAAAGCGTTGATTAATTAATTTCACAAAACAGATACTCATTCAGTCATCGAAGTTTCGATAATAATCGTGACATCACGTCAATACTGAAAGCAGCTTCAAATAATACAAATTTATTAAACTCCGAGACCATATATTGATTAAATTTGCAAAAGAGTATAACTCCTGGAACAAATTTGAGTCTAATAAATTCTATATGTCATCATTAATGATCGAATTCAAAAGTTAAACATGTTATAATTTTCAATGACAAAACAAATTCAATTTCGTAAAAAGAAATGTTTAGAAAATTAAAAACAAGTTCAAAATTTAAGACATAAAGTTATTGCTTTATTTCACAAAATTCAAACTCAAATGTGCACAGGATCATACCGTAATTATTTTTATGCGCACATTAAAACGTAACGATTAAAAATCACGTTGGCATCGTCACATAAAAATATTGGATGCACCTGCTCTTACAGCATGTCAAATTTTAAAAAGAAACAACCAGTAATAATTTTGAATGGCAGATGCTTTTTTCACGGTACCCCAGAAAATAAAAAAACTGTAAGAAGCGTAACGGCAAATCGTATAAAACGATGAGAAAATGTAACAGAAGAAAATAAATGTTTTTAAACGTGTCCTGTAAGCGATCTAAAAAATGCAACAAAATATCAGAAGATAGACAGGACAAAAGTGGCGTTGGAATTGTAACAAAATGAGTGTTACTCCAAAAAAGATCACCTGGAGAGATAAGAGGTTCCTCTCGTTGGAAGGATTTGTGCGAATTATGATGAGCTGAAAGTTCCGGATAACCAGGTGCAACGAATTAAGTGAAAGTGTACAAATTATTTTCGTGTTCGTTTTAATTTTTATTTTTACGTTTTATTCTTTTTCAGTGTTTATACATTTGGTAATGGAATGCCAAATGTTCGATTACTACAGATACTGAGGAATAAAGTTTAAATATGAATTAATTAAATATCGGAGAATGTAAAATCGAACATTTTTATACCTAGTATATGAAGCATATTTAATTTAATGAATTTGAACAATTTTTACCTATACAGATATTACATAAAGTAGTTAAATTATTTTTTTATGGAATGGATTAAATTCTTTCTTTTCAGAAAAAAATACGTTGAAAAAAAGGAAAGAAAAAATTCTCTTCCAAAAATACGAGGTAAAATCGAAGACATCAATATCTAGCGTAGATGCTCAGAATATCCATAGAATACATTGCCCTTTAAAATTAAAACCGTACTAAGCGCGTGTTGTAAACGACCCTTTAAAAAAACAAGTGTTCTCACCCTTCTATTTTTCTCCTCTCATTTTTGAGTGTATTTCTTTCGTTCCTGCTTCCGGTAGCCGTTCGCCCATTCCTCTTTATCCGAAGCTATTCTCTTCGCTTGGGTTCGCGCAGGATCTCAAAACGACTCGGGTCCATTTGCAGCGATGTCTCCGTAAATAGCTAATGGCATGACTGGTGGCATTTTCACACACGAATACACGTACGTGATCTCGTATTTCTCTAGAGTTCATTCGACAATCCTTAACGGACATCCGTACATCTCAACAAAATTTCGAATTGCGTGATTTAGTGTCGTAACAGTTTTTGAGGAACTTTCGTCAATGGTTTTTCTTATTTTTAATTTGGTTTAACTTTTAAGGGCTCATTTAGTCCTTTAAGGATGAAAAATACAAAAATTTACCACGAAGTTTGAAAGTACTTTTTAATATTAAAATGCAATGAAAAAAATGTGGTAAGAGATGTTTTTTATGACTCCGAACTCTGCTATTTCGAATGGTGTATCGGAAAATACTGTAAGTTCAAAAGTGAAAATATCACACGTGATTAATGAGTAAAAAACACAATTTTTCAAGGTTTCTTTTTCAATGATCTTTTTTTATCAATTTCCGCACTAGAATATCTTAGACGGGTATAAGTAACAAAAGTGTGTAGGTTTCATTTTTGTAAAGCTTATTTTAACCAAAAATTTAATATGGCGGACCCAAAAATAGGCTCTAAAATGAAAATTTATTTTCATATCGATAATTTTTATAAAAAAGCATCAAGAAGAACAAATTCTTAGAATTCATGAAGGAATATACCAGACTTTTTTCAGAATTTTGAATCTCAAAAAATTTTATATACAACATTTTTTAATATTTCACAAAAAAGTCTCAAAAAATGCCGATATATTCCTTATTGAATTCTCAGAGCTTTTGATGTTTAGCATTTATTTGAGAAAGAAATTTTCATTTTCGGGACAGCCATATTGAATTCTTTGAAAATAAGATTCACCATATTGAGATATGATTTAGACCGCACTTAGACATTTTTAAACCATTATTTGTATCCGCATAAGATATTCCCACAACAGGGAATGATAAAAAAAAGGCAAGTGTTAAAGAAACCTTGAAAAATCAAGTCTTTTTTTCATTATGCACGTGTAAGTTTTTTATTTTTGAATTCACACTATTTCTCAATATACAATTGTAAAGAGCGATGGTTGAACCATAAAAAAGCGATTATAAGAACATTTTTTCATGGCGTTTTAAAACTAAATAGTACTATCAAATTTTATGTTATGTTTTTGTAAATTGATCCTTAAAAATTAAAGTTTTTTATTAAATATTTAGGTGCTAACCCGCAACCACATCAGATAAGGGGTTTTGAGGTTGTCGCTGATTACTAATCAGATAACAGAATTTATAAATTGAAAATGACGACTCCAATATGACCAAGCAAAGTTGCTGTTTTTTACGGTACCAGGTGCGGCTAACGGGTTAAGAAATGATTTTCTACGTTTCCTGTACTTTTTCACCCTCTCATAGATAGACTGCCATTCATGAGGATTCAAAGAATTTTTTAAAGTTTCCGACAACTGACAAACCTTCAAAATCACATTTCGCAAAAATAATTTTGTTTAATTGTTGTCTGCTGTAATAGTTTTGCAATTCTGAATTGAAAAATGTTACAACTTGTGCATTATCAATGACTTCTAAAACCGCCATATATCAAATAATGGATAAAACTATGATTTTTCAAAATTATTGTCGGTGATTTTGGATCCGCCATTTTGAATTTTGAAAATTTGACTCCATATTCATAATCAATAACCTCAGAAATCCCTATATATTACAAATAGTATGCAAAAGTCGTGTATATCTATTGTTTTTATTACTAGTTCGCCGACAAAAAAATAGCAACATATATGGAAAATGTAAAAGAAAACTCCATCGTTGGAAAAACTGTTACGGTTCCTGTTCGAGTAGAAAGAACTTTTAACTTTCCATTTTTATTATTAATCGACTCAACTAATGTAAAATACAGTAGTTCATATCCTTTTAAGTTATACGCTCTTTAAAAATGGCGAAAGATTGTCTTAAGCTATATCTCCTCACTACAGTGCTCCCTGTCCTATTGCACACTCTTGCCCTAATGCATATTTTTCCTCCGTTCTATTGCATTTTGTCCTCGAGTGAGAGTAACTTTATGGGTACTCTGGGGCGTATGCATTAGGACGAGGTGTCCATTTTGTTCGGAACTAAACGTGTGCATTAGGACCGGGACCGTCGTACCTCGACTTCCGTATATGATCTTTGACGTCTGTCTTGAGTGTGTTTAACCGAACTGCGTTTCGGTATTTGCCGATTCCTGCCGAATATCGTAAGAGAATGTCGCGCATGCGTAGCAAAACGATGTTTGGGGGAGAAAGGGACGGAACTATGTTCTAGTAGTCCCTGTCCTAATTCATCTCGTCCTAATTCACTCCCTTGCCTAATTCATGAATATTACTTGTCCAAATTCACAATTTCTCCTCCATTCCTCTTTCTAGTCCAAGACCCTTTAAGTTACAGAAATATAAGTATGCATGTGCGAAGGCAAACTTGGAGCATTGGAGGAGAAAAAACTTGCCTTGGTGGGGTTATAGAAGTACAGTAGTCCCCATCCTAAGGGGGAAATGCATAACTTTGGACGACCTGACAACTTTGGATGGGACAACTTATGATGAGGACTACTGTATCGTGAATTAAGAGAGGGGCTGCCGTTTTCTAAAAACGAACCGCGTGAATTAGGACAGGGACTACTATAGTATGACTCTGGATGGTATAACGTAGGACGAGAACTACTGGTAGTTAGATCAACAGATTTAATTTGTTACCCATACAACGTATCTACTTTTTCAGATGTTTAATCAACTGTCAATTAATTAGTTGTCAATTTCCGTGCAGGTTTCATCGATAGGTTTGCGCCTAATAATGGCATCTTGATCGAGTACCGTTACGCCTTAATTTTCTTAAGTTTAAGCGGACGTGGACGTTGAAGAGGAAAGATAGTCGAAGAGGCGAGGAGAGAAGAGGAGGTACAATTAAGAGAAGAAGAGCGTAAGTGGAAGATCGAGGAAGTTTCGATGCAAATCGTGATCGACCGGCTTACATCAGGTATATGTACGGCTTGGGACTTGGCTCGAGCGCAAAGAGGCCAAGCTCGTGATTGCCCAGCGAGGTTCAACGTCTGCCTAATGGGCATACTAATCGACGGTAATTCGACGACAGTCACAGGGATAGACACGTACATCGTTTAACGAGTTTTATTATTGACAGACTCGCACGGCCGAACAATCGGTTGCACCCAACTGTAACGGCCACCATCGATCGCCGGGTGGTCCGATTCCATTCCGAACCAATTTCGTCTTCGGTAATCGCTTTAATAATCGGCGAAATTAATCAGGACATCTCTGACCCAATTCGCCGAAACCTTTGACCCGTGCGGTGGGATTTTTCGGCCAGGTCCGATACCATCGGCACGAAACCCGGCTGACCGAGACTTTATTTTTACCTTTTCGACAGAGAGGGTGCTCCAGAAACTCTCACGTTTGTAATTGAACAGAATGAGGAATGGGAAAATCGTGTTTTTATTTCATACGATACGTCGAATGTACCAAGCTCAATTACTTCAATGCAATTGGGCATGCGTAATACTACAAAACAAATTCCACGGATTGAACTCTGGAATTTATAAATAGGATTCAAATCGCTTTAAGTCATTTCTGGAATTTAAATGAAACAAATGGAATATATGCAGACAATTGCATAAATCAACTAATACTTCATTATTAATTAGTAAGTAATAATAATGTAATATAGACGTTAATAATTTATTTTCAATCTTCTACTCTAAAAACATTAACTTATTTATTACATTCAGAAAAATGTGTATGTGCTGGAAACTATGTGTTGAATTGTCACGATGGAGGTAACGATTGAATTTTTTAATGTATAAAATTGAATATTATTAGATATGTTAAGGAAATTCATGAAAGCAATTTAAAGCTTCAAAATAAATGGTTATTTATGAATAATTGAATAATATTCTTAAAACTCAAATAAATATTGCACTATCTGGGTTTAATTACAGACCTAAAACAATTAATTATAAAATTTAAATAATTAATGTACCTATTCAAGTAATTCGAAATATGAAACTCATATTTTGAAATTGAGATAATTAAAATCAACGTACATTCGATTTTAAGTATATTTATATAATATTTAGTGATAAAATCATTTTTTTTTTTAATTTACGAATAATATCAATTCTAAAATGTAGTTAATCATACTTTACAATTGAATGACATTTTTAAGTCGACAAAAAAATAATAAACTTTTAATAATGTTATAAGGTGAACTCGATTCACAATTTTAATGATTTTTTACCATGTAACAAATTTTATTTATTTTATCATATTAAATCTGGTGGTTATATTTATAGTAAGCCTAACTAAAAATTTGCTTGTTTGATTTTTAATTTTGCATATGCAAAGCTAAATTAATTCCATTTGTTTCGCATTGCGAATGAAATTAAAAAATTTAATTACGAATTAATAATATTTTAATAAACTAAATTTGAATTTTTATTGAAACAGTGGATTAATGAATTTAATAGAATTCTACTTGTCCAATTTTATATTTAACGTATGAAACATTTTATTTAATGAATATGAATATAAAATGCAATTTATTTAATACGATATCATCAAATCAATTATTCCATTTTATAAATGTTATTATAAATGTTTTTATTTTTTAATGGACGAACTATGAGTAATTTCTGATCATCACATTTGTCAAAATAATGTAATAAAACGCGAAATCTTCAATTAGGTTTAAAGATAATCGTTATTTTGAGGTTACTTGTTTATCAATGAAACTAACTGGTTCTATTAAAAATTCATATTAAAATTTTGGTTACCAACACTGTTGACAATTTTTTAGGTTAGTTTATTTTGTGGATATTTTTACATTTTGGGTTCTTTTTTTAAAGTATTCTACTATTCTTGTTGAATAAAAGATGTTAATTATTCATACGATGTTGAGATTTAAAAAATGATGTGTTGTTTATTTTTAAAAATATTTATTGGAAACAAAATATTTTCTGCAAAAAAAAATGACTTCTTATTATTAGTTAACAGATGAATAGTAAAGAACATCTTCAAGAAAGTGAATCATATTAAAATATCTTCCTTTAATTCATGGCTGAATTAAAACACAATTAATTATACTCAGTTTCACAATGAAATTCCGAACTGAATTTCAATATGTCTCATTGACTGATTTTCAGGAATTCGAGAAATGAATGAATTATTCGCACGGAATTAAAAGTGAATTATTTATTAATTTACTCTTCATTTTATTCTATGCAATTCAATATGTTTAATTGGATTCAGGCCCAATTAGATTACTAAATTTAATTTCTATATTTAAAGTAATTCTTATAATAACTGATACATATTAAAATATGTATAAGTATAAATAAAAATATTCTTAAAATGTTTAGGGTATAAAATATAATATTTAATATTTTTTTAATCATTCACGTCACCAAGATAATCCACAATCATGTTTCGGGTCAATTAATTTAATCAAGCGTAGGAAAATATTTTAACCTCAACCGAAAATGTGCCTAATTTAGTGTAATTATTAAGATGATGGACAGTTGGTTAAATTGTTTTTTAAAATCGGAAGTGGATTGAATTTACAATTAACGTGGGTGATTCTGGAACGAGTTTCTTCGGTCGGTCGGACATGCGCCTTTAAAGACCCCGGATCATGGATCGTGAGAGTCGCACCCCCTTCTTAAAGAATACGAAGAGCCTCGAGTTCACGACTCGGAACGCCAAATAAAATTCCTAGTGAATTATTTTGCCCCACGTCAATTATCTAGATGTACCGCAATAACGATCCCTTTCGAGCGATATTTCTATGTGAAATTCCGATTGGAATTCTGGCTGTTCGCCAGGGAAAATTGTTTTCGATTTAAAAAAATCATTTGTAACATGAAATAACATAGATTTACGAATTAACAAATTTTGTCAATTGTAAACATTACAAAATTATTATATATCTATTTTATTATAAACATGTGTTTTTTGTTGTAAGCAGGAAACGTATGCTATTTATCCCACTGTTAACAATTTCTATCGGAATTTTCTGAAACGTGTAACAGAAGCTTTTAGGGTTACCGTTTCATAATTTTCTGATATAAAATTTAGTAATTTGTAGTTACGTTAACAGAAATACGTAAAGGGAATAGTACTGGTTACCATAAACTCGAGTGAAATAGTCATAACTATAACTTTCTATCAATGTAAAAGTTTAATTAATTAAAAACTTTTTTAGATATTTCGTTTGTGCTTACATATTTTTTAATACGCTCGATAATTTGCACCCGAAGACTTCACTGCAGGGCGCAAAATCAAGTTCTACGCCCGGAGTGTTGAACAATTGGTTACATGTCTAATCAACACAAAACAAACTCAACATACAAATTCAGCATTTTGAAACTCAACATTTAACAAACTCGACATTTTCAATCTCAACATTTGACAAACTCAACATTTGACTAAATCAACAAATAATATAAATACTATACAAAATAAAATTGTAAAATATAAATTACGACAATTATTATACCATTCAATTGCATTTATATCATCACCTAAAAACAAATAAAAATGTCATAAAATAACCTAACCTAACCTAACCTAACATCACCTGAACTAACCTAACCGAAATACTAATTTAATGGAATATTACCGTGGACAAGCGCACAATATTCATGAAATTCTTTAATATAAATTATTATCTTTTATTTGTATTATTGACCATTATTAACACAGATTTAATCTTTTAATTTATGTTACCCTTAATGTTATTACACTTGATTTTCAAAATACAATATAATTTAATGAATTAAAAATAATATTGAGATTACAAATGTTGAGTTTGAATGTTGAGATTGCAAATGCCAACATTTCACAATGTTAATTAGACCTGTTACCAAGCAATTAGTTTTACAAATCAGATCAGTCTTTATCAACGAGTCCCTAAAATGTTTAATTATCCTTTAAAAATTTAAAAAAAATCGGGTTTCTACCTTTTCTTACCGATAAACAAGAGTTCAAATGCAATATGAAAATTGGATTTGGATACATAACATCTAAACCCATGGATTGCTCAGATTTTAATAATTAATATAATGAATACACCTTCATTATGAACAACTGCGTTATTATATGTAAGCCGATATTGCCATAACTGTGTCATACGCGGCAGTCAATATTTCCTTAGAGGTACGCTATAATCAATATTGAATAATACCACTGAGTTAATACCTTATAACCACCATTACACTAGAATGACAATAATCTACAGATTAGCGTTTATCGGAATGCACGGTTTTGCGGCTGGGAATTATTGCTAAATCAAATGTTGATGTATATTGTATCTAATGCGAGTTGCATCGAATTGAACACTAATCGAGTACATAGTAATCATGATTTCAACCGGAATAATGAATTTTCATTACTTTGACCTTTTTTAGTTAATACCGAGCGTCACTTATAATATCTGAATTTTAAATATGTACAAAAAATGTGCGTTACAATTTGCACTGTGCCTTTATTCTTTGATTTTGATTATATTGCATTTTTATTTGTTTCTTGCAAGAAATGTTCAAAATTCCGGAAATATTACTATAACTCGATTTTTAGTGTTAATATTAGAGGTTTAGAATGTTTTTTACAAAGAATCAACGTAAATTTATCTTAAGTTTATTAAAAGACAACATCGAATTACTATAAAGGATATCTTTCCTATACATATATAAATACTGCTTTGAATCGTTATCCGATTATTGGAGAATGACAAACTGTGACAAATAGATCCGAAATACACCGGAGTTGCATTTTTTAAATGTCAGTGATATCAAATTTATAAATGATTTGTAACTGGGTTTATGAATTCGAAACCACTGAATACATTATTGGACTATTTTCAGGTATAAAGTGTTACATAATTAATAACACAGAAATAGGAACAAATTGTATGCTAGCCAAAATTGATACATACTTTTCCGTATATATTTGATCACGTTGCATGTATTTGAATATTTTAGAATAAATATCGTTTTGAATTGATTTATAATTTAAGTATACTTCTAAAAATATTGTGATATCAAACTTTTTGAAAAAAGCGTGTGCATTCTACAGTTACATCTATATAAAATTTACAAGAACAATTAAGACCGAGAAATTTGATCTGAGACTTTTTTTAACTTGTAGACCATTGTGATACGTCTTAGCGTTACCATTTTCTTAAAAATAAAGTAGTACTAATTGTGAAAAGCATTTAAATATGGAATTTTCCTATAAATGTGATTGGGATAACTTTTAATCCTGCCAGGTAAAACATTTTGAGGCCGACAAAGCTAAGAAAATTCCAAAAATTCTTTTTAAGAATTTTTAATATTATCTACGAAGGGATCAAGAAAATCTCTCTCTGACTGATTTTAAAAAACCTTCCGACATTGGACTATGATATGGCAACGTAACTTGGCATAAGTACGTATAATTTATAAAAATTAATATGCAAATGAGTTGACGATTAAATGAAATAATGATGACACAAAATTCAATAAAAATTACTTTATGACAAGTGAAATATTGTACAGTATTGAAGATGATAATAAATAAGATTATTGATTTGAAATATCAGTTTAATACTGTTATATATATATTTTATGCCATCCACCTTCTTATATTATACTTTAAAATAATTTATATCTAAAAACTGATTCTGTTTTAGCGAATTTTTAAAATTTCATTAAAATGAATAACAACAATATGTTATTATTGTACTAGCCTTGTCATTTAATAAAAAATTCTCCATTGATTATTACAATTTTATTACCGTTAACATTAAAGTTATGATGTGAAGATAAATATATGAACGTAGGAAAATATCATTTATTTTTGTATCTATCTTCATCTTACCCTATTGAGTCTCAAAGAATAGAAATGGCAATCATCATGGGTGTACATACCTGAAACATACAATTAAATCCTTAATTAATTTGGATGTTAATCAAGATTGTTTATTCAAGTTAATATATTTAAGAATGTATTGAGTCTTTAACTATTTATTTATCGTAAACATTTTATTAAACAAGAACAGCAGCATTGAAGAAAGGCAAGAAGAAATACGAGATAATTCTATAATTTGTAGTGCAAATAATCTCATTTAAGAGTTCATGAAAAGTGCAAAAGTCTAAAAATATTTACGAACTTGTTTTATGAGCTACAGCAGATTTAATAGAAGCAAAAAGAAACGACCATAATCAACATTTAAGACAAAAATGTTTAAAGTGTTATTGCACTTTTTACATATGTTGTAATCATTAGCAGTTAATGTTGAACAAGTAAAGAAGACGTTCAACAAAATATCCAATATCCGATAATTATTGGAGTTTTAAACGATAGACCTGTCAAAAGGTAGGTGTTTACTTTATCGCTGACGTAAATGTATCAGTTGCAAAACAATAGAATCTTTAAAATTTCATTATAATTACACTATAATTTTATGTTTATGTCTAAATCCTTACTTAATTTAAACTTCTTTATTGTTGATATAGCAGAATATATGCGGGCAACTGAATCGATTCAGTATGAAAAATACCTATAATTATTGCCTATGTACTTTTTAAAAGTGGATACTGAATTTTTTCGCATTAATAAATTTCAATCTATTTTGTATATTTTATAATTCTCGGATTTTTATAAAATACTTAGAATCGAAACAGTTCATTTTGTAAATGCTCTCAAAGATGGAAACTTTCATGGATTATTTGAGATTATAGAAAAAATAAGGACCATTAAAGTGGGAAGATCCCAGATTTGAACCCTGGATCTTTCGATTGTCGATCGAATGCTCTTTTAACTGAGCTATGTGTCCTTTGAGCATATTCCAACATTATTTCAGAAAATCTAAAAATATGAAAGTTTCCAAATATACTGACATTAAAAAAAAACAAAAAAAATGTCAATTTTTCTAGCAAAAATGTGCAATACATCCAATTCGAGCAGACTAGTGCTTTCAATGTATGAAATTTAGTTAGAAAAACTACAATAATATTGAAAAATTAACATGAAATAATTACTAATTATAAGTTTCATATTAAGAATGGTATTCAATTTTGAACACAATTTTCAGCGATCTAACTGCCATTAAAAATAAAAACAAGTCAATATCGATAGTTCTGGACCTTAGAATCGATTTGGAAAAGTTATGACAGTTTTTTTCGAATTATTTTTTCGACGTTTCTTCACATTAGGCATGCGAGGATGAAGAATTTCACTCGAATATTCACTTTTACCGACTTTATAATCAACATTGCAAAAGCTACCAAGACTCTCATTACAAATCGATTATTGATAGGTCAGTAGTGTGCATCAAAATTGTAGTTGATAGTATCTTATTTTTATAATTCACAATATGGTAAAATATAACATACAATAATTACTTTTTATGATGACAATTAGTTATTTTTGTTTAATCACTTGTACGAAATCTATTTTCCTGACTATTTAACTGTAAAGCTACACTGTAAAAAATGAAAATGAACTTTACAAATCTGTTGTAATTTTCATTTGTAAAAATATGGTGATTTGCCCACGTTTAACGTTGTAATTTTCCTACCTATGCTGTAAGTTCCCACGCTAAATTCGAAATATTACAAGGTTATGTAAATATCCTACGTTGACAGTTGTAAAATTACAATTCGATGTATTTGTACCACGCTGTACGTGGGTGGAAATCGTGCCCACGTTGTACATGTGTATTTTACAATGTTATGTAAATTTACAACTCGAGTTAAAAAAAGCAGTGGCCCAGTAAAAATAATCTTTCCTGGTAAATATCCAAATATTTCGGTTTAATTTTGGTTTAAACTGTAAAATTGTCATTGTAGCAAGAAATATTATAAATTGATTGTACAATTCATTATGTAAATGTAAGTTTGATCGGAATTGAGCGGCCCAATTCTATAACTCTCTCGACGCGTTCCGTGTTTCGCCGCGCGCTTTATTAAGAATCGCCATAACTTTCTGAATTTAATTCAAATCGATTTCAAATTTTCCAAAAAACTTTCACTACTTGTAAGGAACAAATTACTCGCTTGAAGTTTTTTGAAATCGAAAGTTCCCCACAGACTTTTTGACGACGTAGCTGTCTATTCGCGGATTTCCACATTAGGCGTTAAAAAATTAATTTGTTGATAACGAAATTAACTTTTGAAATGCTTTATCGCTTCATAGGCATCGCTAGGATCTGTTCGGTGTACATCGCAAATTTCAAACAATTTTAACAATAATTGGCCGAGATATGACGATTTAGGTTTTAAAATGTAATTCTATTTTTGGTTGTAAATTTTATTGTTTTTATTTATTAAAACGGAAACAATTCATTATTATTAAAAAATTCTTGGGAAAAACTTGCTCGGTTTGTCATTTTCTACATTCATGTATTTTGTTTAAATCGAAATACCTACTTTTAAAAATTGAACGCTTTTTTTTTCGTTTGACAAAACTTTTCCGGCCGTTTGAGCGTCGAGCAAGTTATAGAATTGGGCCGCTCAATTGCGGTCCGCGTGTAACTTTACCCCATAACCTTCAATTTTCCATGTTTCGTTGTAAAATTACAATGCTCGTGGAAATTTTACAAGCATAAAAATAACGTTCACAATAGCTGTGTAAATTTACAATATTAACGCGTAAAAGTTCCACTTACAGCGAGGGCAATAATTCGTCCCACGCTGTACGTTGTAAATTTACAAGATTGGGGTAAAAGTACAAAATCTTTTTTTACAGTGTACGGTAAATTTGAGGTTATGTGCTATGCTACAGAATTAAGTATCGGTAAATCGCAAACGGAACAATGTTTTTGTTGTGTTTTACTATGGAAGTGGTTAATTCAACCATTTTTTATATAATCACGTATTTTAGTTTTCTAAAATGGTTCTATTAACCTCTTTCGTTCTCTCTGTGTACTCTCTAAATTATTTCCAGTGAAATTTTGCTCCTAAAGAAGTGAGAAAAGTCAGTAATGATACGGTCCCACTCTCTTTGAAGTGAATTTAAACTCCACGCAAGGTGAATTTTCACTCCAACCGTTGGAGTGAATATCTTCACTCTTTCATTTGCAGTGATCTCACTCTTTTAGAGTGGACTTTCACTCTTTTTAGAATAGCCCTGCTTACTCTAGACTTGAAGTGAAAATTTAATTCCAAGACATTTGGAGAGTAGGGAACTTCGGAAATTGAAGAAAATTCAAAAAACAACTCGCAGTACAAACCGCAGATACGTCATTAATTTGTGGTCATGGATGAAGTTTTATGGTGGTTTCCACAAATGAAAATCATTCCTTTCTCATCACAAATCCAAATATTTCCGGTTGTGGCATGGATATTAACATTTGAAAATTCGATGTTTGCTCGAGAAAATGAAAAATTATAAAGTGTTCCATCTTGGAGTAGACGTTTGTTTTTTGAAAAAATTCTGATAGAGGAATAAAGAAACAATCGAAAAAACTCGATTAGTATCTTTAACAATGGTTGGTATTGAATTTTTCAGTTTCAAGATAGCCGATTTTCGCGAAGTGGAAGATTTTTCTTGCAAGTGGTAGACTGATTCTGACCACGGGATTCGAAAGAGATGGTTCAAATCGTTCAAATCTATTGAGTCTAACCTACTCTAATCTACCTACTAACCTACTCTAATTGTGTCCAAATTTTGTACGAAAGGGTTAACGAAGAAAATTAAAAAATGTTGCACGCCATTCGATCCGCGATTTTCAAAATCTGGTACCATATTCTCATTCAGTTACCTCAAAACATTACATATCTGCACATTTTCAAATCAATTTACAAGAAAAAACAAAGAAAAATGTAGATTCTGAGATTCGAATTATTCATAGTGAATCCGCCATTTCATTTCAAAGAAATGTGAATCAAGAAACTTCACAAATGATTTATTTATGTAAAGTAGTGCCCCTTTTTTAGACAGTGTACTGAATTTCCTGTCATCTAAAGGTTTAGCAAATATTGTTGACTCTTTAATTTCATCATTAATGATGGTTCATGATAAATTTCTTCATAAACACATCACATATATTTTCTGCTCATTTATATTAAGCAATTTATCAAAAGCTGTATAATTATTTTTAACTCAGTGTTTTTTTTACTTTAACGCTCACATGGAACATGATTGATTAGTATGATGAAAGATCCAGGTAGGAAATTAATTATTTTATTAAAATTAGAATTTCTCTTGTATTCCAAAATTACCGGCAAAAGAAACCTGGCCTCACTTATTAAATGCATTAGATATTTTATTTCCATCACTAGGACAGATTATCATGTTACTGGACCACCAAGGCGCATTTTGCATGGCGGTGGATCTTGTAACGCTTAGAAAAAGAACGGCTTGAAATAAATCTTTTACGGAATTTACGGTACTTATCTCTTGGCCTATCGCGGAAGGGTGATGGAACCGAAAATTCTCGAAATAGACGTTTATTTTTGCCGTTCGATTGCAAACGGAAGTCCGCGAGAGGGAATCGGTGGATGAGCGACGTTCGGACGTTTAAAGTGATGGGAAGTAAAGCGAACGGACAGATTATTGGAGAACAAGAGAAAACAGAAAGTCAAACCGCTAAATGTACCGAACGAAAATAAGTGCTGGCACGAGGAACGGGTTAAAAATAGGCAAGTGATTCAATTAACGCGATCGACGTTAAATGATCGATAGCGATCACAGCTCCCAAACTAGACAATTAAATGTACTGACCGAGTGAACCGTCTTGATTGTGATTACCAAATTTTTGAAATATTGCTGGAAAGATTAAAACGAAATTTCGGATAGGATTAAATATCATAAGTCATCCATTCTAACTCTGACAGACTGAATTATACGAAAATATATGGCGATATTTACTATTTTCTTCAGAATACGTGTGGTCTTTGAAACTAGTAGGAGATTTAAGGAGATTCAAAATTGGTGTTAAAAGTAAAAAATTGGTACTAAATAATTCAATTATTCATAACTTTAAAAGTAAAAAGAAAAAATAACTAATTTGTTTAAAAAATTATAGTTTCTGAGGGCACTGATCCTGAATCTGCAGCCAGATTTCCAAAATTCAAAATGGCGAATCCAATATGGCGAACAAATTTTCTAACAATTTTCATGAAAATTACTACACAGGGGTTTTCGGGTTTTCGGGGACGTTGATTACGAATTTGTTGTCCGATTTCAAAAATTAAAAATGAAGGATCCAATATGGCGACCAAAATTTTCTAACAGTTTTCAATTTTGATTAAAATTACTATACAGGGGTTTTCGGGGTCGATAATTTTCGAATTTCGAAACATGAGGAAAAAATACAAAAGACATGATTATTCCATAAAGATTTATAAATTCTTTCCTTAAAAACGAACGCCGTGAACAAAATGTAAAATTTAGGACATTTCAGGAAGAAAAGGATTAAAATGTAATGAGAACTTGATGCGAATCATATAAGATTTTACCTTAGTCATATTTCCATACATACATGAATACGACTAGAATGCGACGAAGTAATCTCTAGATAACACAACTACTTACTCAAATTTTAGGATTTTATTACATTTCACATTATTTATGCTATTTACACTTGGATCCCAAAATCCTTCCAGTTTTAGCGGCACGATCTTTTATAAAGTTGATGATGTTCTCAAAATATTTGTTTGATATTAAGTTATCACGCTTCGTATAACAAGTATACTTGTATATATACATATATTAGTTCACAAATGACACCGTGCAACACGCGTGTTTATAAATTTCTAAGACGTGTTAATGTTTAGTTAAATTAGGAGAAATAAAATGTAAAGTTGATGGAAAGCAAAGCAGACGTTCACATTATGCGAAGGTTGAAAGTAAAGAACGAACGCGATATACAAAAAAGTAAGAAAGAGATAAATAGCCGTTTTTATGACACGTTCGTCTCTTTTTCCAGGTTCCCCCGAATCCAGCGAAAAAAGACCTCGAGAAAAACGAGACACGAGCAGGCACGAGTGACAGATGAGAATCTGCTTAATTTGAACTGCTGGAAAAAATTTAAATTATATTCAAAACATTCAGACCCCTCATATTTCCGAAATGTATTTTTCTACTTTTTGTGCCGAGGAATATGTGAATGTGGTTGGTGCACAGTTCGACGTTATCATTTTTCAATCGATCCATTCATCATTAAGGTTCATAATCTCATTCCTTGTTTCATCTATTGCTGGGCACTGCTTCAATTTGTATTCATTTTTGTTTATTTTCAAGTAATAAAATCATCACAAACTGAGTAGAACTATTAATTTGATAAATATATTTATAATTGATTTAATATAATATCATGTGAAGATTTTCATTGATCTTATAGTTTATAATTTGAAATATATTCATTTTTAGATATCCACCATTTTTTTTAAATTTTTTGTAATTTTTAATTATGTTGATTTTCATAAATTTTTAAATCGTCTTTCTGTTAGTATTATTTTCTGTAATAATTGTTAACTTTTGCAATTTTGTTCTTTTTCTTTCGATGGTAATTTTAAACAAGCATACTTTCTTTTGTCGATTTCCATTTTACACTTTTGAAATATTCCAAAAAGACTCAAAAATTATTTTAATATTTTTAATTTTCCATTTTTTTTAATCTTTTTTCAACAGTTTATTTTCTTCTAAAAGTGCTTATTTTTTTTTAGGATTTTATGATGAAAAATTCGTACCGTGTTGATAATGTCTAATTTTTATAATATTTTAACATTTTCTTTTACATAAGACAATATTCTGTTAAAGGTGTCCAGGTATTAACGATTTTTTTTATACGAACTGTGCAATATTTCTGCAATTTTTGTTATTCTTCTGTGTGGTTTTTAAAAGATTTCGATGCATATTTTTTCTTTTTATATGATTTTGTTTTATCGTGGTACAATTTTTTAGTTTATTAATAAGATTTTCACTATTTTTGTTGTTCTTACTATCTTCAATTATGTAATTTTGCATGTAACTATTTTGGAAAACTATTTTTCATTTTTGTTTGTTTCACCGTTTTAAGTTATATAGTTATTAATATTTATACAAATTTCGCAATTTCTTCATATTCCACATATCCATAATTCAGGTTGCTTATTGACATCTTACTAATTTCACCGACTTGCTTGATTTTCAAGGTTTTGTTGCCGAGAAGTTTGCAAATCTTGAAGTAATGTTCGGAGTAAAATTGTAATCGAAGGTCAGAATTAGTTAATAATATTACATTGTTTAAGATATTTGAGGTTATGTAATCGTTTTTCTTACTACCAATGTTTAATACTAAATTTTCATACTTATAAGCGTGAGTTGAGCGCCTACGATATCTTTATGATGAAGTTATGACCATTTTTATTTGTTCAATTTATCCTGAAACGACATGGGCATTTACATCATCAGAGATCCATATTTTGTTGAGAACATTTGTGTTCTCCACGTTTGTAATCTTTTGCAGGAACATGAAATGCGAAGAAAACGACTATTAATATCCCAAATAGTAGTTGACAATCGAATATAAAACCGACAAAATAATATGTATACAAATTTGTCAATAGTTGCACAGCTAGAACTATGCAGACAGCTTTATAAATATCCATAATTTTTTCAAGAAAAAATATGATAGATCGACGAAAGGTTAATTTATTAATTCTAAGACTAGTCTAAAAGATTCAACGAAAGACATATGCAACCACTAGACACTCAAGAATATTTTCCAATTGATTTGTACCCTCGAAAAGAATGAAGAAAACGCAGATTGAGGTTATGTTTTAAAAAAATACGTTTTCTTTATTATTTTTGGATTTATAATCTTTTCATTGTGGATACTTTCTTTTTGTTTTCATTACATTTTAAAGACGAATCATTTGTATTACTTTTCGGTGATTATCTATAATTCCAAATTTTCTTATTTTTTTCTCAACATTTTTAATGGACCACTATTTGTAATAATAAATGTTACATTTGCGCATTTCACATCTTAAATCTTATTTTTTAAAATAATTGATAACCTGCTTTTACTGCGAACATTTTTCTTCAGTCTGCCGATATCTTTGCTCATCAAATATTTACCAAGTTTTTTGCATAGATTATATCAATCAAAATTCTCTTATAGCTTCTATCAGTTAAATAATCTGTCGATCGTTTTGATTTATGAAAATGTGTCAAGTCTAATTTTACATTAAAGAGATTATCTGAATAATTAAATGAAATGGATTGACAGAAGTTATTTTCATTCTTAATTCTTGTTTATTTTCATGCAGATTTCTTCATTCTGTCTTTTTTTATTTCGACACTTGCAAGATAAATTGAAAAAATGGGATTTTGTAATTTAAAATGCACTTTTTCAATTTTTCTATTTCATCCAATTGGTATTAAGGATTTTTTATTAAACGGTTTACTTTTTATTCTGATCATGAACATGCAAGGAAAAACATATTCTTTTGTAAAAAAGTTTACGCAATTTTAAAAAATTTGCCTTCCAGTTATGTATACGTTTACATCGGCAGATGTCGACTTAATTCTACTATAGCCTAAAGCCTTCCTTCTTATGGTAGAAGAAGATTTGCAAATTGGGGACAAAAACTGAAAAACTACCTAACTGTACAATAATTATTCGAGCCATATTGAATGACATCCTATTGTGCAGGTCGAACCCGCTACATTTTAAACGATTTCCAAAGATTGGATTAGGTGTATCCGTTGCAGAATCTGTTCTACCGCCTGAACAACAGAAGAAATACGTAACGACTCGTTTTCAGCGATGTCACCGGGATTCCTTCGACACAGCGCGATTCTGACCGGATAAGGTAAAGGCTCAACTAAGACGAGGGGAGCGGGTGTGGACAAAGTAGACAAAGGGGGGTCCCGTCACGTAGAAAAAGATCCACACAAGATCGGGGAAAATCCTGGAACATCTCGTGCGGGGGGGATCCTGAAAGAAGCTGCAGTTCTTGCGGAAGGCTGAAAAGGGACTCGATACACGAGATAGTTACCTTGATGATCCGAAAGGGAACAGAAGGCTGGGGGGTTCGGGGATCCAGAGAAAAAAGAGAGCAGGCTCTAGGACGCCGTCAAAAGGCGTCTTATCTATCGACCGAGAGACGAGAAAGAAGAGACGAGTGGAAAAGAGACACGGCTGGTTGAATCCTGCAAGAGACGCCTTGTACATACAGCTTCTCTCCTGGAAGCAAAAACCAATCGCCGTGACAAAGTTACGCTTCGATTGGATAGTAATCTCTCTTCTTGTATTATCGGACGCACTGGCAGGCCGGATAGCTCTTTTTTAAAAGAAATGCCAGATTAAGAGATGTGGCCGGAGATGATGGCCGATCCGGATGATTATAACGTGAAAATTGCATCGCCGCTGAAAAAGAGCGGTTACTTAAGTGGCCGATGGCGGTGCGACTTATTCACGCTAATGTCAAAGTTTTGCATATTTATTTTTCAAATAAAAACATACAAAATATTTCGAGCTAAATATTAGGAATGGTTGGCCCCACCATTGTATTGGAGTGTCTTCGGTCGACAAGTCAATTCCATTCATAGGTTAGGTATTTTTGGTCTGATCTAATATATTCTGTAAAGTGTATTAATTATTCTCTTCTAAAGCCGAAGTTCATATTTAAGGGGTGGCCAAATACCGGCTTAATATTTTAATCAAATTTGCGTTTAACGGTATATTTTCATTGCAAAACATATGTTATAAGGATAATTCTTAATGAATTACTATTTTAGGGAACTTTTACAGTGACTAACGACTACATTATTTGTACAAAGAACCATCGCTTATAAGAATAATGACAGAAAATTTGCAAGAATATAATTCGCCGTTAACAACGTCAGCTGTTGGACTACAAAAATGTATTCTTGATAATAATTCCCACCACCCAATTTTGAACTGTTCTCGTCGATATTTGGTATGCATCGAATAACAATATATAAAAATACCCTAAAATAGATTTGAATTTAAAAATATAGGTTACTTCTATTTAATTTTGAATTTTTAGGTTAGAAAATGATGTTATCGTGCCACAATTTTCTTATTTGTGTATATGAATCTACTAATGTCACATTGGCAACATATATTGTGTGACTAAGCTAAGTTCCAAATTTATTTTTGTTTCATTTGTTGATTCTATTTAATTTTGGGCCATATTTTAACTCATTCACGTCGGATTACATTGCTTAAAATGCGACATTAAAAATAATGAGGTCTATAACAAAAGTTTCCATTCTTTTGCCAATCGGTTCTGTGATTTAAATGTTACTGAGAAAAAAACGAGAAACGTGATTTTTTCAATGAAACTAAAAATATTTTTTTTTGCAAATGTGTAATTGAAGAATTCCCATTTGTGCCAAAAATATATTTACGCATAAGTGAACAATATATACAAGTATGTAGAAAGTGACTTAAAACACGCAAAAAGTATGTAAAAACGCAATTCACTCAAATTTAGTCAAATTTATATCAAACTATCAACAAAGGGCAGAAAAGTCGGCGACTAATTAAGTTTGTAATGCTTTTACTAATAGAAAGTACAAGAAATGAATAATTTGTTAGTAAAGTGTAACTATTTAACTTAACAAGTTATTAAAAAGGAAAATGTCTAATTTAAAATTAGTAAAAAAGACTTTACAAATAAATTAGTAGTTTTCGACTGATTAAGATTTAGAGAGCTACGTAGCAAAATACGTGCCTTAAATTAGTCTGAAGTTCCTAAAACTTAGATGTACAATACCGAGTGAGCGAGAGATTTTTGTGTCTACTATCGAGGAACCTGAAATACCAAGATAAAAAACGAACAAATCAATAATACTCAAATTACACCAAACCCCTCTGCTTTAAATTATATAAACTCATGGCAAGCAATATGGCGCTCCCGTAAGTTACATGTTTTTCTCATTTTATCCACAAACATTCTAAGGGGATATGGGTTAGATCGAATATAACTTAGAGAAGGACTACCGTACAACTTAAAGGAGAAGAAAGATAAGGAGATACAGCTTCAAGTTGGGATATACACATATACAAAATGTATTTTTTACATTTTCTTCATGTACACTACTTTGCTTACCTTCCATTTTGGGTTTCATGAAAACACAAATTTAAGAAATATTCTCTACAATGAGAAAAAGATATAAAATGTAAGTCCGTATATGACATGGTATATAAATATATAATAAAATGCCATCTTCGGTAAATCTTGATTCGATGTTGTCGTACAGAATAATTCTGTGAAATTTGAAATCTGTTTCGCGGAAATAACGAAAGGAAGACTTTGAATCGATGGCACCGAGAAGGAAAATATGAGATGAATAAAATAAAACGTAACGAAATGAAATATATATATAGAGCATTCTGTCGGTCTGGTTGAAATTCAGGAAATATTTTGCTCTCACCTCGTCTTCGGTCGACGAAAGGTGCGAGAATCGCGTTGAGAAGATGGTGGGGCAGGGGGGGGGGGAAATGTGATTGCCAATACATTCCATACTGCCGCGAATTTCAAACCAATTTCCTCGCACTATTGCCAATCAGAAAGGACCCGAAATTCCTCCGTGTCGACCACAGTCAACCCTCTGTCATAGTTCATCTCGATCGGAAAGAATGAGAATGGTAATTTGTAGATAATATTTTGCTATTGGTAGTACGGGTTTTAAATGTAGTTAGGGACATGGTGAAATTTTTGTTGATTGACCGATCGCACCACCAAATAACCGGTTATGTGGATTACCGTATGGGTAGAATCCAAAATGAACAATTTTGCGAAAGGTCGCTAATGACTCGATGATGAAATAAAACGGATCTGATATTTAAAACCTAAATCTTACACTGTCGCTTCTTTACCATATAAGTAACAATACCTTAATATCACCGAACCTTATAATGAGGTTATGTAACGATGTTGCAAGGTCAATAACCTTACGTCAAGCTTACTCAACCTATGTGCCCTGCTGGTATGGTATCGATGACTCAGGATAAACGGAGATGAAATATGCAATAAATGTTGGGTTAGGTAGTTCACGGAAGCCACGAGGAACACCCTTGTTATAATTAATATTCCAATTGTAATAAATCTCCCATTTGGTTTGTCGATTAAGTAAACAATTAGATGTGGCAATGCTGCGAATGAAAACTAATTTCATGCTTGCAATTTTGCGTTTGAAAATTTACTCAAAACGATAAATGTTACACTTTTATAACATACTGCACCTAATTAACAATTAATAACTTGATTTGTGTATGTCTGTGCACATGTCCACTGAATAACTAACCCAATTGACGCAAGAGAGAGAGGTTTTGATTTTCGAAAATTGATTGCGGAGAAACTAACCGTTGAATTCATTTCAGCTTTAAGCATTATGTTCTTAATAGTTGAATCTGCACTTGTGCATTTTTTTTTCGATTTTGAATGTAATAAAAGTGTTTCAGGACAAAAAGTACCATTAAAAAAATTTCGAAGCACTATAAGTTACCATAGTAAAAAGCATACTTTATATTAACATTTTTTCAGTATCTAGATGATCAATCACTCTGAGGTCAATGACTCTTAATTCACCAAGACTTACTTGTTTCTCAAACCGCAAAATAATTGTCGTACAGTACTGCAAGAGAAATAAAAATGTTGTCTATGTGTACGTTTTTTGAACAGGTTAAATATGCTCAACTAGTATCTCATCCGTGATTTTTAATAAAATTGGTAAACGCATTTTTAGTTATAATTGTCAAATTAGATTTATTTAAAATTCAAAATTGGAGGAAGACCTTTATTTTAACAAATACCATAATAACATTTTTCAAACTTTTCGATAATAACGCAAACGTCACATAAGTTGTACTTTTCACATTATTTTTCCTCTTAACCTTGATCGCCAGACATCCATCGTTTCCGTCACGTCGAAAAAGACGCTAAACGACAAAAAAACGTGTCAGCAAAGTTTTTCATCTAAGTTTACGCTCCGAAACGAAATCCGCATTCGCTTAAAAGACAAAAGCTTGCTCCCGTGCTTTGATCGAAGAACGAGAAGGAAATTTAGTAAAGGAAGGGGGCGGGGGTCTGCCGAAAGAAGGGAGCGATTTGTTTCTGCGTTTCGTCGAGAAAACCCGACGAAACGTCTTGTTCGCAGCCGATGTCTTGACGAATACCGCAATTTTCTCACGTCGAACTTTCGATATAAGTTGCCGCGCCTTCAATAAGCACGGCGGTGTTGCATGTGCGTCGGATTTTGAGAAACGCCCTCCATTATTCATGGCAAGTTTGCAGCCTTGCGACGCCGCCGTCGGATTTCTTCGCGCCTTCGACGTCCCGTAAGAGTACACATTTCTGTCGGAGGGCGAAAAAGAGATGCTACATGTTTTTAAAATTGCATTCTCCACACGGAAGTCGAGAGAAAATACGAAATGCGGTCCAGAGCGCTTCCACAGATTTTCAAATACATGAAGCTTAATCGTGTCACTATTGATACTTGCATATGTCATTTTTACCGATCATTATTTAGTTTTAGCACTACATTACTACATTATTTAGGTTTAATCAGTTATTATTTGTCAAATTAATTTTATCAAACTATCACTGCTATCTGGAATTCACTTGCTCGTTTTTGCCACACCTAGAAGGGCAGCGATGTATCTAAAGATATTCGTTGAAAGTCCTTAACTGTCATTGCTTAGTTAGCTCTATTGTGATCACTACATCCATCTTAGCAAGTCTTCAACGCGAGACAACACCGCGTAGATGTAGCATCTATTTGGTCCCTTTTTTTAATATGTATTTTTATTATTTTTGTAATATTTTCAATTTTTAATTTATAAAAGTGGAAATTAAAATAATGTTTGCTACGGATAAAAATGAAAATTGCAGTGATAAAAATATATATAACAATTACATACATCAGCAGTTGTGCGAGTATTTTTAGATAAAATTATATTATTCCACTCTGGCATGACTTGAATAGGTCTTATGAAATTTTTTTATCTGCACGATATAGAGTAAGATAGCAAGTTATAGCAAGCAAAGTAAACTTTTTTTACCACAAGGTCCGCATACTTTTTTTTCTATTTTCAGAATGAGAACATCGTTTTGTATTGTTTAGGAGTAGGACCGATAAATGGTAGATATGTTTTCTACCGCATAAGTCTTCTAGCTTCAATAATTTGAACACTCAAAAAGAAATATGATTAGGTTTTTAACGTAAATCAAGTTATAGCAATCGTAACAAGAAATAAATCTTCTGTATATAACCAAAATTAAATGCGCGAATTATATTATTGGAATAATGTTGGAGAGTTTCACGCAAGCTTCTTATGTACTAAACAGAAACCCACTTCTATAATGGATATGGAAAAGAGGGACGAAAGTCATGACTACATCTAACGGCAAGTTCCGTAACCATCTGGCTATGATTAATGCATTCCGATTTTGAAGATTCATCTCTATACAACAACGTCTATTCTGAAATTTACTTCAAATAATAATATATATATAATAATTAGTCAGAAATAAAATCTACGTATATTAACCGAAAATAATTCAGAAAACTTTATAACATTACATAAGAAAATATTAGAATTAATGTTTGACTAAAATTTATTTTTTAATCTATATAAACCATCTAGTGTGTATACATATAAGCGTATATCTCGAAAATAGGATCAGGTACGATTTTCAGGTCGGGAAATTTGGAATCTACAGACCATTTGTGAAAACTCCACATTGACACTTTTTGGATCCACATTAGTACAACCTGCCGTTGGTTCAAGAGAGGTATACTTCAAAATTTCACATATCATATGGTCTCCGTGTTTTTATTCAGATAATCTGTTTCTCTTTATTTTACATTCAATCCCTGGTAGAAATTTGGCTGGTTGAACTAACCATTATCCTAGCACTGGGAATATCTGTTCGGTACACGGAAAGAAATTTTAAATAAATGCCACTGCTCAGGGAAGTCACAGCTACTGCACGATTTCTGACGAATTTCAAATGGCGGTTAAAATTCGAAATCGTTAAAAAGAAAATTTTTATGAACAGATACAATTTTATTACACCTTTATGAACAGTTATTCGTAATTTTCCAACTATTTAGTTATTAATAATTAATTTTAATGATCTATAAACGTTGTTGAAGCGGAAAAACTTGGTACTTTCTTTATTCTAAAGCTTCTGTATCGAAAACAGTGCACCCGATAATAGTAGGATTGGATATTTTCCAAAAGTTCTTCTTACTTTTTCACAAAGTTTCCTGAGCTCAAACGTAAGATATAAATTTTACTTTTTTGGGACTTAATGAGTTAATTCAGATTGAATTTCAACGAAATTTAGCTTAATTGATCGTTTCAGCCAATTTCATTATTTTTTCGGCCGGGGAACAAAGTTCCGAAAATCAAAACCCCGAAAGGCTAAAATTTCGATATTGCATGAATCCAAGGTATTTTAATTACCTTTCTTTTTGCCAAATTTTCAAAGATAGAGTGAAAAAAATCACTCTGGAGCCGTGCTATATCGAAATTTTGGCCTTTCGGTATGTTGAGTTTTCGGAACTTTGTTCCCCAGCCATTTTTTCAGCAATATTTTTCCACGAGGGTTATCATCATATCTTTTGCCCAACTGCATATAAAAAACTCCAAAAGGTGGTACTTTATCATCACATTACTTGCGTCCATTTTCTCAGGGAGTAACAGAATTTTCAACATTTTGCAGCAGATCCATACAGCACATCCCTCCATCTGAGGATGTTCTCAGGTATTCCTCGTCCAAATCGCCGCCTTTATTGTCATATAAATATCCTCAGGAGAGCTTCGCTTGATAGGTTGCCTTGAGGATGTTAACATCATAATAGAAACCGACGATTTAATTATCTCAATAGTCAGGATGTAGGACACCTTGGGGTCATTGACTAGACAATAATCACGGATATTTCGACGTCCTGAGAAGAATACGTCGATCAATATCCTACCCAGAGTTTTCATCCAGGAGATTTTTATCTTTCTCATTACATATTCTATATAAGAAATTTGCTATTCCAATATTTTTACTATTTGTAATGCGAGTTCAGTTAATGATATTACCGACAGAGATGTCACTGAATGATATTACCAACGAAGTCGTCTTCGCTCTGGGTGGCGTCGAATCGCGCCATTTGTGAATACGAAATCAAACGACATGTATAGAGTAAGGGGGAGAAAGAGATGTGCCCTATAAATGGTGAAGCAGCGGGAAAGAGACAGACGAATATGGCGTTCACGCAGCTGGACTCGCTAATGACCAGACGCATCGAGGAATCAAATTCGCAGCAGCGGCTGCCCTCGGGATACTACATACATGGATGTTCCGTTCGCGCGTCTACATATGTGTGCATTTATAAATGTGCATGCGCGATCACGAGGGGCGCAATTGTTAACATTCGTCCGAACGAGGTGCGTTTCTATGCGAGTCGCGACCATTCATACTGCCAATTATTATCGAAACTACGTAACTGTGCCGCGTGTCGGGAAATTGGCTTCCGGCCTGTTCACTTCGAAGGCCCCCGACCACCTCGTCGGTACCGCAGGGACAACGGTACCCCCTGCCGATTATCAGAACGGTGCAGCTTTATTTCGCGACATTATTATTTCGTTACGTCTCTACGATCCAAAAGTGGGAAACAAATTTTGTCTATTGTCAAAGTCGAAAGGTTTGAAATTACGCCCGTATGATTAGCATTATATTCATGCTATCGCAATTGTGTACCGTATTCGCCTTCGGATGGTATACTTGCATGCTGAGTGGGTTACTTCAATGCATGGTTTTTTGAATTTTTGAAGGTCCCTAGTCATAGGTTTAGGGGTTTCAATAAATGTATGGAGTAAATTCTACGCCTTCAAATGTCAGATAACATATTTAGTGATCTATAATTTTTTAGTTAGGTGCTGGACATCAAATTATAAACGCATCAAATGTTATAAGAAGAATTTAATCGATTCGTATAGTAGGAGTGGAGAAGTCAGTTTCGATGGAGTAACGAATAGCTCAGTCCACTGGTGTGATTCTATAGATCGTAAGTTCTGACATTAGAAAGGTTTTTGTTGATGCAACTAATCTGAACTCTATAGTAGCAATTAACTAGTGAACTTAAGTGAAATTTTAATACTTTCTATTCTTCGATTATGTTTAAAAATTAACAAATCCTGTCACAAAAGCAGAATATCTCTGTCAACAATAACGCCTAACAATATTTTTGTAGCTCAATAAAGTAATGCTTAACCTACATGGTATGACGGTCTTGAGCTATTTGTTAATTACTGTACGTTACAGAATTGGGGAATCATTTTCCAAAAGATGTATATACCTTATAATTTAGAATATATAAGTCAAATCATTTTAACGCAACGATAGTTTTGTTCACTAAGATGTGAACCTGCATATAATAAACGACTTAGCAGTGAACATTTATATGAGTAATTCTACAGAATTTTTACCTTTAATCTTAACAGAATCTTACTGAATTTCACAACGTTCAATCCAACAATTTCATTTTGATATCACTAAAAAAAAGTAACTATTATTCAATCGCTCTGAAAATTTCATAGAATCTTCGTATAATCTTAGAGTTTCAATAAACAACATACCAAGAGTGTGCTTATCTTCTAAAAAATTGTGCAGCTCAAAATGTAAGCGCCCACCGATTATTCCAAATTCGGGAATTTATTACTTTTTTCAATATGGAGAAAATAACTTTTCATTTCTTGAGTTCTTAGTTTCATCGAATAATTCTACACTAAAAGCCCCAAAAAATAAGATGCACGGCATACGTGTGCTTTGTAAACTAACTTTACAGGATGTCTTTAAAAATTATCAAATCAGTGCGTAACTCGTTCGAATACACAACATTTTCGAGTAGCACACTTAAAGGGCGTTTAGGCACGCTTAAAACTACGTTGTAATTCCTTCTTTAAAGTACTTATAAATCTCCTATCACGTATTAACGTGCCATTGGTTATCCTACACCGTGAAAATGACATTTCAATAATAAAAAATGTTGACATTTTTTGTTATTTTTATTATTTGACATTGTTAAGTTTATAATAGGAGACAAACATTCTAAGAAATAAATGAGCACTTTTCTAGGTTGAAAATAAACATAGATTACTACCTTTTCGGCTGATGTCTTTAGCCTCCCGTAATAAAAATTTAAAAAATTTAATTCTAAAATTTTTTTTTTAGCAATAATAAATAATGAGTAAAAAAACTGTATTTCTCGTAACAAGTACCTTATTCCTCTTCCTTATACCTCTTCAAATATAAAAATTATAAGATATATAATATAAGTACACCTGCATCTACCATTAGGCTATTGTTTAGTTTCAACTTTGACTTTATTCAACTTTATACAACTCTATTCAAAAACGTGTTACGCCAACTGTTTCTTACTCTTGAAGTGCTATAAAAACCAAAAAATATGTCCCATTAGTGTGCAGCTAAAATTGCCACTAAAATAATTTTTTATTATTTTGAACATTGAAAAGTTAAAAGTTCTGTAGAATTACTCATATGAACTCTAAAGGAGAAGTTAGTTTGGACAACGGATTAATTGCATAGTTGGACCAAAGGAAATTATCTCTTCAATTCATACAACTATTTGTTAGGTGTCCCAATATATTGATCATTTGACGCTAAGAGTACCAGTAAATAGCTAAGATAAAAATAAACTAAATAACGCAGTGCTCAACGGACCCGAAACGAATGCTTAGGATAAGTTATTAGTTACGTTAGTTTACAAATTTAAGAAATCAAGTGTCAAAATGTAAATATCATTTATGTATTATAATAGCTAAGTTGAACAATTGATTCGTTAATTAGTGTTGTGCTGAACCTATGCGGAATGAAGCAAACCTTGGACGAGGAAATTAATTTGGGCTCCATGCTAGAAAGTGTTTTGGACAACAGCCTAATTAATCGGTGCAACCGAGGAAAACTGTTTCCTTAATCCAAACAACTATTTGTTAGTTAGACTCGATTATGAAATCAATAAATTGTTTATTAAAGATGAGTGTAATCTATAAAGTAGGAGAACCATGTCAAATAGTTTAATTGAAGTAACAATACCTAATGATAGTAAAGACAGTATCGGTCGTTATACTGAACCTTCATGGAATAAACCTCTTGGTTGGCAACATTTCTGAGCTTGGAACAGAACATTGGTTGACACAACTGGTTAATTAATAAGTGCAATTGAGGAAAACTGTTTTCCTCATCCAGACAACTGTGTGTTAGTTGAGTTTGGTTACAAAGTCCACAAATTATGTGCCAAACACTTGAAAAATAACAATACTTCTGAATAAACCCCTTGAATAGGAAAACTGATTTAATTAGTGCAGGAAAGATGTTTATGTAACCCATACAACTATTTGTCAATCTTTCAATTCAATGAATCATCAAGCACTGATAGTAGCAAGTAAATAGTTGGGATAGCTAATTTAGTTGTTAATACAACCAAGTAGTTTTTTTCAATAAAATCAATTATTTCTATTCGTATTGTAGAATTAATGCTCTAATATATAACATATAATGAAACTTATGTGACTACTTGTATTAGATTAATTGGTCTAATTATTATTGAGTCCCGACTATTTGTGAGGTGATCAACTAATTTCTCGTTAGGAGTTTAGATGGTTCGGATACCTAATATATTCCTAACTCAAATAAGTATTTTGTACAGCCAGAAAGCCAGAAGGCCTTTAAGAAAGCCATGCAAATACTTGTCAACATCCTGATTCCTAAAGTAGATATTTATAGCAGCTTCATGTCATCGAAACTAAATTCACTTTTTATCTAATTACCCAATGCCAGTTTGATATGACGCACATTGATCAATCCAGGGGATTATTAATTCCTCATACATTGCAGTCTTTATTATCATAAGATATTGTCTTCGGAAATGGAATGAATGTTATATCCAAAATTTCGTTAAGACGTACATTCTTTCTCGCAAGAAGACAAGTATTTTATACATTATAGTTGAAGTAAGTAGAATATGATCCTTCGGTGAAGTTAAGGTTTCCGAGATCTTCTTCACAGACTTGAAGTCAGTTTTATATCCTATTTCCTTAGAAGCCTCGCTAAATTATCTGTTGGTAAAGTATTCTTTATTGGTGAAGAAAGTTCTGATGTGTCTATTGAAATCCTAACGTTAATATTTGATGGTTCTATTACTAAATATTTTGTTGAACCTGTTGAGCAGTATAATATTACACTGAAATTAAATCAATTTTTACTCAATTAAAATGAAAATGAAGTTGTTACGAATTATCAATAATTAATTGAATCTACTGATTATTTCCATTGCCATTAAATAAGTAATTTTAATCTTTGTGATCCAATTTAGTACAGTACTATTGACAATAAATACTGGAAATATGAGAGGATCATAAGTTTATTCTGGATATAATTTAATCACTTTCTTGTGTTTTGACGATTTGGTCGAGGTCAAAAATTAACGAAGGAAGCTTGAAATATATTGTGAATAATACCTGAAGAATTTCTTTTTTACTCGGGAATATATCGGCAAACTCCGGAACGTTGTACGAGGCAAGAATGCTGTGAGTAAATTACATTAATAACGAGAGGGGACGGCATTAATGTGTGAATAAAGCATCCCGAGTTTAAACGCATGCTAGATGTAAGTGATAGAACATTATACCGCTTTGTACTTGCGTATTCCGTTTACGTACATAAAATTCTAACGTACCAGTAGCCAGAATTGGATCTTGCGTATACGAAATTTTAAGTTTAATTACCTGGAGCAATTATGAACTTTTCCCACGTTTTCTGTCACAAAAACTTCATATAACGAGAATTTCTGCGGCACGGTTGGCGTATGTGCACTTTGATCGTATTCTCGTATAAAGCTAGAAAGGTTTAGCAAAGTCATTTTTGAAAATACTTTGAACAAATTTATTCCAATCCTGGAGCTCATTTTATTTGGTTAAAATACAGTTCGTTACATTAACTGTCTTTTAACTACGACTCGGTTAGTTGTAATTGCTTTTTATTTAATCCGTTGAAAATAAAAGTATTATATCCTCTCTCGTTATTCCGAAGCTTCCCAGCCTCCTAATAAAAGTTACATTCACTCGGAGACATCTACAGCTCTCCCAGTGTAGGGTATACAGACCGGAATTTTTCAAATGGGAATATAATTGACAGCAATCGTCGAATTATAATTTACACAAAGGTAAACGGTTGCTCAGGACTGAATGAAAGCAGCTTAATTCGAAACGCGAATGGGTGCCACGAGCTGGAGGAGGAAGCGAGAAGGAGGAGTCGCTAAACCGGAAGATGGCGAAGAAAAGGCGGAAGGGGAGGCTTAGAACTCGGTCCGTTCCTCTATTCATCATAAAGTTCCTTTTCCCTTCAATTCAAAGTATTGAGACACGCGACACTGTATACATCTCTACACGCAAAAAAATTTTTGTGGGAGCGCAGCACAACTCGTTGATCTGGCGAAATTGCACTGCCCTAACCCAATATTTGTGCCAATTGAAGTCCGCGATACTGTATGACAGGAAATCGATTTGCGTATGCCAGGACAAGACGTTACGCTACCGGGATTAGGTTGGCACAAGACAACGTTTGGCTGGCACAGAACTTGTCAGTTGCAATGAAACTTTTGTGATATTACAACCCAACACATGTCGTGTAACAACTTATTCATTATACTGTTACAACTTACTGTATAAGCTTTGCGATTATTTGTGTTCCGCATTTCATTAATTTAGCCACAATGATATAATTGCGTCTTATTCATTGTTGTATAGTAGGTATAGGAATTACGTATTTTTCACAAAATACTCGAAATTTCCTCTAGAGTTTATTTTTTAGGCGTCTTATATATATTTTACCGTATTTAAATAAAAAATGACCTAAAGAACTCGATTTTCAATCGTATATCATTTTTTCTATATTTGTCAGCAAAACTAGCTTCATAACAAAATAATCTACGGTTAATTTACTATAATTTTCGTTCCGACCATTTCAGATTGATCCATAAAGTGGATAACTTTTGTTAAAAGTTGATTGTCCAAAATAAAAAAAGATCTAAATAGGAAGATTTTAATGCTCTTTTATGAATTTAATCATGCAAATTTATGTGAAAGAACCAGCTCGTGCATGGAAACGGTTCGCTTTTTGAAAAAAAAATGGTTATGGAACGAAAATTATAGATAATTTTAAGCAGACTATTTTGGTGTAGAGTTATTTTTGTCGTTGAATGTTTAAAAACGAGATGTGAACGAAGGACGAAGACGAAGGAGTTCTTAACGTCATGTTTTTAAATTATTAATTAACCAATAAAGGAAGATTATTACGTAAAAATGACTTTAGTTGAAATTGACTGCATGGTTATAATTTCCTATTTTATGTATTAAATTGTAGTGGAAATATTTTGCGATTTCGTCGTATCAAGTGCTACGTTACAAAGTTTCGTGATTAAAACAATACACAATCGCTGTGCATCATCAACGTGACTGTTACACAGGTTAGATTCGACGTTTTTTTCCACTCTTTCTCTGACGAAGCCGTACAGATCTCTCTGAGTAAAAAAATATATTATTTCGACACAGTTTTTCACGAAATGGACGAGTACGTAAAAGTCATACTGACGGAATGGGGATTCGAAAACCTAATACACGTTTTTGAAGGTATGTAATTTCATGATTCTTATTGTGCATATGATCCGCCCGACAGCAAAACGATGCACACAACGATTCTTACAGGCGTTTCAGTCGGGTCACTGATTCATATTTCATGGAGTTTTACATAATCTCTGGTCATATGTGACATTACACCTGTAGAAATAGGTATCAAGTGTTGCCGGTAACAGTAATTAGTTATGTTCACCCCACATATATTTTATTATCTTTAGACATGTCTAAAAATGCATTTTTCTATTTCTATTTGAACATTTTTTATTTCTTTCTCTTGAACCTGAAACTGTCCAATTTGTTATCAGTAGTAATTTGTTATAATAAGTTAGAAATCGCACAGATGCTTGATTTCTAACCAAATTGTTTTAACTGTTTACAGTTATACTAGTTATACCAGATCTACGTATTTATTATTTGTCAATTTGATTAATATTATCGACTAATACTCTAGGCTTTATATCTAAAAATGAATTAATATCTACAGGGTTTGTATAAAGAGCATTCTGTTTCAAATCGTTTCACTAAAAACAGATGATCAGAAGAGAAGCGTTTTTTAAGCAAGTTTTATATATTCTAATTTTTATGTATTCTATAGACTATATAAACAAAATTATAAATATTAAACTCTGTTTCGACATAGTTTGTAAGATATGAACAATTTCATTTTTTTTACAGAGGAACGTTTTCAAACAGAACGCCCCATAAACTCTGTTAACAGCATCATATGTTTGCATTTCATATTTAAAGTTTTGTTCAAAAGTTCACTGCTGTGTAATTTATTACTTTTATTTTATTGCGTGGCACAAACCAATAGTCACGAGTAAATCGTTTACACTATTTGTACGATCTTACATCAATTTTATCTCCGGTTTATAATATTTTATATTACAGAGAATGACATTGATAGGGAGGCTTTTAAATGTTTACGCGAAAGCGACATAGAACATCTCATCCCGAAGATTGGTCCACGCAGTAAATTTTTAATGCGATGGAATCATGATAAAGAGAAAAATGTACAAGACCTTCTTTTTTCGAATAATTCACAAAAACAAGTAACAACTATTTACCTTCGTATGTTACACAACGTATGTTTTGTATTTTTCAGATTATAATAGACTTTACAACAAATGACCTTGTGGAAAATAGCTCACCCATAACAAGTATATGTAATGAATAATTATTATACCTCATAAAAGATTTATGCATAACATATTATCATAAATTTGTAAAAAGATATAAAAAAGAAAGATTCCAATTTTAATTATTTTGTATGGATTGTGCCACAGGTAGTGAAAATGTACTGGAGTATAATGAAGAGATAGAACTTGTACCTCTTGAAGTAAAAAATTGTGAAACTTATCAAAATACAGATTCTGTAAAAGAATCCATGTCTTCAGCATCCCAATCTTCATCTAATGATATTCGGGAAATTTTAAAACAAACGCCTCAAGGCATTGGGATTTTAAGTCAATACGTACCAGGTACGGCCTTTAGTAACAATGCTCGGATACAATTGGCTAACGCTATAATAAGTGTAGAAATCAGCAAATCAAAAGATTATAAGTAAGTGTACATATATTTTATTAGAAGAAACATTTACAACTTAAATTATATATTCATAATTTCCTATTAATAAAAATACAGTATGGAATTCACCGCGCACGTATAACACCGACACTGACAATAACAAAACGTCTTTTTTCAGAATTACTTCTCACAGGCTAAAGGAATTAGCCCAGTCTATCGAAATAGAATTTCCTCCGGAGAAAAAGGAGACATATTATATTCCTTACTCAAAAAATAAAGCAACAAACAAAATTTGCTTCCCAAAAGGAAAATTGCACAATAAATATAGTGCGCATCGCACATTTTTAATTCAATCGGGAGTAATTATTATCAGCAAAAGAAATTCAGGAAGTAGTGAACAAAAGCCTTTCATTCTCGGGCAGCGAGAAAATTTACGGGCTCTAGGTAATTACAACAAACTAATAACATAAACTTTTAATCTACATTATTTAATATAAAATGAATTTTTGTTGGTGTGATTTATTTTGAAATATGTCGAAAATAAAATATTGTGTTAGATGCCAGTACTAACTGCACTGAACAGCTCAATTGGCTAAAAAATAATATTGAACCGTGGTCAACCGTCGAAAGGCTATGGCGGAGTAGTTCGAAAACCCGTATCGAAGAATTCTTATGTTCATCAGAAGTGACGGCTCATCAGTATTTTAATACCTATCCAGCATTAAAGCAGCCTCTAGGTTTTAATTTAGTACGTACTTCGATACTTATCTAACATTATTTTTATGTAGTTTCTATGTACAATAATAATAACATTAATCTTGTTTTATGACAGTTGAATATTGATTTTTGCACCATTCATGCTGAGAAGGAACTCTCACTATTTGCACGTTGGCCACAATTTGCCCAAGAAATTGTAAATTACTGCAAAAACATAAAAGCAAACGATAAATGCGTCCAAGATCTCCTGGCTTACCTCGAAGACCCACTTACCGGAAGTTTATGTGGTAACAGCCTAATTATCATACAATCATACAGACTGTCGAGTACCTGTAGTTCATTTTAATACTAAGTCAATCAATTATTGAAGCGTAATCCATATTGAAATAATCCAGGTAAAAATAATTGATCATTTCTGTCTGCCAGATAATCCTATTGTGATCCTGAGATTGCTGCCATTGCTCTTACCCCCTTCCTTATTGAGAGTGAAAAATAAGCCAGTTTGGAGACCAAGTAGAGCAGAAGGACAGAATGGTTTTTTTTTACATGTGACGGTAAGATTAATTCGAACATGGTTCTGCCCGCTTAATTCACCTCCGAAAATAGACTTTTTTGACGATGAGCTTTTCAATTTAAAAACGTTTGAATTTCTGCAAATTTTCAAAAATATTGAAACATTTCGTGAAGTGTAAATGAATCGTTTTTTAAATCGCAAGTACACATAAAACAAGTGTCATAAAACAAGAATTCTGATTATAATATTGACAAAGTTGTAGATTTTACATAAAATTCATATATTTGCAGAGTTCAACTGAGCTGGAAGCAGAACTAAATAGAAGGAGGCAAAAACTTCTTCAACACGGTTTGACCGAACAACCGCTACCGGTAGTTGTCTCAGAAAAATTGGATAGTGAGATAGCATATTGCTACATTTGCGTCAACAATATTAAATACATGGTCTCAAACCCACTAACTGCGCTAGACTTCGCCTTTAAGGCTTTTTTCGCTCTGCAATTAGAATATCCACGAGAGGCCGAATTCCCGTGGCTCGTAATTCAACACAAATTGTACGAAATAAGTGGAGAAAGTAACAATATGGTTCCATGTGTCATGACTCTCCTAGCAGATCTAACGAACTCAAAATAATTTGATTTGTAGTCACTTTCATATTTCCCAAAATTATCTCGCGAATTGATTTTGTTTATACTCCTTCTATAATTATTAGTTGTAACTACAATTCTGTAGTCGTAGTGTTAAATAAACATGCCTACCTGTTTTATGTGTCAACAACGATTCGAAAATCTGGCAATTATTTCGAAGCATTTTAAAATTGTACATGGCTTGCTTGAAAGAAGTGAATATCAGTGTGGCGAAGACGGTTGTATTCGCACGTTTCACTTAATAAAATCGTATCAAACACATTGGCAATTAACGCATAAAAATGATATGTTTAAAATACTCGGCACATGTAACGAAAATACACCACAACTTACTAATGAAAATGTACAACCAGTTGCTAAAGAAAGTAAACAAGATCTTGTTCAATTGAGAACATCTAATTCAAATGCAACTCTAAAACGTAAAGATGAAGAGATTAATGCTGATAATTCCGTTACAATTTCAAAAGTTAAAAAAGCAAATGAAACGTTGCCCTTTGAAATGTATTGTACCGCTTCTAATACTTCTTCTACTCTAAATACATCTACGACAGTTGCGGTACAAAATAAACCAGCCTTTCCTTCTGATTTAAATAACTTAAAATCGGCGATTCATAGGAGAGCTGTCGATACTATAGCATCATTGCATAATAAACCTTCATTTTGCAGAAAGGATGTAACAGATGTGGTACAATTAATTGAAGTATACGTAGCCGACACAATTGACATTGCAAGAAATTACGTGCGGGACGTTTTAGAATCAAATTCTGTACAAGCATCTGTTAGTGCACAAGTGTCAGAAGTATTTGATATAGTTGGAGATCCATTTAAAGATTTAGACACGGATTATATGCAAATTAAAGCTTTGGAGAAAAGCGGGGAATATATCCCTCCCGTGGAATATATTGTAGGACAAAAATTTGAAAATATAAAACACTCACCCACAGGGGAAACCATAATGAGTCCCACTTCAGCAAAGGCAGTCTTTTTTCCTTTAAGACAAATTTTTAAGAAACTTTTCGAAATTCCAAATGTTTGCGAGATTATTTTATCTTACAAAAACAAACTACTTAACGATTCTGATGATGGTATAATTTCAAACTTCGTGCAAGGCAATTTGTGGAAAAAATTAACGAAAAATATGAAAGGAAAAGAAGTGTTGCCTCTTTTCCTATTTTTTGATGATTTTGAGACCGGAAATCCACTGGGAAGTCATTCGGGTGGCAACAAATTGGGAGGTGTGTATATTTCTATAGCGTGCCTTCCTCCGGAATTCCAATCATCATTGAATTATATCTTCCAAGGTCTGTTATTTTATAGCAATGATCGTGCCGAATTTGGTAATAAAGCCATTTTTAACATACTCATAAATGAGTTTAAATTTTTAGAAGATGAGGGTATTGAAATTTCGCTTCCAATAGGAAAAATCCAACTGTTTCTTAAATTAGGCCTAGTAATAGGTGATAATTTAGGGATGCATTCCATGCTGGGATTCGTAGAAAATTTTGTGGGTAACTATGCGTGTCGATTCTGTAGGATGCCCAGAACGCAAAGGCAAAATGCTTGTACAGAAATCGATGACTTACTTCGGAATGAGGAATCGTATTCACATAATTTGAAATTAAAATCGGTGCAAACAACAGGTATCAAAGAAGAATGTATCTTCCATCACCTGGATTTCCATTGTACGAATAATTGGGCAGTGGATATCATGCATGACTTGTTTGAAGGAGTATGTAAATATGATATGATAGAAATAATAACCTATTTTACGACATGTCTATCATTATTCACATTAGATGACCTCAATTCTCGAATCACGGCATATGATTACGGCCCTATCGACAAGAGCAACATTCCCCGGAAATTAGTAAAGACAATCTGAAAAACGGTCGTATTCGTATGTCAGCTGCAGAAATGTGGATTTTTGTCCGCCATTTTGGCCTTTTGGTTGGCGATTTGGTGCCGGAAAATAATCCAGTGTGGAATTTTTATTTAATTTTAGTAGACATTATTGCGCTTGTGACAAGTCCTTCTCTGCAACGCGAATGTAGCATTTTATTGAAAACATTTATTGCCGAGCATAACGAACTTTTTCCAAAATTGTTCAAGAAACCTTTGAAACCAAAAGCTCATCACATGATCCATTATCCTCGAGTTTTTGAAGAAAGCGGCCCTCTTGTGCATCTATGGTGCATGAGATTTGAGGCCAAGCATAGAACCTCGATAATTGCAGCAAGGTCGAGTAATTCCAAAAAATTTGTTCCTATGACATTAGCGAAAAAGCATCAGCTCCGACTTGCAGGCCAATTAATTACTGGCAACGTTTTTTGTGAAAATGTTGAAGTCGGTCCAGTTGTAGAAACTGTACAATCTTCCCTTCTTTTCGAACCGAACAAAAATGACGCCATCTTTCATAAATGGGTGCAAAAGGCAGGTACCAAATATATTCCTGGAATGGCAATATGCATTGCAAGTGACGATGGTCAACCAATATTTGGTGTCATAAAGAAAATTGCCACCAGATGCGACGAAATTTTATTTTTATATAGAGACTTGTTTACCACATTTCATGAACACTTCAATGCATACGAAGTTTCATTTTTTAATGACGGAAGTGAAAAAGTGATTAATCTAAAAGATCTTTTCTGCTACACACCATTACACATTATACACATATATGGGCGAAAGTTTCTTGTTCAAAAATTCGCGTTTTAATGTAATTATTGTATTAATTTAATTGTCTGAATAAAATCTGAATATAACTGTTCTTTTTGTGTCATGAGAAAAAAAACTCTAACCTACCACTAGCCTTGCGTTCTATTAATGTATTATTTACTTGAATTAGAATATTGTTTTGCCATTTGTCCCACGGAGTAACCTGCAAATAGGGATGTCGCAAAACAAAAGTTGCGCTAAGTTATGTCTAACCGCATGAACGTGGATCGAGAATAATTTTTGCTTACTATGACACAGTGATGCTGTGTGACACCACAACAGTGAGGCTGCCTGACAACAGGCCGAGCAGCCTTACGAGTTACCCGGTCACAGCATGATAATTACTCTATAGCCATATCAGGACTAAAATTGTGCTGACACAGAGTAATTTTCACTTGTTATAGTCCACGTGTTTTTTACGTGTAGCTTCCTCTCCTTTTCCCTCCCTACATCACGAACATCCGATGCCTCTCTTCCTCTCTCCTTGGCGTTCTGTCAATTTATAATTCGTCCTTCTTGATCTCGGTTTATTATCGCATCTCTCTTGCTCTCTTGCATCTCCAGACTCTCTTGAAATTCCCTCCTGATGTATACATACTCGCAATAATCCAACGTCTGAGTTTCTTAATACTGTCGTCGCGATAATGGTGACAATGGTTGGAGGAACGACGTCCAGCTGGTTCCCAGTTTAACGATCCTTAAACGAGTCCTTAATCGACTTAAGGGACTTACAGGACCGATGGGAACGTCGAATTTCGATTTTCTGGGCCTCGGTTCGCTTTTTGCGGTAGGAGATGGTGGAAATTTCAATGAATGAGCGGACTTTCGGATTTGGTCCCTACACAATGTGGAACGGAGATTGCGCATGGTCCTTTTCGAAATCCGCATCAGGATGGAGAATGGACATGACCGACCCTCGAGTTGCGTCCACGTTCGCGGTCACGTTCTCTCGACTCGAGGTAATGCGATTTTTCGAAAGTGGACAATGGGGAAATTTTCTCGCGGATTTCGTAAATGGGTGCCACCGCACAGGGGAAACCCGAGACACGTTCGGTGCGGTCGGACGTTTGTATCGGTTTAATGCGTCTTCGGAGAATCTTACCGGTCGTTATTTGAGAGCTAGTGCGTGATTTTTATCGAATTTTTAAAAGTATTTTATTTGAGATGTTATTAAGATAATTTTTAAGCCAGCTTTACGAAATTTAATCTTTTTTTTGGGATACGTTAGCTATGGATATTCTGAAAAAGATGTTCTGCATGTCAAGTCGTATGGAATGAAGTGGAACATTTTAAAAAATGAACGGAACAGTTTTTAACGATAGTTCATGGCCTTGAAAGGTGGTTGTTCCCGGATAATTCATTTTAGAATATTTATCTAACGTATTCTCAGATTTGTTTCAAATCAGAGAAATGTTGCATGTAAAAAGTATTTTAATGCTGAATTTACAAAATGGGTCCCAAATGATGTGCTATCTGAATTTTACTAACGGAAACAATTAATAACCAAAATATTAGGTAACATTGATATTAGATGTAACTGGGGTACTTTGTAATTTAAACATTTTTTGGTATTAGAATATCGCATTATTTGTCCATGATGACTTTGACTTTGATTTCGTAGATGTTTTTAAAATATATTGCTCTAGTTCTGTCATTTATATAATATGAAGGCGAAGTAAACAATATGTGTGCAATTACCTGCAATAATTCCTTTCTTCTTCTTGTCTTTCCTCTATATCACGAATGGCTTAGAATGTGAATAAATTACTGTGAAATTTAGTCATTATTAGATGTATATTTTTGTACAGTTTTGCAGAGTAAGTAATTTAAAATAGCTTGAACAATTTGTTATTTATTATTTTGTAGAATTATTTTTTATATATACACTACATTGTACAGCATAGTGATGCATTCTGACTATCATACCCTAGATCTATATGGTGCGATGTATTAATTACTAGTTATTTCATGACTTAAGTTATGAAAGACACCCGTTTTTTAAGGACTGCTTTGATAGTTATATCTATTTTATTCCCCAAAGATAACCAATCTTTTGAATTATCACTATGGCAATAGAAAATGTAGATAAATAGAAGAAATTAAGTATTCAGAGATTAGAATGGATCACTATGTATTTATAGTAGCATCAGTACATAACACCTAGTGTAAACAACAAAAAATTAGATACGTCGACTAACTTTGCGCTTTTTAGTAACAATTTATTTTCAAATAGCGATAAATAAGTCATTTAAACGATTGAATTAGACTGTGTCAATATAACAACCTGCCTATATATGTACTCTTTAAATAATAATTAGCAATAACTTACTAATAAAACAAAAAGTGGACACCAGTAATTCAATCGGTAATAATGTTTACTAACAAAAATGAAAAAGTACTAGTAGTACAGTTGCTTGTGAGTACGTCATAAACTGGAAAATAAGAAAAAGTTGTTTCGACAAATTGTACATATGTTTAGCCAAATAATCCTAATAAATTAAAAAATAGGGGTTCTCATTTAAGATTTTTAGGAAACTCCCAAAGTAGCAGCCAATTTTTTAAATAATTTACAGATATGATAACTATAACATAAACATCAAATGTTCTTGTTATAACAGTCTAATTTTTAAAAAACTTGTTTCCAAGTATTAAACGTTATGGCTTGGTGGAGAAAGAAATAAATATTCTACACAGAAATGATATAAAACAATATGATACTATATGAAAAAATGCATGTTTAAAATTTATTAACCATTTCTCGTCGAGAAAAACCAGATTTGACTTAAATTAATGAAACCACATGTTCTGTTAAATAGTAACTCTGGAGTAACTAATTAAATTTAGCAAATATATGAAACTGCAAAACGATTCATAATTAAAAATAAAGTGACAAAATTTTCACACATCACAACACGCTGTATTAAACGCAGCATAGTTATTTGTTAAAATGTTCAAACTCGAAACCAAATTATTAGAAATTGTTGAAACTGAAACACAACAGGAAATTGGATCGGATGTATCAGTTATCGACTTTCACAGCGCAATATTAAATGGTCGTAAACGAAGTCACACATATCCTGTTGTATAAAACTTATTTATATAGGGCAACGCCGGATTTCTGCTCCCCGCCGGTTAATTGAGAATAACGGAATAATTGCTTTTAATACTAATTTGCATTACGTTTTAATTTTGATAAAAGCATTTACGAGGAATGCATTTACGCAAAATAAACGGGCACATGGAATAAATAAACAACGAGAAGCGACCGTGCACGGGCTGACGAGCGCGTTATTACTTCGCTCGTGGATCTCGCTTTATAATTAATATTCGCTTAAATTCGTCACATACGGGTGGATCGCGCCTGATCATTACTCCACATATATAGGGAAATGTTGGATTTTCAAACGACCGTTAGGTGTTTGTTGATCCGAGTTCCGGCCCTAAACTCCACCGAATTATAGCTATATCCGCTATTCCGTAATTATTGTTATTATTTACGATTCATATCTGTTTATCGAAAACATTCGACAGTTTTATGTAATTATGGCTTGCCGCATGTTATTAGTTAAAATTAGCAGTTTGTGATTTTTATTACCTTTTTATTGCAAACAAAAGTTCTCGAAAGTTTGTTAAATAAAAACTGTATTGCTAAATTGTCCAGTTTTTATGAATTTTAGGTTTTATTTGTATGTTCGAAAGATGATCCTGCAATGAAAACAATCATTGGAAAATTACAAATTTGACGTATGACAATCTTATCGCACTTAAAAAACGACAACATTTGACAATACGATAGCAATGTTGACAGATGTGACTACAAATATTTTGAGATATTAGTTGCTTTGAATACTACTAGGTGGCAAATCAATCAAAAAATAAAATTGTACCTTGTTTAGTTCAAGTGATTATCTGACAGATAACTCGTATAATAACGTAGTCTGCTCTAATTCCTGCGCTAATATGAAGTTTTATACATAGGGAAGAATATGGTAATTTCGACCTGCATACTGTAAATCAAATTATTTAATGCATTATCTATACAACTATATCTTAAATAAGGTATAGTTGTCTAATTCGAATTTAATATGTAGTCATTTTGCAGCTGCATTTACCTCAGAGAACTAAGTCTGGTTTGAATAAATTAAATTTCACTATATGTCGATTTATTTGCATGTATTCATAAAAATTAGTAAATATTTAGTTTCCGCTAGAAAAATAGTTATTTAGCTAAATTTTTGGTACTTTTTTAAAAACTGAGGTATTATTGTATGACAAAAACCTCCGAGTAACAAAATTTCAACTGCTTTCCGTATAAAGAAAAATGTACGCTTCAAAGGGTTAAGGGGTAGGGATATTAAAGAGAGGAGGATTCAACTAATTGATATTAAATAGGTACAAGGACTACATTCATTACTATGTCAGAAACAAAATGCCCTAATTTGTCTCACAATACTTTTTGAACATTGTGTTATCATTTTTTCACATTTATACAACAAATTGGGGTATACTACGAAAGATTCTTAAAATTGTCAACAACACAATACTAGAAGAACACAAAATGGCATTTATATGTACAGTAGGGTTCTGGTTTTGTCTCGTTATATTTTCCTGTCGCCCCTCTCTTTTTACCCCATCTTGCGGGCTGGGGCCTCAAGAAGGGCCTGTTGTGACGTCACGAATGTAAGGCGACCAAGGAGAGTGGGAGAAGCGGCCCTCTCCTTTTTTTGGTAAATGCAACGAGACGGGAAGGGAAGGCGAGGAACGAAGTAGGTAAATATACAGACTCTACTGTACTAAGCAGAACTTTTAATTTAAAAGAAAATGCAAATTTAGAACCAACTAAAATCTTTGACAAAATGTTTAAAACAAAAACATAATTGTTGGTATAAATTGTTATGGATATCATATGCCTCTTATTAAATAGTTGCTCTGAAGTACCATTAAATACTGACCAATTAATAATGCCACTTTATAATATTTCAAGGGTTTTGTAATTATTAGAAAATGTCTATTTACTCATGTTCAGTTTACCTCACTAATAATGTTATTGTTTAAGGTGGTTAGATCCCGGGAAATCATATGTTGGGGGAAATTATTTAATATCGTTTCCAAAAATATGATTTTCATTAGGAATGATATTGTTGAAAAGAGAAAGCATTATTCTTCTTGGAAACAAATTTAAACACGCAAAAATAATTTGTTAAATAATTTTTTTTTAATGACGCAAATTTTTTTCTTATCGCCTGTCAAACATTTTTTTTAAATTGAACAGATTTTAAAAAATAGCGGCTTATTTTTTGGGAAAAAGATTCTCAACAACTTGACCGAACGGATTTTTCCAAATTCTTTGCCTAATTACTAAAATTATCCAAAAATTGTATAAAGTAACAGTTTTTTTTTAAATGAAATAGAGATATTTGCAGGGCTATTTGCCGTCAGCTTCAGAAAATATTCGAAAATAGTACGGTCAAATTGTAGAGAATCTTTTCATCAAAAAAATAAGCCGTCATTCGTTAAAATCTATTCAGTTTAAACAAATTTTTGACAGGCGATAAGAAAAAAATTTGCGTCATTAAAAAAACCATTTAACAAATTATTTTTGCAAGTTTACATTTTTTCCCAAGAAGAATAGTGCTTTCTCTTTTCAACAATATAATTCGTAATGAAAATTACATTTTTGAAAATATTATTAAATATTTTTCCCCAACGTACGATATTCCAGGGTCTAACCACCTTAAAAGAAAAATTATTTTGTTGAATTTCGTTGTAATTTTGCAGATATTCTTTGTACTCTTCATAAAAACTTATGATTTCGAATAGATTATTTGTGCGAAACATATTCTTTCCCATACCAACCCCTTAAACAATTTCATCACACGAAAAGAGAAACTAACTAGGACGACAGAATGCCCCGAGGCGCGCGGTTCGAGCCAATTAACGGCAAACGCAATCAATAATAAAGTCGCGATAAAAGGCACAGACACGGGATAAAAGAGAACGCGCGAAGAATCCTAAATAGAGCAAATGGACCGTAGAGACGAGGGCGAGCGGGTAATATCAAAAATGAGGCGAGAACACGAGGGAAACACGGGGGAAAAAGTCGAGAAGGATCTTTATTATGTCCGCGCGTGCTGTTGGCCTAACCTACCCGCTTCCATATATCGTTCATCGATCCGTCACGGCGTCAGCCTGCAATCCCATAAAATATCGAATAATCATATTCATATATCGCATCCCGCTCTAGTTCGAGATCAATGCCAACGTCATGCCAATAGACCGATTTCGAATTATTTTATTCCGGTTTTCCTATTTTTCTAAACAACCTCGAAGGGCCCGTATCTGAACACATGCGATTACGAGGGATAAGTAACAAATCTGACTCATGGAGCTCGAATCATGATGATCGTCCAAAATAATATTAACCCTACATTTAGATTGTTTTTTTTACGATGTCATCTTTTGAACACAAAGAGTAGCTCTATTTGTGTGTACGATTTATCCAAATTGTGAAGTTGCCCGTCGCTGCACGGAAAAATGGGGAGATTTATGAGGCATTGTATTGATTGGGAGCATATTGATCGACTTTTATGTCTCCTTTGTAAATAAGTGCAAATTGTTCACAAAACACTGATTTCAAAAAGAAGTCGAGGTTTGTTTTAAATTTTGCGTATTTAACAAGGCAGATCTAATGTGGCGACGAAATTTTGTAAAGTTTATACATTCGAGATTTGTTACGAAAGGGAGTTCGGAGTCAATTTCGGATTATAAGAACTCAGCTGTTTTCCTGCGAAAAAAGGTGATTCATACTTCCGCTAGTTTCCACTTTCGTGGCTGAAAAATTTAAGCTTACAACTCAGCTCTACTAGAACTGTTGTATCCCATCGCATTTTGGTTTTATTGCGTCCAAAAAAATGTGATAAAAATCAAAATCGCTTTCACCTAGATTTTCATGGAACTGACCGCATGGACTTCTTGTTTACTCTTTTCCTGCTGACTGGGACCTAAACAGTCAGTAAATACAAGAATGTTGAAATAAACAAACGTCGACCTTATTAACCCTTCCACACCACACTTCCAATTTAAAATGAATATGCCACCGGGAAATGGTTATATATACTTCGACGATTCGAACTAACAATGAGTGATGCCATTACAAACATTATAAAATTTTTCACTCAAATTTTTGTTTACGGAATAAGGTTATGTGCGTTTGTTAATGTTTCAAAGCTACGATGCACAAATAAGCATACGGACGTCGCACATGCATCGAGTTTCATTGTGGGGGTTCCTAATTGCAAGAGCTGCAGGTCGTCTTAGATGGGGCCAAACTCACATTTCTCTTGAATGTAGAAAACCTCAGAAGCCCACATTAAGTACAGCATCCCATTTAAAACAAATTGGAAAATAACAGCAAAATGCCGTCATTTTGACACTGTTGTCATTGTGGCAGCATTTTGACGTATTTTTGCCGTTTGTGTTTACGTAGGTCGGTCATGAGTCGATAATTCCCACCTCAAGAAAACACCTCCAAATGTCAACCACACAGCCTCGTGGGCTGGTCTTACACAGTTGGCCAACTGCTGCCGGAAAACTATTTCGAAAAATTACCCCAGACGTGGATGGATCTCACGACCTAAAACTTCGGAGTCCAGTATGCTAAGGCCTGCGCTACGAAGCCGATAAAAAACGGTATAAATGTAATGTTTTGTTCTTGATCACGTCGTCTTTTCCAGAACAATGAGATTTAAATATGTAAAAATTGGAAATTTCCAGGTCCTAGTAGAAAATGACTTAATTTTCTACCAGAGGGTTTGTTTTTTGTTGTGTCAGAGTTTACTTTTGAAAATTTCTCTAGTATAAACGTTAGATATAATATCCGCAAAGAAAATTGATAGCTAATTGCGATTTCACAAAAAATATTTCGGTTATGCGAAAATATGGCAACTGCTGTGTGACTCACATCAAATACGTGCGGTCCCTTCGTTGAATTGAAGTATATAGAACCACTCGCGACGAACAGTGTCTGGGGACCGAAGTTGGACACCCCACGAACCCAGTAATGAAATATCGTCGTTCGCGATATACACTACATCGAAATGGACCGAGCGTCGGAGAAAAATACAGCAGCCAGGAAAAATTAATCTTACGACTTTCCCTGGGAGGGGAGAGAGTATACCAATTCTCGCAAAATCAGCGAGAAAATTGGCGTTATAGTTATTATGGTAATTGCCACGATCGCATGATTTGTTGGCCTTTTGCCGTAGTCCGTATACGATTCGACAGACTGATTTCGTTTGTTCGGGGAAGTAATCGTTCGGAATGAGTCGATGCTGGGCTTAATGTTGACGTCAGTTCTGATTAGAGAGCCGTTTTGTGTGAAAATGTATGCAAAGTACTGCAAAACCGTTGGCAATCAGGGAAGAATGGATAATCTGTAATGTCAAGGAAGATCTAAAAAGAAATTGTTAAGTGATGACGAAACATTTAATTAAGATCAGTGTATTCAACTGTATTTAAAAAAAATTAATTAAATTGTATAGAAAATTTGTTATTTTAAAAGAATGAAAGGTAATAGATATTTTGATATTCTGAAAAAGTGACACATAAGGCAGGATTTTTCCACTTTAACGAAATTTTTTTTTTATTAATTTAGTTTATTATCTCAGATAAAAATTTAGAGGTTGATATTTATTAAGGAAAAAGAGTGTATTTATTTTTAGTAAACCTTGCTGAATCTTTCATTTCTTGCTTCCATTGCTAAATGTTATTCTGATCTCAGAAAAGATAGGTATGAAGTATCAGTCATATATTTTGAGCTTTGTACAGGTCTAGGTAGCTCGATTTTTTGTTTGAAATGGGCCAATTCTATTCGAGGTGCTCCAAATACCTGAGCTTTGAAGAAAGCGAATTAGTAGCCGAAAAGTATATTTATTTTTCATATCAGATTTTATTATATAATGAAAACAGATTTAAAACAGTTTTTATGCAATCAAATGTTTCTAACAATAATTGTTACATAATAGACAATTTTTGAATTAATTGAGTAACGTTATAAGCGGTCACTGCACACAAATTTGCATAGCATATTAATTCTGTGTGCCTCAATGATGGCAGCAACATTTAAAAATTGTTAATATAAAAACAAAGGGTACAGAATTAGAAAATTTATTATGTTTTGAAATATACCGGAAAGCCATAAACAAGAATGCAGAATAATGAAAAAGAATTCAGAGTGATGAAGAACTGTATAGATTCACAAGGAAAATAAAATCACACAATGAATTATAGTACATCATTTGTATTATTAATAAACAATAAAAGCGCACTGACATAATATCGATAAAAATGAGATAAAAATTGTGATTGTCGAATAGCAGAATATAAATTTTCTGGAATTCACAAATATTTGGATGGCTTTTCAAATAACGAACAATTAAGAAATACCGTTAAAAACATTTATATGTACATAAATCATGTATTTAAAAATAACGCTTAATTTATTATAATGCATTTAAATCCGGAAAGAATGTATATCATGGAAAACTATCTCACAAAGAAATAACATAATATATTGAGGACAAAATTTGTGTCAAATGTTTAATATACACGATAAAAGCATTGTTTGTATGTAATTTACTAGCGTATATTATCCGTTTCCATGTGTACAATGGACTCTGGGAATAAAAGATCGACTTATTAAGAAATTTATAGCTCGCAGGGTGATCTACGTCGTTTTATTGCAGGGGAATGTTTCAATCTTTTCGGGTTTTTGGAGGAGATTGGAAAAGAGGGATTTTCCGGAATATAAGAGGATCATTGCTGACAAATTTATAGCTTTAATTATTCTTAATATTGTTATTGAAGTTTGTTTACATTTGCGCTAATACTACGAATTATTATACATAAATATTTTCTTAAAATTGTGTAATATTTCATAAAACAGAAAAATCAATTTTTACGGTGATATCTTATAAACAACAGAAGATGACGATACAGCAAGGAAAATGCAGTGTGAGAAATAGCATAAAAAATTGTATTATTTTGGGTAGTGCTTCCAGGACAGACCTGCGATCCAATTAAAAAATCTATTTTTCGTAAATTATTTTATTCTCTATAGATATACTAACAGCAATAAATGTACAATTACATTAAATTGTAATTTAAGTAGAAAATTAATTTTGTTCTCTTCACGCGAAAATAAAAAATTAATAATACGAAATCTACACTTTTATTTCAGATCACCATCAATTGTGTTTCAAGGTTGCAGATTTTCATAAGGCCGTCACTCCCCTGGATATTTAATCAATTTCCCTCAATTTCCATACTACAGCGCGAATCTAAAAATACTTCTTTCAGTTTTTCGTATTTAATGTATTTATATTTTATTGTTAGTCACACCCTCTCAATAATGAAATTTATTAATATCCATGCGTTTTTCATTTCTCATAAATTCTCTCCGCATTTAGCCGATATTACTGATTCTCCCTTTCCCCTTGGGCTATTCACGCTGCATTTAATTCTTTCCACGTATTCATTCATTGTTGCCGATGTGTCTCTGTCATTTTTGCTATTCATTTTTATTTTCCTGGCAATATATAGATGTTTTTTCGAGTAATTCGGTCATTTCCATATAACTCACGTATCGAATGTCGTGCAAATATATCGTAGTCTTCATTAAAACTATTGGCAAACCGTTTTCATGTATATTATTATACTAGAATAAATTACATATTTATATATTTTTATTTGGACTGCGGTAATTGTAAAGTTGATCGATTGTCTATGGAATGGCGCTTGTTTGTTCACTTATACAAGTTTATATTTTTACAACATCCATATAGTCTTGTATTTTTTTATATAAATTTCGTTTTACAACAATATTTTTCTGCAAGTGGTCTGCAATTTTGAGAAAATAACCAATTTCAATCATGATCGAGTAAATTATTTTGTTTAAAGCTGACATAATAAGTATTGCACTTCTTTGTCGTATACTGAAATAAACCATTCTTTATTAAAAAATGGAACAGGAGAAAAAAAACTTTCAAACCGATTTCGTTGAATTTTAGCCGACTTAATAAGTCTGCGATTTATGATTAACCTGAATGTCATAAGGTAACATTATTTCAAGCAGAATTTTGAAGGTTCTTTAGAACACATGAGTTCATCCTGTTGGCAATATCAATTCCTAACAAAAAAAATACTCATTTAAAAATCATTAGGGAGATTTAAGTTTATCGTTTAAGATATTTGTAGTTAATTTTCGTAAACTATGTCTCAAAGAATTAATATACAATTCAAGAAAGTCTACAATATTTAAATTCTTGCAATTTTTTATTAATGTGTTTCCTCCACTGTAGGCGATAATAAATTCGTCAGTGAATTTTATTTTCAATACGTTTTCATATGATTAAATCAATTTTGTTCGCAATATTTTGCTCAATGACGACGTTTCTTAATTTCTGGTAGATATACACTGGAGCTTTTCTATTTATTTCGCGAACTTTTTCCCCTGACTCCGGACAAGTTCGTTTGGAAGACGTTATATGAGAAAGTACGCGCACGGAGCATGGATCGATCTTACGCGAGATTTATGAGGACTGAGCATGCAGTTTACGCCATAAGGTTTGTCGACTAGTGCATTCGAAGAAGGATTCCCTTTCCTCATTGCCGATATTGCTGACTTTTTCCGCCCTTATTCCGTTTCGCGTGTAATTTCTGAATCTCGACGCGGCGGGACATAAATCAGCTTCGATTCACTTTCGCTAAAACGACAGACGACGGTAATGCTGTGTTGGCGACTTTTATATTTTTACGCAACTTTCTTTTGGACGCGATAATTCATTTCGAACGGTTATTAAGTTTTCGATAAATGAAGCTTTAGGAAAAATGAGGAGTTCGCATATTTCTAGAGTATTGGTTCGAAATGAAAATCAAGTACCACTAACGAAAATAATTATGTTTGTAAATTACCTACTCTAATAATCTAAAACTATAAGGCATGTTTTATAACCCTTTCAGTCATATACATTTTGATTGAACGAGTTTTTATTTCGGAGTATCCTTATTAGTTTTTGGAGCCACTGTTTAGGAATTTGAAGTTAATATTTGAAAATTCAAGATGTTACTTCGAAAAATGGCTTACGTCGTATGTAAAGTTTTAAATTTCAAAAATGATGAAAACTATTATCGCATTTCAAGTAAATTATCAAGAAAAGTTTCACTAGTGATTTTCGTCGTCAGAAAACAATGCTCAAAATTCAATTCCATGAGTTGCACCTTATAATTGTACTATGGAAATTGCTGATTTTTTTTTAAATAATAAGATGTATGTGAACATTTCAATATCACTCTGTCTTTTTTCAATGTTTCTTCTGATACGATGACATTTTTGCATGTGTAAAATTCAAAAATGACCGCATATTGGGGCAACTATTTTGATTTTCCTAAATATTATCACAAATTCATAACTAGTAGCAAAAAATGCACGTAAAATTTTACATTTCGACGTAAAAAAATAGGAAAAAGTGTTATTTTTGGGTCTATAAGGAAGCTACTGAGACTCGAAGGGTTATTAAAAGCATTGATAACGTGACTTCCTAACCTAAATAAATGTAAATTTAATAGAAACAAGATATATTTTCATGTCCAAATCTATTTTGGGCCGCTTTTACGTTTTTGATGGATGCATGTAAATTTTAACGAGATTTGTTCAAAATTGGGCAAGAATTCGCTAGAATAATTCTTCGTAGTACTCAAACGGTTCGTGTTGTAATCAGCAAATTTTTTGTCAATGTTAATTTAATCGTTTGTTTTTTAGATAAATAATACATTTCACCACCCTTATAGTGGCCTAAAATATTAATTTATTATGAATTCACCTTGGAACATATGCTATTTAAGGAAAACATGACGTCGGTAAAAGCGAAATCTACTACAGTGGAACCTTGGTAATATCCCCTCCACCTTAAAGGAGTGCTAAAGCTGCTGGATTAATAACGTCGATTCCTAATGTAAAATGTTCAGATTAAACATAAATTAAATATGCTTCCCAGAACAAATCTATTTTAAGGTAAATATACTTTTTTTCGGAATGTACGTCAAAGCTCAGCTAATTCGGTTCAGAATTGGACGAGAAATACTAAGAATAAAAATGCGAAATATAAACGTTTAATTTTAATATATAAATGTTATTCCTGAACCATCGCCCACCTCCGAATTTAGTACAGATTTTTTTATATTTATGACGTAGACAAAGAAAATAGCATGAAATTGTCCTAAAATCGATTCGTTATGGAACGCACATTTAGTTTCTGTATTATTTAAATATTTTTGGTTAGCAATTGACCTTATCAGTAAAGGGACTTTAGTGTCCCTTTAAGGGGGTTCTAAAGTGCTTGACCGATAATGTAGAAATTATCATTTAAAACCGTCAATAATAAATGACTGAATCCGTTTTTCAAAACTCGAGCTTCGAGAGAAGGGCAATTTCAATGACTATAAACGGTTTCCTACAAAATACCAAAGAAATTAATTGAGAACAGACCGACAACTTTCGGAAATAAATAAAAATCACTTATTGCCGCAAATTCTTGGTCGGTTCTTAATTAATATCTTTGATATTTTCTAGAAAATTTTAAAAATGTTCTTCAGTCACCTTTAATTTACGTTTTTTAGTGAAATTTCCTACCTTACCGGTGGTCCACTTTAGAACCCCTTATGAGGCCGTTAAATACCGTATCACTATTTTAATCAAATTTGCTGTTACCGACGCAGTATTTGTGTTGAGAAGCATGCATTTCAGGATGTATTCATAAATAATTATTATTTTAGGGTGCTTTTAATAATTTTTTAGAAATACAAGAATAAATGTTGTGGGTGACAATACGATCTTTTTTGCAAACATTTTATGTATGTTCATAATATACTCGATGAAGATCGATAAAATTATTAAAAATCTACATAGCAGGTTTATACTTTACTTCAATATTTCGGGTTAGAAATGGCACGAACTGCGGCACCCGGTGTCGGTTTTCCCCACGCCATTGCACACCCGAATGAAGGTACTTCTCAAAATAAAGGTGTTTGGCTATGTTAGTTATGTAAATGCTCTTAAAAATGGTAACAATGCCGATAAAGCAGGTAGCGTTCGTTTATTGATTTGTACACGACAAAATAATAGGATGGTGATTGACAACGCATGCGCAAATCGGTCATCGCCGATTTTGAAAATAGGAAACATGAGTCCCGAAATGGAAGTGGCCATGCTTGAAATCGGTTGGTACCGTACGAGGTTTGTCGCTTATTTTCTTGCGCGTTGTCGCCACCAAAGGTTATGTTTGTGGAAATAAAGTTGTTTGATTAGGATTGATAAAATCGGCAGTGTTCGATTTAGGCGATTGTCCATTAATAACACCGACCTATTATAATATAATAAATTTTAATGAAAATTATAATACACCTTCACAGAAAGTTACACCTCGGAATACACATTTACATACCATTCGAACAATTTAATAATTGCTTATTTTACGCACACCTGGTAATAATGATATATTTTTCACGAGCATGTAAAATACATAACACATGGCTTGTAAAGCGAAACGATTTTTTCAGCACCGGCGACAAAATGTAAGAACGCCCTTCAACTTGGTGATAAAAGTAGTGGAAAAATTGAAGATTTTGTATTCCATTACGCGAAAACGCAGCAATTATTATTCCCGGTCGTTTTATTGCGCTATTCCATATTTATTGCGTTTACGTTATCGCGTTTCCGCTCGCTTCGGTCAACGATCTAATGTGCTCGTAACGGCGACATCGTAGCAACTTCTCTCTTACGGTCCGTTACGATTCGATAAAACGCGAATAACCGTCGAACCAACGAGAATTACGCTCGTCCACTCGACTTCCGCCTCGTCTTCTTAGATCGTCCTTCTTCCACTTTCTCGATCCTGATCTATCTGCTTCTCGTTGTTTACCTGCTTTCTCAGCTAAGTCTCTATTGTTTCATTACCGAAATGTATCCTTTCTGCATATAGATCCTTTATCGATCATCTCATTCCTTTGAATTCTGTACGATCCGTCCATTTTGTTTCCAACAATTAGTTTTGAGGGGACGCCATTCATTTTCTGCAGTGATATATTCTCCATCTGATTTATTTACTAAATAACTTTGGATGATGATTATTTATAACTAAATCAATACAGGAGTCAGTGAGTATACATATATTAATGACTTTACGAATTCCGTACCTCTGCACTGTGAGAGTGGGAACGCTGACGTACCATAACCTAGCGCACCACCATCCGCGCTTGGTTTGGACGGCGCACGGGCAGCGTAACGTATCGAGTCCACCGCAAAATGAAGTGAAAAATATTTCATTTTTATTATGAAAACCGAATACAGTCAATATCAAAGTACATTAGCGCTTAAAAAAAAACAAATGAAATTTTAAATATTTAATCTTATAAAATTAGATCATTTTTGATGATGCGAAAGAAATTTTCACTTTATTTGCATAAGCTTTATTTCCGCTATATTTTCTTAAACTTACAGTAATTTTCCAACTTTATACTTTCTTGACCCACTTTTTACATATCTAACTTGGTTTGTTCATTGTATTTACAACTTTGTCCTATTTTTATTTCTCAAGTTTGCGTATACTTTACGTTTTTTTTAATTTATCTGTAGTTTCTTCTCTTTCCCAGTTTTAAGTTTCTTACCCTCGACGTGCACTTCGTAAGAAATCGCTCTGATTTACATTCGGCGTATTCTCCGCATCTATTTCGCGTAATAATTCAAAGAGATTTCTTTCCCTCACTACTTTTTAGTTATTACTTAGTAATGAAATATTACACAGGACAGGATGCAATTCAAATAATAAACGAAAAATATGATGAAATTTTACAGAATACCCAATTTTGAACATACTGTCGGGACTTTATCACATCGAGTTATCGCTTCGATCGAATTGGCGTTCAGTACCAATTTTCATTCTTTCCGCAAAGGAAAGACAAACTTAAAATTACTTCCATCTTGCCGGATTTTACAAATAACTCTCGAAAAGAAGAAAATTTCTAAGGAAGCTCCATAGGAAGTTCGTCTTTGTTCGAAGTTCAATGCATTCGTTCCGTTCTTTATCCCTCTCACCGGATTCACTTTTCTCAGTTTCAATTTTGAACCTCCCCCTTGTTCAGCACCTTCTTCTTCTTTTCATCATCTCCTTTCCGCATTCTTCTTCTTATAACTTTTCTTTCCTTTTCCATTTCTCTCCGTGTTCCTTTGGCCGTTTTTTCCTCTCTTTTTGCGTTATCTCCAGCGGACTCTAGCTCTATTTTACTTGGTCGTATCACATTTCCATCTTCCGATTTCTTCGCCTTTTTTCCTGGTAAATTCAACTCGTGCCTCGGATCCGGCTGGTACAAAGGCAGCACCAACTCCCTAGCCTTTATATGCCGATGTGGTTTATGACTGCTCCATCCGCGATCTGCACTTCGAATGCGCCTGAACACCACGTGGCGCGTGTTCGAGCTCACAAAACAAAAGCCGGGAACAATGTACGGAAGTGCGGCTTATTACGTACTGAGCCAAAACGCCGAAAATTGTGTCCGCCTCTTACGGAAAGATTCGCGCTTTATTGCAGCGTTATTTTCAAAATCTCAACGAATATCCTTTTTATGTTTATGATGCACGTGAGACCAAAATAAATGAGATGATTCCTTTTTCAATATCATTTTTTGGTTATAAAATAAGTATGTATATTTAAACCAGGGATAGGTTGTTAGAACCAGTTTTGTTTCGTACGATCAAATTGTGGAATAGAAATAATTGATAGCTACTTATTCTACCAAATTAGTTGGATGAAGCATTTAGATGCGTTTGGCCGAAAAAGTTGAGCCCAAACGACCAGACAGTATAATTAGGCTAACCTTGTTTATCATAACCAAATAACTCAACTTCAATTTTCGGAAAAATAATTACACTGCTTATTTAATTCAGTATTATGACCAATGCGTTTAAATACTGAAGTTTCATTTCCTAATCAAACCGAACGGTTTGGTCTAACTTGCGCTGAATTTGATTATCAGAACTATAGTAATCCTCCCCTTAAGTGTTATACTTTCCGTCAGTTTTACGAACTCCTTCCCATATGTTTTATTTTTCCCATCACGGCCTCTCCCAACATTTGGCATTTTGGTACCGCCTATGCACCACACATGCGCCTCCATCTTTATTGCTGCAATGTGAATTTAAGGGGAGGATTACTGTATATTATTCGAAGGTGATATCCGATTATGTTTCATTAATACTTCGATTTAACTTCTTAATTCCTAGCCCTTTATTTGTTTACATGATTATGGAGTGAACAACAACCAACGCTATGGTTTTAGTTCATAGTATAGTTGTTTTCTCGCACAATATATCCAATCCGCATTTGATATTGGCAGCATCTGATGTACTCATGGTTGTTTGTTAACTTGTTCAAGTAAAGTGATATCTTGGAGTGTTAATATTTAGAGTGATTCACAACTAACCTACCCTGTAGAGATTGTCACGAGAATCTGCTCAGAATTATCCTAGATTTTGTTGATCTGGCTAGAAAGTAACTAAAAATGACATGAATTCTGCCATAAATCTACTGAGACACGAGACATTGAGACATCTAATATCGTTTAACATGAGTGTGAAAAGCTCCTAGGGGAGACAGGGGTAGGTTGGGACAGGTTATGTTTGATTTGCCACCAATTATTAGATTTGAGAATCCCGTATACCTCTCTATCGAACTCCCAATATGGCGGCTTGCTCTCAGCTGATTCACCTGCACATTCTGTCGCGATTGTTTACAAAGCTGCTCGATCAAAGCTTCATTTAGAAAGAAAAATCATTTACATTTACACAAGCTCATTTTGTCGAATCGATTAATCCTTACCTATTGTACAAAATTGATATGATATTTTCAGTTTGCAATAGTTATTGCTTTGTGTCACTTTAAATATATATTAGTGGTCTAGCGTGTTTTCATCTAGAAGTCATGTATATTCTACCGAGATTCTACCGAACAGACTTACCGAGCCGTCAGGGTAATGGCTAGTTCAACCAGCCAAATCTCTACTAGTGTGGTTTAAATTAAGTTACATAATTTTTCAAACTACAGTAATTAGGCACCACGAGTAATCATTTCGGATCAATAATCAGAAATCGTATAGTTTAGTATCCATGCTAAGAACTCCTTTATTTTAATAATATGAACCATTTTTTAATTAAATTAAGTGTCTACATATGTATATTGTCGCAACCGAAAGATTTTATAACAAAACTTGGTATGTTTTTATTGTAGGCGGGGATTCGAGTTCACCAAATTAAGTAGAACCATACCGCTTCGGTCGAAACCAAATATACACGTATTGTTCCCTCTAAACGGTTTTGTTTTGATAAGAAAACTGGGTTAATATTTACAAGCAAACCGGTTTACACTAAGATAATTTTTGTGGAAAAAGTCCTATACTATTCTCTTAGTGTAGATCTCGAAATAATCGGTTAGTTCAGCAAACCAAAGGTTTCGTCAAAAATGAATCATGAGAACTGATAATGACAACAGGTATTTGTCTGGTAGTAGTAATTTATTTATGAGAAAGTATGTTTTTCGATTTTATAAAGTTTTTTATTACATTTCAATTAATTTTATGGAAATAATTAATAATTATGCGCTTCCCTTTGTATTTAAATTATATTTTAAATACACAAAGAGTAATTAAGTAATATGCTGAAGGACATGATGACTGAATTAAATGCTAATGGTTAATAATGTAATTGACCTCCAGCCAGGCGTTTCGTTTGGACACGCAAGCATCTGCAGTACACACAGATTTCTTTCGAGTTCCCGCATTTCTCATTTGTACAAAATGCTTTTCCAACGTCACTTCATCTAAAAGCCATTACACCGACGTTAATGATTTGACCATTGTCCGGCGAATAACGCCAATCATTCGATAGGAACGAATCGAGCCGAAGGGAGCGAGAAAGAAATAAAGAGAAAAAGGAAGAAAACAAGAGGCTCCCTCGCTCGCATAGAAAAGTCTCCTTGATTTCGGTAACGAGTGGCCTTCTTTCACCCTCGAATCCCTCGATTCGTTTCGCATCCCACGGGATTTCCGGATTTTCCTGGCGTGGGGTCCGGAAACCAATCAGACGTATGTTGAATTGGAGTAGAACTCTTTCGATCTCTGCGAGCGCGAGAAGAATTCCGAGGTGATCGCCCACCGTCCTCCCAGCGCAAACGCACCAGGAGAGAATCGAAAGGCGAAATGGCCTGGAAGTCAAAAATGAGCGATAAAAGAGCCCATCCCAGAAAGAGGAATATATATCATTCTAGTCGCGCGAAAGGTACGCAAAGCGTTCGTTCGTATTTCGTACAAAGGAAAAGCGTTATATTCCGGTGATACGGGGAAAGCCGCAATGGATCAATGCCGGTGAAATATGAAAAACCCCCAGTACGTGTGCGAATGAAGTGAAAATTATCTGCTGAAAGTCGCGCCTCGCATTTTTACCGGAGGAGATAGAGAGGTTGGGAATTGAACAATTACATCGAAATATTTCATGGAATACGTAATAAATAATAACTCCATTTAAAAAACATTATTTCATAAGGAAGGAGTGTATTTTTTGGCATAAAATGAACATAAAGTTGATATATAACTTAATATAAAAGATTAAGATCCAGAACCCCCTTTTTCGACCAAACCAGTTTGGTTGGAGTTTGCAGTTGGTTTTGTGCAAAGAATGCTTTAGGTTGCATATTTGGTTATTAAAATCGAATGGTGCATTTTTGATGGCATACACATTGCTCTGTTCTTAGTGGTATCGTAGTATGGAGATCCCTACGAAATTTTTAGATTAACACTTCTCGAATCCAGAATTTAGACAAATTCGATACATATCAGGTAACATAATTAGTGTACTTCATTTGTGTAAAAACTAAATAACATCTTAAAATTGAATCATATGAGCGAGTTGATACTCTTCTACTCCTGATCATTTAGACACCATAACCAGCGGATTCGGTTGAGGCAACCCCAGAAGTGAATCGTTCAATTTCCTTCTTTTAAATTGTATGCTAAAATATTAATCGGGGCCTGATGCAACTTTATTTAGCGTACCTAGTTACTGTCTGATCAGGTGCTGATAAAGACGTTAAGATATGTCGGTTGTTCGAAATTTATACTTGATCGTGGACTGATCGTGTCCTAACTTCATGTAAAGTCATTGAATTTGTACGTTAAGATACAACTCTTTTAATATGAATCAGCGAAAAGTAACTGAGAATCAGCGTATGTAGTCTATACACGCTGATTCTCAGTACTTTTCGCTGATTAAGGTTAAGGTAATTAGACCCTGGGATACAGTATGTTGGGAGAAAATATTTTTAATGTTTCCAAGAGGTTAATTTTTATTAAGAAAGTTATTGTCAAAGAGAGAAAAGATTATTGTCATTGAAAAAAATTGGAATGTGCAAAAACAATTTGTTAACAAAATTTGGTTAATGACTAGAATTTTTTTCTCTTTGCCTGTCAACAAATAATAATAATAATAATAATAATAATAATAAACGTCTTTATTGTACAAAGATACAAAGTTGTACAATGGGCGAGACACAGCACAAGCTGTTTTACAGCCTGACCCAGTATGTTTAAAAATTAATGGATTTCAATGTATGATGGCTTATTTTTTTTTGAGAAAATGATTTTCTAAAACTTCACCGTAGGATTTTCCAAAATTTGTTGTTTGTCTACTGAAATTATTGAACGATTGTAAAAAGTCTCAGTTTCTTTTTTAAACAAATAGAGGTATTTGACGTTAGCTTCAGAAAATTGGAAAATCCTACGGTGAAGCTGTAGAGAATCATTTTTACGAAAATACAAGTCATCATAGGTTGAAATCCATTCATTTTTAAAAATGTTTTGACAGGCCAGAAGAAGAAAACTTAAGTCATTAATAAAATTTGTTTAACAAATTGTTTTTGTACATTCCAATTTTTTCAGGAACAATAATGTTTCCTTTCTTTACAAGTATCTTTATTCGTGAAAATTAAATTCTTGGAAATATTATTAAATATTTTTCCACAATACACTATATCTTAGGGTCTAACTACCTGAAGAGAAAAAGTACGGGAGTTCAAATCCGTTTTCGGTTTACATTTTTTTTTAGTACTTTATTTATTTTTAGATAAATACGCCTAGTAAACGTTATCTTCATTAAGTGATTTTTAATTATATTCAATAATTTCTGCTGTATATTTTCTAGACTTTTTAAAAATTACGAGAATACTGATGATTAATATATTTGAGACAATTATCAATATTATTGTAATAACTAAAATGTTTCTTAGCATGATCAGATATTTTATATTGCTGGCCTCTTTGCCCTGTTTGGATGTTTTCCTATCCAATATTTTGAATGTCCTAGATATTCCTAAGAATATTTTGGAAAATAAAAAGAGTTGTCACCAAGCCAGTAAATATTATAAATTGAACTAAAAACTGATTCGATAAGAAAAGCTATAACTCAAAGACATCTTCAAATCCATAATATTTACATTGAAAAATAATGTCGATTATAATTCTGTGAATTCAAAGATATCGTCTGGTACCCTACCTAGGATCAATTAACTTTTTGTACCCTCGAAAGTATAAATATTTCATAGAAAATGAAAAATAGATCATTCGAAGCGAAAGAATTATGAGCTTCACATTCGAATAACTAACAGTAATAAAATGACAAAAAGGCTAAAGTTCAAATTCCTTTTGATACGAAAATGTACGAGATTAGCGAAATGTTCGTTAATTGTTTTTAAGAGCGAAAAATATATGAGATAGCAAGTTGGAAGAGTAAACAGAACGATGATAAGGGAGCATAAAGTAGGTAATAAATGTAGAAATTGTGAAGTACATAAATCTGTCGCGAAGCACTGCTGATATTCTCTTATAAGATAAGTGTGACATTTTTGTAGGCTACTTGCATGTTACTACTGATATTTTTGTCAATATACATTTTTTTCCATTAACTTTGAGATTTTTATGTATATGATTATCTTTGTGTCGATTTACATTCCACTTATTGAAATTTTTTTTAAATTTATTTCAGACTTTTTTTGAAATTTTATACTTTATGGCTCTTTTTAAACTGTTCTACTAAATTTACTGCCTTTTTTTATCATGATTAAATAAGATCAATCTATAATAGAAGCATATATTTAATGAATTTTTGTTGTATTTATTTTACAAAGAATCTGGTTAAAAAAAAAACATCAACATTTCTATTACAATTTTTTTCTTTTTGGAGACAATTTTGACTCGGATTTGGCGCTTAAAACTCCACCCTTTTACTAGTGCATTTACTTATTAACTAATGTTTTCAAGGTGATATGTGTAGTACTTTTTATTATTAGGACAAATTGTGAAGGCTTAAAACTTCACTTAAAAAAAATATTTTGCTGCACACTATTCAAACTGTTTTGTTTATTTTTGTTTACTTTTAAAAAACAAGAAAATGATGTGCCACTCATGTCTAAAAAATAATAATCTGTAATTATTAGAAACTTATACAATTTAATTGTAATTAAAAATACCCTATAGAATTCGTTCCTTTTTATTTAAAAAAAATTATAGCTTTTATGTAAAAGAAAAAGAAAAACTATTCAACTGTCATTATTGAGATTAGTAATTTATGTTATTCTAATTAGTAACTTATAAAAATGGAATATAATTACTTACAAATCAAGATTATCAAATTTTGTTGGTGGTTAACTTTATTAGTCTAAGCTGTCTTAGACTTTTGAGCTCATTATTACGTATTCTTACATTTTTCTTAGCAATATTGAATATTTTTAACCGTTATCAATATGTTAAAAGGTTCAATATAAATGTTTGTGTGCGAGATATTATTTACATAATGCTTGAGTTGTAAATAACCAGGGGTACTACATCATAAATCATTTCCAGTCGATAACAAAATGTCACACAAGCTATAACTTAAAGTTATGTTTTAGGGTTTTTCGTGTACAAGAGGATCAGTCTTTGACTTTTTAGATGATGATTTAAAAGAAAATGATGATGTTTGTCAAATTAAATATATTTACTAATATTTTATTTCATTTTCAAATGTTTCGTGGATTTTATTGAAAAATAAACTAGAAACTTCCCTATAAACTATTTTAAGTCGCAAATAAAAAATATTTTAAGCTGAATTATTTAGTTTAAGTAGTGTCAGATCTAGACAGAAAAATTGTCATTTTCAATTGCAGTTTATTTTTATCTATTAAACACCTAAAAGAACAAACAATTTTCTTTTAATAAAAAATTCTGTTACATAATAAATATATACATAAAATCTTATAATTTATTTATTATTTATTCGAAACCAAAAAAATATTTGGTACTACGACTCTTTTAATTATTAGGAATTAATGCATTTAGACTCTACATAGTATTTACATTAAATTAATGACTGGAATATGAAAATACTAAACAATGAAGGTAATAATTGACAGTAGTAATTTTGAATAGATAAAAAGAGAAAAAACTTTAGTAATAATTTATCAATTGGAAGGAAATAATTTTGGATTTCGAATTCCGTTTGCAAGAATTGCGAATAGAAAACATTACTACGGATTTTGTGAACTCCATTAGTAAATATACGCATTTGCATGCATGAATTCTGAAGGTTAGGTTAGACATCGACAGATTAGCAGTATGGTTTTTTATTAATTGTTGTGAATTGTAACTAAAATTCGTAACACGAATCGTTAATAACTCCAATTAGTCATTCTGTAACTTAGCTGTTTGTTTTGCTTTCCTTGTTTTGAAAAACAACTAAAAATATTTAAAAATTGTGAAGAAATAAAGATACTTTCATGGGAAATAAACATAGGAGAGTACAAGAACATGCAGATGAAAAGAAATCGCATAAAGAAAAGTGAATAAAACGCGAATGCGGTACAGAAATAAAGGCGATACTTCGCGAAAATAAGAAACGAGTGACTTTTTCGGAGACCCTTTCGATATCCCATTATTCGCACCACCATGGGAAAAGATACCCCGAAGCAGTCGATTTATTGGCAGACAATCCAATGCGAAACCCCTCGAATCATCAAATCCTGCACGTTGCTACGTCGTTAGTATCCTAATCCTCTTGAGTCCCCTATAATTCGCCATTCGTTCTGTTCCTTTGCACATTAACGTACTTACTTACAAAAAAAAAAAATAAATAAAGTGTACAATTCGTATGTTCGATGCAGGAGTCCCACGTAAATGTATGGTAATTTGCTGAGAAACTGTTCTTGGAGAATTATGTGGGGTGTAGGAATTTTTAATGTCACTTTTGTTTTACAAGAGAACGCAGTTGTTTAATATGCGTGTATTATACAAAACGAAGGTATGAAAATTCTAAGAGAGTTTGACATATAACTTTATAATAAATACGTCAAAATTGTGAAATATAGAAAATATATTTTTTGTAATGTTTTAACCCATTAAGTCTGGGAAAAGCCTTATTCTCTATTGTTGTTTGGAACTTATTTTCTGCAGTAAAAAAAAACACAAATAAAATTTACAACTATACCTATTCTACTGTTTTTGTTGGCTCTGGTTCTATTATCGCAGTCAGAATATCATATTAACGGCACCAAAAACCAATATGGCGTATTTTAAATAAAAAATGAACAAAATTTGGCGTGACAATAAATTTGTCAAACATCCATGTTAAACTACAGCCAAAAGTATACGAAAGAATGAACTTCACCTAGAAATGATTTTGTCTCGCCTTAAATCAACTAAACCTTTTCAAAACGTCAATATGTCCAAAAAATAAATCTTATTTGATAAACTATGAACATTATTGATTCTCGTATGACTAGTGGTTTCAGTAACAGGTACAATTTTGTAGCGATTTTGAGGCGTTTTATGAGTTTTAGGGTAGCATATTGAATCTACCATCTTGAATTTTAAAAATCTAACCTCAAATTCTTAATGAGCATCTGTGAAAACTGTTGTACCTTCGGGATAATTAAGCTACTAGAGATATGGATTTCACCAACAATGTCCATTGCTTATCAAATAATGTTTAATTTTTCGACATATTGACGATTTAAAAACCCTGGTAGAAAATGAGTCCAGTTTCTGTCTTTCCCTCGTTGATACTAGGAAAGGTTCGAAATAGTTTATTAAAGTTAATATAACGTATATTTGACATTAGTACACTGTAAACTTTATGTAATCAACTACGGTTCAAATCCTGGTCACGATCGTTTTTTTTTTAAATTATTTGCATCCAGAAAATTAAGGGAATGTTTAACATTTAATTGGTTACATATCGCAAGGTGCAACCATAATTTCTAAAAATATTATTTAGAATTTCAAATATTTTAATTAGAAATTATTTGTAAATTTATTTTACATGTAATTTTAATAACTCTAAATTTTTATCATATAAATTCGTGTTCAAAAATTTCTAATTTTTATTTTTTGATACTTAGAAACCGACATTTTAAAAAAATGCGAGTAAAAATGCGGTAATCTTGATATATTTAAACCATTATACATCGATTTTTTAGATTTTTTTGGTGTAATTTCAGTATATTCATATAATTATACTCTTATACTATAGTATAGTACTATTTACATTATCGCGTGTTTACCAATTACATTATAAATTATTATTGTTTTTAAATATATTTTATGTAGGGTGATGATTTGCAATGGGGTTATTTTTGTATCTCGAAAACTTTTTTAAATTGAAATTTATCATCAACTGTAAAGAGGTTTTATAACTACTTACATTATCAGGTCCTGAATAGAAGACTTGGTGCTATAAATTATGACAATATGAAAAATATTCTGAATTAATGGTAGTGAATAATGAGAATGAAATTTAAATTAAAAATAGAGAGCAATAGCGAGTTCTCGAGATATTACCATGTATTATACGATTTTATTAACGTAAACATCAAAAACAGCCTGTAATATTTTCACACTTTGCCCCGGTTCCAATCAACGAGTTTATTGTAATAATATTTACTGCTTCCACTTTGCGATTTAAAAATGCCAATAGCCGGCTGGGCGCGTCGCAAAAATAAATTATTGAAAATATTAAAATCGCAGCGGTGCATAACGCGTAATTGAAATTACGTTTGTTTTATGCGAGTCAATTAAATTTCTTTTATCAAAGTTAAATTTAGTCGCCAAGAGCGCAGCTCGAACAAATTATTGTAGCGAAGCCCGACATGTTACCCAGAGGCTTCAATGGACGTTCGCGTTCAATTTCACTTCGTGTTCTCGAAATGACATTTATATATTTCGTATGTCTCTTTTTTGTTGCTGACAAAAAGTTTCTTTCTTCTTCAAGTACTCGCTTCGCATTTCATTGGGATGTATTAATCATTCGATATTAGTCTCAAACTAGTTATAATAATATTTTCTTCATTAGCAATTGTTTGTTTGAAACAGAAACGTTACCATTTTCATTATTATTAATCAAGTTTTAATTAGAAGTACTTTGTTCTTCTCCAAAATTGTATTTGTCATGTTGGTTTATTTGAATTAAATTCTATAAATAATCAGAGAATTAGTTTTTATAAAGTTTTTAGTAACATTTTGATAAGATTTGTTATTATGTAAAACGCCGCTGTCTTTTTTTTTGTGTTATACATAATTTATCTAACTTAATTTGTCGATAATTTCTCTTCTCTGTGCCATTTCGTGCATAAAATATTTATGAATGTATTAAACCCTGTTTTTGTTATTCTCAAAAAAATGATTTTGATTCTTCAAGAAAATTCTGGTAGTAGGAATTAAATAGTTTGGTTACTACTGACGCACACGAAATTATGATGTTTACGATAGTTTAGGATGTGAAATTAATAAGTGGTTATAATTAACACTTTAGTGTCCAAAGTTGCAATTTGCTAAAGCCCTCGATTCAACGACAACGTATACTTCATAAACACAATAAATAAATTTCTACCTTTCTATTGATATTTTTGAGGGTGCTCTTTCAATTTGTGATGCTTAAAATGCAAAAAAAAACTCGGGCTTATTTTTGGGTTTTGTGTGACAAAAAATTTACATTTTTAGGTCGACTTTTTGTTATAATTCAATATTTTCACTTTGAAATACCTTATCGATTCAGCTAAAACCTTCGTAGATAGTGCAACTAATATTTAAACTTCAAAATTGTATTCTTAGAAAAATTTATATTGAACGAAGTGAGTTAAAACAGGCGGACGAAACGTCGGAAAATGTGCAATAGTCGCAACATTTCATATTATATTCAGTATTAATTTTAAAAATGTACAAAACTAATATAAAAAAAGTTATAAAAATGAACCAAACAAATAGATTTTCGATAAACATCAATCTCCACATGGTGAGATGTGGAAATATTGATTCCCTACAAATGATCAATGACAAATAGGTGTTGAAAAGAAAATGAACTATCTTTTCGTATATTTTGCCTCCATTTTAAAATAAAATAAATTTTGTTGCACTTACATAACCGATCTCTTATTTCTATATAGTTCCCGACAAAACATATGAAAAACTACAAAAATTTTTGTATTTTAACTGCATTTTCGTATTTTTTAGTAGCCATTTTGAATTCCGCCATTTTTTTTAATATTATTGTCTATTTTTTATCATAATACATCGATCTGAAACGTTCAGAATGTATTTTTGGTCTATTGCAAACGAAAATGTGAAAAAATTACGAAATACTGACTTTTGAACTTTTTCCGACGTTCCGACTTCCTTTACTTCCCAATATATGTAAAAATATAAATCATAATATTTTTATTGTCTATTATTTTACTTTTGTTTTAATTTTCGATTGATTCTAAGTGATATATCATTTTAATCGTTGTAATAATAAATTTCACTAATTTTATGACATAATTATTATCTAACTGTTTGGAAAATTTGCAAAGGATTGCAGTTTATAATACACAATTTCAATAGTGAATGAAATAAATAATTCATTTTTATATACTTATTTTTTGTTGAATTTATTTGATCTGTTCTTGAACTGAGTACCCCAAAAACTATTAGTAGTTAAAGAAATTTGTTCTAGTCAGAATAACACTTGTAAATGAATAATATGCTGTCTAAATTTCTTGGAGTGAGAATTCACTTTTTGGTTAGGTGAAAACCAAGAAACTCGCGTGAAAGAGTGAAATTTCCACTCTTAAGAGTGAAATTTCAATCTAACAAGAGTGCAAATTTACTGTTTCCCTTCGAGTCGTAGAGTTGCAAACTCTGGAGGAAAGAGTGAATTTCCACTCTTATATTATATTCACACTTTAACGAGAGTTGCTCGGTTTTCACTAATTAAAGAGTAGTTTTAAAAAGTAAAGTTTCAATCCAAGAAATTTAAAGAGGCATATAAATAAAATAGTACTTTTCGTATTAAGGGTGTAAAATAATGTTTTACGCCCGTAATACGAACAATATTTTTTGCCCTAACGGGTGTAAAATTCGCATTTCTACTCCGAATTTTAAACTGGGATGGGTTGGGAACTCATTTCTAGCCATGTTATATTTGAGGGCGCAAAATCGCATTTTGCGCCCGGTAGGCGGAAAGATAATTAAAATGACTAGACACAATTAGGTAATACACTATAATCATTGTGGCAACTCACACACTACTTCATTACTTATTTATTTATAAAACTTAATTATTTTTGAAATTTTATTATTTCGTAATCCAAATGTAATTGAAGAAAATTACATTTTTACAGAATAATTAATTCACTTCATACAATTAAAAAAATAATAAATGCAATTATCAATAAATAACTTAAAAAATGATGGGAAATCGAACAATACTTAAAATCAATCACATCATCTCCGATAAAAAAGTGTCTAACGAACAGCGCATTAAAATGTCCTGTAAAATGTCGCACAAAAAGACTGATTAAAAAAATAAAAGGACGCAAATGCAGGCCAGATGACGCGAGCAATATTTCTGTTTTCGTTCATTCGTTGAAAATTTATAAAGGGTTGAAACGACCCGGCAAGAATCGTAGGGTCACCCCAGTGATTGATGGACGTCATCCGACTCGAACGCTACGTTTACATGTCGATATGCCTACGTATAAATCCGGTGCCTGCCGCGTATATAAAGAAAATATATTAAAATAGTCGACACGGATGCACCTGCGGGGATGAATCAAGCAACTTCACTGGATCTCGGTGAATGTGTCACGAGATTTATGACGTATTTTACGTCCGAATTCGCCAAAGACGGGTTGTCCCGTGCAATTTTATTGATTTCGAAAAAAATGCTGCTTCTGCGTTTTCCTCTTTGAAAATTTCGTGCAATTCAGGTTTTAGTCTCTTTGGCTTTTTTCCCAATATTGATGTTTCTCTGTTTCAAAAACGCGATATCATCGCTGTTAGAACTGATAGTCGAATAAATATTAAAATCGGATATCCTTCCAATCATAGCTACAAAAACTCTCCTGCTCAATTGCGATATGTGATATTCCGTTTAAATAAATTTATAGTTTTTTCCGTTTTCTATCTTGTTTTATTCAATCAAAGTTTTAATTGGCTTGATGAATATGTACTTTATTATGTTAAAACTGTATTCGTGAATCATTCGATTTTTATTTGTAACCAAGGAATTTTAGTCGGATGAATGGTACATTGATCATAGTTTAGTTTTGCAGTCATACTTGGTATTTTTATGTTGTATACGTTCATTAAATCAGTGTTTATACTTCATGGCAGAACATTTTAATTTAGTAAAATTCTGGTGTTACAACATGGAGTGCTTCGAGCTATGCGCAACTGTAAAAATATTACTATAAAAATATAACGGACATCAATTTTTACCACAGAACCAACTTTTATTAAACGACAAGATCAAAAAAGTTATTTATTAATATAATTCAATTCAATATTTCTGTTATATTTATTGGGCCAGCGATGAATTAAGATCCCAATACAAAGAATTATTGGCAGAATGTGGTTCAATTGTCTAAATCTATAATTAAATTACAAGAAGAAGATGAGAGGATAGGTGGTGGAAAATACTAAACAGACATATGCATTGAATATTTTCTTGTTTTGCTTTCATCATAAAATAAATTTGAAAGATTTCATTGAAGAACTACTTGTCCTAACAGGTCATTTACAGTTTCCCCGAAGAACAATAGTTTTCTTCATGCAAGGACAGCGCTAGTATCTTCAAGATAGAACAATTTGTTCACCCAATATTGTCTTCTGCAGATAAGATTAGTGAAGTCTTGCTTGAATAATAACGGTAGTATTATATTTCTGTTTAGTAAATAGATAATTTTTTTAAAGTTATACACTGTTCTAGAATTATAAGAATGACTATTTTTATAGATATCAAAACTGTTCTTTTTTAGTCCCTTATTTTGATTAGAACAATTTTGTTTAAATTAAAAAATTGAAATATGACATTTATTAACTAGTGAGAGACTGTTTTATTTGCTTCTGCAATATGCATTAGTAAAAAAGATGGAATAAAATAATAGCAACTTGACTAATTCGACAATATATAACCATTATTTAAACAAACTATACATTTTCCAAAATTTTTAACGAAGTTGAACTAATTTCCAGTAATTTATGCAACCTTAGGAAAACTCAACTAGTTAGTCTGTTAGATTGTTGAAAATTTAATAAAAATTTATATTTTTGGAATTTTTCTATATGCAGGTAGCAGATAAAGGGAGATTTTTGAGGTTATGATAAGAATTTATTTAAAAATATGTAAATTAAAAACATACGCATTTTTTTAAATGTCCCTAAGTATTAAGTATTGGAGTATAAAGAAGATCAGACTTAATTTTTTTTTTTTTTTTTATTTATTAATTTACGGGCGGAATCGCCCTTTTTACTTATTTTTTGCCATATTTTTTATTAATCGTGAGATTTTTGCGAGAGCTGCAGATCGACTTACGAAGATGGCGCCATACTTCACATTTGTGTATGAAATGTAGGACTGCAGAAACCTACACCAAGTACAGCAGCGGTCATGAGTCGATTTCCGCCAGATAAACAATATTTTCGAAACGTAAACAAACAACGTGGCTCGTCTTACCAACAGCGAGCTGCTGCTTGAAAACGAAATCGAAAAATTGTTCACCGGACGGGGATCGAACTCACGACCTACGACTCCGTAGTCCAGTGCGTTAACCGCCTGAGCCACGAAGCCGAATTTTAAAAAGATGTTGCAAAAATTGCTTCTTTTATCTATACATTTTCTTTTCTGTATGGAGTAAAAATATAACACGAACAATTTAATCAAAATATATAAATCATTATGTGAAAATTCATGAAAATTATGAAAATGCATGCTTTATAAATAAACTAACCTAACCTAACTTTTCTTAAATTCGATTTTAATGAAAAAATTCGGGCATATTAGATACATTACAGAGAAAATAAATATGAAATTTATTTATTTTTTAATAGAAGTGTCAGAGAGGTCACATAAAGACAATCATTAATATTTTCCTAATACAATTGGAACATCCATTAATTAAAAAATGAGTTAAATAGAAGTGGTCAGTTTGTACAAAATATATCCAAACAATTACCTACTATACATAATGCGTATTAGTATTAAAATTATGAATAATTAAATAAATACTGACGATGCCAGAATAGTAGATGAATTATTAATTAATAGTAGAATCAACATATCATTCATTTAAAATGATTAATTAACAGCATTTATAAATATTAAATACTGGAAAAACAAAGTGCAGAATATTACACAGAGATATCACAAGTATAGAATGTCACAAAGAATTATTAAAAAATGTAAATTCATTGAAATTGTGATTGACGACTGAAAATGAAAAATTACCATAAGATTATAAATATTAATTCAATTAAAGAATGATATTACTTGAACTGCTTACCCCTTCAAATAAAGAAATCAAATTATAGTTAAATATTCAATTAGAGGTGTACTTGCTTGAATTTATGAAAAACCTAATAAAACATCTACCCAAATCAAAGAAATTTAATTTATGCATTCTAGGACACTGGAAATAAAAATGAAGGGTTGCAAAGGAAGTCAAATAGCACGCAGAGATATTTATTATTCTCGAACTTTTTAGTTTTTTAATTTTTCCGAGCGAGAATTTTAATATTTATGATTTTTCATACTTTGAAATATTATATTCTCTGAGGTCCTTGAGAAAAGTAATGACTGAATTATTTATTAATAAAGCTTGGAAACAGACAAAAAAATGAGATATCAGTTTAATACATTTAATTTTGATTTAATTAAAAAATAATGGCACATAATGTAATATTGCTCAATTGGTGCTGATAGTTTTAGAAATAATCGAATTCTTGACAATTGAAGTTAATTCTAAAAGAAAACTAATAAAATACTACCAAATTATATTGTTTGAAATAATGCGGGTTAACTTACATAAAGACGCAATTAATTCACCAGAATATTTGTATAATCGTATAATTCAAGTTGATGCATTACCTGAAACAGAAAATGAGATAATCAGTGAGTAAAGTTTTTATATAAATACCATAACATTTAAAACAATGTTCACACAATTAATTATATTTTCCAGAATAAAGATTCATTTTCCCTTTGTCACATGAAATTCTGAATGAAACTTCATAATCATCCGAAAGTTAGTAAATTCCTGAGATTTTATGCATAAGAGAGACGAGAGCTTCAAATATTTAATGGTACATAAACACTCATTTCTGGTTCTAAAATTACAATTAAAATAACTTCAACGTACACTGTTTATTTTTTATTTCACCATGTGCTAACTTCATAAAATAGCATTCACATTCATTTTCCAGAAATGAGAATTATTTTTGAAGTAACGTAACTTTTATATATTATTGCGGTAATTTAGAAAAGTCAATAAAGGAAATAAGATTTGATAACTTATTTCGTAACGTCCTCGGTACGTCATTAGCGACCGCGTCTCCTTCTATGTACTAATTGCAACGAAGTGGGACACGTTGAGTCGCGACTGCAAGGTTTTCCCATTGCAGACTTTTTATTCTGTTTCATTTTTAACGCTTTTGCTTTTCAGTTAGAAAATAGCGACCGCAATGCTCCGACTAAGGCAATTTGTTAAAAATTACAGCGGTTTGCGAATTTCTTGCCCGATGTGGACGTTAGAATGTACATACAACGTAATGTCAGGACAGACAATCGCGTTCGTTAAATGTCCGTGTCACTGTGTTTGAGAGGTGCGGGTCAGCACCGTAATTCAAGGAGACTTTGCTTTCGGAAATGAAAAATGACACGAGGATGAAAATATTTACTGCTTTGGACGTGTACATCACGTAATTATTGGAGCGTTGTACTCAGAATACTTGACATTTGTGGCCGATTTAGAGATGAGAGAATTTTCTATACACTGGTTACTTCATAGGATTAAGTGCATGCTGGTCGAGTTTTTGCCGATATTCTCGATAAATGCCTACTGGTGATTGATCTGTAGATTGAAAAAGTTTCAACGTTTAATTGAAATCACGTTAAATTCTTTACTTCTTATTATGTTTTCTGCTAAATTATAAAATCGTTTCTGACCTCTTCGGGCGTTATACGTCACTGAAGCGTTGTTTTCCATCGCATTATTCACATGAATTAACATTGACAAGACATTTTTCATTTCTTAGATGAAAAAAATATCTTGAGAACGTTTAATTTGTCCGAGAATGGTGATCTTTCAAAATATTAAATGAAAAATACGTTTTGGTTGTAGACGTTATATGTTTCCAACTTGAGCCAGTGAAAAATCGACACCAATGTGATAATGAATTATTCGAAAATGAATTCCTTCATGGAGAAAAAAGGATGATCAAAAATTGACGGTATCATCTGATATGTTCTTTTCCAATCTAAGTTGGTACCAAAGATTATATAAACAATATCGAATATTCGTCCATGCTAAATTCGCTCATGTTCAATTTCGTAGTTTATGAAAACATTTCCAATCTTAGCGCCAGTTTTTAACAGAAAGTTACCTTTATATAAATATTGCTAAGCACATTCCTGTGTTACAGTAACTGTGTCCTGTTTTCGGTTGTAGGAACTTAAACGTTCATTTAAACTCATTAAGGTACTATGGCCATAGGAATATTATAAACTATAGGATTTTCATTGCAGCAACTAACTTCTTTTGGTTACCTCGCACATTGGTATTCGCAGAGAATAAAATTATATGTTCAAGAACGGATAAGTAGTCAGCAGTATAATTCCGTAAGGTTTAACCTATTTAATAATTCATTCTTACTATTGGGAAATGAAAAGAAACTGGGATAATTTTATGCAGTTGAAAAATAAACGAGGACTATGGAAAATGATGAAAAATATGTTAACAATTTGGAAAAGAATTTCCACAACGTTCAAAGCTTTGGGTAGTAACTAAGTAGTTTCCAATTCGTACGATTTTGTTTCAAAAATAAATGTCACGTAATTTTATGTTGATAGTATTTCTTCAGCACAATTTACCAGCGTAATAAATTTATTAATTTAAATACTATTATTCAACAATTCTCAATAATTATTATAGAATTATAGCAATCCTATTTGTGCTAATAGTATTAATTCACGATTTTATTGGCTTAATTTTCATCGAACTCGAACAAGTTATCAGTCAATAGCGTCCTGTGAAGTTCAAAAATGTCTTTCTCAACGTTATTTTGTTATTTACAGAGCAAGAGCTATACGTAATAAACGTAAAAATCGTCATTTCGCTATTTTTCGCACTGAATATAGAGTAGTAGGTCTCAGTGATAAATGTTAGAGCTCAAATGCAAAACGATCCAACAAGACTCTTTCGTTAAAATAACTTCAAAAGGAGCCGATATATTGAAAAGAAACGGAACGATGTTTCCACACTTGAAACGTATAATATTCAAATTGAATGTATCGGATTTAATTTTTACAAAGGAACTTATAGTTTAATATTGTTGTAATTTATTTTGTCATACATGATGATCAATAATTTAATAAATTGCACTGATACAAAATTGCTACGGAAATTTAAGTGTATTGGAAGCAAATGAATATTCTAGAAATTTCAATACGAAAAAAGATGAAAAAGGAAAATCGGTTAGGTAAACGAACTGAAATTGAAACTTTAAACATATTTTTCTTGAAATTACATTTTTTAAGTCAGTGACAAAATTTACTCAAAAACAACCAAATAGTATTTTTTTACTTTGTCAGTGTTATTGAAGTAATGTGTTTAAACGTTTACTTTTCTTCGATACAAAATGCCCGTTTTATCTACAAAAACGATTTTTTTTTTTGGCGAAAATCAAATTATAAAATTGAACGCTCTTCCATTGTGTGTAAAACGCTTTAAAAAAATAAATCTTTAAAATCCTTAAATCAAACACTATAGTTCATACTGTCAATTGACTTAAGCCATTGACATTTTTTTTTCAGATGTTCCAGTTAGCCACAATGTTGGTCAGCGGAAAAGTAAATGTACAATATTTTACGGTCATTTGTAACTCAACTACGTAATCTTTTCCAATACAAAATCCCTGAAAGGTGTTTAATGTAATCACTTGAAGATTAAGTTATGGTCGTTTCATAAAGTTTCGGAGTGTTGTTTAAAAAAATCTTAAGTTAATATACCTTTAATCTTTTTTAAATCTTAAAACTGTTTTCTAACTATGTGCAGGTTATAACATTTCAACATTATTAGTTTAACTTTACCGACATTTTGAAGTAGTTTGCAATAATCATTTTTTTGACCTGTTGCACTCCAAGAGAGTATAATCGTGTAGTACTAGTACTACGTACATCTCAAGTTAAAAAAGAATTGTATGATATAGAAATGTACTAAAAAGTCTTTTCTTTTGTAATATGTTAAATGAAAGTAGACGATTTATTCTTATCCAAAAATAAAATCGTCTGTACCCTGGTAGAAATAAAAATATTTTTGTACCATGTTAAAGGTATAGGGAAAATAGACAAATTTCTATCGGGGTATTTCTGTAAGAAGAAAAAATGTCAAATATTCCAGTTATATCGTTATTTTTCTATATAGAAATTTAACTTAAAAATAGCTAAATTCAAATACTATAAAATAATAGCATATATTAACAGGCTACAGGTCTCTTTTCCAAATCCCACTCAGAAACTTAATTTTTCCTTTTGAAATATTTTATATTATTTTATGAGAATCAATTGCATGATATACTGACTCCTCGGTAACTGGAAGGTTTTCGAAATATACATTTTTTTCCCAAAAAAAAAACATTCAAATGATTTTCTAATTAGGACAAACAAATCTTATAAATTTGGCCATCTAAATTTTTTTAAAGTTACAGGTGCTCACTTCTATTAATGCAAGTAGTATTAGTTTGTGTTAATAGTTATTGGCTATTACGATAAATCATACTATACGTTTATTATTTACCATTTCTAATAAAAATGTTGATGAAGCTAAATGGTAATTATATTAGCAAATGCGAATTAAACGCCATTAGAAACAAATTACAAACTGAAAGGTAGCCTTTGACAGTTTAAAATAAAAAGAAGGGGTTAATTTTAAATTTCGAAAATATAATATGAGCATTATAATTAATATTTCTTAAACCCGTTTAAGCTTTCACTTATTTTAATCAACCGGAGGTATTTCAGTTGAAAACGTTTACTCCACTACTAACAATGGTATATACATATAATATCATGTTGCGTATCAATGTCCGCAATTATTATCACGATAATTAATAGCTCAATTATTATTTATCGTAATTATCAAATTATCAATCCATAATTGGTTCTTTACAAATAAATTAATGCAGTTTAATTAACTGGAAACCATTATTTACGGAGGGATTTATTCAGCAACTAAAACACCCCAACTTGTTTTTGCAAACGATAAACCACATATTTATCGATTAAACCATAATTTGTTTAAGCATTAAAAAATATTTTTGTTTACGTTTAATGTGACATATACCCTGTTAAAAGTGGTGTATATGAATGTTTAATATAAATTTGTTATAATGAGCATCCGCATCTAAGAAATTGGAAGTTGATAGAATAGATAAAACTTACAGCATGGCGAGGCCATTTTGTATTTGCGTTTTTCAATGATACAATCCAAGTATACTATACAATCTTTTACTAAAGGATATTTTTTTATTGCACGTCATTCGCAAGGATTTTCAATTATTTTTAATCTTATAGATAGTTTTAGAGTCGTAAAAAGTCATTGTCTTATAGAAGTAGCGTAGGAATGTGAAATAAAATTAGTACAATCAAAAATATCTAATATAATCAATTGCTGCTCTGTACTTAAATGGAATGTAGTTATAAAAACGAAACCACTTTTTTAGGTATGCAACTCGTGTTCATGTTTTCAATTTTAATAGTTCACTTAACAATTAATAGTTATATATAATGAAATATATAGAATTACCAACGCTTTTTTAATTTCACTAAAATTTTGATAAAGGGGCAAACGTTGTAAAATAAATACAGAGTTGGCAAACTTGAAAGGATTCAGAATTACTTATAGTTTTTATATGAAATATATTTAAATAAATTTTATCAATTGAAAAATGAAAACTTTAATGTATTTGCTCAACTGTTAATTAATATTTTTAAAATGACTTATTCTAAAGAAAAACATTTAAGACAGGTGCATTTTTTAAATTCCTGCATACAGATTCCATGACATATCTAATCCTTTCTTGCCTGTAGAAGAGTAAATAAACAGAAAAGGGCTCATCCGTTACTCAACGGTAATGCAGATTCTGAAATTATCGCAACAACTTAAAACAAGCGACATCTACGTCGATAATGAGAAATGCACTCGATCGAGATCGCGTTTTCCATTAAATTTTCAGGATTAACATATCGAGAAGTTCTAAGCAAAAATACTGCATAACTTGGTACGGAATATTTACGAGGTTCGATTGCGGACTTGCGCGATAGGGCGTTCAGAATGGCAAAAAAGCGAGAAAAATCGAAACTGGAAAGGCTGACCATCGGAATTCGTTTAAAAAGCGAAGTGCAGTTGCATACGATAGCCGGGAGAGAATTCCAGGCTGCGAAGTGAGTAATTGAGAGGCACTAAAATTAGCCGCATCTCGGCGAAATAATAACACCGACGAGGCTCTGTTTAATTTTAAAAGCCTCTGCGGTTTCCCAGGCGCGATCTGCTGATAAACAAACGGCGGCATTGTCCGACGTGGCCGACGTCTTCTTTCGCCATTTTTTTTATTCGGTAGACAGGCAGAAAGACAGAGACGCTCTTGTGCTAATGAGTATACGCCCAATCGCAATTGGATGGTCTGGTGACTCTCTCCTCCAGAATCGAATGAATAGAAACAGAGGAGGAATAAGAGAGAGAAAGTCATAGAGAAAAACAGACAGAGATAATATGAAAAAAGACAGGAAGACAAGATAGAAATCCTCTACTAACAGACGACAGACTGGTTAATCGTGATTGGTCAGATATTACGTACAGTTAACTGCAGTTGCAGTGCCTCCTGTTAGGATTATAGTTTTGTGTCAACAGGGAAAAAATTGTCTGTGAAAATTACTGAAAGAATAAACATAAAAATAATAAAATTTTTAGACAACAATAAAAATTAGTGTAATGTAGGAGATACAGTATTGAATTTGCTGCTTTGCAGCCTTACTCGCATATGTTTTGATATTGCGGTTATCAGAAAATATTAAAATTTATGAAACGGTAGTCATAATCAAGAAGTTTTTTCAACGTTTTGCACTTTTTATGATGTCTAATCGTGGATTTAAGTAAATTAAAATCCGTTCTGTATGCATTTGTTTGTTTCGCACCCCTACCAGTAAATGCACCCTGTGCTAAGGGTACATGCGATCAATATGGATGATGACTTGTTTGAAAGGGCATGATTCAGCCTTTAATTTCTAATATTATCAAAGTTTGTGGTACGTTAGATTTTAGCTCTATTTCATTTTTCGATTTATATTTTTCAAAATGGACAAAAACGTTATTTTTTGGAGTTTCAAAGCCTTTCTTTCGAAAACGTGCCACGATGCAGTCTTTTGACCCCAGGTTTTTAACAGGAAAAATCCGTTTGGAACATATACGTGACGTCTTATTGTGAAAATACAGACAGACAGTGTAATTCTTAGAATCATCTACATAACTCCAAAACATTTTCGAATTCTCCGACAAAACATGTCTTACCGAAGGAGTTTACAAATACATATCGAGTATTTGTCAATACTCATGTTTGAGTAAGATAATGTTCATACTTTTTTATAATTCTTTCTTAGGTAATATTTACACATTGTTATGATTTAAAAAATATTCCTAAACTATACATTTCCCTGCGTAACATATAAATTTCGGCTCGACAGATCTGTTTACGTTGTGAATATTTTATAAATTAAGTAATTCTACAAATGACAAAGTATGTATGAAACATACGTGTCGAAAATGCGATTTCCCGCGCGAGTAATGCTTGACTCGACACGAGGGGCACATACCGAAAAACCGAATTTTAAAAATCCGAAACACTGAAAAATCGACATTTCAAAAGCCGACTCTCAAAAAACGATGACCGTTTCGGATTTTTTATATTCGACTTTTTGACATTTACCCGACACGAGAAAGTCGTATTTCCCGCATTGTTTATCATGCGGGAAAGGTATTCCGTCATACTTATACGAGAAATTTTTATTTCTACACTAAAAACAGTGCAGAAATTACGGAGTTCCCGCAAACGATAAGAAAAAAAATTGAACAATTGTTTGATGGCTTATGTTTCTCTTTATCAAGTATAAATAAGATATTAAATAGGCTTTCACTTATTTTGAAACAACGGGGATGTTTTTCTTAAAATGTTTGAATAATTTTAAATACTTTACAATATCGTCCACCATATTAGTTCCGATATTTAATTTTTTAATTTTTCTACATTTTTTTTGATAGTTTATTTACACAGTAATGGGTTCACTTTGATCTACCATAAAAATGCCCATTTTTTGGACGTACCCTACAAACGGTACAAACTGGTTCAAATATGGTGGAAAATGTTCATTCTTATCAATTCGAATTTGTTGAAATTCGATTGATAGGAATTTAAAAACGATATGCAAGCATTATATAGGAGTTTAGAGGCAAAGCATATATTCAGGGTATATAAAACCATTATAAAAATACTTTGTAACAACTTCATAATTAGTGACCGGAAAGTCTCAAAATTCCAAAATTATAGAAATTAATAAATTACATGCATTTGGATTCAACATTTTAATATCGACGATCAAATTATCGATTCAATTTCTCCTCATCTCATCAAACTCAATTTCGATGTTGCAAAATTGAATTCGCATTTTCATCCGCCATGTTGGATACGCCATTTTGAACATAAAAATTGTGATAATGGCTACTAGATCAGACTTAAAAATTCATCTAAAAATATTACATAAATATTTTTCGTATCGCAATTGATAAAAATTAAGGAGGCGCATTTGCTGGTCAATTTACATATAAAAAACCGTAACAAATATTATGGTTCATTAATTTTTTAGTATTAGCGTTCTGTATACAACCTTTTAAGTTTGGGCATTACAAAAGACATCCGGAATGAAGGGATCTTTTTCATTTACAAAAATTTTCCCTACCATATTGTTCAACGTAAGTCAGTAGTAAATACAAATAAATAGAACTCTTTTGCAGGGTGATATTATACAAATAATAATAATAAATTCGAATTTGGAGGGTTTAATCCGGCAACGCCATTGGTGGTCATTACGTCGATCAAACATTTCAACTTGGTTGAAATATTTTCCGAGCGCGATCTGTCAGAATCATTTCGATTCTTGAGCAGGCGGCTTTTTTGAAAAAAAAACATTTTTAAAGAAAAATGTCAAAAATGCTGATTGGAGACAATCATAAATTAGTAGTATTTACTATATTTAATTTATTTTACTCTTAAAGTGTTATTCTTACTGTAACTAATGTGTTTCATATTTATCATTTAAATTTTCGCGCCATTCGGCAACTGAACATGGCGTATTATCTCATCTCTTACAAGATGACTTAAGAAAATGGAATAGAGAAAAACTTGTAGAGAAAGAAGGAAAAATCCAGGATGAAAGAGAAGGCAATGGATAGAAAGGGACAAATAAAAGAAAAGGAAATAATGAGAGGAAGAAGGAAGAGACGACGAGAAATAATGAAGGAAGATGGAGAGAGATGGAGGATGAGGAATAATCGGGGAAAGAGGAGAGACGAGAGGAAGACACTTGACAGTCGACGGGTCAGTAAGGGGCAATTTATGGCGACGAATAATTTACGAGAAAACGACCAGTTCCGCGAACTCAATCGCACGAGTTGATACCAGGGAATATCGGTTCTCCACGACCTGCTCAATTAACTAAATGGAATATTGATTTCGTGTATTAATTAAGGGGAATTGAGTAATTCGATTCGCGATTCGACTCGTAGGACAATATTCGATGTAACGTTTCGTTTTAATCGTTTCGATGCTTCATGCGTTCAAGACAATTTATTAACTGCGGTACGTCGGACGTTCACATTCCATTACTTACTTCGGACATTATTTACTTCTCTCATACGTGTTTTGAAACGCAATTGAAACGAACGTTGCAGACGAATCGTCGGTGGGTCGAATATTCCGTTATCGACGTCCAAAGGTCAGTTCCTCTAAAATATTTGATAACGCAAATTCAAAATGACAACTTGTACCTCCGTAATTGACGTAACAAGTTAATATTGATTAAGGAAAATTATGCAAGAAGAAATGTCAAAAAGATGTGAATCAAAAAAAAATAACTACCTCTGTGAGATTCATATAATTATTAGTTATTATATTTAATATCTAGATTCATCAATAAAAATCTTAAAATGCATCAACAATTTATTTCAGATTTCCCACTAGAAATATTTTTGATGTACCCGGATGAAAAAAATCGTCCCCAGATGATCATTGGGAGATTTTAAAGATTTAATGTCGCAAAGAATTTGCTTCTGGGAAGGTGAATTTGGCAGACTTCGTTTCAAAATATAAAATGGCAATTAAATAAAATATGTGAAAAATGTAAAATCATATTACATATCACATTGATGCTCGAACTTTGATCTTTATTTCAGGCTAACATTTAACCACTTGAAACATTTTTTACTGAATATTGCACACAAAACCTTACATTGTTGACAAAATACAATTGAATACCGATTTGTACTCTTTTTTTCTTGTATTTCATGTGCAAATAGAAGCAAACATAAATTGTGTGATGATAAACCTCAGAGTGTCTAGGGTTCGAACGAATTATTTTAATCGGGCTATTTTTAAATCTTACAATAATTTAGTATATATATCTTATATTTTTGTGAAATGAAATCTAAAAAATATGGAAAAAATATGTCAGTAATGAATTTGTTGTTTCTCGTGTTTTCTGTAATGGTCTTATAAAGTAAATATCCTGAAAGAGACTTTACGACTTCTGAACCTATACTTGTAAAGTTGTTTCTTCAATGACTGTTGAGGCCACATCATTTTGACAAAAAAAATCGAATTGTTTAAACGCGTAGGGTTTTGGGCCTTCACGATTTAGTTTATTTTTTCGGGTACTGGAAATTTTGGCATGGCCGTTTTGGCGCCAGACTATTTGACTCTGATTTTTATCGGGAGAATCATTTTAGATCAAAATTCGTACCGTAAAATGGGGGAAGCGGAGAAATCGCAGTGTCGCGAAACTAACCTAACCTAACCAGTCAGAACTCCGCCTTTGCTAACAATAATTGCCTCCGAATAATGTCTAAAAGAATATGGTTGCACAGGGAAATATTTTCCGGGGAATTCTAATGAGGAAATTACTTTCGGGATGTTATTTCATAGAAAATAAAGTACGGTCGCCATAAATATGAAATGACACATCTGCTTTACTCAGATATTTGAAATTTTACATACATTTCAAATGTTTTATAATATACGAGTGAGAGAGGGGTAGGGCAGTTTGATGTCTGGATGTTATTACGTGGGGGGAGGTAAGAGCCAAAAATGATTCAAAAAAGCGTAACATGCTTCAGTTATGAACGACACCCTCTAGCTATTTAAAAAAAGGGAGTGGCGCCAAAACGGAGGGGCCAAAACGTCCTGGGTCCAAAACGGCTAGCGTCAAACCGGCCGCCCTAAAATGTACTGCTCTGTATTTTTAATTTAAGATGGAAATTTTAATTAAAGATTAAAGACCTAAGTTAATATTACAATGAATCGAAATAAATCATGAAAACTAACATCTGTAGTAGAAGGAAAATTAGTATGTAGAGAAAAATAATTTCGTACATTTTTGTACAGTTTTGACTTATATGTCATCATTTTTCCTGCTACATAATCTTTCCAGATACAATTCGTTGAGTAAGAAAACACACTGACGGTTAAGTATAGTATGATTCTTAAGATATTTCTGATTTAGGAAAAACTTTTTTTGCTCAAATTCCGAAATTCAGGTAATTCCTGTTAAAATTTGGGCGTTTGAGATTATATATTCGAAAAACTCGCAGACGAGGATTTTACTTCGACAATTAAATTTTGAAAAAAAGTTATAAATTAGTTGCATATTATTATTATATTGAACGTTAACAAACATAATTCTTAGATCTTACATTCGACGTCTTGTATGGCTTAATTTCAGTTGGAAATTATGATATATTTCTCAAAATAAGTCGACGTTTACGTTTAAAATTTTATTTTCAGTCAGCAAATATTTACTTTTATCTAATATGTTGACTTAAAATTTAGTTTTCAATATTAGAATAGGAACCAAGATTTTAAGATCGTACATTGGTCAAAAACCATAAAAATTAAAAAAAGTGTGTATCAACTTAACTTTAATTACAATAAGAAATAAGAAATAACCAATAAAGTATAATATTAAAATAAGAATAAATTAGTTATGAATCAAAAGGGATGCATTCCTATAACTTTTTCTAAGCTCTATCATGGAAGTGTGTAGAAAAATAGCAAAACATCATATAAATCGAGTCGGAAATAAGTTAATAAGTAGAACAGTAAATTAAGCACAAGTCTAATTATTAGAGCTCCGATTACTATTTCTTGCAGTACTTACTGTCAAGTCTGCACATTGAAGTGTCAAGATTCGAATTAAATCTCTACCGGGAACTTCTACACTAGACGCGTGTAACCCACCGTAGCACGCGACGCGCGTAATCTAGTATTTTATGATTATGATTGAAATCACCATTTCCTTATCTTTCGTTGGGGTATTATTCATGCGGGATAAGCATTCCATATAAGAGCTGAAATTAGCAGGAATTATATTTATATAAAATATAAATTACATCTTTAATATGGATCTATATTACTGACAGCAACAAGAACGGAATACAGTATTTCCCAGAAATGGGTGATAATTATCTAAATGTTAAAACAATCAACCTTTAATTTCAAATTTTTTAAATTTCTTTACAAATAAAAACAACAAATTTAATTTTCTTTTTTTAGTCCCAGGTTAAGGGATCTAAATGATTAATGCTGAAGTTAAAGGTACGGCAATCTTTAGTAATACTTCTGTAGTTTCCAAAATAGAGAGGAGTTTCATATAAAAATAAAATATATGCGATAGTCTCCAATAAAAATAAAGTCGCGTTAAGATCTGGCATACGAGAGATTAATTTAAAAATTGGAAAAATACCTTTTAATGTTTTTGGTCTGGTTTTAATATTTTATTAGCCAGTTGGCACATTTTGAATTTCCAGTTGTGGATCACAAATTTGTTATTATTGTCCATACATTTTTTATGTTTCGTGGCAATATTGGATCCTCCATTTAAAATAAATATCTCATCATATCATCTCAATACATACATTTTGTTAGCATACACCAATCTCTGATTATTTTAAAAATGCATCTTAGTGTTATGATTAAAACTTTTTGGCGGAAGTCACTTTCGACGATAAGTATTGTTTCAATTAAAGCAAAAAAAAATGGCTTAACGTACCTGTTTTTTCACGTTGCTGTGACGAAATTGCCTTTAGTTACAATCAAAAAGTCAGTCGAAAGCTATAAAAAACGTATTTTACAAGAATAAAAGTAACAAAACATAATAGTAATTCTAACATGCGAATACAATTAGAGAATTCAAGAAAATCCAGCAAGAAAGTTAATATTTAATGAACCCTGAAGGGTTTGTTTTGGAATGGGTCTTTGCCCCATCGTTAAATATAATACTTTCCCGTTTTTTCAACGGCGGATTCGTGACTTTCATATTAATTTCGATGACTGACTCGTCTATTTGCTGCAGTTGTTCATCATCCACCCCCTCACATAGTTCTCCCATCGTCCGAGAACATTAAGCCCTTCTTATTTGCCCGGTTTCAATTCAATCGCTGCGCCTTTTAAAATCTTTTCAAACGCGACGGAGCCTCGAAACGTTTTAAAATTAAACAATGAGTCACTTGAATGCACTCGTCGAGCAAACTTCATTATTCTCAATTGCTCGTGGCCATAAACGACGAGCATATGGCGCATCTGACCGTTGCATTAAATCTTCCAGGCCGCAAACACTTATGGGCCGGCCGATTGGCATTTAAATTGACGTCGTTGCTCATAACGATCAGTCGCGAGCAACGTTAAACTGTCAATTTGCAATCGTTATTGCGGATTATTTTTTGTCATTACCCTGCGCAATAATTACCCGACGTCTCCCATGGGTCGGTCGGTCGCATAGGTAATTGTGGGAAACTGCCGGCGTTCAACTATTGTCTCACACTGACAGCTTCATTAAAAGTTATTCATTCAAAATTTTGTTCTTTAGTTTGATGAACTCGGCTCCATATGGGCTCATATTTCAATTTTTCCAACGATTCGATTCATTTATTTCGTCCCTTCAAATCTGTATTACGTTTATCATATTCACTAATGTAAAGGATTATTTTAATAATGTCCGCAATTTGTAATACATTTATTAACCACTTCATTGATAATGTATCATATGTGTACCAAAGAAGTGCCACGACTGGTGAAGTATCATCTACAATAATTTCCAAAGTTTTCAATGAATTTACATTAAATTTGATATACTATAGGTTTTTAAGTCGCTGAATGCGAAACTGATGTCACATTTTCATAAAGCAACATGGCGGATTCAATATGGCGGCTACACGCTTTTGAAGCCAATCTTTTGTTGCTACCAGTAAAAATATAAAAATTAGTAGAAATGACGGAGTTCATTCAATTTGATACCTTAACTCCAAAACTAAAAATTACCATATATTAACCCATTTTTTCCCGAAATGGTTATTTTGATCATCAACTTTCAACAAGGTAATATTATCTATTTGCACCCTCCCAAAAATATGGGAAACACATAGTCTGCTTTTTTTAAGCTCGCTCTATCCATCTATGCTACTTAAAAAACCGAAAAACTTCGATTAAAGATAAAAAGTGTAGTTTTTAAGGGTATTTTGTTTTTAAAAGTGAAATTTCCAGTTCGAAATACGTCATGAAATGCGCTAAAGTGAATGAAAACAGGGCGGTCGATGTCCAATGCAAAATCTTATGCCCTGCGGTTATTTTATTTCTTGTATCTAAGGGCCCGAAAGAGGCAACTTTGAGAAAAACTAGGGTACAATTGTGTACAGAGCACTGACGAAAAAGAAAATTGAAAATAGAGGAAATGTAATTGCCGCAGTGCATCCTCAATTTTGAAGATTTTAATTTTATAGTTCTGATTTTAGAACCATCACCCGATTATTCCGGATCAATCGGAGAGAGTACCGTGGATCAGCTTTCATGTTGTTAGAAAACAAACCGCGAAATAGTAATCGGACAGTTGCCATATGGGATCCGCCATTTTGCATTTTCTATATTTGACATCAAAGTCGTAATCAGCGTCCACGAAAACATTTATATGCATATACATCTGCATTTCCTCCAGTTCAAAGTAATTTTGTGATAGAAATCTCGATTTAGTCCTAGTTTTTCTCGAAGTCTTTTCTGGGGTGGTTTTACCACCCGCAGACGAAAGAAATAAAATAACCACATGACATAAGTTTTACATCGAACTTCGACCCCTTGTTTTCATTAATTTTAGTGCATTTCATGGTGTATTTCGAATTCAAAATGGGGAACACAGTTCCGAAAATCAAAACGGCGGAAGGCTGAGATTTCGATATTGCGTGAGTCCAAGGCGTTTTAATTTGCTTTCCTCTCGCCAAATTTTCACGGACAAAGTGCGGAAAATCACACTGTATCCATGTTATGGTCTGTTGTTTTTCGGAACTTTGTTCCCTGGCCTTCGAAATTGCACATGAAACAAAAGTAAAAATTATGCTTTTTTTTTAATTGAAGAAAGTCATAGTTTGGAATTTTTTTTAGTTTTTTAAATAGCATAGATCGATAGAGTGACCCTGAAAATAGGAGAATATGTCTTTCCCGCAGCTTTAGGATGGCGAAGATAGATTCGTTTTCGAATGTTGATCAAAATGGACATTTCGGGACGAAATGGGTTAAGAGGATTGAAATATTTGTAGAAATGTTGCATATTGTAACTGAAGTTTATTTAGAATGTTGCATGAAACATTTTCATGGGAAATCAATATTTCACATTTCGGTACTATATCGTATCGGTTGATATGCAGTTGATGTTATACAAGTGATTATACAAGTTTGAAATGGACGAAAGCTTTAAAAATCTGAAATGTTTGAAATGATAATATAAAAAATGTCAATATTCAATATAAAAAATGTAAAAATTAAATTGTAATTTAATCTATGCATTCTTCTGAACGAAGCAGTTAACTGCAATGGTCCACTTGCATTACACGCGGAGTGCAAATGACGCGGCACCATCAGCGACATAAGAATCGCAGATATAAAACCGAGGAGTAAGCAAAAACGTGAGAATAGTGCCGCCTTAAATTTTGCAGCGACCAAGTACTTAATGAACCATTGTGTGCTAAATAATGAAATACAAAACGATATGCACGAAGAAAGTTGCGATTGCTTCGTTGGTTCAATAGAATACGTAAGTTGCAAATGCAGTTAAAAATAAAATATTCTCTTTGACACGAGGTCGATGATCCAGACAGCGATATTGAATACATATCGAAGTGTCATCATCAAATTCTGTCTTTAGATTCAATTTTTGACGTAGTTGTAAGATTAGATTTAAGATTTCTAATCCAATTCTTTGTAATTGTATTTTGTGGTTATGTTCGTATTGGGTGTTAATTTCAACTTTTGAAGAATAATGATATGTTTATTTTCGTATTTTATCCCTTGGCAACTAAGATATTAGTGGATCATGTCGTTGATTCCAGCGAAAAACACGTCATATTTGCGTCATTTAAAAAACGGGCAGTTAATAATTGACTGTTCATTTAGCTATTTTAAAACGATCAATTTATAGATAAACTATATAGTAATGGTCACCTCACAGAAGGCAGACATTTTACGTACTTAACCCATTAAATCCCAAAAAGGCAAAATTTGTATCTTACTTTTGAGCTCAGGGTACAGGAAAAAGTAAGAAAATCATTTAGCAAATTCCCAACCCTACTATTTTCGGGTTCGCTCTACAAAATAGAATGGTTTAAAATTTTCAAAAATTTGATTTTCAATTGTTGATTAACAATTTCAAAAAAATACGATTTTTTTATGAAAAATTGTTATTTAATCAAAAATTTGAGTGGGAAGGAAATGTTTGTTACTGTCGCAAATATGCAGAAAATTGCACAAAACATATAAATTTTTCAATCGGTTTTGGGTTTTTATCGTACGATTTTTTTAACAAAATGGAGGCCAAAAAACGAAAGGTAAAAAATCAAAATTTAATCTCACTACTGTTTAACGAGAAACCGTAAAAAACGAATTTTTAAAACCTCAAAAACATTATTTTTTATGTTTAACCCTTTTTATAGTTATTTTTTAAAAAATATTATATTTAAGTACATTTGTACTAAAATAATTGCATAATTAACATGATTCCAATGAAAAAAGCGTCAAAAATAGTAGTGAAATTCAGGTTTGATTTTTTAGCTTTCGTTTATTGGCCGCCATTTTATTACAAAAAATCGTACGATATAAAAACAAAGCTGGTCGAAAAGTTTAGATGTTTTGTGCAATTTTGTGCACATTTGCGACAGGGACAAATTTCATTTCCACTCAAATTTTAGATTAAATAAAAATTTTTCATAAAATAAAACGAATTTTTTTTTAATTGTTAATCATCAATTGAAAATCAAATTTTTCACAAAGTTTTATGAGTTCAAACATAAGATACAAATTTTGTCCTTTTGGAAATTAATGTGTTAATTGTATCGTTTAAAACATTTTACGAATAAATGATTATTTTTCATTCAGATTTAGAAAGTCTTGGCAACTATGCTTAACCATAAATACAGAAAAAAGTCGATTTTAAAGGGGATATAATGTTTTGAAAATCTATAATATCTGCATTTTTCCAAATTGATTTTTGATAATTTTATTCATTAAAAATTAGTATTTGATTACGCGAAATGAATAACTGAAATTGAAAATCCAGCTAAAATCACAAAAATGTTTTGTTTATCTGTATAATCAGCGCGTGTGTGCATTTAACCAGGCATTAACTATAAAAATTGTGTAGAATGATTAAATCCTTATAAAAGAGTTTAAAAGAATAATAACCCTAAAATGCATAAAACACTATAAAAAATGTACAGAAAATGTATGAAACATATACAGACCAATTTCTAGATTACCATTAAAAAAACCCCATCGAATCAAGATACGAGCAAAATTCTGGCAAAGCTGTTGACCACAAACTGTGTAGTACGCAAGTTTATTGGTCAAAAACTGTCTAGAATGTAGACCCAATTTTTACCAGGGATTAACCATACTTTAATTTATATCCAAATCATAATGTAGGTATTTATCTAGTTTGTGATAAAATCTTTTTTTTATTGTCAGTTTCCTATTATTATTAGTACTTTTTTATAAGCTTTTTGCCATGTTGCTCTTTGTAATATCAGTTTTTTATTGTTGGTGTTTCCACTCGAACTCCTTTTGTAATATATTTATTACAAGGCTTGGTGCATACGAGTGAACGAATAATGTCCAGCCGGTAGTCGTATCGTGTAAATGATTAAAAGCTAAGTTGACCGTAATATTAGAAGTCTGGCGTGATGCGTAATAAGCTTAAAGCTGGAGCGATTAACAGAGAAAGAGACAAAGAGTTGGAGAGAGACAACGAACAAGAGAGTAGTTGAAGGGCGTAGTATAGAAGTGCACGGTGCATCGGACGTTAAGCGCAGAGTGCGTTCGTGCAGAAGGACAAGTGCGGAATCGAATCGAGTTACGGGATCTCATGGCTCGGTGCTGGCGCGTTATCTACGAGCAGCAATTCGGTTTAATTAATCCAGTGCGCGCGAAACCGCTTTAAAAGAGAGCAAGAGTGAGAGTTAGTGTGCGTGTGAGTCCATGTCTGGAGTCATCTCTTAATTAACCAACAACTATGCTTGCTTAACAGTCTTACGTGTCACAATTAGCGCCTCGCCTAACGATTACCTCGAAATAACGACCGAGAAAGATTGCGATGCGATTGACGTAGCAATTACTGCTCTGATATGCTCGATGCAACCCGACAGATTCGAGGAAGTTTCAACGAGAAGAATGGACGTCGACGAAAAATGAACCCGAGCCGGATTGGCACGCGAGTGACGACCATCTCAATTCCGACAACGCTCAATTCGGATAATGAACTTGGCTAATTTCCAGGAGATTGACGCCAATTGCGACACTTCTTTTTAGAGTGGCCCATGAATGCAACGCTTCCGAATTTCCGGAGGTTCGTGGAACGAATCGCAAAACGGAATTGCACGTGAACTTTCATGAAAATTTGAAACACTGACCTCAAATAGCTTCGCGTTGCGTCAGCTGCAATCAATAATGAACTTTGCGACAATAATAACTGGAACACGGAATGGAAGAAATTTAATTTTCAGATCAAATCGGATTAACGAATTTAGGTTTGAGCAGGACTGATTAAGAGATCGAAATAGGTTCTGTTGTAAATTTCAAATTAGTTGGGTTATCAGAAGCAACAATTCGTATAATACGAACATGTAGGGTACTTTTGAAGTTGTCTTGAATCCTGGAACTAATAAGTTTGACTAGCACTGTATCAACGGTAGTGACTGGTCGTGATCTTTAAACGAGTGTGATAACTGACAAGTTAGATTAGTTGAACCAGTAGGTTGGGTTGAGAACAAACTGTGTCATTACGGTAATTTATACTCGACTAATTATATAAAAACTGAAAAGATCTATCAGTTCAATAATCTTTCGTCTGCCTGTAGGACCCATATCATCAGTTCGATTGTACCAGTCAAATTCACGTAGGCATCGCTACCAGACATTTTTGTTTAGCCAACTGCAACCAAACTGATAATTCTAAGTTTTCGAGGGTTGAATGGTAGGATTCAATGACGTTTGTTTGAACCAACAATCAACAATGCTGATGAACATAAATGAAGTTGTTGGCTAAATCGAATGTACATACGAGGAATTAACTTAGTTAGAACCGAAATCTTGTATTTTTGAAGAAAGTAAACGTTTAGATGCGCCATTGCGATGATTTCATTGTTGGTTTACGTCAGTACCAAATGTTTGACGATACGGACAATAGTTAGGTGATAACACTAGTATTTTCTTAATCATAGATGTCACATGACACTTAAATTCTGACAACAAACGCGTTAGCTGTAAATTCTAAGAAGTTATCAGCTATTACGCAAAATTACGATAGCAGCTTATTTTATTGCCACTGGCAGCGTTTTATCTGTGACGATAAATATTTATTAGGATGATTCTTAACCCTCCTGAGCATGAGTTTTTGTTTGCCCTCTGGAAACAATGTTTGGACCACATGTAGTTGTCACGTAAAAGTTAGTCTTGAAGTGCAACGTTCATTCATCACTTTATTGAACAAAAAATCATGTAAAACTTAGTATATTATCATGAACCCTTTAGATAAAACTCTTTTTTGTTTCCATTTTTAGGTTATTTTCAGCACAACATTCAGACCAACTACTTGAATCGACATCATTGTAAATGTACAATTACAAAAAAAACAGGGTGATTTTAAATTTCAATTAGCGTAGTAGAATTACTTATTACACTGCTAAAAGTATTTGTTTGATTCAATGATGGCTTCTTAACAGTTGAAAGAAATTGTGGTATTAGGAGAAATGAATATTTGTTAACTATTAATAAGCCATTTATTGAGACCCTATAAGGAAGGCTTCTTTACTTGAAATTGCGGTTTATTAATGTTGAACAACTCGTGGCTTTTACTACATAAAATATTTCTCAATAGCCAAAAAATACCTTCATTTACATTCTAAGAAACTATTTATTAATTACAAAGAATTTTGTATGTAAAAGAAAAATATGCTTATAGTTTGTAATGTAAATGATATATAAAGGCCTTGTGACGACAAATTTTAATGAAAATGAATGCATTTAATTTCTGTTAATCTATTCCTCCTACTACTTATCAGCAACTTACAAACTTCAAAAAAATCAGTTTGTCAAAAACAAAAGAACATTCCAAAAAATTATAAAATGGGGATATTAAATGTGCGAAATCATACTACATTTTTGCATTCATTTTCATTGCAGTTAGTCGTCATAAGACCTTAATTTCGCATTTGTATTATATTATAATCGAGTAATATTTAGGGTAAATGCACTACACTGCACTCTATTTAACCTAATATTGCGGATATAACCTCATAGGGTGTACCATTCATCTGCAAACGCCAACAATAGGTTAGATGGCCCTGCTCACTAATTGGTACTTATTGTATTCTTTACACTAATTGTATTAATAGGTTATGTCCTTACATTAAGTTTCAAAATTTACAGCGATTCGTAGTAATGTACAAAGAGCTAGGTAATGCAGCAGGGCATTTGTTTACTTCGCATGTTGCGTCTTCTTAATTTAATACTGGTAAACTTAACATTTTTTAACTATTCAGAAATACATTTTTACATTTAGCACTGCCACTTAAAAGTCAAATAAATGTTTTAAACGCCGAAATTATTAAATCTATTTGATTGTGTTAAAAATATGTTGATTTCAACCAACTAAACTAGCTCAAATAAACGCTATTTTTAATTGAACAACCGCTAAAAAGGTAACAATTTCATAGTTAATAAATATATATTTAATGGAAATAAATTTGTTAAATATTAACAAATATTTCCTGCGCATACTCCATTAAATATATTTAAATACCTTCTTTTCATCTTTTAGTAATTCAAACAGGGGGAGGAACCGAATTACTAATTGAAATATAAAATCTGAATTACTAATTGATTAGTAAAACAATTCTACTGCAATTAGTAAGATGAACCCCTAATAATTTTACTAATTGAAATAGTCACATGCCATAAAATTGTTATTTCATTAATCACATATGGTCGTGTTATTTAATTGCTTGAAATTGAACAAATTCAAGTTTAGAGAGAAAATAAATAAAAAGAAGTTGTTTTATTATTGGGATGGAGAGATTATGTTTGTGCGTAACCTTGAATTAGAAATTTTGTAAAGTTTGCTGTTCACAAGTGTAAGTGTAATGCATTATGCATCAGCAAAAACGAGCCAAGTTCTGAAGCTAATAATTATCGTCATTGTCACTCTTTGCGTATAGGCGTTTGCAAATCTGTTCACAGCAGCCGAGCGCCGCGTCATTTATATTAGTTTCCCTCTAGAGGATCACATCTTGATTCAAATTTCCAAGTTACAAATGATTTATCTTCTAATTGCACGCCGTGATTGCGAGCTGGGATCTTCCCCAGGCGATGTCGTTGTAATCACAATGCCTGGCCTTCATTAATCATTCGTCGTCTTTGCATTTCGGCTTTTGTCAAGTATCGTGTCAAGCAACTTTGTCAAATGGCAAAATTTTAAGATAAATTTACTTCAACAATTTTCGCGTCAATGAGTTTTGCAGTACTATTTTCTAGCTGTTTACGTTAGATACGGAATTATAACTTTTAATGTTTTATTGTTGAAAATGTAAATCCTGAAGCCTTAAATAGTTTTAATACTTGTTATTGTATGACTGTTTATGGCCATTACGTCAAACATGGGCGCGGGTCGAAAAACCGACAGTTCAAAAAACCGACAGTCATACAGTCGACAGTCGAAAAGTCGACACATAAAAATATAGACACATCGATAAGCGAACACTCGTGTTTTGAACGGTTTTATGGGTCCACTTCCAAAACCAGACAAATCACAAAACAGACACTTCAAAAAACCGACATTCAAAAACCAGACATTTAAAAAAAAAGACTTTCAAAATATGTGTTGATTTTGAAATGTCTGGTTTTTGAAATGCCTGAATTTGAATGCCGGTTTTTTAAAATGTCTGTTTTTTTAATTGTCTGGTATTTGAATGTCGGGTTTTTGAGGTGCACTTGGTTTGTTTACTGTCTGCTTTTTTATTCCTCAATTTTTTACCTTCACCCGCCTAAGAAAAGATTTTTTAGACATTGAAAGGATAAAAAACAAATTTTTAATTAATCAAATTTAAATTATTAAAAGCAAAAATTTCAGCTGCATAGAAAACTACATATTAAAAACGAAATAGAATAGTTGAAAAGATGCTTCCTGAACATTAAAAGAAAGAATCATGTTAAACATAAACATTACACAATATTAATTATGTTCAATCGAATATTAATATTCCCCTTTCAAATTTGGAATAATTTGTACATAAATAAAAGCAGAAGTCGTATATTCAGTTTATTTTATAAAAAAAATGTTATCAGAATAATGGTGAGACGATTTCGGTCTCGGAAACCAAGAATCGCTTGGTTATTTATCGGCATATTGTGTCGTAATCTCGTATCGCCTAATTGTACCGTTAAAAGCGTTTCCATTTTCGAGCCTCAATTTGCGTCCCGTTCCTAAGGAACAAATATACTGTTAGTACAGTAAAGCGAGATTCGATGCTACGTAAGTAATAAATAATGCTATAAAGCATTTTCAGTGTTCCGCGTTTCCCATTCTCCTAGCCGAGTCGCTTCGGGTTAGCGGAAAAACACAACGAGCTAGAATGATATTCTCCATTTCATTACGACAAATTAGAAAACCATAATTGAACATTTGTGTTTGGAATGAATTTTTTATTCGATCCTCGATTTCCAAACGGTAAAATATCAGTGGAGGACAAAATCACGATTGTATACATACCTATGCATATTTATACATCGGCCTGAACCACAGAAGGTGGTTCAAATATTAGTCTGCCTAATAGTAGATTTTCTCCCTACGGTTAGTCGCTTATCCATTATCCTTGACGTCAAGTGTATTTTTCTGATTATACGTATCAAACGTCCCATTGGCAGCCTTGAGGTCCGCGCCCGATTTAAGACACGCGATAAAGGCAGAAGTAACAAAAAATCTTGAGAGTGGTTTTAGAAGTTGTACCGACGTGGAATCGGCAGTTTTTTGACGAAAGGCACCGACCGAACCTCATAAAGGAGTGCCTGTTTTATCCAATGTCTTCTCTCTCACTTTTTTTATTTTAGCGTATTTAAATGATCGAGTCCATCCGGTATAATAGCGATAACATTTCACCCCGCTCGTCGTAGCGATAGCGCTTGATTCATTTTCCGTTAGAGTGAACGTGAATCATCGGATATAACCTGATTTAGAGTTGCTCTCGATGGCGAAATAATGCGAGTAACGTAATAATATTGCAAGCAACGAATAGGGTTATTATATTCATTTAAAAATTACGCGTTTCAAGGTTCGTTTAAAACATGCCTCGAGGACATGTCATCTCTTGTGACGTCGACAACGCCTGAATTAAAGTTTTTAATGTTTGACTAATTACCGCGTAAATGTCAATAAAAACTGTCATGGGGTGTTTATTTATAGAATTTATGGGCGTTTTTCTCTGTAATCATACCTTTTTCGTGAATTCGGAAGCGTTGTTAATTGTCTCTTCGTGTATAATTAAAAAAAAAATTATGTTATTTCGCGACTAATATAACAAAATGCAGTATTGATGTGATTTTATTACAAGTACTTTTTTAGTCAAATAAGATTATATAATTTGCCCATGCATAAATATTAGACGAAAGTATAAATTAGTTAAGAGAAATCCGATCAAATGAGATCTAATTGTCTACAAAATTTGATCATATTTACTGAATTAGTTTAATACGCCATTTTAAATATTTGATTAAGATTTATCGGCTAAAAATGAATGAATAACATATTTAGTTCTTCCGATTGAGGTCCGTAGTAATTTTTACAGAAACTGTCGAAATTATTTCGACTAGCTTGTGGACACTTTCCTTTATATTTAATAAATTTTTAAAACCTAATTAACTAAAGTTGCTGAAATTTTAGAAGAATGCTCAAAAATCATGAAAAAAACGCTACATTTTTTCAGCTACAATTTTTTATAAAATGCATTTTGAACTATGACATCGGTTTTTGCTCAACCTCTAACCGAGTAGAAACATGTTTCGATTATTTCACAAAAACATATTCATTGACATATCTTGATTTATTTGGCCAGGGAACAAAGTTCCGAAAATCAACACACCGAAAGACCAAAATAACGACATAGCATGGCTCCAGTATGATTTTCTGCACTTTGTCTTTGAAAATTTGGTAAAAAGAAAGCAAATTAAAATACCTTGGACTCACGCAATATCAAAATTTTAGCCTTTCGGGGTTTTGATTTTCGGAACTTTGTTCCCCGGCCATTTATTTTGCTTTCCATTTTAAAATGGCGCCTGAGCATTGATATTTTTAAAATTGAATAAATTGTCATTATTTCCGATGTGATGCTAAATTTGCTATTTACCAATCTTGATTTTAAGAAAGAGGACAGTTCCAAATTATATGATCAATACCTTGAAGCACACAATTACAATCACATTCACTTTTGCTAAAATCTCAACACGAACAGTGGATGCTCCTAATAATAGTGACTATCGACCTCTATTCACCTATGTTTCACATTTTGTTGAGAATTTGCTTGTTTAAACCAGTGTGGAGAACTTTGTGTATGATATGGATTACAAAAATAAATAGTTTTATATTAAAACGCTTGCAAAAGGTATTTAATAATTATTTTCAAAAATTAAGGTAGTAGCTTCTTATGCCAGGGAATCAACCTTGTTAATAAATTTGATATATCTGAGGTGATCCAGTAAAAACATAAGAAATTGGTATGTTATTTATTTAGCAATGTTCGAGCTTTTCCTCTTATCTGTAAAGGATAATCATTAATTTTAACTTCAATGTTGAGGGTTTGAAGAGCTTTTATGATACTCAAGGAGTCGGTAAAGATGTGAACAGAATCAGCGTTGTCTGTTTTACTTCCATTAGTGAAAAGAGTAATAGATTTTTCTTGGATTGTTTCTTAAAACTCTTGAAAGAAAATGTTAGGAATGAAATGTTTTTTATTGGTTGCTGGAAGTAGTGTATTTTATGTAAAAAATGAGTACAGACATACTTTGATCAATAAATATTCTAGTTTTCATCGTTTTTTATGTATCTAACAAGATTTTTATTTTCAAAAATATTTTAAAGAAAAAACGATTTTGCATGAGAAGGAATTTGGTTAAAATTCATTAAAAATATGGTAACTGAGAGATTCTTATATAAAACAATTTTAAAGGTATATTTCTGATATAAAAACTATTCTCTGCCTTCAAAAAACAAACATATTCGTCTATAGTGACATTGTAGTGCTGCATCTAAGTATTAAGATAAACGGAGAACTTTCTACTGTATATTTTCAAGATTTAATTTTGAATTTCTTATTTTTACTTAGATAATACATGAGACAAGCGTAATTCGTACTTGAAAAACCAAACTATTAAATAATTCAATTGCAGTAATCGGATCTGAACTCAATTTAATTTCGGTGAGAAACTGAATTATATTAATGTTTTACAACCCGATTTCCCTGACATAATTAATGTGATTCTTCTATTCCATGTTGTAATCAAAATATACACCTTAAAATTTAACAGTGAAACAAAATTTAATTAACATTGGATCTACTTTAATAGGATCGGTGCCTGGAGAGCTGTCTTTATTATTGTGAATAAGCGAGACTTTCTCTGGTAATAAATTTAAACTTAAATTTGAGAAATTTATTTGGCAAACTAGGAATATCAAATATTCTCGTTCCCAGAGTTGTGACCAAAATGTTTCTATTGTAAAAAATCGTAAATAAGTTTTAATACATTTTTATTTATTTAACACATTTTACATTATTACACCGAATTTGAGAAAATCAATTTACGATTTTCGTAATTCGTAACATGTTTCGTGCAGCGAATAAAACTTCTCTAACATTTACAACGCTGATTTGCAGATATGAAACAAATGTGTTTAAAATACTGAACTGTAACAAAAAATCTTTTCAGTACAATACAAAAATGACCTGATCCTAATGACAATTTTTACTTCAAGTTCAGCGTATTTAAGTATGTTGCAAATATTTCTTACAGAATAATCCTGGAATTTAACCCATTAATGCTTGACTGATAGAAAACTGCGATTGTGGGCTCTAAAATTTTAATGAAAGCTCTATTTTGTAAAGAAGCTATGTTCCTACTTAGAAAGGGTCATTTTCAAAAATAAATCGTGTAAACTGGCGACTTTCTATAACAATTTGGCAGAAAACGGTATATGGTGATATATTTAGCTTTTTTTAATGGTTGCATCGTGTAGAGAATATCCAAAAACATCTAAAAAGAGTAGTGTCCTAAAAAATAAATAGCGCATTGATTACATTTTTAGATCCAAAAGTTCAATGTTGTTATTCAGGCATTAATGGGTTAATAAAGTTAATCATAACGAAATTGGGTGGAAGGAACGAAATGTTTTTGAAAATCTTTTAAACATACTAAAGGGTACTTCATAATTTTAAAATTAAAGGATAATATGAATGATTATACATGTGGGAACCTGAAGTTCCTTGTAATTTGAATATTATTTGCTTGTACTCTACTCCACCATGTTTACATTGCAACCGTCAACATTCGCATTACATTTCATATTAAATGGGTAAATACAATGACCGCAGAATCTCGTTGCGATTAATATCCAAATAATAAACGCTTTAATTAGCCACCTATTGTATATTAATGGTTTACATTGATAATACTATGATTTTGAACATATTTTAGACATGTTCATAGTTCCAGTACTAATTAGCTGCACTTTCCTGAAGTAGTTTAATGAGTTAATTCCATGATTTTTTAGTATTATCGACTGAATAATAATAAAGTGTGGATAAGTGTTTTATGGTATTCTTTTTAAGTTTTAGATAAAAATAATAATAATAATAATAATCACTGAAATTATTGAAAGCCATCGGTAGTAATTTTAATTTGGTTAACCGAAATAAGATTCCGACATTTCTTTGAAATAACCGTACTTACGCGGAGAAAAAGAATATTTTGATAGTTTTTGGTCTGCACGTATCAAAAGATGAGAAAATTAAAGAAAGAAGGAGTTAAATTGATATTAAGGAGAATGAAAACAATTAATGAACATTAATTCAGATAACAGAAATAAAGTTAGTTAATATCAGTGATAAATTTATTTAACAACGCTGACTTAAAATTTGTATAAACGTTCATAACCGCGATATGCTATAATTACAAGGAACATAATTTATTCGACCGGTGCTTTACCGACTGTTCATCACTAGAAACTAACTCACTTCCCGCTAGGTGGCGATATCATTGAACCGAGTAAACGCAATTGACGGGAGTCAAATTGTTTTAAATTATGTATTTGCGGCGATTGTGTAGTTGAGCGTCTTCATTACGAGTTTGGGTGTTGGTTTTTTATGTTCTTGTAAAGTTTGAAAAGTTTCTTGAGATGATTGGGTCAGATTCTACTTTTTTTTTTAGTTTGGTAAAAAGTTTGTGTTGAAATTGTGAAAAATGGTTGAAAAGTCGCATGTTAAACTATCGTTTGTTGAAATTTTATGATACAATGTTCTTTTTTGAAAAAAGGTGTGTTCAGTGTACTCATTTTTCACTGTGTCTTCAAAAATAAAACTAAAGAAAACATATACATATATATATATATACATGTAGACTGTTTCTGCTACGATTTTCCTTCGAATACATAAAAATATTGATAAAAAACTCGTGTTTTTTAAAGTGAGAGCTGTAACATTGTTCAAGCCACACTCGCGGCCTCCCAGCTTCAGCTGTTGGCATTAAGGTAACGAGATTATTTTTTGTTTTGCAGTTTCATAGACTTGCCCACATATCGGTGTTACTGCATGTGCTTAAAAATGATAGATCGTTTCTTTATGAATTGAAATGTTTGGAACGGTCAGGTTCAATAATCTATTCGATTAAGCTGCTCGTCGCATTACTTGGTTAGATCAACATGTTGGTCCATTGGAGCGCAGCGTTCGGATAGTCTAGTGGAATTTACTAACAGGAGCGTAACCGGGGCACGTGTGCGTAGGAGCTGCAACCTTACCGCTGGCATTATCGATCGCCTGGAGGTTCGATTTCGGCTTCCGCCTTCCTCTATCTATCTGCACGTCCCCCGTCAAATCCCCGAATAACCATCGCGATTACGCGGGGGATGATCTCGTCAGGGGCTGGGATACGGGAACCGCGATACGCAGGTTTGACGTAGCATAATCAGCTTTAAATTTTCGAGGGGAAATAATTGAGAATGGAATTGATATTGCATGGCCGTGATAGGCCGTTGTTTTGAGAGCCGGTAAAATGTAATGATATATTTATGCGCATGGAAATAACTGAAATGTGTATAAATATACGGGCGAAACCGTAGGGATCGTGCACTAAGCCTTTATTTGCCACGTTGTGTAAAATCGCCCGAGCCTTATGAAAATTGAGTATTTTGGCTGACTTGTAATGCCGTTCAATTTTGTGGGCCATTTCTGGAATTTAAAATGAACAATTGTCATAGATCCTTACGGTTTTATGTTGGGTGCTTATGTTAATGTTTACTCGTCATTGGGGTTTAAAGCGTTTTTGGTTACTGGATGTCTTAGGGGTGTTACGGTTTTGAAAGTTAATTTTTATTGGACCTGATCTCCTGAAATTTAAATAAGCCAAAAATTACTAACGAAGGAGTCAAATTAAAGCAAGAGATGTTATTAACCCCTTTGCTGCGTATGACGCCATGGACCGTTTAGGAGAATGGATTAACGTATCATTGGTACATTGACAAGTAAAGAGGTTTTGGGGTTGATGATTACAATTCTGAAATCAGATTTTTAAAATTTAAAATGGTGGACCTATATAGCGGACCAATTGTTAAAAAATTTTCAAATTCGCTTGAAAGTCGTTACTTGGGGATTTTAGGGGTCGCTGAGTACGAATTTGAAGTCAGGGTTTACAAAATTGAAAATTGCGGATCCAATATGGCGGACCAATTTTTTAAAAATCTTCAAATTCGCTTCATACTCGTTACTCGAGGTCGGTAATTACGAATTTAAAACAAATCTTTCTGAATTCTTTTATAATCCACTAGAAAGTCCCAGAATTCTTTAAAAAGGATTGAAAATATCATCCGCCATCTCGAATTTTGGAAATCAAACTTCAGATTCGTAATCAGCGACCCCAAAAACCCCCGAGTAACGATTTTCAAGCGATTTTTAACAAAATCATTCGCCATATTGGATCCGCCATCTTGAATTTTGGAAATCTAACTTCAGATTTGTAATCAGCGAACCCAAAATCCCTTAAACACAAAGTATCATAAAAATGTATTTATTGGCAGGTCTTACACATTTCTAGACCACTTTTTGATATTTCAGTTATACAGCGAAGGTGTTAACCAAGTTTTAAAAATAACTAATTGTAAATTAGTGAATTAGTAGTATTTGATTCGTTATTAGTAGCAATAATCACTAATTCAATTAGTCGCCGAGATGTTATTCCTTGATTAGTAGTATTCGACTAATTCAAATCTAAACAGATGTGCTTTGTATCAAAATGCACGGTTGAACATTTGTTATCAATGTCCATTGTTCGTTTGTGGCAATCGTATTCAACATTCATCAATTACAATATTAATTACCTTTCGACAGTTAATTTTGGTTATTATATTAATTTGTCATATTAGCGAGTGTTAAATGTTAAATTTTATATAAAAACTGTCACATATGTGATGTATGTAACTTTCATTTGATGTTTCTGTTCAATTTTAATAAGTAGCAATTGCAAAATTCATGTTTGGTTATTTTATACCTTCAATTTTCGATTGAAATATTATTAATAGTTTCGCATCGATTATTAGCCCTTGCATTAATAATGAGACGTTAAGTTAATTATGTTCCATCGATGTTACAAAATGTATGTTAAGAAATTTGTGATACATTTTAAAGATGCCATATCGAAATTTCTAATTCTAAGTTTAAAATCTCAAAAGCCACTTCGAAAGTCATTAATTAATGCATTTTAAACAATTCAACTAATTCTATAAAATCTTTGTCCGACATTTCGATGTAACAATTTAGAATTTAAAAAATACAATGTCAAATTCATAATCGTTATTTATGTGCTAAACATACGTGCATATATACCAGAATAGCAAGGAACATAATTTATTCAGCCGCTGTTTTTCCGACAGCTCATCATATCAAACTAACTCACTTCCCGCTGGGTGGCGAAATCATTGAACCGCGTAAACGCAATTGACTGGATTCGAATTGTTTTCAATTATGTATTTGCGGTTATTATTTAGTTAAAAATTCGTAAGTATACGGAAATTTGTTAATTAACATATGTTGTATGATTGTCCATTTTGAACGATCGAATTCTGCATTCCAAAAATGTCAAATATAAAAATTCTCGTTTAAATAGGAAGTGTTTTGATATTTAAATAATTAATTTACATTAACGTTTTATTATACCAAAAGTTTGTTCGTCTCTTTATTTTTTTTAAGTTCATAGTCACGTAATCGTAGCAATGTTAATTCATATTTGGTAGTTATAATTTACACTCTTATTTGACATTTGTATTACCATTCAACTCGATATTCAACATTTGATATTATATATTTGATATATTAAATTTCAATTAGATCAATTTTTTAGATATAATTTATAATACTTGATGATTGAAACTCGATATGTTAAATGTCCACAAATTGAAAGATGATCTTTTCGATATCGTATTTAATATTCATAGATTAATGGTCTTCATTCCTTATTAGACTGCAACAGTTCGTCGAACAAAATTCGATAATCAATGTTCGATATTGGATGTTTAAAAATAAATGATTTTAATTTAGATTTTGACGTACATTTTTCGGCGGTTTTTTGATGTTTGATAATCGGTATTATGAAATATTCATCTTTGTGAATGAAGACTTTAAGTGTTATTTTTGTTCAATACCTCGATTTTAGTATTGAAAAATGACATACTGATTCAGGTTCATAGTGTTTAGTATATTTTTATACAAATAATTCGTCTATATCGTCTGTTTTCTGTTCAGTCGTGTCATTATCGAATTCTTAGTTTTCAGGATTTAATGTTTTCTTAAACTCTTCGCTATCTTTGGTAGTTAGTATGTTGCATTTAATTTCTTCCTTAGCTATTTTTTTTTATTTTAGCGTTGAGTGTTTATATTTAGAATTATATATTTTATTAATAATTATTATTTTCTTTTTAATATTGATACATTACTGACTTACGCTTACTATTTAACGTTTAATACCAAATGTTTAATGTGTAAAGTTTACTGTAATAATAATTGGTGTTTAGTGTTTCGCTTTTACTGTTTAGTATTCAGTGACTAGTTTCTACTGTTCAATATTCAATGTGTAACGTATAATGATTATTCTGTAATGTTGTCAATATGTTGTTTACTTTTGGTGTTTATCGTTTAATGTTTCATGGTCAACGTTTGATGGTTAATTCTTAATTCTTTGTTTAATGTTTAATTTATAAGTAACGAGTAATGTTCCATGTTCGATGTTCAATGTTCAACGTTCGATGTTCCATGTTCTATTTTCAACGATTTTCAATGTTCCATGTTCCACGTTCAGCGTTCAATGTTTAATGTTTGATGTTTAATGAGTAATTAATAGCGAATAATGAGTAACGAGTAAAGTTCCATGTTCGAAGTTCAATGTGCAACGTTCGCTGTTCCATGTTCCATTTTCAATGGTCAATGTTCAATGTTCGATGTTCCATGTTCTATGTTTGATGTTTGATTTTTGATGTTTAACGAGTAATGAGTAATGAGTAACGAGTAATGTTCCATGTTCGAAGTTCAATGTTCAATGTTCAATGTTCAATGTTCAAAGTTTAATGTTCAATGTTTAGTGTTCAATGTTTAATGTTCAATGTTTAATATTCAATGTTTATATGTTCAATGTTTAATGTTCAATGTTTAAATTTCAATGTTTAATGTTCAATGTTCAATGTTTAAAACTTTAATGTTCAATGTTTAGTGTTCAATGTTTAATGTTCAATGTTTAAATTTCAATGTTTAATGTTCAATGTTTAATGTTCAATGTTCATTGTTCAATGTTTAATATTTAATAATGTTCAACGTTTCAGGCTATATTATAAATTCACTATTTTGTACTTGATACGTGAAGTTTACTTTGACAGTTTTACGATATCACGGGGTACAAATGCAAATAGGAATTATTAAAATAATAAACGATGACTGACAAATTGTTTTGCGCAAGATTAGACAGTAATGAAATTTAGCAATTGAATCAATCGGACAGAGATTTCGCACGGGTGTCGATTGCGGCTTGTAGGCGCGAACCAGGAGCGGGAGGATTCGGGCGATGGGTGGCTGCCAGGTTTTCCCGGCGAATAATAGGGAGGTTGGTTGGTTTTGACTGCGAAACCAGTGGGAACGATGAGAGCAGATCAAACACCCGAAGGCACCTTTGTACTACCGCTCATCGCGATAATTCCGCGCGAAACGCTCCAAGGCGCCTCCGTACATAGAACACGCTCGCTCCTACGTTTCCCTCTGATTGAACGATTTTTATTATTTCTTTTCTAATTCGTTTTTATTGCCCGCTTCCGGGGTTTAATATACGAGATCAAACGTTGCTTTTTCAACACGCCGGAATGAAAATCGCGATACTTCAATTACTTTTATTCAAAAGCGTTACACTTGTTATTGGATTATTAGTATTCGATGTGAAATGTTGTTATGTGCTTATTGCACTAGAGAGAGGACGTTATTGCGGTGGAAATTTGAACGTTCTTTTTCTTCCTTCTTGTTTGCTTCCGTTTTCGCCTTAGTTTTTAACGATCTTTGAGTTATTCACGGCGAAAGGGATTTCTGAAAATGCACGGTTGGGAATAGTTCGCCGTTTATTTTTTTAGCGGGAGTCCAGATCTCGTAATCAACATTTTTAATATTGCTTAAAATATTATATTATACATAAATAATTTTAGTGGATTAATAGTGGGAATTAATAACGGTTCGTTAAGGATTCCTTTTTAAAGTCGATTTTTTATACGAATGCAAATAATAGTCAAGAACTTTTGACAAATCCCACCTGGAATGTTATAATTCCTCCAATAACATTGTGCAGCATTCGAAATGGGGAGCGAAATCGTATAATAAAAAGTTTTCCAGTTTGCGAATTCTAATTGGAGGGTGTATTCAATCGATTTTCACGGCACAAATAGAACTTCATTGATTTCGGCCGCCACGACATGTACCGGTTTTCCAGTATCGAAATCAATTTAAAATTCCTCCCTGCGAACGCGTATTTACGATTCGCCTACATACGGTTACGTCGGTTCGCAAAAATAATGAACCAACTCTGCGAACAAATTTATGAAACTTTTTTTATGCACCATTTTTATTTCCCATAGGTGTTCGACGTCGAAAACACCGCGAGTGAATATCACGGGATGAATTAATGAGGAATTACGAGGTTGGTTGCTGAGCACGGTCTTTGACGTATTTATAAAAAATATAAAAAAGTAATACAAAAAAATGTTCATTATGACTGAAGCGACCTGGGGTTGCGGATTTTCCGGCTCTCGGCATTAATTACGCGTGGGCGATCGAACCTTAACAATGGCAGTTTCATTCAAGGTGCTTTTTATGGTTTCGTTATTATCAACGAACAGTTTTCGATATTTTATAATTAATGGAGGCAAGGGACCACCGGGAAATCACTTGAAATTGCTTGATTCCGGTGTAAACTATTTCGCAACGTGACTCACTTTAATGGGCCTTTGCCTTTGCATAAATTTCTAACCACAGTACATACCTGAAACAGAAAAAAAGACTTCATTAGGGACGAGAATAAATTTAGTTACTAATTTAAATGAAATAAGTATTATTATTGCAAACAAATTTGTTGCGTTTAATTTTTATATGCATAATTTGCATGTCAAGTAGTTACTGAATATTAGTTTTTGACAATAAATAGAAATACAGTTTAATTTATGACCAAACCAGTTTCGTTGAATTTAATTTTGTTTGTGCAATTATGAGTTGATTAGATTTAAAACGATTCTGTTATAGGAACTACATAGATTCTTCGCTAAAACGGGTACGGGTCAAAAAACCGACAAATCAAAAAGCCGACAGGTCAAAAAACCGACAGTCGAAAACCCGGCAGTCACAAAACCGACAGTTGAAAAGCCTACAGTCAAAAAGCCGTAAACACATCGACATGCGAACTATCATTTTTTGAAGTGTCGGTTTTTTGACTGTCGGCTTTTCGATTGTAGGTTTTTTGACCTGTCAACTTTTTGAGTTGTTGGTTTTTCGACCCGCACCCACTAAAACTATAACTAGGAGAATCTGTATTTTTCGAAATTTAACATACTGTTCAAATTCATTTACATCAATGGACAAAGTTTCAATTTTAACAACCAAGGCCGGGGAACCGGTTTGAAATAAGATTCGTCTTAAATGCCATAAGCTCGATAAATCTTATTTTAAGCCAAAATATCGTCTAAAAGTGAGTTTTACTCACTGAAAGTAAGACTTTAAGCCAAAACACTGACTGAATTTAAGAAAATTAACGCAATTTTGGGCTTAAATTAACATTTGCTTTTTAAATTCAAGGTCACTGAAAATGTCCCATGTTTCCGGTTTACACTGGATGTTAGTAAATTAATAGTTGAATACTATTTGGTCCAGATTGGTACCCGATATCTATTAAATCGTTCGGTACTTAATGATCGTTTACTGTTTATTAGTTGTTAGTAATCTTCTAGTCGATGGGTTGACACGAAACATTGGCGGATCCCGCTAGTATCGATGAAATTGGCAATTACCTTGGATGGGGCATAAGGCTAGAAGAATGCAGGGCGCGTCTCCGTATCGTCCTCGGCTGCGCGAGCTTTGAAATTTATTTTTAATTAATGTGCAAATGAACACAGCGGCAACCGGCTTATCGTAGACAACACTCGCTCGATAGTGGCCAACCGGGAAAGTTATTTTGCATCTCGCCGCGAGCGCTCTTGCGTCCCGGAAGCGGTGCGTCGATTGCACGACGGCAAAAAGGAGGATTCTTTTATCTAATCGCTCACAGTCCCGGAAGTCGACGATTAATCGAGTCATTTTCGTTCACTTTCGTTCCCGATAGGCTCCAGAGCGGGGGTAGACTGTGCTATTTAGTCCGGGTTATCGCCTATTTTCGCGAGTATAAATCAAAAGTCGCTTACTTTTTCGAGGCGCGCGACTTTTCGACAAATTAAAAATCTAGGATGTGATGAATGGTGACATGTCTCGTCGTGTTTTTCAGGAAACTGATTTATGCAGTGGCTGATCAATTTTCTTAGTTACTGTTGCACGACGATGTATAGTCAAGATATCCCTTTATAGTTGACGCGAATGTAATGGCCTTGCTGATTCTTTTATTTTGTTATGTGGAAGTAATATGGTAAACCGGCGGTTCTTTCTGAGAAATTCATCTCTTCGTGGATGGTTCTTCCGGATACATTATGTATGGGCTGTCTTAGAAAACGTTCAAAAAGTTATTGATAGATTATTGAAAAAGGTACGAAAGAGATGATATAAATTCATCTGGAATTTGAATTTAAGTTTTATACATAAAATTTGGTATTTTTTTAATCGTTATATGCAAAGGTTTATGAACAATTAAAGTTTTTAAAGATATTTATATTTATTTTGTTATTTCTGATCCAGAGCGTGAAATTTTCTCGGCAGCGTCTTATTTATCTAAAATAATGGTTGTACTATGGTAAGTGATAACTCGCTAAAAAGCTACTTTTACCATCATAGATCGTAGTAAAATTTGGTTCTAAAATTTGGATCTATACAAAATGGAAAAATGGTTATATTTACTTAAATTCATTACCTAATTCTGATCAAACCTGTTAATGTTTGTCTGTATGTTATTATTTTCTGTAATTTTTTTTATTTTGGCATACACGTGACCAGCTAATACTTAGTAATGCTGCAATATCACTAATCAAAACTCAATACCGCAAAATGAGTAAATAACTTACAAGGTTGCAGTTTTTGGTTAATGAAATTTCGTATGATTTAGCAACGGTTAATCTTATCTTACACGTAAATCAATTTTTTGAAATTAATGGCGGATATCAATTTATTAATGAGTTTGACATCCCCAAAGAAAAATATTCGACCTGTAAATCCAATTTTCTTTATATTGTCTGCCTTTAAAATACTTCTCTTCTTTCTTAAAAAACAATAAAATAGTAACGTGCAGATCAAGATAAAAATGAATAAAGATAGTTTTAAAATATCAAATGAAGAAAAATAAAATTTAATGGACATTTGTTGCATATTTCTGAATATGGGCCTCTAAATTTTTTTATAATACTCGAAAATTTAAACCAGTCATTGTTATTCATTTTTCGACTGTTATCAGGAAGTTATTTCTCTGATTATTATAATTTTTCAGAAATCAGGTTATAAAAAGATTATATTCAGTGGCATAACTCGTCACTTTTATAATATCACTCTTGTTTAAAATATCAGTATCGGTTACATTGCTATTATCGTTACGTAGTTTTGTCTTTTCCTCAAAAATATTGATAAACCCCGGAAGAGCTTCCTTTGAGTCATCTTCTTACATCAGTTTCTGAATGACGCATTTTGAGGTCATGATATCTGACTATGAATAGTCGACATGATGCTGTAAGCATTTTTTTTGTTAGTAAATTAGTCACCTACTAATTAGGTACGGAATTAGGTTTAATTTTAACTTTTTAGATAATGTAGAGACTTATTAAGATATTTTGAACTCTTGGTAAAAATGAGGAAATTGCGTAAGGTTATCTTATTTAAAAGTGTTCAGGATAATGACTTATACGTAAGTTTTAATCGATTTTTATGATATAATCGAGGTTATCTTCAAGTTGTGTGCAGATCTTGAAAACCAACCTTACCAATATGAGGATTTTTTTGTCGAAAAACGATACATCACTGATAGACCAATGCAGTTGCGAGGATCAGACTCATAGTCCACATAACTATACTAATCCTGATTCTTCACTTCTGAGGGTAGGGAGAAAAACTGACTACAGTTTTGTTTCTCATAACTATCTCTGTTTTATCAGTGTTTAATTTAATATGTACAGTTTGACTTTGACTTGGGGGAAACGACTTGCTGTTTCAGGGACTTGTATAATAAAAACTAGACATTAACCCTTTAACGTCAAGAATGCACGTTTCCCATGTACAACTTCCACCGCATATTTCAAACTGAAAATAATAGACCGACCGTTCGGAATGCACCTTATTTACTATTTTCGAGGGTGCTCTTTCGAATGATGACTTCAAAATTTCAACATTCAAAATGGCTGACAAAAGATGTTGTCCGTGGTGTTGCTAGGTTCAGTTTAAAATTTTGTTGAAATTTAAAAAAAATATCTTGGCATAAACCGCCATTTTGGATATTTCAAGATGAAATAAAAACGCCTACTTGCATATTCTTTAAGCTCAAACATTTTGTGCACTTTTTATGCACTTTTCCGGCCAAATAAATGGCGGCATCGACATGAAAAATGACATTTAAAACAAAATGACCCTCCAAAATGTGTTTTTTCACATAGTGTTGCCAAAAGGTAAATACTCAATTTTTTCAAATTTTGAAGTAACCACTCGAAAGAGCACCCTCGAAAATAGTAAATAATGCTCATTTCGAACTGCCTGCATAATATATTATTTTCAGTTTGAAATATGCGGAGGAAGTTGTACACGGGAAACGTGCATTCTTGATGTTAAAGGGTTAAATAAGTAGGATTCAGAAAATTCTTTTAAAAAATGTTTTTTACTGCAATTGCTTTAGTTACCTCCGTTTAGATTTTATTAACAGTGTCAGAACGACATAATAGTTGTTTTTAGGACATATATTGCATATCAAGGAACAAATCCTTCGTTGTACGAAATTTGAAAGAGGTTTCTGAGTTTGTATATAATTCAATTACGATACAGTACATCCTGTACATCAGGAATACCGAAAAAGATGAATTCAAATAGACTTAACTGTATAATACCCACTATTAAAATCGCCATAACTAATATTTTGTTTTTAAATAAATGACTCAGGCACATTATCTGCAGATATTCCCTTCGAATGTAAAATGTTTATTTTTTGTTCAATACAAAGAAAGTAGGATCTAAAAAAAGGATCTGATATAAAGTTGCAAAATTGCGACACATATATATGTGAACATATTTTTTATATGTAAATTGTACAATAATGAAAGATATATATAGATATGGATAATATCTTTTTGAATATTTGGAAGTGTTACAATAATGACAAAATTGTATACTCCAAGATAAATGTATTAAATTCTACACAAAAAGCAAAAATATATGTTTCTTGGCTATTAGCATTATAACAAATTAAAAATAATACGCATTAACCGCAAATAACATATTTATTGAACACAACTCTTCATAAATTAATTTTAAAGAAAAATCATAATAAACACAAAATTTTGCATTTCGTTAGTTTCCAAATTCGTAATAATTGAAATGATCAAAATATGAATGTATTTCATGTCTTAATCTGCACTTCGAAGATTTATTAAGAGATATTGCAAATTCCCACGGGACATTCAACTTACAGCATAAATTTCAACGACGATTTTGAATTGTTTTCATATTTTGGAGTTAATAATGCGTTTCACTACCATGTGATTTTCGCGTTTTTCTAAATATATAATCAGATACATTTAATCATGACACAAAAACACGTGTTGTACGAATATTCCATAGCGATTAACATACAGCTAAAGTAACGGCACGTGCTAAACTTGCTGATCGTACATGTAGATTGTCGATGTGCGTGGCGCATTAAATCAACCATTGCCGGCTGATTAAGAGAGTCTTAACGTAGCATTTTACATTGGCATTTTAGGTTAAAATTACTCTCACCCATTATTCATTACTTCGACTGCAAATAAAGTAATTTCATAAGCAACAGATAATTATGACACGGGAAACTATACGTGTATAAAATGCATTTGAGACGTATATAAATGGGAAGCTTTATTCTATGTTTACATTCGTTGCACGTGTATCGTAAAACCCAGTTTATACACATTTAAATTCATTCTTGCATGGTGTATTAGTTGAATCTCTGTGTTTTGTGCCATTGGATATGGTGTGAATTTCTGATGGCCTTTAAGTGTGATGACTTCATTCTTAAAACCCGTACACAATATTTCTCATAAAGTGTGATTAAATAATTTATATTATTGGTTGAGTAAAATTGTAAATATCATAATTAACCCGAAATAATATAGGTAAATAACACGTAATGCAACTCTTCATTCATCTACATTCAAAATAAAAATTTAGTTTTTTTATAGTGTTCAATGCGTTCGACATTTTTTAATGGGTATTTAGTAATTACACTAAAATTATTATCGGATTATTAACTTTATACAGTGTAATGTTTAGTGTTTAATGTTCTAGCCATATTCAAGATTTATGTATACTCTTCATTGTGACCTACAAAAATCATGTACAATGTTCATGTCCAATGTCCGCGTTCAATGTCATGTTGATGTTTATTGTTCGTTGTTATCTTTGTGTACCTGTTTTTAGTTATTTTTTTCGTATAGTCATTAATTAATGTTGAGTAATAAGGTTAAAAAATGTCGCTCAATCTTTTCAATGTTGATGTTCCTATTAAAATATTTATGTTCATCATTTGTATACTTCTCGTAAGTATGTTCAAGATAAAATGTTCATTGTTTACGTTTGATTGATGTTCAGCCATCAATGTTTGCGTTGAATAACGTTGAAAAAATTGCGTGATGTATTGAAGCACGCAATTAATAATTCCCATGAAATAATGAATAATAGTTGCTGTTAATGTTCAATGTTTTTTTAGGTTGTTTACATCGTGTTTATGCGTAATAACTTGCACACTAGATATATTTATTATTCATTCTAACGGGTTGTTATTAATTGTTAACTTTGCTATTGAATTTTATCACAAATATGATCATTTTTCACTTAATTTTCTTAAGATAATAATTATTCATCATGTTCATGATGACATAGTTGTTATAGCAGAATAAAAAAATACATGCTGCAAATGTTTAATGTTCTTTTATTTTTGTTCGCTTCATGATTGTGTATAATGCTCTTGTTAGTATACAATGTTCGCGTATACATTTATGTATATTCGACAATTTACTTTTTATGAACGATATTTAATGTTCAGTGTTCAATGTTCATACTGTGTTTTCATATTTATTGTTACTTCTTATATCTTGTTTTATATACACTACTACATCTACGTTCATGTTCAATGTTCTTGTTTAATGCTTCTGGGCGATGTTCTAATTCAGTGTTGATGTTCATTTTAGAACAAACATTATATCAGATTATAAACAACATTATTACAAAACAAGGGCTAATATTCGTTGTTAATGTTTAATGTCTTTGAAGGTTTGTCCGTCTATATGTTTATTTTGAATGTTGTTTATCATATTTCCTGTTATGGAAACATTAACATTTTTATTAAGTGAACATTACGACAATTGTTCTATGACTTACAGATGATGTTCTCTGTACCATCGAAAGTCCAGATTCATTCAATGTTCATTGTTCACATATTTCTTGTACGTATATTATAGATTTATATATGTCAATTTTGGTTACGTTTTTTATTAAAGGTTAGTATTATTTATTAGAATTTAAGGTTTTCTATATCAGTTCCAATGCATAATAAAAATGGTTTAATGTTTTACGTTCGATGTTCAATGCTAATGTTAGTTTTGCAACCAAACTTATTATTGATTTTTAAGCATGATGACATTGTTCAAGTTGCATTGATGTTTATGTATTATCGTTTATAATTTCGTTACTTTCTTATTAAATATTAGCGTATTTCATCCTTTCTATTTTAATTTCAATACATGGAAACAAATATTTGATGTTTTGCGATCGGTGTTCATTGCGATGTCAGGTTTGTCATTAAGATTTGTTATCGATTTTCAAGCGTGTCGATATTGTTCAAGTTTCACTGAACAAACATCAACATTAAACATGTATGATCAGTAACACTTAAACATCAGTGCAATACATTATAATTAATGTCAAGTTCCTATTTGATGTGTACGATTCAGAAATGACACCTGGATTAGAACTTCGTGCTCGATCGGTTGAATACTATGACCAACTTTTAATTATGATCTTTTTCCCAAGACATTGATACTGTTGTACTTCAAAGTTCCGCTGAAGTTCCACAATACAACGTTGACTTACTTCACGAAACACATTGCATCCGCATCTTTCCAGCGCGAAAATCGAAAGAAAGTGCGCCGGGTAGAAAATATCGAGACAATAGTACGAAATGAAGATTGTTTGAAGCGTCCAATTAATTCGTGGACGAATACAAATGGCGGCGAATATGAATGCAATAACGGCCGATAGAAACGATATTTTATAAATGAGAAATCGTGACTCTTGACTTTTGGTCTCAACTGCGATATTCTCTCACGACAGCCGGGACGAATAATTCTGTCACGCGGGTACAGAAAGAGGGATCGCGAGTGAGAAGGAGGAAAAAGGGGATTTACTGCCTCGCTTCTATCAGCGCACGTTCCACCACCGCACCGGTCGCCCGTTAGAAAGAGAGAAATTCCACCGAGCCAAGTTTATGCCCCGCGTTTTCAATCGGTAATATTTCGCGTCGAGCCTAATTGGTCCGTGACTCAGAATCTGAATAATGGAAGCCGGACGTTTCGCCGAGATACGCAACTATGATTGCGAGCCTTTTACAACCTTATCGAAAAGAAAACGCTGCACTCTCGAAACGGCATTGAATAATTAGAATACCGAGCGACAAGAGAGACTTTTCGTGCCAAGTCCCCATGGAATTTCTCGCACACCCGTATCCAGCGTGCTCCTTAAATGACTCGCTGTCCTATCGAAAATATCTTTGCAACCCCTCACTCTAGGCAATGTTTGTTGTAAAATTTTGATTTCGAGTGGTACTCTACAGTGTTTCTCTTAAACCATGTAGTAATTGCCCCACATTCAATGTTTAATGTTCATTTTATGTTCAATGATCATTTTTAAGGTTAATGTTTATCTTTGGAATTAAATGATCTCTAATGTTTGTGTTTAATGTTCAAGTTGACAGATAATGTTTATCTTTGATGTTTAATATTCATGTTCATGTTCACTGTTCATATTGAATATCCATATTCAGAATGCATATTCCATGTCCATGTTCAATGTTCGTGTTCATTGCTCAGTCTTTATATCCATGTTCAAGTTTACGTGTTCAATAATGCGATCATTTACAATGTTTATCTTTTATAGTCAGGATTCATGGTCAACGATCATGTGCAGTATTAGTGTTCAATGTTCTACGGAACGTTGATGTTTGTTTACATTAGACTTCTTTGGTAAGTATATATGTTCAAGATTCATATTTATGTTTTATATTACTGTTCAGTAGTCATTTACTCTCAGTGCTCAGAAAGCCACTGTTTATATTTGATAGGCATGGTTGGTATATAAGATGTTCATGTTCAGACCACTTAATCAATGTTGTTTATACTTTGATGCGAAAGCATCCAATAAATTTTTCGACCGCTTGAAAATATAAATTTAATATTTTAATAGTCTTGGTATATGTCGGTCAACTTACTAAACAAAATTAAGTTAAATTGATTTTAAGTGTCTACTCGGTTTTCGATGGAAAACACATTTGACATATTAAATGTAAGAAGCCGGGATTTGTGTAATTATCGCCGACAAAATCTCTGTTTAAAACGGGCTGTATAAGTACGTATAAAATAATTAATATTCATGGATTTTGTTTCCCTCTAGCGATAATCAATTGAACTAATGTCTATTGTAAATATTTTGCGTTTCGTCCCGAGATATAATATTAAAATATTTACAATAGACATTAGTTCAATTGATTATCGCTAGAGGGAAACAAAATCCATGAATATTAATTATTTTATACGTACTTATACAGCCCGTTTTAAACAGAGATTTTGTCGGCGATAATTACACAAATCCCGGCTTCTTACATTTAATATGTCAAATGTGTTTTCCATCGAAAACCGAGTAGACACTTAAAATCAATTTAACTTAATTTTGTTTAGTAAGTTGACCGACATATACCAAGACTATTAAAATATTAAATTTATATTTTCAAGCGGTCGAAAAATTTATTGGATGCTTTCGCATCAAAGTATTAATTTTATATTTTGGGAATATTACGGATATGCGTACTGTGTAACGACATCCCGTTACCATAATAATTACGCATATTTGCTTACAATAATTCTAAACATTTCCTTCATTGTTTAGTTTTATTTAAAGTTCAAATTATTTACAAAACCATTTTTGCGTCTAAGGCAGAGATTCTCGTGTTAGCCTTACTGAAGAGTCCATCACGAGATCTCGGGACGAAACGCAAAATATTTACAATAGACATTAGTTCAATTGATCATCGCTAGAGGGAAACAAAATCCATGAATATTAATTATTTTATACGTACTTATACAGCCCGTTTTAAACAGAGATTTTGTCGGCGATAATTACACAAATCCCGGCTTCTTGCATTTAATATGTCAAATGTGTTTTCCATCGAAAACCGAGTAGACACTTAAAATCAATTTAACTTAATTTTGTTTAGTAAGTTGACCGACATATACCAAGACTATTAATATATTAAAAATGTTGTTTATGTTCAATGTCAATGTACACTGATCAATTTCAAGTCTATGTGATTTGATCATATTAAATGTTCATTCCTGACTTTCACCCTTATGCTTAATTTTTTCTTAACAATGAGCATCGCGGCTATTCATGTCTATTGTTGATGTTAAATGTTCAGGCACAATATTAATGTTCATATTGATATTTCTTATTCCACGTCCATTCATCTTTAATGTTCATTCTCTATGTTTACGTATTTAGATGCATGGTTATATTCAATACCCATGATCTCTGTAATCTTATACTCTTCATGTTCAATGTCCATTCTGTCATATTCCTTAAGCACGGTCAAAGATCATGAGTAATATTTCCATTGAGTGCTCACGTTGGGTGAGCATATTCCATGCTCATATTTAATAGCTATCTTTACTTATATTCAATGTTTCTGTCAATTATATATATATATTCGAGATTCCTGTTTATGTTCAATATTAATGTTCAGGGTTCATTAAAAACACTTACCATCATTCAGTTCATTTTTAAAATTTGTTATACCATTTACATACTATGGCCAAATTCATGTCAACTGTTCAAAATCGTGTTTTATTTCATATTGATGTTCAATGTTCATGTTCGCTCCACACGTGTAATGACCATATTACATATTCAGTGTTAATGTTCATGTTTATTCTTAGTTTTAGCTTTATGTTCAACGGTTCTTCTTATTATTGTTGTTCATGTCTAATGTTCAGTGCAAATGTGCATCGTTCGTATTTGGTAGATATGTTAAACGGTCAGGTTTAATATTCATGTTTACACCTTAAGTCCATGTTCATGTTCATATTTATGTTTTATGTTATAGTTTACTGTACTTTAAATGTTTTTCTTCATTGTTTACGATCATTATTTATATTTCTTATTCATGTTGAATGTATAGCGTGCATATTCACTATGTACTTTTAACTTGTTCAAATTCATTTACTATGTGCATTGTTTATGTCAAATAATCATGTTCAATATCCATGTTTATGAAAAATATCAATGTTCATTGTTCAAACGAAATGTTCACTGCGCACAAGCAATGTTCAAGTTCATAGTTAACTTTTCTTGTGCGGAGGACGTGAATACTCTCTACCCTATATTATTGAATAATCGATGTTAATAAAATATAAATTAACTAATTTATTTTCTTAACCGCTTGCTACTAAAAATTGTCAAAATTCAGATACTTGGTGTTACGTTTCTTTTACTGCGGTTAAGAAAATAAAATACTTAATTTATATTTTATTAATGGAACACATCTACGCACGTGTAACGACATCACGTTACCAATTAATGCGTAGATATTCTATCAATATTTTTAGTATTCCTCCTCTGCTAGAAATATTTAAAATCTCAAAATAAAAACCATCTGCACGTCTAAGACAGGTCGTCTATGGTCTTACTGATGAGTCCACATAGGGGAACCGGGACGAAACGTGCATTTTAGCAATAGGCATATAGTTCTAGATATTATCGCTAGAGGGATGCCGAATCCGATAGTGGTCGAGTCATTAATTTTTCATATATGCAGTTCTGAAGAAATGAAAAGTTCTGCCTGCGATAATGATACACAAACAGGTTATATCAAACTTTTTTTCATAATTAGTGGTTGACATCAACAACCCAATAATTTAAATAAGCTTCCTAATGTTATTTTAATGCAGTAAAAGAACCGTAACCCCAAGTATCTGAATTTTGACAAATCGATGTTAATGTTCAATGTTCCCTATCAAGTTTAATATTCAATGTTTACATCCAATGTTCTTTCGTTTTCTGTTGCCTCGTGTTAAATAATGGCCATATCGAGTAAATGAATCTAGTTATATAATGTTTTTTTGGAATGTTTGATAATGTATATGTATATTTCTTATTCATTGTTTATGTTTATTATTTAAAGCTCAACATTAGTTATTTAATAATAATTATAACTATTTAATATTTTATAATTAATACTTATACATAAATTGAATATTTTTCTCGTTATGTTCACGGTACATATCCATATTAAAAGCCAACCTTCCCAAATCTCCACGATCACTTTCATTATAAACATTAATTCACTGTTTGACAGTGCTGCATGTATTTACACTGAATATTTAACGTTCATGCGTAATTTTATACTCACGATTCCACAACATCAATTTACGCGGGTAGCCATGATGTTTATTTTTGCATTCGCAATTGACGTTCGCGTTTCATATTCATATTCATTACAATTCCATAATATTTTCATTAAACTTCCATAAATGTTGAAATTTATAAACTTTGGAAAGTACGTTAAGGTTTATATTTAAAATCGTTTTCTCGACATATTTGTACTTTCCTCGTACACACTCTTGTCGGACCCTATTCAGGAAACTTGACTTGAACTTCTCGTTATTAGACTTATTACCGGCGGCGCGCACACTCGGCATGTATACATCGGTCGAGTAATTGGCCTTTGCGGTCATAAACTACGAACAACATATCAATTGAGGAAGCGGTGCGGTGCCGCTGGAACAGCTTAATGTATGCAACGAAAATAAATGTATTCTTATCGGGAAAGTTCGGAACGTTGACTTTGAACTCCTTTTCGCGGCCCGGAAAGTTGCGAAGCGTATAATTTTCCAAGCGTTAGTAGGGATTAACTTCGGAGAAGAAAGTACCTACGGGTTTACAATAGCCTTTGAGCGTGCGCACGCGCGCATGGCTTCATGACGACCCCTTTCCCCTCTGCCCCTTTACTTCTTCGCGAACCCGGGGTAAATTACGGTTCTAGAGTTTTGCATTATTAGCGGGAGCTTTTCTCGTTCCTACGCTCCGACGACTTATACGCGTTACTTATGTGGCGGACTTATATCCCCCGGATCGGCAAGAGGCACGCTTAAAATAGGCGCCTCTAGAACTACCCTCATTACGCATAGACGTGGGCAACCAGCGCTTGACGATTTTCTTAAATCGTCCACGAGAAAACATTTTCGAGAACGCGTTTGTGCAAAGACGCAGTGAGTAAGAGATATGCTTCGCATCGTGCTTCCGTGAAATTCGCAACGTCGAGTATCCGGAAAACGGATACAAAGCTTAAAGCTTGCGCGTCTGCTGTTTGTTTTGATTTATTTATCGAGGTTTTAGCATCTGTGTTCAACTGCTATGTTCATGTACTTGTTGAAGCACATTGTTTATGTTTACTAGTTACTCTTGATGTTTGTATTTCAATTTCATGATCATTCTTAACTCACGGTTGTTTTCACACAATATTTATGCTACTGATCTACCGAGCCGACTCATGTTCTAGAGCTTTTGTTGATGTTCGTTGTTTATCTTTGTGTTCATTTGTTATTTTTGCTGTTTAGCTTTCGATTTTATGTTTATTCTTCAAGTATTGTCGTTTGATGTCTAACGTGTGATGACTACTAATGTAGACTACAGTGTCTCTCTGTTTTTTAGAGCTGTTGTTTGATTTGACTTACATTTTATGTTGATGTTAATTATGTAGATTTCCATGACTACCCGCATTATAGAGTCGTTGTTATTGAACAGTGTTTGTGCTTGTGTTCATTCATCACGGTTACCGGTTTGTGTTTCAATTTCGGTCCTTAAAACCTGAGTACTTTATTTGATGTTCATTTTATGTTACACTTTAATGTTCGCCGGTTGACGTTGGTACCCATGATCCTATTTGATACTTTAATGGTCCCAAACCATGTATGAATAATTTGAATTTGTGTCCAGTAATCGATAATTTTACGGACGATGATTTACGATCGTATATATTAATACGTTATTTTCACTGTACTTGTGCATTGTGTTAACTTTCGATATGGTTTAAATATTTCGTTATCAACGCTATTAAAAGTGTTGTCAATTTTCATATACTTTTAGAGTACATTTGCATTTAAATTGTTTGCAAGCACAACGTATATGATATAAAATTAATTCGGAGCAAATTAAAATTAATTAATGTAAACACATTTGCTCGAAATGGAATGTATTTTCACAGATATATATATATATATATAATCAGAATGCCTTCGGTAATGTTTTAATCCATGCATGCACACATTTTCTTTACAATAAGTGAATTATGAAAACTTTGCTGAATGTTTTCGTCCCTTTAATACAGTATTATTACTAAATATATCTGATAATGTATTTTTCGTAAGAAAAGGACGTTTTGCAGTATTTATTTATTGAAATTCAAAAATAAATGAAAATATTTACCATTTTCATCCATTTTTGTAATTCTCTTGTATTCTATTAATTTAAGAAAAGGCGAAAGGATGGCGTCTAGGTGGTATACATTTTGTATAGAATTAAATTATAAAGAGATAAGATTCGAATTATGGTATTCACACATTCATCGTTATTTTTGACATTCTCTATTATTGATTAAAATTCATGTACGTAGGTCACATAACGTCATGACAATTTATTTTCATAACAATTCTGTGTACAATGAATAATGCCAAACATTTAGCAAGGCGGTTAAATGCTGCCATTTTAATTTTAGAAAAAATCTGCGACTAAAAACTCAGTAAACTCTCGAATCCGCTCATTTATCTTGTCGGCACTTTCGGGAATCTTCATAAATTTGGCGACTCTGTGACAAACAGTCAACTGCGCCATTATTTACTGTATGCAATGTGTTTTAGCGCTTTATTTATGGTTCATATGAAGATTTATGATCTTACATCTACATATTACTGTTCGACATTGATATTGCCATTGTTTTATGACGCATCGTATCCGACGAACTTTTTTTTGCTGAAAACCTCCCTGATTTTAGTATTTTCCTGTTGTTTGCTTTAATGGACTTGATTCCAGAAAAAAATCTGTTTTGTTTCTACATTCAGAATTCATTGTATCTTTGCGTGGTTGCTATATTTATAATTCGACAACGCACATGGTTAATTTTGATATATTATTAGTCGCGAAAAATGAGCATATATTATGAGCAAATTTAAAATTAATATTCAAACGACATTGAGCCAGGAACTTTTATGAGATTGTTATTGGTCTCCTAACAAAAATGTTCATATTTTTGTTTACTTGTCGAAAATAGCAACTGCTAAGTAGTACCATCTAAATGAGCAATACTAACTAATTAGTCTTTAAGAGTATTATAGATTCGTTTTGAATGTCTCGGTTGCCACAATCAAAATATATCAATAATATCTATTTATTTGGTATATTCTATTTTATGCTTGAAGAATATCAATGAATTTATAATACAGCCTATCTTGTAGGAGACTTTTGAAATATTTTCTTACGATGATTATTTTTATGAATTTGAGTAACTAAAAGGCGAATTTATTAAAAACATTATAAAATCATATCTGATAAAACTAATTATAAAAAAATTGCGTATTACGTATATTTAAATTTAATAAATATAAAAATAAATAGTATTTATAAACGTGAACGTTCTTTGTTCTTCAAATAAAATATTAAAGCTTTCAGTACTTGGGATATGACGAAAATATGAGTATACATTATTTAAATAATAAACATGACAACCAAGAATGACTATCAGTTTCAAATATTTGGCATGAATTAATATTTATTCCTATTCAAAAAAGAAATTCAGTACCGAACTATTATAAACGTGAACCAAACTTTAGTCTGAAGCACAAATAATGAATATCGAAACTGTAGTTAATTTTATCGTTATAATCGTTTGTGCCTCTTTAGTAATTGATTAAACATGTCATAAAAGTTTGTATTACATTATTTATACTCCGGACTTTTTCAGCGGAGTTTCCAACTAGTTAGTAGCTCGGCAACGTACTGTACAATTTACTCGTTAAATATGAATGCGCTTTCTAGAAGTAAGAACGCACTCGGAGATATCTACTTGCGATTTCAGGTAAAACGTAATACGCAGGTGCACTATCAGAATGCACCCGTTTTATTCAATTCTACATTTCGAGATTAAATAATTCGACGTGATGAATTGCATTCCGAGTACAATGCCTGTTTTCTTTTCTTAAAGTAATAATGTAGATTACTTTTTCTAGTTCATATTGTTTTTGTTTGCTTTTTTAATATTGCATGGGTTAGTGGTAAAAACTGATCAAGCTTTGAATAAATTTAAATTATTTGTAGAATGGACAAATTTGATGAATTAGTTGTACAAAATATTTGTAATTGTGGTAAAGGCCACCCATTTAATGTTGTTGTCAAAATTGAGAATAATTAAAAATGATGATAGAAATGACCTAATAATTTTATTTTATTTCATCCATATAAATATGATCTAAATGCAGGCAGTGTTTGTTAAATGAAAAATGTTAAAATATTTCAACGCTAACAGGTTATGTTTCGAACTCTGCATGTGATATTGATTTATAAACTTGCGGCAAAATATTTAGGTTAATTACATTGCTGTACTAAATATTAAAATAATTGTTCACTGTATCGGTTAAAATTTAATGGTGCTTTATAATATGAAGTACGATTGAGTAAAAGCACTTAGTTAAATTGCAATAAAAATATCATTTCAAACGGCATTGTAAAGGAGCAACCTCCTTAAGAATCCCGCAAACAATCAGCAAAATCTCAATTTCCTTTCCAACCGCCAGATTTCCTGCATGCAATTTACTCACGTACCGTATACGTATTTTTTTTTAGTTACGATTCTACTTAGTACTAGCAACCTCGTTACACACTTATGGTAAACGATGTAACGAACTGGTGGTACGTTCGCATTTTGGTTTGTTATTAAATGGAAAAGAAAAATGAAAACCGTTGAATGGTGTTCTTTTTAATGATTAAAGTTAGTTAATTAAATATTTAATGCATTTTATAAGAGAATAACTTATATTTAATATTTTCTGCAATCAAATTTTGAAAATAACAAATTATTTAATAGTAATAAATGTTGATAACAGCTGTAGAAAGTGATAACAACCTTACGAATTCAGTGACCTAATTCGAAGTTCTTTATTACCTGAACCATTATTTTTTATAGGAATATTTTGTAGCTTTGGTTAACCCCTTGACTGCCAATGACGAAGATCTTTGTCATTTTGGACTTTTCCAGACTGCAATAAGAAAGGCAAATCTTTGTCATGATAAAAAGTAGACTAACAAATTCTGGAATTTGTGTAAAATAAAACCAAATCCAGTTGTAGAGTGTCTAAGGTGTACTGAATATGATGGCGTTGTCCATTTTCATAATCGCTGTGTCAAAAAAACATATATAAATCCACAAAGGAGGTAGTTTTCACAATTTTTTCAAAATCTTAGTCAAGAAGTGTGACATTGTGTTCAATAAATTTATGCATAAAAAGTTTGTAAAACCGCTTGAAATTTGTTACGCGGGGTTTTTCGGGGTCGCTAATTACGAATCTGAGGTCAGATTTTGGAAATTCGAAATGGCGGATCCAATATGGCGGACACTTTTTTGAAAAGTCGAACCATTCTGCTTGAAATTTTTTACTCGGGGGTTTTCGAGGTCGCTGATTACAAATCTAATGATATATTTTAAACATTTAATTTGACGGCTACAATATGGCTGAGAAATTTTCCAAAAATTGAACCATTTTGGTTGAAAAATGTTCAAAATCCAACTTCAGCGTATCAATATATATAATAAATATCGAGTGAAATGGTTAGAATTTAGAAAATTTGTCCGTCATTTTGAATGATCAAAATCTGACTTCAGATTCGTAATCAGCGACCCCGAAAACCCCCGAGTAACAAATTTCAAGCGAAATGGTTGGAATTTGGAAAATTTGACTGCCATATTGAATCCGACATTTTGAATTTTCAAAATCTGACTTCATATTCGTATTCAGCATCCTAAAATACCTCTATACACCAAGTTAAAGTAAAATTTAACAAATTTGTTTTTGTATTTTGGGCATTTTTTGTAAAATTCTCGTGGCAGTCAAGGGGTTAAGGCATCTAACTCACTTCACATCTAACTCTCAAGAGTGTTCAATTTGAGTTCAATTGAGTTCCCACGGACTCAATTTTTATCGAAATTGAACGTATGAGGGTTACAACTTGATTTAATTTGGTTAACTATTAAGCAAAGTGAATTAGATCCGAAAAACCGACAAAATTGACCTTTTTTACAATTTATGAGGCTATAGCTTCAAAAATATTCATCACAGGTAAAATATTCTCAGTGTTGAAAAGAGCTTGAAAATAAACCCTCACTCATTGAAATAACTTGAAAGAGAGTCGAATTATTGCAAAAAAAGTAATTTTTTTCCAAACTTCAATGGCTTGTAACTCAAATTCTGAGCTTTAGATCCAATGTTGGTAAAGGCCTATTTTGTTGTTATATCAAGGGGAGTCACCTCCTGAAATATTGCTGGTCAGTTCTTGGACACCCTATATAACCTGCAATCACGTTTACAATGGATGTTTACATATAATGAATTCTAGCTGAGAAGTGGAGTTGAATACAGTAACAATTTTTACACTTGTAACCTAACGTCAAATTTCTCAAATATTACGGACGATGGCGCTGTCTCACGACTCCTAATGTCTCCTACATCTCTACAGTTACTTTTTGGTTTTCTCGTTAGGGTTTACCAAAAAGCATTGTAGCTAAACAACGATAACTCAATATGGACTGTCTCAGGCATAGATTTTTCATTATTGTGTTGCAAAATTCTACTATAAATAAAAAATCAAACTTTGCTGTATTAACATCAATTTGTTCAGTTTTAACTTAGAATAGATAGATCAAAAGAAATCATAGGACAGCTTCCATCGAATTACGTTGATGGTTATACATATTTGGCAAGATGAGAAGATAATCGTGAAGGAAGTTTCTTTTCTGTTGTCGTTGTGAAAAAAATGCTGCTTTTGGTGAAACGTATACATTCTAAACTGACAAAACAAAGATAAAATAAGGTAATCGTATTACAGGCTTCACACGCTTCCCATTTGATGAGAACTCTCTGGAACGACCTCAAAATAAGAAGCGATTACGAACGCGAGAGTCGCGATATTCCATTTGCCAGTAACCGGTGTAATTGCTCCATGATTGTCCCATCCATTTCAAAATTGAAAACATCACTGGTGCCAGCAGCGTTGTAAATCGAGAGTCCACAAATCGTAATTTCCGTGTCAACCGCCGGAATCTTTACCGACGTCCGCCAGTATTTTTTCCTTCAATTATGGCTCCGTTTATCATCCGCAGCCTCCTTAGAACGCGAGTAGATTCTCAGCGAAGCATTGAAATATAATTAGGGAGGTGCGTAGCAGTATAGCTTTAAGACGAGGCGGTTTGCGGTTTTCTCTCGGCTGTGGTGCAGCATCCACCATCTTACCCCGTGCTCTTAAGGCAAAACGTATGCAGCGACGGACTGTTAACCGATACGTTGGTGTGTTTCCATAACGAGCTTCCTATAAGCAAAGAGATACGATATGCCGAGCTTTGTTGCGGTCGCATGGAAAGCAGAGAATGCAAAGATGACCGACGCGCAGTTTCCTAAGGCCGCCTTTTGAGACCCGCCACGAGGTACACAGCCCAACCGACCGTACATTCGCGAAACCTCGCGCCGAGACACTACGAAATTGAATTCCATCACCCAGCCAATTTTACCAAAGCTTGCTCCTGGGAAGGATGGATTCCAATTAAGGGGCGTCTTGAGCAAACCCGATGATAACCTCAAATCCGACCCTAAGGAACTAAATTCCTTGCCTTTCTTTTAAATTTTCGTTTACCTACGAATATCACGAATTTTAAACCTATGGCCAAATAAAGCAACGAATGTTCACATTAATAAAGTATATGTTTTGGAGTTTTTTAGTACTTAAGGTGATCATTATCCAAACCAAAATTTTGTTGAAGGAATCCACAAATTATAAATATATTCATATTATGGCACAGTTCGCAAAAGAATTTATTGTGCTATTATAACAAAGACTTTTTGACTGTCCAAGAAATCATTACGGACAAATCTTTGGAATAAATCGAAGAAATTCTGGTGCCCCTTAAACACCCGACAACTCACAAAACAGACACTTCAAAAACCAGACATTTCAAAAAACAGACATTCAAACACCAGACATTATAAAATGTACATATTCTGAAAATATAACTAATGATTGAATTCTAAAAGTGCTTAATAAATAATCCAGGGGTCAAACTGATTTGACTTTCAAGTGGCCTACACAATTAATCCTTTGGTCAAACATTTTTTACCTTGAAATGACCTTCCAGTGACACCTCAAAGGCGACCCGAGATCATTTTTTTTATGTAGTGCAATGTCGGGTTTTTTAGGTACACCCAGAAATTCAACCAAAATTATTGAAATAACAAAAGTGTTAATAACTAACAAGATTTCATAATGAACACAAATACAAAAAGCAAAATACTTAGTTCAATGCTTCTTGCCCCTTCTTGCTCTAGGGGTTCTGGGAAAAAAAAAGCATTTTCGATAAAAATAACATTCTTGCAATGTGATGTCTACTACACAGATCCCAATTTTTTTCACCAACAGACCCTGATGAATACAAGCTCCGCCATCGACTTGCAAATTACACTGCCGATGTGTACCCTCCCTCCCTCTTATCGCTCGGTTATTGAGCGTCCCGATTTCAGAAAATTTCTAAACAACCCGATGTGGCCCCTAAAGGCGAATTTTCTACCGAGGGACGAACAGAAGAGTACATTCGGTTGCTTGCCAGCGCGAAATACGGCCCGGTTATCTCGCCTCGCTTCGGAATCGGCGGGGCGGCACGCCCCCGGGCAATAGGTTGCATAAATGCAACGGGGGTTCATCCTACCTGGGGTGAAGGGGGTCTGGGGGATGGGGTGAGATGAGGTCGGTGGTGTCGTATATGCACCAGGACGCAGTCACCACTGGCCGCGCGCCGGCAATAGCTATCTCGCCCCGGCTGGCACTTTCTGGCACTCTCGTGCATTGTGCCTGGTTTTGGTGATAATCTCGGGCTGCTGGAACACCCGCCCTTCCGAGCACCAACACCGACTCTCCCGCATGAAAAGGACCCGTGTGGAACTATTCGGACTTCTGTAATTACTGCTGTTCTGACAATGGCAAGTTGGCGCGGTGATTATTCGTCTGTGCAAAAATTGAAATCCGAAGAAACCGCATTTAATCTCCAAATTCCTTTTAACTAAGAATTTAGTCGTCTACATTTCCATTTTACGACTAATAATCCAGTCTGATTAATAATAGATTTAGTTCACTGTATTATTAAATGCCCATTCACTATATTGTGGTTGATTCTACCCTTAAATATCACAGGACAAAATATTATTGGTCAAAATATCACGCCAAAATATTATATTCTAAAATATTATTTGGGCAAAATATTATTTGGGCGTTTTTTAGAAGTTTTCGAGGTCGCTTTTTTTCGATTTTTGAGGTTAGAAAGTATAATAATAAGTCTTTGCACTAGATTTTTAATGTTTTTGTAAAAAAACGTCATTTTTTACGACATTCAACAAATCCAAATTATAATCGGTGGACCCAACAGTTGTACTAAACAGTTGTGGAGGACAAAAATTATTTTATAACATGGTGGATCCAAAACGGCGGTTAAACTGCCGATATTTTAAAATCAAAGAATGCTCATTTTTTCGAATTTGTAAGAAGATAATCAATCTTGGATGCCTCAGTACTAAACAAGTAATAATGAAAGTTTCTTCCTATATTTGCAACATTATTATAATGCACAAGTCAATATAGCAGAAAAAATAAAATAGCTTGATTTAAAACTCGTAGATTTTCACATTTCTGCGTACATAATTACTGCTATTCGTTTATAAATAACCTATCACTGTTTTTGAAAAGGTGCAAAAGGTACAATTTTTCTTATTCACAACTCTTTAGTACAACGCTTGGGTCCACCGATTGCGTGCATTAAATGTCGGTGAAAGCGAAGACTATTTTTAACATTTGAATTTACTGATAAATAAAGGTTTTAAAAAAACTATATTTTTACAACAAAAAAGTGGAAAAGCTTAAAATTCATAAAAAAAAACTACTGAAAATAATGAACAATTTTAGGGGTTATATAACATGGTAAATTATTTAGTTCATTTTATACTAAATTTTATATCGTTTTTTTCCATATAAATTTTTTTTAAAACAAACGAAACAATTTGCCATGTTGTATGACCCCTTAAATTTCTCGTTATTTTCGGTATTTTTTTGTGAATTTTATTGAAAGTCCACTTGAATTTATTACGTAACACGTAAAAAAACGCATGTTAATAAATTGCTGCAAGATGAAAGTACATTTCGAACAATTTAATTTTTTATTTTTTACTGTACGATATATACTATCCGAGTTATGGAGCTTTGAAATTTATGCTGATATGTAGATTATTTTTTAATGTTAAAAAAAGAGGACCATGCTCGCGCGAATCGAAATAACGCGAAACTATCGCGTTTTTCACCGAGTTTTTGGCGATGCCAAAGTAGGGTTCATAAAAATTTAAGCAATATTTGATTCAAATCCGATCAAAAATGTTGGATCTGATTGATATATTGTGTTATTGCGATCAAAAAACCTATGTGATAGCAAATTTTTATGGGCAGTAATATGTTATTATTAATAAATTGACAAAATAATGGGAAAACGAAATGGAATAACTTAGTGCGTTAATTAGAGAAAAATCATAATTTTATGAGAAACTCTGATCATAAAACTGCGGATCACATAACTAAAAGGAATCGTACGACTTTTGCAAATTTTTCGGTTTGAACCATATGAAGTCTTTGGGATTAATATTGTACAATTCACAAATAAGGCTCATTTAAGAACTTATTTGTCAGAACAACAAAACGCGAAGACTATCTGATGAGGTTTTTTTGAAGATATCATTGAGGAAACCACCAGAAAACTTATTTATAAGGCATTTGCTATTTAGGATACCAATATATAAGATACCAATAATAAATTCCCGTCTTTCAAGATATACTAAATACATTTTTTAATACTGTTAACACGAGAAGCTGACAGAATTCGGCAATACCAAGACATTTATTGAATAATTTATTGACAGATAAAGAAATTTCCATGACAACACCAGGGAATATTTATCTGCAAACCCCTCTATATTCTGTCATCCATAGAATTGTTCCTAACATATCTAGATGAATCAACATTCTGTAGCAGCTGTTGTGATTTCAAATACTGTATTCCAATAAACGATTTAACATCGTAAACTGTACCTACGTAAATATCATCAATACGATTATTAGCGGGTTACATCCGCACGTACTCGCACCCCTAATTTGAGTTTGGGATTAACCTTGAATTGTGGCTTTTGGCATGTTAATGGAAGAGATTCTCCACTTGGCTCATTACCACATAGTATCCGTTAATGTAAAGTAAATGCAGTGCATAAATGATATTGGCGAACTGGATGAACTGTTTGATTTGTAGGATTTACATGCGTGACGAATGCGTTATGATAAGGCAAACGTTTGTTGGACGAGATACGGATTTCATCTATACTAGTAAATTGAGGACATGGATCTTAAAAGGGGTCGCGCTCTCAAACGGTCGGAAAAGTATTGTCCACGCGTAACAATGAAATCTAAGGGAGACTTTATTCAATAAATGTTGTTGACTTGAACTCGTCATATCTCCTCAAAAAACTGCATGAAAAATTCTGAAATTTTCAGGGTACATGCACAAGATAGTAGCGAAACAGATAGGTGAAGTTAAGTCAACAAAATATCTACCGAATTATTAATAATAATTAACAAAAGTAGAAGTAAATTTAATGAGCTCGAAAATTCGCTGTTTGCGAGCTATATCGAGAAAAAGTGTGTTACAAAATTTACGTTAGAGAAAACTTCCAGTGGGAAAGTTGTTCGTCAATGTATGACGAAGATTTCTGCCAAGTTTCAAATTTTTTGGAACTAAGATGCGTTAATTATACATTATTATCTAAAAAACGCGTGGGGCGCTGATGCCGGCGATTCTGCACGCTTCATTTCATACACCACATACAAGGAACATACGAGGAACAAAACATTCTGTATAAATTTATGATTAATATTACTTTATTTATAGACTTAATAATATTTTGTTGTATTTTTAATATATGTACAGTACTTTTTCAACGCAGATTATTTATTTCCTTTCAGACATCAAAGGTTTACAGGAATCGCTATGGCTTTTTTTTCCCGTTCTTCTTGAATTATTGTTTTTGTCGCTCATTATAAACAAAATTTACTGATCACGTTATGAAAAATACTTATTATAATATTAAATACAATATTTCATAAGACAAAACAACTTCCCTTCCCTTACGGGACTCGACGTGCATGAACTTGTCGTATAATAGAAGAGGGGGAAAGTTTAAAAATATTACATCTAATATTAATCTAATATAAATTGCTAATTAACTAATAAGTATTAATTTATAATCAATATCAGTCATAAATGTATACAGAATGTTTTGTTCTTCGCATGTTCCTTGTATGTGGTGTATGAAATGGAGCGTGCAGAATCGTCTGCATCAACGCCCCACGCGTTTTTTAGACAATAACGTATAATTAACGCATTTTAGTTTCAAAAAATTTGAAACTTTGCAGAAATCTTCGTCACACATTGACGAACAACTTTCCCACTGGAAGTTTTCTCTAACGTAAATTTTGTAACACACTTTTTCTCGATATAGCTCGCAAACGGCGAATTTAATTTACTTCTACTTTTGTTAATTATTATTAACAATTCGGTAGATATTTTGTTGACTTAACTTTACCTATCTGTTTCGCTACTATCTTGTGCATGTACCCTGAAAATTTCAGAATTTTTCATGCAGTTTTTGAGGAGATATGACGAGTTCAAGTCAACAACATTTATTGAATAAAGTCTCCCTTAGATTTCATTGTTCCGCGTGGACAATACTTTTCCGCTCGTTTGAGAGCGCGACCCCTTTTAAGATCCATGTCCTCAATTATTTCCTGAGGTAATAATAGAGAGAACTCCCAAAATCTAATTACTTCGTGGTCAGTAAATATTTGTCGTAAATATTTAACATTTTAAAAATAATCCCCTTATTTTGAGTTTTCGAGTCAAGGAATATGGTGGTGCCTCCCTTATTTTATGATATCTCAGTTAGAACATCTACTAATGCGAGAGAGACAACGATGCAAAAAAATTAAAACAGAGAAAGGCAAAGCCTTAACATAAAGGGAAAACTTAAAATCAGAGTTAAAATAAGGGAAGATCTAATGTCTATCTCCATTTCTATAAAAAGAAACAAATGATAACATAATCTACAATGCATTACATTTTAGTTTTAAAGTGGATTTAAAACTCGGATCACTGAACAAATAATTTTATCTATTCAAAGTGTTTCAATAGATCCCGATAGAGAAAATTAAGTAAAGAAGTTAATTCAAGTAAAACCAACTAGCATCTTAGAGTTTATTGCACAGTATCACATTTCTTGATATTCATCATTCTGAATAATAAATAAAGAATTAGGTTAATTTAAATACTATTCATTAATTAAAATTAGTAAAATGAACAACATAAACAGTTATCTTAACTAAAAACTTCTTTTTAAAGCTTTCCTTCGGATTTTTTCATGATAGCCAAATTTTTCAGGTAGATTTTTATTAGTGATAAAAACTTTGGAAATTTTTAGTTGTTATAGATTATTTTTTAGTTGTTCTCTTGCCACTACGAGTGATTCCTAAGCAAAACTAGCAAGTATCCAATAAAATTATGTAAACGAAGATCAATCTCAATTTACGAGACGTAGCCAAAATGTAAATTGTACGTTGTTAACATTCCTAGCTGTAATTTTTATCTGTAGTTTAGTAATTAAATCTAAAGATTACACAATGCATTATAGAAAATTAAATCTTACATGAGTGATTTTATCGTGTTAAGATCCAAATGTACAATTTTGTACAGACTTTGGAAAAACGAATAACTTCATAATTACTGAGCTTATTCATCAATCATTCCGAAATAGTTGATTTATTTTCTTCAATCTAGTCATGTAAAGTTGAAAATAACAATACAAAAATATGAATTTTTATAAAAAATTATATTTCTATGAGAATTTATGGATCAGAATTACAGAATAATGCCGTTTACTTATATAATTAAACAACTAGATATGTTCATAAAATGTTCAGAACAAAAATTATTAAAAAACGTGGATATTTTCGATAGAGGAGCAGGTACGATTTCAATGTAAAATGATGTTTCAACCGTTATCAACACTGAAAACATCCCTCCTGCCAGTTTTTTTTTGTAACTTTTGTCTAACCCATCATGGCTTCCTTGCTCTCCGTAAACTGTGTACAAAAGCAAAAAATCGAACTTCTCCCAGTGTAATACCAAAAATTACTATCGTGAATAAAAGTACAATTTTACGCACTAGTAGCACAAGGTGCTATTAAATTACAAATTTTTATTGACATACGTGTACCTACGTACAAATTCAAGTAACTGATTTGAAGTAGTTTGTTTTTTATTTGTTCAGGCGTTTTTCCCCTCTATGTGTAGTTACAAAAAAGTTATTTTGATTTTTAAATTATACAAATTCAACATATTACCTATCATGTAGAAATCAAATTTTCCCAAAAACGCTTATAAACCTTACGGAATGTGAAGGTGCTCTTACCTGTAACAAAAAGAAAACATTTATTTAGCATGTTTATTGTATAAGTACAAAACATTTTCATATTTTATTTTTAAAAATATGAAATATTTCAGTAGATTTGTTTGGACTTAAGTAATAAATGTCGTTAATTTAGAAATGTATTGAAGTATATTTGTCGTGACTTTAAACCTCTACACTCACTTTACAGAGAATTAATAATTTAGTGTCAAAAATTTGCAGAAGATAACTATCGACAGTAGTTGCTTGAATTCATATAACGTATCAATCAATACTACAATTACGCAGTTCAAGCTCAGTTTAGATAGAGCACTCTAAAAACGACTAATGATAATGTGTCGCAATTACACCAATTTATTATTTGAGTTTTCAATTATACTGATTTGTAATGTATACGGCTGTTGTATATGCTGCCAGAAATACCTACGGAGGATAATAGGATATTACATCGCATTACTTTCCAAACGTAATAATATTACCGCTAACGAGGTTATCGCAAACACGCGAAGTTCGTCCTGCTTTTAGATTGACGTTAAAATGAATAATATCGATACGTGTTTTCTCAATAACACGTTACTATTGATTTAAATGTCAAAAAATATAACATTTTCTGTTATTGGTGAATATACATCAGTATATTTTATATAAATTTCCAGTAATAATTATTAACAGTTTTAAAATGTCTGGCTAATTATTGATAAATTAGTATATATTTTTAGTTGCCTGCCAAATATGCCATTCTTTGCTAATTGTCTATAATTTATTGTACGTATGTTTTAGGAGTTTAATTAAAATATGCACATTGAAAATATTTTCATAATATACAATATCACATTCCAGAACTTTACATAAAATTTTGGAATTCGTGGCTTAAATTTAAAAATGCTCAATTTCCTAGTAATTACCCGAGATGCATTATTCAAACTATCCAAGGTACTCAAGAAAGAGTATTTATTCATTTTTTAATATCCTCCAACTTCTTTAATACAAAAATTAACTACAAATAACTAGAAAATGTTTATCAAATATTTACGTTGCATAAAACATTTATAGTTTTTAAAAACTCCTGATACCATTTTTAATAAATTTTTAATCATTCTATTAAAGAAAGTAAATTGTAAATTATTAAGGAATCATTTTAATTTTGTAACGAAAAGTTTCTATTTTTTTCCAAAAAATTTACGAAAAAATTTGATCTTAACGCGGGTAAAAGCTTTTACATCACAAAAGCGATCACCCGATTCCCTCGTGATAGTTTCGTCGTACCTTTGTCACGTTGTCCAGATGTGGGCGTAAAAGTTTATTTTACGCCCTTGTAATAAACAGTTATTTTTGTATCAAGGGCGTAAAATGGAGTTTTACACCTCGACAATAGAACCCGAGAGACGGCAAAGTTATTCGAGGTTCATGAGGGTGAAAATTCTACGCCTTAGATTCAAACATTGTTTTTTGGTGTATAAAAAATAATAATTTCGTTTTTGAAACCAAGTAATAAATAAATTAACAAAAATATCAGAAATAAAGTTTATAAAATGACTAAAACAGGAAACCTTATGTTTCATTATGCTCAAGAAATGGTTTAGATAGTTGAATATAAAATTTTGTTATCTCAAACTTTTTAGTGTTCTTAACTTAACCTATCTGGTTGGTTGTGGTAAAGTTGGGTCGCTGCAACCGAATCCAGTATTTGTGGTAATGTTAGGTTGATGCAATCGGTACTGTTCATACCAACTGGTCGATCGAAATATCAGCTCAAATATAATTTTCTATTTAATATTGTCCATTGAATGAATTAATGTGTATCTTCGATTTAGAATTACAATACTATAAGAATTGGTACGAAACGATACTCTGGGCTACTGTTCAACAATACCATGAAGGACTGTAGATTTGAAGACTCTTTCAACCGAGCTCTTCCTCGATCCAAACTAAATCGTTTTGGGCAGAAAATTAAATTTATTTCTTTTCGTGTCATTTAAATTATAAAAATGTCATCAACAATATTTTTTTAAATCTCATTTATCGTAAAATCAATTGAATTAGGAACTTTGACATAAATAACAGAAAAGTAAATAAAATCCATCAAAGTCACATCGTCCACGTGCCTTGAAGGGAATGTATTTTATGGTCTTGTATAAATAATCTGTATGTATTTCATGGTATGTATATAATAAATCAATGTTGCAATTTTTAACGCTGCCAAATTCAAGTGCCCTTACATGAAATATTTCACTCTGCAGCTTTAAATTCGCTGAATATTCAGGGTTTTCGAAGCTTTTTTCCCGCATTTACTTACAACCGAGGCTACACCGCACGATTTGCGACGTCGACGCTTGCCGCTTAAGATCAAAAGCGCGGTGCCCGATGCAGTTTCGACTTTTGACGTTACGTGAATTATGAAAATAAAAAACGAAAAGCTCCCGCGCAGACGCAGAAAGAAGAAACCGGGAAAAATGACGAGAGACAACGAAGTAGGTGACTATTAATAGAGGCGCCGGCGCGAAAACAGGATTACAAAGTCGAGAGTAAGAAGCTCTTTGAGCTTTTACAGCTTTCCGTTTTACAGCAGCCGTTAAGGGTTATGTGTTTTTATGCCGTATTTCATTTCGCTAATGGGCAGTATATTTAAACTGCCGGTTCGTGCCTAATGTTTTTCTGAATGTACTCTATTTATTTTTCATTTTTTGATTTTGTATATTTTTAGGAAAATTTCTCATGAAACCATTTTGTTTCTTCAATGTCGGCATGTTTGTTCGAACAAAGTGAAATGTTCATACGTTTACAGTTGTGTTATATTTTCCAAAGAGTGACGTTAACGCAAAAAATGTCAATGTTATTCATAATTAGATTTTTCTAGAGCTTTCTGCTGGCACGTCGCATATCCGAGATGACGAACATGGAAACAGCGCGGGAAGTATCCGCTGATTATTTTCCACTTCGATACCGACTAATTACGAGACGGAAATTAGATTATCGTGTCGCAACGCCCACGCCCCGCAGGAGATTGGCCGGAAGTGACGGTTACTGACCGGATCCCGAGAGAAGGAGCTTTTGGCGTTGACCTAACTTCATTGAAACTTAGGTGTCGTTGGAAAATCTCGAGGAAACTCCATTTCGAAGCTGAGCCGATAATTGAGAACCGACCTGACGCAATAAACCACGTCGTTTGTGTAAATTAATCGATTGACTCGAAAACTATTCGTTTGTATGACGTTATTCAATAAAAAGAAACAAATCAATGGAAGGAAGATATTTTAAGTGCTTATAAAACTTTCTTTTTCCCAATTTTTCATTTATATTCTTCACATAAAATGCTTTTGTTTGTTTTTCCCAAAAAATATCTTTAAAAATAACTCTGCATGCTTTCATAATATTATTGTATGTATTGTAATAATTGTTCGGTTGGAAAGAAAGTATGGTACTACTGAAGAATCTATTCAATGTTAGAAATTTTAGTAACCTTGATTATTATACACATGTAAATAACTTTTGTTCAAATTTTTAAGGCTTTTGTTGTAAATTGATATAAAAATGGCATAAGTGACATTTCGTGAGACGATACAAGTGTCCCTTATCTCTCATCGCAAACTGAATGAGCTGCAGGATACATAACCTAAAAATGTATTTACAATGTGAATGTCTTAATATAAACGTTCATTGAACAATTCTGGGGAAATTGATTTACGGTTCAAAAAAAAAAATTTGTACCGACAGAACAATTACAATTATTTTATTGTGCAATAAAACCAAATTCTGAAAGCAATTACTAATTTTTTTAAAAAGAAATTTAGCATGCACATCTAAATAAAAGTAGATTTTCAGGTCCCGATAAATCAAATTTATTAATAAATACGAGCGAAACCATGCAGTATTGGCATACAAATCGAGACGCATTCAATTACAATTACTTAGGAATAATGTAGGATATCGGTAAAGTATAAGTAATGGACACATCTTCTTTGCGTTATTCAAAGTATATTTAAAGCAATGTCATGTGATGCAATTTAGTTGACGACGTATTTTGAAATTAGCGACCAAAACGTCGGTCGTTTCCTGCGCGTCGATTAGACTCTGTCGTTTTTACGATACGAAATTACAATAAATAAATTCACCAGTTCACTAGTCATTTATTACATATTTCTTGCTCAAATGATCACACCAATACTACAATAATTACATAAATTTAAATTCATGTAGAAAGAAAGTCAAGAATTTCGTGTAATTTGGTCCAATTTGAACAGTTAATTATGAATTTATTCTTCAGCGAACTAATTTTTCAACCATAGTGCAGACCGGAATATTAAATTTCGAGTGAAATTTTCGTTAATATACAGTTAATATCTCATTTTCAGTAATAATTCAACGTTAATCAAATTATTTAATAAACCACAAGCGTTTTCTTGTTACCTGATTTAATCACGATGAATATAAAATTTAGTGGATCCAATATTTGAAATATATATCACGGAAGAGCATGTACATATTCAATAACCCTACAAAGTTGATATTTTGTGCTCAGAGTATGAGAAATTATTATTTCCTTCCTTTGTGAAATTGTTGTAGTCTACATGAGTTTAGTATTTTATAGTTGGCGAAATATTATTTTCGATTATTTTTCCTGAACAATAATTTATTCATTTTTTAACAAAAATTGATTTAATATTTATTAAAATCAAGACAATGTTTTAGCAGCTAACGATAGTCATTTATCATTGCATAACAAACAATAAAAGTTCAGCAGAGCAACAATATTCAATCATGATAGTTACATCTTAGTTTCAGCAATGCTCATGAGAAAACTTTGGTGATAATAATTGAAAATTGTTTTTAAAAGTACTTCCCTTCGATCAGAAATTTGGAATGACAACATTTTCATCACCCAGTCACCAATACCCTCCATCCCAGTTTGAATCATAGAATTCAGGAAATAAATACTGTTTTTTAGGTAGAAAATCGCTAAATAAATAAAATAATCACAGTGTTTTGAAAATCATTCATAGGGAAGACTTTCATCGGCAGTTGTCACATCCAGAATCGGTACATATAATTAGGGTTACAATTGATCCTAGTATAAAAGTTTATACTATTTACATATCTTTTTTCTTTAAATAAACATATAAATATAAACAAAACCAAAATACTACGCATAACAAAGGTTGAAATATTTCTTTAAATCAAAAGATTTTAAATGCAGGAAAGAAACCAATACTAGAATTGGAGTAGTAATCCAGAGCGGAAATCAATCTTGAAATTTCACATCTTAAACGATCTTTCGTCATGTAAACATCTTAATGAATGTTCGTCATTAACCTTCAAAAATTAAAAGTTATCAGATGATTAAAAAATAACCTCATCAGAGCATCGGTCGTTAATTATGAAAAGTGGAAGTGTCGAACTTCTTTAAAATCATACTAAACATTGAAAAGGTTATTGAAACAATCAACCGTTAATTAATCATTAAAATAAAAGACTTTTGTCGTTCGGCCGTCGAGACTCTTCTCGGATTTTCGTGTCCGTCGACGGCGGCTTATCGGGAGTGGATCGGGTCGCTAAGTACCGGCGGTAATTAAGAGCGAGTATGGCGAAGAACAAAGACTCCTTGTAGACGAGACGCAGTTTCCCCGTCTTCCAGATTAATAGCCGGGTAGTCGGCGGAAGATCGATCGTCGTTGCCCGACTCTGATATCGGGGATGATTGATGACAAGATTGATAAAAGCGATCGCTACGTATACCCCCTTCGACTACTGGAAGATCTTTTCGTGCATATATCCGAAAAAAATAGATACTTAACGAGAGGATCGTCTTGTCTATCCACGATCTTTCATAAACTAATGGCACAGTTTTTAAAATATATTAAAACTCGAGATATTGATTAAGATACAAATTAAAACCATATAAATAACATTTCAACGTCAATTTAAGTTGGAGTTTTTACAAAACAGCATTTCAAGAGAACTACCTTCCGTTTTAATTTCTTGTCAAGGTTGGGGATGGTAAAATAACGCAATATATTTTTCAAAAAGAAAAATGCGGATGATAAAAAAGGCAGTGGCGACGGAAGAAGTCGCGGCACAATGAAAGGAGCAACGGCCTGGAAAAAGAGAAACGTGGTCAAATCCATCCTGAAACCGGGCTTGCCGTTGGCTCCTATAATTGAACAGACATAAGTACTCTTTTTATATCATCGCTGCGAAATGATAGAGAGGATTATGGGTATCCCTTGGGAACTCCGACCAAGGTAAGACGGAGCTTGAAGGCGAAACAGTTAGAAGAAGACGCTTTTCCAAGTTGCGCAGCCGATCTCTTTCTCCCATTTCTCCTTTCGTTCATCTAGTCTTCCTCATTTCTCTCTTTTCCCGGTTTCCAGTTTTCTGCAGAGACACGGTTTGTTCATATTACCTATGCTAATGATTCTCTACTTTTTTCTCTTTCCACTATGTTCCTTTGCTAAATTACAAAAAATAAATGACAGAAATGAATAAAAACGTTTTCAATTTTCTGCCGTAATGAGGATTCATCGTAATCATTGAATCCATGTCAGGTCATGATAATATGAAGAATCTCATAAATTAAATTATTAAAAAATACTGCAGTGTCCTTTATTCGAATTCATTACATCATTTATTCTCCACGATTTTCCTCTAGATATTGTTCTTAACGATAAAAAGCGTATGGAGGAATTATAATCTAGGTCACGTATATTAAAAGATGAGAGTACCTCTAACCTATTACTGAGGCGATAATAAGACTTCTAAATTTCCATTAAAACACTCTTGTGAAATTCAGAAAAAGTCGATCAGAAGAAGAAAGCCAAATAGACATCATTTTAATAAGAAAACGTTGGTCAGGAGCTGGTTGGAGGAATGAGGTGTGGTAGCGCCGCGAGGGAACGAAGGAAAACTGTTGGTTTTTCCCGCCGGAAATTAAAACCCTTTTTACCGTTGGGACGCGTCCGTGCGGTGGATTTCCTAGCTCGTTTTATAGGGTTTTCACGGAAGTAGCCTGACACACGGACTTCAGTCTTTCATTTCGTTGTTGCGCGCGATCGTCGAACCGAACAATTTGGTCGTTTAATGAAAAATATCGTCCATTGTTGCACAGTACATGCGACGCGAAACAAGGATAATACGAGAAAAATAAGTAGAGAAACTCGATAAGCAATTCGACTGACAGGGTATTCCCGGATCTGAATGCGAAAGCCTGGGATTCGCTGCTTATCGAGGACGAATACACATCCAAATCGATTGGAGAACATCAGACCCTATATTAAAGAATCACATGTTCAATATTTTTTATGATGCATGACCTATCCCTCATAAGTTGAGAAGACTAAAACTACGTTGACTTTCCTGAAAAGTTCTTGAAGAAATTGACTAAATATGTTTATATTTCATCGTGCTGACTTTCTTAGCGTGAGAATCGGATAACCGGCGGACAACATCAGAGCATCGATAGAAATGCCAGCTCGTAACTCGACCGAGGCAATAACGTTCAATCAAACATTCAGCATTTAGCTGCATCCATCATCCAACTGCTTGGCGTGCCGCTTTATTCTATTCGCTTTGGATCGTCAAATCGCTGCGATAGCGGACAAAGTCCCCGCTTCAAGTTCTGCATTCCGATGTTTCTCGTTCGCATTGCCATACATGGTCCGGCAGGCCTCCACTGGTATTACGAGAGACCGCTTCCCATTCCTGCCGGTCGGTCGCCGATTGATAAGGCAATCGTCTCTGCTCCGTTGTCGTCTCTATAATCTCAGCAGCCGAGAGGTGTTCGCGGTCCAATTTCCCGAGTACGTACGCGGTCGAAGGCGAATCGATTTGCAGCATCATGTGCGCAATCATCCACGTTCATCTGCGCTCATCGGTCTCGCGCGTGTTTGGACGCTCCCGTGGTACAGCAGAGTTTCTGTATAGAGGCACGAATGCTCTAAGCAGCACGCGCACGTAAATTCTCATAGCCGTCGAATCCTCGGGCGCTAATCCCGCGTCGGATATACTACGAGCTCTTGGCCAAGGAAATTAATGACAATGCTTTCCGCCAATGGCTCGGCTCGCTCGCATTTATGCACACTTTACTACGTCGTGTACGTACATACGTGTTGGGATCCTTGCGTTTCGTTCTCTGACGCCAAGGTATGTCTGCTTGCCTAGCGATAATAAACGATCGCGGCTTTCTTAGATTGCCCTTACTAGTAGTGGACGAAATTATGGTATAATTATATTTTAATACGGTTACTTAAGATCTCAGAAGATATTTGTTAGATGACTGAAGATGAGGGAAGGTGTGTAGAAGCATGGAGGAGCGATTTCTACGTGTGCTGATAACGGTGACTAAATTAAAGAAGTAAACAGGAAATGCGGAAGATATTCGCGGACGTGAGAAATCTCAGCGTATGCTATAAATAGCATCAGAAACTACGAGGAAGTGTACGAAATAAATTTTCTACGTGAGACAATGTGAAGGTGCGTAATGGCAAACCATTAATTATCAATTATGAGTCATAGAAAGGGGTAGAAGTGATATACTCAGTGGCTAATGTTGATTGCTGAAACTATGTTAGTGAAACTTCAAGATTGTGTTTCACATGCGTTGAAAGAAGTGCATAAGCGCAAAAAATAAAGGCAATAAAGAGAGAAATAAAAATTTCTTATGAGAAAAGAAATCCAATGAGCAAAATTCGATGTTTATATCGAGTCGTTAATCAAGTGAGTTGGAGGCTTAAGCGGGCTGAAATAAAAACCTACTTAAAGATGACGTCGAAAGCAGCATGTGCCCAGGATCCATCGGGGGTCCTTCAAATCGGAATTACTCGAAAGCATCGAACGAATGCAATTTGCGTAATTGTCAGGCACAAGAAGTCGTACCAGCGAGAAGGTAAGAACAGAAACGGGATGATGCAAAAGCGACCGAAAGAAACAATTACGAAGGGAACAAAGAAGGAACGTAACGCACCAAGAAAAGTGAAGTTTATGAGAAGTCGTGAATCACGACTGCCTAAAGATCCGAACCGACAGAAATAAATACCTACTTAAAAAAGAAGCAAGGAGTAGCGAAAACGGCCAGTCTGGTAGGTATAACCTGAAAATTGAAACCACGATGCTTCGTTACCCCTACGATGTAAAACGGAGAAGAAATGACGGAGGAAAAGAGTCGACAAGCTATACGACGACCTGCACCAACAATGGCATCGATCCGTTTTCTCTCGCTTGCTCGCGAGTCGACCCCTTAGATCGATACCCTTCCCTACTCCGACAAAAGGTGGTGGGTGTAGGTAAGCACCTTCGTCCATACGTGTGTAATAATATACTTACGCGCATACGGACAGCTATAGATGAGTACGATACTCCGACAACGCCTTCTCTCGACGAAGAAACGACCGTTCGGATAAGCGCGCTCGGAATTGCTTCTCTTTTTGCGCCCTTGCATATTTACGCTAGTGTGCTGGTATCTCACAGCCCTGGAGTGGGTGGATGCGCGTGTGAATGTGCGACTATCGTTTTAGCCTTTTTTCGGCTTCCTTTCTCTTTCTTCCTCGCGGTCAAACCGGATCAAGAACGCTGCGCCGCCTCTTAACCCTCACACGCCCACGACTGTTTCTGCGCCGCTCCGGATTTTAATTTCCTCTCGAGCATCCGATACTGCCTTCCGTGAGAATGGGAGTAGCCTGGCTGAATCATTGCCCAGATCCATATTTTTATTTTCATAAACAAAGATCAAGATTAGCGCATCCGTCGATGTATGACCGATAGGTTTGGATTCCAAGCTCTGGCATGAAGAAGAAAACCTTCAGTACATTCAAGATTAAGCGGTATCAATGCTCCTCATTCTTCTGAAAATCATCAACATAAGAGCGGTTTAATATCATGAAGTAATCTTTTGATAAAAATCCAAAATCTACCTCAGGAAATGCTGACAATACAATCAGTATGAATGTAATTAGGAAAGTGTTCTTCGCAGAGTTATAATTGTTCTTGGAGAAAATTACTCATTGTTATCCAATTACCAGATTTCACAACAACCCTAAAATTTACCTAACCATTTGTAATTTTCGTCAGCCGAATAATTATTTCCCCAATGTGCAACATTTGAGATAGTAATCGAAGCTGTATATATCATATTACTGCCCTGCCAAGTACAGCAGACTTTCACTATCAAAAGATCAATAAAAATGTTATCTTTATAATCGATTCAGCAATTTTAACGAGTTTTTGCAACTTCATCGCATTTTCACCTGCTTAGAAGCGCTACAGAGCATATAATCACCCCAGGAATGGCAATTATAGCGCTTTTGGCAATTAGAGGTCAAGGAGCATTACATACTTCATTCTTGGAGTTTTAAAAATGCCCAGCCATTCGTTAGAGTCACGCCTTCTACCTACACGTGGATGCACCAATTTGGAAGAAATGTTCTCGAGAACCCTTATATTACGATGAGTTTTGCTGGAACCTCCTTTCCTCAGATAAATGTGTCCAAATAAATTGATACATGTCATGAAAAAATATGTTATTATATTCATTCCTTTTAAATACATCTTTGCGAAAGAAGGTTAATGTTAAATACTCATTTATCAAAATCCTCATCAACTTTGTTTGGAGCGGTGTCTGACTCTTGGTGCATTATTTAAAATATAAAAAGACAATAGCCAACATTTTTGTACTATTTATAGGCGTATACGTATATGATATCCATAATCCCGGTGGTATAGGTTCAAATAAAAACTAAATGACTTGACTCTCCGCATTCCAATTTCCATATTTCCATTATTGTCGAAGAAATTGCGAACTGTATGAAAGTCCGTTAATCATATACAAAAATGTCAATAACCTCATACTTTATTGAAACAGTATCGAGCCACCATTTTCATGAAAAGAACCGCTCGCGTTCCGAAAGGCTGAAATTGGAAATCGAGAATGATTCTATTTGCGTCCATTACTTGGAAAGTTAATCCATTTCAGCGAAATGTAATCATTGAATGGCAGAATAGAACTTTATATAAATAGTTTTCAGGTCGCTGATTCCGAATCAAACTCGACATTCACAGAGCTGGTTTGCATAGAATTTGTAGATTGCCTTACAGGAATTCGGATCAAAATTTCTTCAAGATTGAATTGTTTTATCCCAAATTTTTAATTCCAAAATAGTCAATTACTGGTTCTTTGACGTTGAGTAATCAGTAAAACGTTCTCTTCACTGTTGCATTTCAAAAGAGCTTGATGGTCTTCTAAGGATTGATAATAACCTTGGATTTGGATAATGGCCTGCAAAAGTGCAGACATTTCTAAAAAATTGAAGTCATTTCACTAATCACACGAGGTAGTTATAGCCTAGAGAAGATACAAAAAGCCATGTAAGAGGGGAAGAGAGGATGCATCGATCTGGCGAATATAAATGCTACGGTACATACATGTTGATACCCGTTAACCGCGCGGTGAATATACGCGCGTCTATCCTCTGGACGGTCCAAGATCAAAGAGGCCATTCATCGCTTCCACGCCACTCCTGATCACACGTGAACTGTTCTCTCCATCTCGTTGGCGTGCTTGGTCTTTTAGCGCCTCTTCCCACTAAGTTTCTGGCCCTTTTACCTCGACTTCAAAGTTTTTTGGTTCTGATTTTATACCTTTGCCTTCAGTCCGCCCGTTTTTTTGACGAATGTTCGTTGATAGATGAATCTCATTCAAAAGGGCATTCGGAAGATTAAACGAATCATGCTCGTTGTTTTAATGGACGTACAGTGCTTTTCATTGAAAGGATACCTTTTTATACTCTCCTTCGTGGTTTGTATCCTTTTTTCCGTAATTATTATTTACCACTTGTTCGCTAGCACTTATGAATTTCCTTTATGCTCTGTAATTTTACCTTCATAAATCCGCCATCGTACACCTTTTATGTTTACTTTTTTAAACTTACGTCATACATGTTCATATGCAACATGTTACTTACTTTAAACGACTACCTTTAGACCACTGATTTCACCGGATCTAACAGGTTTTATGTAAGAGATTTTTTACTAATTCATTATCAATCATTAAATGTTTTTAGTAAAGGATACATAAGAGCCGTTTATCTCGTTCTAGGATATTCAAAAAACTAGTCATCGAAATAACGCTTTTAGAAGCTACGTTTTTTTTCGAGCATCACAGGTACAATGGCACTGGCTGCAATCCGTTTTTACGTAGAGTCATTTAATCAATGCGCCTGAGCAGCATTGAATCGGAACGCCCAGCCTACATACGTGCAAGTATAACGGATAGTGCTCAGCAATGTGTCCATGCTCATACTGTCATGCAATGAATTAATCAAACGAAGTGACGAGTGAGAGAGGATGCAAAATGCAGATCAAAATAGCAACGGAAGTGAGTGGACAGTTATTTGCTCGAAAAACCAACAAGCTTTCCATCCTGCACACTCCGGTCTCCATCAAATTTTTGAATCGTTTATATTTCTACACCCATTCGTGATTTTACTTTGAAATACTTGAGCCAATTTCGTGATGGTCTTTAACGAGTTGCGTTTACCGCACATCCTTTGTTCCCACTGATCATCTTACCCTATTTTTTTCGCCGTGACAGTAATCCTTCCCTATCCGGTCGTTGGTTCTTGCTCGAATCGGTGCACGGGTAATTCCAACGCATCCCCATGCACCGGAATTCCCGGGAATACTTCAACGGGTAGGAGTAAGACGGCTAACGGCGAGGGAGTCATGGACGACTAGCTCGTGTTAGGGGTCACGCTCGGTTGCACCTTACGTGAACTCGCACGCTGCCCAGCTTACGTGCGGATACAGGATAAAATAAGGTAACCGGTGACAGCGGTTAATATAATTGCGAAGAAAGCCTGAATAACAAAGTGATTAAGATAGAAAGAGTGTCGGAATACCTAATAAGGAATAATGCAAGAGCAATAGGAGATCGTGATACGGCGAATAGAGATATTAAAAAACTTTATTGTTTTAGTATAAATATGCATGAAGCGATGACATCCTCAAGATAAAACGAATGCTCTATTCTTGAAAATAAAACACGAGAATCATTCTAGAGCATCGTTGATGCAAGTCAAACAATATCGCATATTCATGTTGAGCATTAATTTCATTATTAAACGATGACAGTGAACCCTAAAATAACGGACAAAACTGCACAACTTGTAATTAATGATGACAACAATGAATAATGAATTTGCATTACTATTGAAGAAGATGTAAAACATTTTCTACGTTGGATGATATTGCCTTTTATAAATACGATGTTCCATTATCCATGAATGAATCGCCGGATAAACCTCATGAAATATCGCTTTCATTGAATGACATCTGAAAAACACTGAGAGGGATGGGCCATGCACAATTGATCAAAACATGTGAAAGGGTCATCGTGGTTTAGCATCATCGTGATTTTGTATTCCTGAACTCAGTGACCTAATGCATCGTTACGTGTCATTTCAGGAGTTTATGTGCCTGCCATTTGCAATAACCTATTATATCATAATCTTCTGAATGTCGATATTTACTATTTCTAATGATATTCTTAGTGATCATCGAAATATATAAATAGACATAGAGATAACAACTGGTAATAGGAAGAAATGAAAAGTTATTTAAGCATGTTATTGGTAAATTTACACTCTATTTCGAATGACATCGAACTTACAAAAATCATGAACAGTGAGAAATGCAGGAAAGCAAAGTAAAACAAGACAGAAACAGTCAGACAAACATCTTCATACAAAACCAAAGGGGCCACAAATCATAAGAGAGACGGAGGATAGATAGGAATCGCACTACACACGCCGAGAACTCAATAGTGTTCTAGCGAAAAACAGTTAGGAACGAGAAATATGAACGTGTAGGCGGAGAGATCAGATTCGGAGCATGCTGGATTCTGAAACTGTTCCAGACGGAATCGGGGGAAAGGAGATCTAGAAAGACGGAGATGGGACGAGCCGATATCGACAGAATGGAAATAAGCTAGGGACGGGAAAAAATGGATAAACCGCGCGATACTGGCATTGGAGTCGGTGAAACGAAAACGTTTCATGCCTGTACGAAAACCTGTTGGATAGGAGAAAAATCTTGAAATAACGAATATACAGGAACGTAATCGGAGAGAGCAGCGATCGCGCTCTGACGAATACGAAACAAATGGTCGAAGCGACGCAACATTCCAGCAATAACGTACGTAAAGTGTCCAGTAACCAATAAGGAACCACGCGAGGCGAGAATGCGGAAGAATGTGTATGCAAATGAGAGAGTAGAAATCCGCGACGAAGAAGAGAAGAAAATGAAAAAGACTCAAACTCGAATATAGAAACAAAGGCTGAGACGAATTGTTGTACGGCGAGGAAGCGAACAGAGAAATAGTAGACGCGAAGCTCAAGAGCCTGGGAGGAAGAGTCGATAAAATATGCAACGACGAGGAACACTGCAAGAGATGAAGAGAGAGTGTATGTACAAGAGAGAAGGAAAGAGAGGGATAGAAGTCGAACGATAGTGTATGTGGGAGAAAATGAGAGATAATAAGCGAGGAGAGAAAAGATAGCGAGAAGAGCGGAGCAATTTCTGATGGCGTGCAACCCGTGCGGCCGTGCCCGGATCGGTATTGGCGGGGGCGGGAGGATTGGTAAAGGGGAAGAGGAGGATCACGCGCCAATGGACCGAGGGGGATGCAGGACGTTCGCGTGCGGTCCTATAGCGCGTGGGAGAGAACACAGGCAGATTCCGAGAGCATAACCGGTTCGCTCGTAAGTCACTGCTCTGCATTGCACCCTTGAGACTTCGCTCAAGCTGTTTGCCGTGCTCCGCATCCTGTTTTCCTACCGAAAAGGAGCGGTTGTCTTTTTGTCCCTGAAACTTTTGCACGTACAATGCAGAGTCTCGCCGATTAACACTTATTCTCGAAGCACCGCTCGGTATCATGTCCTAATGAACCCTTTGTAAATCATTATGTTAGTATTGGTCTTGCACAGCAACTATAACCGCTAATCTCCCTACACAACTGGATGGAGAAAGCGCCTCCATTTTCGACCGCAATTTGGATAAGCAAGGGCGAAATCAAGGATATCCAGCCGGCAAGAGCAGCGGTTTAAATGTAATACCTGAATTTTCTCCGATTAGGTTATAATCGAATCTGGAGGAATTCAGATGTATAGGTGTCCATTTTCCAACGGTTTTGGTTTCGCTTTTACTATCCAGTTGGAAATTTTCTAATGTTTGATCATTTAGCAGGTTAGTTAATCCGTAATGGGTCTCAGTAATCCTAAGCGGAGTAAAAAATTGAGTTTATGTACTTATCACTGCGATAAACAAAATTCAGTTGGGATTTTGCTAGGTATATGTAACAGAAAATGGTACTGCTACTTCCTGGCTAGCATTTCTATCACTGCTGTCGCAACATTTTTTCTGACGTATCTTTTTATGTTAAACCTACGCTACTTTGTCGTCACTAAGACGTCATAAGTCTTTCATAAAAGACATATATTTTTTCAGACGTCCTATCAATTCCTACCACGTCATGATATATGACGATGTCATTAATGAGACCTCCCCAATGTGGCGGCGTATGTTTGTCATTTCGGTGATCGTCTCATTTAAGACAATGTCGTTTATGTGACGTTCAAAAAGCGACGACATACTTTTGTCATTTCGGTAACGTGCCATTTTATTGATTTATGCCAAGACGTCCCTTTGTTGCCATAATGTTTGTTTATGATGTACCAGAAATTACCAAGTTTTAAGACGTCTCTTTCAGTCGCCTGCTAGCTGGGTCTTTTTGATAAACTGATGATATCTCCACTCATATGTTACCTAATATAGGTGCTTATAGAGCAGTTAATAAAGGAAGAAGCGTATAACTATAAATATAACCAGTTGAACAATAGGTGATTGACAGTATATTCGCCGATGCTGAAATAAGCGAATTTTTCACATAACATTACTGAGGCCAATGAATTAATACGCTCAGTGACGCCAGTATCGCTTGGAAGCTCCCTACTCCTCGTTCTGCCTGCCCCTCCCGTTCTTGCTCTTCCCGCTGCAGGTACGAATTGCGATGAGTCGTAAATTCAGGGGAGTAACCAAGAGATACTACGGCAAACATACGGATTATTTCATCCCCACTTTTTCGTTCAAATAAGGAAATCTTATAGCTATACGTGGGTAGTGCCGGCCTTATGAAGTACATTAAATTAATAGGAATAGGCACCACCACACATATGAGACAGTACACTCAATCCTAAGCACAAAACTGCATTGAAAGAACAGTATAGTTGTCAGGATAAGAAGTAAAGTCAGTTCTCCTCCTAACTTTGAAAAATATAACCCGCAGACTCATAGTGTAGTTAACACAACTATACTTCTGATCCTTACAACTACACCTTTCTATTAGTGTACTGATCCCACTAAAGCCACAACACTCTACAACTGTGTAAAGACCTAGGATAGGTGAGTTAAAAGCAGGAACGCAACGAGTGACACATCTTGGAAATTTGCACAAGCAGGTGAAATGAGACAAGTGAAGACTGTCGCTTGTATGTAATAGCTTGGAACAACGATAACATTCGATAGTACATGGTACTTTTGTAGCTAATGTAGACCCAAAGAACTCAGAAGTTTCCATTTTTCGAACACTTTACTACAATTCAATTATGTTATGAACTGAACAATTATATTGTCTATCAAACTCCATCCTATCATTAGCCCAATGAAAACTTTGATATTTTCTTCTCCATGTTTTTAAGAGTAGAGTGGAACATCATTACAAGTACTTAAGCAGGACTAATAGTTTTAGGATAAGGTCAGGAAAAAATAAACTGTACAAAAATTAACTTTCCCCATTAACCTAAAAAGTTACAATTTAATATCAGATATGCTTATAAAGATATACCAAAAAACTATCAGTTCAGGTTTTTCTCATCAGTAAGTTTTGCGTTTCCAAATGTTACTATTTCATCAAAGATATCATTTGGCAACTACGTCGATTATTGCGTAATCGGTTACGTAAATCAAGACGCCCGTAGGTAATTTTCGATGTAATGTCCCGTAACTCGCAGCGAATTGTTGGAGTTGCGATTTACGTTTGAACAGCATACAATGAGCAAGTTAGGGGCTGCGTTTAATCGATACGCCATTAGGGAAATTCAGTCGAACCTATTAAAGTTGGCGTTCGGTATAATGAATGCGACGATACGGAAACCGGTAACATGGCGTTTCCGAAATATCATGGAACGAAACGATCGTTCGTAAAACACGCGTACGTGCAGGAATGTCAAGCGGGAAAGGTCAGAGAAGTACGAAGCTGACGAGAATGCACGCAGGACTGCATCGACGTTGGGTTAAGCGATATTGATTGAGGCCGCTGCATTATGGTTTGCACTTGGGGAGCACTGGAACCTTGGTGCTGGGTGGTGGTTTCACCCGGACACTGCGGGCTTCATTACGGGATGCTGAGGGTCGTGATCTGAGTATCGCAGCCTCCCTTCTAGTCTCGTTCTGTCTCCCCCTGACTCCTTTACCCACCGTTCCTGTTTGCCTGACTTGCTTACTGTTTGTCATTTTATCTACAAAGCTACATTTAGATCTCACTTTAGTCTCTTTTCTGAAACCTAACACTATTGTTGGTCTACTTAACATTTGATATTATTGTAAAGTTACATTGAACTATATTTAGAGTACTGAATTTACCTTCTATGCTGTGGTTTCAATCCCAGCGTGGTTTATTAGTGTTTGAGTATGATTTCAACGTTTCAATGTGATAAAAGATTATTTGGTAATTGCTTCTAATGGATAACATTACGAATGCCTGAAAGGCATGTCTAACCGTTTGTAACTTGTCTTTTAAAACTTTAATAAGAGTTTGCATCATTGCGGAAAGATGAATTACGAAATCATCGGGTTGGAATCTTGGAAGGAGAAGAAGAGGAGTAATGCGTTACATCGGGGTTTCAAAGAATTGCGGTTATGAAATTGCAACATTAAAAAGCGGACAAATTGTCTCTCCAATCTTTATTGTTTGATTTCACGTTTAGCTTTTTACGTTGATTTATTTATTATCTTATTACTGTATGTCTGACAATAACAATGTGGTTAAGCACTATAATGGATCCTATTATTAAAAAAACGAGTAATTGGGGTATTTCCTGTGAAGCGCACCTGTTCAATTTTGTTTCGAATGTGGTCAAACTTAGCGATGAAAAATATAAAAGAACTGATTTCAACTAAGTGCATATATACGAGTACAAAGTCGAGAGAAAAGTTGTTTTTAAAAAATGTTTTATTTCTCAAGTGTTAAGTTAGATAGTATGAGGTTATCGACGCGATAGATCAAGATGCCCCTTAAACCAAATAGTACGCTTTTACAAAAGCAATTACGATCTTTTTAAAAATGCAACCAGGGAGTATCAAATATGCAGATTCGAAAATTCAGATATGTAAATCTGCCAAAGGCTCCTTGCAGGCCTCCGTAAACGCTTATCTTAAAATGCGCGCATTTTTGTAGCGCTCGAGTAGATCCGAGGTTTACACGAAAGCACTTGCGTGTGACTCCGTACCTGGTTTCGAACTTGGTTAACAAAACCGTTCGAGTCGATCGGACGAGAAATATCTGGGGCCATTAAAAAGTTGCGCAACCGTTAAATATGCGAAACAGGAATCCGGCTATTCCCTTTTTCCGCGTTCCACTTTACGCTGCTACATCTCTCTTTACTCTCGCTTTCAGAGCCCTTTTGCGACTCCACCTTCCTTAAAATTATTCCACATCGATTGTTCGCTTGTTTACGTGAATTTTTGCTTTTAGCAATTTATCGCAATGTACCAAACTTACACAAAAATGGTAACTTTGGTGGCTTCTGATTCTATAAAAAAACTTTTCATCATATTTACATAGGCTATAAAACTAACCAAATTAGTGCATTTTAATTGAGAAGTTGATGTCCGATGATTTCACTAAACTTTGAAAAGTTTTAGAATTTTGTCATAACACGTGGATTTACTCTGGCAAAAGTAAAAAGCATTTTCATTGATTCAAGTCTCAAGCAAATATAAATATGTTATCTTGTTTCAGATTCGAGCACTACATGGAAAACAATTTGTTTGAAAATTGTATCATTCCAGATGATAATTTTGGGACAGACTTGTAAAATAGAGAAAATTACAATAAGTAAGTGAATCGGTACATGCAAAACAGGCAATATAGTACTTTTCGGTCCCAGGCCGTAAACTTTTTAAATTTTATTTAACATTTTAAGTGCGAAGATCAGTCCGTAAAATCACACTTTACGGACTAAAAGGAGGCCGGGGAACAAAGTTTCGAAAATCAACACACCAAAAAGGCCAAAATTTCGATATAGTATGGCTCCAGCGCGATTTTCTTCACTTTGTCTTTAAAAATTTGGGAAAAAAGAAAGCAAATTAAAAAATACTTTGGACTTCGCGATATCGACATTTTAGCCTTTTGGCGTTTTAATTTTTCGGAACTTAGTTCCCCGGCCTAAAAGGAGTTCGTAAAGTGTCTACTTTACGGACACGTGTATCAAAAATTCCATTTTTGAGTAAATTGAGATAATGAAAAATTCTTACTTTTGAAGCTCCGGTCTATAATATTTGGTACTTATTAAAATCATTAATCTTCATTTCTTGATGTCCGATTATTGCAAAATGGACCCTAAGTCCAGGACTGAAATCCCTTTTTGCATGAATTGGATGTGATTTTTTTTCGTATCACGTATTATAACGCAACTGTCACCGATTAAAATCAATACTAACGAGAAGAAGATAAAACGGACATGATTTTGTTTGTACCAGCCAAAATTAATTACAACCGTCACGGTAGTAAATTAGAGACTAACCGCTCACTTAATAATGATAAAGCAATTTAAAACTATGGTCCGCCATTGTCGTATAAACGGAATGAAAAATGCACAGGTCATTTCAATTTACATCAAGCATAAATTACGTGCCAAACTCAATGTTTTCGTCGGAAAAAGAAACGTTTATCCAACATCAGATAGGTGAAGTTCGTTTTAGAGCGGTTAATGTAAATGATTTTACTGGTTGATTGGAACCCACTTCCGATACAGGGTCTAAATAAGGTCTAATCTGATCGTCCTAATCTAATCCATCTCATTCTGTACGTACCTAACCCTATTCCCCTATCTCGTATTACATCATCAACGTTCCTCACTTTTCCCTCTTGAAAATTAATATTCTCCTTCTCCCATTTTCTCGTTGCTTCTATATAAGTCTTTCTATTTCCTTCCTGATCTATTCGTCGCTATTGATATCGTATTACTATTACACGGATATCCCAATTTTCTTTTCTTTCTTTATTTTAAATTAATGACTTCGTCTTTTCTCGCTCTTACTCAATCTCTTTCTCGCTCTAATTCGCTTTCTATCCATCTTCGTTCGTTCTGTATATCCTATTACGTAATCGGAACCATTACTACTTCTATCTCTGCTTTTAAACGAATGTACACCAGAGTTGTTCTTCTCGTTGTATATAACTATCCTTGGACGATCTCTCGTTACTTCATTTATATCCTCTTGCATTCACTGCTCGTTTCGAAATGAATGTACACTCGCACTTTAGCTTCTTCTCCTCTCGGCTTCTTTGCGGTTTTATGTTCATCTTTTTTAACTTTACTGTCTATCTATCTCGCCATGCTCTCTCTTTTGAACTAAAACTGAGCTTGAAAAGCAGAATCTTTTATACTGCTTTTATATTAACATTTTATCAAAAGTTTTGAACTGTCATTGATTCGTATCAATTCATAAACAAATTAATGTCTGCAACTTAACGGTTAATTTCATTTTTCCATTTCATTCATTCGTTTTATTTTTTACAAATTTATAAGCACGCCGAATGAAAAATATTTCCTTTTTTATTACCAAACCAGTTTAGTTGGATTTAATTCGGCTCAGGTAACTAAATAATTGTCTGTACTAAATTATGCTGTGTTTTTCTACTACATAGAGTGTATCGTTTCTTACAAACTGTCAGTACTTAGAACGTCCACTTTGTCCAAGTTAGCTTAACTTCCTACCAAACTCGTTTAGATGCCACAATTAGTCAGTTTAGTTCAGTAATAAATGAAGAATATGTTCGTTCTTAGTAACCAGAATTCCAGCAACTGAATCCTTTGTAACAGCAAACACTATTTAAAATTATTATTCCTTATCATTAAAAATCACTATCTTCTTAATACGATTGTTCGGACTATTATTATCTATATTCTCATTACAAAAAGGAATCTTAAAATTCTTCCTTAGAATTTGTAACGAAATTGGTTATTTAATAACAATGTCGTACCCAATGAATAATTTTACACATGTCCAAATTAGTCCACGATCTGTGAGGTTTATTTTGAGATTAATATATCATTTTATTGTTGTATTGGTATTAAAATAATAACAATCATTTTTAGATATCAAAAGTTTTATTCAAAAAAGAGTAGAAAACCCTACTGAAATAAACTAAAACATTTTTGCATGAATTAATAATAAAACATCACAACAAATTATATAAACGCCGAGAGTAACAAAAGTCACATCATTTTTAACACAATACACTTAAGAAAAATGAAATGTTTAAATATTCCAATAAAATGCGTATTCAATACTTTAATGAAAGAAGAATTGTAGACGAATTCGTTGTGCATGCCTAAAGGTATACTTAAAGAGGTAACAGGTGTTTCAAAAACTATAACAAAGTGTTCATAAAGAAATCATTTGGAATGTTTTTTTTTTTGTAAATAACATTTGTACACGTACTTGTAAAAACGTATCTAAGCAAACGCAAACATTGAAAAAACGCATTTGCCTGTCTTCTGTTAATATATTACTGTCGATTTTCATCACTTGCGAGAATGATTGTGTAGACTCTTGATGCACCACCATGCGGCCAGCGTGCGGAACTTCGACTATTGTCGACTGACAGTTCAAGATGGTTGCGCATTTCGTGTATTATGAATTTGTTCACTAAAAATATATTAGAAATACTTATAATACAACTGTGAAACGCTTTACTTTTGACCAATAACGTTTTTGTAACGGTTCATGTATTTTTTTTATATAAATTAGTTTTGGGACTACTTGTCCAATACTTTAAAGATTTCATTATTTCGGTCATTCGATACTACTTAAAGAATTCTTTATTTTGAAAGTGTAATTTATTAGTGGTACTTCGTTTCCAAGATATTTAGAAGTAATTAAACACAAATTTCCGTACATGAAGTCGCCATGCAATAATTTTGTTCTTTGCAAAGAGCAGATTTTCTTATGTAGACAAAAATGTCGTGAATGTGTTCTTATTGCTTCTCGGCATCTTTCCATTGTCTATCACTCTGGCAAAGTGCAGTTACGTCATCGAGTTCCTTACGTACTCCCTCTTTCAGTGTAAATCAATGTTCGGTGTTGACCTACGGGTCAGAGAACCCAACAGCCCTAATTCAATTCCTTCAGACAAAATGACGAATAAGCTATAATAGTTAACGTCAAAATTTACGGCACAACTGTGCAAATAAAATAATGGCTCAAATTAAGCGATAATGCAATTAAACGAGTAGAACAATATTGGTAGATATAAGATTTCTTTGCATGCTTTCGTAATAAATGAAAATGGAATGTTATTTACATGTTATTAATTATATTTGGCCTTATGGTGTTTTAATCAATGCATTGATTTGAGATAAACATAGTTAAAACATAATTCTTGTTTACTTATGTACTATAGATTGATTTTCTTTAAGAGTATAAAAGAAGACTAATATTTTCTTTCGTCAAAATTAATCTTTACTTACTTATTATGCGATGGAATAAATTACAATTTATTTCTATTATATTTAAATAGATTTAGAGCCTCAACCATTGTCATGACTGGTATTATTTTATTTCTTTAAAGAAATCTTAATTGTCTTTTAAAGAGGATTTTAATATCGACATATTAAATATATTATAAACAATTCTAGACACCAGAGTACGGTGACCAACAACTTTAATTTTATTATGAAAAATAGTATTATCTAACAGTTCTTGACAATAATGTTCAGTTGAATTTCCAAAATGTTTACAGTATACAAATTTTGTTACGTATATGCAATTCTTAATCTTATTAGTAGTGTATCTTATTTAATTGAAAAGTTACATTTGTACATTATTATATGTCTTTATCCTTTTTAATGTTTATATTAGTATCTCATCCACTGCTCACTCCCTAAATTAATGCATTTCTTTCTTGTATTCTAAAACTTGCATAAAGTCACATTGGACTTTCAGTTACGAACATTTTTCGAAATTAGTTTTACTAATCCATGCAATTTGATTTGTGTATATACAAATTATTTTTAGTCGGGTGGATTATTTTTTCAATCATATTACGTTTTTGCATATCTGTGTAGTCCGAAGAAGTGGTTAGTTTTATAGGGATACAAGACACGCGTGCTACATTGGATAAATTCCGTATTGAATCCTTTTTTTTAAATTATTTTAGCAGCACTTTTTCGGTACGCCTGAACTGGCTTGAGGTTAGAATAGCACGTAACAGAACCGAAAACAAAACACTATATACGAAAATAAGGGCGAATTTTATTTCTAGTAGTTTGCTGCTATATTACCGCATAGAAAAGTTTTATGCAGAGTCCGGTATATCTGTAATTTCCATAGAATTGCAGTTACAAAGCGTTACTCGCGATAATTGACTAAAAATGGCCATATCGCCTAAGCAGCAATTCAGCAAACGCCAGAACCGTCAAACGTAATTACGTAAATTAAATAATTTTATCATTTTTAAAGTTCCGGATCTGTTTTCTACTACAAAAGTGAACATCTCACAGGATCGCTACTAAAATTTTAACAAAACCGGTTCAGAAAGTGCAGAGACCCGGAAAAAAATTTCATGATAAAATCTAGATGAAAGGCCCCATTTAGAACTCCATGTAATTTGTAATGTATTACACTGCTAATGGTAAATTTATCGCATATTGTTAGATGAATTACGAGAGTTGTGAAATATATATTTACAATATTTATAAAATCTAGTGTATTCGAAATCTTTAAAACATTTACTGATGTTAAGATTTTCTTTTCTGTTTAAAATTGAAATATTTTTGTCACATGAAAATGTGGATGCACCTCAAAAACCTGAAAAATCACAAAACAGACACTTAAAAAATTCGACATTAAAGAACCAGACATTTAAAAACCAAACATTTAAAAAAAAACTGACATTCAAGGACACGACATTTCAAAAAACAAACATTCAATAACCAGACGTTTAAAAAAATAGACATTCAAGCAGACATTTCAAAAACACACATTTAAAACCCGGACATTTCAAAATGCACACATGTATCCATACCACGTACAAAAAATGATCTCGGGTCAACGTCCTTGAGGTCTCACTGGAAGGTCATTTGAAAATGTTTGACCGAGGTATTAATTCTTTAGGTTACTTGAAGGTCAAATCAGTTTGACCCCTGGATTATTTATTAAGCACACTTACCATTGAATCATTAATAAATGTCTGGTTTTTGAATGTCAGGTTTTTTAAGTGTCTGTTTTGTGATTTGTCGGGTTTTTGAGGTGCACCCGAAAATTTATGTATAAATGACGATTAACATGGATGGGTTAATAGAATCACTAGCACGAAATAAAATAATATAATAATTTCATTTAAAGACATATATATATATATATATATATACATGCTTGAAGGATCGTAATGTTATACCGCGTCATATTCCCTTATCTCCCAAAGTGATCCGTGCTGGGCGATAATGAAAATCAACCAAATCGGTCCCACCCTCAGACTATCTCTCTCTTTTTCTCTCTTGGCATCTCTCTCAATCCACCTTTTCGCCGCATCCCCACAAATACGCTATAGATATATGCTCCAGCTATCGACGATTCACGGTTGATCGCCAATCCCCCTTCTGGTCGTCTGTTCCCTACGAAACTCCATCGCCGCCGTGACCCTCTCGGTGCGGTCAGCGCTATTTACGCCATGGATATTAATAGGCATAGTTCGCCAAAGAGAATTTACCTATCCCTATCCCTGCGTCTGCAAATTGTTCGAAAATTGCATAATTCGCAAAATGCTCACGAGCCACGGGCGTACTGCTCCAGCGTGCGTGTAATTCCAAGCTTTTTAAAACTTATGCTGAGCTCAATTTACGATCTGCCAGGATATTAATTTTATCGTTTTGTCTCAGATGAGAGATTCATGGAGAGACTGTTTTTTTTTGCAGTGGTGAACGCTGATTTTGTCGCTTGACAGGACTTATGGATAGTACGCGTTTTCCTTAGTGTTTGTCATTATTTTAATAAATATTCATCATTTTTTGGTGGAGAAATGGCTTTATGGACCAGAACATCACCCATATCAAAATGGGAATATTTACTACAATAATACTTGACCTGTTTTGTGGTCAAGATCAAGATCAAAATCATGACAAAGACAAGGTCATACCCACAGGTAAATATCATCATGTCGTGACAATACTCAGCATTATCTTATTTCTTTGCATCATTTCTCTTCATGAGAACATCATGTACTAAGTGTCTTCTATTTGATTAAATTAATAATACAACAAAATTAGAATGTCATCATTTTCGCCGAACAAAGTAAATATTCAATGGGAGTAAAAAGGGAACGTGCAATAAAAAACGAGAAAATGATGAAGGTTAATGAAGAAAGAACATCAGATTGTAAGAGATCAATTAACATTAAAACGAATAAAATACAACAATAGAATATTCAACCGGGTCTGATCGGAATCCAGTAGGGTCACCCTGCTTCTGCTCGGAATCTAACCGGGCTTATCACCCTTCACTAGCCAGAGCCCGGTCCAATTTTATATACTGATCAGGCCCTGACTAGCTTACTCTCGTCTTATTCGGAATGAACAGGGCCAGCCCAGTTGGATCCCTACTTCTATTTGGGCCAAATCTAGTTAATTCTTGAATCAGGTTAACCAGACTGCATCCTAACTGGAGCCCTCATCTATACGGGTCAAATCAGACCAATTCTGACTGGGTAAGATTCAAAATAACTAGTAACATGGATGCATCAAACCAATCAAGAAACTGTTTAGTCATTAAAAATATATTTTCAAATACTTAGGGGATGAATGAATATATGTCAAAGCTGATGATGAGCAAAATTCATCGTAAATATTTCCTCATTTCTGTCGAATGAACAGCTGTTCAAAATGCAATCATATTCCAATAATATTTTGTAACAAAGTTAACACACATTTAATCAACAATGATGCCCAAATGGAATAAATTAAGGAATTAAACAATGAGAACACTTGAACCGAAAACATGTTTAATAATCCAGATATTAATCCAGAATCGCGCAAGAATAAGGTTTGTTTGTTTATTTCCGTGTTGCCTAGCTACGAGAGCAGCTCGAAAGGAAAAAACGCGTATCGGCAGGAGGAGGAGGGTCAGGTCGTGCCTGGATTTAATCTCATATCGACGTGAAACATCGCGGCGTAAAGCGAGTTGCAAGAAGCCGTGGAAGCGATCGTTTCCACAAATCAATGCGAACGAACGTTCGGTTATATTATACCGATAGATTCTACGTGACTTGGCCGCTGGTTTATCTAACGGCCAAACTTCTTGCCCAGTAGAGGAAACGAGTAGAAGAGGGACGAAACTAAACGAGGGCGATAGAGAGGGAAAGAAAAGAAATACTCAAGAGAGAGAGGGAGAGGAGAGGAATGAATAAACGAGATAGATAGATGCGTCGAGAGATAGAATGGAGCGGAATGCAAAGAGGATGACCGAGGAAAAAGAGATGGTCTGATTGGAACGGAAGGAAGGAGACAAAGCGTGCAAGAAGGATGGTGAAATCGAGATGAGATATGACGCAAAGCGCTGGAGGGAGAGGAGCGGAAGAAAGAAACGAGAGGCATGAAAGAGGTATACGGAAAAGAAAAATGGTGCAGCCAGTGGAAGAGGCCAAGATCGAAGTAAAGAAAGACAGAAAGATAGAGAGGAAGAATGGAATGGAGGAAGGGGTGGACGAGAGATTCGAGTCCGAAGATTTTCCCTCTTTCCGTCTTCCTTTTCGGTACTTCTCTCTTTCTCGGTGCACGAGAGAGATTGCGGCGTTTCCGTGCTTTCGCGATCGATGCGCGACAAACGAGAGGAATACGGAATGCGGAACGGACGAGGGGGCCAGCGATTATTCGAAAACACTTCCGGCCAATATTAGCTTTCGAAATGTAACCAAAGGAAGGATCTTGTTATATTTTCATTTGTATTCGATGCGAGAAACCGTTCGAATAATTCCTCTGATATTTGTATCGGACTTCCACCATTGAATATAGGCGCCGTATGTCATGTAAAATAACTTGTAATCAATATCATCCTATTCTTTTAAAATCAACGTTTATTCCTCAATCGTTTTTTTTTTTTTTTTTTTTTTTTGTCGGCGTGATGGTCGTGCGGGCTAAGGCGTCAGTCTTAGTCCGCCCGAACTGAGCGTCGCGAAGGGCCCGAGTTCGAATCCCCGTCCTGCAATTTTCTCTGCTTATGTCCAGTGTGGAATAACCGGGGAACTTTGCTGGGCGAAGGTACGAATTTGGGACCGCTGCCGACCCCCGTCGGCAGTTATCGGTACCGTCAGCGTCTTATCCGCGGTCGGTACGTCGTGGGTCTTATCTCGGATAAAGAGGGGATAAGCCCCGCGTCGTACTCGCTAAGGCACAGACCGCCGAATCTGATGGTGGTACCGATATTGGGGAGGGGGGACTGGCTCTGGGTGGGTGCTGTGTGTGCCTATAGTTCTGTCTTGTACTGTCTGTCTCTGTCCTGTACCTCTCCACCCGAGAGCCGACCCGCAAATAAACAAATCGTCATTAACGCGGGGGAAATAACCTGTCCTTTGTCCTTTTTTTTTGTTTTCTTTTTTATTTCATTCCTGCTCCTTCTCTGAAAACTTTATTTTGCAATATTCCCTCAATTTTAATAAATGGTAGGTCCTCTGGAGGTACCCGTGTGGAAATTTCCTCAGATTTTCCATAATTCTGACCAGAATGTGAACACATTTACCCTCCTTAGGGATTCTAATCAAAATTTGACAAGATTCTGACTGAATTTACCCAGGTATATTTAGGTTAGGTTTATCAAATTTTGTAGTAAGTGAGTGGTCGAACAAAGCAGGAATCCGATCGGAACCTGGTCGGAGAAGCAAGATTCTGAACGGAATCTGATAGGATTATCCTGGTCAGAATCCTGTCGGCAGAGCGTTACAATTCCTGTGATTTCCTGGTCAGACCAGTCGGATTCTGGCCAGACTAGCGTTATATTTTTTACATGGGTAGGAACATTCGAAGCCGTTAAAAGGATGATAAAAACAGGGAATTCAGACGTGACGAGCTTCTGAGAAGCTGTTCGATGGCTCCAATGAATGTAATGCCTGCCTCCATTTTTATTCTATTAATCCTGCTATGAATTTGTTCATGTGGTTGCATCACACCACATTTCTGACGACTTGTGATTCATTATCAGTGAATCATTCCAAATCATCTCCTTTGCTTTATAATAACTAACATGGCGCAGTTGCGGTTCGTTCCTCATCAACAACGAACAAGACAACTTTTCTATCTATCTTCTAGATATCGCAAAGTTAGGTCTAGCTGTGTGTGCATAATTTGTTGCCAATACTTCTTCCATATTTATTCCCGAACAAGTTGTTGACTATTGAATGGGGATTTTGAATCCTAGTGGTGAATGAAATCTAGACAGTTCAATTTGAGAAAAACCCATAACTTCAATGTGGTTTCATTTTGGTATTCATAATTGCATCCTAAGATTGTCTAGTTTACAGTATTATTTCATACTTTCAGTATTTTCTATGTCAAACGACGGCATGTATTTTTAATTAAGCATGCAATTTTCATAAAATAAAATCAGTGTATGTTAACAAGAATAAGAAAAACAATTTCCCTCTTAAAAATATTGCCCGACAAAAGAAATTAAGGTCTGGAGGAGAAAACCCGACCGCATTTTTCGTCAAAGCGAAGCAGCGCATGGTCGAAACGCGCGATCCCGCAATAAAGCATATTTTAATATTTCATGCGGCGACCACTCGACGAACCCCCGGAAATAATGAAATAAGCGTAGCAGGTCGCGAATTCCTTCTCGCGTTCGAGGATGAAAAACAAGCGTCGAGCCGCTCTTCTTGGTCCGACCAATAAAAATTACAAAGTCGCGCGCAATGTGCGGCAAGAAACGAGATGAGGGAAAGAGGAGCACAGTGAGGAAGGGTTGAGGAGAGAACAAAATCTTTCATTCTCGGCGAGGGTTCGCGTTTACCCCCGGTTCGCTTTCTCTCGAAGAAAGGGCGCTTCGCGGCCTAATTTATTAATGGAGTTTTGATTCGCCTTGCGCTCTCGGTCTCCCGCGGGCTTTCCGCGTCTTCAATTAACACGCTTTTGTTCGAAGAGCGACGGGAGACTGGAGTAGACTCCAATCGACTCTCCTCCAACTTTTCCACGCCCGATCCACCCTTCGTTTGTTATTCGGAAGAAACGTTTCTGCTTTCCAAAAATTCGGTTGGTTGTCGAAAATTAAGTAGGAATCAAGTCGCTGAAGTCCCTCAATTTCCGAACATGAAGAACATCGTCTTTCGCTGATGAAGAAAAGGATTTCGATAATTCCAAACGTTATTAGAAGTGTATTCTCAAGATACTTCTTCGTGAACAATATGAATTAGGAAGGAAGGTCCTGTCTCTTAGATGTACCCATGGTATACCATGGATGTGTCATTCTTATGATTTGTAAGAAGAATTTTTGGTGTTCAGTTTCTGATTGGAATTTGTCAGGCAAGTGGCACTGATCAATTTGTTGTGGTTACTTTCTGGAGGATGACGAACTATTCCAGCACGTCAAGCACTTTGGTGTACCTTACACTTAGGTGTCGATTTTCTTTGAATTCTATTCAACTGCGCAATATCAAGAATTTGCTATTTGAAAATTGGTAAAGAGAAAGTAAAGGAATTGAGTGTCGGGGGAGAATAAATTAATAGGTAGTGCGCAAGATATTTGGGATGAAATTGTTTGGATATGTTTATCCCTTCAAAACAAGTTTCCATAACATGACAGCATTAGGACCAAGGCCCCATGCACCAGGATTTTATGTCATCAAAGATGGAGGAGATCCAATCTTAGTTAACCAGCCTTATGTGGTGGTTAGCTTAAGACGTACTTGAGATTTTCACTTCGTTTAATTATATGTACATTGCATCATCAAATGCTTTTTCTCCATGTGTTAGTATAATGGGATGACTTGAATTGTCGTGGTGAATGGTCATGACGTTTTTTATAGAGAACTATTAATTCGGTCAATGTCATTCATATGATATGGAGTGCATAAGTTAAGAAAAACGACTGAAGATACATCGATAGACTAGAATGATCGACCCGACTTTGAAAGTCGCCCAATTTGTTATACAAAATTTATTGGACGTAGAAAGCAGACTCGTACAATTCGAAGATTGAAATCAATTCCCCCGACTCTGAGACGTTCGTCCGGTGCCCGGGAATACCACGATCGTTTGGCAATTTCGACGCGGATGTCGAAAGCTCGCGTGCTTTTCGTTTGGCGTGAAGCCCGTTCGGTTGGCGTGCCGCGAATCCGAAGCGTCGGCGGAGTTGGAGCGTTCGGCGACCGGATATGAAAGCAACTTTCTGGGTTAGACGTCGCGGGGTCCGTGCGGAACGAACAAGCGCCAAAGCCGAGGTGGAAACTGTCCGTCAGTCCATCCTCCCGTTCGTTTATTGCGGCCTCGACGTCTAAAATTCGCGCGGTTTTAGACTCACGGATCGACGCGAAAATCGTGTCTGGTTATTTACCACTCCAGACCGGAACTGGTGCAGGGAATCATTTCTTAGATGGCTGTGCAGGTTTCCAGACGGGTAATTTGTAATAATTTTCCCCTCTGATGCAATTCTTGAATTAAGGCAGTGCATTCTCTATTGAAAGCTAGCAAGATGAATTTAAAGAGGACTATGAAATCCCATTTTAAAGGACGAACCTCGTGAGACGACGGAATTAACGCGAGTCTTTGAAAAAGTGCAAAGACGGAGGTCGGAGGGTTAAACCCTCAGACGTCGATCCTTTATTTATTTCCTGGACCGCTGTAATATTCATCGGGCAGAAATTGATTTGGAATTAGACTCCTCTTAGAGCACCCTATCGTTCTCGGAGTGGAGGAAACGCTCGAGGGTCGGCTTCCGAACGCTTTTTGCTCTTCGCGACGCTGAAACCCGCGTAGGGTGTCTGGACGAAGAAATTGCTTCGGTTCTTCGCGAAACGCTCTCTTTATTTCACGGTAGAGCGGCGAGCGTACGGGATCTTTGAAATTGCGACCCTCTTGCGTTACCCTAAGGCGCTGGTCCTTCGTTCCTCAAATATCCGGTCACCTCGCGTCTGTTTAACCTGGACTAGGGCATTTTTTTTTACACGATATATTTGCACGGCAGTGTAAGCAAATATTTTGATACAACCCAACGGACGAATGCTTTATCTAAATTTTTTTTCCATCTTGGTGATTTTATATTTTTTGTGCTCGTTTCTTTCTCGCCTTGAACTGGAACTGATGAAGTTGTAATTTGACCTTTTATTTATGAGTGTTTCCAGAAAAAATAGAGGAAAAATTCCTCTTTTAGGCATCATTGTACACTAGGGAGAATTGATGTGAAATTAGTCAATTGAATCCTATAAGAACAACTTTCGATTAGCCAATAGACCTTGGGTTCGTATTGCATATAATGTATATATACTATTTCAAATTGATTTCTTTGCTTGATTGATTTTGAGTTTTACTGCCATTTATAATATTTGTAAGATATGTGCGCCGGAAGACGTTCGTATACTATATGCAAACTGTTCATAGAATTTCATAAAACTACAACAAAAATGGTGAGATTTATGAATCTTACATGAATCCTACACATTCATCATGGATTAAATAAAATTAAACCGCAATGATTGTTCAGACGTCACAGTAAGTAGACCGACATCTAATCCCAGCCGTTTAATTGATCGCAATTATCCGGAAATTTTCGGGGAACCGAATCGCTGGAGCGTACAATTCATTATTCTCGTTTATGATCCAACAAGTCGTGAAAAGTAATCGAATTTTACGCTCAGCGAAATTCCAGGTTGAAATCGCGTACACAGATATTCAGTACGTAAATTTAGACGGTGGAAATTGAATGAACGGCAACTCGAGGAAACGAGTTCCAACCTAATTAGGGTAGCGAGAGAGTCGCGGAGCTTTTCTTCGTCGATACTTGACCCCGCGTTTATTTTGAAAAAGGGGTAATTCGATTCAAAAGCCATCGTCGGTGCGAGGTTTGCCGAATGTTTTTCAACCTGGAATCGACCCCTTTCGACCGATCACACTCCCCCGAGACGAGAAGAAATACTGCAAAGGGGCTGAATATTTTCTTAGTTCGTTCCGCTTGCATTGCCTTTGACTTTTTACGCGTGTAATACTCATTAGGGAGAACGAAACCAGTCCGGGAGCTGCCGTCTTATGGGCGATTGAACGATGAAAGTGCACGAACGGATGGAGTAGAGCATTATTTTTACCAATCCTACCGATGGTAATCTTTAATTGGAATTTTTTCTAGAAATTTAACGAAGTTTTCAGCCTTTTGAACGAAAGCATATAATTGGACTTCTAAACGTGTTTTATAAGTTTTGAGAATATTCATATATTTATCGTACCACTAAGCTTTAACACTTCAACAAACGTCGTTTCATCCTAACAAATCAATCAATGACAATGTAACATACGACTATTCAACAAATGTGATTTCCCGTTTTTATCACATGATTATTTGGGTGCAACTCAAAAGCCGACAAATCACAAAACAGATACTTCAAAAACCCGACATTTAAAAACCAAAATTCAAAATGCAGACTTTCAAAACCCCGACATTTCAAAATGATGACACCTACATACATAAAATGATCTCGAGTCGCAGTCCTTAAGGTCTCACTGGAAGAACATTTCAAGGTCAAAAACGTTTGACCAAAGGATTAATTTTGCAGGTCACTTGTAGGTCAAATCAGTTTAACCCCAGGATTATTTATTAAGCATATTTAGAATTTACTCATTAATTAGATTTTCAGAGAATATGTACATTTTAAAATGTCCGATTTTTGAATGTCTTTATTTTGAAATGTCTGATTTTTTTATGTCGGGATTTTGAAGTGTCTGCTTTGTGATTTGACGGGTTTTTGAGGTGCACCCGATTATTTCATTAAAAGCACTTAAGATCAGATTTTTTAATTTATTTTTCATCTATATGTCAAACTGCTATTGTTGACATGATCCATACACGCATTAGTATATAAAGTGAAGAGTTACTTGAGAATATTCACCTCGGGCAGATTTTTGACGAAATTATAAGTGTCGAATCGTCTTTGACGAATAATAACCGATAATTAAATTATGCAAATTGAATTCAGCGAATTATGTTCACCAAATTCCGATATTACGTTCGACAAATGCGCGTTTTGAATATTAACTGATTCACTTCTATGGATTGCATTAGATGCAATCAACGTATAAGTTCGCTCATAATCAAGTCAATTTTATTCAAAATGAAATTTAAAAAGAATATTGCGCAAATTTGTTAGTTAAAAAAGTAATAGAAGATTCTCCTGAAAAATTAAATCAAATTTCCCTAAATAGTTAAGTAACCTTTATTAAATCGAATTTACGTAATATTATTAGTTTTCATCACTTCAAACCTGTTCTATATGTCAGCTATTTAATTGGTTTAAAATGGGAATTTTTATTGAAGTTGTTTTTTGAAAGGTGTTATTCAAAGTTTAAAATATTATTTAATGAGAAATTAAAAAAAAATTTATTTAAAAAGAGGTTTCGTAACTTTTGACTAATCAACTTGTATAAATGTTAGTGTCGTTTTCTCTTGTTTAGAATGGCAAGACTATGTCAAGTTTTGTTGCTAAAAAATACCCAAAATAATGAAAAAATGCAATAATTTGATAAAAGATATTTCGTGGGTATAATAAGTGTTCTAGTTATATAAAAAAAATGAGCAGTTTATACCGTTATTTGTTCTCACAAGAATGAATATGCAGATGAAGATGGAGGTCGATATAACACTTGTTCGCCTCATTAACGTCAGGATTATTTATACAAAAGGTTGAGGTTTTAATTCTAAAAGATTCAAAAGCACCGTACTTTCTGCGTTTTTTAAACAAAGGTTACTGCAAATAACCACATATTTTACGGTTACTCCTATTTTCAAGCTACTCTGAAACCGTACAAAAATATTCTTAAACTATCAAATATCTTTTTTTAAAATTCCAGCGAAATTTTAGGATTTTGGAAATTTCTTACATTAGAGTGTAATGTTTATTGTTGACGTATTGAATATTCTTTGGAAATTATTCAAGAAATATTTAATATAAACCAATATTTTATAAGAAAATAGTTAGATGGATGTAATGGACGCGGTCTTGTTGAATCTTACTTTCTGTTATTAATTTTACCCATTTTCTTATTGACGAATAATTTATGTTTGTTAGTTTTACAAAGTAATTGGTTTTCGGAAATTCGTTATGCCCTAGGACCGTATTATCAACAGTATTATTTTTAAAAAATTGTCTTCTAATATTTATATTACATTCTAGATTACTCTGCAATCGTTTTGTGATACAACTTGCTTTTATTATTGTGATACATAAGAAATAATTATGTTAACAAACCTACGAAGCTCGAATAAAGCAGCGAACAATTAATATACCCTAAATATAAGCAATTTACTATTAAGAGATCGTGTCGTGTTACCCTCTTTAGGAACAAAATTCAAGGGACTTGGAGGGTAGAAAATTAAATTAACCTCGTGTTAAAGGCTTTATACAAAGTTTCTTGGATTCGTTTAAAAATGAAGAGGGAAACATATCTCTGATAATTGCTAACATTATTCGCTTTTGTTTCTGGATAAGGAAACCGTAATCAAGTTCAGAATATTCATGTACACCGACAGACTTTCAATAGCGAAAATAATAATAAACATAAGATCATTTCGAAGAGGAATTTCCAATTACTTTTCAAATTTACTTGGAATAAAACATATCGAATATTGCATGAACTTATCAACAGACATGTACATTAACATGTTTTATAAAAATCGTGCAGAAATTTAAGTAATATCACGTTAAATAAAAAATGATAAGTGTTTTAAAAAGTAGCTCATGTCTAAGCAAAATTCATACAATTAATATTATTGTCCGAATCTATCCGAAATTTCTTTCTATTTCATTATTGTATAACATACCATAAAATATGTTTCATGGATCTCTTAAAACACTAATATGGCCGTTTTGTAAATAATATTAATTACTTTGACATCTTTATTGTTAATATTGCATTTAGTACAAATATCTGCAAATAGTGTGGGAATTATTCGAAGGAATGGAAAGTGTGGTAAAATAATTTTCCGAATATTAGAATAATCACAGAGATTTTCAGAAATTTTAAAAACTTGAATAATGCTTAACATAAAAATTACCGTTAAAAACGAATTATTTTTTAAAACAGAATATTAACTTGAATATGTTATTCTGAGACGTAGCACAAATTACTGAATGATTGATCTAAGACAAAATTAGAAATCGCAAAAATTGCTGTAACAAGGAGAAGAAAAAATGTAAAGTCAAAGCTTGGAGTGATTAACGATTGTCGCCAGCTGCGAATAAATAACATTAAAAATATCTGATTTAAAAATAAATTAAACGTAATGTATTATTGAGAAGTAGCAAATTGTTAAAAATAAACACAATAAACTAGAACATTATACTACTAGTGACTGAAAAATCGAAGAATAAGTAAACATTATACCTACTTTTATAAAAACTGTACTAAGCAAGTTTTTAAAATAGAATTAAGTAAAAGTTTATGCAAACAAATTTCCAGATAACAGAGAGCAAGACAATTCTAAGTCCATAATAATGGAAGAAGAAATTCCGATTTTCATCGCAATAGTAAATCCACTTGGAAGATTGTTTACTACTTCTCCTATTTCGGTGCAGCTGTCTGCATTTCTTTTCCTTTTTTACGAATGAAGGGCAAACGACGAATGGAATAAAGTCTCAAACGATTTAGAAGTTTTCTGTGAGATGCCGCATTTGCCCGATTGAACTTCGTTTTTTATCGGTTCCTTTTTCTGTTTACGATACGTGTGGTAAATAAAATGACGAAATGTAGCCTTCAACTTTTCACTATGGAGCTTTTCCAAGTTCAGAAATGGAAAAGTTTGTCAATTCTATTCTTTTCCATTTATGACGTGATTATGAATAAATGACGCTGCAATTTGACCCTTGGAGAGAATGACTGCATTTTTTTATTTCTATGACGAAGAACTTGAAAGGCAAATTATTTGCACTTGAAAAGTGATTTGTGTTTATTTTACAAAACTATTGGCAGAAATAATATTTGATGAAAATCATATTTATTTTTAGATTGAATTGTATAATATACGATGAGTTTTATTACATGGGTGATTTCGCGATAAAGTGTAAATTTGAGGACCACTATTTCCACTAAAAAAAGGTACCATTCGAGTTTTTTTTAAAATGATTCTTCATGAGCATGACATTCCAAGAAATTATGTAGATTTGGCGAACAAGAACGTATAAATTGACAATGTTCTATTGTGGCAAATCAAAGTAAGTAATCGGGGTAAAACGTACATGATAAAGCATCTAGGAATTATGAGAACGCCATAAAATATGGTGATGCAACTATTCAACACAAGAATGTTTTCATTACAGGACAATTCTTCATAAAATTTTTCAATAAATTACCATTTCAACATAATATATTAAACATTTTAATAAAATAGATTAAGTTAGGTTAGATTATGTTGTAAGTTTATGTGATGTAAGGTCATGTTATGTTAGGTTAGGTTAGATTTTTCTATTATTTCGCGTGTATAATATGTAATTGTTATTTTCAATTATTTTATTTAAATGCATTGTTTTTGGCTCGTGTTGAAATAATCATCTGGTGAAATGTTTGCGTTCAAATGATTGTACGTTGATAAGTCGTATGTAGAATTGTCGTATGTTGAATTTCTGTGATGAAATGTCGTATGTTTAAAAGTGTTATGTTGTATAGTCGAAGTACCATGAAATAAGTTTGCCGTATTGTAAAGAAAAATACATTTATGTACTCAGAATTCCAAAATTTGCACAAAACGAATCACGAATGAGGAAGAGATACAGATTATGTTTGGAGTAAGCATCTCTCATTAAACGCGAGACACATTTTTTAATGATTATAAGAATAATTATATGAACAAAAACTTTAAACGCGTTTTTTTCTAAATTTGGACCGATTGCGTCAAAAATGGCAGAGATGGTTAAACACGTATATAATATGGGAACCGTTATTTTTCATTAACTTTTTAACTCCCTTTTGACCAACTTACGGGTGAATAACGTGTAGAACTCCCAAATTTTTTGTCTGTGCAAAATTCTTTGCCAAATTTTTAATTACGGTAGGAGAAAGTTTTTGTTTTGCGGGACCATTGTATCCACCATTTTGTTTCCAACCGTCAGATGTAAATAAAACATTTTGAAAAAAGCCTCGTAAGACCCTAAAGTTTATGTCATAAAAATCTCATACACAGTAAAAAAAAGTCTTAAAATTGTTACATATTCACTTCAGTACCATAAAAGGCTTAATTTGGGACTAAAATTGTGCTAATTTTCTTAAATTATGTCAATATTTGCGCTCAAAACCTTGTTTTTAGTTTTGGAAACTTATGTTTAGTAAGCATTCAGGTTCGAAATAAGACTTCTCTAATTTAGATGTGACAAGCTCGAAAAATTTGACTTTAAATCTCGACTAAAATTAAACTTTGTTATCTGAAAGTAAGATTTTAAGCGCAAATATTGACTTAATTTAAGAAAATTAGTTCAATTTTAGACTAAAATTAAGCCTTTTACAGTGCTAACAATTTTAATACTGTTTTTTTCGTTGTACTCTTCAAATTTTCTATGTATGATTATCGTGATAAAAGAACATAGAAAGAAATTTCGAATATTGTGACTTCTCTTAACATTAATTCCATTTTTTATTTCGAAGGAACGGAAAATCACTTTTTTTAACAGGCAAAGTTGTCAGAAAATATAAAAAATGTTCAATTACGAAAAATTAAGGAAGTTTGAATGAATTTATCTGCCATATATTTCAAAGTAGTTACAAGTGGACATCTTTAATTTAAAAGTGTTTCGAAACAATGAGATAAGCTAAACTTTTAACAATATTCATTATACGACGGCGATTTAAAAGTCAAAGCCAAGAGTTAATAAATAAAACCCGCAACTACGCTCGACACCCTAATCACGAATCATAACGAATAACCGGGGCGACGAGGAAGCAGATAAGGACGGGGGGCAAAAAAGATCCCCTTGTTACCGTCTTATCGGGAGAAGACGCGAGCGCGGATAACCGCGAATAACGAGAAGGCTACCTAATCAAACAGCGCGTATACGCCAGAAATGCAAATTCGCGCACTTGAAATTGCTCCGAAAGGGCGGATTCTTTGTGGCCCCTAGGGGTGGACATGGGGAAAAGGGGTCGGAAAAGCCGCGTAACACGCAACCCGGCCGTCGATCCACCCGTCGTAGAAAACGTAGAAACTTCCGAAGGCATTCGTACACCGGGTTAATTTGCATAGACACCCCAAACGGCAATGATTCTTCCTTTCTTTGTCCCTAACCCCCCCCCCCCCCAACCCCTCGCCCTTTTACCCTTGTCACCCTAGCAGCGTCAAACTTGTCCCTTTGCAAAACACCTAAGGCTTTTCGTGCTTTTCCTCGTACTCAAAGGAGAAAAATATCTGTGTTATCGGCTTAGTTCGCGATTAATTGTGCGTAATAATCCCCGAAGGTCTTCCTCTATGGTATTTTAAGTGGAAGTTTTAATTTGGTGCTATTTATTTATTAACACCCTGAACACTTTAATGTCGCGATGGCAGTAATTGGATTTGGTAACTGCCGGGATCTTTGGCCCCCTGGCAGTTAGGACAATGAAGCAATTCTCATGCTACTGCTACTATATAATAGTATTTCACTGTTAGCATATTATTTAGTGTGCTGAATTAGGATATACACGATACTGTATTCTACAATGGCTCAACGCGACACTGGGTAATGTGTGAAGGGTAAGGAAAGTACTCTTGTTTGGTATACACGATATCTCTCGACAAATTCCTTCACCAAATTGGGCGCGCCATAAATTACGTTCATGACTTTGCCCATTAAAAGGAAATCTATGGGATGAATTTGTTTCATTAAACATAATTTATAACTACTTGAAATAATTCAAGAAATATTCTTCTTGTGTATGCAAAACTATTTGAAAACTGTTTGAAAAAAAAAATCGTGATGACGGTTGATGTGCTTTAATAACAGTTCATTAATGATATCTTAAAAACAGATTTCAAAAATAAAAAGTGATAAAAAAGATCCTAAACAGTTTTGCATCATTCAGCATTGTGATAATTGACAATTATATCAATAATATTTGCAAATAATTCTGAATTGTACCTACAGACGAGTTTCTAAAACCCTGAAAGTTGAAAACTCCCTCCTTAATAGTGAACTATCATTTTTAAATATAGTGCCGATTGGACGACTGTTCCAAAAGTAAAAATCCACTTTATTAATAAGTTCAGAACGAGCAATTCTTTTAGGCGGAGACAATCATATTCCTCCGCTTGCGAGAATGATATTACACATATGTGCCATCAAACGGCGAGTTTGCGATACATCAACTTGACAAGTCTTTCCGTCAAATCGTCTGACCAAAGATACTTACTGTTAGACACTTACTGTTTCATACAGTGACTTTTAAGTGTTAGTTAGTTAGTGAATACTTCACTGCTACGAGAGTTACTAGTCCATGAAAAATCACTTCATTGCAGTGAAATCTCGGAAAATGGCTTTTGACTCTATTCATTCTTTTTTAAATTTTTCAGTGGAATTATTCATTTTAAAACTCTAGGTGCTATGTTCATGTATAACTCACAAATCCTGCATTTAGTTGAATAAGAATTAATTATGGACAAAAATTAAAGTAAAATCAAACTGGATAAAATGTAAATTCAGAAATTATTAGTTCCACATAAATACGAAATGAAATAAAAACGAAAAAAAAAACATTTGAAAATTATTTGAAACAAAACGGACACTTTTGACGTATATAACCTTATATTCGTTTTTATATGACGTAACCTTTTAATATAAAGTAGTATAAATTTTACGCGCTCGTATATACGTATCTTTTTTTCAGTGCCTTGGCGGTGAGATTGGGATGGAAAGGGGATGGCAGACCGGAAGTAAGAATGGCCGATCAGTCTCGCGGGAGCCCTACATAGGTTACAGGCCGTATAGTAACGTATCCTCGTTGCTCCTGTACTTCGGTCCCTTTTTAGATAAGAAAACGCATATCTATGGGATTGTTTCGCCGCAGCGAAAAACTCCAGGGACAGCTGCAAGCGATTTCTTAACGCTCGGAAAATTCGCGAGTTTATTCACGAACGTATAGTACATTTGGGCAAAAAATTGAAAATTTTTCGCGTCTCCAGGGGTACGTACGATGCTTTTCAAAGCTCCTATGCATACCGCACTTCTTCTTCGTCGCGGGTGTTTTACTTTGAATGACCTTTGATGGGATTCACAAAAATTGTTTCAAGAACATTTCACAACTTTATAAAATTATTTTTATTATATTCTAGGAATTTTTTTCTTTCTTCTAAGATTTTTTCTAAAATTATGCCCCTTAGTGCCATTATTGGTAATGGTCCAGTGGGGGCGTCTAAAAATAATTGAAAATAATGTTTTTTAATCTTCGACGCAAATTTGTGTAAGATTGGTGTATGCTAATATCCAATGAATTTAAGGGTTGGATCTTTTTCATATTTACTTTTAATTGCTCTTTCAGTTTCATCCTTTTTGATCGTTTCTTCTGAATCTGCTTTTCTTGATCTTTCGTACATTTTGCGATGTCGATCTCCGCTCCACTCTCGTCAGTTTTCTCCAACCGCTTCTCTCTCCGTTCGCTAACTCGAAATTGGCTCCAATCGCAGTTTTCCCTGGAGTCCGGTTGACCTACTTTTCGAAAGTGAGCTCAGAATTCTCGAATTTCTTCTCTCCCTCGGTATCATGGCTCCCCAATTTGTTCGCTTTTACGAGGAAAACCATTTTATTATATACGTATTTCAATAAAATAAAATTCCCCGGTGCTTTTTGGAAAAGAAATTTTCCCAGTTCGAGAAGCTATAGCGATTTAAGCAGAATTGCCTAGTGGGAGGATGTTGAGTAAATAACTGAACAATTTCCGATATTTGATTAATCAATGTTTTATGTCGAATTTCCAACTGGGATTCAAAACTTATTGGTTCACATTTTGATGCATATTAGTTCCCTTGTATACAGTAAATAGATTTAAACAGAATAAAATCATATTTTCTTCAAGAAGAATGCAAAACAGGTTTTACACAAAGTTTTAAAGAGCATTAGTTCAACAACCGCGACTATATAACGAAATAACACCAACAATTTTCCATTTTTTAATGCAACTTGACATAAATTGTCTCTCTTTAAACTTCAAACAAGATTTTCGTCAAATAAATCTTTGTGATCTGAACTACATATTGCTGCAAGAACTACTAATTGATTAGTTTCCATTGAGAAAGAAAATTTAACTACAGTTTGTGTTTAATAAAATCTCGTAAAATGTAACTGGCCAGATACTGCGAGGAATAACTCGATGCAGTAAAATGTTTCATCGCCAATGGAGCAAAAGTCTGCCGGTGCCAATTTCGGAGGGACCTGGACGCTTTTCAGCGGTTTTCCGCCGGCGACTTCCGGTGCGAAATCGCACTCCCCTTCTCTCGCAGTCATTTCTTTTATTTCTTTTTTCTCCTCTTCGTCACTCTCCATGGACTTTTTTGCACCATCGACGACTATCCGACTGATACACGGAATACGGCAGAGGCTATATTATTTGCATATCGGGGTTACTTCGTAAATTGGGCCTGATCCAAGATGAGATCTCGGATGCGAGCATTGCCAACTCTCGCTCGATAACGTCGTCTTTTCATTCCACGTCTCCAGGAAAAAAATCGAAATGTACAGGAGGAAAAAATTGTCAGACGCTGCGGATGTTCGTTTCGCGGTCCAAGACTATAATAGTTTTTTTTATTTCGGGAGGTTTGATCAAATTTTTTTTTTATATTGTATTTCTTCACGTATAATTACATCGTGAAAGCTACAGTGTTGTACGCGGATTTTGTGACCAATAGAAAAAACATTTTTTTTGTGATAAAACGAATATGTGGTATAGAATAAATTGAATCTATGTGAAATTTTCTTGAAACTAAATATAGCAACATTGTAGGATGGCAATAAAAGTATAGACGTGGCATCTATGATTAAAGTTTCCTGTTTTTAACAAATTTCATGAGTTGTTCATTCATAAATGTTCTAATGCCTTATTATGAAATTCACATTTCTCAAATCAATCACAAAAATATCACGAAAACTAATAAACTGACTCCCTTGTTTTTATTGTGGTTATTTTATACATCATTGTCGATTACAATCAAGTATTTTAATATTTTGAATGAACAAGTCATAATTTTTGTGAAAAAATCACCACGAAACCTCTATATTTTTTGAAACCTTCATTTCTCTTTTAGTGATATAAACAGAAGTAAAAGACATGACATATTTCTTAATCCGAAATATTCCTCCCCCCCCCCCCCCCTCTAACCACAAACAAATATTAGTTAATTTTTTACAGGAAGTATGCCAAAAAATTGACATATTTTAAAGTTTCAACTTATAAACGCAGTAAGTAATACAATTTTCAACAATTTTTTATCGGCATATCGCTTTTTTCATCGGCAAATCGCCTGTTTTTGAAACTTTTTTCATTGACTATAAAGATGAAGTCTTCATCTTGAATACAAAGTATTGAAGATCTGCTTTACGTTTATATTAATCTACTTTTACAGACCAATTTTTTACCACGGACTTTAAACGGTGAACACCTGAAACCTACGATACTTTAGTCTTACATGACGTAACATGAAATAAAGAAATTGTTGCAAGGAAACCAAATATGACGGCGTTTTTTAAATAACAGCGAATTTTTCTTTCTTTGAATCAATGCTTCATTACGAAAACTTTATTTAGCTATATGTAGAAACCAAAAGTGGCACAAACTTGTTGAACATTCATAGTCTGGACTAGCACATGCAATAAATTCCAAGGGATGGTTATGAAATGGCGATTAGTGCGCAAAAACTTTGTTAATGGTCGGAAAATATTCAAAATTTTTGCAAAAATGTGCGAAAAATATTCATCATTTGGATTTTTATGACACGATGTATACAAATTCCTCGACATTGTTTCGTAACCCAAAAACAACGGATGCAACACGGCGGAAGAAACTTTAAAACTACATTTTTGAGGTGTACGATCAATAATTCATTCATGGTTTTAAAAATCGAAAATAGCAAATGTGGCATTGATTTGCAAATAAGTTTTAGTGAACCAAAATCAAAGGTATTCAGGTTACGAATCACCGACCTGAAACAGATTTTGAAAAACCGTAAAGGAATTTGTAAACATCGCTCTCAAAAAATCCCAAAGTTCAGATTTGGTAAAATTTTTGAAACTTTGTTTAGGGAGTTGGATCCGCCATTTCGGATTTTAGAAAACCGTAAACAGATTTGTACTCAGGAATCCAAAACATGAAATACCGAGTTTCGTATATTTTAGATATAAATTAGTGCCTTTTCTGTCCATTAACAAAATTTATTGTTATTATATCAGTACAAGTTCATTTGTATTAAGAAAAGGATATAAGTTGCTATTCAGTGTACGTCTTTTCTATATTAGATTCTACAATCTATTGCCAATGTTATTATTTAAATTACATTCGACTAAAAATTTCATAATAGAATTTACACTTTGTAACATTAGTTTTATTCACCTTTTTCAATACTATTGAAGTAACATTCCTACCACGATATGTTGAAAAACCAATTGTGCCATTGAAAGTTTTTTGAATTGTTACTTGCTATACTGCATCCATAGAATGTAATTTGCTCTTTGAATAACTCACCTGAAAAATAAAAATAGTTCAACGTTATTTTCAAAACTAATTGCATACAAGATGTGATTATTAAAAGTAAAGATTAATGTTTTTAAGATAATTCTCAAAAAGAAACAATGGATGTAAAGGGGTGTTAATGATTAATAAATGTTTAAGAAACATGGAAATATTTTAAGAACATTTAAAAATTTAATGTTTTGATGAACCTGTATAACTCTGATATTTTCAATTATTTCAAATATTTCGAAACCTTATGTACGATTGTATTCTAGTTGCATGTTTGTAATTACAATCGTGCAATAATCGTAGTTTAAAGTATTTGAAAGGTCTGATCAATATCTATTAGGAGTTGGATCTAAAATATAATTTTTTACTAAACTATCCATAATCTGTATCCACTGGTAATTGTAGAAAAATCCAGATGTTAATAAAATGCAAAAAACTCTGCTAATAAAATACAATAAAAATTAATTTAAATATAATACTTATCCGATTATTAATTAATAAGTTATAACATCGATTCCATTTTATTGAAATTTATACATCGGATTTATTTCATGTCCATGTATTTTACTAATTTTTTGTTCCACTAATTAAATTTCGTGATTCTAATAATTCTCGAAAAGTAAAATTAAGTAATTATAGGCTCTCGATTCAACACTCTTTCAAGAGAACACGACAATAATTTGTAAGGATAATTTAATATAATTTTAGCACTGAAGCCATAATGACTTATAATGTAGGACCGAAATGCAAAAGGATTTTGAGCAAATATCCAAAAAAGTATTCGCCAGTGGGTCCACACCCGGCTGAGTATCACGATTGTAATCGAGCCTATCGCAGGTGGTAAAAACGACCCATAAATCGTGAATCTTCGGGGGGTGCGAAAGAGTCGTAAACCTCCGATCTATCGCCGGCTCCGATCTCGAAAACTGAGCGTCTTTCTACGAGTCTTCGGTAAAGCATATATTTTATGGGCAATTTCCTTCGTGTAAACTTGTCGTTTATTAATTACTTTTTAAACGCGAATTCGGAATGATTTTGTCGTAAAGGTCAAATTCCATTGCGTTTCGTGTTCTCGGTTCCTTGAATAGGTATTCGAGAAGGAAACACCCCAGCCCTATACAGTTTTGTATTTATGTTTGTCGTCGAGTTGTGCTGTGAAAGGCTATAAATTTGGCTATAAATGCGACGTTCACTTTCATTTTTGTTTCAACAACTTTGTCTTTTAGGAACATTTTGGTAAAATTGTAATTCAATCAGTATTCCAGTTATTTTTAAACCGGCGTTTGATTGGAATTAATGGCCTGCATACAATATTTGAAACAATGGATTCAATACAATTTAATAAAAGGTAAGAGCAAAATATATTCGTATATGAATTATTAAACTTTTGTACTAAGAACATCAAAAAATGTTGGATGCCAGGCTGGTTACTGAAATACCAAATAAAATGATTAAAAATCCATGAAGTCTACAAGTCTGACCGTTATTCAAATAAATTAAAATAAATGTAGACAAATTCTTCGTTAATACGGTCATATCAGTTTATTAAAAATTAAAAATCAATGATACATCTCGGTGATATACATGCATCACCTTCGTAAATTATTAAAAAATTCTTTCTAATTGAGTTCGGATGTTAGTATGACATCTACCAGACGATTAGAATGTTTTATACATTGTTTTTTCATGATAGACTTTGAGATATTTAACAATTTTGAAAATCCTCCAACATTTATTTATATAGAAAGTATTTATTATTGCAACAACTTGCAAGCCCTTAGTTTTTTAAAATGAGAGTAAAAAATCGAAACTGCTTATTCCTTCTACTAATGCAGTTTTTAGGCATGGTATTAATATCAGATTCGATTTCATTCGCATCAGTTACATTTTCATCTAATCTTTTTTTCGATTCAAAATCATTAAATTTGTAGTCTTGTAATAATTAACTATCTATTCAAATTCATTCGAGGTAAATATAACTATTTTTCTATTGAAATTCATTCAACTTGCAATTGTTCTATTCGCACTTTTCAATTGAAATTCATTTAATGAAATTATTTCTTCATTCCACTATTTTCCGATTCAAAATCATTAAGTCCTACAACTTTTTATGAGCTATTAACCATTCAAAATCATTGAAACACATTTTTTCATTGCAATCATGGCAGAAGCTAAGAAAACGAATTCAGAAGTGATTCAGTGAATGAATTTCAATGGATCTTCAATAAATTTTCGTTTGCTGGATATTGGGCAATCTTTTTTTTTAGTCGACTTTAGGCGTAGTAAATAAGTCGTCGAATAAACAAAGTTTAATTCTAAAAAATCTACTAAATACAGTTTTCTAGTAAAGAATTTGCTGAACATCATCTATTTTTTCGTCACTTTGGTTATCCTCTTTAAGTGCATTAGAATTTTGTTTGGCCAGTGAAACCCGACAAAAATAGAGTGAGGTATTCCGTATGCATTTTCACTGGAAAGGTTCGAATAACATGGGAAATGCACTTATCGGGCCTGTCAATCATTACTGATGGGCTTCCTGAAGTCTATGAAGCACCGCGTTAATTTCATGGATTTCTCAAGGGTGCTTAAAGTTTCGTAATAATAACGTTGGGACGCAGCAGCGATGCCAACTAGATCGCAATGCCTCAGATTACGATGCATGACTCAACTTACTCATTACACAAATTCCGAGATAAAACGGCGGAAAGCCTTATCGACAATGCCCCGCGAAAATTGCACGTTGTTACGCACTTCCGGAAGAGCATGTAGAAGGGGTGAACTCGCCCCTTTTGAAAACCGCGAATTAACGGCTTCAACCCCTCATTTCGCGATTAAGCGCCGCAAAAGAGTACGCGTGAATGATAAGTCGTCCCGTACTTTTTCCCCCAAGCGTATTCTACATTGTATATATGTATATATATATATGGAAAACGCAACTTTTCTCACCCCGTGCCGAGTTTATGTACGCGACGACACGTTGCTGAAAATCATTTTCTCATGCAAATTTCATTTCGTACGCGTTTACATGGAGATTATGCTTCCTCCTTAATAACTAAATAAATTAATCTGACACCGTAAAACTTGGGAACAATGTTTGCGAAATGAAACATTGCGACGCTACATTTTTATGGATGCAAGGTTTCAAAGAATATTTCAAAGCACATATTATACCCAAAATTATTAAGTGCTGAATTCAATTTGTACGATGATGAATTATTTATGACTTTTCTCGCGGAATATAAACTTACTTCTAGGATTCAGAACATAGTCTAATTTTATTCATGCTATAATTCGTCCTTCCAATGCCATGACTGAAATAAGTGTTAAATCTACAGCAAAAAATTACTAATGCAGTTCTTTAAAATAATTGTGTTTATACTGTATGCAACTAAAACATGTCTAGTATAATTCCGTCATGAATTAATTCAATTCAACTCTGGAATTTTTATATTTATGTATTAAGAATTTATGTACCGAATCAAATTGATATAATAATTTTTTAAAAATAATGTAAAATATCAACGTTGAAACTGTAATAATCGAACCCATCGGCAGAAATCACTACTTCAGATTCTCTTATATCAATTTTACATCTAAAAATAGCTATTCATAAAATGCTCAACGTAAAAGCAATCATACATTTCGAATGTGGATAATTGGATGGAGCTTGCAGATTTCCAATTTTCGATTACCTTGCGATATTTGCAAAGGGCTTCACGATTACAAGATCTCGCATTATTAGGGTCGATAGGAACGTCCGCTTCTAAGGTTAACAGGTTTGCGTTGAAATTTACGACTTTTGCAGTTCCGATAAGAATACGCACAAAACTCGATTGATTACGGATTCCCTCGAAATTGCGTCCGGAGGTTGAACGGATAGTGGGGTATTCGAAACCGGAAGTTACGTCCATCCGTTTTTTACATTCAACGAATCCTAACTTCTTTTCCGTACTTCGATTGGTTTTACATCTACGTGATTCCCAATTGTTCTTTATTGTGTGTGTCTTTTTGTTTTGTTGAATTTGATTAATGTTTTATATCACCTAAATAGAAATAGTTAATCTATACTTGGTGTAACTAATATCATAAATAAACACTGACTTAGTTTAGTTCTTATTTCTATAATCATTTATTTGATATGTTTATTTAAAGCTTGAGGTAGTATTTGTAATCAGATACCCTGAAAACCCTACGATATTCTGCAAATAATCAATGACAATACTTATTGATTTATTTGTATAAAGAAAGATGTTCTTTATCATTTTTAATAATTAATATCAACCAATTTACTTAACAGAATACAATACGAAAGTTTAATTCGATCATGAATACTTAAATAAAGCCATAACCATGTTAAATTCGTAGTAAGTTAGCATTAATAGCTTAAAACATTTTCAAAAAATGTAGCGAAAATACCGATGGAAACATCGAGGTGTGGAATAAATTTAGCAGCGTATTAGAAAATTGCCCAACGGGCCGCGAATGCGAAAATTCGCGTTAAAAAAGCGATATTTCTCACTGGCTAAATTGGCGCAGAAGCGATTTTCCCAGCAGAATTTTAAACTTGGAAATTCGTAAGGAAAATGCGAGCTTTACAACGCCTCACCTATTTCCCTACCGTTTCCACGCTTCTCTCCTATTTTATGAAATAAGGCAGGTGTGCGTGCACGATAGGCAAGCTTGAAGTACCTCGGGTAGAACTGTTTTTATTCGACACGCGGCGGTGCGAACACAAAATTTTCTGTACGAAAATAAACACTGATTTTTTTCAAAACTGTTTTTATTGGCTGTTTTTATAGAAGCACTACACAACAACTTTAGTAAATCGTGTATTTTATATAAATTAAAGTCAACACTTTTATACAGAATAATTCCTTCAGGTATATTGTTAATTTATTTTGTACGTTATTGGAAGATCCAATTTAATATAAATACATCAACTTTTAAAATTTGTTTAAAACTTCTTAAAAATTTAGCACAATTTGGAAATTTAAAAAATTTTTGCAGTCCTATGTAATTAATCACTGAAAGTACTAAAAAATAACACAAGACCACGAAATTTTTTTTTACAAAACTTGAATCAGAAGTGGAGGATCTTATAGATTTTTGGTCGAATAATATTTTTCGGTTCAGATATCTTAAAATCTTGACGTGATGGGCCATTTCGAATAACGGATTCGTTTTCAGCGGGCAAAGATCCACTATTTCTGATTCAAGTGATCTCGAAACAAATTTTTTTGTGGTCCTGTGTGATTAATCATTTAGTTAATTATAAATAATTCTGCGTTATTTTATCTGCTCTTTGCAATTGTCTTCAAAGAATAGTTGGGAATAATAGAAACAGTACTTTCGTAGAATGGTTGCAAAGATTTATTGTAACTAATGTAAGAAAGTTTTTGCGGAATGGATTACGAGGAATTAATGCTGCATTTCCCATCTATGTATTTATTACTTCAACATAATAACGTACAATATTTTATGTAGAAAGTATAACTTTCGCGACATTGCAAGGTACTTTGGATGGAAACTCGGCTTTATCCGACGGTACAGTAGCAGCACGTATTCGCCGCATAAGAGAGCCGGTAGTTCGCAAGGGTGGTCTTAGATAAACTTGAGAAATTGGTCGCTGTTATTCAGATTTTACGGCAGATTATAACTCCGTCCGTAGTGCAATTAAGTGCTGGCTTCATTGCCCACCCTTTATACCTTCTCCTTTTGCTTTTCCTCTTTTCACCTTTCTATTCTTCTTCAGTGAGATTACGGAAATTCATTTTTTCATCCGGGATTAGCTGAAAAGTTTCGCGAAAGCCTAAAAATTACCGATCGATAGAAACGATGCACGGAGATGATTCGCAACGTCTGGCTAAAATATAATTAAGACCTAAACAGACAATTTGAAAAATATCATTTATACCAAATATTCCAATAATTTTTGGCTTTATCTCAAAGGTGGAAGTTAGTACGTAATTAATTACGCAAGATTGGTTTACTGATATTGAAAGTTTACTATGTCTTAAGACGAGGAACCTGAAAGTCAAGGAATGGGGAAGACGGTATTCGAACATTTGAAATTTCTATCCAACATATATATTGAACTCAAATTGAGAAGAAGATTTTGCAGAAAAGCGGAATTCCCCCGAAGCGATCGAACGAGGGGTCTTCGTGTCTTCCAGGACCTGCCTAATAAAGGCACCCACCGGTAGCCGAGGTAGAGGTCTTCGCTTCCTGCGAACTAATATGCAATCAGGCCTGCGGCGAAATCGAGCGTTCTCAAGTTTTCTGATTTTGTCTCTCGTTGCAAAACGTTTAATCCCGTCTTTCCCGCATATACATTTCTTCATACGTACACATTTTTACATCTTCCGTTGATTTTCATGTGCCCATATGACTGTATTGCACACCCACGCTCTAAGATTCTGGTCTTAGGCCGTATCCGGTTTCTGTCCAAGATCCCGTGTTGAGCGCTTAAGAACTCGATATCTAGCCAGGAAATCGAGAAGTGCCCGTGGATATTACATCCAATGCAAACTCCCGTATCAGAGAAGAGTCACGCGGAAGTCAGAAAAAACTGGAGGATCATTATGTATAAAAGTCGTAAAAGCAATCGTGATCACTGGTCGATGTCGAGTTTCGAGAACGAAAGTAAGAGTTTCATGCGCAGTCAGTTGGATTCTGGGAAACTTTTCGGAATCTAATTGGATTTATGAACGATCCTGGTGATTTTTAACATTTTGTAAGACTTTTTTGCGTCTGTAATTCCTCAGGAATTCTTTCGTCGGAACGTGTGAGATTCGTGCCAATTCGAAATTTGGTTGCAGAATGTGATATCTGAGATAGGCAATGTCAAAAGGTGATTTATGACTCAACGATACTTTCTTCGTAGTATCATTTTCTGCGAAATAAAAAAAATATTCATCTTCAGGACGTGATCACAAAAATGGTAACCACAGTTGTTTCCTATGATGATATCAGAACTATTTCATGTGAGATTGAAGCACTAAAGCGATGATTTTTACTGAAGTTGTAATTCAATATCTGCATCTCTTTATAATATTCAAGAATCATTGGATGAAGTTTGTTGTTGAATTCATAAGTTTAGAAACTGAAGTTATTTAGCTATTCAGTCACGAAATTACCACGTGGACGTGACGAAGCCTTTGATGAGGACCAACAAAAAGTTCGAAACGATTGGTTTTGACATTCTTTTTCAATAAAAAGCATACTCTATTTAAATTCTCCGCAAAAAAAAACTCCCTTAAGTGATTGAAAATAATGGTTTAATAGTTACTAACTCCCAACTTTTTTGTTTACCGTCCAAAAATTGGTATATAAAATAGAATCTGTATTTATTATCTAGGGTCAATCGACAACAAAATTGAGTGCTGTTTGATTGAATTTGTATGACCCTGACATTTATCATACTCAACTTTACATATCTGATCAGCCTCTGATCCATTTTCAGGCAACCTGATCAGAGTCTGGACAGGTCCATATAAAAATTGGCCAATGATAATCAAAAAATAAGAAAATTATGTATAACGATTTATATTTTAATCATTCAGGAGCGTCCAGCGTTAAAGACAACTGTTTTCATATTTTATGGCAGTATAAGTAATATATAACACAGGTCTACATGGTTTTGTTGTTGGGAAGCTGTGGGTCATTTCCGACGTAATCTTGTGCGTAGAATCAGAATCCGAAGTCAGAAGTGGCCCATCACGTCAGGATTTTGAGATATTTGAGGTTGTTTACACGAGAAAAGCATTTCTTTTGTTGTTTTTGAGGTCATGTACAGAAGACACAACATTTTTAGGAGTTTTTCCTTTCTTTGGATAATGTGACACTACTCTTTTTCTTTAATAGGGGATGCGCAGAATTCCATTACGACTTTTCTTCACCAAGATACGCCAATTTGAAACTACGATATACATGTAAACAAATTTACCCTGAAATGATCATGGTGAACAAGCTCAAGGTCAAATTCAATGTCGTGAAACCGATATAAATATAAACAACTACATACAATGTGTATAATAAAAACTAAAATCACGTTTCAGTATTGTGACTGTTTTTTTTTTGTTCATAACGTTAAAGGAATATATCTCGTAATTTAAAAATGGCCGTAACTTTGTAATAAAAAATCTTAAGTGATCGAATAAAACCTCATTTTGAAGGGTAAAGGTAGTACGAAAAGATGCAAATAGTACAGAATAATAAACAAAATTGTTGCATCCTGAACGTAACCTCAAACATAGCAAAATAACGCGTTTTTCGAGTACATGATCTCAAATATTTCAAAAACCTGACGTGATGGACCAATCCTGACTTTGAGTTGGTATTCCACGTATACAATTACGTCGGAAATGACCCACAGCATCCCAATAACATCCAAGACATTCTTTTTTTTAGACCTGTGTAGTGAACAATTAGGTCCAATATATTGCGAATTAGTTGAAAACAATAATAATATACTATACTTTTCTCGTTTATAGCAAAACTTGAATCAAAGCAAGGTCTCAACCGTGACAACCCTCACGCTCACCTTTTACTCTAAATTGGAACAAAGTCAAAACATCAAACGCAAAAAATATGCAACGTGCGTTAACAAAAATTTCCTTGCGTTAGAGCGCCATTAGGTGTAAAACAGGAAAATAATGTTTGTAAGTCGGTTAAGCAAAGCCCCCTCGTTACGAGCTTAATGTTGAGTCTGCGACGAAAAAATGGCGTTCCTTAAGAGGCGTCAAAAGTTACTTGGCACGAGAAAGGAAACAAAAATTCAATGAACTTAAAGCTCGTTTTTTTCGAGGGCGCGCGAGCCGCCGTCGCCGCCGCTGCTTTCGCGAGCTCGGGTCATGAACCCTTGGCCGTGGTTCGCGCACTTCCTGCATTATTACCACAAAAAGCTCATATTTCTTGCGTTCTATTGCTTCGGAGTGCCCTGTGGGGCTTGGCGGTTCTGTAGCATCCGACTACATCACCCAGACCGTACGAACAAGCGAACACGGCAACCTTTTCTCCTTTATCGTCCTTCTCCCTCCCACCCCATCTTTCCTTTCTACGTCTGTCTTTCGTTTTATGCGTTTCGCCATTTTCCATGTCTTTCCCCAGCGTTGATATATTTTACATCAACAATATTTGCGTCTGTATTTTTTAACGACAACCTGCCGATACAAGTCCCACATATGTGGGTTTTCAGGTGACTTTTGTCGGCAAAAGAGAAACGCGCGGATGATGTGGCTTTAGGATTCCGTTATGGCAAACTTTTCTCAGAAAACAGTAATATTGAAGAATATTAATAACTCAAACGAAAATGTATGTAGTATAAATAATTTACAATTTATTAGTTTCGTTTGTTCATCGATCAGTTTACATTGAAGCCACCATTTTGATTTTTTATTTTAAATTCCGACAAGGGAAGAAAGGACTCAAACAAAAATTAGTACCTTTTACAATGGTCAGTTAGTGCACTATTCAATGTAAAAAAACGCGATTTTTACGAAAAAATATTGAAAAAATTAATACGTTTTTCCCAAAAAATATCATAACTTTTTTATTTAAATTCGCAGCATGATTTTGATCAGGGGATCAAAACTATCGGTCTTGGCTTATTTCAATTTCCTAAACGGGGTTCGGAACAAATTTTACAATGCTAAAAGTTCCGTCAATTTTTCGGACTTTCGGGACAAAAAGGATTAAATCAACTCATTTTTTGTCTCACTCTGTATTTAGGGGTTTTTCGGGGACACGGATTACGTATTCCAAGTCTAATTTTCAAAATTGTTTAAATTCAAAATAGCGCATACGTGGGTTTTTCGAAATTCGAACTAACAGATCGAATATGGCGGACGAAAATATCGTAACGCTCATCTACGATTATGAAAATGACTACTTCGTTTTTTGAAGGTTGCTGATTTACACTTCGTTCTTCCTTTTAAAGCGGTCATTTTTAATTTTTAAAACGTACATTAAATTGTTTATATTGTTAAATTGTCTGGTCTAAAAATTTCATATTAACATTGAAAATTACCATACCTGTGTTGTTAATACAATACTGCAGATTTGACGTGAATGCGACTTGAACTATATGGTATTGGATTTTTTCCATTAAAAATTCTCGTAGTATGGAACATTTAAGAAGATATTCTGTAGAGAAAATGAGCTTTAATATCTATAATTTTAACTTTATTCCAGTTAAGATTCAGATTAAATTGTATTTGCAATACGTTACAACTATAGTTAGTTGCGAAGTCTTGTTGACATTTAATTTGTGCTCTGAAAATATATTCCTGTTTTTATTTCTTTTCCATTCGCCTCTAGTAGCACTTTTCATCGGTAACAATGAATGTATTGCATGTAGATCGACTCTCAATTGAGAGAATAAAAATAATTAAAAAATTTTAAAATAAGCCTCAAACTATCACGCTTGTAATAATACATGATGTTATTAAATGTTCATCATATTAGAAATTATGAATACAGAAGTTGTCACCGTAAGTGATAATGTTTTGATTTTATATTGTACTCTACATTTACATGATTTGTGTTTTGTTGCACATTAAGGTGGAAGGTATGTGTAATATTAGGTAGCTAAATCCCAACACGTTATTTTAATCAAATTGTCTTTTGCGGACGACGAATTTTTATAGAAAAGCATTTCAGGGTGAATTCATAATGAATTTCTATTTTACAGTATTTCCTACGAATATACGTCAAGTCTCAGCGAAATCAGTTTAGATTTTCACATGAGAATTCGCAAAAATCGATTTCTGTGGTAACAAAACATTTTTATCGCCTACGAAATTTATTCATGCTAGTTATTACCTAATTCTCAATTGATCTTGCTAAAACTTGGTATACATTAAATGTATAATTTTTCGGAATAGTCTTAATGCACTTGACTTCATTTTAGATGGAACCTGCAGGGGGGATCGAAATTTCTCCGAGTTTTTAAAAATTAAAAAACTGCGCATCTTTTTGTAATTTATCTGTGTCTAAACAAAAACCAATATAGGAAAAGTAACACTTTAGTTCACTCATAAAATATCTTTGAAAATACCATAATTTACACTTTCTTCCTTAAAACCCAATTTTTCTAAGGTAGAACAGAATTATCCTGCTTTCTCCTATATAATAAATAAATTTTCTTTTCATTCCAGGAACAATGTAGCACACAATGCAACATAGAACGGCATTCAATTTTCATTATTCGGATTAGCGAAAGGCGCACAGAAGAAGAATAATTAAGCCAAGACTCCATTTGGCACTCGATTATCAGACGCTGCGCGAACCATAGGGTCAGCAAAGTCGACGAACGTATAAATAGGTGCGGGAGAAACGAGATGGAAATGGGATAAAGGCGAATAGCGAGCGTGTTGATAGAGGCCGAATACGCCATGAACTAAGGGGCAATTACTGTTGCTCGTTACATATACACAGGCGCCTCCACCACACGTGTACACACGCATATCTTTCTCTACATCTTTATCCTTTGGACCTATTCTCCTTTTCGCCATTTCTTCACCTATTCCTTCCCTACTCTTCGTCCTTAGGTCGCCTATCCGTTTCTCATTCTAAATCTATCTGCCTATTTATCTCGCGAAGCGTCGGATTTCGCTGCAACACACGTATAGGCAAATGAACACCGTGTAATCGTAATACGTAAATGAAGTACTCGTGTAATTTACACGCGGGTCGAAGTACGCGACTCTCCGGGTCAGGGTCAAACGGCTTTTTCAACATTTTTTTTTCAACGACGGCCTTTTATGCGAGTATCTCGATACTACTCGCTTTCGGATACTTTCATCTCGCGTGCTCAGGTAATTGGGAGGAATTCGGATTAATAGCTGAAAAATGCATCTTTCTAGAATGAGGTTATCTTATTGAAAAATTTACTAACGGCGCCGTGACTGATTTTTAACCGAATCTCGAATTGGAAATTACTAAATGTGTAAGAATATATGGTCGAATCCAACAAAACTTTTAAAAGTGACAAAAACATAATTAATTAAAAAATCGAAATACATTCACGAGGGTTTAATAACACTTTTGATTATCATTCAAGATACTCATATAGTATTAAGAGTGTCTTGTTATATCAACATCAATTACATGATCTGTGAGTAATTTCATTTAATACAATAATTTTATTTTTATTATTATACAATATATGAACCCTTTTCTTGATACATTCATTGACAAGGTCTTCTGGGTAACCATTTATGTTCAGAACTTTTTTTACTGGGTCTAGATTCTTTTTTCTGAACTTAATCTCCGCTAATTTGGTTGTCCTGTCTATTAATCCGTAAATTACGCTGATTTTGTAATTTAAAGGATGATTCGACGAGTAATGGAGGTATATTTCTGACCAAGGTTGCTTATAATGTCAGTCCGTGTCCAATGAGCCATTATGATTTCTTATTACTGATAAATCCAAAAAATTAATCTTATTATTTATTTCTTGTTCCGTGGTGATTGTGATCTTATTTTCTATCCCATGTATCTTCTTTTGATGATTGAATTTATCCATTATGTAGTCTACTTTGTATTCTAAAACTGCGGTTAGTATGTCGTCGACAAATCTTATTAAAAACGAAGGTTTAAAGTCCAATTTTCTGATTAAAATTGTTGGAGTTTAACAATATATTAATTCAATCTCGCCAAATGAGTCACGTCATGACGAATTGAAAGATACTATAAATTCAATTTGATCTAGTAGAATGCAAATATAGGAATCCCGCAATGTTAAAATTCGCGAAACCATAATCTAGAACAATTTTGCGAACCCGGAAGTCGAGTCACCGCGTAACAAATGGATGAAGGGAAGTATAAGTATAGGGATGGTGAATGAGGATAACGGTTGACGAGAGAAAGAGGGAAAGAGAGAGCGAGACAAGGGCCGATCAAAGAGGTCGGAAGGCCGCAAATGGACTAAGACGAAACTATAAGGATACATGTTGTTAGAGTGGAAAGGAGATAAATAGAAAACCGCAGAGAGGGAGAGACCTTTCCCTAGTGCGCTCGAGTCTGGAGATAAAAGATAAAGGTCACCCTGCATAAAACCCAGCCACTATAGGGTGGAAGAGCCGCGGAACGAATAAAACTAAAGGCCATTAATCAGGCCTTAGTTGTCTTGGCCGTGCAGAAATAAGGCCGCGAGCGAGTGCGAAATAAAGATCTCTTTTTCAGACGCTCTAAATCATGAGTTTATTTCCCCGAGAAAAGGATTCTGCGCGGCGAAAGCGCAAAGACACGGAAAACAGGACGCCGATTGATTCATGCCGCTGGATTATTTTCAAAATCGAATTATTCTCCGTCCCCTTATTGGAGCGTAATCCTTCGGCATATGGTTAGATTCTTCATTCCGTCGCCTTTTTTGGGAATATCGAGGTCGATACCAAATGACTGGTATTAGCAGTTTGATGAGATTTTCAAGGATTTTCCATGGACGTGAAATAGGAGGCAAAGACATATTTGGAATTCACATTTTCTTCTGGTGACTTCAACATTTTGAATAATTCAAGAACTTGTTCGAAAAGGCTGACTCGACGTGATTAGTCTCTAGTATCAGTCTTTATCTCCACACAACCCCTTCGTTGGCCTTCAGGTCTTTAGCTTTATCTTCCGTGTTTCGAGGGACACAGTAAATGATGCGACCTTAAGGGAAAGGTCGAGGACGAGTCGTCTAATGAGAATCTACCGCACTACGAAATCAGACGTGCGAAAGTTTCCTCCGTTAACTCACCAGCTCTCCCGGTTCTTCTCAACGCTCTCTGCGTCTCTCGGTTGCAATAGTACACTAACAACTTCCGGGAGCCGCTGACCAAGTTAAGTAATTTGTACGCCAGCCAACTACTGCGAATAAGTCATAACTAAGGTAAATTATGACTAATTGTGGTCTCCTGCGGGACCGCAAAGGCCCTCGTTTTCCCGAAGCCTTCGACCGCAAACGCATTTGGGTCTTATCCGATTAAGAAAAAGACAATATACCTTCATTTCTAGATTTGATGCAAAAAGACTTTCGGCACGATGAGGCATCTTAAAGACTTCTAAATGTTTCTCTTATGTCTCAGAAGTATTTAATTCTAAAGCAACTTTGGTCGGGTGTAATTGAAATTTCTAAAAGGGCCGAAATCACGCTGTTGCAAGGCGCGGAACCCGAACTTTCCCAAACTCCCGTTACTTCAGGGATGAACGGATGTTCGTCTTCGCTCGGGTGCTACAGAATCGCGAATTTCCCCAGCATTCCTGAATTCTACATGCATGTCGCGGCTGGCGCGACCTTGTTTCACGATTCCGCGTGGAATTCCGTACGAGGACTAGGACGCGGATTAGCATGCGGAATCTCAACTCTGCAGTGATCGCGCGAAAGGAACCGTCGCACCCAACGTTGAATAGTGACGAACGCTTAATAGATTCGTCCCACGAAAATTACCGACTTACGCCGCTTATCATCCTTCAATTGGTCCAAAACTAGAAGGTGCAGTTTAAGTTAGTTTAAAGAATACGAAAATTCATAAGAAAAGTAAAAGGATATTTAAAAGTAATCAATTCTGCATGAAACCATTCTAAAAAACGATGGAAAACAAACATCACCGAAGGTACTCAGAATAATTCCCTGTCCTTGCGATAGCGAAATGTCATACGCGAAATGCAGTCGGGAATAGAGGAGATGGATGTTGTAGGTAGATGGGGGATGGAGGTACAATTAGAGGTACCGTCGAAATAGAGGAAGGCCTTGGACAAAAGCAGACGCTCGGAATTCGAGGTAGATATCGCGTGACTCGTCAGTAGTATCAGACACATTCGGTAGGACAGCAGATTGAAGTGGGCTTGCGTTCTAACGGAGGGACCCAAGAGCCTCCGACATTCTGGAAGTGCAGCACATTAGAGGTAATTGTCGGTAGCGTCGCGTCAACCACCAACCCCAACCCAGGGACACAATCCGAGAACGTCACCGGGTATCCTCTTAAGGCCGTGCGACGTTGCTCTCTCACGCTGCTCGACCACGGCAATCGGAGACCAAGCACGGGAATGGAATTGTGAAAGGGTCCTCCTCGAACGCGAGCCGAATTTCCGCTTTTCCAATATTCTCTCCTATTCTTCCCTTTGGTGTACCCGTCGAGGCCAAATGTTGTTTTTAAATAGCAAGAGGTTATCTCATTTTAGCGATGTTTGTGTTGAATTTCGAAATTTTGATATTTCATGGAAACTAGTTTGATGAACTATGAAAATTTCAAATAGGATGGGTGAACGGTGCATCTCAAAACCGCGACAAATCACAAAACAGACACTTAAAAAACCCGATATTTCAAAATACAGATACCTCCGATTGGTGCGTACTACAAAAAAAAATGGGGTGCACCTCAAAAACCCGTCAAATCCCAAAACAGACACTTCAAAATTCCGATATTAAAAAACCAGACATTTTAAAATGTACATATTCTCTGAAAATTTAATTAATAAGTGAATTCTAAATGTGCTTAATAACTAATCCTGGGGTTAAACTGATTTGACCTTCGAGTGACCTACAAAATTAATCCTTTGGTCAAACATTTTTGATCTTGAAATGTCCTTCCAGTGAGACATTCAGGACGGGGACCCGAGATCACTTTTTTATGGCGGTGTCTGCATTTTGAAATGTCTGGTTTTTGAAGTGTCTGTTTTGTGATTTGTCGGCTTTTTGAGGTGTACCCAAAAAATGATCTCGGGTCGCATTCCTTGAGACTTCACTGGAAGGTCATTTCATGGTCCAAAATGTTTGATGAAAGGATTAATTTTGTTGGCCACTTGAAGCTCAAATCAATTTGACCCCCGGATTATTTATGAAGCACTAAATCAATCATTAATTAAATTTTCAGAATGTGTACATTTTGAAATGTCTGATTTTTGAATATCTGTTTTTTGAATGTCGAGTTATTGAAATGTCTGTTTTGTGATTTGTCGGGTTTTTGAGGCGTACCCAGATGAACCGATTGTACAATATCAGATGTTTAGTTTGGCTTTCCTTTCTTAACTTATTTATTTTTGTGTCAACTGTTATAACACTTGGTTCACAAGAATAATTCTATTTAAAAAAAAAAAGTTGTGCTATTCGAACCTCCGAATAGCCTCAAAAATTTTCCATGCATAGAAAATGTAGAGGTCCAACTATGCTCTTCGTGGTTTCCAGTGCCTTATTTGGTTTTATTAGTTAAAATTCTGTGGGAAGACGTTGGAATTATACGCTAGATTTCACCGCAAAATATCGTACGGGATCATCTGAGTTTTTGGGTGCCTTACCAGAAGCAAGGGAGGAAATAAAACCTCGGTGACTTCGTGTCAAAGAGCGGCCCTTTCTTCGATTTGTATGCGTGGCTGCATAGACGGCGTCAAACGTCTTATGGGATTTCCGAGCGGTTTCGCGGACGAGCGATTTCGAATTTCTTTTGTAGCTAAAGAACGGAATTTACTTTTCGATTTCCACCCCGAATTTCACCAACCTCTTCCTTGTCGTATTTTGCGAATTTATTTACCGGCGCACAAACGATAGCAAATATGCAAATGCTTTGATTCTTGACTGAAATGGGAGTAAAAATATATTATTTTGTTATGATGAATATCTGTATATGTATGAATTTTAGCATTTGATGAATGGGCGGAATAATATAGTAGGCACTTGTTGGGGGCGAATATTTATATGCCATCCTGTGATGAATTGGCGGCAGTAATTGTCGAAAAAAAAACTGAATTATTGCAATGCAAACACGGTAATACTTGTTTTAAAAACATGACAATTTTTGAAAACACATCGAAATTGAATAGTGAAGGTGAGACATTATATGTAAAAAATGCCCTTAAACAACCTTGTAGTAGAAGGCCGCTACCAACATTTTGTCAACAATTATAACTAACATTGTACTCAACAGACCCGTTTTATTATATATAATATAATATTTTGTCCTTTTTTTATTATATATAATATCTCACAACCGAGACCATTTTCAAATAGTATTAGATTCAATTTGTATATTTTACAAAAATAAATGTATTAACGATTTATTAAAAATAAATTATTAAAGAATATTTTTATAATACGAGTAATTTTAAAGTCCTTAAAGTCCACTTCCTCGTATATTATTTTTTTCTGTTTCTGTCATTTTATTCAATATTAACTGACTATTTAAAATAAAAAATATGCGTAGTTCATGAGGAAATATTTATGACATAAAAAAAAAAGAAATACTATTCAATTATTAAAAATATTTAGAAAATTTGATATTTTATTTCGCATCCTGTCCAGTTATTATTAAAAAATATATCAGATAAATAACAAACTAAATTAGTTCAGAAACCGTACAGTATAATCAAATTAAATGCTCTTTCGGTGAAAATCAAAACTTGTAATATATTGTGCGTACGTTACAAATTACTGACAATAATATAAAGATGCAAATTGTAAGTTCAAAAAATATTTTACTAAAGGTGGTCTTTTGTCTGATTTTTCAGTGAGTATTTCGCTATACGAAGAAAAAGATTGGAAAGGACTCAATTTAAGATTAGAGCCATTATAAATTAATGGTTATTTTCCTATGTTTACAAAATATCATACCAGAGATTTTCATTAAGATTTGCATAAAAAAATTCAACATTGAAATAAAAAGCAATGGAATTTCGTCGAAGAGCACTAGGTGGCATGTTGCTGAAGTTAGCAGCTAAGTCGTTGTAGCTGATTTAAAAAACTGAGCTTTTACTCGTTATAATAAGTCCACTTGGTATTTATATTAACATTTTTCATTATATTGGCAGCTTGATGGGTAATTTTGGATAAGATATAAAATAGAACCTCTAAATTTCAAATCGGCTGCTTCGAATTGACTGCTACCTTCAGCGTCATCTAGGTGGCGTCCTAATCCAAAATAAACTCGTGCAAGCCCTGGTAGAAGCCTGTCCAGTTTTTGCTTATATTGTCTAGTTTTCCTTCACCTTTAACACGGGAAATAACGAAACTGGGCTGAAACTGGCAAAAAACTGGGCTAATTTTTTACCAGATAGATTTAGCTGAATAGAATACAGATGTAATACATGATAATTACGGCGGGTGATCGAGGAGGGTTGGTTTTTTTTCACTCTTGATGGGGTAAAATGTCACTCTTCATTGAGTGAAATCTTCACTCTTAATGAAAGAGTGGCTCAATTTTCATCTCAATGAATTTCGAGAGTGGTTATTTGTATTTACTTTCTAAGAGATAGTTGGAATAGCATTGTTATGGCAACAAACTTATTAGCGGGGCCAATGATGGTTTATGTCTTCAACAATAGCAAATAGGAATATGCACTATGGTAGTTTATACTTCTATAAATGATTTTATTACTTCAACTAATAAAGATGTTAAACATTATTATCTTTGGCAGCATGCTCAACTACTACGAAAATAGGAGTTTTACATAGATTACAAACTGCTAACATGAGAATTCCTTGCGGGACAGTGACCATTTATCTTTTGTATTAAACCATTAACATTGTATTACGTAACATTTCCACTATTAGGACAGCTAAAACGAAATTAAACCGATATTGAAAGGTTTTACATATTCCCAGATATTTGGTGACATACTTTACTACTTTTTTATTGATTGTAACAAATATGACAGAAATCGATGCTCTAATAATCTGGTTGATATCAAATATCAAACTCGACATGAATAATTACATTATACTCATCGCCAATTTGCCCACTAAGTCGAAATGCATAAATCGATGATATTAACTTCTTTTCCATACTATTATTGGACATTCGATCAGTTAGACCAGGTCTTGTATGACGGACCTAACGAAGTTCCTTTCTCCAATCATCAAAATCACTGTTGTAACCACTGGCGAAAATAGGAAGCGATATAGAAGTTTCCTGATTTTCTTTGCGAAGTAAAGTACTAAAGACGCGTCGCGACGATGAACGTGAGGGGATCTATGAGAGGATGCGTTGATACCTCCAGGTTTCCAGAGAAGTGAAGTGAGAGGATGTTAGAAGAAGACAGAAAGGGGCAAGTGAGAGGTAGTCAACGTTGGCTTTCAACATAAACGCCCAGAGAGGATAAGGCGGAAGGTTCGCGAAGGTGGTGAACACTCGTAGGGTGGATGATGGTGTGGAGGAGGGAGTTGGAGATTTTCAACTCTTTGCTGATTAAAGCGAATTTCCTACGGCGCTCACTCGTTCTCGCTACGGTAATCCGCTTGCCGGGTTTAGCAGTAGCGACGTCCTCGTCGGCGCTGGCTCTAATTTAAATTTATTTACATTTGTCCCTACTCCCGCACTGGCCGAGAGAGAAAGCTGTAGGGATCTAGAGAGAAAAGCTTCGCAAACTACGTATGAGCCGGTCGTATTGATTTCAAGTTTTCAGCGTCACCCGTTAGCTCTTCTAGCGCGTAGTTTCGTCTACTTGGTCCCCACCCAAGAACATTTATAGAGGACCGAATGAGACGCCAAGTTGTTCCCTCTTGCAGATTGCGCTTCCTTCCCCCTACCAGACACCCCAACTTCCGCACGTGCAGGGAATATCGCGATTCCGCGGTATTCGAATGCTAAAGGTCGATCCCTCCGTTCGCGCGAGTGATTTCGAACCCCGGGGCGATTGCCACGAAACAATGCCAATCGAAGAATTTTCTTTCCTAGTTCATCCGAGACTGGTATTTGCGAGCATCGCGAAAATAGAGGCTGATTTCACCAACAAGAACGTATCATTATTTTTCGTGATCACAGACGCGTTCTGCCGAATGCTATGTAATTTTATGCTGATCAAGGATTATGCGGTCGGTGAGGTAATATTGATGATCATTATTTGCTGGGGGTATAAGCTTCTTCTACTAAATCACTGATGTCATTCAAATTTTGGGTAACCGTTAGATAAATACCCAAAGTCGACAGAACACTGACATTTTTATATATTTATGTTTGTTGAAAATAGAGTCGGTTGATTTTCAACATTACAGTTTAGCTCTTCTAGTGAGTAGGATCATCTATTTGGTTGATACCCAACAAAGTAATGGCAGACATTAATACGCTAAATTTTATTTTATATACATTTTTATATTTATTTTACGAAATACGAATATCAAGAGAACCGTTGGGATTGATCTGCCTATTCAAAACTTTACCTTCAAAAATCGAAAAGTTTAATGCTCAAAATTGAAAAGTTCCGGAAATATAGTCATATGCAGTTTATTCTCATTGAAAATTACATGTACGCAGATATTTTTTAATATTCGCATCACATTTAAAATATAATTTCCATTTTATTTATTTCGATATTTTATCACAATATACACGAGTGTTCGATTTTCTGCCAGGTCGTAGAAATGGAGAGCTGACATCCGAGAATTACGCTTATGGGGCAGTTGTAAACAGTGCACCTGGGGCTGCTGTTCGTTGTTACCAATATTTTCGCACGGATGAATTTCAGATGTTTTTCAAATGAAATGCAGTGAATTGTACGTCTGTTAACTTCCAAAACAAATAGTTTGGACAATCGACTGGTTTTAATTTTTCACTGAAAGTTTCTTACCGTTGAAACTGAATCGAGGCAAAAAGTGAAATCATGAACAGGTTTATTTAATGTTTTTGGTTAATGATGCAAGGTCACACAAACATTTTTAATTAAAAACGTATATTAAAATAAAAAGGATTATAGTAATTACCAGAAATGCGGATAATTCATGCCCACTTTTTCCTCCCAAAAATGTTACAGGCTTTTGTGCACTGATCCAGTGCTGACTGTTGCAGTTAAGTCCTGACCTTCAATACTAAATAGATACTGATCCATTACTAGTTGGCAATCGTGTTTATTACTGAGGGCTGGAGTTCATCACTACTTGTCCAGTAATAATAAGAAGTATTTGCAGAATAATGTCAAAAATTTAAGTAATGTTATAATGAAATTGATGAGCTACATGCTGAATCTCCAAAATCTTAGGATCAGAAACACGTTGGTGCTGGCTTGTTTCGGCTGAGATTATTGATTGCTTTGCAGTCATTACCATTAACTGCCAATAATGGACCAGTTCTGACGTCATATCGCAGTCAATATAACGACGATTTCAACTACTAACGTGTGCCAATAAAGTAGCTGGACAAACTTAAAACATAATATTATAGAGATAGATTTATTTATATTAGATTTACATTAAACTTACATAATAATTTTAGTTTTTGTAGAGAACTGAAGGACCATTATCTTAAATTTTCCGCAATTTTGACTTTATACCTCGAATCATGTCTTGGACGACCTGAAGATTAACATTTTTCACACATTTCTTAATTCTTGCAGCAAGCCGTTTATTGGGGGTTACTTCCCAACCATTTTTATATACTTCCTGACACAATAAACTCAAAAAATTTTCATTTGGTCTTGTCTTCGGAATGTTTGGAGGATTTGCATAATTTTGTACAAAATGTTTTTGTCCTTAAGCCAATTTAATGTTTTTCCAGCATACTGGCTGCTTACCAGATCAGGCCAAAATATTATGTTGTCACCAGAGTGTATAGTTTTAATAAATCTATCAAGTTTAGTAAGACAATTACTTATATAAGTGTCACTTTTTATAGTTGGAGCTTTCGAATCTTGAATATAAAAGCTGCGACACTCCTTTTGTCGATATGGCGATAAACTAAAATTTTTGGTTCAAATTTACCTTTGGCGGCGAATCTTATAGCGTCAGAAGTATTTGCAATATAGTTTGTACAAAATCCCGCATTCTGCTCGCCATTATTCCAAGTATAGGAAAAATATTTTTCATTGTGAAGAATGATCTCGATCTCACCAATGAAGTATTTTCGACGAAGAATTCTGCACTTTTTTGGGATACCTTGAAGTTGCTTTTCACTATATTTATCAAGTTTTGACGAACTGTCTCTATCGAAACACCAAGTTTTCTACTTAATTTTCGATTTGATACTGCAACTTTGTTTACCGCAGCTGTCTTCAATTTCTAAAGCTCAGACTTACTTAATTTTTTTGGGCGACCTTTTTTCTTAATTCCCACACTTGACTTATCATTTTCGTAATGTTTAAATATAGAATAAATTGTGGAACGTTCTGTTCCGCGACCTTCATGATTACGGATTAGATTTATACTAAATTTCTGTTTTCTAAGAGGACTAGATGAACCATAACAAAAACAGTAGATGAAATAAACACACCTATACCGATATAATTGCAATTTACTTCTGTCCAGCTACTTTATTGGCACACGTTAACCAGTGTTTATGATACTTGTGCATTGTTATACCAGTATTACGAGGAGTTTGATTAAAGTCTATCGACAGTCGGACCGGGTATACTCTGATGGTGGATAACGTTGGTTGACTACGAAAGTGTCTATGTCTAGAGTAGGTCAAGCTTTTTGAAATTTGAGAGGCACAATTATCAACATAAACATTACGCCAGCATCATACACATTAAAACAGAGTCTATTATTTCATCATTTGAGGTTAACCATGTCTTAGTTTGACAGAAGTTTGATTCGATAGATAAAATTAGAAGCTAAGTCCTCAATAAATTGTATGGAATGAAAAGATGCTACGATTCAAACTAGTAAACTGGATGCTGAATGAGAGATTACGACTTTAGTGTCGGAAGTTATGCTGCGCCATACAAGTTGTTGATATAATCTACCTACGATAAGTAGTGGTATACAGTTCCAGTCTATGAACTGAGAAATTTGTTTTCAAATGTGCCTCATCAACCAAGAAAATCGACTATTGCTTTGGTTGCCACTTGAACACATATTGTAGCAACAATGATGACTGATTTCAACTGGTAACTTAATCCAGCCGACTAGTCCATTTGGTCATATCAATTTAACAAATGTAACCATACTATTGATGTACCTATCCTTGCCTAACACCTGTTGTGGAAATTGCTGTTTTCGGGAATTGGTTCTGGGATTACTGGTGTTATTTGTACAAGTTTTACATTTTATGCTACTTTTCATAAAGTTTTATTTTTCGATATTGAAGAGTTCGAGAAAGAACACTACACGAACGATTTCCTTTAATATTACAGTTATCAAGATCCGACATCCACCCGACCTTCTCGGAATCAGAAACATCAATTCGCTCAAGCCGAAACCCAGGAGTATTAAGATAACTCAGATTCTCTTTCCTCTCCAGTCGTATTAAACATTTCTTCGCATCCCGATGGGAATTCATTTCAAAGTCTCCTTTTCTCTCTCTCTCTCTCTCTGTCTCTCTCTCTCTCTCTCTCTCTCTCTCTCTCTCTCTCTCTCTCGTCGATTAGGCCCGACGCGAATAAAATTACGTCGAGCGTCGTTTTTCACGCTCGCGAACGGCGTTTCGCCATCGCGGCTTGGGGGGTAGGGATGCCTCCACCCATCCCCGCTTTTATATTCAAACCCTCTTGGCATTTTCCTCGCCCGACGTAACGACTACTTGCTGACGCAATAATAAATTTCCCCCATTCGTACGGAACCGCCGACTTTTTTACCGGAGTTTTTTTCACTCCCTCTCCCTTTTTTCCGTTCTCTTTGGCCAACCTTTCTCGTTCGGGGTACGCCTCGCTCGGTTTCCCCGTTTTATAGCGCGTTCCTTCGCATCTTTTTTTTTCGCGTACCTCGGCAGCATGCACGTCAATTAGGACACGATTCGCCGGTCTCGGCTGCGTGACGAGGCATTCCGAAAATCGATGTCAGCGCGATTTTCGCTCCTTGTCTTCCCGCGTGAAATCCAGCTCAATTCGGCCCTAACTCCGAGAATCCCGACAAGCTCATTTGCGCGAAGTTGGAAAAAAACAATGCCAGTTTTAATGGAATCGCATATTGATGGGCGGCATTTCATAACGAGTTACAAATGCATTAGGACGTAAATAATGAACGCGACGACAGACGAATTTTTCGCGAAATTGCGGAATCGCGAATGAAACAGCATGCTGAGGGTCTCGTTCTGCTGGATTTTATGGAGTTACCGCCACGCTGAATGTTGCAAATGGTTTTCCAGAATTTTTCGCCTGTTAGTTATATGCAGTATGGAAATTGTCTACAATAGTCCTTTTAGTATTGCAGTCCATTCTGTACATCGCCTTGATATTTTATTATCTGTATTTTTCAGCGTCTGGGCAATTAATATTTGGACATTTCATAGTCTGGCTGCTTGTTGCATGATTATCAGTACAATTACTTTGCTGACGAACAAGAGTCATATAAAATATCAAAAACTGTGAGTATCGGCATCTACCGTCGCAGGTTTTCTAAGAAATTGACGGTGTACCAAAGATGTCTTGAGTCTGATGTATTGATGAAGGCGATATTATGGTGGGAAACAATGAAACAAAATGTGTTCCAAGTGTACAAAATATTTTGAGAAACCATTGCTCTCCAAATGCCATGGCGTTCAACTCAAGGACATTCGAGGGTTATCCATATCAGACATATTGATGTATTCTTAAAGGAAGGGAAACATTCCGTTGGAATAATCCGTGATTATGAAACGGATGAGATCATCACCCGTATTCATGAGAATCCGCATAATACTGCCAGACCCATTAATCTTGATCACCCCAAACATCTTCGTTGCTGTTGATGATACCAAAAAAGTCTCGGGAAGAAAGCCTCATTTGTTTCCGTAGGGACAATGCGGCAGTCTAGAAACGCCTTTATTCAAGGTCGTGCGTTTTGCAGATTCAAGGTTATCGTCCCACCCTTCTGTTTGATGAATTAATCAAAACGCGAACCTGACTCGAATGTCAAGATCACACCGAGACTTTATGATGACTTCAGCGACATTTTCCGATGTCAAGATCACCTTCGGGGCGACACTCTTAGCGAATGAAATGAATATCTTGCATAATTCAATCAAATCGTCGATTCCCCGAAGACAAAACCCATTGCGAATGCATTTATTCGTCCTCCCCTTTGGACTCGATATCAGTCCAGACGAAATTAAGCGCAACGGGGATGGGTACTTGGAATCGGCGAATTAACAAATCCAATTACTCATCATTCAGCCTCTGAGATTCGCGGTTTGTAGATTTCGCAACTGGGGTGGGTACGACACCAGACGCGAAAGACGAGGCGTGCGAGCGAGAGAACGCCAGAGATAAAACCCTAATTTATAAGGCTGATCCTCTTATCGCGTCCGTCCTCTTATTTATCACTGCCTTCGGCATAGAATTTACCCGTCGCGCATTTTGCATTTCATTCCTCCGCATCTCTGTTTTTTAAAGGCGAGGTACTGATATCGGATTTCCATTTTCCCGACGAAGCCGTCGCCACCGTCGTGGATGTCCTTCGGTTTTTATTCGAAGAACGCGAAAGAACCAACGAGAGACGGAGAAGTAAAAAAATCGTTAGCAGTGTAAGGGTTGAAAAATGCGAAAGAGAAAGATGATGTTCGTGTCTCAAGCATTATTTTCTTTCTTTCTTTTCTCAGCTTTTTGACTTATCCATCTTGTGTCTTCATCTTGACCCGCGACCAGTGGTCGAATCCCGGAACAACCGTTGAAAGAAGAAAACTAAAAGAACTGGAAGGGTGTGGTCTTGATCTATTCTATATACATGCATAGCTTCTTCTTGTGTTGCTATATCCGAATATATCAGTCGCTCCTTTCACACGTGGCATTGACTGAGAATAAAGATGGAGCGGACAAAAGCGGCGCTATGCCTTTGAAATTTCATAAAATGGGATTTATCAGTGACGTGAACCGAGATTCCAAACAAGTATATGAAAAATAAGTAATAACCACGTTGGAATCATTTATTAAATAATTTCATGTGATTTGCATTGTCTTTTTTTCATTTTCAAATAAAATCTACGATCTACAATCACTCCTAATTAAGAAAGTAAAAATTTGGAAAATAAATCGTTATTTCCGCGAAGACGTGAAGAGTTGGAATCATAAAAGTTTCTAAAGTGCAAGAAAGTAAATTGCCAGCATTTTTCTGCTCCCGTTTGTCAAATGTTTTTCGCGCGTGCTGCAATAAAGTATTAACGGTGTGCCAAGGACAATAAAAAGTCGAAATATTAATTTCGCAGCGAAGTAGACAAATGCAATTTTAGTCCGGCGACTAAAAAAAAAACGCAACGACGAGAGTTCGCAAAATTGGCCGATCCATTTTTTTTCTTTCTATTTTTATTAAAAACGTTGTCACTTCCGTTTTTATTAAATTTTCTTTCCTTCTCTATTGCGTACGGTTGGTTCCTTCGTTCTTCGTTCCGCCGCCGCGGTTTTCCTTTAATAGAGCTCTCCTCTCGTTTTCTTTCTTTATTACAACGATAACGGCCAAGAGCCCGAGATGCGGTTTAACATGAACTAGAGTCGAGGTTCCCCGTCCTTCTAAAGGGACTGCAGAATTTGCTCTTCTCCAGGGACGACGAGACTCTGTTTCGCCAACGAAGAGAGAGAAAGCGAGGGATAGATGAAGAAAAAGGCCCGGGTGCGGATGAATAGAACAAAAAATTAGCGAATAAAAGCAGAACTGGCGAGAACATATTCCGCGATATTCCTGGAAATCGTAATGAGTAACATTCTGATTTTTTGTTTTGCAAACAAGAAAAATTACAATTTTTGGTCGACAATTGAAGTTACAAATATAGATTTTTATTTCAGGGTATGAGATATGAGCAAAATAGATGTGGGGTACCAACAGGTAACTATTTTTCTTAGTTTATTGCTTGTTCATTAAAACTATTTCTCTTTTTAGCGGCTAAGAGGTTAAATTGCATGACATTTTCATCAGTATGACAGCTCTCAGTATTGCACAATCTTTGTTCTCAGAAATAATTTCGTGCATTGTAAGATTTTTATAATACAGTAGTCCCTGTCCTAATTCACATGGTTGGTTTTTAGAAAATGGCGGCCTCTCTCCTAATTAACTTAGTTCTATAACCCCACGAAGTCACGATTTTTCTACATTTTGTTTGTTTCCTTCTCACCCTAGCAACCCACAGTGGGGAGAAGAACGGAGGACATTGTGCATTTGGACAGGTAATATTCGCGAATTAGGCAAGAGAGTGAATTAGATCGAGATAAATTAGGACAGGGACTACTGTACCAAAAGTTCCAAATTATTCCGTTTTTTTTTTCAATTTTTTGGAAATTGTTGGTGATACTGTTTCTGGTTGTCTTTCTTTGAATTCAATTTTGGATTTTGGTGACAATTTCCTCCAAATTACACTAACAGTTATATTTATTTCCATTCCAAAGCGGTTATTTTAACCAACATGTCAGAGTATTTTCAAGTGCTTTGAAGTAGAAGCAATATTCTTGATAAAAAATCAATTAAAAATTCAATATATTATAAAAGCTACCTTTTAATCGGAATTACATTTTTTACAAGAAGCAATTTCAGTAGCTGACCGATCATCATTCCAAATAGCTATTATTATAATTTAGTTTGTAAGACATTTTATCGATCGTTGAATTATATTTTTCGTTTTGGTAACATTTATCTTAAAATTATAATAGATCTACCATATATAATGATAATTTCCTAACTTTAAAACAGGTCGATGTGGGCGATTTTCCTGAAAAGTGCACTAAAATGTGTCGCCGATGTTATTTGACTGTTTCGAAATGAAACACTATCATAAATATTATGTTGTTGCGAAAACCCTGAAATACCCAATTTCAGCTTGACCAAGTTACTTTTTAAGAATTCGGTCCGCCATATTGAATTCCCTATCTGGAATTTGAAATATTTAACAATTTATAATCGTCGACTAACATAATTTGTGATTTTTATATTATATTGACTAATATTGAGCGTGCAATATAATAATATTCATCATTTAACGTGAAATTTTTTGTACGTAATTCTTTAGATTATATTGTATTAAGGATTTATTGTCCGTATATAAATAAAATAAAATAAAAAATAAAAATCAAGAATTAAAATTTAAGAATGGCTACAGCATTAATAATAACAATCATGAATTATGTGCAACATTGGATTCTCACTTCAGAACGTACCCACAACAAATTTCACAAAAAAAAAAAATTATTTTGATAAAAAATTTGTTCGTTAAAAAATTACGAAAACGTGCACTTTTCAGGAGAATCACCCATATACTAGAATTTTTCGCCAAAATCTTTTCACGATAAAGAATTGATTAATGATACTAACCATCAATAATTTTACATTGATTCATTGAAACCTAACGGCATAAAACCGCGAGCGAAAAACATAAATATTTGCGCCGATTCCGAGAGCGATATTGCGAGAGAGGGACATCTGTGCGGAGGGAGTGGTTTTGCTGTATCGAAATTAAAACGAAAATTTTACGAGTACAATATCCGCAGGCATATCCGATATTACGCGATCGCATAAAGATTATGAACTTATTCGCGAACTTGGAGCTTTTGATTGCGGCGCAAAATTGAAAAGCGGAAGGAGATGTAGATAGAAAACGAGAAATAGAGAAAGCGTTGGGCAAGAGGGGCGTTGGCGGGGCTGGAGGAGGGCAATGTCTCGAGTGGCGTACCAACCCTATAGCAGCCCTATTCGAGCCAAAACCCAGAACCCCTTTCGAGTTACCGGTCGACGCACCGCGATCTTTACGGCCCGCTGCAACCCCTTCTGCAGAATTTCCGTCGTGTCTCTCTCGCTGCCTCTGTCGCCCTCTATCGGTCTCCCTCGACCTCTCTGTATCTCGCCATCGAGATTCCGCTAATTAATTCTCGGCCATGCGGTCCCCTGCCCTCGACACACGCCGCACTAATTAGCATTCACAGTCCGACGCGCGACGGCCAAAATATTTTTCAGGAATTTGATTTTGGCCTTAACGTCATTTTGCGGATTCAAATGTCGCGCAGTTCGTTAAAGATCGATTTTCAACCCTTTATGACTACACCGACCATCAGTACTGTACCGAGCGTGTGTCACATGTGGAAAGGGTGAATTTTTTTAAATACTATGACATTTTTGCGGAAGAATTGACTGTCATAAATTTACCAGTTTTATGTTTTTTTTTTACATTTTTAATGAATTTTGAAATGTCAATCTACGTCGTGAGCTTTCCGACGCATGCATGTAACCACATAGTTGCCACAATTACGTAGTGCATGTATGTTGTTACTGCGTAACCACTTGTGTCAGAACTGCAGTCTGTAATGCAGTATGTCATGGAAAATGTCTAATCAAATTATGAATTTTGAATTAATTTATTTTAAGAGCAGTGTAAAATAAAAATTAGAGTTTTAACCAACCCTTTAGTTGAATTAAGGAAACCGAAATGTAAAAAGTATACAATTTAAAAAGGTTTTGTTATTTTAAAGCCTGGATCATTTACGAAATAATTCTGTGTGTATAATCCAAGTTTCAGGTAAAAATTGGACCATCACATCAGATTCTAAGATATTTGTTTACTTGAAAGTTGTTTGCTATTTTTGAGGTCAATGTACTTTATCGGGATCTGACATTTGGCGCTGTTGTCGACAAATTTGCAAGCTTTCAACCGCCATATTTGTCGATTGCCCAATCACCATTCTCCAAACGCAAGTTTTTTGTAGTTTGAAAAGCAGCCACCTCTAAATGTCAGATCCCAATAAAATAGTGTTGTTTACTATTTTCACCATTTAATACGCCTCTTTAAAATGAACTATTAGAAACTTATCTACTATGATTTTTCTTACAATTTACGACTACTAGGTTATGACTTGGTCCAGAACAAAAATGTCAAACATGCTCATACTGCAGGAGTACTAGATGAGGAAAATCTTTTAAGCTAACTTTTTATACATAACCCACAAAAAAGGGTTTAAAAACAATTATGAAAACTAATGTTCAAAATGTAAACTTTTTTTTAATTTTTCGCGGAAAAAAAGAAGTAGCCATGGATACTACGTAAGTAGGAAGATTTGGAACAAGTCACTATTTGTAATTGGTCTTACTATTTTAATAGTAAGGTCGGCTAGTTATGCAGTCTAATAAATTAAACTGGGTGGAGATCATCTTAAAACTTAAGTAGTTACCCTAACTACTTCTTTTTTTCGTGTTATCCGTATAGCACATCCTACCGAGGACCTACTAAGGGTGTTTAACAACCCCACTTAAATCTTCCTATTAACTTCCATAAACCATCCTAATTCCAGAAGAATAGTTAATAAGACTCTAAATGTGGAAATTTAGTCTCAGAAACTGCGGAGGATGTACTAAGTTAGGTTAGGTTAGGTATGGTATGTCGCACTCTAAAATTATTGGACTCAATTGCGGAGTCCAAGAGATAGTAATAATTAAATTTCACTCCTATAGGCTACAATTTTACTCTCTTGGAGTCACATTTGCTCCTTTGGGGTATTTCATGCTAGGTTTGAATCCCTTTACCGGTGTACTTATATGCTGCATCGAAAACTGTTTACTACGTGGCAGGCCGACAAACATGTTTTATTTCAACTCGCTATAACATAGTTAATTTTTAAGGTTTTGAAACGGATAAAAACAGAATTTGTTCATTAGAGTTTTTTGCTATGGAGAATGAACAAATTATATATCTCAATAAACAATGACGTTTTTTAGGGCCTCGAAGCACATGAAGTGTTAGTCATCTGCGGCTACCAACTTTAAACGTTAAACGTCATTTAACTACATTTCGACTCTAAAGAACTCAAATGTAGTCGAACCCGGCCTATCCCATTTTCTACTCATTTGGACTGAAATTTGAGTTCGATCATTTTAGAGTGCGCATAGACTCTTTTACTTGAACATCAAATAAAATTACTCTCCACACGAATCAACTTCGCTTGATTCCAAAAGTATATACTTTTCTATATCAGCAATGAAAATTAAAACACATTGTTAGAATTCATCGACAAGCGCGTAAAAAGGCAATTAACCTCAGGGAAACTCGTTAAGAAGCAGGTTGGGAGAAAATTCAAAATCTCGGCGGAAGTAAGTTCTCAGTTCTTCATAATCAACTATTTTCGCTGTTTTCTTCGCGGCCTCGGCGTTTCGTTGATTAAAACTTATTCGATTTTGCGCTCCGACGCCGTTCTTGCCCGAGACTACCCCTTATTTCCATTCCTAGCTTCGTCGAAGCTCTTGGCCCACCTCTCTCTTTAGTAGAACCCCCGTCGCGAGAAGCCTTAATTTAACGTAAATTTTTTAATTAGAATCAGGGCTCGCTGCACGGCGTCAACGTCAACGCACTCTCAGAGGACAAAACGGTTATGAAGAAGAGGAGCGAAATGCGAGGAAAGCAGAAAAATAGAGATAAGCGAAACAAAAAGGAAGAGTGAATGAATGAGACAGAGGGCCAGCAGGAGACGCAGAGAGAAATATAGAGAATGAAATAGAGAAATAAAAGGCAAAAGTATGAAAAAGACGGGAAAAGAAAATGAAAAAACCGGTAACCTTCGTCCATGAAAATAAAAAATAAACTATAAATGAATAGCGGAACTCATTACGCAACACTGGTAAAGCAAGGTGCGACAGCGCGATATGAAAGCAACGCAGTATTGTTACTCCTCGCGTTTTTTTTCGCCTATGCTACCCTGTCTCGAACGAGTTTCCGCTTAATTGTAACGACGGATAATTAATACGAGCCACCCCAGCATCTCGTGAAATTCCAAATTTAATGTTTGCAATTTTATGAAAATAATTCCGAATGTTCGTTCATTCTGCTGTGTTATTGCTTTTTTTTCTAAATGTTCAAAATTTCGGGTTATTGGAGTTTCGTTCCGTACTAAATATTGCTTGGATATTAAAAAAAAGTGAGAAATTACAAGAAATGGACAACGGTTTTTCGTATAAGGAATTTGCAATTTACTAAGCTAATGGTTGGAAATTTAGGATAAGTAATTTTAAAAATGTGTAGCTTTGGAAGGTTAAATTTGTTTATTTACTGTTCTATCATATAATTTCATACTGTAATAATATTTGTATAGTTTTACATTGTTTTTTTTGTATTGATCGAGCGGTATAAAAAAGTCAAACATGAATGTCACTGATAAGGTATAAACGCATGAAAATTTTTGTTTTGCCATCTTTTGTTCGTGTATATAATCTTACTTGTAATGGCATCTGTGGATTTGACTCTTAACTATTCTCGATCTACATGAAAAAGGCTAACTATAGCCTATTTTATATCATGACGCAGGAAATATTTCGCCGTTAAGAAACTAAAATGAAATTTTTCAAAACTTAAAGCCAAATCCAATATCACACCAAACAATTATCACCACCCTTCCTAACATTTTAAAATAAATCTACGTTGATAACACACGGGGGTACTTTGGACCTGCTCGGTTCTTCGACTTCCCCTCACGTCTCGTTATATTTACCAAAAGAAGGGAGCGTCGCTTCTCCCACTTCCCTCAGTCGCATTATATTCGTGACGCCAAGGTAGGCCCTTCCTCAGGCCCAAGTCCGCAAGTTTGGGGAAAAAGAGAACGGTAACAATTTAAACCGATACAGTACAAACTCGGTAAAATGTCACCGCGTTAATACGTCATCTCGATAAACGTCGGAACTATCCCTCGTTAAAACGTCGTTTCATGTCCTCTCCTCGTCCCTACCACCGCATTTTTCTCAGCACTCCAAACAGACTGAAACCTAACCTTCCGCAATGTTCCCTATCTTACAGTGAGCGATCGTAGCTGCGCATGCTTCTGCGCAGGTTTGGGAAGGAGAAGCTTACTTTCACTCTCGAACGACGTACTATCAAGATGCGAATGGGGAAGCTGGAACCTACCGCGACGTCTTATCGAGTTTGTACTGTAGTTTAAATACTCAACTATAATCAGAAGAAACTACGACTCCTAGTTTGGTGGGAACATTTGAAAATGTGATTCAAGTCTGTGGACCCCTTGTGTCATTTATGGGTGAAATTTTTCTGGAGAACAATTAAAACATCTTTGCAATTATTTAATTGCAATAATATTAATACAGTCCCTCTACAAATAAGAGGAACGGAATAAAGAGAGGGGACGGGGGAATAAAAAAGAATATAAAAATACATTTAAAAATTAGTGAAGTATAGGATATTCCAATGTGGAATCGTCTGAATATTTACTCCACCTACCCAATTTTCAAGACACATTAGCTGAAAAATGACTCCAACGGTTCTAAACTGTACAATTTTTTAAATTGTATATACCCCAAAAGTCTCCAGTAAAACTGAAACAAAACAATCCTAATCGAAATTTCAACAAAAAAAAAATGAAAAAAAATCATTCCCAATTTCCTTTGTTGTCGGCGAAATGTGTAAATCCAACACCCTCAGTGGAGATATCAAAAGTTGATCGGCGCGTTAAAGCCAACATCGGTCGCGAAAATTCGCCAATGACCAGCAGGCAAGGGGTTTTCTCGCAGCCATGGCACACACAAAAAAAAAATGCATTCCCCCGTCGTCGCTGGGGTCGGAAGCTGCAAAAAGCTACTCTCGTATTACGCACAGGCGAGGACCGGACAGGAGCGAAACGGGATAATTGAAAGGCACCCTGTCACGGGAGCAAAGGCCCGTGCCAAGTGCAAATTGAGCCACGGCCACGCGAACCATGGTCGGAAGTTAGTTTGCGCAATTCGGCCCCGATCGTCGAGGCTGAATTTTATCGTGTTTACATTTTATGGAGCGTGTTCCTCGATTGTCACCGGGAAAAGGGAATTTCGGGCTGATCTCGGAGGACTCTGCAAACAGGGCGCATAAATTTGGCCCAACCCCTCTCCCTTAAGTTTTTCTGCGAAAGCCGCATTGTTTCGAAACAATTGGCCGGTCCCGCATCGATTGCGCTACCGCGTGTAAATTTTGCGTATGTAAATAAACGGCTCTTTGATCTTTGGAATATATTTTCCAAGGAGAGTTGTGCTCGATGTTTACTGTCAATTAATTGTACTGGTCTTTTGTAATTGTTGGGAAAGAATCGATAAAGTATTTTCGAATTTTTTAATTGTCTACATTCTTACCAATAATAGTAAATGTCATTCTGTTTTAATGAAATATCTGAGTCAGTTTTGATTGTTTTGGACAATGGAATAATAAACTGGATTATTAATTTTCAAAAAAGAAATTAGTAGAAACTTTCTGAAATTGAATTATATTTTGATATACATTTATGTATAAAACTGTACGTTCTAGGAAATAATAAATCCACATTATAAAATATTCTATTCGACAGTGCGGATAATTACGACCCCCTTAATATCTCGCTTACAATATGATATATCGTAGTGTTATTGAAATTTTGTGAAAATACTAAATTTGTCCATTTTTTTCGTTCACTGTCTATTTTCCCTAGGCCTTCAACATCGTAAATAAGAATGTTATACAAGAATTTTACAAAAAATGTTTTCATTTCTACCAGGGTTCATGTTACATGAAATCCAAATTTGTAAAAGCTTTGTAGGAAATCGACGTAAGACATTGCTCGTACATTTTTCATAAAGTTCATAGTATAAGGTCGAAGGGATTCGTAGCGAGAAAATGGCAGATTCGAGATGACAGCTCAGCGATCGCGCTATGTGGCGGAAAGGAGCGACTTGACCCAAGGGAGCGGTTCGCAGACGGCGTTATCCCGAACTTCCGGAACGCTCGTTGGATCGACGTTGAAACGTGTTACGAACGATTCTAACCTGAAATGTTTTCATCCCCACTCTTTAGGATTTCTCTTCCCTGCATCTCACCCCCGGTGGAGTTGTCGGGATAACTACTTGGACTATTTTACCCCAGCCACGACGAATGCGGCTTGGCGACGAGTTTCATCGTCGGACGCGGATTTCGCCGTTTCACTCGATTTCGCGAGCGAACATCGCCGGTGTCAAACTTTGCTCCGAGCTCTGGGCTGTATGAGCTCGTGATATACATGTTTTCCTTGTTTTTATTGTCCAAAATGAAGCGATTCGCTAAAGTTTGATTAATGTTGGGCTTTCGCGCGCTGATGTGGGTTCGAATTTAATTAAAATTTCGCGGATTTCGTTTTGCGGTGAAAAATGACGGAACTTTGTTTTGCTACGTAAAACAGTATTTTGCGACGATAAGGACAGTTCCGTTGCGAATGCAGATTGCAGGGGCTACGTCGTGATTTTCAAATTCCACGTGGAGGAATAGATTAATGAATTATTCTCGGAAATTTATGGAATTTTGTTCGGTTTGAACAGCAGAGCCATTTTAATTACTCTCTTTAATTAATTCTTTCAATTGCATATTCATTAAGAAATGTTCGAAAGATTATTAAAATGAAGGATCTACTTAACATTTCTTTTTACTCAAGAACTTTCCCAAGACCTTCAACTATAGTTTATTGCTGTTTTATAGATCAATCTTTGGATGGGATGGTACAAAAAATTTCGTTTGGTATGTATCGATCGATCCATATATTAATTATACAATTTATGTCAGTATTTAAGAATATGAAACATTACACAATATCTTGCCAGTTATCGATTTTGAGTTTCTCTTAATAGAATTAACATGCCAGAAAAAATAAATCGAAACAAAACATTTGGTGTATCATTAAACAAAATAAAAAATGCATTTATTCCCTAATTTTCACAATTTGAATAAACATTAAAGGTTTAAAATAACTCTTGTTAGGATTTGCAAAGTTCTGCAAAACCTGATTTCATTTTTTTTAACAATTAACTGCTAAGAAACATAAAGAAAAAGGCATTTGGGTCCAATGATTTCACACATAACTTAAAAACTCGTCTATGACATTTATGAGGGTATGGTGTTGCATTTAATCCATCTTCTATTATTCGAGACTATTCCAGGGTAAATTTTGTTTGCAAAAATGACTGTGCTATATTTTTGTTCATAGTAATGAAGAGAAAAGAAAGTACGAAAATGTTGATCTTAAAATGTTAACAGCACTTCTAATTTGTTAGAGATGTATTTTCCAGGTCTTTTAATTTTAAAGTGACTACCATAAATGGCAAGTTAAGATAGTCCATTACTACAAATAACTCTCTATATATAATTTTTATCTGACAATACAGAAATTATACTATCTTTTTAGAAACAATACCCGAGGAAAATAATGATATTGATTGAATTAATAAATAACAACAAAATTGGCTCTCCTGAAAGTTTTGAAGACTCTAAGTGACAAATTGGATGTTTATATTTAACACAAAAGCTTATTATTGGCTTTTTGTGAAATTTTCATTGTTGAAATCCTGTACCTGCTTATAATAAGTTTTTCTTCTGTTTTCCCTATTCTAGCGGGCTACAAATGTGGGTACGTTAATGCAAAAGTCGACTGCAGATGCGTGATAAACGAGTGACGGTTAGTAATCTGATCGTAGATAATTATTATGAATAGAATTAAAATTCGTAATAAACAAGTCCAAAAGAATTACAAGTTAGTTGTGAAACTTTATCATTATGAGAGAATAAAGGCAGTATGATGAAAGGATATCACGTGTTTTTATTTTTAGTATTTAATTTCTCTAAATCTGTATTATTAATAAATTGCTAATCTAATATGAAAAGAAATCCTTTTCTATTAATTAATTGTTAACTAGTAACTAGTAAAAGTAAGAAATGATAGTCATTTATTTTATATTCGCCAATTCAATACTGTATTTACTTAGTAAACTTCATAATTATAGTATGCGATTGTTGTAGCTTACAAAAAAGTCTACGAAGAAAAATATCAGAAATTAAATGTCATATTATGTCTACATGGAAAAGCAGTAAATTAAATATTAATAATGAAACGGAATAGATTAATAAGTTGCTGATATTTTTATATTGAGTAATACAAAGGTAATGCTTATATATTTGAATTAAACAAAAGTTAATGCAAATATCAGTAAACTGATGCAATAGCCAGGTTCCAAGTTTATATTTTCAAATAGTTTGAGTATAGTTGCAAAAAATTCTTGGAAACGTTGTTAACAAATAAATAAATAACATGGATAAATTACCATAATAATGTTTAATTTGGATAATGATCTAATTACTAACCAAACACTATACTATCGTATTTGATTAAATAACAATAGTCCAAATTTTAATGTGAAATAACATAGATACAATGCAACTTAGAGAAAAATTACTTTGGAAAATTTAATAAAATATGAGAGGTTAATTTAGGAATAAACTATATGAAAAAATGTACACATAAATAATTTATGATAAAAACTGCTGAAAATTGTTATTATCATTATTGGAAAAAACATATATATTGAATGTTATCAACAAGGGGTAAATTTTCATATAATGATAATCTGTCTTTAATCTGTTAACAATGATGGTAAATTTTCCAAATTCAATTTTGTAAGACAATTTTTCACGGTATAATAAAATCATTCGTATTTTAAAAATGTGTAATTGCTTTAGAATTACATACAGTCCAGATATATAATATTTGCGAAAGTAATGGAAAAGATCAATGAAGAAACATGAAAATTTAAAACAAAGCTATCATAAAATGTGCGAATTAAATTGAGATCGAAACAACAATTCACAAATCACACCATTCAGAAATTAATTTTAATATACTATAGATACGCATCGCTATTTGGAACTACTTCAGTTAACCGTTAGTCGTAAGTTGTCGACGAGTTGCACTTTGACCACATTTAATTGTGGGTGAATCGGTGAATGGAATTTCTATTCAATAAATCACATTATTGCTGAACTGCTATTATCGAGTTGCTTTCACGCATTGATTCTCATTGTTTAACGCAGAGTTTTTCTGCATTATTTCGTACTTCACCGTTGGCTTTTGATTATTTTTATTTAATTATTTGAACTCATAAGGCAAGTTTTTAGACCCTGAAGAATACTAAATTTCTTATTACAGATCAGTATCCGTTGATTGATTTTTCAATTTCTTAGATTTAGGTGTTGATAGAGGTGAACCAAAAGTTCACAGAAGTTGATACTCAACGACAATCATTTCTATAAACTTGCTAGCGTCAAAGACCGAAAAAGAGTGATTTGTAGGAATTGCTCTAAAGAAAATTACTGCCAATCTACACTAATGCGTCAATTTTTAAAAAAGTAATTTGACATATTGGATCTGCTATTTTAATTTTTTTTAATTGATTTTAAATTCGTTATCACTTATCAGCGAGTTCACATACCTTCAAGCGGATGTTTAAAACTAACCGGATTGAGTTTAAGAAATTGTTCCTCATTTTATATCCGTCATCTTAAATCTTCGTCCGGGAGATACACATTCAAAAATTTAATTCTGATATATTTTCATGGCTATATATGTTCAAAGTTTTTGATATTAATCAAATTGTTAAAAGTTACTAAACTTTGTCGGCAGGTACAGAATCAAACGTATTTTGCGATTTTGTATGTTTATATCTTTCCATTTTCAGTTTACAAACCGAATAGCGTCTCTGATATATTATCAGATATAAAATAAGATATCATTTTTCATAGTAATTCCAAACTTCCGGAGGGTCTCATTGACCCCCGTCCTTTAAGTTACTGATTTCACGGACGATGGAGGATGATATTCAGATATCTGTTACTCGAAAACAACTTGAGATATTTACTTATTTCTAAAGTTATAAACGATAAAAATTTATAAAAATCATTTTTTTAATTTCATCCTTAATTTGGTGCATCTACATTAACACTAATCGTCCCAAAGTATACCGATTTTCGATGGTGACTTTGTTAACTGTATTCTTAAATTGTAATATTCATATGTGGCAATACTTATGTTTTATAGGTTGCTCAATCGATTGCCGCTGAAAAAAATCCACAAAAAATGTTTGCCGCTCATGACTAGCCTCTATTTTTCAAAGAAATTTGAGGAATGTATTGATTTCTCAGTGCTTTTTTTGGTGGGAAAACGTTTTTCTATCATTATCAAATCTATTAAAAAAGTGTTCTCGATCCCTAAAGGGTTTTTGGGCTTACTGAACACGATCTCATTGTCAAAAATGGAAAATTCAAGATTGCGGATCCAACATGGGGAATGCCTGAAGCAGAAATCATTGTTTCTTATTGAATAAGACAAAAACGACTAAAATGGTGGAGGAACACGAATCTGAGAATTTTATTCTTTTTTTTTTTTCATTTTTGTACTTCTGTATATTTTGTCATTTTTATTAGTGGTTTAGTTTATGGATAAGAAAGTACTTGGAAGAATTTGCTATAAACAAAAGAGTGTAAATATTCACCCTATGTGGAATTTCACTTCACTGATGAACTGCAACTAGACAATACACTTCAAATCTATTATTCGAAATACGGAATTATATTGGCATATTTGTTCGTATTCAGCGACCCGAAACCCCACATGATCTTCTGTCTTATTCGATAAGAAACAATTATTTTTGCTTCAGACATCCGACATATTGGATCCGCCATCATGATTTTTCTAAAAAGATATTCTGACCTTCGAAGCGTAAAGAAGCAACTGCAAATACTGAAATTCATCAATCTAGAGCATTTTGAAACCGACGATTTGAAACATAAAATTTGTTTAGGTATGATCTTATTCCTTAGGAATCGGTATCATTTTTCTGCTAGATTTCGTAGTGATAGAAATATATTTTCCCACCATAAAATATAGAAAAAGAGAAGAAAAGTACTGAGAAATCAAAATTTCTTTGAAAAATAGAGGTTAGGTATCATTTTTTTTTTTTAAATTTTTTAAGCGACAATCGATCAAGGGTCTTTTGAAAACATAAGCTTTGCCAAAAACGAAAATTGCATAATTTGAATACAGTTAACAATGAAAGTCAACGTCGAAAATCAGTACACTGGGACCGATAAGGGTTAAAAAACCACACGATTTTATACTATTCGACCCTTGATACAAACATTCTAAACGAAATGTTCTAAATTCAAATTTTTGGAAACGTTGGCATACTGCGGATAAGGTCGAAGCAGTCACGTACCCCCAGAGTATCAAATACATCAAACTCGGGGAAAAAATAGTTCCCAAGAGAGGCGCCTCATTTTTCCGAGCGCCCGTTCATCGTTATCAGCAACGAGCAAAATCGAAGCTGCGATCTCTGATAAAATGTCTCGACTGGAGTCGTCTTTCGAATCTGTAAGTATAGTAGGGGGGTCGCAAGTCGAGGGTAGTTAACCCTGTTACGCGACAGATCGATCCTCGACGAATACTTACGGGGATGAGATCGGGTTTCTCTCACGGACGAGGTTGAGGTGTCGAGTGCGCCCTTAAAATTCCCAGACTTTCAAAGAAGCTTATTGTGCGCCATTGGGCGTACGTCTTAAAGAAGAATCGGCAACGACGCGTCGACCGTTGCATTCCCTCGGTTGTATAAGCAGGGGGTGGAAGGAAATGTAAAAACCCATTCGAGAGAGCCGAATGCGAGAACGACGACGGTAATTGAGGAGATTCCTATAGAATTACGCGTCAACGAATCGACGAACCAAGTCTTCTTCATTCATCGACACCGAGTTTTACTTGAAGAAATGGAATACGACTTAACCCTGCACAAAAAGCACACATTGTCGATGACAGATTTCAAAAAGAAATTTGTACGGTCGAACGTTCTTAACCATTTGAGTGGGAGGTTTCTTACAAAAATGCGAAAAGTGGCAACAGCTTGTCAAGAAACACAAATGTTTCGTGTAGTATATGAGCAAAAGTCATTTGGTACCCCCTGTAAATTCAATTTAGATTTTTTTAGATTAAATTTGAAATTTATGAAGCTGAATACACTTAGAGAAAAGGTTCATTTAAATATAAAAAAGGTATTTTTTAACCTACTTTTTTAAAAATAATTTAAACATTTAATTGAGTAACAAAAACGTTTTTGCTTGAGTTTTTCAGTAAGTAAAATAAAATTTGCATTCTAAATAAAAATGTTATCTAATAATGTAACCTAACATAAACGGCGGGTGGTTTTTACCTTTTTTTGGCAATTTCTTTTTTTTCTTCTACCTTCAAAACTACATCAAATCTTAGAGTACAGGACGTTTTGAAGCGGCCGATTTGGCGCCGGATGTTTTGGCTCCGCCTTTTTGGTACCAGAATCGTTTTAGAGAAAAATTCGTATGGGGGAAGCGGAAAAATGGCAACGTCTCGAAACTAACGTAATCTAAAAAGTCAAAACTATGCCTACTCCTACTAATTCCTAAAAGCATATGCGTGATCTAAAACTAACCTAGCCTAACCAGTCAGAAGTCGGCCTACCCCTAATAATGCTTCAACGTTTATGGCTGCCCATAATTTTGTCCGGTGAAATTCTGACAAGGAAATTACTTCCGGGAAATTAAGTTGTAGTAAATAAAGGGCAGCCACCATAAATAAGGGGGTTCTAAAGTGGTTCGCCGGTAAGGTAGGAAATTTAACTAAAAAATGTAAATTAAAGATGACTGGATGGAAAACCCTCGAGCAACGAGTTTTAAGTGAATTCGATGAATTTTTGAAAATGTCGTCCGCCATATTAGATCTGCCATTTTGAATTTTCAAAATCTGAGTTTGGATTCGTAATCAGCTACTTCGAAAACCCCCGAGTAACGAGTTTCAAGTGAATTCGATGAATTTTGTGAAATGTCGTCCTCCATATTGGATCCACCATTTAAAATTTTCCATATCTGAATTCGGAACGAAATACTATAGTATGCTCATTTGCGCAAATTTAAGTCTTCTAAAAAGTTGTCGAAATTGTAAGCCCACTTGTGAGATTTTGGTCTCGACTGCGAAGGGGTTAAACAATATTCGTTTCAGATGATTTTTAAAACAATTTCCCCAACCGACTATTTTTTAAATCTTTACCGATACATTGTCAAAAGAACGCGGATGTACGGGGATGTCGGTCCCGACATTCCATATTTGGAGCGGAATTGATTTCACTCAAGTTTTCGATACACTTGGAATCCGTTTGCCGATATATCGGCCGACGGGGTTCGTTACCCGACACGCGAACCGACGACGACGACGACGAATTGAAAGCCGAGGACTCGACGCGGCCTAACGGCGTAATCATTAGGGGATCGAAAACTGATTAAGGGGAGAGGAGTTAAGCCCCCAGCTCCCGCGTATTCCTGAAAGAGTCACCGGAGTCCCTCATTGTCGGCCCGAGCTATTCATTTGCCGCATTATCTGCTCGGATCACGTGCGGTTGATACTCATCTATAATTTGGCCGATGCCATTGCTGCAGCCACCGGCCTTTCGCCAATGTGTGCGCTCGAAAATCTCTTTTTATCCCCCTGACGCGCGTTTCATGTTGTAACGCTGTTTTAGTTTACATTTAATCACCGTGATTGAATGCTCGGACGTCTGAATTATCATTGACAATTGCGCGTTTTTTTTTGTTCCTAGGCATTTTAACACTGATATTGATTTTTATGTCTCTTGCTATAATTCTAAAATCCTTCAATGTTTAACATTGTTGAAGCAATGAATTTCAATTGAATTATAGTTCCTTAAATTTGTTAACCCATTAACGACCGGGAAGACCCAAAATATAATAAAAAATTACGGCTCCCATTTTGTATAAACAAAAATTTTTAACATTTTTTCAGATTTTGAAGGTCAGGTTAGGTTATTGCAAATTCAAACAAAGTTACGACACTTGTTTTAATCAACCAAAATACATTGTGCCTTGAAGTGAAATTTGAGATGGTGGACATCATAATGACGTCTGAGCATCGAAAAAGAAGGTGTAAGACATTTAGATATTTAAAAAACGTTATACGCTAACTAGTACTATAAATATCTTCCGTCATATTGGATCCAATATTTATTATTTGCCAAAACTGATATCAGATTCGTATTCAGCGGCTCCAAAAATGTCTGTGCATTCAATTTTAGAATAGTACATTTCGTTACTATGCGGGAAACGCGATTTCACGCACGAGTAATGCTTGACTGCGGGAAATAACATTTACCGCACTAAAAACAATACGGGAAATACAGATTTCCCGCACTACATTGTTAGAAATTTCTCTAAGAATTTTGTGAAATCGTAACTAAAGTTTTTTAATGTTACCATTTAAGAATTTTACGAAGCAAAATTAAGAAACATTTTTAAAAAATTACGAAAAAATTTCCGAAAATTACCAAAATATTTAAGAAAATTACTAAATTCTTGTGATTTATTGCGAAATGAAGCAAAACGGGTTCTAAAAGATACAAAATTAAATCCTTCGCAAATAATATTATAAGAATTTTTTTACTTTTTACGCAGGTAGTGCTCCCTCTACAAATTTCTAAATATAATTTTAAACCAACTAAATTTCTGCTAAGCGTAAAATTGATTTATTTTCATCTATTCCAAAATTCTTGATATGTATAATGAGAACTTCTTAACAATTATTAAAATTCACTCATTTCTAATATTTCCATTTTCGAAATCCTTCAAAATATATAATATTAGACGTCATTTTTGACATTTTATGTGCTATTAAATCCAGATTGCCATGCATCGTATCATTATTTAACAATTCCAGTTTTTTATTATATTCATGCATGCAGTAGATGATAGACATTTTATAGACATAAATAAATAAGACATATTGTCAACTACCTTCTTATATAAAAATTGAAATAACAATACTAAACTAAAATATATAGAGCAAATATAATAAGAAACAAATAATTGCACTAATTCGAAGAGGAGCTTATAAAATTTGCTTATAAAACATAGTAAATAAATACACGAAACAAGTTTGGAACGATAATTTCAAAAGGGAAATTTTATGTGACTTTTAAAACACCAAGCAGAAATAACAATGCTTAATAACATTGTCTGATTGGGATAATAATTCCAACGATATTACCAACCCAACTGTCGGACCAGAAGTGATAAGCGAAAATTGCGAACAATTTTCAAGTAATAACTTCATACGAATTGGGATGGTAATTTCAAAAGATAATTTCGACCATAAATTCAAATGAAAATTCATACAATTATTTAGAATGAAAATAACGACAATTTTTATTAATTTATACCATTTTGCAAATTTCAACGAATTAGACTATTTTATCTCATATTAAAATGGAATATTTTGATATCAAATTTACAACTGAAATCGACATGAAAAATATTGGATATTTTGCCTATCAAAACGTAGAAATTTCGTAGTTTTCATTAAATAGTTAAATTCCAAGACAAATCGAATAAAAAATATAAGAAGTAAAAAATTTGAGAAATACGCTTCTTAGAGGATTTAATTGAACCCATAAAATCACCAAAATATTATGCTTGATAAAGCGATCGTATATTTTTCAAAGATTTTGCTGTGTTTTTTGTCATATTCCTATCTGGAAAAGTAATTTTGAAGAGGTTACGTTATCTGGTGCTTGAGGTCTTATTCCATCGTGTAGTTTTGGCTTTCACTACAGGACTTTGTGTGTGATATTTTCTTTCAATTTCGCAGAATTGGCACGGTGCTACGAAATAAAAGGAGTCTCGGTGTCCGGCTTGTTTGTTTAAGACTGCCACAAAACGACTCGTGTATGAGAAAGGGGAATTTATATAGACAGCAGAATAGCGCAGTGATATCGGCCTATTGATAAAAGGACTTACAAAAACAATACTAGTCGTTTATTTTGGCACAATGTTCGGTAATACAAATTGCAAATATAACATTCGCTATTCATAAAGTTGGAGAAACCCTATAGATTAATTTTGGTTAGCTAATTCTTAAACATCTGAGAAATCAAGGTGGTCTGACTAACTAAAATAACTGTTTAAATTAACAATAATAGTTATTGCGTTTTACATAGTGAATTTCTTATGTTAAATGGTATTCTGACTACTCTGTGAAAAAATCCATAACTAAATTGACTATACCACATAGTTGGAAAAATATAGTTAAAACAACTATGAAAAATAGTTAAATTTACCACTTTCATAGTCAATTTTACTATAATTTTGTTACACCAACTATCTCCTCATAGTTAAAAAAAAAAATCAACCATATAGAATGATTTAAATAAATATCACAAATATAGTTAAAATAACTATAATCTAGTGTATTCCTCATTTCACACTATGTCTCGCAGTAAATTGTTATATTTACTATTATTCACAGTTAAAGTTTGTATTTACTATAAATCAATAGTAAAGACTGCTGCACCTACCACGTGTGTTTTGATGCCACCTAGTGGCGACGCGGCGGTCGCAACTTTTTTTCTTCGAGCCCGTGTCTCCCGTTATTGAAGTGCAGTAAAATATATCATTTTGCACTAGAATATTTTATGACTGAAAATTGGTACAAGTAACGTTTAATAATTGGTATTACGAGATTTAACGATTTAAACTAAAAAATTCAAAACCAATGATTTCTGGACTAATCTGCACCCCCCCAAGTGCAAATCAAGATGTAAAAAATGTTCTAGTTTTCCAGTGGTTTCACGGGGCTATTTCGAACTCATATGATTACTCATCGATGGACAATTAGGCCTGTTACTTGCAGACAGTTACGCCTAATTCACAGGAGTAAAGTATCAACCAACACGCGCCTCTGACAAAAAACGTTCCCAGACCTCCCGACAATGAATTCGACCCAGCCAGCAGGGGGTGAAATACGTCCCCTCCCCTGTTCTCTCTAAAGCGGGGTGGAATAAATTACGATCATTGCGACTGATTAAATTTACAGTAGTTAACCGAGTGGCTGAATATTCATTAATGCAATACGGCTAAAAAAGAACGTTGATGCGGTGTTTCGCGGCGAGTTCCTTTCATTGCAGTTAGAAGTTTGATTTTATTACAAGTTTACATTAGCTTCATTATCATTCAAAACCGGGGAAGAAATCGCGATTTGCGTTAATCTGCTTCAAACACCGATTTTTACTTAAGAAAATTTCAAAGGGAAATACTAAAGCCATGGAAATATTTATTCATGAAACAAAATCATACAAAAAGTACCACGTAGACGTGTAAGAAGGAAATAATAAGTGAATATTAATTTTCAATATGTAATTTCAAATGAGAGATGACATTTCTATATTCAGTTTCGATATCAATTTTTAATTCGAAATTTAATATTAAATTAAGGTTAGTCTCGGAAGAGGATGTATTATGCTCGTCGAAACGTAGGGCGCATTAAAATTAATTTATTGAATTAAATTTATTAATATATATTACTCATATTCGAAATTTATATTATCCATGGCTCGAATCAAGAATATTAAATTCGTTAATATAAAATATAGGTGTGTAATTTATATTAAAATAAAATATGCTTATAATTGCACCATTTTCTAATAAAAATGGTGTTTGTAAATTGATATTTTTAATTAAAATCAGAAAATTGATATTAATGAAGGCAAAATTTCTATGCTTCTAGAGCTAGATCATTAGTAGAGAATATGATTTTAGACATTTAAGTTTTTTGTTAAATTATGATAGGACATCTAATATTTTTTTTTTAAATTACAATATTATATTGTACATAAAAGCTGGTCTTTTGTCATTACCTATTTTTGAGTTCTGAGAATTACGAAACAACTAAATATTAAAATATAAGGATGTAAGGCATTCTAACGTTCTTTATTTCTTGCAAGAGTTAAATCAATTACGGCGACAAATTGTCTTATTGCATTGTCTTAAATTCTCCAAATATAGCCTAGAAATTCATAAGGGGCAATCTTCTAACGCGATCAAAATCTTCCTTTCAAGCAGACCGCACAGTGAAAACTCAATTGCTTTAGCCTTAAAATTCATTACGTCGCTCTTGATCCAATCGCATCGTAGTAAACTTTGCAAATAAAAATGCTAATGTTTCGAACTTGGGGCGGAAGGGTGTCAGAAATAAAGATCGAATAAAGTCGGCTCCGTCCTTTAATTTGCCAAAGAGCCGATTCTTGTTTCATTATTTTTTTTATTCACGCGCCTTTTCTTCTCGTGTCTTTATCATCGCGGGAGCGCAGGAAGATTAGGTGCCAGCTGACCGACTTTAATTCGACTGTACGCTATATCGTTTTGATAAATCGCAACAATTACTCAGAGCCGGTGTGGTCCCGCATATGCCTCCCCTGCTCGAGTCGGCTCGAAGTGGGCGAAAAACCTCGGGGGGCATTTTTCGACCCCTGATTCACGGCCGATCCATTGTTACGGGATTGCGCGTATTTGTAACATCGGTATAATAAACCAGTCGGATTTCTTGCATACGTTATGAATAAGTTATTTGGTTTGGTACTCGCCTAACGTCTTTTTGATTTGTTTCATTTTTAGCTTAAACCTTCGTCATTTTCTCCCGTTTTCATTATTTAATTGGAACCCTTGATATTGAAGAATTCTCTGTTACTCAATGTTTGAAAATTGTATTTTAATTGCTAGTTAGATCGCATTCCCGACGAGAAATATGTTGAGGAGCTTATATAGTTCGATTAATCGCCAGTAGGCGATATTGTCGCCCTACTTCGTTCCTAATAAACAAACGAACTAACACAAGAACACGAAAAAAATTGTTTCCAGATCACTTGAATCAGAAATCGTGGATCTTATAGATTTTTGGGCGCTGAAAACGAACCCATTATTAAATTTGGCCCTTCACGACAGGATTTTAAGATAACTGATCCGAAAAATATTCAAAAATATCCTTTTTTGCAATTTAAGGTTAGGATATGTGAAAAATCTGAAACGATGAATTAACTTGGACAAAGAATTCGTTTTTAGTGATCAAAAATCTGTAAGATCCTCTACTTCTGATTGAAGCAAGTTGTGTCAAACAAAAAATTTTTGTGGTTTCGTGTTATTTTTTCGAACAGCACCTTCAGTGATTAATTACACAGGACCGAAAAACAATTTTTTAGAGGAAATAACTTGAATCACAAGTACTGGATTTTATAGATTTTAAGTCGCTCAACATAAATTAGTTGTCCAATTTGAGCCGTGACCTCAGATATTTCACATATCCTAACCTTAAATTGCCAAAAAGGATATTTTTGAATATTTTTCGGTTAGTGATAGATTGAATGTTATTTGCAACAACTGCATAATGCATAATATATGTTATATAACATAACATTGTTATAATTCCCTCACAAACCCAGTTCTCGTTAGACGATTCGTTACATTAGCGGAAATAAAAAATTAAAAACAAAAATATTGAAAAACTCAGTTTGTGCATATAAAATTGAAAAAGTCTGAGTGATAGTTTCAAATTGTAGTTCAATTTATTTTTAAAATAAATTATAGAGTAGTTCAAAACAGTGGTTTGTTATAGCTTTAGTTTTCAAGTTGGTTTGTTAGCTCAAGGCAATCCAATCTCAATACTCCGCCATACATTTTTTAACTACAAAATATAATATCTATTAATAAAAATGTAAAAAAGTATAATTTAAACAAATTATAATTTAAAAAAAAACACTGCACTTTTCATTATAAGATTAAAAAAACAATTGTAATTTTAAAATTTGCATGAAAAATTGGATAACTCTTCTTATCCTAATAACACACACACTTTATTCCATCGATATTCCTGGACTATTCCTTTGGAAGATTGGGGATATTCCAGAGTAATATTCTATTCATATTACAGGAACATTGAAATGTCCAAAGTTCGGAATATTCCAGGGGAATATATATGAAGGAATATATATTATAAAGAAATATATTCCTTTGGAATATTCCAAGAACATTCCAGGAACATAGAAATATTTGACATTAGAAATATTATAAATTTTGTTAGAATATTCCAAAAACTACCAAATAATATAGACATAGACCGAATATCATTTTTTAAGCTGATTTTAGAATATTTCATTCAGGTGTCAATTATCAAATTATTTCCTAAAAATGTAGTAGGTAATTGTTAAAAATACTCATATATGTTAATTGTTCATAATCCCTCTACATTAATTGATATAGTTTTTAAAATATGCGAATAAAATGTTCAATCCAAGGGAATATTCCAACCGTTGGATATTTGAATGTTCCTGGAATATTCCAAAGGAATGTTCCTCGAATATTTCGGGAATATGGATGGAATAAAGTGTGCTATTGGGGTAATAATTTGTGCAACATGAAAATAAAAAAAAAACAATGATGCAAAATCACACCACGAGTTTTATTTTATTTTGTTTAGCGAATCCCTACAATATACTTCGACATTTCTGCCTGGGCGAACAATTCCCCCCATATTTTCGACTCGCTCTCGAAGGAAATATCTTATTTGTTATGATTTGCATAAGCCGTGCCTATTTTCTCGTGGATTCGACGGGAGAGGTCTTAGCTCCCTTTTTCCCAATGAAAATCTATTTTGTATCTGAGTTCTCGTCATCCCTTTTGGGTTTTCTCGCGAGTCTCTTCGGTTGAATTCCGAACACGTCTGAATTCCCCTCGAAGTTCCTCCACCCTTCCACCCTAATTTCTTTCCCTATTTATTACACCTTTTTCGGATGACCAGCCAGCTTCTAAATCATTGCTGCTCATCCCCTTATTGAATGGAATCCGGATATATGTGTTTTACAGTCGACCTGAATTCTTTTTTACGTGTGTGTTATCTATGTGACTGTTACTGGTACTCGCCAAGTTTTCCCGTTTTTTACATTTTGCATCTTTATGAAAGGAGAGTCCAAAAGGGGAGCTTGTAAAATATCTATTATCTTTTCATGGTTTTGCAATTTATAGTCAGTTTTTCTCCGAAATTTATGTTGACACAATAAATCGGGGAATTTTTGGAAAAACTTTTCTGATAAAACTTAATTTTATCAGCATTTGAATTTTTAATTCCCAATCCTTAACATGTATCAACAATCATGTTTTATTAATTCATGAACATACAAATTTTTGTTTGGACATGAAACGTTATTTGTTTTTTTTTTAATTGTTTGATTTATGATATTTGATTATTCATGTTATATACAAATATATAATATTTGAATGATTCTGATTTTGTGTAGATTTATTTCAATTTTTAGTTGTATTAAAATATTTTTTGTTAAAATTTTTTTTAATCTTCGATATTTCCAATTCTTTAATACATAACAAATCTTTTGGTTATTTTTTAATTAATATTTAATAACAATAAATTGTCTTATAGTTAAAAAAATCGGATTCAATCATTTTTATTATGTGCTGCTTCTTTCGCTACTAAAAGAAATCTAGAGCGGATAAAAAATCTCAGAGATTGTAAACATAATAAAATACGATTTTAGCTCAAGACTCCCCTTGTTTGCGCATAAAAATGATACGTCACCATATATTTTACGTCAAAGTAAACACGAATCTCAACGCCTGATAAAGGGCTAGTACTGGAGCCAATATTATTACTGAACTGGAATTCGTTTCCCCTATACAAGAATTTTCCGCTCTTTGGGGTAATTCTCTCGTTTTATCTAAAGAAAGCTTTTTACGGGTTTGTCCCTTCTTTTCTCCTTGAAACTGTTTGAGTAATTAATCTGCATAAAAACTGCTTTTCTGTGGCTTATGAGTGTATGTCCTTAACACTAATTTTTAACTATTTATTCTGGTTTGAGGTTTATTATTTCTTCGTTTTTGTATTCATAAAAATGAATGTGTATATCATTTGTTAAAAATTAATTTATAAAAAAAGTATATTTTGATATGATACTTTTAATCATATTTTATGGGATAAAGTGACAAATTAGAATAAAAAATATGAATACAATATCAATTTAAAAATACAAATAAGTATAGGGATTAATAAAAAATATTAAAAATTTGGTATTTTATCGGCTTATGCTATATAAGTAATATTATCAACAAAATATAGTGGACCATATATTTTATTACTTTATGATTTTTTAAACAAAAAACTCGGATTGATGAAGGACTTAAATATCAATCAATACAATTTCACAAAATTTATTAGGAAATTTCAGTTTCTCAATAGTGGAACCCCAATTCCAGACTAATTGTGATAAAGTTTAATATAAATTAAAAGTGATTCTCGGAATTGTTTTATTTAAAAATATTTCTACTATATTTCAGATGTGGAAACATAAATTTGCATTTCCTAATTTTGTCTTATGGCATTGTTTGACATTTTCGTATTGTATTATTTTATCCTTTCAAAAACTGCCGTGCTGTCTATTACTAGTATCGATTGAAAATTTAATTTTACTTTGTATATAGTCTAACTAAATAACGTGTTGCACAATATCCGTTATTTTCAAAATCAAAAGTAAAAAATCATTTTTATATAAAAATGTTATAATAACAGTATATAATTTATTTAAAATCTCCACATAAATTCGTTTCATAAAAATTAACGTTAATTTAGTTAAAATTACCATGACAAATTTTATTGGTTTTAGGAGTTAATTTATAAATGAATGAAAAATTAGCTGCTATTCTCTCTAAGTGATTAAAAAATAACAAATCTATAATCTCCTTTCATATATAAACCGCACAAAATATTTGCTTAAAAAAATTCCAAATATATTTTAAACCCCGTTTTTTTGATATACTTAAGTATGTCGTACGCTTCGCAAGTACTTTAAATAGAAATGAAACCTTGTTCTGAGGATCTATATGATAATAAAGATGGGTCTGGAAAAGCTTAGTTTGAATGAAGCGATACATTAAACTCACTAGACGTTATAAATTCAATGATAAAATTTTGTTGAGGTAATTGGTATGCAATTTTCGAGCTTCTTTACTCCGTTGCTGGTGGCTGGAAATGAAGGAATGGAAAGTGACTTTAAATAGATTGCTATATCACAGATGATGATAAAGGCAAGAAAATTCAACACACAATGATATCATGTTTTTTTTCATTTTTGCAACACGGAAATTAAGTTCATCAGATATGTTATAAGAAACGATACTTGTCAATATCAAATATGAACGTTCTACGTGACAACTATGCCAAATTAGTTATTGACAATTTGCAAGAATGCACGGCCTGTTAAAGCGAATGACGGTACCTAAATAGCTGTACAAATTAATGAACAATGTATTATCTAACAAAATCGTATATATTTTTGAAAACTATATGTTGGCTTAAATTACAGCTTTCCAAGATAATTCTTAAAAGGCAATAAAATAATATAGCATTTTGAGATCTTAAAGCTACATTATTAAGGGAAGGCACAACCCTAAATAAGGTCTATGAAGTATTAAACAATTTGAAAAAATTATTTCTTTAGCAATTTTCAACGTGGAATTCAGTGATGCTAGAATAAGAAATGTAATATTTTTTTTAAACCAAACAATTTTTTAATATCCATACGTCATTATTTAGAAAATATGTTTTTATGTTCACCCCCATTTTTTAAAAATTCTCAAATTAGTTTAGAAAAATATAGAAGCTTTATTTAAAAAACACAAATTTTGTTTGGAACTGAAGTTTATGGGTCAACATAATTTCTTATACTTTTTATTCTAACACCACTGAATTGCACGTCAAACATTATTAAAGAAATCATTTTTTTTAAATTTTGTAAAGGGTCTAAAACTATCTTTTAAAAAGTTTATTATTATTTGTTTAAAAATTAGAGTGAAAAAATTGTCTTTGAAACAATTCCTATACTTTCTGGATTCAGCGGGATACACTCGGGAAAATAAAGTTTTCTACATTTTCGTGAAATAATTCAAACACCTGCACCCCATTTTGTCGATAATAATTGATCCAAAAAATGAACTCACTTTAATTTATATATAATTTGAAATGCTCTGTGAATTATTGGGAGGTTGCCATTTTTGCTGATAAAATTTAAATACAAATTAACACAATAGAACGAAATTCAAGAAACTACATTCAAACAACAATATGGTTTCGAATCGTAGTTATGGATTGTCCAGTTGCTCATGTTGAGTGCGTTATGGAGGGGCGGGAGCAGACAAAATTTATAAAAATATAAGCCACCCATAGGCTCCAAAAATTGATTATGACGAAATGAACTGATTCTATAGTCGAGCGAGCAATTCCAAAGATAGTTTTACATCAGCAAATGTGCACGAGAATTTGCGAAACTTGCTGTACTTGTTGAAACTGGTAGCACGTCTTTATTTCACGGACAAATAATCACACGAGAAAATATCACGGACATTTGATCACATGTCAAATTATCACAAACGATAAAATATCTCGCATAAAAATATCACAATGACAAAATATCACATTGATAAAATATCACATCAACAAAATATCACACATTTAAAAATTTCCCCGTGCAGCCATTCATTTATGCATTATTAGGTGTAAGCGGCCCAGCTAGCATTTACGATAGCGTCTTTTTTTTATGTCAAACCGATGTTACTGTGCCATCACCAAGACGTCATAAGTCCGTCATAAATGACATGTCTTTTTTCAGACGTCCTAACCACGTCTTAGACGTTTTTAAGACGTCTGCAAAAAGACATGTCAGTTATGACGGACTTATGACGTCTTGGTGACAGGACAGCAACATCGGTTTGACATAAAAAAAAGACGCTACCATAAATGCTAGCTGGGGGAGTTCTGATTGGTTAGGTTAGGTTAGTTTTAGAGAACGCATATATGCTTTTAGGCCTTATTAGTGGTGGGCAGAATTCTGAGTAGTTAGATTAGGTTAGTTTCATGACGTTGCCATTTCTCTGTTTCCCCCATTTTAGTACACAAAATTTTATCTAAAATAATTCTCGTCACAATAACGAGGGTCAAGTTGCCTGATGCCAAAACATCCGGCGCCAAACCAGAGGGACCAAAATGTCCTAACGCCAAAATGGCGGCGGGAAAAGACTGACATGAATTTCCGTGTGCAATGTTCAATGTTTTAGGGCTGGTTTTTTACCTCAGTGATATTTTTGTTTATGATTATTTGTCCATGTGATATTTTGTCGTGCGATCAATTGTCGTGTTCTATTTTGTCGTGTGATTAGTTGTCATGTGAAATAAAGACGTGGAGCCGTTGAAACTATAAGCAATACAAAAACAGTTCATTCCCTAAAAACGACGTAAGTCGACTTAAGTCGTTTCTTGAGCGAACTGCTCATATTATAGTTTCATATATTTCATATATATACGGTAAATTTGATTATGCAAATCGAATGTATGTATAATTTTTGAAGGAAATAAAATTTAATGTTATTTCGTTAAGTGTAATTTCGATGGGTAGCTAGTCATGAAATTGTAGTATGTAGCGTTTAATTTTATAGCCGAAATTGGGAAAAGTGTCTGTTTTATGTAATGTCAGCGTCTTATACAGGGTGGACCTCGGCTGGCGAGTCATAGGCATTCCATGTTAAAGAAGTAACTAGATCATCAATCGATTAATCCCGTGGTAATTAGGGTTTGCTACAGGATTTTCATTTCTCACAATGCATAACAAAACAGAATTAAGAATTGTAGCAAAGCCCACAAGTTCTAAATACCGCGTGATTAGTCGGCAGATCTAGTTACTTCTTTAACCTGGAATGCCTATGACCCGCAAGAGGTCCACCCTGTATATGGTTTCCGGTCAATAGATGATTTTTTCATATTCATTCATTCTAGTTCGAACAGTTCATCACTTTGGCCACTTTCACATAATTCCAACATAAAATCTGGTCAACGCCGTTATTGATTTTTATCGAAACAAGTAGATTTCGGAAATATAGGTAAAAAACATTTCAAAGTCATTCGAGGGGTTTTGAAGTCACTGATTATGAAATTTAACTCAGATTTCCGAAATTGAAAATTGTGAGTCCAAGATAGTGGATCGAATGCGGAAAAAGTATCTTGATCGCAGAAAAAGTGGGATACCATGACTTCAACTAATGAGGGCTGCATGAATTATCCATAATGAACTTCATTTTCTATTAACATGGCTACAAGACCGGTAAATATTACACATAATGCTATATCAATATTGCCGCGCATAAAAATTGACGGGGAGGCATATAGTATTGACTTATTTTCTTAGCAAAATCTCCTTTTAGATTTCAGGTTATTACGTATTTGTATCATAACGATATTGGGGTTGTGAACGGATGGTAAAAGTAATAGTTTATTGTATCAAGTCCTAAAAATTCGAAGGAAAAACTGAATTATATATAACTTTACACACAGTTATTACTTAACTTGTATGACATTTTTTATGCAATTAAATCCAATTATATATGATTATATGTGGAAAAACAGTAAATAATTATATATTCCAATTCTTCAATAGCGATCGTAACATCCTCTTACTAGAAATTGTCGCTTAATGAAAATCGAACTTCAGATGAGTTTATAAAAAAAAACGCATGTTTTTGTCTTATTTACAACATTGGTCAATTTTATCAGAATTAAAACCGCTCTCTAAACGTGAATTAATTAAAAACTACTTAGCAACAGCGAAAAGTAGGTTACCATCAATTAATACTTGTTTTACTGACTGATAGTCAGTAAATACCAGTTGATTAGTAAAATTCTGATAATCTACAAGTAGATATTGACTTTTTTTAGTTTAGTAGTTTGTAGGATTAGTAATTAATTAGTAGGGTTTAACTTTTTATTAGCAAAAATTATTACTAATTCATTTGGTGACCTACTTTTGATTTTCTTATTGGTAGTTTTTAACTAATTCAGATTTACAGAGCGCTGTTTGTAAATACTTCGAAATTGAAGGTTTATAAATAAAATTAACCCCTAAGGAACCACCACCTTTCAAAGGATTAAAAAAGATTTATCGAAATCAAAAGCTATTTATTATTAGACGGTGCACTAGTTCTAATCTCCTAAATAACACGGAGAATGTAAAGTTAGCTAACTTTAGAAAACCGAGTAAAATTTTAATGTGCCAAGAGTAGGGTAAGTAAACGATACTATTAATTTCCTCGTACACAAAATGCATTTTTTGTCGTTTACCACGACACGCAGTTCGATCGGTAGGTTTCGACAAGAATAGAAAACGTAAATCTGAAAAAAGCCACCAAACTAAAAACGCGATAGGCCACCCGGGTTGACCCAATCGGATTAAGTATACGTGCGTGCAATGCTGCAGTGTACTTCCCAAACGGGTGCAACGATGGCGAAATGGGGCTTTCATTCTATTACCGGGGCCGCTCCCGCTCGCTCTTCTAATCTACTCCATTCTGAACAATCCTACGTCGTTGCCCAGATAGAATCATCGTGTATGTACCGAAGACAGGGTGTCCCGGCTTGCGCCACGTGTACGCCTAATATATATCTCTTATCGCCGATCGAACGACACATGCGATTCGTCAGACGATAGAACACGTGACGACCCTAACCCCCCGTTATCGCGGAGTTGGGCTAACTCTCGTAAAACCAACTTTCGCGAATTATGACGTTAGAGTGCCGATTAAAAAAACTCGGTGCCGCCGTACGTCACTTGGTGAAAAATGCACCGTACGTTTTCAGACTCGATAATGGAATTAACCCTTAGACTTTTATGTTTTATTCTTCCGTATAATTTAGTGGTGTATGGGGTGCCCAGGAATTTTTCTCCAATATTTCATGCACATATTGTCCGTGAAATTTTAAGCATAATAAATTTTGCTGAAATTTAATCCGATACGTGGCATAGGGTGCATTTCAATTTGATTGATTTGAGCTCTGGCACACAGTCCTGCCGAAGGGTCAAGGTAGGGATTTTCGAGGTGTCAAATTGGTCATATTTTAGTCAGTTTTATTGTTATTTATACTTTACGTGGGATATACATGTTATTGCTACAAAATGGCAGTAATTTACATCCAGTATTGATCCTTGAACTCTCGGCTAACTGAATTGTGCCATGCTGCATACTTTTTAAAAACCAGACATTAAAAAACCTAACATTTAAAAAAACAGACATTTCAAAAAGAAGAGATATTTTGAATCTCTATTTTTTAAATGTCTGATTTTTGAATATATGGTTTTTTGAAGTGTCTATTTTGTGATTTGTCGGATTTTTGAGCTACACCCCTGGTTTTGAATGTCCATATTTTAAAATGTCTGGTATTTGATTGTCTTATTTTGAAATGGCTGGTTTTTGAATGTTCGTTTTTTTAAATATATGATTTTTCGAATGTATGTTTTTGAAATTTCTGGATTTTTAGTATCTGGTTTTTTGAAATGTCTTCTTTTCGAATGTCTGTTTTTGTTCAATGTTTGGTTATTGAATGTCTGTTTTATCAAATGACTGGTTTTATAATGTCGGGTTTTTGAAGTGCCGTTTTGTGATTTGTCGGATTTTTGGGGTGCACCCATTACATGAACATAATAATTATCTTTCGTTACATTCAAAAGTTTTACAGTGATAAATGGAAGTGTCAGTTATAGTTATACATGTTTATAAGTTTACATTCATTATTATTTAATTAAGGTACTTTCTAAGTGTCCTATTAATTACGTTTAAATCTTTTGCACTACCTGAATTCAGCTTTATTATATTTCTTAGCTGCAAAGATATTCATGAAGAATTACTGTTTCAGGTTTGTTGCGGTAAAAACCTCCTTTAGTTGATATAGCTTATAAGTTGCTTATACCAACAAGTACTATCCTCACTATTTTTGAAGTAGTAAGGTGAATGAATTAATGCTCAGTGGATTGTATGTACATAATCAGATATGTATATTTAAAAAAAAATGTTGTAGTGCTGAAAGTCTTTGAATCTTTCAAAAGTACCAGAATTGAAATTTGAATAAAAATGGTTTTCTAAACAAAATTCAATTGCGAATTCAATAGTAGTGGTTTCGGTGTTTTGTTGCACTATTTTGACAATTTTACAATTTTTCGTTGTGGAAAATTCGTGATTCGATTTCCTGCTTCGTCAGACTGTCCTTTCCAACGGCATTCCTGGGAAAACGTGGGTGTTTGTCAAGGCACGTTTAGCGTAATCTCACCTTTCGAGGCACTTGCGTAATTAGGCTTCCTCCCTCGGTTTTCCTCTTTCTCTTTTCCGAGCTACACAACGAGTGCACTAATTTTCCCACTCGAGTTTCTGGGAGAAGGCTCGTCAGTAATTTAGATCGCAATAGGACAAAACTTTTTATCCCCGTTTCTCTCGCGCTTTCCTCCCCACGCGTTTCGTGTATCTCTTTACGTTATCAGTGAGATGGCTTTTTAATTTGTATGTTATTAAACAGTCCTTGTCCCTTTGTACGGTTTAAAACGATACCGTGATTTGATTATCAAATACGTTACACGTACGCTGCGTTTCATTAAAAAGGGCGAGAGGCTGGGGGCGCCACGGAATTTTAATGAAATTTTAACAAATTGTTCGCTTCTGTGGCTCATAATAACGTATAAGTTTTCTTTGTTTTCGGGTAATTATTATAATTTATTCATTTAATAACGACTATGATAAACGACCCCGTCTCTTAGTTTCCGAATTTTGGGTAATCGAAATGTTTGTAGTTTGTGATGGTATATTCTCATTAACTAATAGCTATAATGATAATAGAACACGTGTTGATGGTGAAAAAGTGTTTAGGAAATTTTATTGAAATTAGTTGTCAAAAGTTGTGTCGAATATAACATGCAATTGATTTGAAAACGTTCTTTGAAAGCGAATTTATTCATAAGCAATAATCTGAATTCGGTGATAATTACAATAACTACATTTTAAGATGATCGAAAATATTTTCATACGCTCTGTGTTGAAATTATTCAGATTCTCGAATGCGGCTTATTTGAAAAACATTTTTCAAAGAAAATTTAAAAAATCCTAAATTCTGATGTTTATTATATGAAAAATATATACATAATCGAATATGTATGATCTCAGGATCGTACCCTGGTATCAACCGAATGTTCTTCCACGTTCCCCGTTATTTTTTCTGAATTTTTACACATTTTCGGCTTTTTCATATTTTTCATACAATTAACATCACAATTCAGTATTTTTAACATTTTCATTAAAAATGTTTTTTCAAAAAAGCCGCCTGTTCGCATATCGAAATGATTCCGACGACGGCGCTTGAAAAATATTTCAACTATGTTGAAATGTTTGAGTGATTAATTTCCACCAATTGCGTTTCAGGATAAAAATCACAAAATTTGAATTATTATTTGCTATATACCACCTTGCACGAAATTGTATTTATTTGTATATTGGACCTCTACATTATACATAATTATATTAATACAATATTATGACAATTATAGTCTATGAAGACGAATGCCTTAATTAAGACATGTAGTATACAATCCAAATAACAGTTTTTATTACCATTCCTAACTTTCATAAGCGGGCTCTAAAGTGGTCCGCCGGTAAGGTAGGATATTTCACTAAAAAACGTGAATTCAAGATGATTCAATAAAATTTTCAAAATTCGGGCCCTTAAGGACAATTTTAATTACTGCAGATAGTACCCTAGAAAATACCAAAGAAATGAATTGAAAACTGACAAAAACACTTATTTCCAACAATTCTCAATTAATATCTTTGGCATTTTTAGAAAACTGTTTGTAGTGCTTAGAATTGCCCTTACAGAGCTCGTATGTTAAAAATGTTATTCAGTCATCTTTTATTTACGTATTTTGGTGAAATTTCCTGTCTTACCTGCGGATCGCTTTAGAAACCCCTTAAAAACGAATAAAAGACAACTTTGGTTTCAATATTAATTAAAGCATATACATTTTCAATGGATTAATGGGTTTCTTCCTAGCTTATGAAATATTTTGATTGTTACAGTATCTAGAAAAAATAAATAAAATTTGAAAACTGCAGAATCATTTTAAAAATTATAAATAATCCAATTTCGAAATAATCAAAAAAATTAATAAAGACATTAAAAGGTAGGAATTAGAAGTTTGCAGAAAAAATGATCAATCCTTTGATCAATCAAAATTTTAATCCAGAGGAGAAATATAAAAATTGTTGCAGCCCGGATCTCCTCAGAAAGAAAATAAAGCAAATTTTCTTCCGTTGGTCATTGAAAAAAGTTAGTTTTCGCGTGAAACGAGTTTTGAGCTTGAGTCGATCAAGTTTCAGCGATATCCGCGATTTGCCGTTTCGCATCGATTCCGGGACAAACGCAGGTTTTTCCACGATGAAGAAACGGTACGATGCGGGCGGTCAGCGTGCACTTTGCGCACAGGGCCGTTGTTCGTGGAGCGATATAAAAACGGCAGTGTCAGGCCGCTTAATCCGCGCGAGCGAACGAACCTGCATTAAACATCGAGTCTAGTCGTACGGGGGGACAAAGGTAGCTCCCGTTGCATTTGACAATCCATTGAAAATGCGTTTTCCATTATCCCTTCGCCGCGATCGACCGGCTTGGAAACAAATATCCTCGGCGGCCGATTTTCCCGGAGCATCGACAAAAAGATCGGCTTCCTGCCAATCGGAAACTGGATCGATCGCTGCCTTTTGCACAGGCCAAATTGCCGCTTCGATATCTCGACATTCGACCGGGCTTTGTTCCGCCGAATCAGTCGACGCTGAAATATGGCCAAAACCAGCTTTATAACGCATAAACATAATCGATTGGAAAATGATTGAGATCGTAATTGTCTTTTAAAGTTTTCTACTGATATCTGCATATTTGATTTTATCTAAAAGAGTACACAGAAAAAAAAATAAGTATTAAAATTGTTACATCATAAATTCATCATTAGGTAAAGCTTAATTTCAGCACAAAATTGCCTTAATTTCCTTAAATTCAGTCAATATTCAGGCTTAAAGTCTTACTTTTAGACAACAAAACTGACTTTCAGCCGATGTTTTGGTTTGAAATAAGATTTGTCTAACTTAAGAAAGTAAGACTTTAATCCAAAACACTGACTGAATTTAAGAAAATTAACGCAATTTCGGGCTTAAATTCAGCCTCACTTGATGATGAGAAGACTTATTTTTTTCAGTGTACCAACCGATTATTTTCATCCGTTGAAGTTATTATGAATTTTTACTTATAACGCTCGGATTCGTTATTTGGTACGTCTTAAAATGTTAATATATATTTCTTGATATGAGATTTATGCCAAAATTCACAAATAAACAAAAATTTATTGTGGATCGTAAAAGATAAAAAGAAATCGATCCGATTTGCACCTTGTTCACACAGAAAAAAAAAGTCTTAAAATTGTTACATCTCAAATTAAGCACTGAAAACGGCTTAATTTCAGCCTAAAATTGTACTAATTTTCTTAAATTAAGTCAATATTTGGGTTGAAAACCTTGTTTTTAGTTTCGGAAACTTACTTTTAGTCAAAAAGTATTCGTTGTTAATGAAATTGATACTAAGTCTTAGTATTTTTAGTATCACGAAGCAATGAACTTAGAACTCATGATGAGGTTTATCGCGTCTACGTTTCAAAAAACATCAATGGTATTAACTGCATATAATTTTATGAATGATGAAGCACTCTCACACGCAAATACGATACATTTTTGCATTAATCATACATAAACTACTGGTAGCCACGTTTGGATATACTCTCTAACTTCCTTGGAGTAAAACAATAAAGTTAACTCCTAGAAGAGTGAAATATCACTCTCAAAAGAGTGAAAACTTCACTTCAACGAATTTAGAGAGTACAAGCAAACATTAAATGGACGGAAAAATCGAATTACTGTCAGGAAGTATCGAGAGTTTTGTGATTATCTTGAATGGCTAACTGTTATTAATGAGAGAGCTGCAACCGTTAGTTACTATATTTAGATTTAAATCTGAAACGAAATAAAAAATTGAATTATCACAAAATTAGCAAAGAACCATTGAAGAACCATTTTTAAAGTAGAAGTTTTTAATGAACTGTTGAAGAACTGACGATGGACTATTAAAGAACAGACCAAGAACTGCTGAAGAACTTTTGCAAGTTCTCGGGTTGTCACGGCGTCTTATGCGACAAAACTGCGCTTACGACCTTCCAAGCTTTTGTTCGGCTTGCCTTCGCTTTAGCCGAACATCTCGTAAAAGAATCATGGGGGCTCTGTTTCGTTCCGACGTTTCGAAAAAAGACTTTACTTTCTTCGTCGGGACTTGTAACTTCGACTATTTAAGAAAAGTCGAAGAACTACTTCAAATAATTGAAAGTTACTGAAAACCGCCAGTAAATTATTTAAACATATAGAGAAAAACAAAAGATAACAATAGAAATTAATGAAACAACACAAGTAAACTTATTAAGTTTTCTTAATTTGTTGTCATATAATAATGTGTAAAAGTGTACAATTTTCTTATAGTTTTATTGTATCTGAACTCTCTAAACTGGAATTAATAAGAAACGACTTATCTACAGTGAAAAGTGGGTTACCATCAATTAGTAATTTTTTTACTCACAAATAGTACGAAAATACCAATTCATTACTAAAATTTTTCTAATCTACAAGTAGATACTGATTTTATTATTTCAGTAATTCATAGAATTAGTAATGAAATAGTAGGATTTGACTTTTTATTAGCAAAAATTATTACTAATTCCTTTACTGACTCACTTTTCATTGTATTATTAGTAGTTTTTAACTAATTAAGATTAAGAGAGAAATTATTCCTTCTGTAAAATATGCATGGTTCACAAAAAATAATTGTTTTTGACTAATTTGTTAAAATTATTCTTGTTATCAAAATTCACTTCGTAGTTATTGGTTTTTTCTTATCTTGAAACTGAACAGTGCAAATTTTATGTTAGCAGTTATAGAAGTAAACGTAGTACAAACATAGTACAAAATCAATAAATTTGATCCCCCGATAAAATGACCGATACTTCTTCGAAGAGCTACTAAACTATGTTTTTAATTAATTACTAAATTTTTAATTGATGTAACCCGTTAATTAGTTATTCAAAATCAGAACTGCTGGAAATATTTGTCTAACTCTACTCTAATATTTAACGTATGATGTATACTAATTTTAAATTTTTAGATATAATTACAGATTTTTAATCATTTCCATCCAACCTTCTACTGAAAAAGAGGCTAAATGATTATCTAATTTAAGTAGTGAAAAGGTTTATTGGTTGATCGTGACAATTTAAAGTTAGAACTAGCGAATAACTAAAGAATTTTTTTAAATATTCATAAACACATGATTTATTTGTGCAAATACCGATAAAAAATGGTGATGTAGGACGAAATAGTTCCAAAGTTAATTGTTCAAAATGTGTCAAAAGCACGTAAAAATATAGTTCAAGATTGAATAATAACTGATTACCATAAAGAAACTGTTGTTGAAATGCGAAATAAGTTAGAAAGGAGGTATATAAATTCATTATTCCTTTCCGTATTCTTAAAAAAATCTATTATCACTTTTCTACAGTACATTCTGTAAAGACAAATTTTAAATAAACCATAACAAATAGTATTTTGCTAGTATTTAATAACGACTTGATACATAATCGGATTTTCCAGAAATTGTTTCGTTATTAATAAATTCAGTCATAATTGCAAGTTTATTTAACATATGAATTGCTTACTAACATACAAGGTTTAGTCAAGTGAAAAAGAACTTTTGCATAATTATTTATGTAACTGTTTATATTTTTCTTCTTAATATGTTAAAAGATTTCGGTTTATCTAATAGAACATTAATAGCTATTAGAAAAATAAAGCAAATTTTATTCGCTATTTAGTATAAAACACATTATTTTAAAATGATGAAAATATTAACATTTTATTTCTATCCATAAGACCAATTTAAAAAAAACACGCAGATAAAATATGAATTCAGAAAATTAGTAAAATATAAAATATACATAAAATCTTAAAAAAATAACTACAGTATATTTTGTTAAGTAACCAAGTTTAAAAGATATATTTTCATTTGCAGTGATTTATTAATAAAAAAAGAAATACTAGAAGAACTATATTTACAAATGTTTTAATCTCATAATCAAAGAATATAATAGAGAATAAAATATTAAAAATGGTAATTTATAATATCCGCCGTACTTAAAGAAATTAAAAAATGTAATATAATTCTATTCATTTCATGTAGATTTATGCTCGAGTTATTTTGATAAAAATCGCGCTTGGTTTTCTGTTATTAAAATATTCATCAACCGTGTTTGTTCGTTAATTATATAACGTAACATTACATTATACTTAATTAATGTTTTGTAATTTCCAAATAAACATTAATCGTCTATTGTTAATTAGCCATCAAAATTATATTTACTTGGCAAATTACTGTACATTATAAATTGATAGTGGCAATCAATGGTATAATTAATGTAGTGTGAATTGTAGAATATCCATCTTTTTCGAACTGTCGATTGAGTTGATATTTCTAATGAGGCGTTAATCATTAAATTCTGTCCGACTATTTTTTATTAGCTTTTAAAAAGATAAAAACGAATCAAGTAATTTGTATGTAAATAAATCACGTACTAGTGAATTTAAATCCTTAATAAAAGAAGATTTATGTTTTAAAAAGGTATAATTTATTGAAAATATAGAGCAAACAAATTTGGGGGGTTAAAAATTAAGGAAATAAGTAAAAATGTGACAAAATAAGAAACATTGAACCGAGCAATTTTTAATAAGAAATGAATTAATGCGATGATTTGTTGTTTACTGTACCTGAATTTAGATAACTTGGGGTTGTATTTTTAGTAGAATAATGTACACATGTTTTGGAACTCACCTGGAACAGAGAAAGAAAGAAATAATTAGAATGGCATATTTATTAATACATCTATGATTAATAGAACAATAATTTGATTATGTGCATAAATAACATTAACATTTGTACAATAAAATTATATTTTTTTGAAACAGTAATTTCAACACAGCGGTAAACGTAAGACAGAAAAAACAATCGACTTTTAAATCACATAAACCCGTCCATCAATACAGTTCGCAACCTTTCTTTTCAAAGCTCATTCAAATTCAATAGTGAACGCATCCATATAAACAGAAAATACGAAATCCATTTTATTGAGTAAATAAAAACATTGTCTGCTCTGCTTAAGTTACGTACTGTACAGCGCAAACATTAAACATTCACGCTAGACAAGGGAATGGTAAAAAATATCCAACTTCGATTATTTAGAATTTATAAAAATAAAGTTACTTTCATGTTTGAACTCGAGATATCCAATTTTTATATGCCACAATGAAAGTTACATTTTCTTTACTAAAAAAACTTATTTTTCAAACGCTTTTCACATACAAATATATTTTTAGCCAATAAAGAAGCTGATTTAAACTCTTAAAATAAGCACTTCAGCTATGATTCTAAACAATTATTCCTAATAACAAATTGTCACTAAGAATTATAATGCAATTTTCATTTTACAAAGAGAAACTTGTTGTCCAACCGGGTGAAATCATGTACTTCAGGATTTAGAAAGTATGTACACGAAACGAGTACTTGCAGTTATTATTCGAAACGTTTAATTCTGCGATACTGACACGTACATAATTATTCTTCTAATTGAGTTTAGTAGAAACTGTTATTTTTTAAAACTTTGTAATACATTTAATATATTCAAGAACGATTATTATGCGAATTATAATTTATGCCTTGTTGCACGTGTTTAGAGAACACTTGAAGATGTACTATTATTTTCTCCTAATATTTTGAAAACTGAGAATTAATATTAATTATATTACTTTTATTACGTTTATTTTATTTATCATAAAAAATACATTCATAAATATATTTCGATAACAAAGATAAATAAATCATTCTTCAAACTTTATCAAAAATCATTTTTAACAATAGTGGCTAGAAATATGAAATGATAAAGAAGGAAAATTTGATCATTCTTATTTGTCTAAATTATATTTTTTTATAATAAAAAATAGTGAGTCAAGTGTCATTTTACTTTTTTTTTTTACAATTAACCCCCAGAGTGTTCAAAGACTCTGTAATAAAAAAGGTTGTTCTAACGGCCAACAGGGCGGACCGAAATGTTTATTTCGACCCTCAACTACAATGATTTGCCGATCGTAAATCCAATAACGTAATGCGCAAAGTATCCGCTCGTTAAAAGCAGGCGTGTTCAGTTTATTTCGAAACTTAAAAAACTGGAAAGCAAGTTTTAGTATAGGCTGTGCATTTAAAAAATCCGAGAAAGGAATCCCTCTCGCCGGTGTAAAATGTCCCGAACTCTAGTAATCTCAAGAACGTCCCGAGGGGAATTCGACACCGAGGGCTTTTCCTTCTTAGAGTATCAACCCCTCGGATGTATATATACGACATAAACCGTGTACACTTCGAGACGATAACTCGAGAACCTGGCTTTCCGTCACCTCTCGGTATTCCTGTTTTCCCCCTCCCATTATTATTATTTTCGAATTTTCGATATTTCCCTCTATTGTGTTCCACGTTCCTTGTTTGGCCGGGGTGGCGTGAACGTTATGTAATCCAAGATTTATTGTAATCATTATATGTATTACTTGGGGATCAACTGATGTTTCTAGGAATGTTCAAATTAGATCAAAATTAAGAGCGATTATACGGATTGTTTGTAAATATTTTGTTTAATGTAGGGATTAGAAAGTTCGTAGAGTAGAGGGAAAACTGTTACAATTTGACGAAAATGCAATATGTCTTTTTGTTGATAATTTTTCGTGATTAGTACGAGCATCTTGACAACGCCTGAGCAGAAATATATTTTATCTTGTAATGGTATCAATGAAATATTCACTAATTCTAATTAAAAATCAGTTTTATTTATGTTTAAGAAATAATAAAGTTGAAAGTAACCAAAAGATTTCTCTATCTGAACAAGCTTTTAAGAAAAATTCATTCAATAAACTAAGATTTTTTATTATTTCAGAAATTGTTTTTGCAGTAACGACGTAAACACTCCCTCAGTTTAGTTTTTTTTTTCGTTAATCTGTGATTACTATTGCTAACAGAATACTATTTATTTAAATACTTCAATAAATTTTGCTTTTAAATGAGACTCCGTAAATTTTACTTAGCTGAATTTGGTAAATTCTACTCATGATTTTCTCCTGTCTATAATACGTATTTGAAACAATCCTGTTTAAGTGGGTGCACCTAAAAAACCCGACAGATCACAAAACAGACTCTTCAAAAACCAGACATTTCAAAATATAAATATTCAAAAACCGTACAAAATATGATATCGGGTGTCAGTACGTCCTTGAGGTCTCACAGGAAGGTCATTTAAAAATGTTTGACCAAGGGATTAATTGTTTAGGTTACTTGAAGGTCAAATCTGTTTGACCCCCGGATCATTTATTAAGCACACTTACAATTAAATTATTAATAAATATCTGGTTTTTCAATATCTGTATTTTGAAATGTCTGGTTTTTTAATGTCAGGTTTTTTAAGTGTCTACTTTACGATTTTTCGGGTTTTTGAAGTGCACCCATTAAAGTGATATTGATTTTTTTGTTAACTATATTAACTTAAATGGAAGGGAAAGACACCTGTTATGCAGCGGTTTTTGTTTATTGTCCATAACTTTTGATCGGATCATTCAATTTTGATGATTGAGATACCATTATTAAGCTAACATCTATACCTAATGTTTGCTCTTAAAAGTATAACTATTCTATGTAAAACAGAGAAATCCCGGTCAATTTTCGAGAGATGGATTTTTTGGGGCATTAAATAATTGTTTCCAGGTGGGCAGCATTTCGAAAAATCCGTTGAAACAGAGAAATTTTGAGTGAAACCAATAGAAATTAAAAAATTATTACTTTTCTTTACTGCAAGCAAACATTTCGATACGATGTCAGAGTGAAAACCCGAGATAAAGACTAATCACGTTTGTATAATCTGTTTTTTTTTAATAATGTATAGTATTTTAAGGTTACAATATTTTAATAATCTAATAACAGAGTCAGAAAGTTCAGTTAATTTCACGTTAGATATGCTTTCTTGAGAATTTTTTAGATCCTGTTTTCCCGAAAAATAATACGTTGAAAACTAGTAAAAAATGTCCATTCAGGACTTAATAAGTTAGCATTAAAAACTGTACTTATTAATTGCGTTTCGTTAGTGTTAATACGAGGGTTTAAAAAAGGAAAGTTTGTCCTCATTCTTATAGAGTTGTTGAGGTTACATTGCAAGACATTTAGATGATTACAAAATTTTACTTTTAATGTAAAAATGTAGATTACAAAGTGTCAAGACCTTTCGCGTTCAATCGTACATGCTGGCTGAAAGATGAAAATAGATATCCGCAGCTTATGTACTGATCAATAAGCCATTGACGTTCAGAACCTATAGCTGGTTCATATTTGAACACTTCCGTGTCTTTAACGTCGCATCTTCTGCGAGGCTCGTTTATTTATATGATATATCATTTTTCAGGAACTTTAACCTCTGCATCGATAACTAAAGCATTTATTATTAGATCATTTTTAATTCTCAATTTGTTTTTAAGTATTGTCTGTTATGTTTTGATTCTAAGATTTCGTATTTACAACGTATTTGGAAACAATATGCGTTCATATCTATATTTAAAATCTATTCTATAAGAATATATTAAAATAATTTTTACTGCATGCTGTTAACTTTTTTTGAACTAGCTGAAAACTGACAAATAACGGAACATTTAATTAAATAATACGTTCAACGCAATTCTGAGCTCATTTCTCTTATTCTATTGTCTTATTCGATGTATGAACTTAAATTCGCCAATAAAGCATTCATATATGTATAAAAAAACTGATGGAATATACAATTCAAATCGTAAATCGTGGATCTTATCACAACATTGCGTATATTTATATATGAAATAAATGAGAGTAATTAATGAAAAGAAAACACACATGTATATAGCATACAAGAATTCCAATCCTTACCGGCATTTAAAAGAAATTATGTTCCGTTTATTATCATAATTAATTACAGTTCACTGAGCAGGATATGTTCGTACATTTATTCAGCAATCTCGAACCTCTTAATTTTCCTTTAAGTACCTCAGAGAAAAATCGCGAGTATTATTTAAAATAATCGACCAGTCCTTATCGTCTTACTAAAGGTCTGAAATTACTGTACTGTGTACTTATCGTTTGTAACTTCATCAGTCGCATGCACTTATCTCTTTTCGTTTTGTTGAAAATATATTTAATTGCATCCTTGGTTTGCCGGCGGGAAACTAATATATCCAAGTATAGATAGAATTAAAATAAATAAACATCATGTTATTTGGAATTTTTACAAATACTCTTATTTTTGCCAATCATCTTGAAATAAAATTAATATTATTATAAAATAGTTTACATATTTCATTTACTAGTTTTTATTCTGTCTGACTTCGACGAATTCTTTATATTAGCGACATATTTTTTAATTGTTAGTTTCTATTTTGTTACGCATTCTATTATTAGACATATTTTTCACTGATTATAAATATCTATTTATGTCATAGATTAAATGAATCATGAGTCGGACGTCGTACATATTCAAATTTAAGTGGTTAAAATATATACTTTAATTAACGTATTTTTTCTATCTACCTACATTTTAAAACAACATACGGTCAATGTACATTCTCGCAGAAAATTTTTAATAAATCTGAAGTACTATCTCATGGGGCGGATCACCATTAAGCATCTGTTTGCGGCGAAAGACGTTTCAGTTGATAAATCTACACTTTTAGGGAAATCCTAGTATTGGGACAATGGGAATTTATGCTTATTATTATTTGCATAATTTTTGTTATTCAACCCGATTTTACTATTCTGCACAAAATTGTTCTATAAAAATATTAGGTACATGTACTAAATTAAATGAATATAAGAATATAATTGCATATCTGTCCTGGAAGTCCTCGTTGGATAATAAAATTTCCTAAATATTTTCTCTCAGTGTGGTTAGAAAGTTAACGGTCGGTGTTGTAGATTTCATTTTTCTGGATAACAATACCGGATTTGATCGGTAGAAACATACTTACTTAAAATTTTTATTTGCAAATGCAGAAAACATTTATAAATTTGAATTCTATCGAATTTAATATTTATTTAAATATTAGTAAGTAATGTTTATTTGAAGTGAGGAAATACTTTTACCATTTGAAGTGGAATTTACTTTATGGAAGAAGCGTGTATTATATAAAATAAATTATTTTTTTAATTCATACATATATATGTATAGGTATATGTTTTCAAATCAGTATCTATCGTCAAATATCTGTTTTTCTTTTTGTATAAAAATATGATAGATACTCAGCAAGAGATATTAAAATGAATGCATATTATTTCTTTTTGATTCAACTAAAATATATGCCTAAATGATTATGTAAATTTCAATACTGACAATTATCAAACTAAAAATAGTTGCAACAGGAATCTTTTCAAAGTTGAAATAAAAATAAATAAATAAAAATGTGAAAATGAATAATTAGTATATTTAACAAATAAAAAATGGAGTTAAACTATGAAACTGATAATAAATATAATTAGGTCGTAAATCCAGAGTAAAACTTTATACTAGGCTTATTTCTGTTGAAATAATTCTTAGACAACCTGCTTTTATTCATGTCATTGAATTAGCTTTTGTGTAAAATGTGTCAATTAATTATTATTAAGAGCAAGTAGTTATTAGGACAAAATTCATATAATTTCGAATACTGCCTTGTAAAATGATGCTGGCGATAGACGAAATGTATAGTTGACTATAGAAAGGTTTTAACTAAAAACTCAAGTGAAATTACATAAATTAAAATTCCAAAGAATAAATAAATATCAATAAACTTGTTAAATAATTAATATTTTATAGAAAAGAATTTATACTTTAATCGAAAATTAATTCTCTTTATCTAAATTTTCTTCTTGAGTCAGTTGATGAATGATTAAAAAATTGAACGTTAGTCAACGTTTAGATCTTTAGTGAAATACAATTATTGGTAAATAGAATCCAACCGACACCGTGTCAATTTAATATATGCTGTATAACACAGAAAAATTTGTGTTATTTAGTAATATATCCGATCCCTTCTCACACAGAACATAATCTATGATAGATCGTAAACTAATGAAAACGTCATCGAAGACATTTGCATACCAGGAGTCAGAAGTAGCTGCAAAAGTTGCGATCGCGCCTAGCGGCGGTAAAGTGAATTAAGTCGATTGCTTATAAAAAGAATAATCCTATAGATGATAAAAGAATGTAATCTGTACGATTTTACAATGTTAAATATATCGTTCTCCACAGGTATAACAGCATGTTATATTAATTACACATTACGTAATGAACACCTAACATTACTCCAATCAGTCATTTAAAGGTTTACTTTGGAATCTCTCAATCATCTCGACATAGTGTTGTATTTTGTGAGGAAACTATATCGTAGGTGTTAGAAAAAATAAGATTGCGGACAAAAACATCTTAACCCATTAACGTCCAAGGTGACGAGATTTTTATCTCCTTTTCAACGCTCTCTAGCCAATCGAAAAATGAAAATATTACAATGAAACCAACCTACTTTACTAATTTAGGTATACTTTTTAGATTTATAGAGTCAAAATTGCAAGTCTTTGCAGTAGAAAACAATATGGCGGCTTTTATCTGAAAAAGTAACGAAAAATCGGAAACATTTTTTATTCGACAATTTTGACAATTGGATAATAGATCGCCATGCAGAATTAGTAAAGTAGGTTGGTTTCATTGAGATATTTTCATTTTTCAATTGGATAGAGAGCTTTGAAATCGCATAAAAATCTTGGACGTTAATGGGTTAGTTTTCTAGTTTTGAACAGCTGACATGAGAGAATCACAAATGAACTTAATAAAATTATACGTAAAACTGACAAATAAAACAGTTGATAAATCAAGAAGCTGACAGATCAAAAAACCAAAAATAAAAAAACTGATAATCGCCAATCCGACAGTAAAAAACCTACACTTAAAAAAATGACTAAACGCCAGACCGCATGTTATATTTCTCGGCTTTTGATTGTCGGCTTCATGACTGCCGGTTTCATGACTGTCGGTTTTTTGACCTGTCGGCTTTTCAGTTGGCCGGTTTTTCGACCTGCACCCGTAAATATTAAATTTTCTATAATACTTTAAAGTTCATAGTCGTGTTGAAAAAAAATCAAATGGAATAAATAAATGCAGGTCGAAGTTAAATATAATTAATATATTTTATAAAATATACTTAAATAAATAAAATAACTTGTTTAACCTCAACATTTAAAAAATGATCTTTACAGATCCAAGTTAATTAAACAAAGAAAATCTATGAGATAGTTTCTTCCTATTGCGGCTCCGATTTCCCGTACCTTTAATTAAATGACATCGCTTATCGTCGACGTCACTATCAAATGGACCGCTCCCTGATTACCCACTTGAAACATAACGAAATAGTCGGTTTTATCTTTCGGAAGGTAAAAATAGCCGCGATTAGTCGCGAATTCCAAGAGGCGAACTAGTCTCGAGTTTTCCCTTACCGCCGATAAGGAACACTCGTAATCATCGTCTTGAAGCGGAAAGGGTTCGGTCCGATTCGCGTCTGGCCAGTGTCAGGGAACGCCCCGAAGAGACTTTTTTATATCCACTAGGCTGCCTTAATGGATATTTTAAAGTGGCCCGCAAAGAGATGGACCCTTATCTGTCTCTCTCTGGCGTATGCTGTTCTTCATGAAATGCCTTCCTCGAAAACGTTTCAAAGCGAGTCTTATGCCGCGCTGAGAACTTTCGCATGCCGTGTGTAAACTTTTCGTTTTATAAGTGTATTTTTCGGGAATGAAAAAAAGAGCATGAACCAGTCTGCTTATTAGCTGACCCTGGATGGTTCACTTCAAAAATAAGTTTCAGAGATTCGAAAAAAATTAGCAACTTTAAAAGCCGAATAAACTGATATGAATGCTTTCAATAATGAATTTGTCAAATTCATTGCTTACTGTTAAGGTATTTCATAAATATATTTTGACGACATTTGTATGCAATAGATGGTCAATATTTAAATGATTTAGTAGAAATAGGTGCTTAACTAATACTTAAAGTACTTTAGTTGCCTTTTTAATTAAGAGTTTATTTACCGATGAATAAACGAAAAGAAATAAGTATACACACACGGTCATTGATTTAAAACCAAAACAATAAAAAAAACCAAAACAAAAGATCTATTGTAAAGTTTGGGTATATTATGAATTTAAATGGGAGTAATCAAATAAAGAGTAATTTAAAAAAAAAGAAAAGAAAAAAAATAAGATGTTTTAAATCTTGGTAAAAATTAAATTAAATTTTATATTAAGCAATCCAATCGACTGTATAATGCTTAACAAATATATGAAAGTATTTCATTAATTGTTATGATAGGAAACAAATTTATCATATCAATATCCAGTGGCTGTTAGAAAATTGTTTTGTGAAAAAATTGCAGAATAAAAAATTTGGAACACACGTAATCGAATTCCAGGAACTCGTACAGGATTAGGGTAGGTTATTTAAATGGAGTACGCATACGACTTTAGATATTTTCAGTGTGGTTTCAGTTTGTTTTTTGTCGTAAAAGTTTTTGGGTATATATATATATATATTGTTGGTGTAACCATATAACACATTGCTTATAAACCGTATGCATTCAAGAAAGTATTTAATCATTCAATTATTCATAATTACTATTTGATTACAATATATAATGTACATTAATGCAATTTTGAATAATTTTTTACACAGGTAAAAAATCATTTCTAACACAGGTTGTTTTTTCATAGGTAATTTATTCCAAGTCATATTTTCATTCTGTAATTTTTTGGCGCTATTTTTTTCATTCGTTTTTCTTGCTGTAACTATGTTCTATCTCTACATGGAATCTAATATATAAAAACGATTATTCAGTGAATACATAAAATCTTTCAATTTTGTATAACTAACGTTAGTGTTATGATACAAAAAGAATCAAGGTGCACCCGAAAAAGAAACAATTGCCGCTTCACCCTAAATACTGACATTAAACCGAGATTATCAACAGCAATACTAGTAAGAAATGTTTATACATATAGGAATATCAGGCTGTGTAATAACTTAAGAACTTCATGAATAGGAAACAATGAGTCCATGAGGAACACGTATACCTATAATGCAGAAAAAAAAATGTTATTCTGATACGGACAAGGTAATAAGAATGGGTTCACTAAGGTATTTTTAGTATTTCGATATTACAATTATTTACATATTGTCAACATCGAATATATTTCCAACTCCGTCCTAATTTCAAGGAGAGCTCATTCGAATATTTCTTTACCTCATTAAAGATATACCATGTTATGGACTACCTTTGTTTCGTTTTTATCATAACTAAAAATCTATTAGAAAATAGTACAAAAATTGTGACAGCGAAACAAATCGTTTATAAATTCCATATCAGGAAAAGCTACATGGAAATAATTGAGAATATAAAATAAAAAAATACGAAAAGATTTTTCGTCAATTTATTTTGTTTAAACAAAATCGAAAAATCCAAAACGAAGCAGGGAATATAAATAGTACTGAAAAAATACAATAAAACAAGATAATTAAATATGTAGTTTCCTGCAGCAATTATCGAAAGTACGTGTTGTCAAGTCACTATTTGTAATTTATTTGCACTTTCGTATCTCACAATTTTCCTGGAACAAAGTACCAACATTATGCGTTTCTGGTACGATAATCGAATCTTCCTCGTCCATTTAGTGACCTCCTGCAGTACCAGAGACCGACAGAATATCGAAGGGAAATTCGAGAAGTAAGTGGAAGGCGGAGAAAATGGACTAGTGAGCGATGTAGTCGAACAGCCAGAGCAAAACCAAGCGAAAATTAAATAAAAATTGATAAAAACAAGCAACCAAAGTTACTAAACATACTTGGCCACGATTCGAAAATTAAGAAATATATTCTACTTTTTTAAAAAATAAATCAAGTGGCATGTTGGAGGAAGAATTGATTGACAATATCAAGGTATAAAATAGGAAAATTTGTTTATCGAAAGTTGTTCAATTTCTTTTTACAAACACAAAGTTATCTGCCAATCGAAAAATCTGTTACTACACTCAGAACAAAAATAGTTGAAATAACCAGAAAAGATGATTAAATAAGCCCTTGTTATTTTTGTCTGGTTAAAATAACCAGAATTCTGATTGGTTTAACCAGAAATATTGTTGGTTTAACTAGAGATATTGTTAAAATTGTAATTAAACTACCCACATCTCTTTACCAAAAATAAGATTATAGAAAATGAAATAAATACAAACTTCAATACCTCTTCGAGATTAGTATTTTAAGAGGACATACATAAGATTTCTTTTAGAGCTCAGTTAGATTGTGACGATTAAAACCTGCTTAAGAGGTCTTTATGAAGATATCTTTGGAAAAAACTGTAGACGACTTCTCGGAAACCTCCTCTTTCTTATTTAGGTAGCAACCACGTCAACTTTACATTTACAAAATATGCAGTGTTCATACGTCAAGCATGGTGAAATCTATATTTCCATCATGACTTCAAGTATTTCATATAAAAACTACTATTATAAGTTTTAAAAGTAAATAATTAAGAAATACATTCATCATTGAAACTCAAAAGAATTACTTTTTGTACCCAAATTTCAATAAAGGGAATTACAATGTTCGACGATATTATAGCTACATGAAACTCAAATGGACATTTTTGTCAATTCCATCGATAATTTTGCACGTGATCTTTATAAAAAACGAACGTGTTAAATATTTACTTAATTTCAAGAGCTACGTGGGCTGAGTTTACCCTTTCCAGCTCACGTTTTTCTGATGAACCATTTTTCATGAAACTGGGTACTCGTGGGTTTTTAGCGTCAGTGTTTACGAATCCGTACTCAAATTTTGAAAATTCAATATAGCCGACCAAAAGTATAATCTCAATCAAGAAATTTTTTACATTTTTTATCGGCCATAATGTATACCCCATATTGAATTTTTAAAATCTGAGTTCAGATTGGTATAATCAGTGACCCCAAAAACTCCCTAGTTCCTAGTTTAATATCGATCAGCTCATTTTTACGTTTTGGTCGGTCATATTGAATCCGCCATTTTGAATTTTCTAAATTTGTCAGCGCCTGCATTTTTTCTATAAAAATAACGATTTTTAGTTGTTTATTTATAAATCATAATGTTAAGTAAATATTGACTTAAATGTAATGTTATGCACTCCTTCAACTCCTACTTACATTGCATTTAAAAAAACCGGGCGCAAATGTATTATTTTGTCTTTAAAAACTCCAATTTACAACTGTGTTCCGGTGGTTAATATGTTAGCCGGAACGGTCAAAATCAAAATCTCAGTGCTTTGTCTGAAATAGTCTTGGAGTAATGATGTAATTCAGCAAATTAAGAAAATATATAATTCGAATTACAAAAAAAATGGAATGCTGAAATCCAAGAAAAATAAAAATAATTGAAAAAGAGTTTTTTGTTTTGAAATTGAAACAAATTCTTTCATGAAAAGAATGTTGTGTAAATTTTAAAAAACTTTGTTTAAAAAATACGTTTAATAATCTTAATTATAAAAAAATCACGGATTGCACAAAAAAGAAGAGAATAAAAAAAGTCGGAGAAGTGAAGAACGTAGTTAGTTTCTAGAAATCGGAGCAAGTTGGATCGCGTCGCTTTCCGATTGCTGAGGAAACGTAGTCCTGCGGGAGTCTCGACGATGCGATGCAACGACGTCGATGCAAGGGAATTCGAGTTGGGGTAGGGCGAGTGAACGAACTAGAAGGGGGTTGGGGGTTGGGGGGGGGGGCTGGGGGTGGAGGTGCACTCGTCGCCCAGTTCGTTCGTCCTCGTCGAGCCCTCGGCCGGGCTTGTATCAAGCGCGACTAAGAGCTTGAGCCAAAAGCACCAGAGGGTAAGAGAAGGCTAGACGGATCGATAAGGAGACGCGCGAACCAAGTCGAAGCCCCGGACTGTTTATGTAACGGAACGTCGCCGGCGACGCGACTTGTGAAAAATCAAATTCCATACCAACGATCTCGTCATTTTCTTCATTTCAACTTAATTTCTTCGACAGTGATTTATTATTATACAGTAACGCACTTGACCTGTTTGCAATTTTATTTTAGATGTTATTTTTTTAACGAAATTTCGAGAATTTTAATTTTGAATTCCAAGGAAATAGGAAAGCAATATTTTTTACATATTTGGAAATTCGTTATTTAATTACTTCCAGTCCTAGGAATGTTATTGGAATGTAATTTAGTTCGAACAAAATATCGATTGCATTATATTGCAAGGGTTCCTTAAAAGTGAATAGAAAATTTAGAATGTAGTAGGAGTTTTATTGCAAAAAATTGATTGCAAAATAAAGTAAATATGTTATCATGTAATCTCTGTAAAATTAAATGAAAAGCAGGATGCTGAAGATTAATGTAATTTAGTTTGAGTTTAAGGTTAGGGTACAGACAGAAAATCAACTCTATGAAATACACCTTTCGATACTTTTTTTTAACCGTAAATTGAATTAAAACTACGAATTTGCCTTTTCGAAAAAATGTTATAAATTTTTTCTAAATGAATATAATATTAGGGTGAACATAAAAACACATTTCTAATTAATTACTTATGGATTTTTTATCGGTAAAAGAAATTTTTATTTTAATGAAAATAAATTTTTACATTTTTTATTCTGGCACCAATGAATTCCACTTAAAAAATTAAGAAAGAAATAATTTTTTTTACCCATACACTTTAGCTCGAAAAAATGCTATTAAATTTTTCTACATTAATTTTAAAATTAGAATGAACATAAAAACATATTTTTTAAGTAATTACGTATGGATTGTAAAAACGCCCTTTTTCTTTTAAACGAATTTTTTTATCCGTCCAAAAAAATTGATTTACATTTTTTATTCTTACGCCACTGTACTTAAAGTTAAAAATGACTTTAAACGTGATTTTTTCATATTTTCTGAAGGTGAATTTCATAAAGCTGATTTTGTGGATGTACCCTCCCTTTAATCTATTTAAAAAACCAAACGCTTTTTATAGCAATTTGCAACCTTTGCTTGTTGTTCAGATATTCACCAAATGTTATCCGAATATAATTTCTGACTTGAAAAGAGACTGCTCACCATATAATTAATTCAAAATTCGTAAAAATAAATAAAAATATACCCTTTTGTAGTATGCATAGTATAATTAAAGTTAATATTAATAACAAAGTTCGCTTCGAAGAAGGGAAGTTTGAAGAAACCACTACTAAGATTTAAAGGATATATATAGATATATATCCTTTATCCTTTACTAAGATTTGTAATGTCTGATAAAATTGTCTGCATCTACTTAGAATTAATAATGTAAGTACATGTATTACTAAAATTGCGTTTTACACTTCCTTTATTCAAAAGACCTTTATCTTTTGTTAAGCGTTCGACATTTCTTTTGATGATGGTCAATAAAGGGCAGAAACGTCGAGAACATTACACAAACAGTCTTTTAAAACCTCTTGTGGGGCATAAGACGTATTCTCATTTTTATTATATTTTATCAATAATCGACCCACACATATTTTATTCTTATTCGATATTCGATATATTCTAATCTTTCGTTTCATTGCACATTTGATCTTTTCTATCCTGAGCATTTTCCGTTATAGATCTTTAAGAATACGCTTCATAGAAACAAATAGTTTGGGCTTTACATAAGGTAGAAACAGGAGTAAAGCCCAGGGTTATGTTGAATACAAACTTCCAGGTTTGGATTGAACACAAACTTTTTTCCCGTGTATTAGGATTAGAATAAAATACAAATCTCTTCGATTGAATATTTATTTAAGAAAAAGTCGGGTTTTTTAACTAACTTTTTTTTTGTGAGATTTTTACATCCAAATTGAGTAAAAAGATCTCTGCAACGGGAAATAAAAGTGTTAATGGACCTTAAAATTAAGGCCGGGGAACAAAGTTCCGAAAATCAACATACCGAAAGCCCAAAATTTCGATATAACATGGATCCAGCGTGATTGTCTTCACTTTGACTTTGAAAATTTGGCAAAAAGAAAGCAAATTAAAATACCTTGGATCCACGCAATATCGAAATTTTAGCCTTTCGGGGTTTTGATATTCGGAACTTTGTTCCCCGGCCAAAATTAAAAACATATGTGGTGACATTTTTTAATTGTCAATAACTATATCAAATTTGACAGTTTGATTTAAACATTTTCTTTTTGTTTGTTATTTCAGGACAAAAACATTGCCTTACATAATCTGGTAGCTTACAGAATTTTCCGCCTTATAATTAATTGATTATTAGATTAATTCAGTTCAAAATCATGAACCAAAAATTACGGACAATACGAAAATTATGAAAAAAATAAAAGTAAAGATGAAACGCATGCTAACTACATTTATTTTTCTGCGTTTATACACTTATAAAACTAGAAAAAGACTGTGCCCTTAATATTTGTAATCATAAAATAGTGGCATAGTACAATACAATATATTTTATTGGAAAATAAATTTATTTAACTACGCGGATTGTTCTAATATACATTGTAAACAATTATCTATTTCATTTTCAAATGATTTACGTGATAATACAATTTTCAATAAATTTAATTTTTAATGATAAGATTGTTTACCTACCTAATTATCAGAAAATTGTTTTAAATGTTATTATTCGAAACACTATATTTCTTCTGTTTAATATATTTTCTTTAATATTATTTAGGAAAGTATATATACAAAATTTGACTTTATTTATTTTAGTAAATTTTTCGTTTTTTTTTTAATAGAAAATCCTCCTTAAAGTCAAAATTTTATTATTTTAACATCGGAACCGGAATAAACGAGAGATTTTAAAATAATCCAAGCGGCATATGGTTCAAAACAGGCTTAAGAAAAATGGGCAATAACTTACAAATATTTATTGACAGCGGTATTGATGTGCCAGTAAAAAATAATGATTTTTTAATCCGTGAGTGCAACGATGTAACGCTTTTTGCGTCGACATTGACGAAGTTCTAAGCAGGGCACACACTTCTGTCAAAATGGGCTTTGATCCATATTTAGTGCAGAATATATTCCCGTGAAACAAAACTTTGAGTTCAAAGATATATTTTTTTTAATGCCGGATGCAATAAATAAAACAGAATTCCTCAACAATTAAGTTACGATCATTTTTAACCGTTTTCTTTAATTTGCTGGAATATGCGCATGTCTGCGCAGCATATTGTAAAGTGCGAAGCTATGTAAGTATGAATAAAATTGCAACAGATACATTTTTATTATAAGAATTAAACAATAATTTTCAATGTATATCCAATTCCATATTTTAGGTAGTTTGGGCAATAAACCCATGTATTACTCCCTGCGGTTTTTAGTTAGTTTTAAGTATCACCACAGATAAACATTGATAAAAGTTTCAGTTGCATTATTAAATTGGCTTATAACCTGAATATTAAAAGTTCAAGAGAATTCTTTATATATAATGGTTTATATCAATTAAAAATGTTCTATTTGTTTTTTATTTCGTTAGTTAGTAATGACTTGTGGTTTTTTCTTTCACGGTTTTTTTCTTTCACTTGTGAGATTTATGAGAACACAGATTTCAATATTTACTGTTTCCTCTTTTAAGAGATTGAACTTTATTCCAGGAAATTAAGATGTTGACGTCAATAGATTATTTTAGCAAGCAATATAAGATCTTTTTAACTTAATTATTAAGCAATTAATTTCGCTAAATGATGCACCAAAAAGTTTAAATAACTGAGAAAGGTAGAAAAAGTAGCTGTGCAGTTCACTTACAACATGATTGATTACTACTGAAACTTAAACAAAAAGTAAAATTCATTTTCAGTTACATTTTCTCTCGCTCTCATTTAGACTTTATTCAGAACAAATTCTTTTTAATGAAAAAGAGAACTACTAAAATTGTTTAAAAACATATTCATTGAAACAATAAAATATAAAAATCCGCACATATGATTCGAACTGCACGGTTGTTATTTCACTTAAGTAGTAACGGTCGATACCGATGAGTCCTTATCTATAACAATCATTTTTCATATAAATTCGTTTGCATTTTTCATGTTCTATTAGTTTTCATTCCTTTTATTTCTATTGATCTTTTAATCTGATTACTGATTAACAATAATTTAATAATGATACATATTAATATATTGTGCCAAAATTGCACATAAATCAGCCAAGAAACAAACAAGCCTAACTAAAAGGACAACATTTTTAACCTTTCGTTTAAATTCAAAGATCCAAATTTCAAATACGTAATAAATAAAGTATTAATTGACTAATAAAGCTCAATTCCTCTGTCTCAACAAACGACATTTGAAACAAATTGTTTTAAATAATTTACAAGCAATTAATCACTGGATTCACTTTCCTGTTTATTCCTAAAACTGACTTATTCATTCATGTATAAACAATTACATTATGTCGGTTATAGTTACACCGTGAAGAAAAATTCTCTTAAATTATTCATTATGTTTAATTCAAAACTTTGGGCAAATTATGATTACTATTTCACTTCATTGTATTAAAGGGAGACAATACTGAATTTTCAACCATGTAAAGTAATTTTTTACAGTACAAAAAAGTTTCATCTTCTTCAAGATTTTTTGACAATTATTTTTTGGTTTGCTTCTTGTACCCTCTTTAACAATTCAGGATATAGATTTTGCGAAATTTAAACTTTGAGAAAAAAGAAGAGCCAAAATTAAAAATGTTTTCAAAAAGTACAAAACATGCTTCTTCTTCCATCCATTTCAATATTTTTCTGTAATTTTTGTTTTGTTTTATTTCGTTTCGGAAATACTGGATGTTGCGAAATTCTGATTTTGTCAAAAATTATAATGCCAAACATGCAGAAAGAAACGTTGCATTTTTCGTTTCTTGTTTACCTTATTTCTAACCAAACAATAGTGTCAAAATACAAACATTTAAAATTTGATTATTTATTACTCCTAGTAGCTTAAAATTCAGGTATGGTTTTCCTTAAAATCATAGTTATTAGGTCGTTCATGTAACTGAGGTGCAGACAATTTTTGTTACCCGAAAGTGCACTATTCTGTTCAGCCACAGAGCATAATTTTATGGTCGACTCTTCGTTTCCGGAATACATGTAGATCGAGTCAATCGAGTGACATACATTTTCACTCGTGAATACATCTCTAATAAGGTTCTTCATTTTTTTTCTTGACAAGCCCACGACCTGGCGAGCGGGAAAGGTATAGGGAACATCGTGAATTAGTTATGACCCCCTCGAAGCGATAGCTTCTTTCAATAATCGAGACTTCGTGTTTGAGCTGCAAGAGTATAAAGTCTCTTTTCTACATCCGGGAATCAGATTAATAATCAGCAGGAAAGAAAAACTCGTATGCTCTATACAGTGTTGTCAAATCAAAGAATAAACATTAACTGACATTGAAAGATTTCTAATTTTTTAGTAAACATACATTAATAACAAAATTTATTTACTGTAAAGAAGGCTTGCTTAATTATGGCAAACTAAACTATTTCTGAACATTAAATAACATATTTGAATAGTTGAAATACATTTATAGATAATAAAGAATTCATTTTATCATTTCATTTAGTAATAAATATATTTTTACAGCCTTCTTTACAGTAAATAAATTCTTTTATCAGTGTATACTTAATGGAATTCTTTACATTTTAATTAATGCAGCACAATATTCGATGTAGGTGCATATTCATTGTAGATTTAATAGGTCCTAGAACATTTTATATTAAATAAATTAACCATTGTTTAATCGAACTTTCCATAATTGATATGTTAATTTTCAAACAACGATGGACGCTGTATACACTCAAATATTGCAGTAACAAACAATGGCCGAGGTACTTCAGTAATAAAAAATGTGTTATGTTAACTTTTTGGTAGCGTGAGAGGTCAGCATTGTTTCGTCCAAAACAATGGTTACTATAAATAAAAACATATACTCCATTTAATAAATCGCATTTACTTTTCTTTTATTGGACAATTATTTTAAAATTCCAGAAAAATCCAACATAATACATGAAATTTAAGCAACATAAAGAAATAGTCGAACAATAAATCGCTTGTAGAAATTGTGTTTGAAAGTTGTACATACTTCACGGTGTCGATTTGTGTAAATACATAATTACGATATATTTTATTATATACTATTCGAAATGAAGTAGAAAATGTTAACTTTTGACTTGTGTTTGGAGATATTGTTTAATACAAAAAATAGAATAAATATAAAACATAAATAAAACTGAATGAATTCCAATTCTGGAGAATTGCGCTGATATAGTTCCAGTTCAATCATTACTGAACTTGATAACAAGAAGCGACGTAGTGAACGATTTAATTGTAATAGTTTCAATTGAAATGCGAACTAAATGGAATAAAGTTGAATAAATATAGGTATGTATTTAAATTCTCGAAATAATTATTACGACGTGTATCGATAATCGATTTTTCTCAAAATTGAATGCAGGTATTTCAGTCGTATACTGCCATGAATGTAAGCCAGTTTTTGTATTTGCTTTTTAATTGAATTCTATAAATTCTTTCGTACTTTATTGCTATTATTGGTTATTTCCAAAACGTGGGCTTTTTGCATTAATATTGATTTCAGATAATTGATACCGGTATTACATATTCAATTAAAATGTGTTTGTAATTCAATATATATTTTGTTATATTAAAACAGATAATATAATAGTAACAAAATGTTCATGTATCAAAATTTCGTTTTAATCTATCCCGCTTCTGTCGAAAACTGTATTTTTTTAATAAGCCCGGTACGTTTGATAAATAAGTGATTAGCTATTTTAATACTGTTCTGCAAATAAGTTATTCGATTAATTGACATGTGTACTATTTTTAATTAAACGAAACCATTACTTAGAAATAAGAATTTTTGTCTGCATACATACCTCATAATAAATTTAATTGATTTTTATTACCATGCATGAAAAACAATTTCCGTAATAAGAATATTTTCATTATTTCAGAGTATGTATTGATTATATATCACGAATATTAAAATCACTGAGCTGGGAGAGTTTCTGCGTGTTTTAGTATTAAACATCGAAAAATTAATTCTTCGTTACGGAGATGTAAATTTAAATGTTGAATAATTTATTGCCTCGTTGCGAAATCATATCACATAATTTATGATATATTTGCATTCATAAGAAAATGTATTATAATATAAACAGCACATGGGGTATTTAAACGTATACTAAAGCAGCTCAGTTGATAATATCAATTCCTAATCATAATAAATTTTCTTTGTTGTTGTAAATGTCATTACTTAATGTTTCTAAATCAATTCCTAATCTAAAATATTCAAATGAAACAGACACTAAATATATTTTAAAAGCCTATTTCAGGATAATTTATCATCTTTTGTGCAACCCAGGTGGAAATTGAATCTCGTAGAAAGCTAGTTTCTGGCTAGTTTTCTGTACCAACCAATTTCTAGACAGTAACTATCTAGTTTGTCTAGTATGTGACTAGTTTCTGTATAGTTTACGCCAAGCTCGTAAAACTAGAAAAATGTCCAACTGGGAAGCTGGAAATCTAACTTCAATGATGTTCTTGAGAATTATTGACTAATTTTGAAGCGTTTTTGTTGTAATTTTTTGTTTCTCTAAAATTTGAATATTTTATGTTACGAATTGACGTTATCAACTAAGTTGCTTTATTAGAAACTTAAGGGGACTATTTAATACTCAGGCGATAAGGTAGTCGATATGTAAAAACATAAATTGAAAGTGACTGAATCGGTTTCTCAAAATTTGGGCTCTGTGACGGCAATTCCAATCACTAGAAAGGATTTTCTGATAATTAAAACAAAAATTTATCGCAAATTGACGAAGAATTTTCAAAAATTAATGATTTTGCTTATTTTCAAAAATTCTCAATCAATTTTTGAGAATTTATTTTGATATTTGGTAGGATATCATGTATAATGTTTCAAACTCCTGCAGTTTTATCAATTACAGAGCCCGAATTTTTCTAAGTAGCTTCCGACATTTTTAATTTACATATTACATCGTAGATTACTACCTTAGCGGCTGACGACTTTAAAACTTCCTTAAAATGCTATACCAATAGGGTGGCAATTTTCATTAAAAACCGTAAATAAAAAATGACTGAATCTGTAAGGGCAATTCTAATTATTACAAATGATTTCCTAGAAAACACTAAAGAAATTAATTGAGAACTCAGCGAGAATTTTCGGAAATAAATTAAAGTAACTTATTTCCGATAATTCTTGGTCAGTTCTTAATTAATATCTTTGGTATTTGCTAGAAAACTGTTTATAGTGCTTAGAATGCCTTACAGAGCCCGAATTTAAAAAATGTTATTCAGTCATCTTTTATTTACGTTTTTTAGTGAAATTTCCTACCTTGCCGGCGGACCACTTTAGAACCCCTTTAAGGAGTAAAATATTGTGCTGTTTGAGAAGCTGTACATTTCAGGATTCGATGTCATCAATAATGACTTTAAATCAAGATTTCAATCAGTTAACATTCAGAAAACTTACGAGAGTGTATAAATATTGGAAGAATGCGCCCGAGAAATTCCTAAAAAAGACATTTTAATAATGGTTGGAAATATTGATTGACAATATTCAGCAATATATTAATTAGTAATCTAATTATTCATTTGAAACGCCACAACATCACATATGCAAAATGTATGTCAAATGAAGAATTAGCTACTTGAAAAGTAATTAAAAATCGTATTAATATGTCAAATATAATAAATTTTAATCGAAAATAGAAGTGCACTAAGATGTCAAATAAAAACATTTTGTTGAATCGGATGTGCAGCAGTCCCGGATATACAAGTGAAATTTTTAAACCGAGCAATTACCGTCCGTATATCCTTCAATCACGAAATGACGTTCTGTTGTCTGGACAGCATTGAATTATTCAATCGGAACATTGCGCTGTTTTCACCAATCTCGTTCGCCTCTGGGCTCAAAAGTATTTACGAGTACAGATCGTGAATTTTAAATATCGATCGAATGGGAAGCAAACAATAAAGCTGCCCAAACAGGTACAGAGTTCATTAGAATGATCAGTTTCTAAATTTTCTTGTCGTTGTCAAAGTGAATCTTTATTGGACTGAAAGTCAAATCTTCAAAATGGCGGCCGTTTAATAAAAAATTTCATCTAATTCAATAAAAAAAATATGACCGTCGTTTTGAAGCTGCCATTTTCAATTTCTCAAATCTGACATCGGATTCGTAATCAGCGACCCCGACAACCTATAAAAGTACCCTCACATTTTCTGGTGGATTGCCCAGGACCTTCGGCCTGGAAAAGGGTTAATTAAAGAGTTGTCCGGTTTCACACACGAAATTTGCTTTTTTAAAAAATTAGAAGGGAATTTGACAAATTTGAAGAGAAAATCAAGAAAATAGAGAGTAGGATAGAGAGAAGGATAGTATGTATCTATCGATCAGAGGGTAGTTGGATGAACCGAAGCCGATAGCGACCTCAAATTCAGTGCACACCGCACCTGTGCGCCATGAGACGGCATTCATATTTTATTGGCTAGAAGGTAATAGGTGCTCACTCGGCCGTATTTCCTTCTCTCTTTAGTGTTCTTCATCTATCTCTACCTTTTCGTGCTTTAAGACGACAGGCGTACAGTGTGCTTCTTCTTTATAAATACCACCAGTATGTAAAGCTGATATTGAACATTCTAATGCGTCGTCGTCTCTTTGGTACGTAAGGCTGACATCGAGCACAAGTTACACAGATGAAGAGACAAACAAAGAGATACGAGGAGAAAAAAGGCGATGAGAGGCACCCAGTAAAGAGACATGATTTTTTATTAATGACTCTCAGAACTTGCACGCCAGCGATTTCACGACCTGATGAATCAGTCATGTGTCAAGAGTTAATGTTTCATTGCGATAAAAACTTTTATTTCTCCGATGATAAGCAAAATTTTAGTAAAAAATGTTTGTACAAATTTTCTTATTATTGTTATTTTTGTTAGATTTGTGTTTAAGGATTATTAAAGATGTAATACAGGCTGCCATGTTTCAAACAAGCTCTAAAGGTTCTCTGGAGGGTGCAAGAAGCTGCTACTGGTTACCGTGTGCGAATGTGGGACCATACAGAGGTCTGCATTATTTATGAACCAGCCATGGACCTAATGAGAGTGCGCTGCCTCTCTATCGTCGTTCACTACTGTACTTATGCTACTTCACCCTTATTCAGTTTCTGTTCGTGATCTGTCTTTGCCTGCTGGAGAGTATTTATTCCACGATCCATTTATTACATTCGTATTGCCATATCTCAGCAATGCTCCCTAGATCATAATCTAATTTTAAAATTTTATCAAGAAATCAATTCTTCAATCGATAAATTTCTAAATATCGAAATCTAATTTTTTTGTTAAAGTTAGGGAAGGCCCGGTCAAAATATAGCTAACGCATCTCCTCATCCCCCTTTGAATGAACCGCAAAAAAATTTGTTGGTATACTTTTTTCCCAATTTCAAAGAATGTTACTAATTCTAATTATTATTGCAATTAAATGAGGTTAAAATATTACCTCTCCTTAAAAAAGATGAATTTCTCAATGACGCAATGTTACTATTCTCAGCGAGTAAAACCAGAACTTGGGTTATAAAAGTGGATTATTCAAAAAGTTACACTCATTAATTTGCTATATGCCGTTTTTAAACCTGAAGTTCAAAAATTCAACTATAATTTCTGATTTTCTAGATGCATTTTCTAGTCCAATGTTTCAGCATCATAAAATATTCATTGCATTTTCAAATTCGATGGACTTCTCAATTTCAAAATTGCATGTTCCATTCCATATTTCAACGTGCAGTAACCCAATTTTCCGTCTTTTCCATTCGTAGTAATGTGAGAAACTCGTTTTACTGCAAAGTCGTCGACGGAATATTTAAAAAACCGATAGTTCGATCAATTCCATTTTCATATGCTACGTACGTGCAAACGCGCGGGATATTAATTGAACTAATTGCACACTTCTCCTCGAATTGTATTATTTAAGGGGCATAATGTTCCCGTGGAATTTTGATAGGGAGTTTACGGTATATATTTTGTACGAGGAGGCCGCTGTTCCGAAGCATTGTTTGCGAACCTCTTGCAAAGTCATGTTTCTGATTTTCCACTATTCTCGCTCATTATCGCCGGGTGTTTCAGTGTCAACATTTTCATCTTTCCTTTTGCTGCTCCCACTTCACTTATTCCTGTGCCACTTCTTCTCCCTGTTAAACAGCTTCCACTGTTTGTGCGTCACTTCTCTTCATTCCATACACATTCCGTCTCCCTCATTTCCTGCGGCAGATTTTCAGTCTTTTTTTTCCCTCTTACTCATTCTTACTCATTTACTGTTAATGCTATACCCATCTATTATCATTCTCCAAGTCCGAGATTTCAGCTTCCCCTATTTTACTTCTCTGTCTAGTTTTCATGTATTCTTTCTTTTTCATTTTCATGTGAAAAAAGTTTTATCTTCATCTCTCTACGTAGATACACGTTCCTTCTAGATCTACCAAAGTTTAATTCTCTCCTCAACTCCCATCTAAGTGCCTTATCAGAATAAAGTAACGTTTCAAGGTGCACATGGAATCTTCATTCCTCTAGATATGCCGCCATCTTTGGAAACCATTCTAGAATAATATTACGTGACTAAGCTATATCCATTTCCCTAGTTAAACATGCGTGAAAAGTTTTTAAACGACTTCCAAGCCATAAAATTCAAATCAGTTGCAATTAGAGGCTGACCATATGTCAGCAAGCAAATGCAAAGCAGTTTCTAATGAATCTCCAGTATTTCCTTTCTACTTAATCCGACATGTGGAAAAGGGCTGCGCGTACCTCACATTACCTACAGTCACATAAAGCTTGCGAATCAATCTCTCCTCTTCTCTTTTCACTAACTGCATCATCCGTGATGTTATCTCTTTCTACATCTTTATTGCGTTCTCTTAACTGCTTTCTCCCGATCCCTTGCCGCCTCTCCATCAACGTATAACCGGCTCTCTTACGCTCTTATCTCCGTCCCGTGGCACCCTCAGATTGAGAGGGTGGACGCAACCCCAAAATCCACCCCCAACCTACATCGCAAACGTGGATGAAATCACGAACGTGCCCCTGGATGTTCGGTTCGACATCTGTTCGTAAATAGTTAATAACCGCCGGTTCTAGGCCGGCGAACTGCGGCGCCGCGTGTTACGAGGCCCCTAACGCGTAACGTATACGTCCTACCGACACGTATACGAATTCGCGCACGATTTATTTAGCAGCGACTAATAGAGATTCGTTGCTTCTCGTTAGGTTTTCACGCGAACTCCCTATCTATCACTTCCGATGAGAAAACGTACGGCGAAAAAAGTCGAAACTTCTCAAATATCCGCCGCAATATATTTGAACATCGATTCTTCCCAGCGGCCATTCTGGTTGAGTTCCGCAAACGTGACTAAGAACAAAAATTGGGTTTTTGAGCAACGCCGCTGAGAATTCGATTTTAAAGATGAAAAGTCTGTAGATAAATTGTACTACAAGACTTACATCCGTTTCTGTCAGTTCGATATCTTGCAACGTTTCCTCCATTTTCTATTATCGCCACCATAATATTTCATACCAAGAGCATTGTTTGTTAGTATGCTGTCTTTATATTTTACAATTTTATGAATTTAATATTCCTACATGCAAATTTGATTGATTTACAAAACAGTATTGTTTACTTCTATCTTAACTCCAAATTAACTTTGAGTTTGAATGCGCGCGTAGCAAACACTAATACCGATAACAATGAAGACGTCTCCAATTTACATTTGAAACCATTAGCACAATGAAAACGCAAACGCATATCAACAACGCGCTCTGGAATGATTATCCTCCCATTATACGCAATAATCATTGTTTTTGGATTGCATCTATTGTAGTGAACATTGGGATGCAATTCATCAGGCGAATATGCTGCAGGTAAAGAATTGATATTAATTGGATCGTTTAAAGTATTCCAAATTTCGAAAACTGTGGCCAATTTTTTATTTGATGGTATACAGAATTTCTCTCATTGCTCGATGAACTATTTCATATATTCGAACATTATTATCGAGGTCACTAACGTCGTTTTTGTAACATGACTCGCGATAACTCGCTTTACACCGCTAATGAAATTGTTTGCAATTTTCACATCCGCGACTTTTCAAAGAGCCACCGATCAAATGCGAACAAATCTGACAAAAGCAGGTACGAGTATTGCTCATGTCTAGTTGGCTGAGCTTTCGTGCACGAGTGTAACTGAAGTACATAAAATGTCGGCACATTATATATGGCACTTTCGAGGCTCGGTCCAGTAAAACACCGTGGAAATGGTCCAGATAATATCACAGCAGATTCGCAAATCTTGTTGTAACATCATGATCCAGGTGTGAGTTTACGTGAATTTTCAATTTTTCCAATTTCGTTGATCCTGTGGTAATGTAGCTGATATTCGAGTTTGTTTGAGATAATACAATTCTCGTCCATCCATTTCAACTGAAACATTTACTAATCAAGTATCAAAGTTGCAGGTTTGGGAAAAAGTGTTGATGGACAATGAAAGCAAAAAGGAGTTTTAGTTTAATAATGATGATGCTACATTTTGAGTGTCTTGATTTTTTTTCGCGTTAACATCCTGGTCATTAGCGACATTATTAGATGATATTTTACAATATTTCAATATCACATCAATCGGTATAAAAATTTCCAGTTTTTAAAAATATTTTATAGTTTTCATGATTTTACATGGTTTTTCCAATTGCTGCTTAGTGTTGTGCTAATTTCATTAGATATTGCCTCTTTTTCATGAAGCCACTCCAAAAGGTGACCCTTCCTCTTTCTTCTTTATGGGAGGAAATTGGTCACCCGGATCATCTATCTAACCTTTTATCAGTTGATAAATTTGCGTATTTAGCATCTTCTTCCAGCATATTTTCAGGACGTTTATATGAACTTCGTAGTTCTAGTGGAGGTGCATTCCAAAGGTTCATCTCCTTCTGTTCGAACGTTTCCTATCGGACACACAGAAATGGCTCCAGTTGCTAATGTAATTCCTGTATTTTGTATTGGGCTAAGTGCGTGGAGTGTTTTTTTTCTGGCGAAGTCTGTAAACCATGAAACCGTAGTCCATCTTGGACCTAACTAGTACTTTCTATGCTGATTTTATTATTGATGAGCAGGCTACCCATTCTTTATGGGCTATTATTTTGAATATATTGATTCTTTTTTTAACAACTTCTTTTAGATTCGTTATATGTGCTTTCCAATCAGTATTCTGACGTACGTTAAGCCCAATAACTTATGTTTGTTGACCCTTGTAATCTTTTGTTTACCAATACAATTATCCAGATAGGATTAGAAATTTTGTATCCCGTCGATTTTGGTGTTATTGAGACTCAAAAAGTTCTAAAAACACAATTTTTTCCTGACCACATGAAAAAGATTCATTTTATTGTTTTCTTGGTTATTGTGACCTGAACATTCAATAAATACAATAATTTTGAAACAAACAAACCTGGACCGTTTTTATAACCCATTATTATGCATAAAACAAGCACTAAAATAGTAAATGAAACGAACATCAAATAAAAAAAGCAGTCGGTTGATTATGACCATAAAGAGAATTCTTGAAATATTCACATGGCGCAATGAGCATCTGTCAGTCACTTTACTGGGAAACTCTCCTGGGACGCGTATGACACATTGACCACTTCAAATCAAGACTGATGATGGAATTGAATTACTGAGAAACTTCATGAAACATTTATTTCGTTTTCATCATTGCAGGGGCTTTATTCCGCCGAATTCGCAAATGTTACAGGATTCATGAAACATACTTTAGATTCTGCTAAACGCGTGGTGTATCGTTCAAAATCATACGATCAAGAAACTTTTTAAAATTTTCTATGGATTGTCAGAATTAGGGGCATCGATCCGAAAATCAGGATTTCAGACGGAAACTCGAGTCGGCAATCCCGGGGCACACCGGAACGAGCAGTAAACCTAATTCCGCACGGGATTTGCTAATCCGGGGTTGCGGAGTCGGTCATTATTTGGTGTCGCTCGATCCCGGGGGTAAAGCGTAAGCGCGCCCGCTGTGAGAGCCGGGCGTAGCCCGACGTTCGCTCGTACTAGTATGTACCTACTACGTACGGAACGTGTTGTATTTATCCCTCGATATATCACTGGTGAGTGAGAGCAACCAACCTGGAGAGAGAAGGTGAAAGAGAGGGCTGGAGAGACATGGAGAGAATGATAGAGAGTGAGAAGGAGAGAGTGCGCAGCCCCATGCCAGGAAAATTCCGTGCATCCAGGACGAGAGCCTGCGTGCATGACTGCCAGCCTGCGCATTACGCTCGATTTGCCAAAAGTGGAACAGGCGTATCTAGCTAAAGAGAAAGACAGAGGGAGCACGCGAAGAGAAAGGCCGCCAACATATGAATATAAATTTAATTATACATGTGGATAATACGCTTTAAACGATTATAAAATAATACTATTCTTATATCTTAGAACTGAAGTCTACTAAAATTTCTCATACCGGTATACATAAGAAGGTGTAAGAGAAATTAATGGAAAAGATTGGTGAGAATAGCGAGGTGTAGTTGTGGGAATGAGGAAATGGGAAATAGGTACTGGAGGAATGAGGAGGAGAGAAAGTATAGATTGTGTGAAAGGGAGAGAGAGAGAATGTTGAACACCTGAAGAGAGAGTGTGGGTATGCGAAGGAGATTGAAGAAATGGGTATGGATGTTTTGAATGAGGATGGGAGAGGAATCAGATGGATGCAAAGGATAGAGTGATTGAGAAAAGAGAGAGAGAGACAGAAAGGGAGAGAGAGAGAGAGAGAGGGAGAGAGAGAGGGAGAGAGAGAGAGGAGAGAGAGAGAGAGAGGCAGCGACAATTTAGAAAATGTCATGTTTGTAATTAGGAAGTCTTGTAAGCACAATATGTGAATGCAAAAATAAATATTATTACTAAAATGTCTCATGAAAAACTGATCTACTGATATCGATGGAACATTTTTAAGAGCAGTTAATTTTCTGGGTGACAGTAACTGGATATTTAGACAGGTTGTGTCTTTGGATGCAAACTGTCAATCTGTCAGTTATGTCTCTTGGGAATGTCTTGGAGCATCGGTTGACAGATGTTTGCAACAGCGTCTAAAACATTTTAACGATTCTCTTTATGACTCGATTCGACAGAATGTTATCAAGCCTTGTTTCAAGAGTAATTGACCAATTCCTGGTACCTGCAGTGCAGCCTGATAGACCATAATTTTAACAGCTTATTGTGACTATTACTGGACATCTTATCCGACATTAATCTTTATTTCCTTGGGTTGCTGATTCGAATGAAACTATCAGAGACTGGATCTATTGTTCTATAAATTGCGAGGCTGGAAATGAACCGGGATGTGTTCCCAATTGATTGATAACGATTGTTTGGATCATTAAAGAGAATTGATGGAATTATCATCGTGTTGTCAGTTTTAAATAGACTCAAATTTATAGAAAATCTCGTCCAAAATTGTCCATCCATCGTTTGTTAATCGACATGATTGACATTTAAATACTGTATTATGGATGGTGAGATTTATTTACATCTTCATCGTTTGACAAACGGATTTAACGCAACACGGTTTATGCAAAATGCCATATTTCCTGCTGTTTTAGATATGGCACGTGGAATTTTATACGCTTGATTCACATCTATTTTAAAACAGAAAGGATGAAACACTAATGTTTCCACTCCAAGTCAATTTCGTACTTCTGAATTCAGTTACCTGCACGAGGTAGAATCTACCGGGTCTCCTCTCAAGTGGGTCAGGAAAATTAGCATGATACGAAAATAGCCTTTATCTAGTGAATTACTAAAAACCTTGTTTTCCAACGACTTCTAGTATGATTTCGTTATTTATTTCGACCGATGTCGATGTGTCGAATTACTTTCACGGCACCGCATTGAAGATTTTATTTTGTGATGAGATAAAAAAAGTCGGAACTTAATATTTAGAGTGTATGTTATAAATTTAAGATTTTTTAAAGTTTCTTAGTCGGGAGTCTATTAACAATTCTTTACGGATAGAGTAACGCAGATTTTCCCATACATATTTGAGGTAGCTTTTCATTGGTCTGGCCAATCCCTTTCGTGACCTCACTGTGTACAGGTGAATGAGTAACTCCGAAGTGTAATAATTCAAGACTTAAAGGGGAAAAGACAACCCTCGAACCTCGATTTAATTCGCAAAAAGGTAACGGAGCGGTGCGGGTATATATTAACAATATCAATATCAGCCGTAGAAAACACAATGTCAAAAGTACAAGCGACGTTGGTCGGGATAGTTTTTTATTTGTATTCGAACTCCCGGTTCGTCTTGTTGCTTTATTTCTCCACGTCCTCAAAGTTTAGTCGTGCATCGTTGGAAATTGCAGTTTCGGACGGCTGAGGTAAAGATAAAAGAGGAAAAGGCCGAGAAGGGACGGACACGGTGCAGATACAGAGTACGAGGGTAAAAGGTAAAAAGCGAATAAACTGAGAGATGGACAGAGACGAACCGATGGATATCCGTGGAATGGGAGAGAGGGAGAAGGACAGAGTTGGAGAAAGATAAAAGAATAGATATAGAGTTGGACGAAGACGAAAGGAGGAGAGAATGAGAGGGAAAGAGAAGGAGAGTTGGGAGAGTGGGTGATGAACCGTTTGAAAGACGGAGAGAGCGATAGGTATCGATCCTGGTGACTCTATTCAGCGTATACGCGACTCTCGGCGGGGTGAGTTATACCGCAGTCGCGAGCAACCGCGCTATAGTAACCTTTCTCCCTCTTGAATGCCCTCTCGCTCTCTCTGCCATCCCTTTATCCCTCTTTTCTGCCTCCCCGAACCGACAATGTTTGCTTACGAAAACGCCAATGTTGTCATTTATGTATCGCCCGTAGTTTACAATCACGGCGGTTCATTTTGATTTCGCCTCTTGTGTAATTCGAGAGTCCCAGATTTCAAACGATTCTAATGTTGACTTCAATTGTTCCAACTTTGAAAGATTTGATTTAATTAAGTGACAAAAATTAAAGCGATATATAACTGCAATAAAATACTATCATTAGAACCTTTAATCATGAAATGATCAAATTTAACCCATTAACCCCTTAGCAGGCGAAAATCAGCTTTGCGCGCCATTTTTGTATTTGAACAAAATTTTCATTGATTTATCCTATAATTTTAGTGTTATAGTTTTTGAAGTCGATGAACCCGAATCTGAAATCGGATTTTCAGAATTAAAAATGGCGGATCCAAGATGGCGGACGCAAGTTCGAAAAATTGTTCAATTTTTATGAAAGGGTGTTTCTTAGGGTTTTTGAGGTCGCTGATTCTGAATCTGTAATCAGATTTCTAAAATTCAAAATGGCGGATCCAATATGGCGGAAGCCAATTCGAAAAATAGGATCGACTTACGAAACTATTCACAAGAGTGTCAAGTGGTATAACAAATTATACTTTCAATTTGCGATGAATGGTTTGGTAAATGTTATTCGTCATAATGTATCCGTGCTTTACAAACTTAGAATCAGGTCTCGAATTCTAAATTCGCCATCACGAACATCTGTTTTTCGAATTTGCGTCCGTCATACTAGATCCGTAATTTTGAATTTTAGGAATCTGCATCCAGATTTTGAGTCAGCAACCTTAATTACCCCAAGGTACCCACTTTGGTCAAAATCGAATCAGTTTTAGAATATGTTTCTGTCATATTGGATCCACCACTTTGAATTTTGAAAATCCCATTTCAGCGGTCTCATAAACTATGATTTATCAAATTACAGTCGCATCGATGAAGTCCATATTATGATAACTCTTTAAAAAGTTTTGTTATTTATCGATATCTTTCGATTTATTGAGAGTCCCAAGAATTGGGACCAATATATTTTTTGAACCCTACTGCACCCAAATTGAATATTTTTAAATAAAATGTATATTGTTTATACTTTATTCGTAGTCTGAAGAAAAATTGTTCGTTCCAATGCGTATTTTAAAATAATGATGGGGTTTTATACATGCTTTGACCTTGGATGCCCTTGGCCACTGAGGAATTCAATGTTTCCCGGTTATCAGCATAAGGAGGAGGAAGCTTATCGATCACCATTTTTTTTATATTGTTTTTTATTTCATTGTTCTTTTCTTGCATTTTTCATATTTTTGTAATTTTTACTAATTCTACGAATGAACAATTTTCATCGTTTTTTTTTAAATGAAAAAAAAAAGTAATAATAATCATCCGCCTCCTCGTGTTGATAACCAGTCAATGTTGAATTCATCAGCGGCCAAGGACGTTTAATGTCAAAACATATATAAAACCTGGTCATCAATTTCGAATTCAACATTTTTTACAAATCTCTGGTGAAAGTATGTAGACAAAAAAATATAGAAGGCGTTTCTAACACAATCGTAAATTCGATTCTCTCTAAAAAAGTATCGGCCAGATATACAAAGGTCAGGATTAGGCGCGAAAGTTAAGAGAGTAGAGTAGGTAAAAGTAATCATATAAGAGTTAAAAAATTGTTCACTTGAATTTATTTTGAAATCTTGAATTTTATGACTTTATGAAAATCAATGAATCTTTCCCCATACAAGACATTACCTAAGACATTTCTAGTATATTATGTACATATTTATGAATATTTTTAGAAATACAAAAAATCCCAGATTTACTCCTTTAAAAGGCTTGAAAACTTAAATGTATAATATGGAGAACCTGAATATTATGAAGACTACACTAACAACTTCTATAATATGAGCATAAGTAAGCATAGATAATAAAAAGATATTTATACAAGTGGTTATGAAGAAAACGACGTTGATGGAACGAAGTCATTTAGATTCCGAATGAATGCGAAAAAATTTCTGTTATATCTCGAACCGCCATCGGACTTTATTAATATTTACGCGTTCATTCGATCTCGGGGAGTCGCGTTGGGCCCTACAAAAAAGATTCGCGCGAAAAATAAGTGACGCTAGCGGAATACCATCGATGGATATTTCGAAGCAATTACTCGCGTCTTGAAATAATAAAAACGGTTTTCATAAACGCGTAATTGGCGCAATAAAGCTTTGTAATCGACCCTAATAAATCCATTGAAACGCGAAACAGCGGAATATTTAATCGTCGAGGGGCCTTCATTATTTCTGGGTTCCTTGCGCTTTGAACTCTTGCCTTTACCACTTATTATCCGACAAACGAATCGACCTCGTTTGCGCGATTGCGAGGATCGATTTGCTTCGCCGATAAAGGTGGAAAAAGCGAGGGTCGGTTTCTGGATAAAACTCGACGGAGAAAGAAATATCTGGAGGGAGGCTTGCTACAATGGGAGTGAGACAGCCAAAGCGAGAAAAGTTAAAACGAGGGGCTTCCGTGGGTTCGGGGACTGTTCGTTAGCGATTTTATAATAAAGAGAGACGAAGAGTACAGTGGAAAAATGAAATCACCTCTAATCACTTCCCACAGGACAGGCTAACGAAGCCGCAAGAAAAGCATCCGCCCAGCAATTTTCTCAACGGAAACTTTTACCAAGTGCGTGTCTAGAAATGAACAGCCTTTCGTCCTTTGTTTAAATTGTACATTTACGAAGAAAAAAATTATTTGGTCCACTCAATTAGATAGGAATTTTTGAAGTTTAAACTACAAGAGACAAAATAATTCCTCCCATCCACAAAGTTACTAGCTATGCTACGAAAGTTGAAATATTTCTTGCCACTTACAGCACTCATGTTGTTGACGCGGCCTACGGTTTCAAAATGTAACGCGATACAAGAATATTTCCAAAATTGTAATGGAGAAGTGTTGAAAGAGCAAAATGTATCGTTAATCACATTTGTATGGCATAATGGTCTCTACAATGATTAAGACTAAAAATGACCTTAAATAAACAAAAAAAAAATTCCTCCCATCTTGAGCATTTGCCTTCTGAGGTTACCTCCACATAATATAATATCAATATTTCAGGATGTGAAACATCTATCGATTGAAAGTAAAAGCACATTTATACTTTCTTTCAAACTTGTCTAGTTTTGCGTTCACAATGGATGATGATAATCTTTATTGTCCCGTGCAAAAATTTTAAATCCATACCGGATCCCTGACGCATCTGCCGTGGATCGTCTCCGTCGAAAGTCTGTTTTGTTCAGACGGTCCCGCACATTATACCTACGGATCTATAACTGACCTAATTTTAATATTCTTTTTTTATATAAAGTATATAAACTGGAGATATACTGGATAAGTTTTATAAATATACCGGGGTGCTTTGAAGCTCTAAAATGATGGATCAGATGTCAAGGAGATCTTCAACGTTCGACCCTTACATTTAGATAAATTGTGAAACCTTTTCGTAATTTTAATTTCGAATCTTTGCTGAATATTACCAAAATACATTATTCTCAATACATAAATAAAAACGTTTAACCATTAATGGTCCAACATTTTTTCGGCACCTTCAATGGTCCAACGTTGGTCGTAGGAGTCTCGGCGTTTTTTGGACATGTTAAAGTGCTCTAAAAAATCTGCAAAAATTCATGGACCTTCATTAATTCTTCAATTTCAAGAAAACAAATATGCATCTCGAAAATAATTACTTTTGTACATAGTTTTATATTAAAAATGGAGGTACTGCGAATAATTTCGAATTTCGAACGACACACGTTGGACCATTAAGAGCTAAAGTGAAGAGATAAAAAAGTTAGGTTAAGCATTTTAAAAATAAGGATGAATATGAAGAATAATAGTTTGTTCAAAACTACAATGTTAGTTCTTATTTTCTGTACATAAACAATATGATTATCCAAAATAAATAAAGATAGACTTCTATTTATGGAATAATAAATGTAATTTTCGTAAATTCTTCTTTAAAAGAAAATTTTACTCATCTGAGTACAGGATTATTTTACAATGAAATAATAAAGAGAAGCAAAAGAATGGATTTTCACTCCATGAAAAATAAAACGAACTAATGGTATCTGTTTTAAATTAAACTGTATTAAAGTTTGAAAACTGACGGTCGAATTCTTTTAATATGTGCAAGTAATCGAGGCTCACGAAAAGGCCGTAATATGAAATGACACAATCGTCAATAACAAAACGAAAATTGATTTAAAAATAGAGTTCAATATAATTCATATGGAATCGATGAACGACAATATTGTGAAACGAGAATAATAGGAATTATAGGAATGACATTTTATTGAAATATAATGACTGCACGTTATCCGACAAAATGTAATGAACTGAATTGAGTCGTAATTGTTTCACATTATTCCTCTCCCGATTCAAGAGCTGTACAAAAATATAATGCGACGTTTTTTCAAAGGTTTATTATGTTATTGTTTTTTATTTGGTACGATTCAGAGAATAAACAAATGCAGATTTTAAGTACTCAAATTAAGAAAAATATATTTGTAATTAGTGAGGTGGTTGAAAAATGAAAAGGACCTTACAAAGGGACGAAATGAAAATTGAGAACTAAAAGTATGCAGGTATCTGTGCCTGTAGTCAATAAAACCATTTTTTTTTTCATATAAAATTAGCAATTTAATGTAAAATGGAACATACAAAAACATTATAAATATATTCACGTAATTAATGACATATACTTGTTACGTTTGATCATGAATTTTGTGTTTTGAGAAGGATTTTCAAATCCTTTGCATTTTAATTAACGAACAACATATAATTCAATATTCACATTTCATTTTACCATATTTAAATTAAATGCTGAACGGGTTCTTTAATAGGAACATTATTTTTATGTTATGACTGTTTCATCGAGTGAACCTATATTGAATCGTTTTCAAAATAAATTAAAACTGGATATCAATATTATATACGTTATTAAACGTCTACTTGAAATTGAAATTTATAAATTTACATTACCTATTTGACTTTGATTTAACATTATATATTTCTTTTATAAAATACGTTGCTACCAAATACATTTTTACATTTGTATAAAATATCACTTTTTGTAAAATATACACATTGAACAGACTTTTAAAAACGTTTTTAAACAGAAATATGTAAAAAGAGAAAAAATAATTATTGTTTTACTTTCTCTGTACTTTATGAATTAAAAATATAAAAGGTTTACATATTTATTGAGGGGTTCCAATGAACAATTGAAAGTTGCTTTCCTCAGAGAAATTGGTAAGATATCGAAATTTCTTATACCAAAATTAAAATTTGTTTTTATTTTAGTTGTTGGGTAACTAGAGATAAAAAAATCTCTGGTACAAATTCGAAATATGAGTTCATGTTTGATTTATAACTTTGAGTGGTTTATAACTAAATTTGTTTTAATTTATATAGTACTTAATGACTATTTAAGATACCCAATGTGTTCAACAAAATCATGAACTTTAATTCTGAAAATCTGTCACACAATAAATTTTCAAAATCAATGTCTGTCATTGACTTGCTACAAGTAATTGCTGTTGAAGTAACAGGCATTAATTCAATTGTCTAACGAAAAATATGGGATGTCAGTTACATATTAAAACATATATTTCTACGTTGAAATAAACCCATAAAATCTTACGGTATGTTTAATCGCCGTCGTAAATTGACAGCATTATTACGACAAGCATATAAAACGTTGATATCAATAGATAACAATCTGAAAAAGAGGCGCCGCATTTTCTTCGGAACTAATGCATCTATAAATAACACGTAATAAATGTCTGTACAAGATCAGAATCTTTGCACCTTAACACCCGAAACGCAGGCTACCGCGATTATTGATAACTGGACGCTTCGATATTTATGGCCGTCCTTAAATTCAAATCGACGGCGATTATAGCGCGCGGCCGAAGAAGTACAAGTGGGTGCAACTGGGGTACTGGCCGGGGTACTTCTTTTTTATCGAGGAATAATGAATTGAGGAATCAGCGGGCCGAGAAGCTCTGGCATCGGCATTCTTCCAATAATCGGCCTTCTTCGCAATGTCGTGAATATGCAAATTTCATTTCAAGATGGCGACTTGAGTAGAATCGAGGGGGTGGGGGCTACTCGAACTACCCTAAAAAGCGCCATCTTTGTCAAGCTGCCAATTAACATGCGCGGCTGCGCCAATTAAGACGTAAGTCGTACATCATGGCTCGTAACACAGCGACGTTCGATTACTCACAATAATCGTGTAAGTAATGGACCGTTTAAAATGGCGACTCCTGGCTATTGCAGAGTTTCAAAAAATATTTCTTTTTTTTTCTTACGTAGAAAAATGGGCAACAGATGCGAGAAAATTGCAGTTTGCGTGACGTTATTACACAAAATGGGATGGCTTAATGTCCCAGTTAAGGACGTTATGCTTATGGTGTAAGTTTTACGTTTCCATTTGACGATCGACGTTTTACGTACAACCATTCGTGGTTGATGTTTTAAAGTTGAAATTTTATGTTTCACCGCGGAGATCTAACGCCTTCGGGTGTTGTACGATATTAAAAGTTCGAATTTTCAGTGCTTTCGGATGGCCATTAATGTTTTAGTTTGTTTGTTAACGGTTTGAAGGTTGTATACTTTATGGTCTGATCCTAGTTACAATTTTCTCTAATTCATTGGTTTCAAAAGAATCTTCTGCAATCAGACCGCAGGGTTGATTTCCATGAAATTCACAAATAATAATATTCTAGCATCCATAGATCTCCGAATAGCTAAAATTGTTATGAAAGGCATATACTAACTTCTTCATATGAGAATGATTTATATACTACAATTTCCATTCAGCAAGGCTGTCGTAAATTTTTTTTACAAAATATTGTTATTTCTCGATCTTGTGTTATGAAAATAGTTAATATTTATTTAAACAACGAATTGACTTTTTGAGAGTCTTAATCGGCTTTAGTTCCATGAATAATCTGTTTACATACATACATTTGATTCGTGTAACAAATTCTACTAATTTTAGTAGAGTCTGTAGCGTTTTCGCGACAGCAGCTTCAACGGTTACTCAGATGAGGAATTAAAAATAACACGTAGAAGTTGTAAATTATAATCATGTACGTAAGCAAATCCATCGAATTATTATGTAATTTATGTAAAGAACATTTGGTCCTATTATTAATAACTAAATAAATAAATAAGTTAAATGTTGCGCTATTGTAGTGGTTGCGAAAACGCTCGGGTTTGTGTCCCTATCACTGCACCTATATGTAATTATGGACGCAGTAATAAAACAACCGTATAGTAATACCTACAGTTAACAAATACAGTAAAAAGGTGACAATTTTAAAATACAAACAAAATTCAACTAAACTAAGTTTGTAAGTTTACTATATTAAGTCCGTAGTTAGTTCACTCAAGTTCCTTCAACTGACCAAATATAGCTGAAGGCTTCTTGAACTATGCAGAATAACTGAATTATGCAGTCAATGTGACTAACAATCTAATAATAGCAGAATGTACAATTTTAGTCGCCAGAATTCACAATTTTAAGCAGTACCATATGATACATATTGTAATCATGAAAAGCGTTTATGGGTTCTGAAGAAAATAAAGTCACATATGTTTCAGTATGTAGTAGTTATACTTTTAATAAATAAACTGTATGATGTAAACATCGTTTTATTTATCAAAATCCAAAATTCTATATTTAATAATTAAGTTTAAATAATCGCACAATTTGAACAGTCCTTGATTAAGAGTTTAACTGAAACTCTAATGATTATTCTCTGACTTTAGTAAGAAAATAGCCAATGATAGTGGTTCATTTTTTACTACTAATCAAATTATTATATTTTGTTTCATTACTCTTTGAAAAACTGAAAAAGTACGAAATGAAACAATATTATTGTCAGGCTTGTTAAGAAGTTTATTAGATTTATATATTTATTATCTAATTAATCGTTTCTTTATGTACTTACAAATGGTTAAATTACGTTTTATTTCTTATTTTATGTTTTTCACTAGTAAACTATCTGAACGGTAGTAATATACGGATAATATTACTATATTATGTAACAATGCCACAATTATCGATATTCCGCGATATTCCATATGATATTTTTTGATAATACGAGCGTGGGGCTCGATAATTTGCGCCCGAACATTTCACTGCAGGGCGCAAAATCCAGTTCTACTCCCGGAGTGTTACAAAATATATTAAATATAATTCTTTAGTATGAGGATTTAAAATTGAAATATATCCGACGAATAAAAATATTCAAACATATTATACTGTAGTAATTAGTAAAGCTATTAAATCGTGGTTGACTCCATCCCATTTAGGTTTTATATACTTAGTTGTGTATTATTTACTAATTCATTTCTTATAGTGGTGATTTATATGATGTTTGGTAGCTGCACATACATACACTGAGAAAACTAATGTGGAACATATTTAAATTCAGCAATATTCGTATCTAATGTTAGTGTTTGTGACATTAGATACTTTTTGTAATAGTTTTAAATATTACCTATTGCTTACGATTATCAACTACTACAGGTAGCATTTAGTGCTAGCACGTTTTGTCAGTGGACGCTGCGTTTTATTATCTCTGCATTAGACTTCATAAATTATGAAACGAGTAACTCTCTAAATCAGAATTCGGAAAAAGATACTAGCATAAAATAAAAAATGGGTTACCATGAATTAATCTGTTTTTAACTAACAAATAATAAAAACCAACAATACACAAAATTATACTAATCAAAGTGTTTGTTCTACTAACCTAAAAGTACAAAATAATGCTTAACTTTGATTTTTTCACTACTTATTAACCAAATTTATTAAAGATTGAATGCGTGACCCAAATTAATCGATATCAGAGACTAATTAGTGGATATCGACTAATTAAAATTTATAGAGAAAAATAAGAAAAAGTATCTGAATTAGGTACAGATATTTTAGTGAAAGGAATTACGGAATAAATCCGCTTTAACCCGCATGTTACATTAACCAACAAAGAGAAATAAACAGCATTCTCATTAAAGTTGGCATTTAATTGTCATTGAATATTATTTATGTACTATTGACTAACATGCGTTTGTACAATACGCATAATGTCAGCCGTGACTGGTAAGTCGGAAAATAAGTACGCTTACATATTAGTCTTTAGATTGTTAAGGAGACTGGCCAAGTATACAATATATCCGTCATTGTCAGATTAATCATTTGAAACCACATAAATACTTAGAGTAACTTTTGTTATTCTGAAATGGTTAGTTTCCGTTGATACACAATCGCATTTTTATATAGATAGATTAAAAGGATAATTCACTTTAATCCCGCAGAAATTATTGAGAGAGATTACGATATATAACTATACAATCAAATAAATAGGTATCGATACTTTTAATACTATTGAGAATTTATTTTCATTTGCACTACTACTTAACTAGTTCGTTTTTCTATTTAAATGGTAGGACTAACTACAAAAAGTTACTTGTGCTGAATCTTACTGCTTAAATTGTAGCCATAACTATACTTCTTTTTTTTCGTGGTGAGTATGTGGAAGTGCAATGTGTTGGGAATTAGTTAGTAGGAAAATTTTACATTTTTCATTGTCCATGTAATAGTATGTAAATTCATATTGTGCGTAGAATTCTATATAAAATTCAATTCGGAATTTATACAAAATTGCAAAAAATGTCCACTTGACATATACCAGTATATTCAAACGATCACTAATATATATGGTATTAAATTTCATGTACAATTAGTATATGCAGTTTATTAAATTTTCTGATTTCGTATATCCATCAGTCGATTATGTTATGCGAATATCTCAAACATTTCATTCTATGTCCAGCTCTCTAGTTTTCGTTCTGAATTACTAATTTCATAAAAATTAAAATAACCGACAATACAAAATTGTAAACAAATATTTCAGTATGTTTATTTAACAAATTATGAAACTTTAAATTTAAAAATGTAGTTTAAAAATAGAATTCGAAAATACCTGTAATACAAACGTTATTAAATTGTAACCTAAAATTTAAGAATGTCTTTTTTAACATGATTACTTAAATCCTTTATTAAATCCTCAGTTTAATTATTTCGCTTAAGTAATTCTCATAAGTATCTCATAATAAAGGACACTAAAAAAAATTTACTTGACAAATTCAACTACCATTGAGAAGTTGAATCGAGAGTAGTTAAAAGAAATACTTTTTTTGTTAGTATTGTGTATTTTACTATTTTTACTCAAGTTAATATCATTTACCCAGTAAACGAAAAAGTATTCCGAATGATTGAGGATCATGAAATGCGATACTACGCATAACACTCAAAAAGGAATGCATTAATATAATAAAAAATCGCTACGCTTCAAGAAAATGTTCTGATTTGCAGTTATTACCGTACAGACGTTAAATCAACTAAAAATGTAGTTCTGCTAAATTCAATTAAAAATATATTGCTCCTGCACGTTGAATAGTTTTTAGTGTACTTGGTAGTTGGACGCTAAAAAATGTTTTTAAATGTAATAGAATTAACTGTCAAAATGTCGTTTCCATAACTATATTTTTGTTGATTTAACTCCTTTATGGTTATAACTATAACCTATGAAATTCTGTTGAGGACCTATTAAATTAAGTTCAGTAGTTAAAAAGTAGTCAAATCAACTAAGAATTATTTTCAGTCGATCTGAAGTTATACTATAACTTTTTGGTCGAATTGTAGTTAGCTCATTTATCGTTTAATCCAGTATTTTCTACACATTATATGGAAAGTTGATATCAATATCGATTGATTATATACGTAATTTATTACATTTCTTATATTCTATATTTCCCCTTTCATTTCCACGTTTTATTACTAGTTTCCTACATAACATTTGCTTATCCAGATATTTCGGGTATTTGATGTTTTGAATATTGCATATTTGTTGATCCATATACACCAATGTAATTTCAGCTTTTGCATCCACCACTTTTTGTTTACAAGTTATAAATTTATTTTAATGTCACAAATTAAAAATTTACCTTTCTATACATGCATGAAAATTTAACTTTGAATAAATGCCACTGTAATGTATGTATTTTACGTAAATCACTTTCCACGTTAAATCAGCATTTCTATCGAACCAAGCTCCAACTGAAATGTAAACGAAAACATTTTTTAGAATGTAATCAACATTTCGTTAACCACAGGATCTCTGAAAATGCAATCGTTAAATGGGCGATTATCGTACATAGTCATGCGCAGAATTCTCGATAGTGAGAACTCGAAATTTCCGGGCGTGCACCAGTGGCAGCACATTTTCGAGCAATCAATCGTGCTCGCTATTCTGGCGGTCAATCAACGAGAGCGTTAAAATGAAGCTGCTCTAGTAGTCTCTCTTTTTAAATCCAAATACCTGTCTCTTTCCAATTCCCTGTTTACATCCGATGCATTACAGCTTTCTCATTTTGGTGCATTTCTGTTTCTCTCTGATCTGCATTGTCTATCTCAGCCCGTACATCTCGTGGTACGAATTTTACTGTCCTGTATTTTTCGCATTTTACACCCACTAGTTATCGCGTTCGTTATTTATTTACTTTTACGATTTCGCTTCTTCGTTACTTCGATATCCCGTTAATTAACGATGTTTATATGCAAAAAACGAAGTTTTCATTTTACCGCTCATTCTTGTTTGCTTTCTTTCTTTCTGCTTTTCCGTTTGTTTCTCGTTTTGGTTCGCTGTATATGGAATGCCGGTTTGGTGGTTATTGTTTTTAGTTCTGCTATTTTTAGGATCATTGCGAATTTTCATTTCAGTTGTTTATTTTACTTTGAAAAACGCCATTAGGATTTTTATTTGCACAGGTTTAAATTTGGCTCGCTTTATATATTTTTTTTATTAATTGGCCCATACATAATTTACTACATTCTTTTTATTCAGTTCATTAAGTTTATGAAAAACTTTTCTTCAATTATCGAACATTATATTCATTTTTCGAACATGTATGTGATTATCGACGCGAATCGCAGCGGCAAAATGATAAAATGTTATCCGTACCTAACGTCACACTGTCAGCTGTCTATCAGTTATTATTTTCGCTATCGGTATTTCAAAAAGTCATTTTTCATGTTATTGCTGTATATGGAATGTATGGTATCGACTTTTATTATCCTCGTCTCCTGTATTTTATCACTGTATGGACAGTCTACGGGCTTTATTGTTTCTGTACGATATGAACTTCGGGTTTAATAACGAACATTTTCAACGATCTTTCAGTTTTAATCGAATCCTCGATTTGTTATTTATAAAAATGTTATAACTCTCCGCAACAGTGATTAGCTTTTTTACTATTGATTTAATCCTGTAATTATTGTTAGCGATCTGTATTAAAAAAGAAAATCAAATATAGAAATATATTTCGTCCGATGGTCAGTTTTCAATAAAATATTTTTGCGTGGTTAAATTGAATGTAAAACGTTGGAAATGATGAATTTATCCATGAAGCAAAAATTAAAGAGATCCATATTACAAAATGTATAAGAGTATATAATAATGTGTTTAACAAAGTGTTTAGATATAATTTTCATTGATTAGGTGTAATAAACTAGACTAAAAACACTATTCTATTAATTATATTGTGGTATTTTTATTTGTGTTATTATTAGTTATTTTTATTTCAGAGAAAGATAAAAGGAATATGATAAAGTAAATGACAGTAAGCAGTAAACATTTTTTTGAAGATAAAATTCATTAAGAATCATAGACATCGACGCTAGAACAGTTTTAAGTGAAAACAGTCATTGTTGGTCAGCCCATTTTACTACATTCTACACACTTCTATTATTAAGATTATTAATTAATTATTAAGATATTATTAAGATTGTTTATGTAGATACATTTAATCTTAATAACATTATATGACATTTTATCTTGTTACAGTTAAAGGATCTTTCGTGCTCATATATTGGACACTGTTTATAACTAGAAAATTAACATTTCGTTATTTTGATTATGGACATTCACGTCCCCCTCATTTAAATTGTTAATGCTGCGTTATTTAAATGAAACGGCTTGATTCTATGCCGATTATTAGAGAGAAATTCCCACTGATGATTCTATCGACAATGTACACGTTCTGGTAAATCGTATCAATCAACTAAATTATCCAAAACACTTTGGAAAGTCATTCGAATACATCGCCAACTACGGATTCTAACCAGTACATTTAGTAATCCATTTTCACTGGCATTCGTGTAACGTATCAACGTTGTATGCTTCATATGCAACATCAAATTGCTCATTGCAAATGCCAACACTATTCAAAATTTACGATCCAGCTGCACATTAAATCACGCTGTAACATAGGGAAAATACTAAATCGCTAGTTTATGTTATTTGTAATGTTTGTGATTTAGAACGTTTCGGAAATATGGTTTTAAGGGAAGATGAATATGATTATTTACTGTCTAAGTTATTTTCAAAAAAGTTCTACATTGAATAATGTATTTAATTCTAGTCACGAGGAGATTTTTGTTATAAAACTAGTTAAAATGGGATGGACGATTGAATTCAAAGAATTTTGTCATTTTGAGGAGTTGCTAAATAGGTTTGAATATGCATGAACATTTATAAACTTAGAAAAAATATGTAAGCTTAATTATTTTTAGAATAAGAAATTTGTATAATATTTTTAGTTAGATTAATACTGAAAAATTATGAATAAATAATAATGGACAGTAAAAAAATAGTCTTAACTTAACATAGTCATAATAACTGAGTCATAACTTAGTTGTTTAAAAATAGAAATCTCTAAAAATGTAAGATATTGTCGTTTACAATAACAAAGATAACAATTTTACATCTAATAAATCGAAATGTAAAAGGTAGTTTACAAATTGAACTTAGTTTTAAGACGTAATAAATTCAAGACATTTGGGTCAACAGACATTGATAATCATCAATCGAATAGAAGATTGAAATACTTTGCCAGTAAATATACCAGACGTTGCCAAATATGAACTTTTTTTATTATTGCTATGATCAAAATTGATTAAAATAAATTTAAAAAACATAGTGGACTTTTCGTGCCTAAAAATTTAATATTATTTATGTTTAATGAAATTGACATAACCTACAGAAGTTAGAAAAAAATTCTATAAAATATACCAATATAGTTTCTAGGTTATGTTTCTCAAATTCATTTAGTAGGCTTCTGTATTATAATTTTTTATACTTTTTCCATTTATTGGGGTCATGGTACAATACAAAATCATGTAGAAGAAGTTTTGGTAGTACAGTAATGAGACAATAAAAACCCGAAATCGATGGTGCGACATGATGTCTCCAAATATAGTAGTATATCGATTGATATATAAGTTAAAATCCTGACTGATTTTATTGATTTTATAGCAAATGTATCAAATTCGCCATTATGGTTCCATATGTTTTTACATTTTTCACTTTTTAAAAGTGGTACTAAACCCAAATGAAATCATTACATTTTACATTAATGTGCAAGCAAATCGACTAAAATTATCTGAATTTTCTGAAGTAAATGCGGACTTTTACGCTATTTTATATTAATGAACTAAGCACATTCAAGACCACGATTGCAATTCAACTAATCCAAGAATATAGAAGGGAAGTTATATAATTATTGAAAATGTGATATTAAAAAGTGTCGAATTCAAAAACATCAGGATAAGTGGAATAATTAAATATTTACACTAGAATAAGAAATATTTCTTATGAAGTACGGTAATCTTTAAATTTCGTGTATTATAAGTTAGTTTAAAAAATTATGTAAAGATTTATTATTTCACATGCAATAGTATAAATTGCAAGCAGTATTTTTAGCTTAACTCGTTTGTGATACGTCATCACCAGCCAACTAGCAAGAACCACGGCTTAGTCACGTGTATAATAGTGAACAAGACTCCTATAGTCACCCACAAAAAGAAGTTAGCTTAGCTTCTCAACAAGATGACACGGAACAGATCATTTTAGTTCTAAGATTTTATTTAAGGCAATTAATGGATTTAGTTTGTGATCTTGAGTGCGTTGAATTGGGATTCCCTCTTGGATCATGCGAATAATTTACTTACTTAGAATCCGTAACAAATAATATATTGTGTTACTTCGCATGCATGTATACGTAAGTTTTAAACGTTGTTCTCGTAACTAATCTGTTGATTTCGCAAGCCATATGCATCACAGTATGATATTTACTTATTTATACAGTAGAGAACACCAAGAAATATTTATAATTCATCCAGGATTCTCCGCACAGATATTCGTTTTCCTGAAGACACTGCAGTCGATTTTAAGACAAAACTGAAGAAACATTCTGAAGACTGATGAAAGAATGAGTAACCATCATGGAATAGTCCGAATGAAACCAAGGACAAATTTAGAGCTTATAACGACATTGTGTAGCAAGACCGATTGGGCGCATTCCTTCTACGTGATTCAACAAGAAATCAAAAATACCCTCATCAAGACTCTTCTGCTTTTTAGCCAGCTATTTTTCTAGATTTAACTAATCCACCCTTCTCATTCGCAAAGTCCATACATTCCATACACATCCATGTCTTCGTCTGGGTCCATCTCTCGACTTGTGTCGCACCCATTTCCCGCGTCGTTTTTCTTCCGAGTTCTTTCCCTTCCGGTCGTCCTACCAGCATTCTAGGGAATTACCCGGGACCCTCGTACAAGCTCTCGGATAATACCAGGGAAGATATTGTTTCGGGGGTGCTGTCCGTAGGTCCACTAGAAATGGACCGGAGGGACAACCCAATACGTCCCTCATCCCTGCATTCCTCTTTTGCCCTGCCATTTTATGACGACACTAAATTTCGTCCGGTGCGTGAGTCGAAGCGATATCAAAATCGCACTCGCAGCTCGACTCATCCTGTACATCGATGTATCGATACGATGTGCTTGTACTCGGCACGTACACGAGCGTTTTTCGCAATAACACGCCAAAGAGCAAATCTATCCAGATTGCAGTCGATCCCGGATCTCTCTTTTATGTCGTATCTTTTTCATATCGTGCTCTAATCTCCGAGCCAATTCGATTCACACGGATCGCGTACATTTGGTATTTTCGACGAAGCCGGCCCGGGATTTCGCGAATCGAGGTTGAAAGCGACGCGGAAATTACGGTAAGGAATTACCAGGACCGACGAACACGAACGGAAAATGAAGTTTGCTACTATGGTCACGACGAAAAGTTTCATGAAATTGACAATTGATAACTGGACGTTTGAGACGTCTTCATATTTTTAATGAAAAGTAACAAGACATTGGTGTACATTTAACAATTTTTACTGAGAACAGTCGATCGCTTTGATCACGATGTAAAATTTGTTATTCGTGTAATAATTGTCGGATGGAAAACATCACGAGAAAAAGTAGTGTCGGTGCTGAACCGTCAATCGCTGTCACTGTTGAGCGTCAGGGTAGTCTGAACGAATTTATGGGGTTTGCATGAAAGAACAGGCATATTTACCAGTATCGTCATATTTAAAGAGTTAAAATGGGTTCGTAAGATGGTCCAAACTAAATTAAAGTGCATTCATCGGAAACCTAAGTACAATTTTCCGAAGTGTTTTGATATCCTGGATCCAAATCTGGTCGCAGAATTGCTCTGTCACATCAAGACTTCGAGACACCTTAACCAAAATGTGCACAAAACGAAAATCATAATCTACTATGAGAGTACTTTAAAAGCTGATTAATAACACTTTAATGGACAAAAACGATATGTTTCGCTCAAATTAAATACTTTTTTATAATATAGATTTCTCATTGGTGGGGCATAAACCGTATTTAAAATATTTAATTTGTTAAAAACCGACCCACATTACATCGTTTCATTATCATTATGATGTGTTTTGCTGTTTCAGGTTAGGATATCTCAAAATCATGAGCTGATAGAACAATTCTACAACCAGCGTTGGATGTAGCACATCAAAAACCATTGGAAAAGTATAGTCCTGTTTTCAGGTATGGAAATCGGCCTCATTTTATTAGCCTGGGTAATTTTGTAGTACTATTTATCCATTTAAAGAGTAATAGAAATAATAATATTACTTATCGTATCCAATCAAAATAAATCCTAATGCAATTTCTCGTTATAACACAAGGGTTGACCGTGCCCAACAAAAAATCGCCGTATAAGAAAAACGAAACGATTCTGGTAGGATGTTAGCGTCAGAAATCAAATATGACCGGTAAATTATCCCATTGGATTACGAGATACTGGCTGTGAAAGGGGTCAAACATACGATTTCAGGCACTTTAGAATCTATTCACAGCCCAAAAGAATTTTTCCTGCAGTATCCAAATATGTACTCCACAATTTAAGGTCAAAGATGATAACAATCGTGTTTTGGATATTTTTCACATCTATGCTATTGGTTGCGACGCAAAAAAATCACGAAATGCAAAAAGGCGGATCCAATATATCCGACGAACTAATTGAAATTTTAATCACTTCAAACTCATTCTCGCCTTGGCTGCTTTTCGATAAAAACAGAAAAAATGTCCTCAAACACGATTTTTTACTCCTCTGACCTTCAACTTGGGCATAAAGTATGTCCAATTCAATATCTTAGTGTACACATTTGTATTTTGTGGTGACAGCATTTTTTTAGGTAGTAAATAAATGCTAAAAATTGTCTAGAATCGAATTGTTAACCCCTTTGACCTTCAATATCTAAAAAACTAGAGCCTATTGCCTATATTGGCGATTATATTTAGATTCTAGAACATCTCATCAGAACCGTTAAAAGTATCGGGAAACTGGGCAATCTAACACTTTTTTATATGTTATGCTATACGGTACTAGAATATGAACTACGAAAAATTCATAAATTATGAGTGGTGACATGAATTAAATAAGGTTATTTCTAGTTTTAACAAAACTTTAATCTTTCAGAATAAACTTTTGATGACAAGAATGGGAAAGATAGCTGTTTGAATACTGGCACGTTCTCAATGAAGAAAATGAACTCACCTACGTATTCCTGACTTTGGAATCAGAATGGCAGAATCCAAATGGTGTCAAGTTCTGAACAGATTAGAGATGTCATTAGAATTAATTTGTCTAGTGCTGAGTTCTAAATAGAGAGTTATCATGTTTAAATAATTCGAAAGTATACTAAAAGTTGGATTAAATTATACTAATATATTGAATGTATCCTTGTGTTAAAATTATTGGTGCGAATTTTTAGCTCAGAATAATAGAAACGGGAAGATGATAAGTTGTATTGCATTTTTAGTATTTTTAATTGCATATAACCTACATCTTACTAGAATTAATTTCTTATTGACTTGGACCAATAGGTCAGAAATCCAAAATGATTGGCAAATGGTGTGTGAAAATTTAAGGCAGAACTCAATAATAAAATAGCCTGAGTGCACTATCGCCAGCTATCAATGTATAATCGTATGTGTACATGTTCCAGTTTTGTAAATGTTCTCTCTAAAACTCTGATTTTTCTTTCGGAAATCCATTAAGGCTGACACAGGGATGTAGCAGCAATTTGAAGTAATATCACTGTTATTACATTACTTATTCGTCTCCAGACATTTTCTACGGAATGAAAAGGTTTCACTAAAGATGTACTTTATCTCTACTTTCTGCATATAACCGTCTAATATAAACACTATTATACTATTGTGCAGATTTATTGTGGCAAATAAGTAATACTTATTTATACTAGTAACGGTAGTGGCATTGAAGGAATTTATTTAGAAGAGTAATACATGCATAGGAAACTGTTCGGATAAAATTTGACAATATTACCTTATTTGACAGATACTTTCTACGCATAATATTTTTATCTCGTTTTTCATAAAGCTAAAAATTCTGAACATATTCTATACAATACGTCAGTATTTATCAATAATACTCTTTACTCATTATTTTGAAATAATTCAAGGGTTTGATACAAAAGTTGAAATATTTGCTTCTTGAATAAATTTGTTTAGTTTTACGATTGTTACCAGGCACTATTTACATCAAAATGCCTGACCGATAATGCTATTATTTTTAGTTCAAAGGTACTTTATAGATATTCATGGAAGTGGAATAAGTTCCTCTAGAAGTGATTCTCGTCTTTTCTTCCCGACAGATTGTATAACTTCTTCGATGCAGCGATTCGCTTAGAAAAGAGGACACCAATGGAGTAAAATTTTAAGATATTTTATGGAAAATCAAGAAAATTTTAAAAAGTTGTATGTTGTCGATTTTTAAGTAGTTTACTCTATTCACTGTAGCTTTCTTTGCAACGATTTTGAATGATTTCAATTTTTTGTTATACACGGATAACATGTGTATCAAACGTGTTTATCTGGTATGTTGACTAATACTTTTTAGACAACCTATTCAATACTATGTAAACTTTCTTAATGTATTTTGAATTGTTTTTCGATGGTTTCTAATGCTCTTTTTAGAGTCCTTACATATCGTATGAGCATTAGATATGTTAAGTGAAATACAAAATCAATTAGAAATTAACAATTTCAACAATAATATTAAAATTTGACATCACCATATTGGTCTAGTTTATTAGGTAGACGATATACAGGGTGATCCAAAAGTCCCGGAACAGCAAAATATCTCAGCGGGAGTGCATTTTCGGGGAAAATGTTTTAGACAAAAGTTTAAGGATTTTTCCCTGGCTATTTAATGGCGATATTGAATTTGACCTTGAACATGACCTTGAAGGTTATTTCAAGGTCAAGTTAATTTTTTTAAATGGGAACCCCTATTTTTTTTACGGATTCGGAAAGAGCACAAAATTTTACGTCCGAATATGCTATGGCCGTTTTTTCCGGCAAGGTCATTTCAAGGTGAAACTTAAAACTCCCGTGACGGCGAAATATCTCAGAGGGTGTGCATTTCTTTGGAAATTGTTTCAGACAAAAGTTTAAGGATTTTTCCCGGGCTATTTAATGGTAGCACAGAATTTGACCTTGAACATAACCTTCAAGGTTATTTCAAGGTCAAGTTTGTTTTTTTTAATGGAAACTGCTATTTTTTTTCACGGATTCGGAGAGAGCACAAAATTTTACGTCCAAATATGCTATGGTCGTTTTTTTCGGCAATGTCATTTCAAGGCCAAACTTAAAACTCCCGGAACAGCGAATTAACTCAGCAAGAGGTCATTTTCGGGTAAAATGTTTCAGACAAAAGTTTCAGGATTTTTTCCGGGATATTTAATGCTAGCATAAAATTTGACCTTAAAAATTACCTTGAAGATTATTCTCAGGTCAAGATTATTTTTTTTTTTTAATTGGAACCCCGTTTCATTTTCTTAACGAAGTTATGAGGATCTTCCGGTATTGAGAGTGGTTAAATTCATTTTGTTCAGTCGATGCTATTACTGGACGATCTGCTCTAGGGAGATCCTTTACAGTGCCGTAAACTTCGAAACAATTTATTGTTCTGCCAAAAGTCGATTTAGGAATCAGTTCCTGTCCCTCGCTTGTCCTCTAATTTTGTAAATAGAATAATAAACTGTTTAAAAAAAGTGTATACATACATCTTACGCAACACTTGTGCAAAGTGAACTTGGGCGCGCGAACAGCGACAGAGAGCACGAGTCACCAGCGAAGTAAATAAACAACATACATTCACATTGAATTTATACATACGTGTACAGTCTTATAAGGTTACATTTTGGTCTTAACTTTATCGTTTTGTGAGATACATGGCCTTTCCTATCTAAACGTATTAAGCATCATTTCAGTAACAAAATACATACGTATATTTCGTACAAAGAGCAATGGCTGCGCTAAGTGAACGAGAAAGAATAACCATTCTCATGATGAGAGGCTGGGGTGATAACCAGCGATCTTTAGAGAATGTGCGAACCTTATTTAACGCATCATTTAGAGAGGGACGAGAACCGATTTCTAAATCTACTGTTAGCAGAACAATAAATCGTTTTGAAGTTCACGGTACTGTGAAGGATCTCCCAAGAGCAGGTCGTCCAGTAACAGCATCAACTGAAGAAAATGAGTTGAATGTCGCGCTGTCAATAACGGAAGATCCTCATACTTCCATCAGGAAAGTTAAACAGCAGCACGACTTATGTTACGGTACAGTACAACGGATCTTAACTAAAAACTTAAAATTTCACCCATACAAAGTTAGACTCGTACAACAATTGAATGAAGACGATCCTGATAGACGCCTACAGTTTGCGGAATTAATGATGAATCGAATAGATGCTGATGCCGGTTTCTTGAATCGCATCGTATTTTCTGATGAAGCTACATTCTTCTTAAATGGGGCAATCAATAGACGTAACATGTCTTATTGGAGTGAAACCAATCCTAATTGGATGGTCGATAGTCGTTCTACTCAATATCCTGAAAAAGTAAACGTATGGGCAGGTATTATAAACAATGCGGTAGTTGGGCCCTTCTTCATCGAGGGTACCCTTACTGGTCAAAAATACCACGATATGTTGAGGGACGACATCATCCCTGCTATTCAGGTTATTGTAGGCGAGGATTTCGATCAGACTTGGTTTCAGCAAGATGGTGCAGCACCCCATTATGCAACAGATGTTCGCAATTATTTGAGTGATGTATTCGCAGAACGGTGGATAGGTCGAAGGGGTGTAATAGAATGGCCACCAAGATCTCCGGATCTTACGCCCCTTGACTATTTTCTATGGGGTTATCTCAAAGATAGAGTGTATCGAACGAAACCGGTGAATATTGAGGAAGTAAAACAACGAATACGGGATGAGATCGCGGCTATAGAACCAGATATGATTAAAAAAGTCGTATCGACTTTTTATAATCGCTTGGGATATTGCCAAGAAGTTCATGGCAATCACTTTGAGCATAAGCTTTAGTAAGATACATAATTTCATCAAAATCTTAGTATACCCATCTTGCCTTAACTGTCTGGGGACACCCACACACACACACACACGCACACGCACACGCACACGCACACGCACAAGCACAGGTGACGGCGCGGGGAACCACCTGAACAAAGCACCCCGAAGAGGTGTAAACCCGACCGTGCTACCTCCACGCGGTACATCTTGGGTAATGCTAAAGCCGGCGGTAGCATTGGAAACAATGTAAAAATGTTACCCATACATACGGTATTTATAAACGTATCGGATGTAAAAAAAAATGTATATTTTTATCCGGGAACAATGATAATGCATTGCACTCTCGAAACTCTGGAAACATTACGAAAATAAAACGGGGTTCCAATTAAAAAAAAATAGTCTTGAGCTTAGAATAAGCCTCAAGGTAATTTTCAAGGTTAAATTCAATGGTGCCTCTTGCTGAGTTAATTCGCTGTTCCGGGAGTTTTAAGTTTCGCCTTGAAATGACATTGCCGAAAAAAACGGCCATAGCATATTTGGACGTAAAATTTTGTGCTCTCTCCGAATCCGTGAAAAAAAATAGCAGTTTCCATTAAAAAAAACAAACTTGACCTTGAAATAACCTTCAAGGTCAAATTCTGTGCTACCATTAAATATCCCAGGAAAAATCCTTAAACTTTTGTCTGAAACAATTTCCAAAGAAATGCACACCCTCTGAGATATTTCGCCGTTACGGGAGTTTTAAGTTTCACCTTGAAATGACCTTGCCGGAAAAATCGATCATATCATACTCGCACGTAGAATTTCCCGCTCTTTCAGAATCCATGAAAAAAAATAGGGGTTCCCATTTAAAAAAATTAACTTGACCTTGAAATAACCTTCAAGGTCATGTTCAAGGTCAAATTCAATATCGCCATTAAATAGCCAGGGAAAAATCCTGAAACTTTTGTCTGAAACATTTTCCTCGAAAATGCACTCCCGCTGAGATATTTTGCTGTTCCGGGACTTTTGGATCACCCTGTATGTTGAATACAGTCATTGGTAGACATGTTTCTTTCACTTTTTGACAATCTTAACTACAAGGACAATTACATTATATTCGTATTATTTTGAATATGAAAATGACTTTAAGTAAATATATATTTGATTATTATGAACAGCAAAATCTGCTTTTATTCTGCCAAAAGAAACGACATGTTTTGATTTCATCACTTTTGAAGTTCGAATCACCTTCGAACTTCAAAAATACTTCACAAGTCATGAAAGTTGTTTTCGTTAATCGTTAATTTTCTTGTTAGAGGTGATTATTGCATAATGTCTAACATTTGAAAATGAATATATTTAAATAAAGAAACTTATGCAAATATACATAATCATAATCAATCCAGAGTGGAATTGTACACGTCCGATATATTAGTTACATATAAAACTAATGAATTTAGTAGAAATATAAAATCAATTCTGTAGGAATATTAAAATGGCCACAAGAATTTGAAAATCACAAGAGCAAGCATTTGAACTTGAATAGATTAAATGAAAACAGATGTGTTGATGATGTTCAAATATTATATTTGATTTAAAGCATTCTGAATTTAGTAAAACTGTCTATAATTAATATTTATTTCATCACAGTTAAGCAATATATTTATTAACTATAGAAAATTATATGGAGTTCAAAGAATTGTTTTACTGAGTGCGGTTCTATAGATTTATTCACAGATTGAAAAGTTGAAAAAAATCGTCCAGTACACGAATTAACCCTGAATACTACTACTTCTACATTTGGAAATAGGTATGTTTGCCAGAAATATTCAATGTATATCACAAAATTTGAGCCATGCCTAACTAATCGTAAAAACGTATCAACATTTAGGAAAAACTATGAATGTTATTGTTGCAAATAAGGAAATAAATACATTATATCATGTCGACCATTAGACAGGCATATATAACGATGTCACGACTTTGACGATGACCATCTTGCTGTCAACATTGGCCAAGGCAATGACAATGTCAAGGATGGCAAAAAGAGGATGTTAAAAAAACGATTCATGATGTATACAAGTTATGAGGAAGAAGTCGCGAATTAGTCGATGACTCGGATGTCAACAAACATGTTTATGATGATGACTGGAAAGGAAATTAAATAAAATGAGCATTGAGGATTGTTAATCTTACAAGGAAAGTATAATTTCCGATAGATTTTTCAACTGGACGACGCATTTTTATCAAAAGTGAGGTTAAACGTGTTGAAGGATTGTTTGTATTGTATGTTGCAATAAAAGAAATTATTTTTCATATTAACACTATCATATCACAGTTATTTTTACATGCTGAAAGCAGCGGCTTATCAAAACCGAAATTGTTTTCAACAACCGAAGAATTTTTCCTGCAAAACTAAGGGCACCTTCAACATGTTTTTATGAAATAAGAGGTTAAATGTATGGAAATGTGAATTTTTTGTCATATTTCCACTTTACATTATAACAATAAAGTTCTGGGTAAAACAAACGCAATATCATTCCGAAGTATTTTTGGATATTGAAATTGATGTCATCGTTTTTTTAGAAAAGCGTGATTTTTTCCAGAAATGAATATTTTAATAGACTTAACCTAATTTTTCTTAAAACTGGTACGTGAAAAATTTGATGATACCACTGTGTTCATCATAAAAGAGAACTTCAGAAATGATACTGCAATTGTCAAAAGTCAACCAGGAACACATTTAACCTTTTATTTTTCGAAAATGGGAAATTATGTTCATGTCATCGTTTACAGCATAAGAAAAACACGTCGGAAATTATACTTCGTCTAGCAAAGACAGATAAAAAGTAAACCATTCTCTCCTCGGTCAGGTCAGTGTATTATACATACATCTTTAGAAACGTTATTGTACTGTATATTAATTGCACATGAAAATTCATGAGATTTTTGTATATACAGCTATATATAAACACACTTCTTTCCATGGAAACCTGACGTCATTTACGTCGTAATTGGGAATTAATGGGGAACACGCGGAGATTGGGGATGAAGGCAAAGATGAACAAGGGCGTCGCGAAAGAAGCTGTGATTTATGCGAGAAAACCTTAACGGATCAAAGAAACGCGACTGCTGAAGAATGTGAATTATAGGCGCGACGTAGGATACGTATATGGTGCCTCTTGAATAAACAATAAATATGGATTAAAGACGAGGGAGAGGCGCTGCGTGCATGCAGAATCCGGCTAATTTCCAGCACCCGTCGCTTTTAATTCCTACGCTCTCTCTCCTCTCTCGCAATCAGCAGTGATTTGTGTGGTCTCCGAGTTCGCCATCGGATTTCCGAGCGGTTTTTACCACAGACGACTCTTCGGGTGCGTTCGAGTTCTCAGGCGGGCGGTAAATCACGGTTCAAGCCCGCGTCTTCCACGGGTTGACGTACTCCCTAATCCGTCGTTTCTTTAGTCGGTCGAAAGTATCACGACGCTCAGGCTCCCCATCGACGATTTACACGAGACGCGATTTTGATCGATCGGATCGATCGACGCTCGATCAATCTCTGACTTCCCATGTTCTGAGGCGAATTTTGTATCGATTTCAAAAAACAAGTCATTTACCAAGTTTTGTACGAAGAAACTTTCGTTAATTAATATTTTTAAGCACCTTTTACAAAAACTTTCCCCAAATTGGCAATTGTCTTTCCGTTGTTTATATAAGTTTTGTAACTTATTGTAATTTCATCAGAGGATTTAATGATACTAAAATTACCTTATTTATATTCAAACTCCTACCAGTTGTAATTAAAAAGATAACATGTTGAAGAATAATGTAGCCCAAAAACACACAGGAAATGACATTTTATAGAATTTTAGAACGAAGTGATCGAAAAATTCTGCTTTATTCAATACGGCCGAAATATAGCCGCTAAACCTTCGTAGTTGTTCCACACAAATCTATTTTCAATTGTATTACTCGAAGATTTTTGGAACCACTGATTACTAATCCTGCGTTAGTTTTGCTAGATTCAAGACAGCAGATGTAAGCATAACGAAAAAATAAATGAATCCGTTAAAATGTTTAATGCATTGATATACAAGATAATCAATGGTTTAATGATATAAGAGTAATTGTACTGTACTTGGAACACTATTCCATAAAAGTTGCTCAATTTATCTAATTTTGTGGATATTCACATGCAGAATATTTCTCTATTATCTTGCTAAATGAACAACGAAGGAGACAGGAGAATTGCAGCATCAAATTTTATGAAAGTAGAACATCATTTATGTTTAAATTATACAGTACCTTATTACGTTTGATAATTGTTTTATTGCATTTCATAAGTAAATTTTAAATACACATTCTCTGACTATTAGAATGATTGCAGGAATTACACTTGAAACTAGAATGGTACATACATTTAATAAAACTTATCAGATTTGTAAAAAAATACCATTGTTATGATATTGTAACAGCCATTTTGAATTTGATGAAACAACAATTTTGACCAAACTGGTATTCAATGGTTTTGAGATTGCTAATCATGAATCTGGATCAGTTTTTAAATTTTCAAATCAGTGGTTCCAATGTGGTCATCAACAAGCCCTAAAATTCCTATATGACAGTTTCTTCAGGCCATTTTTATTTTGGCTACCATGGTTTATAAGAATTCCTTGGGTCTTGTTATTTGAAACATATTATTAAAATATGTGACATTTTTTACATAGTTTTTAATTTTTGCAGGTAAGCTAATGCCATTATTCATAACAAAAGTCGATAAATTAAAAATAAGACCAAAAAATATCATGCTTTCTTTTTTAATCGCGTATAACTTTTTTTTTCAAAATTTGAAAAAGTTTGACATCCACCGTTAGTAAAAGCAATTCTTGGCCAATACAGAATTAATAATATCAACATTTTCTCATCGAGTTCCAATGCTAAAATAGTCAAACTTCATGAACAACTTTTGTACATTTTAGGTGGTCCGAAATATAAAACTTCAATAAAAAGCGTTACAATTTGAAGGAACTTTTTCAGACCTTTCAAAATCTATATTGATATAAATATGATTTGCGAAATGTATATCAGATTTTTAATGAAAAGAAAACACTCCATATTACCGTACATAATGTTTGTTATACGTCTCACTATAAGCAAAAACAGATCTCATTGTAACAATGGATTTTAATTTTTCTAACTTTAATTTCCTCTAAGAACAGAAACTTGTCTGCTCGATTAGAAGTTTTGAAAATTTAGTTAGGAAATTTCCCAATTTGTTAAGATGGTAAAGAAGGAAACTATTCGATTATTTTTGTTATTTTCTTTTAAACTAACATTTTTTGGGGGATAATTAAACATAATTGTTATTTACCCCATTTCAATTCTTGTAAATAACGAAATGAGACTAAAAATATTGAACTATTTATATAGGCGAAATTGTTTATTTTCATGAGTAACTGTGCTGTCACTATCAGATTCGTCGAAAAGGGATATTTCGCCCAATGGCAAGAATTTTACAAAAAAGCTCCCTGGAGTGAAAAGCAAATTTGTTACGACTCAAACAAAAGCATGGCGTTCAACTATTTTATGTTTAAATAATAATTGTAACAATTAAATTTTTTGAAAATATTCGAAATAGATAATTATGTGCTATGGGCAATACTTCAGTGAATGGTTTGTCTTATAGTATTTTAATTCTAATAAAATATATTCTCTATTGGAAATTTTTTATTTTGAAACGCATTTCAATCACTATTGCTTTTAAAAAAACATAAATATTACCTGAATTTGTTTCTCATGGTTGGAAGAAATAACTTTTTTCATCTTCTCCTTGAAACAAAAGAACGCATCAACAGAAGAATATGCACTACCGCAAGAACAACGGAGTAATTGGAAAATGTACTCAAAATATATGTCAGAAACTGACAGAGGGAAAAACAATCATTTTTCTCGCCTGTTTCATTTTGTATAGACATCGAAGTACAAAGGTATTAAAAAAACAAAAGAATGTTTTCCTTTCGCCAGGCGTCTGAGGTTCTCTCTCTCTCTCTCATGCTCCCTGCATCACGGTTGATGCACTTGCAACACCCGTGTCAGGTTCCGAGCACACAGGTACACCATGGCACAAGGACATGGAGGCATATATACCCGGGAACGCTGACGTCGCCGTTGCTGCATATACAGCACCAAAACTCGCTAAAGCTCGTGCAACATGCAGTGGGTATATATGTACAGGGACGCGACGCAAGCGCGGCGAACCTTGCTTCGACAAACCTTGCCCACGGGCGGCATCCGCTCAAATTATGTTATATATCGTGAGGTACGCCGACAGAGCGACGGTAAAATTTACCATATACCTCTCGCTACCGGGCATTTCGCTTTCGTCCTTCGTGCATCAGGCATCAGCATTAACATATGCGGACGTAGGTAAGATGAATTCGTGTCGCACGGATGTTTTCGTTGCCGGCGATGCGCTGGGTCGGGGGAGATCTTGACGTCGTAACCGACGATTAATGTAATAGGCGCTAAAAATGCGCGTTCAACCGCTCTTTATTGGATAATGGCCGTTTCCAACAACGCGCTGGAGAAAGCTGACCTGCCCAGGAGGACGTCGCATTTTAGTGAGATATTTTACGTCTTTTTTCTGAATTTATAACATTATTTTTGTCAAGGTGGTGAATTGTGATATTTGATGATGATTATGTCGATTGACATTTCAGATGGTGATAGTTACTGGTGATAATTACATGGTATGCTGACATACTATTGTTGCATCTGATAAATTCTGGTATTGATTATATGATCGCATGACGAAGCTGATGATGTATCAAAGTGATGATAATAGAGGATGACGTTAAGTGATAGTTAAACCGAAATATTATGATTTGAAATGCTCATAATGGTTCAAGCTGAAGATAATTGTGGGCTATTGGACCGAATGATGATAACGTTAGATGAACATGAGGAAGGGTCATAATGGCTGACGAAGATATGAACATCGTCACAAGATATCGAGTAATGGTAAGAATTAGGATGTTTGAAAAAAATATTATTGAATAATGTTCACTGAGAATAAGGTCAAATGATCATAATTTCGAATGATCATGATGATAATAAACTAGGCACGATAATGTCTTTCGGATAATCTGATGAATAAAGATGCCAGATGATGATTATATGATGGTTTTAAATGCTCAGAATAGAATTAAATTTAACTATCCTCTCGCTGATTATAATGTTTAGGATCATGATGACTGAAAGTAATATTTAGATACGATTAGTTATATGATTTAAGATTCATAATGACATCATCACATGATGCCTGATTATAAGAATCATGCCGTCTAAATATAACAATAATGAATGAATGATGAACGCTGACAATTAATTCGAATGATCTTGATTTCGTGTGCTTAGGAAGTAAGATTTTGAAACTAATGTCAAGTTTTTGTCTAGGATGATGATGATCTTGTTGTTTGTTAGATACCAGGATAAGATATGATGCCTGACATTGACAATGTTATTATGAGACTATGTCAGATGATGATAAGAGTCATAGTTTCTGAAGATAAGAATTGTGAATAATGATGTCTGATGTCAGGATGGAAGCATAGTGATGATCTGACGAATACTCATAAGAGGAAAATCTGAAGATAAGAATGTAGTATTACCTCTGATGATGAGGTAGATTGCATACATAGATGATGACATTCATAAATAGATGATGAGATAGATTTGATCATGTTTAGGGGATACAATATTGCATTATGATGTCAGATAAACGATTATGTGAAATGACGATGGTATCAAATCCTCTCAAAATGAGACTTGCCCAAAGCCATCACTGAGTATATAGTCTCAGATGGTGATGTTAAGGTTATTAAGTTTGGAAGTAATATACGATGATCAGGTGATGATTAAGTGAAATGATCGTGATTTTGAAAGAAAGGGTTTTATAATTAAGGCGGCTGAAGATGATGACGTTAGCTGGAAATGAGGATGAGCTTATGATAGTTTGACAATGATAATGACATCAGGTAACGATGCTAGATAATGCCAAGAATTATGGAATCCAAAAGTAAAAACAGCTGATTATTTCCGATGATAATTAGTTCGAACGATCGTGGTTTTGAATGATTCGAAAGTAACATACCAAAAATAAGGTCTTGTTTTTGTGTCGGATGATGATGATCATGTCGTTAGTTCGATACGAGAATGAGATAATAATCATTGACTCTGACATCATGTCAATATGGCATGATGATGAAAAAGATCATGATGCCGGAACATAATAATGATGTTGTCAGATAGCCATTAAATAGAATGATCACTATTTAGAATACTTAGAAAGTAACAGATGATGGCGAATAGTAATGATGATGACGAGGCGTGACAATGCAACATCATGACCTGATTAAGCAAGATCAACGAATAACTGGTAGACTTCAAGAGACAAAGAAACAAGGAATGATTAGGAATGTGACGACGAACAAATGATCATGAATGACGACAACAAGATGGAGATAGGGGGGGGGGCAGAGCGAGATGGACGATAAAGAGAAGGAGACTGGGAGGGGGAAGGAGAGAAAGGGTTGACATGCACGCGCAGGAGTCAGTGGGGAAGCGCAGGCTTTGTCCGAGCCGTATCCGTGACACCTGACCTCGCCGACCTCGATAATGCCTATCAGCACTATCGCGCACCAGCAGCATTTCGATCGGTCGGGACCCTCCAAACGGCCCGTCACCGACAAGAGCCGACCACCGCGTAAGCCTCCCAGCGCTACCTCCGAAAATACAAATTTACATTTTCGCGCCGGCGAATTTTATGCGCTCGCGGCTCCCGCAGTCACAAAAAGTCACTCGCCCCTGTTTTGCTTCGATCGGAATTCATTACCTTGCGGTAGTGTGCCTTTTTACGGCGATCCGTAAATGCCTTTCCATTTAATTCTAATTTTGTGGAGTAATTCAGTTTTGAAAAACACGGAAGAAAAGGGTATCCCTGTAAATACTCTGGCGAGAGGGACTTCGATGTGGAGAGTTTCAGCTTTAAACATTGAGAATTGAGTATTGTAGTTTAAGTTAAATTTTAGTTCCTGCGAAGTGATTTTTTTGTCTTCAAGGAGGAAGTAATTTCTCACCAACTTAATTTTTTTCAATGTCAGGAACAGTAGTTACATTAGGTTACAAATAAATCAGTTTCATGAATTCAGAGGTTAGAGTGTAAAAAATTGCTTTTTTAAGACTTTTTGAGTCACAATAAGACCCAAGTAAAGCGTGATAAACGTTTCTAATAGAGCTGAAATGGATGCATCGAATTTGAACTTTTCGACCCAAAACAAAAAGATCACTGCCGGTAGTGGGGCACCGAATTTTCCAACTACCTTTTTATCATAGCAAAGATAGATCAGGTTGCAAACCTAGCAGAAAACAATACTCCGTGATCAGATTGATTGCTGAAACTATATTCACTCCAGTCTTTATTTGGGTTATTGACTATGCAAAGTATATCTTTAGATATTATTTCCTATCAGATATTACTAATAAAGTACTAACAATTTCATTATATCGTATCTGAGTTTACTCTCTAAATTTCTTGGAGTGAAAACTGAGCCACTCTTTCACGATGAGTGAACTTTTTACTCTATTGAGAGTGATATTTCACTCTTCTAGGAGTGGGTTTTATTTATTCCACTCTTGATAGAGTGAAATGTCACTCTTCATAGAGGGAAATATTCACTCTTAATAAAAGAGTGGTTCAATTTTCACTGCAAAGAAATTTAGAGAGTAAATTTGTAATTGCGCCTCCGAAATCCGTCAAGTAACAAATCTCAAACGAATGAAACTTTTTTTATCCTCATATTGAATCCGCCATTTTGAATGTTCTTATTTTGTAAAAACCAGATGATAATATTTTAATGTACTCAAACTTTTTAAATAAGCAATATAACTTGCAATAAAATATATAATGTAAAAGAAATAGAATTCTTACTTCAAAATAGGTGCATAAAAAACTTAGAAGCGTAGGAAACGTATCACTGAATTTTGTCGACGGATTGGAGAATTTGCTTATTTATTTATATAAAACTGCATGGTAGATATATTATACGTATAAATACATATTAAAATCTTTTATGTTTAATGTAAATAAATAAAGTAATAGAATTTGAATTGAATTTACAGGATATGCATTTAAAAAAGTCAGAAACAAGGAAAATGTTTCAAAGAGGTTGGTCGTCGGATTTGAGTATTTAGTTTTTTTTTAACATAAACCTGCATGATAGATATATCATACATACAAATACATATTAAAATCTTTCATATTTAATGTAAATAAATATAGTAAATGAAATTGAATTGAATGTACAGGACAGGCATTTAAAAATTTTAGAAGCATAGAAACCGTATCAATGAATTTACATTTATTTACATTAAATATGAAAGATTTTAATATGTATTTGTATGTATGATATATCTATCATGCAGGTTTATGTTAAAAAAAAAACTAAATTCTCAAATCCGACGACCAAACTCTTTGAAACATTTTCCTTGTTTCTGACTTTTTTAAATGCATATCCTATAAATTCAATTCAAATTCTATTACTTTATTTATTTACATTAAACATAAAAGATTTTAATATGTATTTATACGTATAATATATCTACCATGCAGTTTTATATAAATAAATAAGCAAATTCTCCAATCCGTCGACAAAATTCAGTGATACGTTTCCTACGCTTCTAAGTTTTTTATGCACCTATTTTGAAGTATCAATTCTATTTCTTTTACATTATATATTTGCACAAAATATGAAGGAAATGTATGTGTATTGACAAGGATAAGATATACACCATGCAAGTATATAACAACATTAAGTAAATAGGCCCATTAGTCGACAAAACTCTTTCAAACGTTACCTTTGCTTCTATGTTTTTTAAGTGACTGGTGTCATAGCCGTAGAGGTATCACAATATTGCTATCCTAATCTAATTAATCTAATTAATATTGGGCTCTCACAGTGTACACATATGGTGTAAAATAAAACCATGACTGTAGATTGCAATAATGAGAATGGGAAGAAGGATTTAGAAAATATGGGTTTTTTATTTGACAGGTCAGTTAACCTCCAACCTTAATTTGAGATGTACTAACCTGGAAAAAGGCATAAATAACACCTATTCACACACAATTGGTATATAATTCATTCATTTCAAATATAAATAACAAGCTCACGATGGCTTATGCCACTGTTTTGTCCGTGTGTCGATTTGTATAACATTACGAGATCATTGCAAATGTCACTGGGAATGTGACAGGTGGGTAATTGCATCATGGAGGCTTTACGGATAGTAACCATCCTTCGTCATACGAAATTAGATAAGAGCGAGCGTAGCGTAGTGGTTAAGGCGTTAGCGTAGTAATCGAAGGACCCGGGTTCGATTCCCCACCGGGGCGAGCGTTTTTCTAATTTGTTTTCGAGCGTTACTAACTTATTTGCGATCGTTGTTATTCAAGCAACAAAAGTAGCAAAAGATAACTAAACTTCATTTTCACATGAAATTACATGTAATCGTATAATACATATAACAGCGAATTTACATAATTTTAAAAAAGTATGACGATAATCCTCAAAATTTGTTTCGTTTTTTTTTTAATTGGCCGGAAAATTTCCTATTAGGAATATTTTAAATGTTTTTGCCAAAATATTCCTTCAGCGAATGTAATATTCTGGATTCAAATTCAATGTTGTGCGAACAAAACGCGTTTAATTTCAGGCTAAATCTGCCACGATTTTAGATTTGTCTAAAAAATGCGTCCGCGGAGAAAATGGAGGGAACATTTCAATAGACATGTTCCAGTTATATTACTGGAATAATATTCGGTTATGTTCCTGGTACATTCCTGGCTATGTAACATATATACAAACGCCTCGGGACATTTTATATTCCAGTAACGTTCCAGGTATATAACAACCTTCATAACAAGATTCCAGTTGTTATGTTCCTGGAATATAGGTGGAACGATAAATGCTGTCTGGGTTATAGATATATTTCATGTTCATTCCAGTGTTTATTCTAGATAAAGTTTTTCAGCCTAACAAATTTTTATATAATGATTTGTCTTGTATCAATAATTTGTTAGTTTATTAATATACATTTAATCGTATTTACTAAACATTTTATTTCCTATGAGGTAAGATCATATGAACATACATTTTTGGATATTTGTTAAAAGCTACCTATGAATAGGACGAACAGATTTTAAGGAATTCTGGTAAATATTTCAGAAGTACTACGAAAATATTACAGATTAAAATGAATTATTTGTTTTGCAACTACGAGATTTTCTCGCATAATCCCGATTACAGTATTACTATTTTCTTTGCTGAAGTCAATTTTTCATTTCTACCACAGGGAATGTTTCCTGGTCAAGAACGAAAGACGGAAGTTTTGTCGCGCAGGGGAATCCCACATGTGCTTGGATTCGCGGATAAACTCACATACATAACTTTTGCAACTTCAATGTCTGAAATTTCGGTCATGAAAAAAAGAGGATTAATGAAAATGTATTCTAAATTCAAGAATCAAGACTAGGTGAGGGATTAAAATGGATTTGTGAAAAATATACTGAATTCTCAGAAAAAAAATATTTTAGTATTTTTCAGAGTTCAAAAATTATAAATTAATAAATCTTTCTATGAAAGCTCAGTTCTGTAGCTGTGTACATTCTTTTCTGCTTTATTTTTTAGAATCACGTAAATTATTGAGTTATTACTGCTCTATGAAACTCCGTAAAATTTTACGTGAGTTAGTTAGACTTATAATTAGTAGAGTTAATACAAATATCATTTCAATATAATAAAACGATATTTTTAAAGTCTTTAATATTAATTTTAATATTAGGTATATAATATTATTATTAACAATATTATGATGCTGGTGTATCTACTCTCTAAATTCCTTGAAGTGAAAGTGAGCCACTCTTTCACGAAGAATGAAATTTGAACCCTATTGAGAGTGATATTTTACTCAATTGAGAGTAATATTTCACTCTTCATAGAGTGAAATTTTCAATCTTAATAAAAAATATTGGCTCAATTTTCACTCCAAAGAATTTAGAGAGTAAAGACTTCACACTAACGAATGAATTATTTTACTGTAAAGATAAATGATTCATTTTATACGGAGGTTTGCTGTGTTTTAAACAATTTCCTTGTTTTTTACTTAATTCGTGAAAATGTAATGCAAAATTAGATTACGTCATTTTGTATGAAATATTTGGGGCACAATTTCAGAATTTCACAATTAAAAATACGCGCCTTTTAACTTCTTTGGGCTTTTTTTATTTAAGGTTATATTCATTTGAAAACTGACGGTTCTAATGCCTGATCCTGCTCTCATGCACTGATTCTAAGATTGTAAATTTTTAAGTCCAATTTAAACATTTTTTATACATTAACTATCTTTTTTCTTAGTTTAAATTGATCATTATATTACAGATACAACTTCAGCAACGTGATAAAGGAATTTCCACTAATTGTAAATACCAGTACATCCACTTTTGTCTAGAGAGAACGAAGCCACTAATTAAAAGATACTTTTCATGTCCACAATGTCATATAAAGCAATTTGATAGCGTTTTAAATGTAACAAATGTTATTATCAAATAAAGAAGTTAGGAATAATTAAGAATAAATTAACATTTGTAAATCAACGTAATACCAAACCGCTTAGTACTTAAACCCTTTACAAATATGTTTACAAACTACATATGTACATTGAACGTTCGGTGGCATTTATATTTTGTAGACGTAAGTTATTTATAATGTGTTACAAAATGTTTCAAAAATATTTCGTTTTCGACACTTATATGAAAAAAATAAAAATAAATAACGTAAAATATCCACATATAAATGTCAGTGTTTGAGTCATTGAAATTCACAGTTAGGAAACAACGAAAACCAATATCTAAAAATGAAAAAATCCTTCTTGAGACGGATTCGAACCCCGACATATTGATATGCAACCAAATCGCTTAAAGAAAAATTTTAAATTGGATATCTCATAATAACTTTCCTGATACAATAATTTAAAACAATAATTTCAATTATAATAAGTACTCACAATTCTTGGTATTTGTCGGTCTTTTTTTTGTTATAAGAAGTAAATAAACAAGTGAATATAAAAGTAAATATCTTTGTTGCAAAATTGAAATTAATTATTGCGTCTAGTAGTTATATTTGTAAACGCTAGAGGGATTTTCCTTTTAATATGAAGTCCAATAGTTATTAAATCCGAAATTTAAATCATAAATTAATGCGATCGATGATATCTGAGATATTACTGTTATATTCAATTGTTTATTTACATATTATAACGGAAAGGACCGACAAATACGATTGATGAGTCTTATTATATTAAATGAAAACGAGCAAGAAATTAAGAAATAATGAAATATAATTAAATCTGTCAATTAAATCTACAAAGGGAAACAATAATTACTAACCAAACAGATAATAAAGAATATTTCATAAATTTATAAAGACAACAGATGCAGACAATTCTTAAGAAATATTTCCCATTCCGTTAAAAAACTGTCAATACACTTGAAATCGGCGGTATTAATGCAATTTCACATCTAACACTACGTCATTTTAAGAATGCTTATAATTGAGGCAAAATGGGTATATTATCGAACTATTTAAACACCTGGAAACTTTCTATTGTTTTGATACACATGTTTGTTTTAAAACTCGAACTGAAACTTAGACAATACTCTTACACCTAGCCGACTGCGGTATAGTATACAAATAACTCTCTAGAACGGTAATAGTGACAACCGTAAGAGGTTACAGAAAAGCTCAAATATCATGAATGCGTGTACACATAGTAACATATCGACTATTACAATATGTCAAGATTAAGTCTGCTAACTTTTTTCTGCATCGATGATTGTGTTTCAGAATAATTCTTATGAAATCAAATGTATTGATTGAACATTTTTTTATTTTAAGATTATTTGTTATAATTCATATATCATTCAATAGATTCAGCATATTTATGTCAGGAAACTTAGAAATATTAATTAAAGTTGACACTTGACAATAGCAGCTTGACTTTGTATAAATATAGGAAACCTATATCTATTTGTGTATGAAGCTTACTTACTTTCTATTTAATGAAAGATAACCAGTTTGTATTTCATCGTTAGGAATTAATTGAATTCATCAAATAATAAAAGAGATGAGTGTGAGGGACCACAAAATGTGTTTGACATTTGTATTTTTAAACGTCGGTATAAGAAGCGGATCGATATTTATTTTGGTAAAATCGGAGCGATAAACCCTGGCAAGCACACGGTATATTTTAGCATACGCTATCTATATCAACGTTTAAATTGTAACCAGCGGACGCGGAATTCGGAAATACCAATTTACATATTGGCACGGGCAATTTTTCAAACTTCGCGGAATATTGTCGGTGTCAAATCGTAAAAAGTCAATCTGTGTTTTGCCGCGATTGGAATTCATTAGTCGGCTTCCGGCTGGATCCAATCTTTTTTTATAAAATGTTGAAATAACACTCGGAGCGCGTACGAAAAATGTTTTAATATCGTTTTCCTATAATTGTCTTCGTTCATTGCTATTGAATGTAATTGGTTTCCGTTCATTACTGCTATTATTTTTATGATTTTATTAATTAAAAAAAGCCATTGCAGTTAACACGATTATTCGTCTTTTTGGTTAATATTTATTTCCTCTCTAATTATTGTTCAGCATGCATATTCTATACTTTTAAATTAGTTTACTTATTTAGTTATTTGGGATATTATTTGTCCCCTACATGCTACTTGAATACATTGAAACGAGAGGCCAATAGCAATGTAGATAGTCAAACGTTCCTGGGTGACCTCTCATTGTGATGCTTTTAATTAGGTCGCGGGGGTCACCTAACAAAAAGAATAATCTGCCGTAATTAAACTAGTAACAAGCAGGTTGCATAAATACACGATGTTATACGGTTTACAGTTTAACTTTATATTTAAATGAGAAATCGTACCTTCGTTTCATAAAGAAAGCATTAAAAACATAATAAATATCTGACCAATTAAAACAGCAATAATTACAAATAAAATAATAATATATAGAATATAAATATATTTAATTGGGACAGCTTCAGTTGTGTTGTAAAAATAGCTTTTACGTAAAACATTTATGAAAATTTGCGGTTTGAATTTTCGTAAAACCTTCATTTTACAAACAAAAATTAAATCCGATTTAACCTTATAAAAACAACAGTATATAAAATATGAATTGATTAAACACAATATTTACATTTTATTTAAAATTTTAAATAAATTTGTCATTTTTAAATAAAATATTCCATTACATAATAAACCTCACAACGCCTAGTTCGAGCTCGATGCTTGAAAATTTGTTAATAACTTTAAGCATATTTGTATAAAAGTGAATTCCAAACTAAAATTCAATACTGCATTTTTCTGAAACTGTAAGCTGCTCAATAAAACATGAATAGTGAATGTTTGAAAATTACCAATTGGAATAGGTATACATGACGTCATCACGTTCGTTACGGCAATTCGTCAACTTCAATCGCCCGTCCTGTGCATCGATTAAAATTTTGGTGAACGCTCTTGTTACTTTCAATGGTGAATTCATTTACGAGAAAGGAAGTCACTGGCAAAAATTACCATGTACTATTTTTTGTTCTTTTGTTTGCATGGTTCCCTTTTAATAGCCTTATTGTTTTTGCCCTTTTGTTTTCCTTTTAGAAATATTATTCAAATTAAAACATAAGGATATTCAGGGTGCATCTCAAAAACCCAACAAATCACAAAACAGACACTTAAAAACCCGACATTTCGAAATTCCTGCATTAAAAAACCAGGAATGCACCACAAAAACCCGACAAATCAGAAAACAGACATTTCAAAACCCCTACATTAAAAAACCAAAGATTTCAAAATACAGACATTCAAAAACCAGACATTTTAAAATGTACATATTCTTTGAATATGTAATTAATGAGTAAATTCTAAATGTGCTTAATAAATAATCTGGGGGTTAAACTGATTTGACCTTCAAGTGACCTACAAAATTATTCCTGTGGTCAAACATTTTTGACCTTGAAATGACTTTCCAGTGAAACCTCAAGGACGGCGACCCGAGATCATTTATTTATGTAGGTGTCTTTTAAAATGACCGGTTTTTGAAAGTCTGCATTTTGAAATGTCGGGTTTTTGAAGTATCCGTTTTGTGATTTGTCGGGCTTTCGACCGAGATGCACCTAAAACCAGACATTTCAAAATACAGACACTTCCGATTGGTGCGTTCATTACATAAAAAAAAAAATGATATCGAGTTGCCATCCTAGGGGTCTCACTGGAAGGCCATTTCAAGGTCAAATCAGTTCGACCCCGGATTATTTATTCGCACATTATAGCACATTTAGAATTCGATTATTAATTACATTTTCAAAATATGTGTATTTTGAAATGTCTGGTTTTTTAATGTCGGGTTTTTGAAGTATCTGTTTTGTGATTTGTCTGATTTTTTGAGGTGCAACGGATGTGTTTTAAATTTGGCAAAATTTTTAAAAAAATATCTTTTATCAAATATGATTTATCCTTATTCGGGAATATTTTAAAAATATAGTACATTTTAATTGACTTATCGATATATTAGGTATTCTTAGTGTGAAACCGCCATATTACAATCATTCTTATTGGAGTCGATTTGAATCAATGCATTAAATTAATTTGAATTAACGTAGGCAAATAAAAAATGTCCTTTACTCTAAAATATTGTAAAGAGAATATGCTAAATTTTCATTGCACACAGATTATTTGTTGTTTTCAAGCAATTTTTTTAAGCAGTAAACAAAATTTTGTACATTAAATAAAAAATGAAAAATTTAATCTCTAGACTACACTTTAACATTTTAAAAACTCTTTGAAGTATTGATTTTTTGTTGGTAAAGAAAATAGTTCTCACAAATTTACTCTAAAATTCCGAAAATTCAAAATAACGCATTCAATTCCAACTAAAAAATTTCAGCATATGTATAAAACTGCATTCAAGTGGTTTTTTGCGGTATCAAACTGCGCAATTGACCATATATTTTTTGAAATGCCTCTTAAATTCAATCTTGTTTTTATCGAAATTAAAACATTGTATTATCGACTATTTTAAATTTTGCGAAATGTCTGTTATTAATAATCTGCAACCTCGAGGTCTTAATGCCATTTCGATCTATTTTGATTTCTCATCTTAGATCCGTTATTTTGATTTTTAAAAATTTGCAGTTAGATTTATAATTGGTGTTTTTATAAACCCCGAAATAATATATTTCATATCAGGAAATAATTAACAAATATATTTTGTATATTTTATTTGAAATTTTTAATAAATAAATACTATTATCATAGATATTTAATTATTGATATTTTTAAGCACATTAAGGTAAAGTCAAATTAGTTAGCTAAAAACTGTGAATTGATAAATTGTCAATCTAGGTAAGGTTATGTCTCAGGTAGAAGAGAGCTAGCAACTCAATCAACGTTTAATTGGAGTATAAATAATAAAATATATAACAATTTTTGTCAAAATTTACATTGAATTACAGAAAACTTGAATTACAAATACACTTTTTAGCCAGATCAATGAGCGTATTGATCTTAACTATTCGATAAAATGGAATTGAGATCATATAAATGTAATAAATTGCATAACATCATCTCTGTAAGAAGGCATGCTTATACGATGATTCCTTTATCATTTAAAAACGGGAACGCTGTCATTAAGAAGACGGTAATATTATTCGAATGGAATTTTCCGAATATCATGATGACGACATCACGAGGCTTTGAATGCAGTTGGAAAGCATTCATAAAGACCCAGTAAAGACACGATACGAGCCGATGAGCACACAAAATTCATCGATGCTGCAATCGCTGCAGAATTCATCCAGCATACTCGCTGAACATTCCTACAAATTTTCCGGGACACGAGCATGTATTTGGACAATGCGCTCGTTTAATAAGCAGAATCTTGTCAGGATCGCACAGTTTTCTACTCCCTCGCTTTCCCTGCGAATTTCACTCATCTCTCTCTTTCCCGTTGTCAAACTTTCACAATTTTCCTTCTCATTTTCCCATTCACATCCCCTTTTTCCTCATTCGCGTTCATTCTTTCACAACATTCATTTATTCCTCGTCTCAGCTTCGGTCTCGTCGTCATTTCTCTCCTCTCAGAATCGCACTTTGCCTATAGATCTTACTCCCGCAGCTTTCTTGCGCTTTTAACAAATTAAAGCCGAAAAACAAAGAGCGAGGCATTCCGCCGGGACAAGCATCTTTCTAGTTTTCATACAGCGAGAAACCAGGTGGGAGGAAGTTAAATATAAAGAGGGAGGAAGAGAGGAATATCATGCAGCCTTTGCGACGCGTTTCCAACAGTTCCACTTCGCTATTATTTTGATTACATTTTCAGATGCACGCGTCTTTTATGGTGTCTAGGAGCAGCCCGGAATGCCCAACGCGTATCATTTTATTTTTCGCAGTCCATTGTCTTTTTCACGCTTTTTATGAAAACTAAGTCTGGGGGACAACTGTTTCAATTCGTTTCTCCCTTATATTCCTCCACAGAAATATTTCGGTGTTTTCCGTCACTTTTCCTACTTTTCATTTTCCTCTAGTCATTTTCTATTATTTCATTTTATACATATTTATTTGTTATATTTTGAATGAATATACATAATGTACATTTTTTAATAAATCGTTGTTTATAAGGAATTTCACTTTTAAATTTTTATTTTAAATTAAAGCGAAATGATGTTTTGTTTCTTCTAATTTAATAACATGTTCTTATTTACATCATTCTCCTATCGCGGCATCTAACATCATCACCTCCATTATCGAAGTTATCCTAACCTCATACTGGCAAATTCAACATCACTATTCAGCATCAACATCTTCATCAAGTATAAATATTACCTTTTCCATCATCAAAAACATCTACAGCAATAATTTAACATTCTATGAAGGAGTGATTTAATTCACGTTAATATTAGCATAAGCATTACGAAACGTCAATCCGAAAAAGGAATTACAATTTGAACGAAATGCATTGTCGGCATCAGACAGCCTTGGTAATCAGAGAAATGCATTTTGTCATTATTTAATTTTTTGCCCACGGTCCAATAAAGATTATCCCCGTAAATATTCGTACATTTTCCCTACTGTAAAAAATGTGGAAAATAACTTGGTTCAAACATTACGAACGTAAAATCCAATCAGTTCATGAAGGTACATTTATAAATGATTACAGCCAGTAGCAACGGTGTGATATATATTTTTTGATAATGCCGTAAAACTACATTATCTATATTGCAACCCGGAATGCTCCACAATTTTCTCGTGCAGTGAGTTTTCTCCAGCGCATCTCAAACTCGTGACAGACTTTTTACAAGAAATTACGATTTTCCATCTCATCCGATGAAATTGGCGACAATCGCCGGTGGCCTGTCAAATTCGCATTAAATGTATGTGAGTGTACTTATACACATACGAAGACGTACCCTATACGACTTCATATACATAATGCGATGCGCAAAGGCGAGGAGTTGTAGCGCCATAGCGTTACATAGGCGAAGGAACGTGCGGGCAAACAGAAATCTGCGAACAATGAAAACGAACTACGCTGAAAATACAATCCTCGAAAGAAAAGGGCACGGAGGAATGCGCAAATAATACAGGGACATGGAGTCGCGAAAAGGAATTAAAGAGAGAGGAGAACGAATGCATGGTGGGGGAATAGAGGAGGAGAGGGGTTGAGATGAATAAGTGACTATTTGCGTACGAAATGAGCGTAGTTTAGCAAACACGCAGGTAAAATGTTTGGCTGCTTTTATTACCATTTTATTATGTCTCTAATTGTGTACATACTTTTTTTTCAGATATTGTTCAAACTGTTTACCAATTAAAATAGAGTTTTCCGCATTATTTTTAAAATTTAGTTGTTTCTGGGAATTATTGCAGTTCTTCTTATTATGTTATTATGGAGGATTATTCTACCTGTGTAATTTGTATAGCTAGTCAATAAATAAAATAGTATAATTGTACACAATGGAGATGAAAATTAACCCTTAAAGCGCTCTGGGGAACTGGGAGACCCCGCACATAAATATTACATTTTGTCCCTTCTAAAACTGCGCTTTTACAGCATTTTTCATCTTAAAGAGCTACATTTCAAGAGGCACGAGTTAAATTTTTAGGAAAAAATATTAAAAATTGGCTGAGTTATGATTTTTTTTTTGTGAAAAACGCCACTTTTGCATTTCATTTTCTATAACGGGCACCAATAATTTTTTTATCAAGATAACTTATCTACGCGATAGAATGACATTTGGAGAGTATCCAGTAATTTTGTTGAAACGAAATAACGAAAACTGTCTGTGCAGGACGATATTATCTTCGGATTGGGGTCTTCCACGACCCCACATGGCGCTTTAAGGTTAATAAAGAAACACAATTTTTAATAGTAAGTTGATAACTTAGTTATTTTATTAAAAAATAGATTTACAAAAATGAGTGTATAAAAGGCAATAGATAAAAACTACACGTATTTAGTAGACAATAAAATATCGAAAAAAACAGATTTTTATTTAATTTTTTAATATAATACAATAAAACTAAATAATATTAAGCCGACTGCTAGAATAGATTTTCTGCTTCCTCTAACGATACTAAAAATATCACTGTGTTAAAGTTATGGACTTCAGATACTTGTTCAATGCCGAAATCGCCGAAATATATAAACTACCACATAGCCCATCAATATTATTCGTAGTCCGGCTCGAAGGACCAAAAACAATCGAGCAATCATTCAGCACGCGGATGGAATTGCAATAGCGGATCCAGTGGGAGTCGAGTTATTTTCATCGCCGGATTATTCATGTGGAAGCTGGCCCGATCGCGTAAGCGGTTGATAGTTATTTGCATAGTGCCGATATCGACAAAGGAAGGTTGACGACCGTCGAGTTAAGTATTTTTAATAGGCGGTCAGACCAAAGGCGAGCCTCTCCTTCATTCGCTGGACCATCAAGTGCAATTGATTGCTCCGGACTACCGAGAACAGAAAGACAGAGAAGGCGATAGACCTACTTGATACTCGCCAAGTCGTGATTCGTGAGACGATCCGAAGAAAGCCGAAAGAATCGAGAATAATCTCGAGAGAACTTTCGATTCCGGCGAATCGATTTCCATATCGTGCTAGTCGCGCGAAAATGGAACGAAATTATTTATTGCTAATCTCCCATCGCTGAGTCGCTTTCGCTCCATTTCTCCAATTCTGCTCTGAGCGATCGAAAAATTGTTAAATAATGTATATGCTTTTATCAGATGACAGGACCGAAAATCTCGGTCGAACAATGGATGTTTGCGGATTAAAGTTTAAAGATTATATCGAGCAATATTTAGCCGATAGATGACTTATGTATGCAAAATTACGAAATGCTTTAATGGAACCGGAAGGCTTCTACTTTTGGGTTTGTATGCTGCGACCTAACGGAGATTTCATAAATTATTAAATCTAAAGTAACAACAAAAACTACCGCTCCAATTTTTATTTTTATGTTTTGACATACTGAATCCAAATCCACTGAAAAAATCAAATCTTGATGTATTTTTTCACATTTTTGAGCTTTTGTGATTACTAAGTAGAGTTATATCGAAAAGTATTTATAATTAAAATCCATCCATCTTACTTGGCATTTTTCGCGTATTTGGAATTCGTATGACAAAATATGTTCAGAATTATGGAACTAGTTATCTTAACCGGTTTTTGCCAAAAATGAGAAAAGCAGGTACGTAAACATCAGCTCAGTTTCTGCAGTAGAAAGAATTTTGTTTAATTTTTGGAAAATACATTACCGACTATTTTGAAGTGTGCTCTATCGATTCCCGTCGAGAAAATGGCCAAGAAACGATCGTTTCTGCAACAATTTTGCAAAATAAAAAGAAATTGTCATGTCTTTTAACATATATGTTCAACTTTCGATTCATATAAGAGGTACAATTTACATAAGGTGGCCATTATGGATCCGCTATTTTGAATTTATCAACTCAAAATTATTCTAGTTTTCGTCCATAACCAGTCAATATTTATATCATCATTATATTACTAAAAAAAACTTCCTATGCTCTCTATTTCAAGGAAATAGTAATTTTGAAAAAACGTGCTTCTTTTAGCGGCCATTTTGAATCGAACATTGCTTCTAAAAAATATTCTATTAGTATATTATTCATGTTTAACAATTGGGATGACTTTATGTATGCATTTCATTCATTAAAATCCGTTTTGGTGGAGAAAAACGTGAAAAATTAAAAAAAAGGACCTTAAAAACATGGCATATTTTTTTATTTTGACAAATTTTTGCAGAAATAGTCATTTTTTGGACATTTGCTCGACGGGAATCGATAGAGCACACCTCAAAATAGTCGGAAACGTATTTACCAAAAATTTAAAAATTCTTTCTACTGGAGAAACTGAGCTGACGTACCTGCTTCTCTCATTTTGGACAAATAAGGGTTAATCTAGACCAATATTAACCTTGAACTTAAAATATCAAACTAGATAAGAGGTGGAAATAAAGTAAATGTTTTCATTTCCACCGGTTCAGATATTTGTAAACTTTTATCTAAAATTTTCGATATTAAACAAACAGGTTTAGTAAACCTTAGAAACATTTACTTAATCAAGCAAATATTTACTTCCTTTTTTTAAATAAACATTTACTTGATAACACACCCTTTTTCAATCTAATAATTCTCGAATTGTTACTGCAGGTTGGAATTTCAAATCTTCTCCTCCATAATGTAAACCCTGAGTCGATCAACGTTTCATGGAATCGAATTTTCAATTTCCCTTAGACTGGCTTGTCACCTATTTCAAACGACATCGTCGAACGCAATTCGATTTTAAATTTGATTGCTTATTGTGCATTTTACATCAAATTGGCACTGTAACTTTAAACGTACATAAATGTAGTTTTCGCATTTTTAATCAAATTATTAAAAAAAAAAAGAATTATATAACGAGGAAACGTCAGATTAATTCCATGACGAGATTAATATGTGACAAACTATCTGTCGACATCACGTGCTGGAATAAAAGAGGGATGTTTTTAATTCAGCGACCTACACACGAGTATCGGAAAAGGTGGGGATTGTCTATAAATTGCGTCACGTCCTGTGGTCTGATGACGGGACACCCCGTTCCCGTTATTATCGCGTAACTATTTTCGCATATCGCCATTTTGCCGGGGGCGGCACGTGTGCGCGACGCTACGCACCGAAACGTGCCTTTTTCGCATCTCTCGACGAGGGCCCACACACTATGGGGGCGACATAAAACGCGAGTTGTGCTTGTTTTCGTTACGCTGCCACTCGACTTTTATCGAGGGCATGTTCGATTTTAGCGCCTGGTAATTAGAATTTCCCGTTGGCTTAAAGTCCGCTTGCGTGGCAAATCTCGCTCAAAGAACCGAAATGATCCACCAATTTTTCGCTACATTAAGCCATCGTATAATTACAAGATTAGTTCACCTTATAAATAATGGAAAGTAATCAGAAATGTAACAATAGCTCTTTCAATATGTTTTTTAATTGAGTGCACCTCAATAACCAGACAAATTAAAAAAATGGACATTTAAAAATACAGACATTCAAAAACCAGACATTCAAAATCCAGACATTTCAAAAAACAGACATTCAAAAAACAGACATTCAAAAAACAGACATTTCAAAAACAATATATTTCAATAAAAAGACATTAAAAAACCAGGGTGCACTTCAAAAACCCGACAAATCACAAAACAGATAATTAAAAAATTGGACATTCAAGGGACCTTTCTATATAGGCTTCCCATGAATCGAGAAGTCACTTAAATTAAAAGAGTGCACCTCAAAACCTAGACATTTAAAAATACAGACATTCAAATACCAGACATTTAAAAAAACAGTCTTTCAAAATAAGTCTACATTTCGAAATGTCTGATTTCTTAATTCGTTTTTTTCAATGTCGGGCTTTTGAATGTCTTTTTTTGAAATACCTGGTTTTTTAGTATCTGTTATTTACATGTCTTCTTTTTGAATGTCTGTATTTTTAAATGTCTGGTTTTTGAATGTCCAGTTTTATAAGTGTCTGTTGTTTGATTTGACGGGTTTTTTATGTGCACCTATTTTTTTATGTCTTGAACGCACCAATCGAAGGTGTCGAAACATCGGGTTCTTGAATGCCTGTTTTTTAAAATGTCTGGTTTTTGAATGTCTTTTTTTTAAAATGTCTGGTTTTGAATGTCTGTTTTTTGAAGTTTCTGTTTTTTTATTTGTCGGGATTTTGAGGTGCACCTGTTTTTTAAATGTATTTTTGTTAATGTTTGTTTTTTTAAATTTTTGGATTTTGAATGTCTGTATTTGAAATGCCTTTTTTTTAAATGTCTGTTTTTTTTTAAAGATCTATTTTTTGAGGTGGACCCTTTTAATTTAGGTGACATTTCGATTAATGGGACTCCTATCTAGAAAGGGTCCTCATCATCGCAAGTAAAAATACCCCACATAGTTAGATTTAAATTTAACGCAGTGTAATTTGGACCATGATTTTGAAAATTCGGCATAAAGGACAAATATATGATACGTCAGTTGAAAATTCGAACCAATATAATCTAATATATACTAACGTAATGAAAGAGTAACCTCTAAAATCTCACGTTTATTGTACTATTGAACACTGTTGTATTATTAGAAAAGTAAACAAAACTTGTAGTATATTCTGACCGGGAACCGAAACGTCCGGGTTCAAGACCGGGTGCATCACATTTTTTTAAAAATTAGAAAAATTCTCGAAAAATTCTGAAAAATGAATAGTTTCACAACCATTTCAACAATTTAAAAAACTCGTGGAAGGGTGTTTTTTATTTCAATATTCTTGTTTTCATCCATCTTCGATTTTCAAGTCTTACCCAACTACGATTAGGACCTACTGCGAAAAATACCTAATCTTACCAATTTTCGAGTAAAAAAGGCCACCTGCATCTAATATTTACTTACAATAGTTCAACTCCTATGTCATGATAAATAAGCTGCGGCCCAGAACATTTTTCGACCAGCGGAAAGGAATTTCGCCCTATTTTGCCACTTGAGTAAACCATGAGAGAAAATGTCTAAAATTTTCTAGCTTGAACAACGTATTCTATTGATTTCCTTGGAATGAATGGAAGGAGGAAAACAATGAAAGTAACTTTTTTGCGCGTGGCGGAAAAAGTGGCGGAATCTCACGACTCGGCGCGTCCGTCCTAAAGCTCGGAGACTTACTTCTCTTCGGCTTCTCAATCTCTGCTCCTCTCGAATCGATAAGGCCAAGCCACGCGATTCGCCAGACGACATCGGGAAGGAAACGCCGAAAAACCACTTGACGAAAGCTACGAAAATACGTCCGTCGATACAATAGAGTCTGGATAGGTTTTCCTCTAATAAAATGGAAAAATTATTTTGATGAAAATCAAATGTCTCTATTCTTTGCTTTGAAATTTAAAAACACCATCATAATTATGATATGTTTGATCAAAATGATCATGCAATGATGTTTAGAATCTGATATACCTACGGCATTCTAAGGTGTTCTTAATGCCCACATTCTCAGACCCTACAGGCATTCGCGGAGTATCTTGCAGGAACTTTCACAGGATATCCTGAGCTCTAGTATCAGTTACTAGAATATCTTATTGCACCTTCCTAACATTTCGCTGTTGAGATTACGAAGGTTTCGGTAATCTAACTAAATTGACAACTGTACATGCTTGATGTTTCCAAGTAATAGTAGTTTGAGAACATTTGAGAACCTGTATGCATTTTCTAAATTGCTTCAAGTTACAAAAAGAATTTTGGTCATTTCGAAATCCAGCTAAATGATTTGCATCAACAGCCAATGCGACCTGATTTCAAACACGAATCATTTCAAGATTTCATGGAATAATTCCTAAATTAAAGCATTGAATCGTTCCGTTCAATCGTTATGACAGTATTCATAGATTTATATGAATGGAATGAATTATCCAATGACGTTTGCTCTTAAATACCCACATATCCCAATAAACGAAAGTTTGTGCCGCATTATTAATTATCAGATTCCATAACCATGGGCGAGATGCAACAGTCGAACGCACGTCACGAATGATTGATGATCCTTTTATAGTTTCGAACAATGCGCGCAATAGCGAATCGTCATAGGCAGAAACAGTGACAGGCACGCCTTTCGACCTCGAATTCAGCAAAAATTCAATAAAACTAATTAATTTCTTGCTCTCCTCCTCTACCGCAGGGCATTCACCGAGTGATTTTATTTTTAGCGCAAATATTTTCGAATCGATTGCTTGTTATTGCTCGTTCAGCGGGGATTACAGAAATAAATTATGAGTAGTATACTCGAGCACAATTGAAACTCGAAGGACCATTGACGTTTACTCGAGTCCGTTTCGGTTGTACCCGCTTTATTCTGAAGCAGACGGCTTTATGTTACGATGACTCGTTACGCAACCTCTATGGGATGCGTACCCATCCGCTGGTTTATAAACTATAGCGACTGCCAGCACTCCACTGGTATGTTACGTCATATGAAGACATAAAACCTCGCGAACGAATATCGAAATCCGTTTATCGTTCTCTATACACCCGCCATAGATGCTCTAAAACATCTATATGTCTTTGGGATTTTTACTGATGGCGTATGCGTCCCTATGATAGGGATTTGTAATGCTATTGAGATGTGTAAATAGTTTCATGGTTGGCCTGTTCATAACCTCTTGTCCTCAGGATCATTTGTCATCTCTGGATCATCATTGATTCGTTAGGAGGCCACTGAAGGATACGAAGGTATTTTGGTAAAAATAGTAATGTCATGTTGTGGTATTTCATCGTTATGACGCTTTAATCGCGTACACTCGTGTTATAGTGCAGCAAAAGTTACTACAATGTGAAAGTTATTTCATATAAAACTACCCTTTACCAAGCTAACTTCCTCAGGGTAGTATTCGTTGAACCCTTGCAGGGCGTTCATCGAATCCGGGTGAACATTTGGGTTAAAGTTTACTCGGCTGGAGAAGGAAATGAGCGATGGGCGTGGTGGGGGTGCAAGGGCGCCGACGAATGTCAAATGTCGACGCACGTGAATAGAAAGGGCACTCACCTGGCTGGTACATCGGTCCTCTAACTCAATCGCAAGTCCGGCCTGATATTTCATTGCACAATCCACTTCACGTAACACTTAAATCATCACAACGCTTATCATCGACGAGCACCACTCTCTGAGATGGAAACGATGGAGAGAAGAAAATAAAAACAAAAGATCAAGCTCGTAAGAGGAGCTTCGTCCCTGAATCCTTCGTCACAACACTCGAGTCTCCTGACGGCCCTTACCGAAGACCCCGCTAGGGTCCCGGAACGCTACCGACGAATCGGGTAGAAAAAAAAAATTCGAAATTCGCGGTTTCCTTACTCGGCTTGGCAGCGCGGGAAACTCAAAATCCGAAGATCATCATGGCGGGTACGTGGGGAGCCTTCGGCCTTTAGAGCGCCTCGTCGCGAGATAACGCCGCAGGAGCGGGGGTACAGAAGTCGACCGCTAGGATGGGTGATAACGCGCGAAGGGGTCACGCGAAGATGGGATTCGCACAACGTTCGCGACAGGAGGCCAGGCGGTGCACTGACTGCTCTCGGGTCGAAGGAACTAGTCGCGGTTCCGCTCGCGGTACGTGCGCATGCGCTGCCCAACATGGCGACGCTGCGCCGTTTCGGATCCCCTACCCTCCCCCGCACTCACCCCCTCGATTCGTCCTGCCACCCCCTATTTCGCGACTGCGGGGGCAGCATACCCTCGCCCCAAGAGCGGAGCTTCATCCCCTGAATTGGACGCCCCTCGCGCCGCGCGGTCCTCCGCTGCCGCCACCCGTGCACCTTCCGCCCGACGCCACCCTCGTGACTCCAAGCCAGCCGCCACCCCCACACAGGGGCAAAATCCTAGTGTCTGTGACGACGATACTCGAATTCGACGACCCCCGTGAAGGAATGCCTATGCTTCCAAGTCGATTAACCCGTTTTTCACCGCGCATTCGATTAATTGGCAGTATTCCTTTTTTCTAAAGTGCGTCTTCCACGAAGCTCGGTCTTCGGGGTTTCTGATGAAAATTGTATGATGAGTCGTTCCGGGAACTCGTTTGCGCGATACCCTGTCCGAACTCGTTATTGCAAAGTTCACGGCTCGGAAATATTGAAGGATGCGAAAACGTGGTAGTGATATTGTCAGATCAATTGGATGGTGGATGCTCTAATCTATTCTTATAGTTTGTAGGTTACGCTAGTTAGTTCAGATTTATTAAGCTTATTGATAACTATTTGGATATTTTGCATCTTTTTAATATTTCTTCAGAAGAAATGGTACTGTAAGGAGCCATGTTTAGGGGAGACTGAGGTTTTAGATATATTGTGGGCTATGTGTCTACGAGGTATCTAGCACAGAAATGAATGAATATAAATTTAATTAGCACACTATAAGGCTGGATTTTATAGTCGTTTTTTCAGATCTGAGTAATATTTATTCTGTACAAAAGATAGGGCTAAGTACTACTTAAATGTTACGAATCGTTTATGAATTCCAGCCTAAGATTCTTAAGGTTTAAATTTAATTCCGTAACTGTGTAAAAGTGAAATCTCATTTTTAGATACGTTGCTGATCGGTGCACTCTGCTAATAGTGGAAATTAACTTTCTTAAGCAGGGGATATGTTTTACTGTACTGAAAAGTGAAAAATGACACTTTATACAAAGTAAAATTCCACTGTAAACATATGTTCCCAAGAAGAAATTGCAACCGGGCTCTGACCGGAATCAATTCGGGTTATCCTGGTTGTATCCGGGATCCGGCAGGGCTTGTCACGCTTATCCGACCTCAGCCCGGGCAGATTTGAGATACTGACCGGGCTATGATCGGATCCCGAGCAGGTTACCTTGGATCGGATTAGTCCGGCAGGATTCCAGCCAGAACCCGAATCGAATTTTTAAACAGGTTAACTAGGCCGCATCCCGGCTGGGGCCCTGTTTCTATTGGGGTCAAATCGGGCCATTTCTACTTGAACTTGTTATAATATAATGTTATATACATGTTTTTGAATTATATCTCCCTTAGAAACAGTACAACACACTGTGAAACTCACTAGTGATTATTCACTCATATTTAGTGAAAAAGGAGTCACTGTTTCAAATTCAGAGAGTATCATCCCATTCGAGTGGTACTAGTACGGTCAATTCGGAACGCGAACTTCTTGTATACGTAATTAATCGAATTTCACTGCTTGCGAGAATGATACTGCATAGGGTGGATGTGTTCGATACGATACATATGCGCCACCAGGCGGCAAGTGATAGATACATCAATTTTTCCAGTCTTTCCGTCAAATCGTTTGGCTCACTGTGTCATAGAATGAATTTCTTTTCTTTTTATATTATTTTACGTCGACTTTTCTGAACACGTATGGGAGTATATCGCGACGGGACCTACAGTTTATTAAGGTAGAATCCGAACCATCTGAGCTTTGGCTTTATTGCTTATAAACAAATTCAGAGGTGACCTGATGACAGATAGTAGAGGACGAGATCGAACCAGGGTTTTCTGATTACAATGCCGATACTCTACCAACTGAGCCACCGCCGCTCTTAGAGTGAATTTCGACAAGGGTTCTAATCTCACTTTTTTGCTAACAGTGAAAAATCTCACTTCATTAAATGCGGTGAATATACAGAGCTATTCTATTGCTAGAGCGACTACTCGAATGAAAATCATTGCGTTGCAGTGAAACTCTGAAGACAGCTTTTCGCTTTATGTTAAAGTGAAAATTTCAATTTTAGAGTTTTAGAGTGTATCGATTTTAATATTCGCATTGATAAAAATAAGTGATTTAATGCAAATTTCTTTTATTTCGTCATATTAAAAGTACCTAGACAGCATTTGAAAATGCGATCACAATTTTATTGACATTTTTTGTCGTTAGAAAAATTCATGTTACATCTATATTTTAGTGCAAAATCACAAAGGGTGTTACGTATTAGTGATAACAGAGCTTCGTTTAGCTTGTTTAATAAAATTCATATTTTAATTACATCCTACAAAAATTTGGCAACACATTAATGATTAAAAACAGGGTAGGGGCTTGTTTACAAGGTGTAGCTACAACGGAGTAATTAATAAACATTCATAAACCATTGACCAAATTATTTATGTCAATGAAAGTAATTGATTTGAAAGGTACGTAGTATGTGTACAACTGTTCATAAATTGTGTCAGGCGCCACATTTGTGGGGTATTCTTTCGAAGTCGACTAAAGAAAGTGTGTAATATTTGTATGATGCAGTTAATTAGATAAATATAATTTTGTAACATAATTATTATTGATTAATTTAAAAAGTAACCCACCGAATGGTTCCTTGCATATGAATGGCATATAACCCATAAGCATGGACACATCACCCCTCCATGGGGTGTTTATTAACGCGTGAGCTGTTGCCTTTTTGTACATATTTTTCTCAAACATTAAAAGACTAGTGGTTAATACCGTGCTCCTTTTAAACAAAAGGTTTAAAGTATATACTATTCAATTTTAAGCATATATCTGGTATCATAACAAATTGACCAAAATGTGAAAAGCGTGACCCATATTCTCGGTTTCCCTACAGTGAAGGGGCAAATACTAAGTCATTTTAATGAGTTAAAATATATTTCCTCAAATGCCCAAAAACTGAAAAAAGTTAGTCGTGTTAACAACATTTACAAGTTTGTTCATGTTACAAATTAGTCTAATCAAATCACCATTATGTTTCCAATCAATGCAAGGCATGTTTCTTTTTTGTACAGACAATATTTATTTCTTGCATGACATTTATTTTGGTAGCATAATAAAATAATGACATATCAGATAGCAGAGAATATCCATACCTATTTCCTATTTATAATCTTAAATCTTAATATATATAGCTGTATTATGGAGGGTAGAAAGATATATGGAGGGTATGTGATATGAAGTGTAGCTTCATTGCTGGAGAATTCTCTCGAGTACGGTGCCTACTTTTTTTTTGGTTTTCGAAAATGGAAAATAATAAAACAAAATTGTAACGAATTCTCCAGAATTCAGTATTGTGAATATTGTGATAATTGAACATGTTTTACAAATAATTTCCAAGGGTCCGTGAGTTGTGCAGATGGGTTTCTGATATCCGAATAAACCGATGGAAAAAATTTAATATTATCATGCATATTCCATTTTGGTTCATCATAAGGCAATTTAGATATCAAATAAGACAGTGCCGAAATTTAAAAAAAGGACAACTTTTTTAATATTAATTTAAGCTGTGAAAATAAACTTTAAATTAACATATATACATACTCTAGACACTTAACTATATCTTTTTATCGACACTATCTTATTATATATGATGGAAATATAGATTATGAAATTTAGGTAGTATATTGTATTTCCAAACTTAGGGGTCATCCATAAACTACATTACCATTTTAGTGTCGGAGAGGGGGGGGGGTCAAAAATTCACAAAAAAGGTCTACGTAGTTTATGAATGGCCCCTTACACAGGTGTAAATGAGATTAAGACTAGCATATGTAGAAATGTTATGCATAATAAAACGTCTTCCTTAAAAGAGTCAAACTAATTGGTATATGGAGAACGTTAATATCAATATATGGACATAAATACTATATCTATCTTAGTTTATTTCTAAAATTCGTTCCTGTACAATAATTCCGTTTGTTATTATATTAATAAAGCTTGACAGTATCATTACAATTCTATTATTAACAATTTAGGATTTTTCCAACAAGCATTAAGTAGTAAGCTACTTCTGCATTAATAATCCAGATAAAAGGAGAAATATTTGTTTAGTAGTAATAATAAACCCTTTTGCTTCATTTACCATGCAAAATAAATATCACAATTAAAAATATGTAATTTGAATAATTTTATCGGAATTATTCAGAACTAAGCAAATGTATACGGAAGAAGGGTATAATAAACAAAAGCGAATAACAGAATGTACTTCAATATACATTATTGGATGACATGTAAAATAATGATTACCTAATGAAAAGTATCGAACTAGTGTATATGTATATACTTACTGTATGATAAAGTATTTTTATAAATATATCAAAATTAAACTGTTGTTTTGTCCAAAGTTTTATTATGCGCTTACAAGCACGGAAATAGAATGTGTGAAATAAATCGTTCATATTCGTACAATCGTTCAAAATAAATCGGGACATACAAAAAAAAAAACATTTATTATTACACAACATAAATCCTCGCCATAAATTTAACTGCTTAAGCAGTTGACCCAATTGCATAAATTCTGTTCATGTAGTTAAATTGCAATATAATACATATAGTGAAATTTAAACAATTTCATTCAAATATTAATTCTACTTTAATAAGTTGTACATTGTCTCCATATTTTAAGAAAACCTAAAGAGCTACTTTTTCTCTGAAATAAAATAACGTAATTAATGAAGGAAAGATATCAAGTACGTCAGAAGACTTCGACATACATACATAAATTTAAGATACATGAACATTATATATAGATAAAAGGTTCGGAAAAAATAGAATGATATGTCATTCGACAATAACGATTAAATTTATCTATTTCGTGAAATGCATAGTCCTGTAACAAATAAGAAACACCAATTTCAATTCGTTAGATGAACAATTAAAAAACTCAAATATTTATGAACATTAATGTACATTTATCACAGTAAAATACGTTTTAGTACATTTTGATTACAAACACGTTTTCTGCGAGCGTGTATATTTATTAGTGATTTAATATCAAAATGCAGAGGCTATGACAAGTAGTAATAGCTAACCAGTCAGACAAGATAGTCGCGCGGATTCCAGTGCTACTTTTTCCCAGACAGTTTTTATGAACGTTCTCATTTATCACGTCGAGAGCTTACGCAGGTAAAAAGTATACATAGGAAGTGTACAAATACTATATTGACAGACGTGTGTCAAAACTGAATTTTCAACCGAGTTACAAATGGAATTAATATCGTTCAAAGACGGAATATTCGAGTTAGATGAAAAAAAAAGAATATGTGTGGAATGTTAATTAATATTTGGATTGTAGAATATCAAATTGGATCAGAATTCGAGTTAATATTAAAATTGTTTAGTATGTATGAAAAACGAATATGAATGGATAAAATCTTAATCTAGTTTGCGAGATCCAACGTTGAATATCGTAAACTGTTATTTTCCTGTGGGGTTTTATGGCTGAGGTTGTAAAAAATACACGTCGTTAAAATCCACCATCGCGCAGAACGCACAATGTTATGTCAGTGCTCGATTATTCGAGGGATCCGCGACCTGATTTCTCGGAAGTTGGATATGCTGAATGCGTTTTCATTAAGCCAACTCAAGATTGATTCTCCCAGAATTCGTGCGCAGAAGCAGATGCAAAAACGTCCAGCTGACAATATCCGCTTTTGTTTCGAAACATCCCATTTTGTTTTCGGGCGATATAAATAGTTAATTTTTTCGTTGTTCTAGATACGGGTTGCTGAGCATCGTCAATCTTCATCAATTGCGCGATGCGAATTTCCATGCATCCCGATATTTTATCACTTTATTTTAATTTTGGATATTGTTTTCTCTTTTGGAAGATATTGCTCGTATCATCGATTACCAAGTTATTGAGAGATTAGAAAGACTTTGGGGAGATGAAGTATTAAATTGGATTGGAAGTAACAATTGGAATAACATTATACAATCTGTATCTCGTTATAATAATTGTTCTTGTGCTTGAGATTGAAAATGTACCATTCTATAATTGATTATAGAAAAAAAGTGTTTATTCATGTTGATTTAAATTAAATAAAAAATTATAAATGCCAATCGATAGGTGTAATGGTTCCAGGCTCCAACTCTGCAGAAAAAAATATAATTATATTATCCTATGAAAAATTATAAACAATTTTTCGAACACGTAAAAGTTTACATGTATTTTGAATGAACTGGATTTTCGAATTTATTAAAATTATCGAAGCTGTAAAAATTCAAAAATTATATTTCAAATTTAAAAATACCCAATTTTGTTACGATAACTTAAGAAAAGGACGAGTTATTGCAAAAAGAGTGATTTTTTTTCAAACATCAATGACCTGGTAAACGAAATGTAGGCATCGGATCCACTTTTTTGTTTGAAATTTCATTTTGTATATGTACCTGCAATACGTTCCGCGAGTTGTGGGCCACCCTGTATAAACCGCCACTTTGAGATATAAATCATCGATAGGCAATTACAAATAACAACAACCATATAAGTTTTGTAAATATTTATACAAACAAAAATCGATTTCACATTATTACTTAACACCACGAGAAATTTGGTTAAATTTTAATGTAACTTGGTGTATAGGAGTTTTTTTTTGGACGCAGATTACGAACCTCAAGTTAGATTTCAAAAATTTAAAATGGAGGATTCAATATGGCGGACAAATTATCTAAAATCCAACCATTAATGAAATAAAGCAGAAAAAAGTATAAAAAATATAACAAAATAAATAATTAAAAAAAAACTGTACTTTGAAGACTTTTGAAAACCGTTCTCCAATTTCCTCGTGGTAAAATGTGTAAGTAGATACGATAGATTGAAACTATGGGGGAAGGCTAACATCATTTTTTTACAAATTTTTCTGCCATATTGGATCCGCCATTTTGAATTTTTCAAAAAATATCATCAGACTTATAAGCAGCGACCTCGAAAACCCCCTAGTAGCAAATTTCATACAAAATGGTTTGATTTTTTGAAAATTTGTGCGCCATATTAAATCCGCCATTTTCAATTTTCAAAATATAGCTCTTGAAATGGAAGGTCAGTCTGTAAAACAACTTTTTTAAGTTGTGGCTCGCCTTTTGGCAATGTACACGGTTGTTTGATCTGTATATTTTTTATTTTGTTGGACAATAAAGACAATTTATTATTATTATTATTATATATATTTTCAGATTTGTAATCAGCAACTTCGAAAACCCTTGGGTATGGAGTTTCAATCGATTTCGCTAATTTTTAATGCTGAAATTGACCTAATATGTCATAGCTCATGACAAAAATGTTTACAAAATCGTAAAAAAAACATATTTTAAGAACTTGTATATTTTTCTTGACATCATGTTTTTAGAAAATAGCAATGACATATTGTTCGGCATGCTTAAGACTATCTAGGAATTGTCCAGTTTTTAAATTGGATACATTAAAATATTTCATTAGACTAATTTCTGCCATGACAAAAATTTGCATTTTTGCCGGAGTCAGAGAAAAGTCCTAAATGACAAAGATCTTTGTCATCCTCAGCAAAAGGGTTAACATATGCCTTATTTGAATGCAGTACCGTGAACACCATTTAAATTGGTGTTCTAACTTTTGAATCGATTAATCAGGAAATTTTGAGGAATATTAACATGCAATCAGAATCAATGATAAATACTTTGTAAAGTTTAAGTGATAACGGTCGTATAACCGATTACCTTTGAAAGTAAAGAATTAACTTTTATTAAACGCTCAATTCCTTGGAGCGAAAATTTCACTATATATGAAGAATGGCATATAATTCCATCAAGAGTGAAAGAAAAAACTCATTCCTAGAAGAGTGAAATAATACTCACAATAGAGTAAATTTCACTATTCATTAAAGAGTGTTACAATTTTCACTTCAAGGAATTTACAGAGTACCATCTCAACATTCAGTAGTCGAAACACGCTTTAAATATGAGATTATAATATTTTAATATATGAATAATGGGTGCACCTCAAACCTGACAAATCACAAAACAGACACTTCAAAAACTCGACATTCAAAGAGCAGGCATTTCAAAAAACAGAGATACAAAAACTATACACTTCCAAAACAGGCATTCAAAACACATTTCAATACCATATATTTCAAAATGCAGACATATTTTGAAAGTCTGTTTTTTGAAATATTTGGTTTTTGAGATGCACCCTGAATAATAACTATAATACATATTTAAATAATCTCTAATTAAAACACAATAAAGATCGCAAATTATATAATGTTCATAATTTACACCATATCCAAGCACTATGCATAAATGAAATTCTAGTCAATTCTACTGCTACTCAATAAAGAAATTTGATTACGAAACCACAAACGAATGGATTGCCAAAAAACGTAATTCCACACAAACAGTCAGCCATTTCCTACAAATCGAACAGGAAATTGATAGTCTTCCTCGATCTGGACTAATTAATAGTGGAACAATAGCTCACTGGCCACGAGACGAGTTGCGCCTCCTGATGTGGTCGGTCGGGTCCAGCTAATGAATTAATTTAATACCGGTCTACCACAGATAATTCCCAACTGAACAATCTAGTGCACCTACGATTCCGGCGTGTGCTAACCCATTTAAAAAAAATTCCATGGATCAAAATGACGAAACCTTTTCGCGATAATGGTGGGGATGACAATCGCGTCATCTCATCTCGAGTTTCTCCGTCTCTTCATTCTCTCGCACCTGAACGGTCGATTATGTCAGGCCTGGTTACTGGCGCGTTTATCTGATCTCACTTTATAGCGACAGACCAGACAGGCCAACGTGGAGCGAGAGACCCGAGGGCGACGCCTGCACGCTCTCGTGTGGCAGACCAGATAGGGACGCTCTTCTTCCTGTCGCCTCCGGCGCTTATGGTCCCCAGCCCCCCCCCCCTCTGCTGTTACTTTCATAACATCCCCCTCGGCCCCCAAAAACCCCTAAGCGAACCGTGCGTTCTCGTCAGATCTGTCCTTGTCTTTTTTTTCGCGGCTCCTGTTGTGCTTTAACCTCATTTTCCACCGTCACTGACTCTCGCGTATTACGACTGCTTCGCTTTTTACCGTAACTCGAGTTCTCTTTCTAGATACGCATCACCTTCTTACTCAATTGACCAACGCTGCGATGAATGGACCAGATGAAACGCACGCCAGCCAATTAAGAATTACGCCCGCGTCATGGCGATCGGCAGATAGGGCCGTTTACGGTAGCTGAATGCGATAGAACACACAAATGCATAAGTTGGGAATTTCGTAATTGTACGAGCGAAAAGATAACCACTGATCAAAACGGAGGCTATAAATCAGTCTATTATACTGAAAATCTTTTATGTGGAAGATAATAAAAACGAGGAAAATAATGATAATAATAAATTAAAGCATTGATTTGGATGGATGAACATGAGCATTGCGAACATGTAAGTGAAGATCCGTATCTTTCAAAATCGTATTTCAATGCGAAATTAAAAAGAATATTGATTCGTGAATATGATAACTCGAAAGCTAAATTAAACATGGGTGAAAACAACTTTACCGCCTTTATTTTTTGTAAGATACTTTGAACAAACGGTAAAACGAATTATCAAATTTGGTTTGACAACCATGGTCATTAACAGTATATTACGATACAAGTGCGCGAAGTGCAGTGCGCAAATGGGTTACTTCGCGCACTAAAAATAGTGCGCGAGATTCAATTTCGTGCACTAAAAATTGTGCGCGAGATTCAATTTCGCGCACGGAGTTAAAAAAAATATATTTTAAACATTATTCATGAAACGTTTTTTTAGATATGATTGATAAAATTTGAATACAGTACTTGATACATTATTTTTTTTATGATTTGCTATGTTTATTTCGATATCCGAGATTGTGCAAATACTGTTACTCAAACTGAATTCAAACTTGGTTAGTTATTTTTTAAAATTTTCTAAAACACTATAAATGTTTTTTTATGTGTCTATTGAATAATCCTTGTACAAAGTAACTCCATAAATGATGTATTATTTAACAAAAGTGAATGCTGTGTGAAATATCATTACGGAGAAGTGTCTTAGAACAGGAGCCAATTCATATCTACCTACGAGTAACAATTTTCAAAATTGGAAAATTTCTTCTTTCTTTTTCAGTAGACTACACCAATGTCTTCGAGTTTTCATTTTTTTTAAAGTCTACTAGTTTTAGAAATAAACTTAGCGAAGTGTAAATATACGATTTTTATCAAATTTGGTTAAATTGTAAATAATTCAGAAACACGTAGTTTTATTAAAGGCTCGAAAACGTACTTAGGGAATCAAACAGTTCCCCCAAAATTGGGGCGCCAAAAGAAAAATGATGATATCTTTCAAGATAGTTTAGCAATTTTTAATAATATTTGGTAGGAATTGATCTTTTGATAGTACATTATCGGCCTAAACATCTTGTAGTAAAATAAAAATTAGGAACTAAAATTATTTTTTTTTTGTTTTCGGGGACTTCTTAAGTTCCAAAATTTGTTTTACTACTACTAAAAAACTATGAGTCCCTTAGTTTTTCAATTTGTAGATCAAACCCAAATATTATAAAAATCGGAGATTACATTTCGGCAGGTTTACCTGTAAGACACTTTTTAAAAAAGAACACTTCTGAATGTTTCAGCATCCTCCATTAAGACATCCATTGGTAGTTAAGTGTATATTTACTCATACTTGCGAATATCACATTTAGGAGACAGTAATCATCACTGAATCTCTATGACTACAGTAGTCTTTGGTATTAGCATTGAGGATCCTGCACGCTGCTAAAATTATGGTCCAGCATATCTCCCCGTTTTAAATTTGTTCTCCATTGACCTGACTGTACCATAGACTTTAAAATAATAGTAGATAATTATAAAGATTAATTACGTTAAAATCTAGAGCATTATAAACACGATGCTAAGATTTCAAAAGGTGATTGTCTGTACCTGATTTTTTGTACAAAAGTGTTAATTTTAAAATGTCTTGAAACCTTCTCAGAACATTTAATCGTTAATCGAAAAGTTGCTGGTTCTGCTCCCAGCGCATCGATTTCCTTAAAGTTGGCCTTCATTTTTTTCAAGAATAAAAAACTTTCAATAATTCATAAAATACTTTCTAACCTTTACAATTGGCAATTGAAACTTGTATTCTGTCAAATATTTGCACATAGCTGTGTAGATTGTTCAAACGATTTTCAAACTTTTTCGGAATTTCCGGAAAAATTAAAAAACACAAAATAAAATATCCTCCTTCTAAATTATGATGCATGAAACGTGTATGAATTATTATTTGATTTATATTATTTTTAGAGAGATAGTCTTGGCAGATAATTTTTCAAAACTAATTCTCCAGTTAGGATGCGTTTTTTATTAATATATTGATTTTCTATTAAAATTCCAGACTTGGACCTAAAAAAAAATCTAAGAATAATGAAGAACGATTTTCTGTTGAACTTTTTAACTATTCTGTCTCTTTGCAGTGAAATTATGAAAAATTTTCTGGAATACCCGTGATGAGCAACCGACGAGGAATCGATTCACACTCGAAACGCTCGGTATCATGTCAAGTAAAAACAGTATTGGTATTATGGAGACCCAACATGACGATCCAAACTTTTTAAATTTTCTCGCAATTACGGAATGCTCGTCAAAAACAGTATATGATGCCAAAACTGAGCAGTCGATTCACTTGAATTGAGTCGTAAAACCCGAAATTCTGATTTTACCTGTTCCTGATTTGCAGTTATCTTGACACTAGCATGTAACCCGTGTAATTGACTCAAAGAGATATGTATAAAGTTCCTTCCTTTTTTTGCTAATAATTTGTTTGATTTTAATGTATTTTTGAATATTAAACATTGAATTGAGGTGCTTTCATATTGTTTCTTCAAGATTTTTTTATCAGAAAGATGTTATTTCTGGAATTCAACTGAAATCTTTGAGTAAACGATTTTAGTTTTTAGTTTAGCTCAACTTTAAACCCGTTTTAAAATAAATGAATACTTATTTTAAATCAAGTGAATTGTTCACGTTTTTTTTAATATATTAAAATATTTAAAATGTAAGTAATTCATTCCCTATTATATAATAAAAAACATGGGGCATAAACATTAAATAACTGGAATGAACTGATGCAACTTCTTATGTTTGGAATGAAGACAATCCCAAACATAGGCATTGCGCCGACTTGTAGCGTATATGAACTGTCTCATGGACTTATTACGTTATGAGTCAAACTTTTTCGTTAAGCCTTTTTGCAAAAATAAAATTAATATATGGTCCACAGCATCTAGAATGAAAATAATTTTGATGTGTAAACCATCCATTAATTAACAAACTTTGAACGTTACCAAAGAAAGTGTAATTAATTCAACACGAAAACCATTCTCAGAGAAAAATGATAAAATCTTACATGCAGTGTACGCAGCGTATAACGTGCATGTCTAAATGTTGAATTAATATACAATATGATACGTTTAGTCGTACATAAACCGGTTTGAAATTATGAAGGAATGCAGTGTATCTTCCTGATGCTACACCCTGAAATTATCTCACTTGACAGCGCGAGCAAAATAAACTTATGAAAATGATAAATTTCAACGAAATTTACCTATCCAACACCTTGGCGCCTACATGTCTCTGTCCATGTTTTTAATAATATTTAATACGGGGCTTTTTGCTTCCCAGCTTTTGCGCATTAATTAAGCGTTTAATTTGTATTCGTTGTCTACAAAAATATCTGTAATGACGCGTTACCTGTTTTAAAGTGGTCTGCAATTACGAGGCTTTTCAATTAATCACATATAAAAAAGAAAGTAGTGATATAATAAAACGAATCCATAGAGACGACGATTTTTCGTCGTATAATTTTGTATGATTAATTGTAATAATCATTAATTACATAGGTTTGTAACGTTACAAGCTGTATGTGTTTTAGTTTTATTATGATCTTAATATTGCGTAGTTGAAAACTGGAAACCAATAATGTTTCATAAGTTAAAATATAAGGATACTTTATGTGCAATTATTACAATACCGATTTACAAATTTTATGATTAAGAGGAATCTTCTAGGTGCTTTCGTATTTGAAAATATATTTTGTATTCTTCAGTTTTTTGAACCAACTGCAATTATCGGAATAATTTACGTAATTGGATAAAGCAACTTTAAATTTCTTAGCTAAACAAACTACTGATTGCCCTTACTTTTCCGAATTCTGAATTGAGGCTATTGATTTATTGGAATCCCATTTTTAGAGTTTGGACATTTTATAATTTCATTTTTTCAGGGCTCTCAATTTGAACTGATTAATTGTTCATTTTGAAAGATTTTATGAATTCTTTTATTTAATTTTGACACTTTACAAAACTCTGCATTATTTTTTACGTCTATGTATGCTGTACGCTTTAAATGTTTGTAAACAGAACCAGTTTCGGTATGTAATTATAACTTCTCAGTGTTTGACTTTTATTATTTCGTCGACAAAATTTGATTGACCATCAGCTAATACTTACCTAAGGGTTTTATTTTGGTGCTCATTCCGAATCTGACATCAAAAGGAATTCAGTATCCCAGTGTTTACAGATATTCCAAAGTAAAAATACAAAAAAAAACAGCTTTTTACTATATCCAGGGTCATACAATATCAGAGTTTTATTTTTTATTTTCCATTTTTTAGAATATCTCTAACACGTGCCGTGTTGTTTTTTTTCAGGGTAAAGTCGCACTCAGTATACTAAACACCCAGGGGAAAGTATTGTGGGGTGTTATATTCTAAATTTTATCGGCTTTGGTAGTCAATGCAACAATTAATCAATTTTCGAATAATTTTGGTTAATTTTCAATTGTATTTTTTTTTCAAACAAATAAAAATCGTCGAAACAGTATATTCAAACAAAGTTCTGCATATTCTATAGAATTTCTGATTCAGGCTTTTATTAAAAACAAGTGAAAAATCTCAAGCAAATTTGTAAGATTTTTAAAAACTTCAGCCGCCATATTGAATCGGACATTTTGGATTCTTAAAACCTGATAAGACAATAACAATTTTCGAGCTAATCCGAGTATGGGGAATTGTTTTCCATCAATGCTTACATTCCTAGTTATTTTGACATATCAAATATAAGTTGTGGAACTCAATAAGTTCATGCGCAACGAAATTTTCACATGAATTTTCAATTTTGGTTCATAAAGTTTAAGCCCTATTAGAAGACTTCAACTTGTACCAAAAAAAGTATTTTTGCTCCCACCCCCATTTTTTAAGGAACAGATTAAACATTTTTTGTTAATATTTTCTTATTTATTGACACCTAAACATTCGATAAATACAGGAATTAAAAAATAATCCCCAGGTCACTGATTTTAGTTACAGTGTTATCGATAAGGGTATTATAAACAATTTAAAATGAGGATGTGTCATTTTTACTGTCATTTGTCGTACCCCGCATTATGTATTGCGCGTCCACTGCACGTAGTTCGTCGGCTGTCTTTGAGAATCAACACTAATGATTATAAACCAAACCGGTTTCGGTATTCGAACCTAACTCGTCTAACCAATCAGTACAATTCCTATTTCGAATCCGTTAATGTTCCATAATAAACAGATGTTAGATATGTATATCGGTTTAAGTTTTTTACCATAAAGGATTTAGTGATATTTCGAATTGTTAAAGCTTGCAACTAATGTTAGACATTAAAGTTTAAGACCACCAACGATTTAAGCCATGGATACTTGAACTGACAATTGATTTTACAATTTGATATTGCAGTATTGTGAAAACTAAAGATATCTTCCATTGAAAATCCGACTCGTATTTCGCTATTGTCAAGTGACATTTAGCTGTGGCAGTTTTCTTCTCTCTTGCCCTCGAATCTTTTACATCTTCTATCCCAACACTCTTTCGCTGAGTTTACAATGAATGGTTCGGGTGAATCACACGCGAACCAATTAAGGATTACGCTAAGGCCACCCTGATTTTCTGATTTAAAGCGGCCGCGATCTACGATCTTCGCGATTCACTTTGTTTCGTTCTCGATCCATGTGCGCGGTCGGCTTACACACAAGGAATTGGAAAGGCGAGTTTGAGAAGCTTGAGGTTTTTATTACAAGCCAAGCGGGATTTATCGACGTTACTGGTATCCAAGCCATTTCGAGTGAAACACGAGACATTCTAGTTAGTTAAGTTCAAACTGCACTCGTTAAAAAGACTCTTGCCGAGTTGAATTTAGTAATGACTTTTTTCGTTAATGTTTAACAACTTATTCGTTTCTCGATATTAACCTCCTGTTCCAGTGGAATCGTAAATTTTGTAAGAAATTCTCTCGTACTGTAATTGATAATGCTCGTAGCTACTGTGATACGTATAGTCAAATTATAAATACTAGTGTCTAGCAAGTATGACTCAAGAATTGGAAGTCAATCAATTCACCACGTGATTTATGATGTGACGTATTTGACAAATTTTATTTCTACTACGAATTGAGGTTTATTGAAATATGATTCACCATTTTATACCATGTGACTAATCGAATTCGCATCATTTGAGTATTCCAATTTTAGGTTGCTAATTATTTCTTGGAAATCTGATCACTGCGATTCATCAATTCGCAGAAATATATTAAACGATACAAACTAATAAAATGATTAATAAGAATGCGAATACATGGACTTTTTTATTTTAGTTCTGAAACTCACATATAGGGGAAACTAGACATTTTTGTAACAAGTAGTCACTCTAAATTAGATATTTTTAAATACGGCTATTTACACAAGTTTTAACAATTTTCTTCGATTTTCATAATAGAATTTTTACGAATGTGATGATTTATTTTCCTTACTTTTATAACTAATACGGAGTTCTAAAGTAATTTATAATAATAATATAAATTGATGTATTTCGTTTATGATGTAGAGTGGCCAATTAACAATTATATTTTTCAATTTCATAAACGGTTCCCCAGTAATTGATTCTTAATGTTGTCAAAATGTTTTTTTTTTAAATTTTAAATAAAAATGTTTACTTGTCGCGACAGACCGTTTTTATGAAGGAAAATCTACAAATTAATTTCTGTAGGTGCGAATAAAAAATTTGTTTCTTGAAAGGAAATTTCTCAAATATCAACGTCTATGTGCGAATGGATCACACCAAGCTCAGTATTCGATAGTTCTTTGGATTGCTAGTTACGAATCTGACATCAGATTTGCAAAACTCAAAATGAGGGAACCTAGAAATGAAGCAATCCAACGCAGTATAGTTTAAGACTAAACTAAAGATAAATTAACTAACCGGAACTTCCTAACCCTAGGCAGCAAAGTTCTGGGTTAAGAATAAATTAACCAGAAATTAATTAACTCGAAATTAACCAACCCAAAGCAGCCCAGATGTAATTTAAGAATGATTCGAAAAGAAATGAACTTAAATTAAACAACTTAAGACTGAGATGATATATTTTGAGAATAATCTAAACCTAAAAGACCAAACCCTAAATTAACCAACACAGGGTGGCATAGAGATATTTCGCAAGACAATATTCGCTATTTTTGTCTGCCATATTGGATCCGCCATTTTGAGTTTTGTAAATCTGATGTCAAATTCATAATTAGGAATTCAAAATACTATGGAATAAAATTAACGTATAAAATTGATTTGCCTTTTCCAATGAGACTGGAAAAATTTCGTGCGAAGAAATACATTTTTCATATTACATATGCACCTATAAAAATTAAATTGTGAAATTTTTTATTAATATTTTTATATAAACGGCCTGGTGCAAGTTAAAAAAAGAATCTAAACAAATTTTAGGGTTACTTTGACAACATTGACAACCACTTTCCGCGGTAGCGTTTATGAAATTAACAAATATCATTTTGGATTGGGTACACTAATATACACCTTAATCATAACTAAAGAAATTATTTGAGAATCGACCGACAGTTATTGAAAAGAGTGGGTTTTGACTCATTTTCAATAATTGTCAATCAATTCTCAAGTGATTTCTTTGGCATTCTCTAAGTTGCCATAAATATTAATGAGAATTATCCTTATAGCGTCAGAATTTTCTTCCAGTCGAATTCTGACATATCACTTTCAAAAATATCACTATAAGAAATAGAGTGGTTTTCTAAAAAAACAGTATTAAGAAGTAATTTATTCTATTTCAGTTAATAAACTTACTTAATTGTAACTTTTGAAATTAATAAAATAATACCGCGTATTTTCGTTCTTCCAGTAAAATCTGTTCATGAAAAGGAAACCAACTCGAGTTTTTGGGTGAATTTAGATTTTAATTTCGGAACTACAATCTATAATTTTGTAGAAACTTAAGTTATTCATTTTTATTTTTTACTAATTCGATGAGATTGGATGAAAATTGAGACCAAAAGAAGCTTCTAAATATCTCAAAATAGGCGGAAACGGTTTGATATTGGCAAAAACGCGTTTTTTGCCAATTCCTTGAGTTTATTCCCGTCAATCAAATTGTAGCCATCGGATCCAATTTTGGTTCCGGGCTTTTCATTTCAGTTTTTCCTCTGGTATCTTTTGTGTTCAGTTGACTATTGCGGACACCTTATGTATATATGTATATAAAATTGAGTTATAAAATTATTAAAATTGGTAAAATTGTTTGAATGATGCGTAAATAGTACCTTCAACAAAGCTCGTACTTAACCATTCGTTATTTAAATAGTGTTCGTTTACACTACAAATATAGAATTATAAATTTCACGAATAGATTTTCGATTCCACTTTTCGAATACATTTACAGTATTTAATTAATCGCAACTCATCCCTGCATATCGTAAATTGCATTCTAAGTGACTAACGCGAACGTTATGTTAGATTAAATAAGAGTTCGTAGGTAAATCAGCAAATAGTTGAAGCTCTTGGAGAGTTCTAAATAAAGACATGCTTGATAAAAACGCAGTAGGAAGCGACTATTGGTAAAAGAAGTGTAGCAAAAAAGGCTAAAGAAACCCCACGAAGCGATGAGATGTGATTCGGTAGACTCACGTGAAAGGTGCCCGTGCTCAGATTTCAAGAATCGTCGTGAAGTGGTAAGGAAGAGGAGATCCGTGATCTGCGGAAAATTCGCGGAAGGGTGAATAATAACGTTTGAAATTCGAGACGCGGAATAAAATGATGTCGCGAACCAACGAAGTAGCGGGTCTGAGGGATCTCTATACATGTACACAAGTACGCCTGTATGTGAATACATGACAGCAAAAAGGAAAATCAGTCCTAAAATAAAAAAAGAGATCTTGGAGTGTCAGAAAAGGCACCTACTCGCAAACCTGGAGTTCGTTGAAATGGAATATTTAATAAGTAACGAACGAAATCATGGGTAGAATAGACTTTCCATAGGGGCCTTCTGATCCGTTTTCTGTTAACCTGGTTTTTATCTCGCATCCTTATCCGATGCTATTTTTGCACATTTCACTCTCTTTGGTCCTACATCTCCTGATTTGTCCTTTGTCGTTTTCTGTCTCACTCATTTCGCCGCCAATTTCAAGACTCTTTTCTGGATATGCCGTTAGATTTCCCTCCCCTTCTATTTTATTTTCTTGAGTTTCGAATGCTTCCCTTATCCTTGCAACATCACTTCCGCTTTACGATATCGAGGCAGGAGGAACCCAAGGATGATAGATCGGCGCACAAAGGTATAAGATTTTCAAAGTAATGCATGTCGACTCGGCAACTGTGTGCCTTGATTTCTTGATTTCCATGTCCCTTTCCTTCATGAGTTTCCCTCACGAAGTGTTCCGGATCCATTGGTTTCCGATCGTAAAGTTCCCATTTTTATTTACATGGTTCTTTGGAATTAAATTGTTGCTATCTCGAAAGAATTTATATTTTACAGTCTAGCGCTGTATAATATCAAACTAAATTATAGTATTTTTTCGCTTTCAATTTCAGAGAAAGTCACCTAGGTGGATGATGTGCAATTTTGTTAAGGAACCTACGGTAAAGCAAACAAAAAAAAGGCACATCTCCAGCATATGCTGGAGAGCTACAGAGCATTGATAGACAGTTTGAAAAGCAGGTTTTTAATATTACTGTCAACAAGGTACCATTGAAGCTAATTGCGCATAAAATAGAGGATTTTTATCTGTAGGTAGGAACCAGAGAGCATCCAAAAAAATGCTCCCAATTTGCTCCGCCCAAAAATGTGAAATTTAGAACTTTTTTTTCTTCATAGGACAGGACCGGAGGGCGAAGTATAGTCTAGTAAAAAACCAACTTAATTTAATCCTTTGGCTACGAGTTAGATTACAGATGTCAAAGGTGGTTTGTAGGGCTGAACAATTTTTTTTAGATAATCTCTAGTCAAAAAATTCCATGTCTAACAAAAATTATTACATCCGGAAGAATTTCCCATAGTAGGCTGGCTTCACAGCGGTTATCCCAATTCAATAGCATCGACTTAAATCCATTCTTAACATTCATTTGCTCAAATCCTTCTGAGTTCCTATAATTGTTGGTTCCTTTTCGTTCAATATGGTACCACCATTAACTGCAAACTGTAGCCTAAAAAATTGATAATAAAAGAATGTAAACATCAAAACGTAAACATGCGACGTTCAAACGCGAACGAACGTGACGATATTCTAAAATAACGGAACATATAAGGCCGGAAAAAATCATTTTACTATTCGAAAATTGAGAAAAACCCCGACGTAATGATTAAGAAAAAAGACCTATTTCATAAAAAGCGTTATTTGGGAAAATTTGTTATCTAATAGTACTTTTCGATACAAGTGCGTATGTGTAAAGAACTTTACACATACACACGTGTGCCGAAATATTGTTTACGTACGGCTTTTCCGTGCGTAAAGTATAATCGAGTGCGTAAAGTTTACTTTACGCACGAGTTTACTTTACGCACCGAAAAGACGTACATAATAAATCTTTATACAAATTTTCAAAATATAAATATATATAAAATTGTCAACATTTTATGTACATATAAAAAATTGTCAAAAACAAAATTATTTTTGAATTCATCAAGAAACGAATTAGAATTTTCATATTTTCGCAAACAAAATAATTCCTAACTGAATTCTAGAAACATTTATTTCTTTAAGATTTAAGCTGATTGCTTAAAAATAGTTCAAATTGCACAATCAAATAAAGCAAAATACTAAAATTCTGCAGAGGGGTTGGAAATAATCCCATGTATACATTAAAAATGAAATAATTTTATAAAAAGCGATTTAATATAATGCAACCTATAAAAAGGAAACAATTATCATTTAATTACACAACTCAATTGTGATAATGTACTCAACAGTAAACAAGAAATTTAAATTTTTATTCAGTATTTTAATGAAGATAGGCCCATAATTCTCATGAATATTAGATCATTTATTTAAAGTAATTTCATTTAAACTTAATGGAATGAAAGTTAGCAGTTATTTTGCATTACATTTTACAACTCTGACAATGACTCGTTAGGAACGGCTTCATTGATAAAATCGCATTTCTAAGAAGCTGCTCGTCTTATGTGCATGCGTTAACAGTATCATGTACATTTTATAATTTAGCAGTGGAAGAAGATACTTTATCATAACGGATAGTTGTTTCGAGGCATGATTCGTATCATTTCTTTCTTTGTTTCGTTCTTAGATGTACTTAAAAATACACATGTTACGTGTGACTAACAAGTGATGTCAATAATTATTTTAACTTCGTGATTCACAGAAGAAAAGTGAAATTTTGCTCTGCTGAATTTCATTTTTGGCTTCCAACCAATTTCATATAAACACAGATATGAACGATATGGAACGTTTTATTGTAAAATTATAATTATGTAAATTAATAAATTAATATTCACGTAAAATTCATTAGTGTACACTCTCTGTAGAACACGCGTTCATTTCATATCATAGCTTAATCTGTTAAGAATAAGTGTACAAAACTTTAACATGATGTGTTCGTCATTACCATATTATGTTAAACAGCAATGCAAAGTGTTGTCTCGAAACCATCAGAAAAATGTCATTCGGCACTTCAAAAATTGTGGTCTAACAAGTTTCATCTAGTTATAATCTTTACCATTCTGTATATTAAAAATACATATATTATTCATGTTAATTTGGTCCCCATTTGTCGTTTTGAAATGTTTCAGAAAAATATCACTGCTATAAATTGCTCATACATTTTTACGGCAATATACACATATTAACCCTAGTACAAAATGAATCCAGTTTTTGGCCAGTTTCTGTCCAGTTTCCTTATTTCCCATGTTAAAGATATAGGAAAACTGGACCATGTAACATAAAACTGGACAGATTTCTACCACGGAATATGAAAAATGATATTAAAATAATTAAAATTAAAAAAAACGTACGTGTAATTAATTGTACGTATTAAATAATTGCGTGTAATAATAAGAATCATCCATATCCGATTGTTGGAAATTACGTTAAGATGCTGGAAGAATACTGCACATTACATTTTTGTAAATTTGGTACTTAACCCGTTAAGTTCTGACTAGACACTTTTTCACTACAGTTTTCAATGTTTGTGGCTTGTGAGAAAGAACCTAAAAACTTTATAAGGAAGCACATCGTACGTAAAATCAGAATATGTTATTAAATTCAAACAAAATTCAAGTGGGGAAAACTATATACGATTTTCTCCAAAACAACATAAATTTCGAAAGGATTTTTTTTTATTTTGATTTTTCACTTTGATATCTGTTTGGAATTAATGCTTTAAGTAAAGACATAGAGTCTTCAAGTCTTGACATTTAAAATGTGTACACAGGCAGTTTGTGAATAAAGGTGAAAGCCTGAAAAATGGAAGTCCAGACAAGAAAAACCATGGAAAAACTAAGGAATTTTTTACTTGAAAATAATACACTTTAGGAAAAAATATTATAAAACAATAACTTTTTCTTGCTCAAAAACAATATTTTTATTCAAAACTATCTGCGTATTTAAACAATGCATTGTTATTGTTTTATTTTTATTTTCTGTCTTGTATAACATTTTATAAAAATAAGAATCTCTTATTTGTCATATTTATCAATATCGGTTAAGTCATTGTTTTTTTATTTTATACTAATAATACATCAGTTTAGTTCGCACAAAATAAAAAATACATATTATATTTTTAGTTCAGTTCCATGAGGACCTACCAATAGTCACACTGACCCCATAAAATTACCAGTTCAATTAAAAGTTGACTGTACCATTTCTTTTATAGTTAATGGCTCGATCAATAAAGTTAACAACAGTAGATTACTTACATCAATGAACCGGTTTCTTTAGTTTTGTCCTTCATTAATTACTATATAATATGCAGTTCAAATAGTATTTTAAATTATTATTTTATTTTTATATATATACCCGGTCAGTCTGTAAAATAGCTATTGCCGTGACTCGCCCTTTGGCATTTTTGTATTATTTTTATGTTGCAGCCCCAATAAAGACGTAATTATTATTATACCTAATGTATTTGATCGCAATCATTTACCATCATTACGACATAAATCTTAAAATTAAGGTATATTATTTGTAGAACAACGTGAATTATTGCATTTCACACTTTTGTGTTTATACTCCAAATGTACACATATAATATGCATATCACGCAATACCAGTTTCTGATGAACACTAACCTTACGAAAGATTATAAAGTGAATGGAAAGAGGACTATTGATTTACGAGTGCAATATTCACAGACGGATAGAAGTGATGAAAACACTGTCATATCAGTTGTAAATTCTCTCTCAAGATATACACAACACTTTATGTAACGCCAGCAAAAAATTAGCTTTATCATCTCTACATGATATTATAATTCAATTATTAATTATGGCCTGATTCTGCGATGTTGTGAGTGATTGAAAAACCATTAATAGAGATTTTTTATGAAATTTAGTTAGACATGTACAAATATATGCAATGTCCTGCCTGGAGTTGGAAGATGGTATCGAATGAATATTATTTCGACTGATCATGTCGGATGATAACGTCGGAGGATCATGCGAAAAGAATATGATCAAAGATGTCAGTGTTCCATAGGTTAATTATTGCTCATTCCAAACTATGAAAATGTACTTAATTGCATTCTCTCATTAAAGTTATGATTTTATAATAATTATTACATTGAGTAAGATATAATTCCTATCAGTAGAGTAAAGTGGAATTGGTACTAGAAATATCGTTGACAAAAAATTCAATGCAGAAAGTTTCCTCATTTTTAACCTGCGATAAACCTGCTGCTGTGCAAGATCTGTGCCAGGTGAAAAAAAGTATTGTTATGATATATAGCTTGAAAAGTTTTCAGATATTTTCCGAGATCCCATTTTTTCAGGGTACTTTGGATAGGATCCACATTAAAATCTTGGAAACTTAGTGAACCTATATACATATTTTGGCGACAGGATGAGCAGAAACGTAGCAGGACCTAAGTTCCTACGTGCTTCATGCACATGCGCATACGTCATTTCTTGCACTTAATAACCCACTACCAATTAAGATTGTAAGACCTAAAATCTAATTTTGTCATCATAATAACCTTGTATTTTAACTATGACAGGATTTCTTTCTAAAAACGACTTGCGAACGTTTCTCTATTTGTCCTACGAGCAAAATAAAAATAGATTTAAATCGGGTGGATCTTAAGACACATCTTACTATAAGCCCAAACTTTGCACTGCTGTGCGATGAAGTAGGATAGAAGTGACGCGGAATAAAACCTTTTCGGAACGGGATTTAAGATGGATGGATTCTGAGGAACAAGGCATATGCTGAACAAGGGAGAAAAGGAGCTCCAATAGGACATTCCCCAAGGTAAGAGCAAGAGGGCAAATGAATGCGGCAAGGGGAAGATGGTAAGTGTAGGTGTGACATGCGCTCCGAAACGTGTTTCGTGTCGACGTGTTCACCTTACTCGAGTCGCGTGACGTTCGGATGCTATCGAGACGAATGCGAAAAGGAGCGATGTAGGAAAAAGGGATGTCTTATCCGCGGCCGCCTCTCGTTTCGTACCTTAACGAGCCGTCGCGTCGTCGCCAGATGCATTTCGTCTTTTCTCCAGCCCCACGCCCGGTTCCCATCGGAATCAAGGGGAAAAAAGAGTGCCCGAAGAATTAAAGGGGTCCCTGAAACCTCAACGGTGCCGAAAGAAGCGACGTTGTTGCGAAAACGACATAAAATAAGATGAACGGAGTAAGGTGGAAAAGATCAGATATATGCGGGCAACCTGGAAGAGACATTTGCATTCCCATCACTTCCAAAAGGTATGTTCAATCGTGCGCTACATGAATTCCTCAACAATCTACCGATTTTCGAAAATCTGTTCTCATGTAATTTAAGCTGTCGTGGCAAACGGCGAAAAAATTCTAGATTTTGCATCATGGATTGCATGATGTTTTTCTTTCACAGCTGTCCAGTGCTTTTCAACCCAAGATATACATCTTTTCAACCATTAATATTCAATTTTTGAGGTACCGTATTTGATACTTGCCGTTTTTAACATTCAATGAAAAACAATGTAAAGTCCACATTTATCTTTGAATTTTAAAATCTGTAGTCAGAAACGTAATCAGCTATCTCAGAGACCCTCTGATGGCATCCTAGAATTCTGTTTTGATGGTGAATGAAAAATTGACACAACACTGACAGAAAGTAAACTTCGTGAAATAAATCCTCATGAAGTAATGTACAGTTTAGGATCACTGAATAAGAATGTTAATTTTTTTATTGAGGTACTATAAAATTATTTTTAAGGAATTTTCAGCATTATTTTTTAAATTACAAATGTAACTGTAAAAAGAGGTACGGAAACATCATGAATGAACCATCGACATATACGTCAACAATGACTCCCTCAAAAAACCCTCCCAAAAAAAAACGATTCGTACAATACGAACTTTCACGAGTTTCTGAAAGCGACGCCGTCCAGATAATGTCCGCCCCATATCATAGAATCACAGTGGTCGCGTCAGGGAATCAGGATAAAACGTATGATCCGGCGGGTGAGTAAGCGAAAAATGAATGGGAACGTCAGCTTTTGAAAAACAAGAATTGGGAGGAGGATGTAACAACAAGATACAACAGAGCAGGGAATGTGAGACAAAGCGAATGATCAAGAAACGAAAAGTTCATCCCAATATCGCGCGATTAGATCTCCGAGATTGTCGCCCAAAATGAATTTATTCAAGAACGAAAGCCGAGACACAAAATCGGTCCACGCCTACGCGACAAAATTGGATGGACTTCCAGGTATAATTGGTTCCTTATCTCACATGGGTTCAAACTCTTTCTCTCGTAAAAACACAAGACAAGATGTGACTTCTAATACGCGATTCCGAAAACAACTTTGCTATTTCGGACGTGGGCATAGATTGCGATCGGTTTAGTATAATGAATTTCGTCGGTGTTTCAACTTGAGTTAAAGAAGTAGATTCGCAGATTTTTCCAATTTATGTGTTTTTCTATTAGAGTTATACACAAATGTCCATTTTAATTAATATTTAATACAGAGGAAGATTGTTGTAGGCATCATGTTTAATATTTGAAATGTCACAGATATTTAATAACATAGTCTAATAACATCGTTTTTTAAATATATATTTTTAATCGTACATTTCTTAAGTTACTTCATTTACTGTCATACAAAATTATTTGTTTGTAAAACTTTGTATTTTGTAAAAAAGTTTATATTTGAACAAATTAAAATAATATAATGTGAATTTATTTCTATTAATTGAATTTTGTTTTAAAAATGTAAAATTTCAGACATCTATTACTTTAAGCTAGTGATGCAAACGAAATGTTTGAGGATAAAATAATCATCATACTATATAATTAAAAAAAAAATAATCGTCGTTTTATATTTGAATTTTATTCGTATAAAAATAAATGAATATACAGCTTTTGGATTTCATATCGCGTTTCGAAAATTGTCTTCAATGGAGAACAACAACGCTGATACGGGTTAGTCTGATAATTTTAGGTTTACAAGGAAGTATAACTTAGATGTTGTTGAGAGGATGTGGGTCGTTTTCGAAGCAATATTGCATGCAGATTCTGAAACCAACTACAGAATTTGTCCATCATATTAGGGATTTTGACATTTCAAGTTACGTACGTGAAAATTGGGTTTCTTTTCTATTTTGTGGTTATGACGATGTAACATCATCCAATACTACTTCCACAAAGCCAAACCAAATCATTCATCCATCAACCTCATGAGCATTCATATTACTCACTATTTTGAATCCACCATCTGAGAAATAGCAATATTAATTTTAGGACTTCCACTTGGTACTTGAATGAACCCAATAACGCTAAAGAATTACTTTTGAAAAGAAATAGCTAAGTAGAAATATGTAAACTTTAATTAACTACTGTGAATGCTTATGACATTGTTGAGACAAGTGTTATATTTTAAAATGGCCGAAACTTTACGAGAAGCAAACATCATAGTTTACTTCGAAGATTAAGATATTACAACATTATGTAAATAGTATAAAAAATGTAAAAACGAGTGTTGTATCTTGTGTGCTCAATTTGAAATTGGCAATCAAACGTTTTTTTGGAACATAACCATAAATATCTCGAATTTCTGAAGTCATATGAGGCCTATTCTCTATTCTGATGTCGGAATGATTTTACACATAAAATTTCTTCGGAATTGATCAATAGCTTCCGAACAACAAAATGTGTGATCAAAGTAAAATTGGATACACTTCTGTAATTTGGAAGACTCTAAAATGCACCACTTTTATAAATAATTGAATGTCATGAAAATCGACGTCACCTTAACAATGGCAAACTTAAAATACATAATAATTGCTTTATAATAAATTTCAAATATTTCTCGAATAAAAACGGAATTGATCAATAGCTTCCGAACAACAAAATGTGTGATCAAAGTAAAATTGGATACACTTCTGTAATTTGGAAGACTCTAAAATGCACCACTTTTATAAATAATTGAATGTCATGAAAATCGACGTCACCTTAACAATGGCAAACTTAAAATACATAATAATTGCTTTATAATAAATTTCAAATATTTCTCGAATAAAAACGTGTTGAATGCAGGGTTATTCATGTGAAATAACTCGTGTTGCGAAGTCAACTTTAAGAGTTTATTCGAAGTCAAATGACGTTTCGAATGCATAAAGATAAGACTATCTACGCAGTGGTTAGTCAGAACATTAATTAATTAAAATGCAATTGATAAAATGTATTTATAAAGTGTATAGACTACAAAAATAAAATTTATAGTATCTTAAGCGGCTACATTTCGAAAACTAAAATTAAAAAAAGTTTTAAATTGAAAAAAGTTCATAGAGGCATAAATTTTACATTTATGGAAAGGAAATAAACCAATTATTATGCATTTAAAAAACTTAAGGTAAGTTTGATATAACTCAATTTTTGTCGTGTTTCAGTCTTGTAACAGAACCTATTTCGTCTTGTAAGGTCATTATAGTTTATGTTGTTTAAAAACAAATAATTCCAATACATGTATGAACAATTCCTATTTGATGTATTTTTTCAGTGTATAGTAAAGTCCCGGTATAACTGCGTGTCGCTATATTTACGAACCAGCATATTTACCAGGTTCGGTGTCCTTATATTTACCTGTAGTCGCTCTTTTTTCCCCCACCTTGCGGGCTGGGACCTCAAAAAGGGTCTGCTGTGATGTCACAAACATAACGCGACTGTGGGGAGTGGGAGAAGCGGCGCTCCCCTTCTTTTGTAAATATAACGAGACGGAAGGGGAAGACGAGAAACGGAGCAGGTAAATATACCGGGACTCTAATGTATGTCGTCAGAAAGCAATTATTTTATGAACTAAATTTACATATAATTTGAAAATAGTTTTTCATCGTGTCTATTTGTCCCATGTATTATTCATTATAATTTTCCGGCAAATAACTTAAGAGATAATAAATGAAATGAATTAGAGATTATAAATTGCAATATAAAATCCAATTAATTTTCCAAAATGCAACGACAATTCTTCAATCGTCTTATTACATCTACTTTGTCTCCTCGGCTCTGGAGAGATTTGAATAACAAAAATGACAGCGGAAGCACCTTCAAATAAATTACTTATAATGCCTTCACCCCCGACGGCGGCGCCTACTGAAATAATTAATCCGCCTCTGCTTATCTCCTATAAATATACAGATCGCGCATTCTTCTTAAATATTCAATTTATAATCCACGTCGCGGTGTTTCATAAATATTTAAAAGTGAAGCGCGTAATACCGCGTCCCGTGCACCAGAAGTCCGAGGACGAATTTCTTCTCTGTCGAGGATGTTCTGGCGACGTTGGTGACGGCGATTACATTTCTCTCGTTTTTAATTAGCGCTTATTTGCGTAATTCCAAACTCGGCGCTTAGCAAGTTAACAAACAAGAAATCGCACAAACCCACGAGGAAACTTTGCCACCTACGCGTATGTAATATCGTGTGGAACTCGCATGGAAATGAAGAACAAATACGTTGGAACGTACGAAACATTTTTTTAAACAAACATTTCTAATTCGATTAATTTCTATTTACTGAACACTACTTGAAACGAAAATTTTCGACCGAGAGCTATGTATGTTTTGATAATTTTGTAATTCCTTTGTGCATTTGTTTTATTGCAAATTTCATTACTAAACTTATAATATAAATACTTGTCAAAGTATACTTGAAACATCACGTATTAGTTTCAGAGTTGATAAAATCTACTAGAACATCTCGTTTCATTTTCTTACATGCATTCTTCTTTGCAAATAGTACAACATTTAATAAATCCTGCTATATAAATTAAGTAGTACGGAATCTTTACATCTTAATCAGTTTCGATTTTGATTAAGTATAGTATATCCGATTAATATTGCTGTAATGGAAGATAAAGATTTAGTTTCATCATATCTGAACCTAGTAAATCGTATTAAATCACATTAGGAAGGATAATAAGTCATTTAAAATTTTAGATATTCTTTTTCAATCCTAATCACTTTCTCGTCGTTTGTATTTTTATTTTACTGTATTTCTTACTAATTTCAATAAAATGTCTCCTCTTTTTTTTTGTATATATGCACTAAACGTATCCGTAATTATTAGAGCATTAAGATTAATTGGATTTATAACAAGAGCTACTCACGATTTTCTAAACCCTTTATCTATTTTGTACCTATACAAAACCTTAGTACTACCTGAATTAATTTATGCCTCTATTATTTGGTCTCCTGATACTCAGATTTCATTTAATCAAGTTGAATCGGTTCAGCATACAATTTTAGGCTATATTTTAGGCGTATATGTCGTGTAAAACAAAAAATGCAATGAGTTTTTTTGACCACAATTATAAGCCGATTATGCAGAAATTTAATACGTTGTTAATATCTCAGCTTTTCTCTTTTTACGATTATTTACTAGCTTACAAAATCACACATAATTTAATTAAATGTAATCTCTTTATTTTCTTTCCCTACAGTAATTTATAATATCCGTGCTCCACGTATTATTAATAAAATCGTTAGTTCTTCGAATTACAACTTTTATTCGCTGGTAAATCGTCTACGCTGCATTTGGAACACTATTCTTTCGAATTATAGAGAATGTCATTCGCTTGATTTATTTAAATCACGCGTAAGTGCTTATTTATTCATGTGTAATTCCGAGTAGAGTAAATTGTTTTTCTTTTATTTTATAATTACTATTGTTATTTTTATATGGCGGACATTACTTTATATTACTTTCTGATGTAAAGGGCCATTATGCCCGTTTAATTTCTATAAATAAATAAATAAATATATAAATATAAAAACGGGAAACACAAAATGAAAAAATGGTGGCCCACTTCGCATGAAATCACCCATTGTTACTGTAACAATAGTATCAGTCATTGGAATAGTACTGTCCGATTTTTCGTAGGCGCCTTTCTGAGGCCGACGAACTAAACCGTAGAGCGGCGCTTCCAGTACCTTATGCCCCCCACCACTGTGCCAATTCTCCCGCGTTTTCCATTTTGATTCTCCCTTCTTATTATACCGAGCAATACAAATGGTTTGTGATAGGAATAATGGTCATGAGGCATTAATGGGAAAAGAGTTTTCGGGGGGATGAGGGGAACAGATTCGTCGAGAGTTGGAGCACTTGGGTTCACTAGTGCAGAAACTAGCCTCAAGCCGGATGACATAAGTTACTATATAGCATAGCATCGGTAGAATCAGACCAGTGATAGTAAACCAATAAAAACAAGTAAGATTTCCGCATATTTCTCTATTCTGGTAGCCACTGATGTCTCTGACAAGAATTGCACTCTACATATAACTTTGTCCAAAAGAGCAATACGGTTATAACTTTTACAACAGAAACGACTAAAGTAATGTGAATTCAATTAGATTTTCAAAACGAACTTTAAATAAAAGTTTCGAAAGAATCGCAGCCCTCCTCCCCAAAAAGGGATAATTCAATTTAGGAAGAATTCGGGTTCGGGAACCGCGTTCCGGCACAAATCATGCAATCGAGGGTAAAGAATGTTAGAGAAATCGAAATGGAAATGCAGTCCATCGGGCGTCCTCGCATATCTCGAAACTTCTGGCCATCCGCGTCGGGTCGGTATTTCTATTCGGTATTCCGCGAAGTGAACTTTCTTCGCTTTTTTTCACATTCTTCCGTACCTTTTTGTACTGCACGTCGTTTGATTTTCCGCCGCAATCGCTCCCGACTTTCTCTTCCTCTCTCACTCTTTTGTACGTTTTCCCTTTCTGGCTTTCTTGCACTGCATGCGAGTAAACTATCTTCCGCTCGCACGGCTCGTTCCTCACCTTCTCGACCGCGAGCTGGGCAAATATTTGCAATAACTCGAACGCCAAACCGCGGCCGAATAAATAGCGAAGATCGGGACAAGTCTCTGGTGAACAAATGAAGGCTTCGGAGACTCCCCGATTACTCACTGTACGATGGACTTCTGAAGCAACGCGACCTATGTAACAAAGCTCTGAGTTGTCTAAAGAAACACTACAGATTACACAATTCGCTACCTAAACTTCACTCCGTTGATAATATTTGTTAATGATGGTAGAGATTGGTTTAGGAATAATTGGAATATTTAGTAGTAAGACATACTTTCATTGTTGATGTGAATTAAAAAATGAAATACAAAACGCTGAAAAATATGATCTCATGAGAGCGTCTAAATGTCCGCTTGTAGGGTGTGGGTCGAAAAACCGATAAATAAAAAAACCGACAGGTCAACAAACCGACAATCGACAGGCCGACAGTCGAAAAACCGACAGTTCAAAAAATGACTGTCCTCCTGACGATTTGTCTATTTTTTTATGTGTCGGCTTTATGACTGTCGGTTTTTTGACCTGTCGGCTTTTTGATTTGTCGGTTTTTCGATCCGCACCCCGATTCTATCGTCCGGTTAAATTCCTGAAGATCCTATATACTGAGGATAGTAATAGGACGATGGACATTTATATTTGGACACTCTAAAGAGGCCCTGAAGTCAAAACATATTCAGTTTTGGCTCCCGTGCACTTGGCTTCTTAACCGCACATTGTACGTGTTCGAATACAAAAGCAGACAAATCCCTCTGCTAAGGACAAATTAATTTGTTTACATATGTCATATAATTAAAAAAAAAGTCGCTTTAACCTCTTGTAAATCATAGCTTTTCTGTAAACTTATTTCACGAGCTTTTTCGATTTTCGTAATCTTTATTTGTTCCAAAGTTACCTAATTCTGAATATGTGTTTTGTATTCGTCTCGAAAATACCTTTCAAATGTACCCTGAGTTGACCCATGTTGCCATTTAAGATTTTGGCATCCCCCACGCCCCACGTGACCTTAGATATGGGAGATCGCAACCCTTCCAAAAAGATTCTCAGGTTATCGACGTTTTTTTTTATATCGTTGATTCCCGAAATGTTTGAACCTTCCGGGAGCTTTTCCCATCACTGTATTAAATTGTATCTGAAGGTCAGTCTGGTTACAATGCTAGTTCTTTAGGCACCACTAGGACCTATCTCGGCTCCATTGTTTGCTTTATAGAAACGGGTTTCCAGTTGGTATATACGACAACTCTGAGGAAGCTTTCAACACTTCATACTCATTTTATGTAACAAACTTACATACGGTGCTCAGTTGACTATCGTAATATGTACTTTGTGTTTTTGTAACTTTTTTCAATTATAAGGTGGAACCTGAAGTTTGCAGAGAACATACACACTCATAATATATATTATGCTTCATTAAAAATTAAGCATAAGCATATGCTTCAATATTATTAATTCTTTACGCATATTGTTCTTACTAGTTGCGCAATCTATGATAATACCAGATCCAATCTTTATTCGTATTGCAAACAGGTTGCCTCTGATGCAAATGTACCAGGTACGATGTTTCTAGTATCATTAAAATCCATTCTTAGTCAAATGATCAAGGTCTCATCAGAGATACATCCAAGTTGCACTCGGGTTTCAACTGACATTAATTCTTGCCTGTCTCTTTGATCATTTTTATAATAAAAAATAAATATTAAAAATTAAAGCATATTCTTTCAAAAAATCTAAAATTTACTTAAAAGTGAAAATATCTTACTTGAAAAGGCACTCCAATCTGTGAAACATGATCCTACATCGCCTTATCGCAAGCAGTAAAGCGGGATTGTGAATGAAGAAATTCGCCCCTTCAGTCGCGATTCTCGCAGGCCAATAAAAGCAATAAAGTATCGGCTGGATTGCGGGCGGGGGGTGAAAGGAACGTTCGCGAAATGCGCCTTGCGTGAGCAGAATCTGAATAATGCATGCCTGAAGCAGCCTGAAACCTTGGGCCGACACCCCCGCGGATTCGCGGGAAAGCACACGCGTGAGATCGCACGCTGCACGCATTTCTTGTTCTCCGCTGTTTGCGAGGTAATTCCCTGCACACCCTTGGTGTGTCGGAAAAGGGTGAATGTACGATTGCGACTATGGAAAGAGCATTTTTTCCGTCGGCTTTCCATAATGAATTCCTCTTTCGCCCGGAGCGATGGTTTCCCGGCTTACTTGATATAGAGATGTTTACGTCGGATGATGCGATCACTTTCCTTCCGAGAAATTTTCAAGGGATGAATATTTTTCGAGAGATTTTGATTACTTAATGCGAATGTATCTACAGGAGTAGATAAATTTTGAAAAATATCATCTAAGGTAAAACCTATGTTAAATAAAGAACGTGTATATCAAAGATAAAATTACGAATATCAGTTATTTTAATCAAAGTTGGTTATTAAGTTTCTACTAACAATTAATTTTTCAAATAAATTGTTTTCACACATAAAGGACATTTTAAGTAAAAACACAACACACATGACAATACACGCAGAAAAACTGTCAGTAAATTCTACCGAATTCTATCGAAATAAAAAAAAACGTTTTCTATTACGATATTGCAAATGTAGTTAAAAATGTAAAACCCAGTACTGTTATCATTTTTATGATTCTGTATCGAAAACAGTGCGAAATTCGACAAAAATTGAATTGAACCTTTTTCGTAGAGCACAAAATATCCTACAAAAAGTCAGTGAGTCGCTGTAGTCTAATGTTAATAAGTTAGTGAAAATAATGTTGGAATTTTGTGTTAGAGGTTAACCCTTTCCGGCACATAGGTTTCTATTAAATCATTTTTGAATGAAAGTGGGTACATAGAGGGTTTTGTGATTGCCGATTACGAATCTTTACACAGATTTTGAAAATTCAAATTGGGGGTCAAATATGACCCTATAAAATGTAAAAAGTTACTTGCTACAGATGAAACTGAGTACTAATAGGCATTTTCTAATTTTCGCCAATTTGAATTTTCCGAGATCGGAATTCAGATTCGTAATCAGTAACCTCAAAACCCCTCAGGTATCGACTATCATCGTATTCAAGTAACTGTTTATATTTTGATATGCCATGAATTAAAAAAATAAAAATAAAAAATTGTACGATAAAATACAAAAACTATTTGACAGTTCAAAAAATAATATAAAGCTATAGAGAAAAAATATTTTTTCGGTGCGAAAATTCCATATGTAATAATAATATATAATCACCAGCTTTGGAAACGTTTTAATACTTTGGATTTTCTTACATTTTCGATTTGAAAATTAAAAAGTAATATTTATAAATTCAATCGTTTTCTATTCAAATGTTTCTGTTAAAGGCGACAGCTACCGACACCTATCGCCACTAACCAAATTTATTGGAGTCTTAGAAATCCCATCAATTCTTGAACTATTTATTTTGCCATGACGAATCGCATTATATCAAAATCTAAAACTTTAGATAATCTTTTTGTATTGGAGTGGCAGCATTTATCAAATAAACAAATTGAAATTCATAGCATTATCTCATATTTTCAAATACCTTCAACAATTATGAAAGCGATTTCTTTTTATCGGGAGTAAAAGCACTTCGTCACGTGGCTCAGGAATGGGATACGAAGGCAATTTCGATGCATTTTTTACGCGGTCTCGCACCGCATCTGAGGGTGAACGACGTAACAATGACAGGCAGCACGGTTTCTCGCGAGAAGCCTATTTATTTTTTAACTCCGGCATGGTGAATTAACATTTATGGCGACGATGCGTGCTGACGCTGGGATTGGCTTACATTTTTATATTGGTTGGACTTGCGGAATGAGTGGAACACGCGAAGCTACCCGATAGCCGGCTCTTGCCGTGGATCCTGTTACTCACCTGAAACAAAAAAAGAGACCAGTGCGTCAATCAAATTGTTCCGAAATAAAATATATTCAATCAGTAACATTTGGTATGTACTAAAAAATATTTGTAACTACATAATTACATTTTATATTATTATTTGGACTAGGATCAAGTAAATTATTTCGTTTATATTAAGTGTAAGGGATATGTCATTTAGTACAGATTTCAAAAATTTTGATTACTCAAAACCTATACTGAAAAACATTACATTTTGATCATTAATTCTAATAGAAATTGTTCTTCTAGTGCAGGTGCGTTTATTTAAGGATGAATAAGGATTACTCATTCTTTGACATAAAACATGAACTGCCAAAATGTTAAGTATCCATAGATAACTGGATCACAAATCAAAATTAATTCGTTTTTAAATTTGTTTTTAACATTTACAGTAAAGGAAGATGCTGATCAGCACACTAACATTTTCTTAAAATTTGTTTATTTTTACGCATAACAATACAATAAAAACCCGACAAAATCGTTCTGAAAGTAGTAGGGAGCATTTGCCAACAATATTTATTAATTTTCCGTTTTACGAAATTGCTATTTTACCAAAAATCAGAAGTTTTTTATAAATAATCTGCGAAACTTACTCGCGAACATAATTGCATACGTCAAAACAATTTATTTAAAGTCATTGACAATATAATCTTTGGTTTTAGCAATCAATAAACTTTTCTTACGCATGTACTTGTGTTGACGAGTAAGTCAAAGATTAGCTTCGCAAAGAAGACAAAAAATAAAACTTTAATCTACTATAAAATTAAAGGTAGAAAATTTGTGACACATTTGGACCTTGCGGTGCAGTACGACTGGTCGTTTCCGACTTCGAGATGAAAAGTTTAAAAATTCGTTGCCTTCGAAAATTAAATAATCTAAGTAGTAACAGTCCGCACTTGCTGCGAACCAAACACGTGGAGACTATTGCTACCTGTTACTACTTACAGTATTGCAGTTTCCAAGTACAAAAAGACATTTAAATAGAATGTGTTTTGTTTCCTATGTTGCAATTCATACAAGCAAGTGTATACTTTTCACACATTGTTTAATATCTGACCTCTTGTTTCAACATTTAGTTTGTCCACAAAAACGTATATGTCATAAAGTCACGATTTAAATGTATGAAAAAAACATATTCTGAACGTATCTTGAGTAAAAAATTAATCATCAAATTGTGATCTAAGTTGATCGACTAAAATTGACGAGAAAGAGATGAAATATGAACCTCTTTTTGAAACTATTTCGGATGAACCGTGATATGTTTTTATAACTTGACTAAAATGTAACCTTCTGGAAATCGGAATTATAATTAGAATCAATTGTATTTGAAGTTGAGCAATTAATATCAAAATAAATCAAACTTTGACAAAATTTAAGTCAGATTGAGCACTTGTATCGAATGAGAGTTGCTGAAGTTTATTGGAAATCGATCCAAATTAGTATGCAAAAGAAAATTGAGTTTGATTTATTAATCTTTAACCTAACTTTCATATTGATTTAAATTTGTATTCATATTTCGATGCGAAACTTTCTAAAAAAGTAATGGAGGAGGAATAACTCGAGGGCTTCGAGTATCTATATTTATCAATTTCTGAGAAAAATGGATTTGATTAAAGTGTAAAACTTGACTAAATTCTTGTCAAAGTTTGGTTTATTTTAATCAATATTGACCAACTTCAAATATACTTCACTCCAAATAGATTGTCGTCAGATCAAATAGATTTAAAACTAAAAAACATTGATCCAAAATAGTCCCAAAAAGAGATATCATTCGATCTAATTTTCCTCGGAATAGTTGTTACTTTTAGTAAGTCATTCTTGTGCCAATATCCTATCTATGTATTTCAATAAATGTTAAAAATATACAAATTAAAGATTCATTTTCATTTGAGCCATTTTCAAAAAATGTTTATTATCATTTTCCTCTTTCTGACCAATCTAATTCACATTTCGATGAAAGTTTTGAAGCAGATTTAAAAAACTGTTCTCATAATATAATTTAAAGGCTATAAACAACGTTATACAATTATACAATTTGGAGTGACATTTTTTCAAACAAGAATCTCGAATTCCGGATGAGTTATGGCGTAGACGAAAATTACAACCACGTCTTCAACTATTCGAAGCTCGCGACGCTGTTTCGTCTTTCTGGCGAGCCGGAGTGACGAAAAACCGTGCAAAGGGGAAAAAGGTAGCTGAAAAACAAAGCGAGGAAATGTAGACATCTTTGTAGCGCGTGCGAAATATGGCGAGGATGATCGCAGAGAATTGCCACTGAAAATAACTTCCCTCCGTGCCGCCGTAAACTCCGCGCGTTAATAGAAGCTTTTGTATAGTAAACAACCGTTTTATTAAAGTAATATGCACGCGAGCAAAATAATTATATACCGTCCGTTATCTGCAATATATAAATTTTGTATTGTTGTAGGCATATTATTATGAATAGAAAGGGACGTTTCGAAAGTCTCGGTCTATCGACACGAAAGTTCTACCTGTCGGTTATTTTACCTCTATTAATTACCCCGTAACTGATCGTCATTGCATTCTAATTTTATGGCTTCATTATAAATTCACAATACATTAATTATAAGATAATTCTTATCTCTTGAACGTTACGTCATGTATGCCAATTACAGCAATATTGTATTATTATATAAAGTTTCTAAATAAAATTCATAATAATTGGACATTATCACAATAATTCTTAGTCGAAGATCTTTGGAAAATAGCAAAAAAGTGTACATGCTGATAGATAATTATTTTCAGTATTTATGAGTAATGATGTTTTAGTAATAGAATTGTTATTTATTACTTTTCTGCAAAAATCATAATAATATAAATTTTGATTAATATCTTCAATTATTAATACTATTACGCCTTCATTGAATTCAAAGTGAGGTTACAATTATCCCTTCAAGTCAAAAGGCGAACCACAGCAGAAAATGTTTTACAGATTTACCGTGTATAAGAAACAATAAATATAAAAATAAATTTAAAAATAAATACGATAAGTAAATAAACATATAACGAGAAGAAAGAAAAAAACATAAATACAAAATAAAAATCGTATATACACCAGAATTAAATCGCTACGATTACAATAATAGAAAGGGGGTTCTCCCCTTTCCAATAAAAGAGCACAAAGTAAAGTTCGGTTTTACATAATTAATGTTGCCATTATTGCGTACAATTAAAGTAACTGTAAAGTGGAAACAGCCTGTTATTATACAGAAATCAAGTAGTAAATTTTTAATTATAGTTACATATAGAACGATTTTTCTTTGAATATTCGGCAAATATTTTAGTCGTCATGAAACCTTTTTGTTTAACTATTTAGTTTTATTTAATTAACTATGTTTTGAAAAGAAAGTAAATACATCTACATAAGAATCACAAGAAAATATAAAAAAAATAAACGTAAATTTTTAAACATGATTATACGATTAAATTGATCATATGTAAAAATCTATGTAAAATGACGATATATATACATATATAAATATATATAGAATTGACACATTCGGTCAACTTCTGAACAAAATCGAAGCAAATTTATAACAACTGTAAAACCGGATAAATAAAATTCTCAATGCACTAATTTACGACATTTTCTGAATGTCATTCGCAAGGCTATTGTATAGTGCTACTTATTTTAAACAATCTATAAAACTGTAATTGATTATTCCGTTTACTTATCCATGAAGATTTAAATGTACCTAATACATTAAGTGATATATTGCTAATTATTAATGCCAATTTACGGAGATATAAAGTGAAACGAATCGGAGTCAATTCGATAAAATTCTCTGATCGTCCAAACATAAAAAGAAATATATGTCAAATTATTCGTCAATCATTATGAATATTATAAAATTATAAGTATACATGGCATTGGCCAAATCTACATACGTTAGACACACGAGTATGTCCTCTTTCCGTTCGAAAATTCTGGTTAAACAAATTTTTTTTCTCCAAAATTCATGATTTTTCCAAACAATTATTTATAATTTTTTATTAACAAATTTTTCGACAATTCTGATACCGGATTCTGTAAGTACATGAAATTTTACGTTAGAAATGACCACTTAACAATTTGTTAGCAATTTTAAGTTAATATTCCACTATGATACTCAAGAAATTGATTACCAACTAATAATTCAAAATTGTTTTTATTACTATTATCATTATAAAACTCATGTAGAAAGTAACTTAAACACAATTTCATATAATTTTTAAGTCATTTTTAATCATTGTATGATATGATAAAATGAAAAAATGGCACTAATTCTTTACTTAATGATACTTCTGATATTTTATAATAGCGCAGAAATGCTCGTAAAGCTCAAAAGCTTCATCATCACTCCTGTAGCACTTGTTATGGAAAAAATATCAAATTTCTTAATATACTTTGATACATTTTCGCGATTTATTGTATATGCGGGCGACATAATCGCCTCTGTATATCTCGTTAAATAATACCGTAGAAGGAGAATCTAAAAGGTCACAGGACGCACAATAGTACCGTGGTGTACTTCGCGCTAATTATCGATAACGACCGTAATTATTCTCGGAAAACTTGCGCCCTCTAACGGCCCCCGTATGACCGTTTTCTCGGCCGCTCGACTTACACCATCCCCCCCCCCCCCCTGTTCTCTGTCTCCAACGAGGCTCCGATTTCCCTGCAATAAATTCATTCCTTATATCTCTAGTGTGCATTTTCAGTTTTATGCAGAGAGCCTTTTAGAGTTTCCCTAATGCAGATTAAAACGCGACGAAATCTTAACGTAATACGATACATATATCGCGTTGCCTATGAGTGGGGTTCTGGAAATCGAGGATACTGAAGAAAAGTTCCGTTATGTGTTTAGGTCTCAAAATTGTATTACTGATTTCAACGACAAAGTAGACCAAACGACGACAAGGCATGACAATCTTGTTATTCGTTCGAAACATATGTGCCACTACAATTCTGAAATAATTATGGTTTATGGTGGTAGATGACTTCAAAATTACAGCGAAATTCGACACTGGTATTGAGGTAAACTATCCCAAAATGATTTTCAAGGGGGTGTTTTCATATCCATTAACACTTTAACGCCGGGACGGACACTTTTTTAATTCATTTTCAACTTTACTTTTCTCGGCGATTAAGAATGTGAAAAATCCTTCAGGAACCATTTCTTATGTATTTCACCGTGCTCTCTCAGAGTCTGCAATCAAAATAAAAAAAAATGAATTTTCAAAAAGTTACAGCGATTTTTTTTAAAGAAAACTCGAAATTTTTGACAATTTTCTTTCAGATATTAATTTTTTTTTCCATATAGCAGGTCACCAGAGCACTTCATCTGAAAATATAGCGTGCGCAATATCTAAACTTGAAAATGGCGAGACGTACTTTTCAAAATTTAAAGATAACGAATCTGAAGTCAGATTTCAAAAATTCAAAATGGCGGATCCAAGATGGCGGACGATATTTTTAAAATTGTTCGGAATGTTGTGAAACTGATTACTCAGTTTTTGGGGTCGCTGATAACGAATCTGAAGTCGGCCATTTTGAATTTTTGAAATCTGACTTCAGATTCGTTATCAGCGACCCGAGATATATTTGGATACTCAACGCCATACAAATAGAAAATTGGAAAAAATAAGGATATACTGATTATTAATATTTGTGGGGAAAAAATTTCTTCCGCCAACATTTTTGAGCCGCCATCTTTAAATTTTGAAAAGTACGTTTCGCTTTTTTCAAGCTTAGATATTGCGGACGCGATATTTCAGGTGAAACAGTGCTCTGGTGACCTGCTATATGAAAAAAATTCATTTCTGAAAAAAAATTGTCAATTTTGATTGTAGAAGAAAAGTGTCCGTCCGGTGTATTAAAGGGTTAAATATGTTTTCCCATGTCTAAAAAAAGACGTGTCTCTTGGTTTTTCATGTTTTACAACATAGCCGAATTTCGGAGATGTACACTTTGGTAGGCTTATTTGTAAGAGGAATTATGAGTATATACAAAGATTATGATAGTTAATTTTAATTTTTTGATCTCGTCAGCTAAATTTCACTCCATGTACGTATGGCCTTCTATACTCCCCTGGAATGAATACTTTTAGTGGGTCACACCGCTACTGAAGCAAGGAAAAGTTTGATTAAAATGGATCCAAAATCGACTTTCATAGGTGATTTCTACCACATTTATAGATTCAAAATCAATAAAGAACTAAATTGTAGCTGCTCCTTTTCTCAAGATATTCGTATTTTATCATTTTCTTTCTAATACCGTCAAACGAGGTAACTTCGGACAGAAGGGTGTTTTCGACACTTGTTTTTTAATTGAATTTTAAGCTTAAAACGTTCAGGTAATAACGATTTTATTACTTTATATGCTTTATACACATTCTAAAAACCCAATCTGACAGTTTAAAACGTAAAATTCAATTATAATATGTGTCCGAAGGTATCCTTCTTTTCCCAGTTACTCTGTTTAACGGTAATTATATTTCTAGTTGTACGTATGGCATTATTATTTTTACCATATGATAATAAATGATATTACGAATCTTATCTTACTTTCGTGTTCTATGTTATCGACGTCGCATTGCAAAAATTGCAATTTTACTTTAACCACGCTGCGCCGCGTGTCGCTTCTTCCTAGTTAGTAGAGCTAGCGCGTATATTTTTTAATCCATTGTAGTTTTACATCAGGTAAAGTAGGACCTTCGCTGGATTTGTATATAGACGAATTACGTAAAAGTCTTCAAAGTCTTAATATTTCTATAACATTAAAAGTTCACGTAATTTTAGAACATTTAAAAGATAGTTTGCAGTTTATTGACGGTAACAATGGTTTAGGTTATTAGTCCGAACAATCTGGCGAGTCTGTTCATTGTGATTTTTTGAAGTTTTGGGACCGTTATAAGATTTCAATGATGGACGACGAATCTTATCCGTCAAGACTTTTAAAAACAGTCATAGAATATTCATCACTTCATATTTAAAGGTTTACATTAACCACATTAAGGACAAAATTAATTTTGAAATTTCCAAATAGTTTTTCAAATGTTGTTCAAAAATCCTCAAACGATTCTAAGCTTATACAAAACTCTAGTCATGCCTTCTCTATGTTATGGTTCGCCTATTTGGTCACCATACTTGTTGAAGGACATTAAATTGTTAGAATCTACTCAGCGTAAATTTTTGAGATATCTATCGTGGAAAACCGACAGACCCATGAATTATATGGATCACGACTTTAGACCTATATCTTCGTCCTTTTCTATCCCCACAATACACTCGGTTCATAACTATTCCGAGATATTATTAATTAGAAATATAATTAATGGATCTGTAACGTCTGCTGAGGTTCGTACATTATTCATAGATAGACAGATTTTGAGAAACGTGAGAAATATACGTCCCTTACTTGAGCCGCATAGTAAATCAAATTTTGTATTTTTTGCTTTATCTAATAGGCTACGCAGAGCATGGAATGCCCTGCCCTCAAACTTGCGAGAAGAAACGACTCTAGCCACGTTTAAAGCAAATTGCAAAAAACTAGTCTTTTGCTATTACTAAGTACTCAGTTTTATTAATTCATTATAAGTTATATTCTTGATTCATTTTTTTGCGACGTCATATTAGACATTTGTTATGTTTGTTATATTGTATTTTTATATTTTTTACTTCTGTTCCCTACACAACCTCGAATCTACTGTAATTCTGTTGTATATTGGGCGTTTACGCCCGTACTAATAAATTGAAAAAAAAAAAAATAGCCACTACATCCTCGTCGTTGACTCTGGGTTGTGCCAATGGTGGATCCAGTGACAATCGAATGATTTCAAACCTATAAATGTTCCAATGGACAATTTCAACCTTCTCGACACCCATGCGATGGAAACCGTTGATTGTGAGAGGTCATACTGCTCAGCCTCCTAACGAGACCGAAATCATTGGTCTTTATACCGTGGTATTCGAGAATTTTGAAATTGCCCATAAAAATTGCACAGTAGCAGTGCAGTTAGGCGCGATGTGATGGAAGTAAAATCGATTTTTTTGTGTGAAATTGGAAAAAAGTAGACAACAAAGATAAGAACAAATTTGTAATAGTATTAAATCTCATAAGATAAAATAAAAATGAGATAAATACAACTATAAATATACCCGAGTAGAAAAAAAATGTTGAATACGAATATCTTGAGAAAAGGAGCAGCTGCAATTTAGTTCTTTATTGATTTTGAACCTATAAATACAGTAGAAATAACCTATGAAAGCCGGTTTTGGATCCATTTTAATTAAACTTTTCCTTGCTTCAGGAGCGGTGTGGGGTCTCATGATCACAGCGGTGACTAGCGACGTGCTAGCAAATACTATATCCTTTCGACCCAAATCACCTCCATGAACTACAAAAATGGAAAACATGGACAGAACGGAACAAGGAAACTGCACACGGAGTTGGAAAATATGGTAAGTACACATCGTAGCGTTGCGTAGTAATTAAGCTACAATTGTAGGCTGAAAAGAAAACTAGTAAAATATATTATTGATAATCCAAAACCTTCGAAAAATACGCACATTACACAGTGACAGTTGGCAAGTGTAGGGCATAAATAGGTTACTTCATTATTCTTAACCTTAAATATAAAATGAAAAAGATTATTTTTCCGTCCCTATCGGGATTCTGTTCTGTTTATTGATCCTATTGGCGTAAGAAAATACCTAGCGTTAGATAAAAAATTGTATTTAATTTGTCATCAAAGTGAAGACATTACTTCATATAACTTCCAATGTAGTAGAAGTAACTGGACCCCATTTTGCTACACCGATAAGCTGAAAATTGTCTACAACAGTTTTAGAGGTTATGTAAGACATTATTGCAAAAACATCCTCTCTTAAAATGGATGTAGCTTTGATGGAAAAAAGTCATAGTCGATCGACTAATAATAGCTCATTAAAAATTATAATAGCCGGGCAGTATAATATATACTAAGCAAAGAAAATGAGAAAATGTATTTTTATATCGGTAAACACAACCACAAAAATATTTAAAAATGCGGCAGTTTATGAATCATATAGCAATTATATTCAATATCTCTGAATAATCATCTGATGTATTCGATTTCAAAATCCCTGCATAATATTATTAGCCTCAAATCTGCACCATTGTTCGGCCCATATAAACAAACATGTTCACCTTATCTTGAAAAATTGCCCTTTTTTCATTAAATTCGAAACAAAATTAACTATCATTCCATTAAAATATTAAGATTCTACATTATTTTGGCGACTATTTGGGAACTATATGCAAATCGCGACAGTTACATACTGTAAATTAATTATTTCGTCGTGTCTCTTCTCAATTATCCCCAAATTGAGAAATCTACAATCGAGTCGGTCCACAAAGAAATCAGCTTTTTCTTCGGTCACCGAAAGGCTGAACGTAACGATGTAAGAAAGTTGGTATAGAAGAGGCATTTGGTATTTCAGTGGTGGATCAATGGGAGATAATTGCATCGTTAACGAATGGTTTGGGCACTTTGGGCGCGTGAACAGGCGACTTGGACAAGGTCGGGTATCGAGATTCGCCCCTGGAATTTGCATGTCTAGCCCCACCCTTTACCCTGCTGCAGCCTCCTCTACCCTGACACTCTGTCTCTCTCGGACACACGGGTATATACGTGGAGTTTGTTACGGCCATTGCTACCGGAGAGCTACTGCTGATTGCTGATTATTCACAGACGCTAAAATATACACAGCGGCCGAGTGAGCCCCGTGGCAAATTTACGCGCCGCGAGCCCAGCCTTCGACGGCTCTGTCGAGTTTCCCGTTCGAGGAAACACAATTTATCCATTTCATTTAGCTGCGGAAACCAGAATGAAAAATAGCGCGTTCGTTAATTCGCTGCAAAACAAATTAGGCGGCCCAGTTCGTTTCAATTGCAAATCTGCATTATCCCTAGTTCGTGTCGTTAATTCACGTGACTGGCTACCATGGACGGAAGGAAATTCGTTTTTAACGCTTGCGTTTTTAGTATACCGTATTATGAGCGATTTGGTCCCCAAAGTCTACCTAAACGGCCAGAAAACCTGAAAGATTTGAGCAGAAATGGTATGAAAATGAATTGAGTTTCTATACAAGTACGTTCTGCTGTATTGTTTTTAATTTGTATCCTGCAACTACTGAGTACGGTTCGATTTGAGTTGGATCCACTGGAAAGAATATGTCGGTGCAGTAATACAGGAAGATGTCACTGAAGGACCGACAATATAGAATTGTATTACGGCATCCTTGTTAAAATTTGGATCTAACGTTGATATTTATAAATCTCCAAGAAGCTTCTTCTAGGAACAATTATTGGAAGCGACGTTCACCAAAGTGTAGGAGAACACAATAGAACAAAGCAAGATTAAAAATATGAAACCAATACTCTTTCGAGTGGGTATTATTTGGATAAAGCATAGAGAATCTCATGTAAAATTTTGCGGCAAAACACTGCTTAACTCTTTGCGGGGCAGAAGCCTTTATAGTGGCACCATCATTTTCATCTGGGTTTTCTTTACATCATAAACATTTCAAACTCTGGCTTGCTTTAGTCCTTCATAGTGGATTTATGTATTTAATAAACAAGTTTTATAGCTGCAAATTTAGAGTAGCATTACCCTACTAGAAATTAAACCATTTCTTTGGTAATTATTACATAATTTACATATTTACTATGTTAGAGGTTTCGGGGAAATGGATAGTGTAAGAAGAAAATGGACACATTTCTACCAGGGTAAATATATTGAATTATAAGTAATTGACAATAGAAGAATGTAGAATTATTAAATTAAATTCGTCTGGGAAATCATATTACATGAAAATTTATATTTGGTACACGCAGAATTTCGAGGTCTATGATGATGACTTCAGTAACAGATTTGACGATTCAAAATGGTGTCTGAAACATAGAGGAGTTGGTGAAAATCGTACAAAATTTTTAAATTTATTTTGTTACAGTTGATTTTATATATAATCCTGAACCGTTTTTATTATATTTAATTTAAGAAATCATGACCATTACAGTTCTTTTTTAAACCACAAAAACTTTTTTATGGTTCCCTCTTCGCCCAACGTTTCGACCCTGGTGTGGGTCCTCTTCAGGGGCATCGAATACACGAAGTATAACATCTACTGTTGGGAATTACATTTTTATCACACCCATTTCAAACAATTATTTCGCCTAGTTTAAACAAGTCCTACTATTTTCGAAGTCGCTGTTTTTAAGCAGGCGTCAATTCCAATGTAGCTCCAAATTTGAAAAATTTTTCAAAGAAGTAGGAAATATTTATTCTTATCAATTTGTTTCCAACACCCAGAGTATTAGAATTCTATTCAAATTGTAAAGAAAAGTGAAGAAAATACTTGAATTTTGAGAACAAAATTTTACTTTTGTTCCCTACTTAATTTTAACGACCTCATAGTGCCCAATGAAAATTCCTCTTACGAAATAACTAGTCGCTCTAACTCAAAAATTATGAGCGTTATTAAAAAGATATTAAGAACTCATCGTTCTTAGAAATCATCGATTATACTGGACTTTTTTATTTTGAACTATATATTTAAAAAATGTTTTATTTAAATTATAAAAAAAACAACGAATATTCTTAAAAAATTTTAATACATTCTTTAATAAATTCTAGTTAGTTTTTTCCCTTTGTAATTTTCTCCGAATGTTCATAGTTTTCGAGGAAAAAATCCTATACTGCAATACTTTCAATTAGTTTTCTCGACAACTATAAACCTTTAAAAGAAACTGCCAACAACAAAAAATTCTTAGAATTTATCAAAATAATAAAATTTTTGTTTTTGTAATGTATTTGAATTATATCTTAAATTAAAATAAAAAATTTCTTCAAATATCGTTGAAAAAATCTAAAAAAAATTCCAGTATGTTTTTCGATGCATTGTAATTGTAAGAACATTACATATCTTTTTTAGAAGATCTAATATTTGTTGAAGATTTTTAAGGTTAGGGAGATGAGAGGGTCGAAAAAATTAATTTTTTTATCTCTTTCTTGCAACTTAATAACTTAAAATTCCTTAGAATAAAAATATCTTAAAATTGGTTAAAGATTACTCCCAAATTTTTTTACATTTTCGATTTTCTGAATTCGTCAAAAAACCAAAAACGTATTAAAACATTCTGGCAAAAATTGAGAGTATGCTTTGAAAAATTCCATGACAATATTGTTCTATGAAAAATTCCTCTACAGTTTACTGTTTTCAAGAATACAAATAGTTTAATTTTAAGAAGAAATTTGTCACTGCGGCCGCCGTTTTAATTAATCGACACTTTTGTAAGTTTGCGTACGTATTTATTTTAAATTCAGACATCGAGGTCCCGATTTGTGTAAGTTTTATACCTATAACAATGGTAAGAGAACAGAAAACAATTTTTAAAAATGATTCAATTACAAAATCAAGTTTCTTTTCGTTAATTCTAGATTTGTCCCGCGTTAAAAGTCATTTTGGAAAAGTCTAACCATCACCATTAGAAAGACACCCTCAAAAACGTTAGATACAATGATCCCTATTGGTGAAAATCCAAACTGAAGTGTCTAAATTGCGTCCTGTGGACGTCAATGGATTAATGAGTATAACGCCCGTTTACCCCTTCACTTAAAACAATATCCTTATAAGGTAATTGTTCAGCGTTGTGACATATTCAACAACACTATATTTACTCCTTACACTATAAAATGTTAAAAATTGCTTGCTCAGTCTACTGAAAAAGTAGGAAAAATATTTGAATCTTTCGGGTTATACTTTAAACCCGTCAGAGTAAATTATTAACGTCGCTCAATCAGGTATCGATTATATTTTAGATTGAAAATTGAATCCTGGTTCAGCAGATTTTTAATCTTTCGGAATTAGCCATGAGTTTTACAGTGTAAATGTCCAAGTCCCAGTCCAAACAGTAAAATTTTCTATGCAATTTCTCTCTGTATATTAATAAAACATTATTATACATTTTTTTTCAAATACTAAATTCAGTATTTGACCTTTATATCGCAACACACAACTAAACGCAAAAAACGGGGTTTTTGTAGAACTCCTCAGGTATAATTCTTCGCAGCTAATTAGTCAGTCAAAGAAGTCAGGTACGAATTTATTCTTCAAGATATGCATGTATACGTATAAAAAATAAAAAGTATCCGTTACCTTCGTACCTTCTGGGCCCCATAAATTACATTTAGATATTTGAAAGTAGATGCGCGATCGAAAATCAACAACTTTAATTAATAAGCGGCCACTAATGAAACATTAACCGAGACCAATAATTTCCTATTAACTTTCTCCCGAGTGCGAAACGGTATTGGTGCCAAGAGATCAATCAACGTGAGCGACAATAAGAAGAAGATCGGGCTATCGGACACCCCGCTCATTCCCCTCACGGTCTTTAGCGACCGGATGACTCGGAGATCGTTTCTCATGATCGTGAGTTCACGGTCCAGGTAGGTAATTGACAGGCTCGTGCTCGCGTGGCCCGTCTGGAGAATAATTGGCGATCCTATCTGAGTGCCTCGTACACGAATGCTGAACGACTTCAACGGAAATACCGAGGACGCCATTTTCAAATCTCTCTCCTCAAGCGAAAGAAGGTCCGAGAGTGAGAAAGAAGAAAACGAGATAAAGGAGATGAACGGTGAGAAAAAAGGGATGATCAGAGGAGAGAAAAGTCAAAAGAGATGTCAAGATCCAGACACGGTCAGGAGAGATAGAAAGAGAAGAACGAAATGAAAGGGAAGGGAGGGATGGGATTTCGAAATTGGACAACATCCCAAAGCTAAATTCGTAGCCGATAGTCCCGATCTGATTTCTTGGATGCGGTCGAAGTATCCTGATTTGACTTTAAGGTTCGGAGGTACCCACTCCGATGCTGGCCAATCTCAGATAAAACCATCCTTTGTCTCATTTGCATTCGTGATATGCCACAGGTGAGAGGACCAATCAAGAAACTCGGCTGAAGATTGCCCATGGTATTCGATCATTCTCCTCGGAATTAATCAATTGGTCGATTTATGATATCGCGGACGAATTCCTTCTTCATTTCGGACGAAGTGGTTGGTAAAAATATATCACAATATTTCGATAGATTTCACGATTAACTTTTAAGGGAATGACAAATAATAATATCAATATTTAAAATATATGTATGTAAACATGAAAATATAATTTGTAATATTCAGCTAGAGTTTTGGCCACTAACTGTTATTGCATATTTATTTTCCAGGTATCTACTCACTAGGATTGGTCTAGTACTATTGTGATGTCATTGTTCATATTTATTCATAAAATTTTCAGAACTTTTAACCTTTCAAATTTTCAAATATTGTTTGAAATTTATAAATGTAGTAGCTTTAACGTTTAATCTACAAAATAATTTATGTTAGTTATTGGTACATTATTCCATAGCACAACTGACTAAGAACTATTTTTAATCTTCTTTATGCAATTCTATGAAATTTTATGAAATTTTATGAAATTTTGTGAAATTTTGTGAAATTTTGTGAAATTTGATTAAATGCTGTGAAATTTTGTATCTAAACATTATTATAGGTGACTGTTTACAACTTATAAGTAAGATGGAAAAATTAAAGCATTTCTAAATTAAATTGGCGGATTCACTTTTAAAAAATCGTTTGAAATTCAGTATTGTATATTTCTTGGTGCTTCTATGCGATCAACTAGTCCGTACTTACGACTTTCAACTTGGAAAAGCTCAAAGCACCAAGCAGATCTATAGTTTCTAGAACTCTTCTAGTTTCCCTACTATACAAAATCTTCCCCCGTCGTTCTAGTTTCAGGCTTGCTGAACAAAAATTATTGTAAACATTAACAACGTTTGAAAAAACATTCGTCATAACGTTACGAGTCTTCAAACTTCACTAGAGTAAATTCATAATGCTTAAAGAAAACATCGCATTCCAGCATTATTTCAGCGAGATATTAAGGTTTATGTAAAAAAATGTTTGATGCGACATTAGTGATATGTGACATCGCTATCCCTTATATTTTTATTTAATCTTACGTGAGTGATTAATTTCAACGTAATAATTATTATCTAAAATAAAAACACGAAATTAATTGATGATCTACGTAGTTTTAGAAATGTCAGCTCGTTTTTCACTGTACAATCGTATACCTAAAACATAAAACTTACTCGGCGACATCATCAGTAGTTACTGCTGTATTTCCAAGAAGAAAGTAACTGATTGATAACCTAAACTACCGCGAAAACTAAATTTCATAACACGAAAAGGTTCAGTTTAAGCGCAATATGAATCTCTGGGAATTTCGCTGTCATTAATAAAGCAGATCGCGAGATCGAACGTATCCATTCATTTTATTATCTACGGAGGCGTCAAGGGATGCTATACCCGAAGTAGCTCGCGAACTTTATAAAGTCGCGCTGTACGTTCCAGTTAAAGTTAGTTGACATTTGCGCCGTGCAAGATTATCGAGATCGCCATAAATCGTGAGAGTCACCCGACGGCGAGGCCGCGAGGATCAAAATCCTTCGCCTTTCCGATAATCCTCAGTTGCGATATCGGTTGATCTTTCGCGCGACGGTTCGCGACTCCAAATGTTCGCCTTTGGCCGCTTTCCTTTTAGCCATCTTTGGAACATAGTTTTACCCAGCTTAGTCCCCTTATAGCCAACGATTGTTCAAGGGAGCCTGAAGATTTGAAGGTTATGAATGTAAAGGCTGATTTTTACATCGAAATTAAAGCCTAAAGTTTCCTGAACAAAGGGATATAACTTCGTCTACGATAATACTTTTAAATCGTAATTGTTTTAGTTTTAGATTTTGTCAGTTCATAGTAATTGTACATATTCGTTGAATTATATATTGTTTTATAATTTCATAACCATTATAACAACTAACCATATTATTGTTAAACCTGGATTTGTATATGAACTTTTGTATAGTCTATTCGAAGTTTCAAACAATCATTTCCTCTATTTTAACTGTAAAGAATTTCTATTTTATAAATTTCGTAAAACTGTTTTGGTGGATAAAATTCTTCTTTAAGGGGGTCCTAAAGTTGTCCGCCGGTTAGGTAGGACATTTCAGTAATAAAGGTAAATTACAGATGACTGAATAACTTTTTTTTAAATTCGGGCTTTGTAAGGGCAATTCTAAGCACTATAAACAATTTCTTAGAAAATACCCAAGATATTAATTGAGAACTGACCGTTAATTTTCGGAAATAAGTAATTGTTATTTATTTCCGAAAATTCTCGGTCGTTTCTCAATTAATATTTTTGGTATTCTCTAAGAAACTGTCGATAGTAATTAAAATTGCCCTTACAGAGCCCGAGTTTTAAAAATGTTAACCAGTCACCTTTTATTTACGTTTTTTAGTGAAATTTCCTACCTTACCGGCGGACCACTTTAGAACCCCCTTAAATAGCTTTGTCAATAAGATTCATAATTATAATTTAACTTTTGCCAAAATAAGAATAATAAAAGAAAAAATAAAAGAAAGAAACAAGTGCAATTCCGTTATTGTAAAATTGTTGTTATTACATAATTTGTTTATTGTGTAATTACGTTGTATATTTTATCAGTTAATAAATAAATAAAAATCTAGTTTTTTTTAGATTTTCGTGCTTTTTTGCGCTTTTTTGTATTGGACTGTAAATTGATTCGTATATCATCTGAAAGTAGATATTTCAACGCACAAATTCTATTATATAAGACTCCATTATCTAAAGTTTTATAAGATTTTTCACTGGAAAATATATGTTTTTTATCGGGTTTTAATCAATAAAAAAGAAACAAATAAATATTATTATTAAACAAAATTACAGCTTATTCGGGATAAAAAAGGTAAGTCTCCTAAAAATTTCAAGAAAAAAAATAATTTTTGAGCGCGAAAAAAATTAAAAACAAAAAACGCGGTTTCTTCGATTTTTTTCTGAAACTTTGAAGTTATGTGAAAAATGATGCGTACAAAAATTGTAGATCTTTTTTATACCTACAACATTCCCATAAAACATTTTTCCATTAGAGGTCAATTGTCGCCGGTAATAACGAAAAATCGCTATAAAAATTGTAAATCACCTATATTTGGAGAAGACAATCAGCTGGGATTGCTCGATTTGCAAATTTTGAAGCTAAATAGTTGTACAAATAAAGCCGTTTTTCTCCACATTTTTGTCAGACTTATGATCCTTTGAGGATAGCTGTGTGTGGCTGACCAAAGTTTCAATAAATGTTCAGTCTGGTTGGAATAGTGATGAGTTCTCACTTGTAGTACATCGAATTTCTAGAAATCTGTGTGGTTACCATAAGCCACTTTCTTTTTATTGTTGATAATTTGGTCCGAGTAAATACATCATACTTGCTCTTAATCCATTCTATCGCAAGCAATTTTGGACTAGGCTATATTAGCTGAAAGTGAGGATCGCACAAAGCCACTTATCTCGTGTATTCTCTAAGCGAAAAAAGCTATCGAGGGGAAGAAGAAGCTCTTTGGTTTGGTTCAGCCGTCGCAGGCACCACTCAATTCCGTCGTTAGGAGCGAAGACTATCTGCGGCGCCTATACCTGGCCAGAGTTTTATGGTCTCGCGGAAGTGAAGGCTGCAGCTTCCGGCCGTAACGCGAACTTTTGATGTACATACTCGCCGCTCTTGGCCGGCAGCGGCCACAGCTGCTACGAGGAGTTACTTACCCACCGACGACGTTTCCATGAAGGCCTATCGTTTAAAACTTTTCCCGAAAAAAGTCTGCCAAACTTACAGGGAAAAAACAGATAAATTGCATAATGAAACTCGGTTGGCAGATGGCTCCTTTATTTCAAGAATTCCTTAACCCATTTCGAACCAAATTGTCCGTTTTGTCCGTCAACGTTTAAAGACGTATTAGTATATATTTTCATCCCCTAAAAAAATCGCCAAAGCCATAGTCCACTATTTTCGAGGTCGCTCTATCGGTTTATGCCATTTAGAAAACAGAAAAACAATATCCTACCCTTCATTTTCTCCAATTAAAACAATAAAGCGTAGGTTTATTGCTATTTTTTTTCAAAAAAGTGCAATTTTCAATGCGAAATACACCATAAAATTCAGTGAAATGACCAAAAACAGGGCGGTCGAGGTCCAATATAATGAGTAATAATATATATTTTATTAATAAAAGTAGGTAACAGTAACGTTTATAGTATTGGCTAAAGACGTTTATACAAAGCACTCACGAAATAGAACTCGAATGATAGAAATTCAGACATTTTTTATTTGAAAAATGACACATTTTCGGAAAAAATGTCGCTGAACAAAAAGTTCCTAGAATCGATCAGAGAATACACTGAATTTTTTTCAGAAATTTTTGAACACCCTTTTGAGTATTTCCCAATTTTTTGGATTTGAACAATTCAAAAAACGTTCAAAAATTTCAGCACATTCTTTGATCGATTCTAAGAACTTTTTCTTCAATAATAAGTTTTCAAAAATTCTACCGTTTTACGACAATTCATTCCATTTGACTCTTATGGGTTAAAGGTGGATTTTCAACCCTTAGATTTAATAAATAAAATAAGCACATGTCATAACTCTTTATATTGGACCCTGACCGCCCTGTTTTTGGTCATTTCATTGAATTTTATGCTGTATTTCGAAAAAAAGTAGCCTTAAAATTACCCTTTCTTTTTTTAATTGAAGAAAATGAAGAAGAATGTTTTTTAAATGGCATAAATCGATAGAGCGACCTCGAAAATAGTGGACTATGGTTTTGGCGACTATTTTAGGGGCTGAAAATATATAGTAATACGTCTTTGAACGTTGACGGACAAAAAGGACACTTTGGCACGAAATGGGTTAATCTCTATTATACGGATATTTCATTTCCATAGGATTATTTTGATAATGGTAAGTTAATAAAAATTTATTTTCGAAATTCTGAAGCATCTTTAAAACATTTTAGAAACATCTGTATCGTTCTCATTATACGCAGAGCGTTCTTCATATTTCGCGTCCACGACTCCGAATGAAAATAATTAAACTAGGACACAATTGTGGAAGCGAGTGGACTTTAATTTCATTAGTTTTAACCATCAGAAAGAAGTTTAATTCTCTCGAGAGGAAATTCCGAGCTCGAATTTTTCATATGGTAAGATTCATAAGGCTTTCATATTACACGGCGACAAGTTACGGCAGTTTTCTTATTCGGGTGCAACGCGGCGCCGTTTCTTTCTCTTGCTCTCTTTTACATTCTATGTACTCTTACCTTCTCTTTCTTTCGCACTATCCGACACGTTTGTCCTACTCTTTTTAATTTTATTTCTCTTTGTCGTTCTCTTTCACTTTCTCATTAATTATCTCACTTTTTGCCAGCAATCTTTCTCAATGTGTTACCTCCTTGCGTTCACTCCCTATCCAGCTTCTTTCTCTATTTCTTTTACGCACTCTCATTAATTTTCACTAGCGTCTTCGCACAGTCTTTCTCTTTCTGTTACTCGAGTCTGATATTAATTTCCTACTAGGTTCGCTCTATTATCCTTGCCGTGGGAATCGCGCGAATGCTAAATAATTCCTTACAAACCTTCGTTGCATGTAACATTTCTTAGTAATTCAGGACATTATGAGCGAATATAATAAACTTTTTTTAAAACAGATCTGACCTAAAATGTAAAATGTTCCGAGATAGTGACTGTCTATTACGGTTGTTTTACAATTTAAAAAATATCAAAACGGATCTTTGCTGTAGTGTGTACCTATCTAATGACAGATCAAAGTATTATCAGTGTATATTTTTGTAAAATAAATATTCCAGATGTATTTTTTTGTTGTCATGATTTGTGATGAATTTTCTTCGTATTATTATTAAATTGACTTCAAATATTTTTTGTTATTTTTCACATATATGCTAATGGAAAAACTGCAAAACCTAACAGACGTTTAATTCTTATCAAAAAGTTACAAAAAACACCGGTTACCATTATTACTATTTTTAGGTGCACCTCATAAACCTGACAATTCACAAAACCGACTCAAAACCAGACATTTCAAAATATACATATTCTGAAAATGTAATTAATGATTGAATTCTAAATGGTCTTAATAAATAATCCGGAGGTCAAACTGATTTGACCTTCAGGTGAACTACAAAATTAATCCCTTGGTCAAACATTTTTGACTTTGAAATGACCTTCCAGTGAGACCTCAAGGGCGGCGACCCGAGATCACTTATTTACGTAGTGAACGCACTAATCGGAGGTGTCTGTATTTTGATATGTCTGGTTTTTAATGTCTGTTTTTTAATATCTAGTTTCTGAATGTCGGGATTTTGAAGAGTCTCTTTTGTGATTTATCAGATTTTTGAGGAGCGCCCCTATTTTTGGCGCGATAACATAGAAATTTCACTGACGCTCAAAGCCAAAAAGAAGACTACAAAATGTTACCGAGGATCGAGGTGTCTGCAACTTTAACCTCCAAAATAAAACAGGTATACTCTGCTATATTTAAGATCATTTAATATTATGAGATAATACTATTTATGAAACTACAATCGCTTAGAATCAACTTTGAAGTGTAGAAACCTGTAAAAAACCGAAATTCATATTCCAAAAAAAGGATAACGAAATATTATCGCGTATACATGTGAACTTCTTACTCGTGACGACCTGAGACAAGGGCTTGCTTCGAAATCGAACACGACGATCACCGATCTTACCGCAGATTTTCGATCTTATTTTATTTTATTAATTTTCTCAATTAAATTATTTTTTAACTTTGTCCGGGGTTATGAATAAAGTCACGAATTCACTCTATGACGAATTTATTACACATATATTGCCTTGTACATCTAAACAAACGCGTGTTTTCGAGCCAACTGACTCATACAAAATTATTCGCCCATGAATTTGCAATCGATGCGATGGAAGGGGAAATGCGGGAAACTTTATTGAACAAAACCATTTATCTGTAATAGTTTCTAGAACTCTTTTAGTTTACCTACTATACAACATTTTTCTACTTCGATCTATTTTTAGTCGTTCGGAATCAAAGATATCATATATTTCAACAACCTTTAAACATTTATCATATTATGAAATATCTTTAGACTTAACCACTTAACTGATGATGACGTTTATAGACGTCATATCAATATCTTTGAAACGACTCAGCCAATTTCGTCTTGAAATTTATAACTGAAGGGTTTTTGGGTTCGCTGAATTTCAAATTTGAGGTAAAAATTTCAAAATTCAAAATGGCTGATCCAACACAACGGTGAAAACCATAAAATTTCTTTTAATTTCTTAATGTTCAGTATTATAACAGAATAGAGGGTATATTTTTCTTTGAATTTTGAAATTCTGACATCGGATTCGTAATCAGCGACCCTCAAAACCCTCTAATTAACATTATCATCGAAATTGGACGAAAACTGGCTCGTACCAGTTTTGGCACTTTTTATTTGAAAACGCCTACAAGTGAAGGGGTTAAGTAAATCAAATTCATGAATTTCAAAAACGTCACATTCCAGCGTTATATCAAAATATAGTGTTAAAATTTATACCAAGAAGACCATTAAGTATGAAAGTTCACCAGTTGATTTGGTGTCGTAACCACCCTATGACATTCAAGATTGCTGCTATAATTTGGCTGACGATCAAAATTTAAAACTTTATATGAAACTTGAGTTCTGCGTTGTGCTCAGCCATAAAGTATCAACTTTACTCGATTTTGTTTATGTTTATTTTTGTTCACGCGTTTTTGAGTGGTCACGATAGAAATCTAAAGGGTGCTAGTCGAAAAACCGAAAAATCAAAAATCCGACAGGGCAATAAAGCTGACAGTCAAAAAGCCGAAACATAAAAAATAGACACATCGAAAATCGATGTCATTTTTTGAAGTGATTTGTCGGTTCTTTTGACCAGCATCCAATTTAAAAGGTGATTGAAGTGCATTCAGCAATCGGGTTCACACTTAATTGGTGTAATTTGCTGCAGTGGAGGATTGCCCCGCTCGCGGTGGGCGCGCACCTCGCCCGTGTAGCGTACGTTATTTTTTCCTCACGGTATATATTATTTATTTTCACTGGCAGTTCCTTTTGTCCCTAGGGTTAAATAATGAAACGGTAGTGTACATGCGCGCCGCTGTCCGAACGAAATGGGGTATTTTCGTCACGCGCAACTAGTGCGTAATGTTGTCTTTACGACACTGCCTCCGAGGTTTTCTAGCCTTGAAGAGGACTCATATTCTATTTCTAACGTTGCTAGATTTTCATTTATTATTTATATTACAAAAAAATGCCTCTAAATTATTAACCTTTGTTTGTTTTTTTTCCTTTTCCTGTAATTTTTAAATCTTTAGTAAACTCAACCATTTTTAATTTCTATTATATATATGTCTGAAAAAAACCATTACTATTTAAGAATATATTAATTTATAAAACGGTCGAAAGATGAAAACCTATCAAGTGATATTTACTACATACAGTGCAGCAATATTTATGTAGCACAGTTGTACAGCTGACATTGCGTACTAAAAATGAGGGAGTAAAGTAACACTTTTCGCACACGATTTCGCACAAAAAACAGAAGTAAAATTTGATTTTTCATTTCACGTGTTCTCTAAAGCATTGAAACAATAGTATATTACCTAACAAGGGTGTAAAGTGTACTTTTACGCACCGGGCGGGAATTATACATACGAGGTGCCGAGTAATGTGTAAAATAAATGCCGAATAATGTACTTTACACCCATGTTAGGTATCCTAGTTTTTGTAATTGGGTACGTAAAGAGACTGCGTAAAGTTTTGATGCCTTGTTGAGTGCGTAAAGTATAACTTTACGCAAGACCGTTCACTTTACGAATTTTGTCGTCGGGAGTGCGTAAAAGTGAACTTTACACACGAAAAACAGGCATCAAAAGTACTTTACGCACCAACTTTACGCACACAATTACAAAATAAATTTTATGATGTGCAATATGGACATCTTATTTGCAATTATGTAAATTCCCATGTCCTTCAGTTCCAATTTCTGCGATGAGGTCTGAATGATGATGAAATATATAATTATACCTGTACCGAATTCTAGATATTATGTAATAATTTAATCAAGTGTTACTTTTAACATAATTTACAAAATGACTAATAATGTACGAAACTAATGAAAGTAGACAGAGTGAATCCAACCCGTTCTATTCCTTTATCTTCATCCTTCCCCTCATTCATCCACTCTTCGTACACAATTTCTCTACATCTGCTATTCTCTGCCACTCCGTGTCCCATTCCGATTCTGCCACTTTGTGGCATATCTCTTTTTATTCTCTTTCTACGTCACATCTCATCCAGTGTCGTATCACCGCACACTCTCCAAAACTCCCGCCTTCTGTTACCCATTCGAGTCCTTTCTTTCGCTCCTTTTACATGCTTCCTTGCTCACTTCTTTCATTTTCTTCTTCCTGTTCTATCTTCGCACCCACCTCCCTCTGGTCCAGGGTAGAAGCCGCACATAACCTCACTCCCCCAGTAGCATCGCGAGAGATCCACATTTTGTTGCCAACTCGAAATGGCTCAGACTTTCCTGTCTTCGTTCTGTATTTACCTCGGTCGTTGCAGCTGCGACGGAAAGTTATTTCGCTCGGACGGCTCTCTTGCACACTCGGCTCGTATGCGCGTGCACGCGTATTTCACGTTTCCTGCACACCCGCGCACGTGTAATCCTTGTATCATACGTGCGCACGTAACAGTCGTCCACAATGCGTCTGTCGCGTCCGCCTCGTCTTCGTGACACGCGACACCGACATCTTAAAGGCCTCTTGGTCTCCTTCTCTCTTATCCTCTCTTTTTCATTTCTCTCTTTTTATCATTCTATTGCTTACTGTATATGTCCGTGTCTCTTCCGGTCTCTCTCTCTTTTTCCCTTTCTCTTTGCGTCTCTCTCACTTGTTCGTTCTAACCAAAGTCGTATTTTTGAACGTCTCCTTCGCACACGTTGCGGTCGTTTGTCTATCCCTTTCGCCATTTCGCTCTTTTGTTTTTCTGGAATGCGCGGGTGGTCCCGCCTAACCAACCAGCGATCGTTTACGATTTGCCATCTACGAATGTCAAAATTATTACCGTGATTTACGATGACTGCCAGACATATTGTACGACTAAAACTTGTATGATGCGACGGAGGTTTGAGAACAGACGTCACAGCCGGTTAAGTCCTAATTAGCGTTTAGAACGGAAAATATACAAAATTGCAAACATTTAATATGCTCAGTTTGTTTTTTATAAATATTTAATTTGCAGGAGAGTATTGTAAGTTGTCTCCCACGGTGAATTTGAACATTCTCCTGACATTGTTAATACCGCCTCTGCAAATTATAGAGACTTCAAAGGAATATATTAATTATATTTATCTTTTTCGAAGCAAACAAATTAAATAAAATATTAACTAAGGTTTCGATTATTTGGCGATCAGAACTAATATATTTCTAATTCACATCGCAAAAAGAAAAAGATTCTGAGCTAGAGGGTACTCATTATCTACCATATGTGATCAATGAATACTAATCCGGTGTCAATTTAAATACATCTCGTCAAGTTTCTTACATAAACTGGGTGGTATTAACATATACCCTCATAGCACGTGAAGATCCCAGGAAGATTACATGAACCTTACTTAGTAAGTTTGTAACATTACATGAACTTTACAGAACCTTTCTGTAACTGTACGGCAATATTATATGAAGGTGTAAATCTTCGCGTACATTAATGTTAACGAGTAATCTTCATTAATATTGTAATAACATTAAATGTTAATCGCTAACATTACCGTGTAACCTGGCTGGAATTTGCGGAACCTTCTGTAATCTTACGATCCTCATACCTTATGATAACAATATCCATGCACATTAATGGTTATAATGATCTTCATTAACATTAAAATAACGTTAAATTTTAATCACAAGCATTAGCAAGAAATTTTACCTGCACCTTCCAGTAGAAAATTATTCATATGGACAATAAATCCCTTATGTAAAATCTTGATACTATGCGATACTATTTCATGCCATCATATGAGTAATGTAAATGTAATTTTGATAGAACGTTACCTAAACCTTTGAAGACGTTAAGCAGCATCAACATTACTACAACATTATAACAACATTAATGTTAACATTAAAATTTGCGAAGATTTTCACATTCCTGTAATATTATCAGAAAGTTACACTAACATTCTCTAACCCTCGTGTAATGCTCGTAGTTTTTAAGGTTACTGTAATCTTCCTGGGACCTTCTCGTGCTATGAGAGTATGATGGTCTGACCTTTTTTCTGACATGATTTTATAATAACTTGTGTATACTATATACTATTATACTATTCCTTTCCGTGCACTAAACACCAATACGTTATCAGTTTCGTTGCCTGAGACTTATCCCTACAAATTCTATATCAATCACGAGAAATATCAAAAAATAACTCAAAGAAATGTAATTACTCAACTATCTATACAAAAACGGTTAATACTCTTAAAATGATGAACAGTATTTTAGACTCCGCAACATATGTGAGACTCCACAACATTTGTGATAAAACGAAAATGTTATGAACAGTCTCCTAAAATTAGTAATCTTTATAAAAAATAGAACGGAGGTCGTACTGGATATGATTCCATATTTTTATTAATATTTTGCCGTATGTTGAGAATCTACATTGTTTAAATTGTGAATTTATTAAATATGGATTATTATTTGATATTACAATTGACACCAGCTCAAAATATCTAGACCCAGACGTGGTCCAAAATATCTCTGAAAAATGTGAAAAAATATCAGATTCCAAAATATTTGGAAAAAATATCCAGAAATGAACTATCCGAGTGATATGTATCTGGAAGAGAATGTCCAGGAACAAAATATTTCAAATAATCTCCATGATCAACGAAGAAATTATCATTTTTTAACTAATAGTTTTTTAAAAGATATTTTGTCCTCGTATACTTGTGGCTGAATACTTGTGTTTCGGATATTTTGGTTTGGATTTATTGTTTTTGTTTTTCTTTTAATGCTCCATATGTTTTGGTCATTGTTAATTGTTGTAGCACCCATCATGAGGGTTCAAAAGACAAAAAAACATTTGTATAATCTTTTTTATTTTACATTTTCTGTATTTGTCAAGTTTTGTATGGTTCAGAAAAATAGAAACCTACAAGACGAATATTAGAACAACAATTGAAATAATTTGTCTTTCAAATTTTCGAGTAAATCTTATATTCTTAAAAATTCTTTGTAATATTTTGAATTATTACGTCTAAGAAACTAGATTTTCTGGTATGTTTACATTAAGTAATATGTTAATATTAGGAACGAAGAAAGTGATATAAGATTTGATTTAATTGGAGGATAGTGAACTGTCAATAGTGTGCGAATATTTTTCGAAAAAGGAAATACAAAGAGTATTCAAATTTTCCACCGAAAATACAAAATTCTTAATATATTTGAAGAATTTTTCATGCAATTTATCAATTTTATCCTATACTTGAGACCTAATGATATCCTATACTTGAGACCTAATGACATTTTTAGTGTATTCTTGAATATGAGTACATAAAATTGTCATATATATTTATAATGAACCTTATAATATTTTATAACATTTATACGTATATATTTTATCTATATACTATAAACAGTACATGTAAAGCAAATAAATGAATAATTGACAACCGAAGAGTTTCCGTAGAAGCCTCTACGAAAATATTTTACGTCGGATTGAGAATAAAAATCCCCTGTAAACGTTTCACCAATTCTCTTCCCATATTTTCTTTCCGAGACATCCTTTCCCTTCGTGTTTTCGTGAAAATCCGATTGTTTATCGGCAATCGGCGTCTTGCGCTTCCTTCGAGTTGAAAAAATATTTCCAGTTACGTCGTGGACGGAACATTTTGTATTTACGTATGAACGTAACATTGTGATTTTGTTATACAAAACAAAACACTTGTGTATAAATAAATAGAAGACCAATGGTTAAATAATTAATAATTTTAAAATAATCATTACAAAAACTCTTTTCTGCTAAATGTTTTATTTCACGACATTGAATTCTTCAAAAATTCGATTGTATGACTTAAATTATACGTTTTTTCCGCAATGAGTCCTAATGTTTGTTCTCCTTTGTAGATTGTAAATAAAACATCTTTGTCTTACTACTTTTAATTACTTTTTTCTGTTGTAGCTTTTAAACATTTTAAATTTCAATGGTTTAATAGCGAATAATTCACCATTCGTGTAACCGATAAGTCAGGTCAGAATATTTATGATATTCGTAATTATCTAACATATATGTTCAACTTTGAAATACATGTATGGAACAAACGATTCATACATAAGGTACAATTTACATAAGGTGGCCATTATAATTCTGCCATGTTAGATTTGTCAACTTAAATTTATTATAATTTTCATCATTATAAAACTAAAAAAAAACGTTCTATGATCTCTATTTCGAGAAATTAATAATTTCGAAAAAAAGGGCTTCATTCCGCGGCCATTTTGAATCGGCCATTGCTTCTAAAATATATTCTATTAGTATATTGTCTATGTTCAAAAATCGGAATCACTTTTTATATATGCATTTCATTGATTATAATACGTGTCGGTGGAGAAAACCGGGACATTTTTTTTATTGTGCAACATTTTTTGCAGAAATAGTCGCTTTTTTGTCATTTTCTCGACGGGAATCGATAGAGCACACTTCAAAATATTCGAAAATGTATTTTCCAAAATTAAAAAAATTCTTTCCACTGCAGAAGCTGAGCTGATGTTGACGTACCTGCTTATCTCATTTTTGGCAAAAAGGGTTTAATCCAAAAGCGGCTTCAAAATGTGTAAACCTAGGACACCATTTTTTACAGGATTAACTCATTTTTGTTGCAATGTTTTATATTTGAGTGCAAATTAAATTTTTAATAAATTTGATCATATAACTAAAGATAATTTTCTTATTACACTAGGTCTACAAAAAAGGTGGTCTTGGATATTGTTGGGAAGCTGTGGATCATTTCGGACGTAATTGTGTGCGTATAGAATCCGAACCTGAAGTTAGAATTGGTCCATCGTGTAAGGATTTCGAGGTTATGTGTTTTGGAAAAACGCGTTATTTGGCTTTGTTTGAGGTTACTTACAGGCTGCAACAATTTTGTTTAGTCTTCTGTATTATTTGCATCTTTTAGTACTACCTGTACCCTTCAACATGAGGTTTTATTAGATCACCTACGATTGTTTCTTACAAAGTTAAGGCCATTTTAAAATTCCGAGATAAATCCCATTAATGCCATGAACATATGCTTTAAATACTTTGAGTCAAATATTTTTTACTTGTATCTTCATTTGAAAATTAGTACTGTGATATTTGCCGATGCTAAATACGAATTTGAAGTCAAGATATTAAAATTTTGTAATTCACGAAGGCAGATTCAAAATGCTTAAATAAACAATAAAGAATAACAAAGTTTAAAGATAAATAGTCACAATATCGAGACAGATATTTTTGATTACAAATATCCATATTTTATGTAGTTGTTTGTATTTATATAGGTTTCATGGCTTTGAATTTAACCTTGAGCTTGTTCATGGTTTTGTTTACATGTAATCGTAATTTCAAAATGGCGTATCTTGGCAAAGAAAAGTCGTAATGGAATTTTGCGCCTCTCACATTAAAGAGAAAAAGTAGTACTATATTATCCGATGAGAGGAAAAACTCCTAAAAATGTTGTGGCTTCAGTACGTGAATTATAAAAAAACGCGTGTTTTAAGTACATAACCTCAAATATCTCAAAATCCTGACGTGACAGGCCACTTCTGACTTCGGATTCGGATTCTACGCACAAAATTACATCGGAAATGACCCACAGCTTCCCAACATCAAAACCATGTTGACCTGTGTTATCAAATGATTTTTTTTTTTTAAATTTGAAGATATTACTTGACTGTCTACTAGAAGTCCTCGACAATTTGTTCACACTTGCTATTTTCTTGCATAATTGCATTTGCAGTTTAACATAATCGTGTGAAAAATCGCTTTCGCTTATCTCCTCATTCTTCATTTCGAAAAGCAGTAGTGACATCGCGAAGAAGGGGAAGAGAAAACAAGAAGAAAAGGGTAGACGAGGGTCGAGATGAGGCTCGTACAGCTGTAGATTTCTCAGGAAGAGAGGCCCTACGATAGTAGCGATTCCCTCTCGTTCCGCAGAAAGAGCAACACGGGGGAACGGAAAATTGAAACGGTGAAAGCGGATCACAGAATAGATGGCTTAACAGGGACGCGAGCAACGACGAGGACCCCTAATCCGCCACTTTTCTCTTCGCCGAAAGTCACTTCAACAAATGTTTTCTATTTTGCATTCACCGGCATCTTTGCATGTTTTACTCTCTGATACGATCGGCTTTTATGCGAATTTAGGTTAGGGTTGCTACGAAGCGCACGTAGGAATTCATTATTCGGATTGTTTCGCCTGTGTTGGGTACATTTGTTGAATCCGTAAAACAATATCTCGCTGCCTCGCATGGCGTTAAGTTGTGGCAAATATAACGATTTCCTGCTCCCACTCGACGAGGAAAATGTAATTGGTCGCCTGTCAAACTAGAGGAATGCAAGAAAAATTGTCATCCATTTTAGCCAGGAATTACTACAGGAAAAAAGGTAGAATGCACCGAAAGTTCTTCTCTTTTACAGTCCCTGGCACCATAATATTCCGCAACGTAATCCGCGGATTCGCCGTATTTCCGAGCTTTTCCAGAGGATCTCTCAGGGACACTCGAGTGCGAAGCGTCGTCGAGGAAAGAACCACCTGACGCTCGACGGAAGTTGTTCCTCTCCCTCTCTCTCTCTCGCTTTCTCGATTTTCCCATGGCGCTCAACGCTTTTCATTTTTCGTATTCGCTGCCATCCGTCTTTACCTATTTTATCTCGTTTATTATTTCTCCTTCTCAATATTTTACGGTGTCATCCATGTTTCTGACCTTTCTACACGTATAATTACACAGGTCAACAAAATTTGACTTTCCGAAATCATCAGAAATGAGATTATAAGTTTCTTGCGTATTTTTGTCTGCTGAATCCAAATACGTTGACAGAATTTTTCCATCACCCTCCATTTTCGAGATATCCGCCATTTTGTATTTTTTCCAAATCGGTTTCAGAATTTTTTTCACTCCAACGGAACGTGATTATTAATCGCACGACCTCTCATTTTATGCATTATGGCTTCCAAAATGCGTGTGAATTTTTCCAGATTAAAAAAATAATTGATGCTTAGTGTTATACGGGAAAAACTTCAAAAATTTCACTAAAAATGACTAAAATTTATTCATTTTTAGAAAAAAATGCATCTAATTTAAAAAAATGATTTATTGAATATTGTAACTGCGTAGTCCTATAGTAGGCTAATCACATGTTAATTTCCGGGGTCGTGCGTCTATTTAACTTTAATGTATGTGAAGATATATATTTTTAACCGACAATTTCGAAAAATGGTTAATTCAGTGTATGAGTGCAAGATGCACTGGCACGTGATGACAAAATGATTTACATCAATTTCACATTTTGCATCAGTTTTCAGGGTGTTTAATATACATATTGCATTCCGATATCGAAAATGGTGGATGAAATTGCTAAAATTTGTTTACAAAAAACGATATATTCATTATTCTATGTCTAATTCGAAGTAGTATAAAGTATTACAAAGTATATGTATTTTGTCTTTCCCTGTTCTCTCTCTCTCTCTCTCTCTCTCTCTCTCTCTCTCTCTCTCTTTCACAATTTGTGGAAAGTCATACTGTTTTGTTGATACGGCTGTAAAGCCGATACAACGTGCGGTCGGATAGCACGACCTATAGATGGCGCAAATAAACAAATTTTGCAATTTCGTCCACCATTTTTGGTCTGCCATTTTTGTTAATGGGAATGAAATATGTATGTAAAACCCGCTAAAAAATGTTGCAAAATTAATGTTAATCATTTTGGTATTACGTGCCAGTACATTCTGCACTAAATTTACCATTTTTCGACATTATCAGTTAAAAATATATATCTTCACATACAATAAAGTTAAATAGACGCACGCCTCCGAAAATTAACGCGTGATTAACCTACTATAGGATCATGCAGATGCGATATTCAAACAAATTTTTTTCCTGAATTAGATGCATTTTTTCGTCGCAATATTGCTGAATTTTCGTCATTTTTAGCGAAATTTTTGAAGTTTTTCTGTTAAAACTCTTAGCATCGTTTTTTTTTATCTGGAAAAATTCACACGTATTTTGGAAGCAGTTATGCATAAAATGAGAGGTCGTACGATTAATTATCATGTTCCGTTGGAGTGCAAAAATTTCTGAAAGAAATGTATTTGGAAAAAGTACAAAATGGCGGATAACTCGAAAATGGAGGGTGATGGAAAAAATCTGTCAACGGATTTTGATTCAGCACACAAAAATACGTCAGAAAAGTATAACCACATCTCTGATGATTTTTCAATTTTGACCAGTGATAATTAAATACCTTGTATATTACTGCTAACAGTTTGGTACGCATACAATACCTCGATCAAGATATCAGTTCTGCAACGTCTTAATATATTTCTTCCATTGAACTGAAAAGCATCAATGCTAAAACATCATAACAAATTCTCCTTTTATTTTGTTTTCAGGAGCGACACTCACAATCTCGTTTAAGTAAATTGAATAAATTATCTGCCCGTTCATGTTATCAGTACGACTCCCGCAAACTCTTCGCCGCCGCTCCGGTAAGCGTTCCTCATTAAAAGAAACTTCAGCAATTCCCGTTTGCGACATTTCGTAAAAGGGTTCGCAAAGCAGACGCCGTCGAGGGCCCTTTATATTTACTTCAGCTGGCGAGTACTTTGCTGTTTCGTGCTCCGACCAGAGAGCCTTGCATTCGAAGTCATGCGAAACAGACGGAAGTAAAGACGCATGTGTCCGAGTGAATTACAGGTGCCTCAAGACATAGATCCCCGTTAAAATATTCCACGTAATGCGCGATTTGTCAAAGAAAAAAGAGTCGCGGAAGGGTAAAACCTTTCCAGACGAAACGGGTAGAAAGGCAAAAATGGTTCCCACTTCATCCTCTTGGTTTTCTACATTCGTTAAGGTCTTTCCCAGAATCTCCCATCTTTTAACGGTCCTCCAAGAAGATTTTGTCGTAATTTGGGGTAAGAGTTTTTTTTAGAAGATGGAGACAAGTTGGAAAAATATTCTTGCGAGGTCAGGTCGCCACGTGGCCCCTTAATGACAACAGAGAGCAAATTGGTAAATCTGTCGACCGCGTAATTCGGGCCCCATCTAAAGCAGCAGCCGATCGATGGATTAGCTCGGTTTTCAAAAATCCGATAACGCTGGAACGTGGCTGACGGTGACTGCGCCTGGAGTCGAACCAAAGAGGAGGCCGCCCCCGACCCTTGTCGTGTTTGCTCTGGAGCCTTCGTTATCGCGTGCTAATTGAGCCCTTGACGCGTCGCGTATATTCATGCACATACATACGTATACGTTATGCTACTCACAACCTATTTACCGCACGGTCGAACCCTCGTACGGGGTGTGCCAAAGTCACCGAGAGCAACTGCAGCCACCGGCTGTCAACTAACCGTTGCTCATTTGTGCCCTGTACCTATCCTGGTCGGCTACTGTGGCTCCCAGGGGCGACGAATCCAGATTTAATTACGGGTTTCGTTCAGTATCGTGCACTTCTGAAGCTGAATTTATTTCGCCTCAAACGCAAAAACCGTAAAAAGGTCTGTGCATCTCTTGAATCAATTAGTATCCAATTCTAAGATTTTTAGAATAATTGTTAAGCTATGAAATGATGTTGGGTTTTTAAACACGTTTGCAGTAGACTGAAGTGATAAAGCTGTAGTTTATACTGGTTGGAGTTCGTATATATGAGAATGAGAGTGAACATAATGAGCAATTTAAAATAGTTAAAACTTGAATTTATCGACTTCCGGATCATGAGGTTGTTCACAATGCAGGAGGTGTAAAGAAAAAAAAACACCCTCATTTGAAGTTTCGACGGCCAACTGTTACCCACAGCATCCACAGAATACTCAGCTACCCACAACATCTTGACATGGTAACATATTACCTCAAATAATGTATCATTAATTTTACAATTTATTTTAACCAAGTTTCTGATGAAGACGGACATGGCCGTCGAAACGTCAAATGAGGGTGTTATGTGTTTTTTTTTTCTTAACACCTCTCCCATTGTGAACAACCTCTTGATCCGGAAGTCGATAAATTCAACATTTAATTATTAAATAACACCGGATGATAAACTTCTTATTTCGTAATTTAAAATAGTGTTAAAGGAATCAGCTATTTAAGTATAGTTATATATTTGTATCACTTACATACAATGTCGGACCAAAGACTTAACTTCTGTACAAGAGGGAAATGCTCACCTGTAACATAATTAATGAAAACAGGTATTAGAGTAATGAATAATAAAAAATTTCAAAGTGATTTCAAATTTCATTTAAGATAATTTTAGTTTATTCTAGAAAACAGTCTAAATTTTTGCTAAATCTTGCAGTAGTAAATAATACAATGAATCCAAAAGATATATTTCAAAGCACTTTTCTTTGTACATTGTACAGTATCATCAGTTTTCAGAGATTTTTACACTAGAAAAGCTGCAATCGGAAGTAGCTCCTGTAAAATCTACAAATTTCACAAGGAACTTTGATCTCCTGCCAGCGGAACTTGATAAAGTGACCAAAAAGTTTCGCGCAACATCCGGGATCCGGAGACAATTTTCTCTTCCGGATCGAGAAGGCGCTTTTATTCGTGTGGTATAGGTGCGAACCCTAGGAATCGCGGATGATGGATCGACCAAGTTTGGACGCGCTATCAGAAATATCAGGAGGCCGGGCGTTTTCGGTAGACTCTTTGATGTCTTTTCGGATGGATGCCCCATCTCTCCTCTCTGTAATGTGCGGGAAGCTACTTTCCATCTGGTTTCCGTCTCGCGATTCCATCGCAGGAGGTTATTCGCCCCACTGTTTACGCTTCGAAAAGTAACGTGGCTCCATTCGCGGCGGAATGGGGAGACGAGAAAAATGATAAGGACAGCGAATTCGACACTGACGTAAATTTAACTAATGCCTCTTTGAAGTTCGATACCTTTGAAATTTTAAGAAAGTTGGCGAACCTGACGCTGTGACTATTCGATGGTTGCAGATATACGTTTAGTATCATGATATCAGTGGGTCGAAAGGATGCTTTAATAGATGAAGAACGCTTTCAAACTTTATCAGAAAGAAATTCAGTGGATTAAAGTTTGGTAATTATTATAATGAATGTATTACTATTGAAAAAGACGATGATCTACTATCACGGAGGACTAATACCTGATATTGAAAAAACACTTGGTTCCGGTAATTATTAAATTGGCTATATGCGCAATGAACTCTGTGAGTCTCAAACAATAAATTCGAAAAGACAACAGACGCATAGTTATGTAAATCACTATTTACGTATAGCTATAAAATTTTGCATAACCTATTTGAGATCAAAAACATCCTGATTATATTATTACATCGATTATTACATCAAATTTACGGCTCCTCATCATTGCTATGAGATGCGGGAAGAGGGAAAGTTAGAGGAGCAAATAGTGCTAGGAGTAGGTGACTCCCAAAAGATACTGGAGTCACTGGGCAGATTAATTCTTTCTCCTCAATAAGATTATACAAAAAATCGGATAATGTCAGCCAAGTGGTACAAAACAAGAAAATAATTCCGTTAACTAGTTAACAACATATACGAATCTATTCCTGTTCTGGAGCTTGGATTAGATAGAACTAGGTAGAACTAAGTGTCTTCCTTAGCAGTCTGTATTGGTACTCCGTAAATGCTGATATTGGCTAATTGGTACCTTGTTAATACCCACTTCTTCATTCAATAATACCTATATGGACAATAAATTTCGTCGAAGATAATAAAGACCAAAACGATACTTGTAAAGACAAAAAGTACTACATCACTGCTTATAACATAAACTTCCCAAGTAAAAATTTTAGCGTTCCACTTAGGGTGATACACGGAGCCCTTGCTGTGATGCTAAAATTTTCACTAGGTTTGATGATAACTCAACAATGGGCATTTGATGTTTGGTCACTTTTCGCGAAAACTATTGTTAGTGTCGAACTGTGGAGTCCATTTCGAACTTTATGATAGGCATATAATGACCTGAAAACTCCAAAAATGAAATGTACCGCAGACCAGTAGAATAAATTGAAATACTTTTTAGTGGAACGAAAATGTATTTCAATTCAATAATAGGAGAAAAAGATGTATAGTATGAGGCGGATAAGAGAAATCTCCGAGATCAAACAGAAACGAACAAAAGAGACAAGAGGGGGTGAAAGGGCGGAGGGTCCGATGAGAAGGAAGACGCGACCCAAGCGGGCAAATTTGCAGCAAAGCGGAGTTTGATAGACGCAGGAATCTCGCATCGGAAAATGATGATGTAGGCGATGCGTGATGAAAAATGTCGGGCTCGGGCGAAGTCACCGGAATAAAATGCACGGATTGGTTTAGCCCTGGGGCATCCCAATACGGAACTGGCATAGACAGCCGGTGATGGATTACTGATGTCGGTCTTCACTAAACTCGACCCGTAACCCACCGCACCCCTTACTCTGATGGATACCCAAGCCGCACGGCCTCTTTTCTTGCCCATTAAGATTCGCAGTTCGATTCTGCAGATTTCATATTTCACTCTGTGATGTGATATTTTATCAGGTCTCGACGAGTTTTACGCGGTCGTTTCAGGGAAATGACTCAACGATGGGGAGATATTATGCAGAACGTAAAAAAGGATCTTTTACTTTATTTTTATCTATTACTTTCGTATGAATGTGAAAATGAGCAATTTAGAATAGTTATTGGATTATTAGTGTCGATCTTGCTGATATAATAAAATAAATGAAGTACTTTATGTCACGAAATAAAACGAACGTTTATGATCCATACTGTGACGATAGCGTAATCGATCGTGAATTGATAGAATATGTTTAGCAGTTTGAAATTAATTTACGTGCTAAAATAATATGTTCTTTTTATGCATATTTAGAATATTTAAAAACGAACTAAGAATATCCATCAAAAAGAATATGCAAAGCAAAATTTAACTCAGCGTGGAAATAAATAAACGTTACGGGAATTGAAAAAGATAAAGTGCGGAAACATCAAGGATCCATTCATTATCGAGGATCCAAAATAGTACATCAAATTTGATAACAGTTATTTTGTCCCTAGTAGAAATCGTAATCAGCCACACTAGCACTAGACGTAAGCTAACAGTGAATAGTCACATTTAGACACGCAAGCGCATTGCATCAAACCTGAACAAAACGTGACGATTTAGTGTTATCTCCTGTTTAGTGCTAGCGTGGCTGATTTTTATTTCTACCATGGGTTGTTCCCCAAATTTGATAAAAGTTTGTTTTGTTCCTTGTGGAAAAGTATCTTTGAACCAGGTTTTCTTAAGGTCTGATGTTATTTTACCTGAGTATGCTATAGTGATGACGTTGTCAGCGTTAACTATTTTGTTTCGTATCCTAGAGCAACATTCTCCTCTTTTTAGAGTATTACAATCAAAGGGGACGCAGTAAATACCATTAGCTGAAGGTACCAGTTTAACCGTTAGAGGATGGGAAAACCACTATAATGGCTCAAAAAAATTTCTCATGGTAGTTTTTAAAATAGGTTCATTCTTGGGTTTTTCGGCATGCTGATGACAAGTTTTATGTGATTAGTCGAAAATTACCAAAAAAAAAACACACAAACTACTCCTAAAATAAGGGGAAACTACGTGATTTCACCTAAATTTGAGTAACCGATAAAGTTATGTCTTTTGCTGGTGAGCCAAGCAGAAGGCGAGCGAGTGATTAGGTTTGGAACATCGTCGACCCTATGTAATTCCCCGGTGACGCTCCGTTTGTGGATCATGGAAAAGCGCCACCTATCGGTGAGCGGAGAAACTAATGTCATGGGTCTAACTACTAGAAACTATGAAATCACATCTATCTAAACGCGTCTATCAAAATTGATAGGCGTTTTTACCTCACGAAGGTAATACCGACTTGTATCCGCCATTTTGGATGCGCCATTTTGAATTCCAACAATCTTATCATTGGTTTATTAATAATAATATCAAGGTTAGCTCGTAGAATTTTTTTTTTAATTTATTACATCAAGTTTAAGTCAAATGAAACAATTCTTTGAAAGTGTCAAAATTAGGCTTACCCCTGGAGACGGGAAAGCCACTATAGTGGCTCGACCATGGATATACACTTCACATATGAGTATTTCCCAATATTAGAGTCACATATTATGTGTTTTTTATAGAAAATTTTGAGAAATTGAAAATTCCAAATTCCCCGTCCTCTAAAGGTTAATGGTGTAATTGGGAGTACAACATGCACGGATGGTATAACTTTTTGTTCATCTATGAATGGTAGTGTACGTCCGATGTGCACGTCTAAATCCGTGAGTAGACCTCCTTTTTGCGCCCTTCAACAAAATCTTCGGGCGGAAATTATCGAGTCCCTCGTCCATCGAATTAGAAAATATCGTATGGTATACGATACTATCGTACACCATCCTCCCATTGCATCGATACGACAAACTGCACACTCGTCGAAGATCTATGTTGCAAAATCTACTATTATATATTACTAAATCGGGAATCTCGCGGAACTACGTAGAAGTTCAAAATCATACTCGGACATTTTGAATTCAGGCATGCTAACACGCGTTGCGCTGATATGATTTAGGAAACCAAGGATGTTTTGTATATTTTGGCAAAATCTACATCGCGGCTCAACGACAAACGCAAATACCCAGTAGCTGTGTAATACTCATCCGCAGTATCGTCACAAGCAGAACGTTCAAGTTTCCTCCTTCTGCTCTCCTCATCGCAAGCTTTCAGAAAGAGAGATAGATATAGTAAAGATAGATGGATTACGAGAGATTGAGAGAGAGAGAAAGTGATAGTTTCGTAGTCACGGTCTGGAGGTGCTTCATTGGCGAAGCCATTATCTTCCGTTGGCGTCGCTACCTCCTTCGCGACTTCTAGGACGGAAATCGTTAATTAACGCCACAATCGAGCCTCGAAGACGCGGCATTAAGACAAGGGGAACAAAGCAGGCGCCGACCCCGTGGAAAAATCGAGCTCGTGTTTCAATTGTAAACTTTGGAATCGGGCGTTCCTTGTTTCCTCTGTAGGTGATTACTTCTTCGGACCCTTTGACGCGCTTCACAATGTTTCTGTGTGTTCATTACTGTCGCGGGACCGCCTGCTATCCTTTCAAGGGATTAGGAAAAGTGATCGTTAACTAATCTCCAGGATGAACATTTCAAATTCGGATGACATCTAGAAGTTCATAACCATAATATCGATTGGTGATGTGCGATAGATTCTTTCGAATACTTTCGAAGGTACGAAATTACATTCCATCAAAGTCTTTCAAATGTCATATTACATCCACGTGACCCTTTATCGTTTTGTCGCGAAAACCTTTTCCAGGATTCAGGAACTTTAGTCTTCCTCAGTTTGTCGGTTTTTGTTAACATTTTCAGTTATTGCATGTCTCGGCATCTGGACATGTTAATTCAACAGAAACATTTCTTGTAAAATGTAATCCGAGAACTGACCAGAAATGTTTCAGGAAGTCTTTCTCCCTAACATTTCAGACACAAAAGTCCGGTACCAAAATTTGATCCAAAAGAGTTTGAGTGACAAGCCTTTGAATTTTGGAAAGCGAAATTCCTTTTTCTGCAATAAATTGACTGATTTTTAAGTTAATTCAAAGGAAGAAGAGTTCTTTTAAGCCTTGCCATTCATCTATGCGAGTGCTGGACCTGCGACGAATATTTCTGAAGTCATGGCCACATTGGCAAAACGGACAATTTTCTAAGGTTTCCGCAGCTAAATAATTTCGGTACCCAGCTAAAGAATTATTACACTAAAAGAAGTTGTAGAGCTTGAAAAGAAGAAGAATTTTCCATCTTATACTTTTGGTTTTTATAAAAGTTAAGTCCGCGGGAACACTCTTAATGGTGTAAAATTGGCGACAAACGCGCACCGTTACACGGTCGTCATACGGAGCTGATTATCGGCAAAATTATTCGGCGGCTGAATTCTTGACCGATTTTAATGATTTTTTATTTTGAATGAATTGTGTGTTACCTCCTAAAACATATATAAAGCATCGAGTTTGTCCGACTTTTGCTTCTATTCATTAATTATCGACGCATATTTAGGTTAAACACGCGCCCAAAAAAAAAGTTCTTGTTAAATATGTTAAGTTTATTTGATCAATAAATCAACACGGTTTTAATGAACAAAGATCAAAATAAAAAATGTTGTGGGTATACTATATAGTACTGTTCCCGAGTATTTAAAAAAATTATTAAAATCGGTTAAGAATTCAGCCGTCGAATAATTTTGCCGATAATCAGCTCCGTATGACGACCATGCGTCAGTACCAAACGCGTTTTTCACCAATTCTAAGACATTACTTAAGAGTCTTCCAGGTCAATATAATTGCTCCTAACCTGCTATGTCCTCGATAACTATTGTTAAACATGACCATGTAATTTTGATTCAACGTGTGGGTGGAACGAACCGATTAGTTTCAGATCGATCTGAATTATTGTAAGACTGCATGTGATACTTTAAAACTTTCAGTTACATGAGTGAGACTTTCCTTGCATTATTTTTTTATAATGTTGATTGATTTCATTTTTGGTAGTTGATCTTCCCATTGCATTAATTCTTATAGAAAAATATAAATATAAAACTCCAAGAAATACGAATGTTGGATAGAGAATTATATAAAAGTAAGGTTTATTTTGAATTATAGATTCAAACTTAATTCCTGATAACAATAATTTAGTTATTATAATCTTCCAGTAAATATTAACATATAATCGTACCAAAGGTATGCGATTTAACCCGAAAGAAATTACGAACGTATTTAAATTGTACAAATAAAAATTCCTAAAGAGGTAATTGCCAAAATTGGAAAAATAAAAAAGATCTCCTGGATGCCCAAATTCAAACAACGAAAATTGGACCGTAAATACTAAGTCCATTAAAGGAATGAGAGGAAATAATCAATAGTTCAGTTCGACCGCAGATAGCGATTATCGGATCTTTTAACTTTGACTCTTTACGTATTACAAGTTGGAATTATCGCAAGTACTCCAGAGCGATGGCTGGATCGCGTGTAGACGGTGCGTTTCGACGTTTGCTCTGGCTTAAAGAATTGGTCGGCTTTTCGGGTAAAATAACCATTTGACCCTGATGGACGATGATTGTTTCGCAAACAGGGGTGAATGAAGGCCCCCATACTGCGATAATCGTCGAAATCTCTTCGCTATAATTTCCTTCGAGTAATTTAATGTTACAGCGTAATAACTACCATAACGTGATCCTACTTTACTTTACACTTCTGTAAACGGATACCGTGACATTTCGTGTTTTATGATGTAAATACTTATATTTGATTATTTTCCGAAGGTAATAATTTTCTCTTTTGATTTTACATGCAAACGTGCGAAGTTGCAATATTGTTTTTAGAAATCTTTTTACATAAACATTTAATACTATCCTAATCCCATGATTATATTACTTTTATTTATTACTTGTCATTAACTCAAAAGTTTAGAAACTTAAATAATAATTACAACTTTTTGTACCACTTTTCGAACGATTTCAACTCGGGTAAAAATAATGTGTTCTTTGTAGAAAAATTGATCACCTTTTTAAGAAATAAAAAAGTGCTAAGACGTCAACAAAAGTGTATTATTGTATCTGAATGCGTAGTGTCTTTTTAACACTATTTACGGAAGCGTACATCCAGTTCCAGAGTCTAATCCAGTTTCAGATCCGTGAAATATGTTTTAAAATTTTTAATCGTGTATATGACATTGGAAAACTGTTATTTCAATATTCCCAAAGAAACTCGCATTTGGATATATTTTTAAGATTTTTTCATGGCAACAGTTTCCTTCAGCGCTATTTAATTGTAATTATCAGAAACAAACCCATAATAATAGAGCATATATTAAACTTCTCTGGGTATATTACACTGACATCGTTTATAATCGTATCTTGTTTGTGTACTTATTTTGTAATCTTTATTAACGTATAGTAAAACGCACCTTCGACATTCTAATTAAAAATCTTGAACACCTGATGCTTAATTTATGGAAAAAATTGACGAAACTTCTCGGAGACACGGTTAAATATTCGTTTCTTAGATACCATAATTGTTGACTTGTTTTCTAATAATTAGATTCTATAGTATATTATATTTTATTTTCATTATCATTTAACATTTTTGTATTATTTGTATTTACTGTTCGCATATGTGATGATGTATACTGTTACAAACTGTTCAATTCAATTAGAATATTTACTAGCATTTATCAATATTTGTATTGTGCGATAAGAAAAAACGAATATAAAAATAAATACTTTATTGAACATAGCCTGTCAATTTTATGTTGAACACTAGCTGTTTATGTGTAAAAATTTTAACGAGTTTTCGTTAAATACCATGACTACGTAGAAAATTGCGTCAAACAAAAACCAAAATAATCCAAATCAGAACTTGTCAACAGATTGTATAATATATTAGTATCAAAACAGGTTTCGAAGTACATTTGGGTTATAATGGATATTAAAAGGTACTTTGAAAGACATACTACAGCTATTACAATGTCCAGGATTCCAATTTACTGGCAGTGCGTGAGTTTAATGTTTTAATGACAGATTTCGAATAGTATATGTCACAATTTTGTATATGATATTACATTTATTTTCTAAGAGTCATATTCAATTGCTAATTTTACGATGAAAGTGATCAATGTTTTGAAATTTCATTCAAATACGTTTTGTGCTCAATATCTATTTTCATTCAATTCTTTTGTCAATTGAAACATCAATTTTTATATTAAAATTTGAAAATAATTTTTACATTTTCTGAAAATCGTCATTAAATTAATTATACAACAATGCAAAGTAATAAAAATCAAATTCCCAGTTTCCTTAAAAGCTCATCGGATCATCAGTGGCCAACAATTTAGATTATAGATACCAAGACGTTTAAAAGCTCAAAATGTTCGTCTTGTCAAGCACTTTTATAAAAGATTTCCATGGAACATTCAGCCACAATTATAGTCAAATGTCCTAACTTGATATATAGACGTCCAAAAAGTATGTAAAACTTACTTTAGGACATTATGTTGCGAGTGCTAATGCATTTCTGATTACCACCATTATACCTATTTTAATGCAATTTTAGATTAGATTAAACTATCCTAATGATGGTTTCCGGAGCATTGCGATTTTATTTTTATCTCTAAATTTCTATATTCAAGTTAACTGATCGAAAATTACAAACATTACTCCCATGATACCTCTTCTACCATATGCAATGTTGATTGCGAATGTGTTAGAGCGATTGGAAAATTTCGATGACTTTACAATATCTGCCATTTTGAGTTTTAAAATCTCGCGATTATAATAGTATCCAATGGGCATGAAAAATTTTAAATCGGTACTTTCGAGTGTTCTGAAACTATTCGTTGCAACAACAGTGGGACTCGTGTTGAATTATAATAGCATTGCCAAATAAAAAGTCCCAAAGTGAGTTTTTCATGCTTTTTTTGGACGTAGATTTCTGAAATTAGAACCTCGCACTATCATTTTGGTTGAATGCCCATGAAAACGTAGATTTTAGAAAAAGTTCTTCATTGAAAAAAACAATACATTTATACGCGGAGAAAGGTCTCAAATTTGAGGTACATCTATCTTCAAACCTTATTCGATGCGCTAAAAGGAATACCATAGCGAGAATTATTATAATATTTAAGGTTGTTCAGATTCTTTTAGTTTATTTTCAAAAATATTGAAAAATTACAACAAATTTGAATTGAAAGTTGTAGATCTTCTCAAAATACACATTTTATATTTCATGCACTTTTGTACGCATGTAGTAGAAACAGAAAAATGAAAATAAATTGTACCATTTTTATAGGTGTATTACTATATTTATAGGTTGTTACTATAATGTTAATTACATCTATGCTGTCCTACGAATTTTGATACGCTGAAATCGAATATGAAATAAAACATTGGCGCAAATGCGATTTACATGTTGAAAAATCGATAAAAATTATGATTTTTCATCACTCGTCTTGCTTATTTCATTAAACTGTATTGGAAACACTTTTCGACATTTTCAATTTTTTGTAAATAAACGATAAAACAAAATAATTTACGGATACCGCGACAACAAAATAATTTACGGATTTTTTAAGATTTTTACATCGTTTTCAACGGACTACAATTTTTTATTATTATTGTACATTACATTTATAATAGTTAGTAACATTCATTGTCATTTTTCTTGCTTTCTATCACACCTTTACAAAAAATGTTCTAAACAAAAAAATGAAACTTTTTTTTTTATTTTTTCAATATTTTTGTATGTTAATTAGAAAAATCCGATCAATCATTTTTATGGATTTTTCATGATTTTCAGCATGTAAATCGCATTTCTGCCAATGTTCACTACCATATTCATTTTAGCATACCCAGCAACGTAGCTTTGGTAGAAAATATGAGCAGATTGACTGGCCATTCCTCAAAATCTGGATAGTTTTACTGCCCAATATTTTTCCCTAAATTCTAGTAAAAAACTGGTCATTTACTTAAGTAGCTAACCTTCTCGACGTTCGTGACATCACGTTAGATATCTCCATACATATTCGCTATATTTCGGTGCAAAAGTGCAGAAATGGTTCAGATCTCGAATTCGCTATTACATATGGGGGAATCATATTTTCAGAAACATTGGTTGCAATTGTAGAAAAGTGGATAAAACTTGCTTGGTGCGGAGGTTATCAGATTATATTTCCCTATGGGGTTTTGTAGCAAACTAAGTATGTCAATTTGTATATAAAAAGTTCTACTGAATTTGCGAACGTTGTTGTCTGGACAAATTTATTTGTCTAGAAAAAGAAAGCACAGGTTAAGGACAAATCAAACTCCCACATGTAAGCAATGCAATGTAAGCAATTTGTTAAATAAATTAGGGCATTTTGCAATCACAGCAACAATTGTAGGTTAACGTGGTTTCTTATTTACATTCTCTCGCAAACATCCGGTATACTCTTCCAATTACATATAACTATAACTAGACAATATTATATTGTGCAATATAAATACATAGAATGGACATGTATTAATTATTAATATATACATGTACAGATATTCTCGCCACTTCGTAATAGGAGCTGACAAATCTAACCTATGTAGATCCATAAAATCTGCAATTACAATTGACGATTATTGGCCATTTTCTACCCAATGCTACATACCTTAATTTTAATATAGTTTGCGATGACTAGAAAGAAGCCAATTATCTGGCACTATATTTAAAAGTTTTTGGGCATCAATAATGTCTTGTTCATGGGTACATCAGCGTTACATTACTACAAGAAACCCGTCCAGAATTCAGTGAAAATGTTGGCCATAATCTGTCTATTAGCCGGTAATAATGGCCATAAACTAGGCAAAAACTGGTCAAATTTTCCACCAGGAAAGAAGGAAGGTGTACTATAAATTTGATAAGCGAGGTTTACCTTGTAACAAAATGTCTTCATTGTTTAAAAAATAAATCAATATAGCATGAAAATGCCTCCAGTGATTATTTACATTTTTATATAGGAAAAATTTAACTCTATGAGTGTTCTGGAATCGAATTAAAAAGGAACACTCCATGTGCTTTTCAGCTTTGATTTAAATATCATTTGAGCACATCGTGTTGATTTAGGTATCTATTAATTTAACAGAAATATCTGTAAATGGAACAAATAATTTTTTTCCGTAAATAACTAAGAATATATAGTTCCTTGGATGAAAACATAGTAGTGTTAAAAGCGTGAACAGGATTACTAAAACAATAGTTGGTCTACTCAGTCCTTACATTCGATAAAGCTTTTCTTTAAATGATGTTTTTCACAAATTTCCAATCATTGTATAGTTTTTTCTATTTAAATAACCAGCATTAGATAAAATTTTGATTTATTCAGTCAAAAGAACGTAATTTTGCATTGTTGTGAAGCAAATGCTCATGATACTTCTTGAACTCATAATAAGCGTTGTTCTGCAACAAACAAATTGATATGTAATGATTGTCACAACATTAAATTCACATTCTCTGGATATTACGTGTTTAAAAAAACGCATCACTCGACAGTACGTGTAATATAATACGTCAAGAAATTACATCCTGAAAAAAAGCAAACAGCACAGTATGGTATAATTCAAATTCCATGACTGCAAGATCGTAAAGTAAAATCTTGCCCACTTCTCTTTAATAACCTATTCAGCCTTACCAAAACAATCAACCACTTTAGAAGAAGCTATAAAGAGCACTAAAATTTCAAAAATTTCAAAACATCCTCCGATCCTTCATTAATTAAGAATAGTGGCAATCGTTTCCAAGTCGCTTTGCCGATAAGTCATCGAGCCGAGTGTTAATGGTTCCATAATTTCTAGAAATCCGAGTGAGAGAGGAGGAAACAGGAGGAACTTCCATAAGAAAGCGAGTCGCCGGGATGGAATTTATGTTTGTCCTGCGGTATGATTCGCGCGAATTGCACTCAACTCGATAAGACTGGGAAGAGGGACCATTCGGCGCGAGGGATCGTCGTAATCGATTCGCATTCGTGGACGAAATAAAAGGCGCCGAGGAATCCCGTGTATGTGCTGTAAATCATAGATGAAACGCAGTACGGCTCGTAAGTATATATACGGTCCAGCCCGAGAAGACGACGTTCGTCCTCGTAAAACTTTCTGGACGATCGCTCACTTTAATCGCCTAATCGGCTTGAGTCGCGCAAGGGATCGCCAAGTTATGCGCTTCCACGACAACGACGCACAATCCGGCGATGATACTTCATTTTTTCCTCCCCCTGGGATAAAGCGTAAATAAAAAATAACTGCCGCTCGTTCCGTTTCTACTGCCGTAAAACCGATAATGAATTGAATTAATAAATATTTATGTGGACGCGAGCCGCGCTTATGTATCGCGAGGGTATAATTAGACGTGTATATTTACAGGTGTAAAATGGCATTCATGAAGTCGTTCCTTATCGTTTCGTATGTTATAAGCGCGGCTATTAATTTCGTTTATTAATCGCATCATTGTTCCTGTTTTGCTGGGTGAAATTGTAATTACTACAAATTTATTAGCTTTTTCGTGCTTTGGAATAATTGCAATGGTTGAATAGTTGTTATTAACGGTTTAACATACAGACGCGCCGATTTTGTACATGGATTTCAGCATCATTTTTTGTATACAGTACAAATTTTAAAAAAGTGGCTGCCTCGATATTTTTTAATGGCGCAATTAAAATTTTTCTTATATAGCTTTATATGAAATTATTGACAAAAACATTAATTTTTAATAATGATTTTTTGTTCAAAAGCAATTTTTATTACGTCTGTTAACCCTTTCAAGCATTTATTTTTCTTTAAGCTGAAAGTAGCTGAAATTTCTTACTTTGGAGTTTTCGGGTTCGCTGATTACGAATCTGGCCGCAGATCTTCAAAATTCAAAATGGCGGATCCAATATGGCCAACCGAAATGCAAAAATTTACTTGATCGAGGTGAAATTGGGTACTGCGGGGTTTTCTGGATCACTGATTACGAATCTGGCCGCAGATCTTCAAAATTCAAAACGGCCGATCCAATATAGCCGACTGAAATCGAGGGTGAATGTCACTGGGTTTTATATTTCTGTCTGCCATTTTGAATCCGCCATTTTGAATTTTGAAAATCTGAGGCCTGATTCGTAATCCGCGACCCCAAAAACCCCTGAGTACCCAGTCTTGTCATATTTGAGTGAAGTTTTCTTTTCCACATATATTTTCCGTAAAAAATCCACCATTTTTACACTTTGTTTATTTGTTTTAAGCAATATAACACGATAATTAATTAAACATATTGACTTTTTGACGTTTCCTAACATGTTCTTGAAGTAAAAAAGCAAAAAATTGCAGCAAAATTAATTGATAATTACCTTAAACATGTAAATAATGAATTACGAAAAGGTGTAGCATATATACTACATCATGCTTTAAAGGGTTAAGGGGTTTCTAAAGTGCTTGGCCGATAAAGTAGGAATTTTCACTAAAAATTGTAAATAAAAAATGACTGAACCGATTTTTCAAAATTCGGACTCTGTAAGGGCAATTTTAAATACTATGGACGGTTTCCTATAAAATGCCAAGGGAATTAATTGAAAACTCACCGAGAATTTTTGGAAAAAATTATACTTATTTTATATTAGTTTATAGTTCTTAGAATTGCCCTTACAAAGCCCGAATTTAAAAATGTAATTCAGTCATCTTTAATTTACGTTTGTTAGTGAAATTTCCTACCTTACCGGTAGACCACTTCAGAACCCCCTTAACCTGAAGTGTGTTCTCGATAGTTTCATTTTAAAAATATGCTGTTTTATATTATATATGTTTATTTTTATCGATTTAATTTTTAAAATGACGTGTGAGCGTCAAAAAGTTTTGAAATTTCCAAAATTTCCTACGGTTGTTTAGCGTTTAAAATACATTTTCAGAAACATAATTAATCCATGTTGATGTTTGACAAGATGGTGACTAGTTCACTGTATGTAAAAATGTGTTTTATTATATAAAATACTGGAATATAATATATCAATGATAGTTTTATAAAGTTTTGTACAACATTGAAATTCCAGATCATTGTATCGAAATTCAAAATGGCGAATCCAATCTCGCAAATTTCATATTGTAAATGTATCGCAAACAAAAACTTCTAAATTGAGATAAAAATATCTCTCGACAATAATAACTTAGTAAATTTGATCCATTCTATCAAATGAAAAACATGTCTGTATAAAAAATTCACGACCTTACGCCATCGTCAGACGTAATGATATATAAATAACACCTCCAAGACTCATCCCAGAGTAACCGCACATACAGCGGTACCTATAAACACTTCCATTAAGTATTGAATTATACAACATGCATTTCCTACAATTACTTGAATTACTAGCATATATGTTCACTCACACAAAATTGGATGCACCACAGCTTTCGCCATTAAGCGCATTTTCTCGGCGCAGCCAGCCAGGATGCGGGAAGGCGTGAAAAATTCTCGCTTCCCGCAGGCGAGGCCGGAAATAAAGGAAACAAACGAAATGAACGATACGGACGAGCGTTTCCGCTCTTTCTCGCCCTGGCTCTCATTGTAATTTCTACGGGATCTGAAGAATCCTAACGGAGGCTCCCTAGAGTTACAGAGGTCCACTAAACGGAAAACACAGGGAATGAACGATAAAAAATATACAAGTAAATATTTAAATATAAATGATTTCAGTGATTTATTTTAAATCTGCAAATCAACAGATTCAGGTTACATATTTGTCTTAATATAGTAAACGGAAGGTAGTCCTATACCGAACTCCCCATGATTCTCATAGATGACGCTGTCTTTTGAATTGATAGTTGTGACTGTAACGCTGCCAGAATGTAAACAATTCGATTATAGGTTCCGTATAAACTTTTCATTTTATTCGACGTCTGTTTCGGACCACTCGGATATGTTTCACATAATAGGCAATTCTTTAATAATAGCAACCAAGGCTACAATTACGGACCGTATTTTTCGATTTTTCTATGTATAAATAATTACTAATAACGAATGGCTCGTGAATATCACGTTATATATCAAGTTAATTCCATTGTTTTCAAAATACAATCGGACGTCATTACCGTTGAATGAAATAACAAGTATAGACACGGAACCTATCACCAAATTGTCAATATTCTGACAGCGTTCCAGTCACACAATTATCAATTCAGATGTCGACGCCATCTGTGAGCGACGCGTGGAGGTTGGTAGACCAGTCGGTATGGGACTACTTTCCCGCAATCGTACACAGAGAGAAAAAGAAGGTTAACGGAATCAAGAAGAAATGGTAAAAACAGTTATATAGTATAATAATAGTACAATTAACAAATGTGAAAAGCTGTAGCTCGCAGAGTGTTACTTTTGCAATTCAGAACATTGTGAAAAGGGCCATACAATAATTCTTTTTAAGAAAAGAGGATATTTTCGTTTAATTTATTTTATTATGTCCATTTCACTGTTCGGTAATGTTTGAATTGACTATTTAAGCATGAAACTGTACCGAATATCTGAGGTTATGTACGATCATGGGTACTAAAATATCGGGAAATGATAAACTGACAATATTACGTTCTTATTTATTATAGAAATGGTTAAATTAACTACTTTTTGTTATAAAATGTTTTACTATTATGAAACAGTTCCATTAACCATTTAAAAAGATATTGAAAGGTATTGAAAACTCAAATTAAGGTCTCCTTTGGACTTTTGCTCAATTTGACCTTTTTCGTAACGCCCTGAATATCAGGCGTTGTAAATAAAATACTACACTGGCAATCATTCTCATTCAAAGTTACTGTCTGATTGCTTGCTATTAAAATTGAACATTTACTAAGTTAGAATTACGCCTTGAAAATGTAAGTACTTAAGGAGAAAGAATATAAAAATTAATTTCAAATTACGTTTCATTTACCTTCATTTATATGCACAAAGATCTTAAGTCGACTTGAAAACAGATTCTCCAGCTGAGTCCATGTAAAGTCTGAATCACCCACGAGGAATGACTGATCGTTGGTGTATTCTGCAAATAATTAATGAAACGACAAACAACTAATGATTTCGCAATAATAATATATGTAATCGGTCGAACCGCAAAAAAGGACGCATTCTTCATTTGTTTCTACAAAATTGGTCCTCAAGGGGGTCACAGTGAAATTCGTTCTGAGAATTCAGATTAATTTGAGAGACGTCTCGATCCGGATGAACTTTGGCGCGTGTGAAATCAAAGACAGCGTTTCGGGCTGTCTCTTGCTATTCTGTGACAGATAGATGGATGGCTAGAGAGGGTTTCATGGGAGGGGCTGGAAAGAGGAGATGCTTTCGAAACAAAGCGTAGCATAAGAGTAACAAAATGATACAAGAGCGGGATAGGCTTAAAAAAATGAGCAAATGAAGTTGAATGCTCGACTCGGAATGAACGAGACGCTAAAATAGTGACTGAGTAAGAGTACAAGGAACAGGGCACAATGCAATGAAAGAACCGAAAGGACAAGGGAGAAGCGCAGATATGTTGCTGTCAACGTAAAACATATTTTATCCGCATCATTTGCATGTCACTCATGTGATTCTGAGATAAAAATAACCTTCACTCAGTGATTCGGTTCAAATGTGACTACAAAACATTTCTTTTACTAACCACGGTGTCCATGAACTCTTTATGCTGATCGTGTACAAGAACTTGCGGTTTTGCAATATTTGACTGGACATTATCGAAAACGAAATATTCGAAAAATAATTCTTTTCAGCTGTTATGTAACGAAAGTGGTATGCTAATTCAAACTCCACGTTAAATATATTACATAAAAATGTTAACATTAACCATAAACGTAAATATTTAAAATCGATTTTGCATCAGAAGTATCATATGTTCTTCGACAGCTCAATAGCATCCTACATGACCAAACCTAACCTAATCCAACCGCACTTAATCCCACTTAATCTAAACTTACCTAAACTAACATAACCAAACTGAAATAACAGGAGTCATACCATTCTAGATACTAAACTTTCTTGTGAATGTCAGAATAACTATATATAGTTGGTTTATTTTTATGGCACACATCAAATCTTAATACAACAAATTCTATTTTTTAAGAGTATTAGTCTCTTGTTAGACAGTTGGATGACTTTTAACGTCCTGTTTCGTATACTGTGAATTTACTACCTTATATTTCTTTGCTTTATTCGTGACGAGTAAACGTCATTATCAAGCAATTACCATGGTCTAAATGAATTGACTGCGAAATAAATCGTATTTTCAAACGACCGCAGTCTTTCGGTTATAATTTCAATTTATTCATGACTTCATTGCACTAAATACTTAATCCAACTCGAAAAATTAAATTTGATATAGCTAATTCCAATGAATTGATTTAAAATAACTAGCAATTGCTCAAGTGCTTTTCAACCGAAACTGGCTTGTAAGTAATTGCTGAATATTAATTTGATAAATACTGGATGAAATACGTACATTTCTTGTTAATGCACATAATAAATGCATGCAAATATTTCCCAGAACCTCAAGGGTCAGTAGTTTGACCTCTTGATTCCAACTTGGAGAAACTCGCGGTTACAAATTCAATGCGCATGTACCAGTTTTTCTTGATAAAACAAGTAATGAAATGCCTTTGGTTTTGTGTTTCTCAAGTTCCTGACAGTAATCGTTCACGCTCAATTGTACATTCACAATGGGGAATAGTAATTGTGTTTTTCTTTGTACATTTCTCAATGTTTTACGGAATAAACAAACAATTATTTACAGTAATTAATGATTCAATATAAATTACATTGTTTATATTTATTTCCTATTATTGTTAAATAATTATTTAAAAGAACATTGGAAAACAATTTCAATTGAGAGATTTAAATCTCTTTTTAAACTTTTGGGCCTACTTTCGCAAATTCCATCACTAGAATTGTGTCAGATTTTGCGACTTACCTGTGGCGACCCCGCGGCATCATTAATTACATTATCCGCCATAAGAGAACTACAAACCTCTTTTAAAAAATCATATACACCGATTTCGAGGGCAGCCGACGAAACCTTCAAGCGGCTTTTTTCGGATTTGATCAAAATTCAAAACGATTTAAAAAAGAGCGGCCTTGTGTGATTAATCGCGATTGATGCAAGACAGATGCCATACAGTTTCGTTTCGACTAGTTTCTTCTCGCATGACGTAAAGCCACTCAGGTGTCGCTCGTTAAGCGAAAGGTACGCGGATATGTCTGCGTCCCTTGTATCCTGACCGAGACAAATCGATTTCCAAATTCGTCCAAGGAGCCGTTAAAGGAGTCCCCGTGTGCGGATTCCGGCACATCGTACCATAGGGGCCGATTAGCTCTTGGCATATAAAAGAATCTCCTCAGCTGACACCTGACGATTCCACGGCCGTCCAAGTGATTTTCAGTGATATAAGGTAGGGGCAATAACGATACATATTAGGACAACTGTAGTCGCGAAATGCAGGAAGACCGTGACGAATCTTCATTCGATGAATGTGGTAAGTAATTGCGGTCAAAACGACAGCATGAATTTTAATTGACACTTGTCGGTTTTTTTGAAATTTTCAAGAGGATCTTAAGATGCCGACAAAACTTCATTCCGGATCATTTTGAATAATACAGAAGTAAAGTAATATATCAATGATTTTATTGTACCATTTATTGCAAAAATCATACGGCGTCAACTGCAGCGTGGAAAATTGAGGCTCGTTAGTAAACTCTTGAAGAACTGAAAATGAGTAAAGTGGAGTAAGATATAAGGAAATGGTGTCGGGAGACCAAAAAGGAAAGAAGTGATAAACCAATAGAAATAAGAGATGGGTGATTGGTCGTTTACGGGGAACTTATAAATCGTAATTGCAGGGGATACAAAAGTTTTCCCCGATTTCTATCTCCCTTTTCCCTAATGACGGAATGTAAACTTGTCAATTAATAATTGGCGGATACCCCGCGGCAGTTACTCTCGGCTCTCAGATTCGAGTTCGCTGTTGACTTCTCTCTTATTTATTTCCAGTCGGAGTTGCAACGCGCTCCGTTGCCTGGGAATTGTTTCAACGTTTCGTCTGCAATTACGGATCGCTTCCTTACTTAGAAAACCGTCGCGGATGAAACCACGAACAATAGTCTTCGATCTGAGCAGGAAATCATTATTTTTTACCCTGGTGTGAAATGTCAATCGATCAAAATTGGTAAAGAACGATTTTTCTGTATTTATATCAGATTTCAAAATTCGATGACAAAGTAATATGATATACTCTGTCGTCAGATTCATCATACCTAACAATCCAAACCATGCAAAATATTTGTTTATGGGAAATATCAAACATTGATCATCATTCATAATTATATAATATCGTCGCTTGTAACTGTATGAAAATTAAAATCTTTTTCGATTCTGATGGAAAATCGACACCCAGGTCCAAAAGGAGATATTTATATCTTTCGGAGTATCTGTTGGTGTGGTCGGTGTCATCATTTATTCCAGACGCCTATTTACGGGCGTGAATCTTCAAAGCCGACATCACAAGATAACCTATGTTCGTTGGAGTGCGATAATGTCAAAGTGATCCTCTCTGACGATGATGTCAACAGTAGCTCTAGGCTAGAAAGGTATGAAAGGTTAGGTTAAACGAAGCGCGCCAATCCGAGATTGAAACACAGAATCCTTGTACGAGTAAAAGAAAGAACAGTCAAAGGGGAGCTGGAATAAAAGCGAGATGTCATCACTCACGTGCGCACTAAAATAATTAAAGCCATCTATTCGGTTCTGCGGCGAGCATGTATATACTTTTGTTGCTTAGAATGACGGATTCTGGCCTTAAAGTTAATTTTATATCAGTTATATGCTTCATCGAAAAGAATCTGACCAAATTTTTGATAAACGGTCCTATAAGATAATCAATCCCATCTAGTATAACTTACTTAATAAGTTTATCAAACGAATCAGCGTAGAATTTAGTGACTTTTCCATAATTTGAACTGCGATAATGAAAACTAAAGCCCCTTATGATGGCTAAAATACCATATAGTCTCTATAATTCTTTCTTGGACCCATAACGTCGGGATTATGCGACACCTAACGTCTGGAAATATTTCAGTAAAAAGATTATGCCATGAATTATTCTACATAAAATCCACAAAGCCCCAATGCCACGTAAAAGTAGAAGGGAGGGGAAGTCCAGGAGATAAAAAAGTTATCGTAACGGCCTATATTGCCTAGGGAAACTCGAAAAATTTTTACGAAAAGACTGATCCCGAAGTAAGTTGCCATTGTCAGATTTGCGGAAGTCCGTCGCTTTCCCTCTTCGAAGTGAATGACCTTGCGGTTGACGTTGTTTATCGCTATTCTTTCCTGGACAATGATGAGGCCATAGGTCCAACATATATTTAATAGAACTTCCGCATTTCCTTTTATAAGACGAAAACGCGATCGTTACTGTCATTTTCCTGCTAAGGACATAATTCTTTCTCTGTACGACCATTAACAACTTGTGATAATCATATTAGTCGTATCTAGTCTAATTTCATCAATTCTTTTATATCTTGCAGTTTTTTTTTATAATTTGTTATATAATTTTGACAACAGTTTTCATATTTCTTCACAATGTAATTCCCCAAAATCAAATCACTTCTTAATTATTGAAATCTATGAACTATATTTCGACCTTTAAAATTTTCTTCCGCTGCAAATCCGTTAGCACGTTTTTATCTAGAAATATACTATACAACTTCTGGAATATAAGAAAGTTATATTAATTCTTATCAGATAACCCAGGTAGAAATTGCCTTAATTTTTCCACATTATATACAGAGTGTGAGAGGAAAACTCTATGTGGAAATATCCGTATAAATTCCGGCTAGAATCCGAAAATAATAACAACATATTATCAGATCAAAGAAGTCAACCTAGATTCTAGATCGTTTCGATATGGATTTTTCCCGATATTTGTATATATCTACAGTTCGAAGTCGTAAATCTTAAGTCGTAAATTTAGAAATTTAATTACATTATTCCTGAAGATGTATTGTCCATATGCACATATTGAAGGTACCCTTTAAAACTAGTTTAAATTATATAAATGTTAAAAATGTAACAAAAATTTATGTTGGATATAATATTTTTCTGCCCTGAATTGAACGCCTGGGTTTCGTAGATTCAGTCCTGCCAGGGCACCCCCAAACCGATCCCAGAAAAAGTTTCTAAAAACTATCTATGGCCTTGATTGTCTCTAGACAAAATTTCTACCAGGGAATTGGTATATGTATATTTGTTAATGACTAACTGTTCTCTTTATTATTATGCAGAATTGTTTGATAGAGAAAATAAATAATCATCTGTGTTATTCGAAAGAAATAAAAGAAGTGAAGGAAAGTGCTTATTGTTTTTGGAAGAAATGGCTTCCAACTTCAAAGCAGTAATGAACAGAACCTTGAGATTGTACTTAAATCCAGTTTGTACAAGATTTAGTTATCAAAAATCTTCAAAGAATTTTATTACTGGTAAAGGTACTAACAATAATTCGACATCATGATGCATTTAATGATGAATCACAGTGCACGATGATCAATGCTTAAGGCAAACTAAGACAAAATACGTCCAAGCTCATCGAATCTGCGAGGAAAAGGAAACGACGAAGACAAGATAATGATGGCCGAAGACGAGGCATGATTGACAGAAACAAAGACGGCTTAATAGCGAGGGTAGACGGACAAATAGAGTGAGACCAAGAGATGGAGGGTGAGAGAGTATCGCAAGACGTAAACTGATGACCTCCCACGAGGAGTTAGTACTCCGCCCGTATAATAATAACAGGGCCTCGTCGAAATGTCAGTGCAGCCGCCCGTAATAAACTGCGTGCAGCATGACGTTTAGGGGTGCGCGATGGACACCTATAAACCTAGATAATCATATCCCAGCAACGACGAGTTATAACCGAGCTATGATACGCGTTCCTGTCAAAGTGCGCCGGGCTTTATTTCACTGAGTTGGCGACGAAGTTGTCAAGACGTGACGAATTACGCGTTTAGTCATGGCGCATTTGATACACATTGTTGGCTTGGATGTACTCTGATGTCAGTTTTGAACTTGCGTAGTTGGTAAAAGCTTTGACTATACATAAAACATAACATTTGATCATTAACCATGGTGCCCTTCTATGCTTTATAGATTTTTGTTAAATTTTCTTGACTTTCTATTAGTTGTCATCAGATTATTAACCTGATTATTCCTGTGTTCTTCATAGTTATTGTTAAATGTCATTCACTAGTCTCACCCGTTTGATAACGCGTTGTAGATTGATCGATTCCCATGCGTTTGCAGAACGATTTGCCGAGCCTGGTTGATCATTGATGTCAATGTTGGCAAACTTTACAAGTGGATACTTCAGCAATGCTTCTTAGATAACATTGGTTTGAACATAGCGACCAATTAGTAGCCATTCTTCTTTGGTATGCCAATCAGCGTCATTCGTCAATCACCTCCGTAGCCAGTGAATGGTAGGCTGACAAATCCTCTGATCCACCCGTTTGCCTTTAAAGTTGGTCTTTGTTGGGATATTAAAAAAAAATCATTGGAATCATTATCAGATGTATATTATTATTATGTACTTCTTTATTTGTGTTTACAGTTTGATTCCTTACTTTAAATTTCTTTATGATGGCATTTCTGAAACAAGAGGTGTTCCAGGTTGGTCAATATAGGAAGGGAGCTCTAACCAAATACAGAATTATATCGACATGAAACTCACATGGTTAATTAAAATTTTGATATCGATATTGTCACATGCTTTATTACTGCTAGCTACAACGTCGTTACTAAGGAGAGTCAACAGTGCTATCCCATTGTGTGCCTCTCATGGAAAGGCAGTAATTAATCAGTTACTATCGTCCCTTGATCATCCAATTAGCGTCAATCTTCGGCTCTGTAACCTATCACAATTCAGTACGGTCATCTGACCAATACACTGATTTGTTCAGTCCAATGAAAGACCAGACCTTTCTTGGACATTCAGACGTATTGTTTTCTGAAATTGAATCTCTTTACATTCGTAATTGTACACGGCTTTTAATTATATAAATTCTTTCAAACATACCTGAACCGTAAATTGGAATACTTGTTAACTAAGTTTTTAAAAATTAACATATATTTAAAATTTAGTTGAAACATAAATTAATTATGTTTTCTAAATGCATAGATGCTTTGTTGGAGCTGAACATTTAATAGTTCTGATAGCTGCTTTTTATTTCAGCTGATTAAGTTAGATTGACCGAATTTCAGACGATTTAACTATATAAATTTACTAACCATTTCATCCCAACTGGGCAGATTTTGATAAGTTCTATTCACTTCATAATTAAACATTTACTACAATAGCCAGACGTTAATAAGATCGTAAAAATATTCATTTTTAAACCCATTTTTATTCTTATACTTACTATCTGAATTAAAGTAGTTGATGTCCAGTGAATAGTATACTAGTAGTAACTTATTGGTGTAACCTGGTGTTTCAAGTAGAAATCAGACAATATTCCCTGAACCTCCAGTAAGTTTTTTTGTTTCCAATTATAGTATTTAGAGTATATAGGGTATTTCACATCATTATGCAATATTTTACTATTGTTTATTAATTTTAAAAAATCCATGATATGAAGTAACACAATATTTCATTTTTTAATTTCAGCACAATGTTCGTATAATAACGACATTCACATATGGGAGTGTATAAGATTTAAATATGTCAGGATGGTATGAAGATATTCGAGCAATACGTTTCTGTAACTGCTGCAATACGTATACCATAACCATAATTGCGAAACACGTAACACGAGAAAATGCCCTCTAACGTGTTTACGCACATGCAATGATTTACAAAGTAACAGAACGCGTTCCACACTACTGGGATTCAAGTGTCATGTAATTATTAACACGAACTCATCAAAATTTCAATCATTGCATTTTAAGTACATTTATTTACTAAGTAACAGAGCGAATCAGATAATCTGGTGGATCGATAATTTACCATAACGAGCAGCTATTTTTTAAACTAAATCGTTTCATGTATGTAATTATGAGCATTTGCACGTGCGGTGCACATTCGTACATTATTATTATAAATTTAAGTATATAATATACAATCATATTTTTTGTATAAAATTAATGTAAAATGCTTGAAATGTGTTATTACTGAAGATAAATTCACTACTGGAAATATTTCAAAGTCGGTAAAAATATCAGAAGTATGAAGTTACAAATGTTAACTATTTTGTATGTACTTCTTGACTCTTGCGTTTTAAAATATGTGGAAAATTTATACACCATGCTCATAATATTGCAGAAAATTGATGAAAAGTGATTGCCGCCATTTTTTAAAATATATATTACATAAGAAATTAATTTTAGTGATACTGATTTCCCAGAAAAGTATTTAAAAAATTTCAGGTCGGATATTGAAATGAGAACTCTATAAAATCTCACACATGATGACTCATATGCAGTACAGATACGCTCACAGAATGCAACATTATGACGAGGTTACAACCTTAAACCTTTAACTATAAAATTCTAATAATATTATGAGAAGACTACCTGTAACGTATCATAAGCAGTAAGGTTAATGTAACATCTTGGTTACCTTATTCGAAGATTCAGAATTCAATATTACAAAATCATCAATGTTGTATTAACCTCTATAAGAATAAAAGGTTATTATTTTAGTAATCGACCAAGTGCGTTTTACTGCCGCTAAGTGCATTAGCTATTTCTCAAGATTTATTTAGCTCCTGATATGAAAATGCGTTTCGAATATAAGGTATGTATTGCACTACTGGAAGAAAATATGTAAGGCGTATTTCTTCCAGTGTAAGATAAAGTACACAAAAATTTTATCAAGTTTTTATGTAACCTTAATATAATCTTACTTTTCTAGTCTAAGTCAGTGTTGTAAATAAATCAACAATAAAAATACATAAAATCAGAAACTTCGTATGACAGAAGTAGAATTCGATAAACATGCATTAAATGGTGCACTATCATGTCAGATGTTAATCTTAACATAATATTGCATATATATTAATGGGATATTACTTAACATCGATATAACATTATTCTACAATTATGATTTCTCAACCTCCAGATAATGTTACAAGTTTACACGTGTAAGGTTGCTGTAACTTTACTGTAACATTCATGTTCTGTGAGGATATATCTTAACTACACGTATCTGGTACGGCCGATTTGTTACTAGAATCTGCCTAATAAAGATTTTTCATAAATACATTAATTTGTTATGCAATAGACAAATATACGAGGAATTGCATGATACTTTTAAAAACCAATTATAAAAAATAAAGAGTTTTATAGTTATGGCACCTCAAAAAACCGTATTCCATTACCGTTCTAGGTACCACTGAAAGACCAATAAAATTGATATACTCGTTTTATTGACAAAGTTATTTTTGTAAATAAAAAAACAAAAAAAAAGAAATCTAAGCTGGCCTGAGTTGTCTCACACTTGAAAGGTGAAAAATCTATGAAATAATGTGCTTAAATTCAAACAATTTGTTCAAGTTTGGCCACAAAGAGAAAAAAGAAGTTAGTGAGCTATTTTATAAAAGTAAAGCATGGAATTACAAAAAGAGTTGAATTAACTATTTTGGCAGTCAACAAATCCATGCAATTGTTTAGTATACCTACTATTTCCCGATTGTACTTAATTCCCTGTCACCTTACATAACCTTAAATGACCGTAATTTTGCGATCGAACAGTCACTTGAAATATTCCTGAGGCGGATTAAAAGATTAAAATAGATTTAATAAAATTGATTAAACGAAAACAATCTTAGGCCATAATAATAATAATATTGTATGACATATTTTACAAAATTCTGAATTGAAAATGTAACATAGAATCAACAACAATTTCTCATCTTATTAATTCTACTATTATTATATGTTACAACCACTTCTATCTTTTTCGTATTGTTCAATTAAGCAAAGAAAAATTTGTTTCTCTCTGTACATGAAACTACAGACTTACTTGGTGTTAAGAGCAACAGTTTTTCTTGTATAATTTCGTCAATTATGTGAACAATAGATGTATATAAATCCGAATAAGTGTGCATAATGATCTACACGTGCGAACATCTTTCTACAAGCAACATCGGGCTCGTAAAAGGCAGGTATACCGCATTTGTACTTTTCTAGTCAACCAATTGATTATATGCCAGTTTCGATATTAAAGAACGCGTATTAACTAAAAGTTCGACGAGAGTTAGAAACACAGTCCATGGACCATTTCAGTGTGCTTTTAAGGAGTGCAAAAAAGTAGTGATTTTCAGATGGAGTGGTCACAGTATCATGCAATATTTAAAGAATCACAGAAAAGTTTATATGAATGACACAATACCTAGACCCAGGTGCAATTTCGTTCACTCTTTACGAGAGAAGAACATTTTTCAACATGTATAATTAAAAAATAATACCAGAAAATAAGACCGTATAACTCTCTAAGAAAGTTGTGTAAGCCAATAAACAAAAAAAAAATAATAATACCAGTTTTTTTTTTAAGACTAAAATGTAAAAATAGTTGATTTTCTTGAAACTCAGATGCGCATGTTCCTGGTTTCATGTCTGAGGCGCTAAGATAGGCACTTACTAAAACGACTAATATTCTACCAGATACTATCTCCAAAAACCACATATTTTTAATTTAAACCATTCGGATGGAAGTTTTCTTAGTAACAACCGTGCACTGAATGAAACTCTGGTAAACACGTGTCAAAAACATTTAATTTTAGGGTGTCTTGTCTTTATTATGTGTTGATAAGTACTAACATATAGAAGAACATTTATTGAGCTTATGCTATATACCCCTTCTTGGCATCGATATAACTGTCATTTATGCGATTTTCAAGGGAATATGTCAATTTTAAAAGTTCACTCGAATCTTATAAAATATAAAAGAAAGTAATTGCCCATTTATGGAACATATAAACTCGTTTAGAAATAGAAGATTTATTCACGCAGTGGGTCATTTACGACTATTTTAATGATACAAAAATGGCTGTTTCCAGCACACATTTTCCTCGCGGTGAAAATTTTATCGCGGAGCACTCACTCGGGCGGCGGTCCAGTTTTCAATGTGGGAAAGTTCTTCGGGGTCGTTACGGACACGGCTCAGCACTTGAGAGCCTCGTAAGCGTACATATAAGCAGTCATAGATTCGGAAAAGTGCGCAAGTATTCGGCAATCCAGCCTGGTTTATACGACCGTGTGCTCCGGACTTGCGACTTGCGAGCCAGCGGTCGGCCTTTCCGAGATCGTAAAAATCCTCTAGAGCAAACGGCATTGGATTACGTGACGTCTTATATGAGCCACTCCTGTCCGCTGGAGGGTCGCCTTGTTTCTGATAAATGTACTATTAAAAGTTTCTTGCTACTGATAGTCTTCGTTCCCGAAGAAGATCGAAACGAGGGAACGAGACTGGAATTTTCGGAATTTTCCGACGCCACCAGAACTGAGACGACACGCTAACATTAATGGACCCAGCGATTTGCGCAGTCTGTCGTTCCCGAGAGGAAATCGTGTATTAAAAGTGCCGCGCGGGTCCTTCGTATATCTTCAGTGCTATCATGTCGACCGATGAAATCGTTTTTTTTGAGAACGACCGAAAGTCTGCGAACTTTTTCGGTATTATTGAAAAAGATTGTCAACATGCTCAAAAATACTAATTGTTTGGCCACTGCACGTATCTCTTGTAAAAATATATTGATATAGCCCTGATACGATTGACTGAATACTCTTCACCAGATTAAATCTAGATCAGGAAAGGATCAATCATTATTCAAGCATCCCTGATAATGATTGCTTGGTAAAGAACAGCTATCGTCTGCTCATATGGTAATCAGACATACTTAATCAGACATGTCTTATAACCATCTAGTCTAGCCTTGGTAAAAATTCAGGAAGTCTACCAGGACATTACCTAGTAGTTATCTTCCAATACTTGAAGTAAAATGTTAGGACTTAATACGAACTTAAGAAAACTAGTCGTATCTACAGTTTAAAATATACTAATTTCCGGATCTTGTTTTTGTTGATTTTAATACCGACAGACTAAATTTTAAGATCTATATATATCGACATTTAGGATTAAATTGATATTTTCTTACAGTCCGTAACACCCAACTTCGAGATATGTTATTTAAAACCCAATATTTCTTCCTTCTTCCTTTGCTTTTTAAATTCAACAACTTGTCCGGCTTAATAATTTTAACATATCGCTACAGTTTTTAAATTACGCACAAATGTAGGTAATTGTAGTAATTGTAAAAAAAATGTAGGTATAGAAGCTTGTTTTTTAGTATTGTAAAACTATCGTACGTGTAATATTCAGGTTTGATATAATACCTATCTAATTTAAAATTCTAAGCCTGATTTTCTTCTACATATGATGGAATTTACATCCACATTTAATTTACATGATTACGCACTAGTTGTCTGCATGCCCTGTGGGAATTATTTTTCAGACTCCGTGTGCAATGTGAAAGTAGGTGGAGTGTCATTTGTCTCACCTTACATGCTAAGGGAAAAACATGTAGATATTAACAATGGGCGTACACCATCATGCATTGTACGTCTCCTGCTCAATTGTGCACCAAAATGCATAACTGTACAATTGTTAAAAATGTTTACATGACAATAATGACACAGGAAATTAGATAGGAAGGTGAGTCTTTGAGTAATACACATTTTGCAACATTATGATAAAAAAGAATAATAAGAGCCATGCTCATTTTTGGGAAAAGTTTCATTTGTGGATTATGGATATTATGAAATAGAATATGCATTGATAGAAATTATGAAGTACCAGACACTTCAAACTGATTAGGAATTGCCCATATCCTTTGAAATATATTATAGACCTGAGATTTTATGATAAAAAATTCTGGACCTAAACGATATATCTTTTTTAATACATTTATTAATTACAGATTAATTCATATGCAGTAATAAATCAATAATCCACCATCAATAAGGTATGCTTAAATATCTATTTGTAACTACGAATCTAACTTTTGTCGACAAATTGTCATTTTGCATAGTTTGTCTAGCACGCATGAAAAAGGTGTCCTTAGATAGATCTAAACTTGCCCTTATCTGTATTAAAAATAGCCAAGTGCTTTTAGAACCAGTTGCTTAGTTTCTATATAATTTGTTATTGACGGTAATTTAAATACATTTTATTAATGCATAATAAAATTTAATTCGCAAGTATCTATAATATATGATTAATACATGTTTTATATACACTTCAAATCAATTAATTTAATTATATTAATTATCATTTTTAATTATACAACTGCAGACTATTTGAAGATATTTTTTATAATTTAAAAAAAATTAATAATCAAATTGATATAAGATATACTAACATCATGAAAAATTAAACAAGCTCTGAAAATTACGAACGGCACATAATATATCAAGATGTGTAAATTGGAACTGTATATTTTAAACCTGTCACTATCGATAACAAATGTTTTTCATCGCATAGAATAATTGGCATGTACTAATTGCAGCACTCCGAGTCCAGTACAACAGCCGGTCTGACTCCGGTAACTCGGGAGCACTTAAAAAATTTAAGCGTCAGCACTTAACACAGGAAAGCCCCAATGTGCACAGTTTCTCTAATAATTACGAGATGGACGATAACTCGACAATTCGCGCTGATTTTCTTTGGTGATGGCGAACGACCGCGTTATCGCCTTTCAAAGCGTAAACAGCTGTATTGCAGCAAGGGCTTGTGCGAAATATTTTTTAGGGCGTAAATCGATCTTTTTATGTTGCACGCGATTTCGCGGAAAATATTAAGGAATGGGCTACTTCGTTGATGTCGGAGATTTTGTTAACGGAAAACGCCGTTTTTGTTTGGCTGTGGAATTTATCTTCGGATCGCATGCGATAAGTAAAAGTTAAACGATGGTTTTATTTTATTTTGAGTTTCCCAAAATTGGATTTTGTTGCGAATATTAGTGATGTCGGATTCATTTATGTATTTACATATATACAAATTTTGTTAATTTTATGAATAGAAGGAATTTTAAATTCAATGATTAGTTTTTGAAATTGTATGTCTTGATGGTTGAATTAAAATGAAACTGATTTTCAAGAAGTTGTGTCCATTTTTCATTTCAGTTTCACTGGAATTAATTCATGGTATGAGAGTATCAAGATATAATTTTTTCTTTCCCCTTTCTTGAAGCACATTTTCTTGTGAAAAAGTTTGCTGTCGCTTCCTAATATTTACGGAAAATTATTGAGTGAGTTTATCGATGAACGGAACTAACAAGTGTCTTACTATCAAATGTCACGCGACAAGATTTTTTCAACCAAAACGAAATAGAGAAACATTCTTTTAAAAAAAATGTGTAATAGCAGCATAGAGACAAAATTAATTTTTTCAAGAATTTTTTACCGTTCCGTTTTTTTCGGAATTTTCTACTATTTAACATTTATTTCTCACATTTTTAAGAATCGTTCTTAGGATTCTTTAATTAAATTTATTGTCATATTCTATCTAAAATGAGTTTCAATTTGATTGTCCCGCAAAATCTAGTCATTGAAACATTTATTCAAAAATTTATTAATTTAATTTCACACAACGATAATATTCATTTCTTAAATTGAAATATTCAAACTAGCGTTGGCGTGGTGCCTCGCTCGCTTCGCTCGCTCAGAAACTTCTACCCAGTGGAGAGTCGGCTATTCCTTAAGACTAGTTTGTTTACTAACAGCTTTCAATTATATTATAAAATTATATTGATATTTGGGGGTCCAATCATATTTAGGTCCAAGTGGCTTCGATAGATATGTTACAACAATATAGTGTTTCTTATATTTATGAAAATTGAAAATGAGCATTTTCAAAACTTCGACCCCGACAACAGGCCAGCCGAAGTATTGATAAATAAACGTTGCAAAACACTTACTTCATGCACTTGTATTCTAATAGACTATTCGATGCATATTACATGTTTACTGTGTTTTACTAATTACTGTCTGTATTATTATGATATTATATATACAATATATATACATATAATTCGTCAAAGATATCTTGAAAGTGTCGAAAAGATCTATGACGGATATCTTATAGATATCTATAAGACATCTTTTAGATATATCGAAATAGTTATTTTCGTATCAAGGGCGTAAAAGGACTTATGCGCCCGTAGGTGGTCACCGCGCCCGAGGGGCTGGCAAAGACTACCCCTGGGGGGTAGGGGGTCGAAACGTCGAAATTTGATGAAAAACAATAGGGTAATTTTTTTGCCGCGATGACCAAATTCAATACTTTTTCAGATAATAGTCATAAACATTTTATACCAGTTTTTATGGCATTATCGTTGACTTTAGGAAGAAAATGCATACAACCTTTTTTGTAGAGAATTTCATGCTCTACCTTTTTTGTTTGAAACATTTTTTAATAAAATTTGTATTTTTCAAAATAAATGCAAACAACTACAAAGAAACTTAATTGGGGCTAATTTTTTTTAGTAACGGACGGGTGGATCTGCCCCAAAATCTAATCAGATCTAAGTTATGCCAAGACGCGTATTTTAAAAAAAAATTTATATCAATACGGTTATCCGTTCGCGAGTTATCGCGAGACATAAAAACGGGACGTACGTACGTCCGTACGTACGGACGTACGGACGTACGGACGTACGTACGTACAAGATCACGGACACAAATTTTTTTTTTCGTTTTTTGGCTTCCTTAGGGTCTGAAACGTGGACATTTGATGAAAAACTATAGGGTAATTTTTTTGCCCGAGGTGACCAAATTCAATACTTCGTCCAGACTTAAGGTCTGGGTCGAAGTAATTAAGATTTATCAATTCACGGAAAATAGTTTCCATAAACTGCACTCAACGTTTCACCCAATAATAAGAATATTCCAGACAATGCTTCATTACGCAAACATGTCTGTAATTTTTAACCGTATATTTTACGCGAACCAATGGTCAGTCCCCCCTCCTCCCCCCCTTGCACCGCAATTTCACCTTCGTGTTTTTGATCATTATTATTAATCAGTTTTAAATAATCGACTCTGGTGGTTCATTAAAGTTTATTATAAACAAGATTGTCCGCCAAAAGTCCCGGCACGGCGAACTATCACAGCGGGAATGCCTTACTTGGAAAAATGTTTCGGACCGAAGTTGAAGGATTTTTCCATGGCCATTTAATAGCGATATTGAATTTGACCTTGAAGGTCATTTCAACGTCAAGTTTGTTTTTTTTTTAATGGAAACCCCTATTTTTTCTCACGGATTCGGAAAGAGCACAAAATTTTAGGTCTGAATGGTTGATTTTTCCGGCAAGGTCATTTCAAGGTCAAACTTAAAAGTCCCGGAATTACGAATGAACTCAGTGGAAGTGCATTTTCGGAGGAAATGTTTCAGACAAAAGTTGAAGGATTTTTCCCTGGCGATTTAATGGTGATATTGAATTTGCTATTGAACAAGACCTTCAAGGTTATTTCAAGGTCAAGTTTGTTTTTTTAATGGAAACACCTCCTTTTTTTTCGTGGATTCGGAAAAAGCAGAAAATTTGACGTCCGACCACAGGATCGTGTCGGGTGTGGTTCTATTAAACCCTCCGTTAATTAATGACACTTATACCACGGTTAATCTAAAATCAATATTAGGCTTTTCAAGATTTCTAAATGTAATTCTAATCTAAATCTAAATTCAAAAGAAAATGAAGAAACAATATACTTTTGTCGGTCCCATTGCGATAGACTTCTCATTACTTCAGCAACAGATTTGTTGTTATTTCAGCGACAGATTGGTCTTAGAATCAATAACTTGTGTTTTTTTATCATTATGTCGATGGAATCAGATTTTATGTAAATTTTCTGCAGATTCCTTTCATTCGAGTGTGTATTTCGAACTTCAAAACACCAACATCTACTTCCCAACGACTACACGCTGCTACATACTAAACGCGGTAGCAAATTAATCGACGCAATTTAAGGAGGTACACGTTGGCAATAATCGCACTCATTTTCGCAATACAGCAGCTTGACTGGAGTCGATGAGGCCGAGAAGTGGCAATTCGCAAATCGCGAATACGTCTCGGTAACGTTCGAATATTGCCTTAGCGATGGGGTTGGTGGTAACACACCAGAAAGGGTGAAATACACGCGGCGGGTGCGAAGGCAGTGTAGGGCAACCCCTTTCGAAGAGTAACTGTCGTAGCACCTGGCACCAAAACCTCCCTATATAGGCAAGTACCCTGCAAACCTCGAAATTCCCAGGCAGTCATCTGACTTCGCGCGACTTCTCGCGAGCTCGATGAATTATCCCGGCTCTCTGATTAAGCGTAATAAACGAAGGGGAGACGCTCGAGGGATATTGCTCCGCGTTTATCGCTGAATTTCACTTCCCCCGGAATCCGGCGCGGAGTAAAATACAAAATTACCGGAACATACATAAAGGGAGGTAATATTACAAGGAATTTAAGAACGCATTTATTCGATTAAACGTCGGTTTATTGTTGACGGTAAGTACGAAATGGAGTGGAAATTATGGACCATTAATGCGTCTGAAAGACGCCGTTAAGGCGGCATTCCTCAAAATTTCGTAGTTAATTATTCTGGCAAGATAAAGCTTTTTAAAGGATTCAATTTATTTGCACCAGATAGGAGGAATATATTACGCGCGCACGCCCTGGAAAAATTCTTTATAGACAGTTCGGGCAGAATCTTTTCGTTTGATAGTTATTGGTTCGAGATGCAAATTAGCTATTATTGTCATACGCAGTCCAAAAATGATGTCATGCTATCGATGGTTCCATCCCTGCAGGAGTCGTATTACAATTTGCACTGCTTATAGAAATAAACCGGTTGTAGTAGAGTCATAATAAATATGTTTGTTCACTTTCCCCAAACAAATATGCGTTATAAACTCAATGATTTTAATAACAAACATATACTTCCTTCGTTAGGACCAGTCCCTTTGAAGTGAAATTTCATATTAGCATAACATAAAACGTGTTCACTGCGAATAAATGCAATTTCTTTCTAAGTACAAACTGAATATTTAATATATTTATCATTCAATAACTTTACTTATTTATTAAACATGTGTAAATAAGATGATAAGTAGGCTAAACAAATGAAAAATTTGGATTTACTTATTATCCCGCTTATTTAACTGAGCAAGAATATTCATTAACTAATTTCCATAGATCATCAACTAGCGGGGCTCATTGTTTTATAAATTTTGAATATGCGCATTGTATATACAGCGGTTGCAAAAAGTCCGGGAATAGTCAAATATTTCGAAAATCAACAATATTAATAGAAACGCTGAATCACCCGAAACCCCCCCCCTCCCCCCCCCCCCCCACATCTAAGGAGGCACATCGAACCCGATGGGGGTCCAAAATCTTACATTGGAACACGAGTCGAGTGGGGGCTCATTTGAAAGGTCTTTTTGAGACGAATCCGAAACACTTAGCATTGAATCCATTACGATTATTTTTCGCACACTGTAATCACATCCGTTTCTCGCAAGAGAAAATGACTATGGCGATCTTGGTTTACGAAGAGTAGTAAAAGCTGGTTTAGTGCCGACACCATAGGTACTGATATAAACAACTTACAAATTGCACCTTATTTTTAAATGAAATTGCAAAATAATAATTTTATAATAATTTTGCATTTTTTTAAAAACGCTACTGAGTACTACCGAGTACTCCGTTATTAAAATCCTTGGAATGTGAGGTTTTGGTGACGAAATTTGATCATACGAAGCAGTCACAATTGCAGTTTAATGATACCCATCCTGGGCATTATCCGATTTCTAAGTCTATCGTTTATCGCACATTTTCAGGACAGATTCTGTTGAAGATGATCCCCGGTCTGGAAAACCAAAAACTGCTAGCATCAAGGATATTCTATTAGAAGTTTTTCAAAGTGTTATTGAAAATCCAAATATACCTGCGTCTAAAATTGTGCAAGAATTCGACCATGGCAGATCTGAGTCAAGGACAGTAAAAGGTCAACTATAAGGAAGCGATATAATATCAATTTAAACCACTATGTATGTTTTTTAGATCCCTCTATCCAAATACGTTATCTCTTCATCAGATGAAGTCTACTAAATTCTGCCAAATTGCAAATTTAAAACAATTGCAATATTCATGTAATAAGGTAAACTTTAAACCAAATATATTTTTAATTCAAGATACTTAAAGAATTCACAATCTTTATTTAGAGCTTTCACTAATTGTTTCATAGGTCTCAATTTAACATGCAGAGATCAAACAAGGATTTTTGAGGGATTAACAAATCAGTCACAGTATTTGTGAATCCTGATTGTTGTCACAGTATTCCTCTGATCTTTTTAACGTCAGCAGCAATTAGCCATCCATGTTCTTTATATTTAATCCTATCTGAGACTAACTGTATATTCTTCGTTCAATATTACCGAATTTCTACAGTTAAAGATGCATAAACATTGGTATTATGCAACAGAAACGATTTCATACTACTCGTTGATGAATCAATCAACAACTTTCACTCATTCATTAGTCCAACGATACTCAGAATAAATGACATGACTATGATGTTTGGTGAAAAAAACTATTCCAGTGAATTTATTTGAAAATATTACGAACTATTCGCTACGTAACAAAAACATCAGAAAATATGGTAATAACATTTCGCTAAATTAACAAAATGTTATCTAATCGTATGTAGGATACATATTGAGTTGGGCTAAACAAATATTCTCTACGGCCGTGAAATATTTCTATCCGTGTATCGTAAACTAAGGAAAATTCTTCATGATTCGAGAAATATTTACTAAAGTCCTGATCGAATTTATCTTTCTCCTTATCTAATTTAATCTTTTATTAAGCAAGAAAGCTGCGCTGATATGGATTACTTCATAGAAAATTTAGGTGATTAAAGAGAAGAACAAGGAGGGAGATTGCACCAACATATGAAAGAAATGGAGCATTGGTATCAAGGTAGATGGCATGTAAATATGTTAGACGAATACTACCCATGTTTAAAACGGGATTTACCATCGATGGTGAGAACGCAAGGGAAATAGGCTTCGAATATCTTCAAATAACAAAATAGTCCGCTACTGATAAAAGACAGTAGTGATCCTGCACTAAGAACTGATGTATATTGTTGTAAAAACATGTTTGGTTTCAAGTTAACTTATTACATCAATACTCAATGTTACGGACGGAATCGATGTTTTATCAACTGCGGTACCTGGCGTAGGTTTTTTCCCACAGAGCTGGTTTTCCCTATGCCATTGCACACCCGAATGGGGGTACCTCTCAAAATGAAGCAGGCCTGTTAGGAAAATTATGTAAAAGGCCCTTCGAAATGGTGACGATCTCGATAAAAGTATTCGTATTTCGAATAGTATAATCGATATATAATATGACGTTGTAGTCTATTTAAATGTTCGAGAAATTGAAAAGTCGAACTAAGATGTAAAAAATTGACGATCGGGTTTTTTTTCAGTACGTGTAGGGACGTCGTGGGATTAGGAAGTCCGCGTCGCGACCGGGTCGTCACCAATTGATCGGAATAAATATGATTTTTAGTTTGTGGCCGATCAAATCACGCGTTTTATTTCAAAGCCCTTCCACCATTAGTTAACACTCAAATAGTTTTAATATGTTGATAGTATTTAGTAGACCTCATCTGGTAAACAGGTATATTTGGATTCAGTGATCTTAAAAATATAAGTGTATACTGGTTTAAACCGGTATCATACCGATTCCTTATATATAACCTATGACTGAACTTGATTGTGATCTGCCACAGTCTAACGGATATCCAATTCGGATTCTGAGATCCCATAATCGTTTAAAGAAAGTGATTTAATTTGTTATTAAATTGATTCTCTATGTTTGACTTTCGACTTTCATTAACCTAGGCCTGATTAGGCCAAACAGACAGCGGATTCGGATTCAGGGGCCCATAAACATACAAATACTTATTCACTTTGAAAAGAAATTGATTTTTTACATTTCACCTTTAATTATACATGACCTAAACTGGATGAGAACAAACGGACACCAAATTCGGATTCAGCGTTCCAAAATACATATAGGTATTATGGTCTACTCTTTCAGACCTCTCATCTTCTTTGGGAAGCTGCTATTATTACATAAATATTCTGCTTCTTTAAATTTTGTTCAAATTTTAGTTTAAGTTATACGTTTATAAGGAATGACTTTATACCAATTTTAATTCGAAAGGAAAGGGACTTTTAAACACACTTTAGCTGTTCCATGAGAAGATATTACAGTGGATTTTCTTTATCTTTTTACACACTAAAAGTTTAGTAGAAAGTTTTAGAAGCATTCAGAAGAGTCTGAAAACTTTATAGCATCATATAGAGTAACTATAGGGGATAGACAGTAATTTGATAGGATAGGATTTTACACCATGTTTGTAAATTGGGAATCTTAATAGAACGTGACATTACGTGTGAATATTAAAAAGTGTTTAAATATAATATTACTCGAAATACTTCTCATTTTTTATCAAGAAATGGAATAATATTAATTCATTCAGTAATATTTGAAATGTTTTATTCTTTATAATATAAGTGAGAATAGGCTTCATTGCCCAGTGTTTTACTATTTTTGAAAAGTATGAAATTGTAAAATTTTTAAAAATTATGTGCATACATTTGTTAATAAAAAGAACATGGATAAAGATACATCATATACATATAAACAAGATTCAAACATCAAAGCATGGGCACTGAACTATCAAAGAAAGGAAAAATAAACAGAATGCATCAACATGGAAAGAAATTGTAAAAGTAACAATGAAAATGTGGAAAATACATAAAGAACTAAATGTTTTTCTAGAATACATTATTAATTATTTAGATGAGATGATCGTCGAGTTTCTTTGCCATAAATTTACTATTTTACATATATTAACCGCGAAGTTTTCAAGTAAATCATACACAAAAATATGATCAAATTGATGTTTATTCCATTACAATTATTTTTTTCATGTACACACATGTAAAAATACTGAAAAATAAAGTCGCACTAATCAATATAAAAATATTCAACAGTTTTATGACTTAGACATATTTTATCTAAATACTACTCAGAACTGAACCTGAAAGATAGACGCGATAACGAGGAACGTGTCCCAATGCGAAATGACTCCACGTGTTTATACTATAAACATCGACATCTGTAAGATTACGTCTTCTCGAAAATACAGAGGGATTTCAATCGTGGAAGACAAGGGAGATGCAAATGCGGCTTACAAGCCAGCATCATTCTCGTCGAATGACCCACATAAAAATATTTCTTTCAAAGCTGCAAGAAAGTGACAGATTTTATCACGTTTCTATTTCAATGGAACCACATGTTCTGTTTTCCAATTTTATTCTGGTTAACCTTCGACCTTACATTACTTTACCATCGCCGTCTAGCTCAAACGATGAAATTATATTAGAACTTAAGATGACAATTTTATTTTTAGATTTTAGTATTTTCATTATTCGTAACGGTTTTTTAGTCAAATATTTCAAACTATTATTCTGTTCATTTTATATATTATATGAAAAGGAGTTCAATTGTTTGTCAAAATATGAATAAATATATGTATACGATGTAGAATGTTCAAAAAGTGCTGATAAAAAATATGATAACTTTTAACACTCAGAATAATAGTTTTAATATTATTGGATAATAACCATGATCCTTTCAATTATTTTGCATGAAATATCAATTGCAAAATTATTATTAGGAATTAACTAAAACGATTTATAATTCAGTGAATGAAGTTGAGAATGAACATTTATTTTTGTTCCAGCAGTCAATGTTACTTTTGTTTAGTAATTTTGACAGCTTGGTGGAACCTTTTACAGTAAAAGATAGTTCGCTTAATTACGTAAATCGCCATCCTAATCTGGGATTATTAGATTTTATTTTTTTTTTATTACAGCCTTCAAGAGATTTATTGAAAAATTTGTTTCTTTACGTTGTATTTCAACCATGTTTTCTTGAAATCTGAATGCACCGACTCAATCCACTGTTCGCTGAAGAATCCAAGACCTTGTTGAGTTTCATTGAAAAAGTACGAAACATGATACGTTGCAGCATGTACTGTTGGTGTAATTCTAATGAGCAAATCTAGATAACTTTTTCGAAATTTTTTAATATAATGGTTGAATTTAGGATCAAGTGATTTATTGGTGAATGAATTTCTATATAAACATACATTATTATGAAACATAATTGTATTTGAAACTTGGTTAATTTCATAAATTACGTAAAAATTTATAAACAGATTCTTTAGGATCTGATTAGCTGTCAAAATTACTAAACAATAGTATAACTTTGACTATTCAAATAGTTATCCCATGAGATTTTTCCATTTTTTTTTCTGTGTGGTGGACTTCAAATTTAGAGAAATTTTAATTAAATGCTACTTTAATTTGAATTAAATTTCAACAAGTTCTTAAGAAATTAATGTTTCATTCCTTACTTTTAACATCATTAAAGGGACTTTTAATTTTCATAAAATTTCCGGAGTTTCGTTTCGCAATTTTAATTTTTTTCTGTATATAGTGGGACGCGGGCTCTCGAATAGCGAACATTCCTACGTAAATGTAGAATTAAAATTCCCATTCCATATAAAATCCGAAATGAATTCGCACAGTGTCCGCATCTTCCTTGACGCACCCCGTTTCGCTAAAATAAATTATAAAAACGACAGTGAGCGTGTCGCGAAATTTATTCAATGCGCAAACCACGACTCGTTCAATTCCCCTAGCGCTTGCGGAATTATTTACGAGCCGAACCGCTCCGAAGGCTAGCGTTCGTGGAAAATAAACGTCTTTTTGTCCGAGTTCGGGGAAAAATCCGGTGTCATTTGTAAGGCTCGGTAGTAACCGCTCGTCATTAGCCTCTTCGTTGGCAGCACGACGAGAAGCGATGAAAAAAGGTCTTAAAAAAAGAGTTCTTTCTCCTTCAAACTGTACTAACAACTCGGCGTGCAGGAGTTGCACTATGCATGCGAGATGTTTTTCTTTCAGCTGGAGTTCCCCTCGGAAACTGGCTGCCCTAAAAGTAGAACGTCTTCTTTTTTCCTCCGTTGCACCGGATGCGGAAGGCCAGAGTTCCATTCAATGCGCCAGGCTTCGTCTTGAAAAATTTAAGACGACGTGTAACGACCCCATGTAAGACCGGGTCACTTTTGCATCTTTTCTCAAGTGGGCTAAAGATAACGGGCCCTTAACTTTAAACTCGCACCCGACGAATCATTTCATGCGAGAAATGTGAGAAGTCCATGCATGGAGATCATGATTAATTAAAGTCAAGCACTAATTGTGCACTATCTCATTCATCGGTGGAATTTCAGAATATCAAACGATTTAACGCTAACTTTTTTATGAAGCAAATTTGGGTAAAAATGGTCTCAAGTAAATAAATGTAATGTACTGCTTCAAATATTTTTTTCAATTTCTGTAATAATCTGCTCCATTCATTCATAAGAGGTCACGTGTTCTTTTTCTTGGATTTGTTGGAAAAACACAGAGTACTGGTTGTTGGAATCAAACTGTTTCGTTGAGATTTGATCAGCCGATATGGTTTTTCAGTACCAATCGAATTTCATTGAATAGACTGCTACAACTGAGTTGGTCATTAAACTAAAATGGGCAATGAATAGCGTGCGAAATTTTGTAATGCATTTTATTTTGATTCCGCGCATTAGTGTCCTCAAAAAACTACGAAATCATATGTTATTATGTTCTGTTTTACCGATAAACAAATTTCTCTAAACAAACTTTTTGTTTATAATAACCATACTACCATTACAAGATGACAATTCAAGGAAAAGCAACTCCCATTATAATTTATCGTGTTATAAGTATGCAGTGACGGCATCTATTGCGGAAATGCGCAGCTATAAGACTTGCTATAGAGCATCATGCATGAAGTGGACGAAAACAAGTGTTTAATTGTTTTTTTATACAGTTTTGATTATTTAGTTACTGGTTTAAGAGGTTATGCTAAAGGTCAACATATCTTAAATACAATAATTTGTGAAATTAACTAGAAGTGAAGAATAAAGACATAAATTTAAGAGTTATTATTGCATTCATAACAAAACGAATAACAAAATTTTTACCGTAAAAACATATTTCAAAATATGTGTAACCACAAAAAACGAATAAGTGATATTATAACAGCTATTAACTTATTTTGAAAGCGATTGTATTTCAGCAAACATTAAAACTTTACTCATTTCATATTTACATTAACGAATGGCGAGATTGTTTCAAAAAAATATAAAATACAAACCATTTATAAAATATAATATTTTATCAGTCGATATTATCAAAAACCAAATTATTCCATACTTGTCCTGTTTTGTATCTCAACGAACTTTTTTTATAAATATTTTCGCAGCATCTTTAAAACTCGATCGCAAAAATCCTTCAATTTCATATTTTAATTACACATTGAAGGATTCTTTAATTTATAACGCAATAGTAAACATTTTCTATAATTCTTAATAATGAATATCTAACATTCAATTGAACGCTTTCTAGTCAAATTCCGTGCATCGCATCCATCCCTTCATTATTGTTCGAAACCGTTCGGTTTCAGGGGGTTAATAGATGTTCAATGAAGCAGCAACGTTTAATTAACATGTGATAGATGATTAACAGACATCTAACTAAACCCAGTTTCAATATTAATGGCACATACGTAATTAGTTTTGATCGTGTAATGTAACGCTATTAAATAATTATTTTTTCGGTACTATTAATCAACGTGCGTTAATATATTATTCAATTTATTGTACATAAATATCGAATGATCATATCTTCAAAAAAATAATTAAACTTAATTTTTAAATGAACATTTTGAAGAATGTATTGTGTTTCGTCAATAGTGTTTTATTTTTTGTCGAAAATGATTAAATAATTCAATAGTATGCTGCGCGATTTAACAAAGAATTATAATAATAATAATAACAATAATTTATCACTTTAAAAATATTACTAAAATAATTTTTTATTTTAAGGTTCTGACCGAGTTCTGACCGCTATGAATCTGAACTGCATTTTGTACAAACTATATGATTCAAATACATCTTTTGTAACTATACTGATATTATTTCACTTTTACCGTTCAGTAACTTCAGCATCATAATGTTAATGCTCACTTAAGGTAAAAATTTAAAATGAAAGCAACTAGTTTCCCATTAACAGCTCGGGGTCATAAAATTACCATTATGATGATAATCAAATAAACTTTTTATGAACAAGCATTTCGTGGTTAATCTGGTATAATTGTCGTTTCATAAACGGGATGTAATAGTTAATTGATGACGTGTACGGGCTTTAAATTGCTCTAGTGATGAAATATTTCATATTACTGGAGCATATGAGTTCCGTTTAATTTCAATTTGAACGACCATTTAAAGTAACGAGAAAAAGTTTATCACCTGTCAATCACATATAAATATAATAACCAGTTAAAAATTTGACCTTAAATAAAAACTGTAATGCATTTTTAAAACAGAAATGATTCCTTACATGATTAAAATATTTTAGTCAGTAAAAACTTGAAAAATAAGCCATATACTAAAACGTTACGTTCCATGCACGGATCAGAAATTAGATACATACTAATTGATGAGGACACGATATAATAAATAAGTGTAATTGGCTGAAATTAAAAAATTGTTACTATTTAGTTGAATACACCGGACCACGAAAAAAATTGTTTCCAGATAACTTGAATCAGAAATAGTGGATCTTTTAGATTTTTTGACAGCAGAAAACGAATCTGTTCTTCGATGTGACCCGTCACGTCAGGATTTTACGATATCTGATCCGAAAAATATTAGAGTCCAAAAATCTATAAGATCCCGCACTTCTGACTCAAGTTGTGTCAAAAAAACAAAATTTTGCTGTCTTATGTTAGTTGTTTCGAGAAGTACCTTCATTGAAGATATTTACATATCCGAACTTGAAATCGCCAAAAAGGATACTTTTGACTATTTTTCGGATCAGATATCTTAAAATCTTGGCGTGATGGGTCAATTTGGATAACAAATTAATTGTCAGTTGCCAAAACTCTATAGGACCCACTCACTACCTCTGATTCAAGTTATCTCGCAAAAAATATTGTTGCGGTCCTGTGTTATCGTCAAATTTGATATTTCTGGATTTTTGGAGTTACCAATGAAAGTAGCGCAAAAATCGAAAATTTGGAATAATCGAATATCCAAAGTCACCTGTGAATACAAAGTAATGGAATCGATATGATGATACTCTTATTCTAGAACAGTGCAGCTTTGGTCATGACTTCAGAATTTTTTCTTATTTAAATCAGTTTTTGGCTAATATAGATTTTGATCTAATATTGATAAAAATTTAATGAACTCATTTTTACTCGAGTGGACAAATTGTGGTGTCCCAGGTTGTATATCAGGAGGGATTTCACAATAAAAAGTGCAAATTTGAGGTCCAATATATTGACTAAAAAAAATGTTAAATTTCGGGCTTTTTAAAATTGATTCTGCATTAATATTATTTATTAAAAAATTGTACAGAGTGGGCAATAGGTGGTTCTTATTTTGGATGTTTTTGAATTTCAAACGGGACACCCCCTAGATCGATTCGAATAATTAAAAAATTATTTTTAAGCCTGGTTAGAGCTCTTTATTTTAATAGTTCGGGCTGGCGGATTGGACTTTAAGTTTAACATTGTTTTTAAATGGGAAATTTCGATTTCCACCGATAACTTTTTCGGAAAAAATTATAATTTTTTGCCCACTTGCAAATATTTTCTGGAATACTTTCTAATGAAAATAAGCCTAGGTACGATAAACAAAAATTCCGATCGATTTAATCAACTTTTAATCATTATAAATTTTAGCTAAAAAATTCATTATTTAGTATATATTAGAGTATAAAATATTCACTTATTTTCTTTACAACTTCGCACAAATACATTTTGAAAATATAACTCAAAGATATTTCATTTTTTGTGCAAAATGAGCCCGGAATAAAGTCAAAATGACGTAATAGAGCGTTAATGTCGTATTTTTAACGGATAAGTTTTTTCGCGGAAAATTAGGCAAAGGGAAAATTATTTTAGTATATCCACGATAACACGCAAACAAAAAATCTAACCGAACTACTGTACTAAACGGAATCGTATCCTTTACCTTTTTGCGGATCGAAATGCCTAGTAATAACTTGAATAAAAAAATTTCTTATCGCGTTAGAGCACCACAGAAATTACACGGTTTGTCTATCTTAAAATCTGGAACCGACCTCTTCTTATCAAATATTACCAACAAATTCACATCTCCTTAATAACAATTAATTCTATAATAAATATTAATCGCAATATTTAATTAATTAAGTAATTACAGATCGAGTTATCAATTATTATCAAATTGGTGCAACATTATGATAAGGATCATGTATTAACAAAATACGAAGAAAAAGAAACATTTTTATTTGTATACCTAAATAATATTTTTTCTTAGGTGCACTTAAAAACACCGACATTAAAAAACTAGAGATTGAAAACCAAACGTTTCAAAATGCACACATATTTTGAAAGTCTATTTTTTTAAATATCTGGTTTCTGAATTTCTATTTTTTGAAATGTCTGGTTCTTGAATGTCGGGTTTTTGAATTGTCTATTTTGTGATTTGTCGGGTTTCTGAGGTGCACGCTTTTTCTTTAGGCGTATTTAAGCCGAAATGCTATGCGTGTAGTTTACATATTTTGCGATCTAGAGGGTGTCTCGTATGAAATTCGAAAACATCCAAAATAAGGACCACACTAGTGGGCAAGCCTGAACGCATAATTTGTGAAAGTAATGCGAACAAGCACTTATTTGGACAAATCAAAGTATAACTAATCGCTTAAAATTCTGTAAAATACCGCGACGAATCTTAATCTATTCATTTTATCTCTGCCATCTGTCATCGGGACAGCTCTGTATTTGTTTCTAAGTGTCTAATAACGCCAAAATTCAGGTGGTTTGGATTCCACCTTCATAAACTGTAGGTCCCGTCGCGGCAGGGTCCTGTTAGTCCCATATGGGTTCAGAAAAATCGACGTAAAATCGTATAAAAAAAATTCATTTTTGAGAATTTATTTCTAAAACTGTCAAATAATTTTCCTAAAATTATCATAAAATATTATTGGTAGAAAAATTAGTAAAATTGTTTAAATTTTCATCTACCTGTATACAATATTTGTTTACTCTTAAGTATTGTATGAGAACAGAAATACCAATTTTGTTTAGATGAGAAGACTTTTTTGGAACATCTTAATATATGAAAGTGATACGCCCTGATGTCATAATTGATACCTCCTTATTATTCTGATAGCGTAGGCATTTTCGAGGAAATTAATCTCTCTGCAAATTTCGGCAACAGATTCAGGGGCATCCCAAAAGTTCAGAGGTGCTCCGTGGCGTGACAAATAGGTATTCGAAGGACGCGTTTCAGGACCGTTTTCCACACGCTACCCTTAACGTCTCCGAGGACGGCGAAGACGCGTTGTTTCATACGAATCATGGCGAGTGAGAAGGAAGACGAATAACCGAAATACGACTTGTGTCTGAGAGAAAGGGAGACGGCAAAATAGACGGAGAAATCAAATGAGAGAGAGGGATGCAGTGTCAAGCCACAAACGCGAAAGCGCCTTGCGGTTTGCCTCTCCCGCGCGTGCGATAGAGGAACGTCCTCGAATTCAATCACGAAGCTGCTGCCAAAGCATTTCCGACTAAACTTCCATTATGCGCAGCGAATACTGAAGATACTTCAGGAAGCATTAGAATCTAATTACGGCAATTTGCCGTTGAGAAAATTGGACGCCTTTAATTATTATCATTGGCTCGTCAATATGAATAGGTAGCACTTGCTCAGCGAGCGATTCATAACTATTATAGCCGAATCACTGTGATGCTCATTGAGAACGACCTTTTCGACATTGCTACTGCCGTTTTTGCGGTGAGCGACGTTTTCGGATCATCCCGAGATTACGAAACGATCCAATTTAATAAGAAAATTGCAGCTTTCCTATAATCCAATCTCTGTCTATAATACAGTTTACAACTACATTACCCAAGTTACTAATTCGATTAAGCGTAATAAGTTTCCAATTGATGCGACTTGCCGCGAAATACTGACGTTAACGCATTTCATTTGTCGGAGATGAATTGCCTGATTGATACGTCATCGACAGTAATCAAAATCGATAAATTCTCTTCCTGCTACTTTTGTCATATGCCGTATTTTTTTATTATAATTCGTGTTTACTTGTGTGGTTTTAGAATAGTACTTATTATTATTTAGATTTAAAGTTTGTTAATAATGGTTTTAACCCATTGACGACCTAAGGATACTTTTTTTTGCTTTAATTTCAATCAAGTATTTCGTATCAAAATCAAAGTTGAAAAACTCAAAAGTTACATCCCGAGTAGAAATTTATTATGGCCCTGATCAGGGCCTGACCAAAAGCGTTACAACCCGATCAGGACCTGAACACATTTCTGCTCGGATAGTACATTCTACTATTTTCAGGGACTCTTGAAGATTAAATTACAATACATTCTTAAGTTTACTGCTAATCTGTTGAATTCAGATTCACATATGGCGTCATGACATTTTGAAATTCTTCAAGTGAAAACTCCGATATCTCACAATATAAATGCGTAATTTCAGCGTACAAAAAAAAGTGCTAATTTTACCATTTTATCTAACAGTAGCACTTTTGTATAGCGACATTTTAGAGTTTTCAGTTTAATTATATCAGTTTATTGTATATTGTTCAATATTTATGTGTCAGACATGGAAAACATCCTAACCTATCAAATTTATATTTTTTTTCCAATTATGAAAATTATATTCAATTAAAATTATGACTAACTATAAAATTAACTATTAACTAATTTACTATAAAATTTGGAACCTTTTATCAAAAATACATTTGACAGCTTTTATAAATTATATTTTACAAACACCATTTACTGCTTCATAAATGTGAAGCTTCATAAAGTGAAAACACATTTAAATATTTCTGAGTAAGAAACATTTTTGAATGATAAACTAGTGTTCACGTGGTACCTAGCTCGCTTCGCTCGCTCAGAAATTTCCATCCTGTGGTGAGTCGGCTATTCTAAATAATACTTTTAAAACACTTACTTCACGCACTTGTATTGTAATTCGATGCACATTACATGTTTACTATGTTTTGAACATTTACACTGGTAGTGCGCATGCGTTATCTTATCTTCCGGTCACTAATCAGCTGTCAATCTTAGAACTGGAACGCAACATTGTCCTCGGTATTTTGACAAGTTACTTATTGTTGTCGATCAAAAAATATTCTCAGTGTGTTTTACGATTTTTTTAAATACCGAATACACGAATTGTCTCTAACTTCTAATCAGATGTAAGTTAGGTCTTGCCAGGACAAAAAGCCATTACACTTATCAATCCGACAAACGCACATATTAAACACGATGATGCTCCACCTTTTTTGTTTGAAACATTTTTTAATATGATTTATATTCTTGAAAAGAAATGCAAAAAGGGTGATTCATTCATATTTGTTCGTTATTTATGGCACAATATAATACATTTATGGTATTTTTAATAAAAAGAGCAAAAAACATATTTTTTTAACTTCTTTTTTTGTTCGACATTTTTTTTATTCATATATTTAATTTCTTGTAGAAAGTTAGTAACTAATATAGTACCTGCCTTTTCATCTTTAAAATTATTGGTATTTTTTATTTATTTATTTATAATCCTTAAATGTTTACAAATACCATGATTAATATCGTTGTTATTTTATTACTTTCACGTTATGATAATAGTCAAATTTCATTTTGCAAAATTATACTTGATGTTGGAAGGGAGATGCAGGTTAGGCATGCCCAATTCATTTGATTCTGACAGCCATATATTCAATCCCAAACCATGATGAAAACATATCCTAAACGTTGCTCGGTCGAAAACAAAAAAGTGCAGCTCCCGATGTGCAACTCTTCTTTTTTATATTCAACGGTCACACTGGCGACTGTTCGAATTCCATTGCAACAATCAAGAACCTCTTCGTATTATTGGTTAACTTAAATTCTGAATAACTCGAAAAGTCTACTTTGCTGAACATTTTTTCAAATGAAATATATTCTTACACAGAAAAAAAGTCTTAAAATGGTTACATCTCAAATTAAGTACTGTAAAAGTGTTGAGCTATTATTGAGCTATTTTTCTTAAATTAAGTCAATATTGCTCTTAAAGTCTTACTTTCAGACAGCAAAATTTAATTTTGTCAAGATTTATGCTTACAAAAAAATTTTTCGAGCTTGTCACGTCTGTGTTAGAGAATTCTTTTTTCGAACCTGAATATTTAATAAAAGTAAGTTTCCAAAACTAAAAACAAGGTTTTAAGCGCAAATATTGAGCCTTTTACAGTACTTAATTTGAGATGTAACAATTTTTAGACTTTTTTTTCGGTGTAGAGTTTATCATAGGTTCTACAGTTAATCGGTTGTCAGTCGTTTGAGAATCGCCGTGTATAATACATTCGGTAGAATCAGTAGAATTCAGTATACCCGCTCAGTATCGACTCATTAATCGACGAGGTAGTACTGTATTATCTCTTAACTCACTCTTATATGTTCTCCTGTTCCATTTATATACCTGTACCTTATTATAATGCTAAAAATCATATTGGTTAAAATTTAATATTGTATGTATTTAAAATTTTTAAACATGTTTTTTATACATATTTTTTTACGTGTTTTTTCCAGCACTTTTCAGTTATTTTTCTCCGTTTATATAAAACCATGTTATCTTGTCTCCGTATCAATAGGAGTACCACTAACAATAGTAACATCTTAATAAGAAAAATAGCACTCTATCTTTTTGTATCTAGCAATTCTAATTGTTGAATTTTTCTTCATTTTTGTTATATTTTTAAAAACTATGTAGGAGCTGTATAGTGCGTCAAAATAGTGTCTTTAATTAAAAAATATACGTAATCAGTTCCATATCTCTGTATCAACTCTGCGGTTGGCTGTCGTAGTTACTCAATATATTACATGGCATTTAATATAATTCAAACCTGTATTCTAGACGATTTTATTCATCGATATAAGTACATTTGACATGCAAATTTCTGCTGATACCTTCTATTGTCATGTACCTTACTATTAATCAAATAAATAATGCACTGGAAAAGCTTTTATATTACTATATTATATTTTTAATTCGTTTCAAAAAGAAATATTACTATATATTTTTGAAAAATTGAAATATTTTTAGTAAAAATTAATTTGAAAGTATAATAATTTTGTAAGCAAATCGTAACATTATGATGACATTATTTTGCAATCAAAAACAATATTTGACACCGATTATAAATAATTTTTCATTTCGTTTGAAAGGTTTTGAAAATACTCATTCTGTCAATTCGTTCCATGTTAAAATCTTTAAAATGACCTAGCAAAGTCTTAAATCAAGTCAGTAACACTCGACTTTGTATATTGAATTCGAGCCAAAACGTCTTTTATTTTGTAGAATATCGGACGACAAATACAAAATAAAAAAACGGAACTGAATTTTATTTCTATAGTTCCACATATGACAGGAAAGGTAATTTCGTGTTTAGATTGACTTCATTTTATTATTTTCGTCGCAGAGATATATGTTTTCGTGGAAGGCACACGTGTGGTCACTTTTAAAACGTTATAGGTGGCTTGGTATACATATATAAAAGTACTATGTCCAGGCACGAGCCTCTTTTCACTACATAGTCCACAGCTTGCTGAGTACCGTATGACCATTCATAGTTGAACTATATGTGTCCTAAACGTACCAATGACGTGAAAATCGATCCAAATTCACCTTCATTTGGTAATTTTTTAAAAAATTTCCGCTGAATTAGTAAAATAAATCAAACAATTGAAAAGTGGAAATGGATAAAACTATTCGTGGTTGCTTTCTCCAGAAGAAAGAATATCATATAAAGATATTTCCAAGATTTCTCACTACTATCAAGGATTTATTTATTATAGTTATATGTAATAATCAGATCTTATTTTATTTTTTACTTATATTTACAAGTAATGTAATTTTAAGAAAGTCTTCATGTTTCCCTTCTTTCTAAATTTTATTTCACACAATTCAAGTTAATGAATTTAAAGAATTTGAAAACAAAATATATTCAACCTTCTTCAACATAAAACACACAAATTTTCACGCAATTAAAAATTATATACTAACAATATTAAAATATGTAAAACGGTTGATCTGATTTTAACTTTGGTAGTCGATTATGCACAAGCCGGTCACCACAGAATGAATTGACATTATATGTAAATAATTATTTTAAGCTATAGATTAAATACATGTACTAAAAACAATAAAAAAAAAACATTTTGTATCATTTTAGTTTAACAAAACCTATACATGAATTGTAAAATAACGTAAACAAATCAAATTAGAGCGTAAACATAATCTATTAGATTATGTACTGGCAACGCACATATATTTAAAATGGGAAATAAATACGATGATTATTTTATTGATATCTAATTAGAATTCACATTGATAATCATAAAATATCACTGTCGATTTTGAATCCAATTCTATGTTCTAAAAAATGAATATAGTTCATTTTTTTTTTAATAATATTATTACAGCCATTTAAAACTTAAATGGCTTTGATTCTCTCTTATATACTTAACGAGTATTTTATTTTTGCAGACTTGGGGAAAAAGTAGAAAATGTGAGGCCTTAAAATTCATAAGTAAAATATGATTAATAAAACAAGGCATAAACCTTACAATTTTCAAAAAATCTTTTGACGCGAAATTTACAAACACTTTATCAATTACATAAATCAACTTACATTTTTCAGTAAATTCACAAATCGACTATTTAAATAATTATCACTTTCCGTAAAGCTCATCAAGATTAAATACTTTTAGTCCGAAAATTCTCGCATAATATCGTAAACGATTGAGAAGCCGAAAGGACATAAGCGGTTGTGGGGTCTACCTGTATGTACAATAAAACACGTCATTCTAATGGTTTCTTAATGGGGATTGATAAGGAGCTTTCTGCGAACGCGGATTTTGGCACCATTAGCGTTCCTAAAACAAATTTTATGATCTTACTTTATGTTCCGGAACCGCGATCTGGGTGTTAATATCAAATTATACAATAAATGACCTGTACGAATGTGTGTTAGAACCAACATTTCATGGGAACGTGGGTGGGTATACAGATAAGAAATATTAATTGTAGAAATAAGGCATAATTACATGTCATAGTAATGATCAATTTTATATGAAAGCTGAACAGGTTTCTGAATGAAAAATATCACTTAAAATTAGAAATGGTTTGAAAAAATGTTCCTTAATAAAGATAATTTCGTAACATATTATTAAGAATTGTGAATAAATTTAAGTTTGACAAAAGATGATTTTCCACATCCTCGATCTCGAGTCACTTTTCAAATTTTCAATGCTCAAAATAGCGGATCCAATATGGCTGTCAAAAATTTGAAATTTTTATAAATGTTTGTAAAAATGTATATAAAGGGTTTTTTGAGGTTCCTGATCACTAATCCGTTGTCATATTTTTGAAATTCAAAATGGCGCATCCAATATGTAGGATAAAAATTCAAAACTTTTATCAAATTTTATAAAAAGGAGTATACGTGGTTTTTTGAGGTTCCTGATTCCGAATTCGTTGTTAGATTTTCGAAATTTAAAATCGCGGATCCAAAATGGCGGTTAAAAATATGAAATTTTTATAAATTTTTGTACGAATATGTACAGAGCGGCTGTTGTCAGATATTTTAAATTCAAAATCGAGGATCTAATATGGTGGACAAAAATTCAAAATTATCATTAATTTTTAGACACGATAATTATCATTTTGATACCATCAGCATTTAACACTATTACACCACAAAAGGACTACTGGTCTATTGACCATCAATAGCGATGCGAAATTACTTCTTCAATAGTGATGGGAAAGTACTTTTTCGCATCAATATTGATTTTCGAATCGATAATAACGAATTCGTGATTAGACGAAAAATGGATGTAAAACGTCCAGTAACGAATTCGTTATCCGGAGAACTCGGAAACTCCCATATATAAATTTTCGAATCAATCGATGTAAATGTCAAATTTTTAATTCTAAAAATCTAACGACGGATTCGTAGTCCAGGATCTCAAAAAAAAACCTCAACGCATTTTTTACAAAAATATTAGTTTCAACCCCCATTGCATCCGCCATTTCGAATTTTGTAAATCTGGCAACGAATTCGAAATCAGGAACCTGAAAAAACCACGTATACTTATTTTCCCAAAATTCGATAAAAGTTTTGAGAATATGTGAAAAGTGACTAGTGACGGAGAATGTGGAAAACCATGTTTTATCAATTAGTATTGAATGATTTACAAAAGTAATACAACTAAATAACGAAAACTTTGTTGATATTGACGCCATTTTGAAGTCACCATTTTGAATTCTAGGATACGTATTATACTATCTTTTGATGCAATCAATTACTCCACCAGATCTAAAAGTAGGAGTCGATGAGACTACAGTTTCATATGAAAAAAAGGATTGCAATCTAAAAAATTGTTATTATTTCGGGCGTTTTGCCATTCTGGGCGCCATATTGGAAAACGACTAAGGATACTGGAAAATGACTTGAAACTTGAAACCTATAAGACATGGACTTCTATAAAAATTGATTAACCCTTTCTATGAAAAATTTATGCTATTTCGGGACGAAATGGGTTAATAGGAAAACATATTCTAATAAACATTGTAATGTAATAATTTGTCTTGTGTAATATTGAATTCAAAATTGTGTTGCTTACCACTTTTTAGAATATATGAAGTCAATTGGAACAGAACCATTATATTTTGGATTCCAAAAATGGCTATACAATCATTCATCGATGCTATGGACTTACCTGAAACATAAAAATACGTTATAATTAATAAAAAGATCATTGCTAAAGTATATTTGTCTTGTGCGTGTTTGTATCATTCATTGCATTTTAATTTTTAGAGAAAACAAAAGAAAGGAATATATTCCTTATATCTAGATTGGATTAGATAATTGTATATTATGCCTTGGGTATACATCCTGTTAACAAAATGTCTGGACCAGAAATCAAGTGAACCCAAACTTTCGACCGATATACAAGGAGAATCAAATTGGATGTATCCAATTGTTACTTCACTTACATGTGAAGGAATGTAATTTCCATGAGAAATCCTAGAATACTAAAATGTTACCTATCCGTTACGAAACTTTCATAACTGTTTGATGTCTCGAAAAATGCTAAATATAATAACAAATATACCTGAAATACATTTTGACTACACAGACAAAAAAATGTTAATGGAACCATGAAGAAAAGGTAGAAATGATTATAACATATCCTAATAGTACAATTAACATCGTGAAAAGTTGTAGTTGACAGTATCTTATTTTTATAATTCATAATATTGTAAAATATAGCATATAATAATTACTTTTTATGATGATAAGTAGTTATGTTCGTATAATCACTTTTACTAAATCCATTTTTCTAGTGAAGAATATTTCGAGTGACTATTTAATTGTAAAGCTATGTACATTTGAGGTTATGTACTATGCTACATATTTAAGTATCTGGAAATAGTAAACGAATGTTTTTGTTTTGTTTTACTGTGGAAATGGTTAATTTAATCATTTTTTATAATCACGTATTTTACTTTTTTAAAATGGGTCCATTAACCTTTTTCGTTCTGTCTTTATATGAGAACAATTTTAAGGTCATAATTTGGTCACAATAATCTATGAAAAATACTTGAAAGGTATTTTCTGTTATAAGACATAATTTACTGTTGTAATTCGGTTATCTTTTACCAAAATAGGGTACTTTTATTGTGGCATGGGATGGAATTCCTTGATGTACTGCTTGGGCTCTTTCAACCAAAAAAGCGAGTCACAGCTACCGATGCTTTATACACAAACATAAAAATAAATCATAATTCTAAAATACTATCTTCGATAAATATTTCTTGTTGAATACAAAAAAATGTTAAAATAGGAATAAAAAAATTAGTTTTAGAGAGAAAAGTCGGTTACAGTCATGGAACAGTACCCGTACAACGGTTTTAAAAATATAAGAAAATGAATTATATGTGTTTCTATCAGGAAAGATTTTTTTTAAATTCTTTATATCACTTTACTCCCCAATCATTGTGTACACCTAGCCACTTCAACATTTCACAACAGTACATTAATACCCACTTATTTCGAACACCTCTCTCATTTACGCCTTATTGTGAGGATGAAAAACGCCCTGTCCAAATCAGCCCAAACCCGCTCTTATGTAACTTCTTCGGCAGTTAAAGTGGACTACAAACTTAGAATGGCAAGCTACAAAGAAACAAGCAAAGTCGCCAATATCCTAGGAAAGTCCCCCGCCGAAGAGAAAGGTTCTGGGCAACGCCGAATTTTCTCGTAGAGTGTCGAGGCGGTGAATCCCGCGTAATTGGGCATAAATCAAGCCGGGCGAATAATATAAGCCAGCGCGTGCGGTCGATTCCACGTGCTTTGTGTTCGTTGCATCATTAGCGGACATTATGTCCGACGTGTCGTGTGACAAACTCGACGGGATCTCCGACGTCGACCCTACAGACACCGGCTTATGTGGCCTTCCGTGTTCTGGGCTTTGGACGCCGCGTTTCCTGGGGTGACCGCAACTCCGACGAATTCGCCTAGTCTTCTAGACTGAACCCCCCAAACCCCCAACCCCCTTTCCTGAGCCAACCAGGTCCTTGGCACTTTGGCGGCGAAAAGCCGAATTTGCAGCTGGCGAATAAATTGTGTTGATTCATGACGTATAAGACTGCAATAAATTGTATATATAATAATATAAGATTACCCCAAAAAAGTTGATGTTTTACATAATATAGAACGTTAGATACAATGAAAAAGTCTTGAATTTTAAATCGAAGAGGATCAAATACAAAAATAGAAGATTTTAACATTTCACTCTTCGGGAAATACACTGAGAGAAAGGATTGTTTACTATAAAGAAGGTTCTTAATAGTTAAGACATCGTATATTTAAATACGGCAAATCGAATAATTTTTTAAGTATGAAATAATTATTCGTTTCATATAAAGCTGACATTTCTTTAGTGCAAACAACACTTTTTCTATCTTAGGAAATAATGATTAAATGCAACCAAACATTTCAGTTAAGAAACCGTTATACTATATGTTTATAGCAATAAAGTAATGATTTCTTAATAGTTACAGAATATAATGGTGGGAGTCGCAACATAACCTCAAATGACAAAATGGATGTTTTGTTTGGTTGGAACGATTGACTGCCATTGCAATTCGGTGGTTGTTATTGTGAAAATAATTAAATTAAAGATATTATTTATACGTCATCTTAAAAATGCGCGTTTTATAAACAAATACATCGCATAAGACACATGTCCCATGTCTTTTCCTTGCCCTATATTTGATAAAATTGCCCAATAAACAATAATTAGGGAATTCAAACAATTAGAGATGTTATCCAAAGCCACCGTGATCATTTTTGGACAATTAAAAAGTAATCATAGAATACAAATTACGGCTTCAAGTTTTATTTAATCTTACTACAAGTTATTTCGGGCATTAAATTTCACTAGGGATGGCCATGTACTTTTGTTTTTGCGCAAGGATTTTTCTAAGGAACATAACAAAATATATAGAAAAGCTCCTTCTTGATGTCACGCATATTTTGACACTATAACAATTCTGTTGAATGCACTTTTACGAATTTCTATTACATATTGAAACCGTAGTTTCGAATCTACGGTTAGAAACGGGTAACCGGAAATACATGACGTAAAGCAGTGCAATGTTTTCACGAGAGAGTTCGTGCATGTCGAATTTCAGTATCGAATTTTTGTTGGCATTTTTATGGATGCTGATTAAAATTGGTTTGAATTCTAACAAAAACAACGTACATTACATGGTCAAATAGAATACATAGATTCATTCTCGCTGACATTTACATGTATATAAGTGTCAAAATTGTATATATACACGAAAAATTTCGAAACTTAAAAATGAAGTAAAATTAAGTTTTTACCACCACATAAATCTTTTTTGTCTTTTTCAGGAGCATACTTAATAATGAAAAATATGTCATATAATGTCACTATTATAGTTAATACGACATGATCATTGTTCAATGTTACCTGGTGATTTTAGTTTAATTTAATACGAGTTCCGGTCGAATTAGCAGGAAAATAATTATTCACATTTTCGTTCGTCGTGCTGCAAAAAACGAATATTCAATTTCTACGGTAAGTACAGTTAAAAATCAAGAGTTTGAAAGGTACGTTTTAAGAGACCCTAAGCGTCATTACCTGTTGGTAGTGTATTACAACAAAAGGCCCTTGAAATCATCGCGATTACGTCTATTGATTCAATTACTTTGTTATATGGCAATACATTTGTCCATTTCAACACTATCAGACTTTAGCCTTTGCTTTATCCTGTGAAGTATATGCTTTCAACTAATTTTGGAATTAATCGATTATAATTGTCAGATGAATGTGATTGAATTTTAACTAACAAAATACACGTAAAAAATACCATTGATTTTAGATTTTACACAAAAAGATTTACAAACATTGAAATTGATGCCCTTTGGAAGTTTTATTCGCAAAAAATCTCTCCTCAATATGTGGAATGTGCGTGATGTTAGAAACACGCCATCCACCTACGACATGGTGATAGGAAGCATTGAGAGGATAATTACACATCCGGCAAGTTATTTTAACGAGGAGTTGATTTTTCTTGTCAAATGTGATCGATAAATAACAAGATAACCTTTTCGACCCTTGACGATGGGAAGAAGGACCTTACTTAAATTAATTATTTAATTGGGAACTTTTGAAAGTTACAACCTTCAGTAATTTAAGTAATTATGTAGAAGAACATTAATTTTGTAGGATTAGAATACAGGAACTTAATCCTGGACAAAATCATTGTTAGTATCTTTTGTTTGTTTTCAAACTAATTTTTCGATATTTATGTTACTCATAATGTTTACCGTTATGTTTACATTACTAAACAGTAGTTTTACTAAGATTTATATAGTTTCATGGAAAATATTTGCTACGGAACAAAACCTAAACATTGTTAACAAGATTGCATGAGATTAATTATCGGAAAAATAAATGATCGAATTAAGTAGTAATAGGGATCTTTAATTAAAGTTACTTTAATTAAAACTAAGTGAGATCTGGATTTTCCTTCTATATATTTATTATTAAGACCGAGAGAATAATTTCAAATTAATTGTAAATTCTATCATAATATCAAGAAATTTTAAAAGTCGATTAAATGTTTGTAATGTTGTAATGCATTCACTTGTGATGCTTTGTGGATCATTAAAAGTTTGTTGCAAATAATTTCCTTCGGGGTTTATCGTAATAAATTAACATAGATTACCTTGAAGTTGTTCGTTTGTAGGAAATTATGAGAGGGAAGCCTCAACGGACGTGAAAACACACAATTTAAAAATGTAGCAAACATAAACATGTGGCTATAAAAAGCAATTAAATAAAAATGTGCTATGTAGTAACTACAACATTTACATGCTATATAATAGAATTATTATATAGGAAAATATAGTATTATGGTTTACATATTTCTAATCACGAAAATAAAATTCTGTCAATAAAAATCTCAAAGTCAATTTTGATACTATTATTATATATTGCAATTGTTTTTGGTTCGATCAAGTATTTTCAAAGTATTGAAGTTGTCAAAAGAAATGTATTATTACAATTAACGAAAATATGAATAAATTGTATGATATTTTTTCAACAAAAAATCTGACTCAAGCAGTACATTTGAAATTAACAAAAAAAATGTTAACTATTAAATATAACATAATTTTGCCCTTTCGCAAATGATTTTAAAGGTATCGAAATTCATAGTTTATAACGGAAATTGGTAATGGTCCTTGAAAGTTTGAAACTTGTTGTCAGTATTAAAAGTCAAATTCCTAATTGGGGAAGTATGACACTTATAAAAGATGAGTTTTTTCAATGTTGTCAAAGAAAATTACAAATTAATAAATTTTTTGTTTTATTTTATGAAATCTTTATATTTCTATCAATTTTAAAGACTTCTATTTCATTAGATAAATATTTTTTTTACCATTAGATTTGTAGAATTACCATTTTGATTAGTATATTTTATTACCTAATATATTAGTGGTATCTTACTCTCTGTTAGAAACAAACTGATTGGTTACCCATATTTAAATTTATATTAATATTATTTTTGTATTAATTGAGTGTTAGAGAGTCTATATCTGAAGCACACATATTGTATATCTTGCTAGATTTCAAATTTATTTATTCTTATCATTATCTGAATTATTTAAAATTTGATGACTACTTTTACCCATTTAATTCACAATTTTATTTTAGTTATTTCTTACTCATCATTTAGAACTTTATTATAGCTTAAAATATTTGTCATTTTTATCAATCTTGTAGTAGAACATATGGCCAAATCCGTGAAACCTTTGAATTTTAGCTATAAAATCAAACAAGTTTTGTGTTGAACACATTATTGGAATTGTTATGTTTTTTTCGTAGATTGAGAGGTAACAAATGATGCAGTGTGCTTTATTTTTTTAGCAACGCTGAGGGATTACCCTCATCTATTCTTAATTTCCCAACTCATTTAAAGTAATGAAATGAATTTGTGAATGAATTAAATATAAAACGTTTGTTCATTTTTGATCTGAATAATACAAATGTAAACTATAGAACAATTAAGTAATTATAACCTATAGAATGTATTTATTGCATGTATTTAATTATATTTATTATATTTCCCATTGATTTTTTTAGGTTCACAATATTATCGAAGTCAATATTTTTGCGCATTGAATATAGTAATAAATTATAACTGATTAGTATTACACTAATAAAAATCATTAATTCAAAAACGAAATTTTTAATTGTCACGAAAAACTTTTCCAAGAATGATTTTTGTTCCAAAATTCTACATTTTTTCATATCTGTTTATTTATACAACATAACCAATAAACTTTTTATTATTAAACTTACAGACAATCGTAAAAAATTTCAAATCGTTAACTACAATTTAAATAATAAAAAATCACAGATATTAAGAAATAAAATTGGTACCATCGGGATTTAAAATGTTAAAAACATTATTGGATGTCAGGGTATTAATTGGTGTTACCTCAATTTTGTGATTTTGAAAGGATCACACATGTTTTAGATAATGCTCCTTTTCAAATGGCGATGTGCCATTACAAAATTACCATTATTTTGACCAGTTACGCAAGTTGTTTTTAATTTCAACATTATATTTTTTTACTTACCTTGTGAGCACATTCTTAAAGGACGTTTAGATTTGCTCTTTTGTTTTGCGTAAAAAATGTCTACGTTTTTTCGTAACGATTGAAGATATGCTGCACGAACAATCGATGAAAAATAAACTATTACATAATAATAAACAATTGTTTGCTTTTTTAAAAGAGAGACATGTTTTAAATGTAGCCTTTTAATCCTATATAAAAAGGGCGCATAGCTCTATTAGGGAGCAAATCCTTTTTTTCTTTTTTGTTTATTTTTAGTTTGTGTAATAAATCAAGAAATTCAAGAAACGGCGAAGTAACTGTAGGACCCAACACAAATAATAATTTCTGTAGGATTACTTTATTTTAGGCGATTTGAAATATTTTTTATTTTTGAAGGTATGCATTTTGTACTTTTATCTAATCATTGATTCATTACGTATGGTGGTCGATATACATTTGGAACGTAGTGAACAATGTAGAATAATTTGAACGCAAAAAAATAGAATAAAAAAATTAAAAAATATACAGTGACAGGAAATTTAAAGGTTTCTCGGATTTGTCCATGTACAATGTATATTTAATCTATTTTTGTAATATAATCTATATTTATTAAAAATCTAGAGTGTGTACTATATCAAGCCCTCATTATTAAAAAATGATCAACAGGTAACATTATTCAGTTGTCCATAGACTAATCAAAATATAATTTTATTTTATTCCTCATAATTAATCCTATAGCTATCATTTTTTCCCGAATATTTAATTACATATTGTACAGACATTCAGCTAATTCATCGTGTATAGTAATATTTGAAAGACCTAAAGGTATAATGTATGTATCCACATGGCAAAAGCTCGCTAAAAGTGAGTAAAGTGGAGTACTACACGTCGCGAGGATGACCAGGCAATAAATTAGGAATTCAAAAGGCAGTGAATGATAAATGGTTGTATCCATTCGGTCGTGTGGATTCTAATAGGTAGTGACGGTTACTAGTAGGTATCGTACACTTGCAACTTTATAGAATGAATTCGCTATTCGTACACGTGCGGTGTGAATGTATGGGGACTTTATTTCTATCAAAATGGAGTACGGAATTCCATACTGTGGCAGCATCACGCTTTGAAATATATACGCTTTGATTGACTGATCAATAGTCCAGTCCCTGCAAAAATCCTAAAGGTAGCAATTGTGTTGACGCTATATGCGACGGATTAATGACTTCTTTTGTGATTCCATTTTGATGCAATAATTCATTATAATATCATTCCCGACTGTTAAAATCTGATGTAATGAAGTAATCATCACATACATTTTGAAACTTAAGATATTGCAGGGATTTTTCTGTAATGCAGTTTCAAGGCTTTCAAGAATTTCAGTGTCTTCAATGTTAGCGTAAATTTTAACTGACAATTTGTATTATTAATGTAATCCAATAATTTCATGTCACATGAATCCCAAATATTATTATGTAAATTATTATTCATCAATCTATTTTCACATTATCACTCGTCAGTTTTGTTATTCAAGTTTTGTACATCATATGATTTTAAACCTCTAATGCTCTAGCAATATTCTTTAGTTAACGTTTTGAACTGAAATTCAACTTCAGGAGGACGATGAAATGATTTTCCTAAACGATGGACCAATGAAAGATATAAATAATTATTTTAAATGTGCTTTACGTGACTGAGGAATAGCACGCCGGCTTAATTCTTTTTCGAAAACTTTCACTCTAATTATTGAAAAGAAAAAGTCATATGTTAGAGTATTATTTATTTTTCAAACTGGAAATTTCAAACGGTACAAGTTGCTTTGAAAGGCGACGAAGTTAATTCTTCTGTTTAAGATGTCCAGCTGAGATTTTGTGGGTGTCAAAACGGTTACGTTTGTTACGATTAATATTGTCTTCATTTGGTGAACCGTTACGCATATTTCTTCAACTTAAGAAAGATACCGTCACATTTACTTCCTCTATCTTCTCGTTATTCTTGTTTATTTTGAATTTGTTGATTTATATGTTAAGAAATTGAATGCATTGGATTTTTTTGTCTCTCTAGTTTTGAAGATCCAAATAAATATTTGATACAATTCTTTGAAAAATAAAATATATCTTAATCTTTGTAAACTGTGAAATTATCTTACTTTCAAAGAAATCTTTTTATTTCAATTATTGTACAATAGGAATGGAATTTGTTCATCATTCTCGTTGGTCATACTGATTAATTAATAATTTATCGCCCAAGTAACTTGGACAAAACAATGGAATAACTCGAGAACAATTAATAATTATGCAAAACATTACTGTGCTCTGAATGATTGTTGAATTGCATAATAATTCTTGCCAAGCTTGGCACTCCAAACAATAAATTTGGAGCCGGAATAACGTCGTAATATAAAACTTCAAATTACATATGAGATGTTTAACGATGTAATAAAAAACTTGTTTTCTAAACGAACACACCGCACCTTTTATGAAGAGTGTATTCCTTTGGATGTTACAGCGTGCTTCGTAATTATTAATGTCATTGAAATTAATTATTTTCATAAATATGAGAATCTGCGTTACATAGAAATATTTCCTATCAAAATGTGTATAATATAAAGAACGTATTATTATGTGTTTTATACTATAAACATCAGTGTCTAAATTATACAAATTTTCAAGGCATAATTATAGACAATTAATAAAGAGCGACAACTACTATTTTAATTTTGTAATATCTTTTAGTATTTTCAAAAGGTCGGGACATATTTTTATACGAATTAAACGAAATAAAATTTTTTAATTCCAAGAAAATTTATGCCAGACTATTCACATAAATATGCTCTTGATTATAAACAGAAAATGTATGAGAGCTGTTGAAAAAATATTAGGATTATAAAATGTGATTATAAACATAAAAAAGGTTCTTCTGGTTTATTGATGTTGTTTCTTTTCGTGATTGCAATTGTCATTACGATATTTCGTGATTTTAAAATTATTTCAAAGGTTTAAAAAACGATATTTTTTTTTAAATTTTAGTAATCAAAGCAATAATTCTTATATCTTATATAATTTACTGCCTTAAACTAATACACCGGAGTTTTTAATGATGAAACACGACAAAAACTATCTGGAATATTCTTATTTTGATTAAAATGTATTTAATAAAATTTTTTAAATATAATTTTATAATTAATTATTTTTCCACTCCGTTTCTTCTTACTATGTTTTAGATGAATAGGGTTTTGGACAGTTTCTTCATGAACAATCTACAGTTTTTAAAGACGAAATAATGAATTTTCTCCCTTTTTTCTAAATCCAGTTTAAGTTTGAGTTAAAGAAGTATTGAACATTGCATTTATGTCAATATTTGTTAAATATTATGTTTTATAAACAAATAAACGACCAAAAATCGTAATTTTTATAGAAACAATTCAGTCGCTAGTACATGTTCAATTGGATTGAGATGAAACTGGAAAATTGGTGGTTTTTAAAGCCGCTAATTACGAATTTAAACTCAGATTTTGGAAATACAAAATGCCGGTTCCAATATGGCCGAACAAAATGCAAAATCATACTGAATCGAGATGAAACTGTGTACTCTGGGTTTTTAGGATCGTTGATTACGAATCTGAGCTCAGATATAGAAATTTTAGTTCTCAGATTTTGAATTTCCAAAAGCTGAGTTCAGATTCGTACTCAGGGACCTCGAAGACCCCCAGTACCCAGTTTCATGAAAAATGGTGTCATTCGTTAAAATCCATTTATATGCTTGAATTTTGTAGATTTTTTACTTTTTTACATAAAAAATTGTTTAACAAATTATTTTTGCGCTCTTTCAATTTTTTCCCAGTACAATAATGCTTTCAACAATATCATAACTAATAAAAAGTAAATTCTTGGATGTGGTGCTAAATACTTTCCGTCATCATGTGTTATCCTCGGAAATATAGTTTGTTAATTCAACAAAATATGAATTCGATTTTATCCAGCAAGTAAATATTTATTTAAATTAAAAATATATTTCCTTATTTCAAGTAAATATTTTGTTGCGTCTATTCAAGTAAATATTTACTTGAAATTATGAAATTTTTGTTGTCAGTGTACCTTAATGTATGTTATTAAAAAATAATTTCTCTCATTTAATGTCGCAACAACTCATATCGTCAATTTCTTTATTATATTAAAGAATCAGGTCTCTCATTTTTCCCGATTTTCGGATGACTTGATGAAAGTAATTGCAAAAATAAATGATGAATTTGGTAGTGCGGAATTGTGACGTGCCGAAGAGTGATTGTCACGCACAAGATCTTGTAAATGCAACACAATTATTAATTACGTCAAACGTGTCGTTATCTTTTTTATTCCGAATTTTGTTATAGCGGTGGGGAACATTCCCCGAAGTCGAAGCCCGTTTTCAAATTTATAGCGGCGTCGTGCCATCAAGGGGCTGACTGCTCGGTATGTTCACCGGTTTGTTGTCATTCGTGTCTCACGCGGGGCCCACGGGGGGCCCAGCGGGGTCCCCGAGCCACACATCACGCTCAAAGGCCCCGCGACTACGAGGAGGACTTCACCTTACCCGTCTATCCTTCTCGAACCCGATCTCCCCCTCTCTATTTTATACACACACCGGTTTTTATTATCCCGTGTGGTCGCGCCCGGCCATATTATAAATTCTAGTTTTTGACTATTATAGACCCCTCGTATAACGATATCTAAAAAGGAATTGATTACTTCAGAGATTTATTGAAGGTGTTAAGTGTGTGTAATGTGTCAAAATTTAGAAAATGATCTACGGCGGTTCCTAGCTAGGAACGCAAGCCAAGAAAATCAATTTCGATTTCGATAATTAACACTTCGTATATTTTCAAGGTCAGTTGTATGGCGATACTAAAAGATATAAAACATTTTACGATGATTATTTTTGGTCTTATTTATACTAATCGCAAAAATAGAACAAAAACATTAAAAACAATGGTTTGTTGTACTTAAATCATAAGTGATATCGAATAGTTTTTAAATGAGCAATAAGAGGAAAAAATAAGAAGAATTAGGTCATTTTCGCTTGTGAAAATTATGAAATATTATATAAAATATTCGAAAAAAATGAACTCCAACTGCTTGTTCATGATTTTGTGAGGCCCGCAGATTTTATCATTAGTAAAAGTGTTTGAATATCGAATTTTCTTCTTTATATCATAGTATACTAATATATAATACTATTACCGATTAAGAACAGTAAACTTAGCATTGCAATATTCATAAAGGCAATAACTGAAACCGCAAATATTCAAATTCGATCCAATTACCGGTAGCGAATTAACTGATGTTTACTTGTGTAATTAGTTTATTAACGCGAATATCGAACTCAAATATTTTCCAATACAAAATGTAAATCCTATCATAAGTAATGATCGTTAGATAACATATCGAGATTATTTGTAATGATTTCAATAACTCAAAAATTAATTACAAATTCTATTTCCAATAGCTAAAGAAAACTGAATTTTGTATTTTGCATTGCAGTTTTTGTGAATTTAGTTGTTGTAAGGAAACATATAAGTTACAAACTGTCAAGACTGTCAAAACACCGTCAAAAAAAGATAACAATAATTGGCGAATATTAATAACAACTGAATGAGGTAAATGCTAAGAAAGTATAGGCAATTTTTTATAATTGAGGTTGCTCTGTCGAATGGTGCTGGTCACATTTGCAAAAATTGATTTAAGATATTTTTTTCAAAACTATTGAAAAGTGATTTCGACAGATCAATACGGATTGCATATGAAACGACCTAAAATTAATTACTTCCATACTCCAGTACCTCAAACTGCAAAATCTATACGTGAAAATACCGTAAAACATGTTCATTAAATTATTGCCATACATCTCTAAAATGTAGACAATTTTTACCGTCGACATTTCAAAATCCAAATCGACACAGTTTGAAATATGTGAAAGTATACTTTTGAAGTGTAACATGTTTCTAATGGGTTACAAGGACATAAAAAACCGACATCGCAGTGAAAATTGACTTTTAAAAAAATCGTATCTCAAAAATCGGGATATTTAAACATTTTTTAAAGAAAATTTGTTAAAGATCATTTTTTGAAAATTTTCTCAATGCCATTTGAAAGAGCGACCTCAAAACTGGTAGAATACGGAGGTCTCCTTTTTTAAATAATTTTTATTACTTACAATAAACAATCTTGAACTCCATGTGCAAATTGTGAATATTTCTTTTCGCTGTTCTTTTTGATAATTCATTTTACAACTTCAGTATATTGTTTTCCAATCCATACATTGGATAGTTTTATCGCATGGTCGACTAAATTGAGTGTTCATTTTAATTTGTGATTATGACTACTTATAGCACTTCTTGGCATAATTCTCTTATATACTGTGTACTAAATGCAGTTAGAAGCATTATTCAGTACTTTATTGGGTTTAAAACATTATATGAGATGAGTGATAGTATGTTTCCCAAGAGCCAAATGTATAGTGGTGAAAAATTAGATGTTACCACATTTGAAGCCTAAGGTTTCAAAACCTGTCCATCAAAAATCGAAAATTGAACAAAGCATTTTTTTATAATCGTAAACAACAAGCAATCCGTGATATTGATTACATTTAACAAGTCTGTACATAGACAAAGATGGGTGCATCCTTCAAAAACCCGAAATTCCAAACCCAGACATTGAAAAAAGCAGAAATTCAAAACCCAGACATTTCAAAATACAGACACTCAAAACCCCGAGATTTCAAAATACAGACAATTTATCGGGGACGCCGCCCTTGCGGTCTCACTGACAGATAATTTCAAGGTCAAATGTTTGTCCAAGGGGTTAACTGTGTCGACCACTTGAAGGTCAAATTAGTTTGACTCTCAGATTATTTATTAAGCACATTTAGAAGTCAATCATTAATTACATCTTCAGAATATGTACATTTGAAATGTCTGTTTTTTTTAATGCCTTTTTTGTGATTTGTCGGGTTTTTGAGGTGCACCCAATGATTGACTTCGAAATGTGGAAATGAATTCTGATAACTTCAATAATTTAGTCATAATCGGCATTTTTGCTTTCTTCGCAGAAACGCCATATTCCGGACTTTGTTTATTTTGGAATCCATTTACTCGAGGCCATATGGTATAACATTATGAATTATACAAAGAAAGTATATACTGCTGCATGATTTAGAAATTAATCCACAAGGAAATGTTAATTATGAAATGAAGAACAATCGAAAGAAATTAGATCTGAAATTGTATTTTAATATAAAAACAGATACACAAATCTTTTCTGTAAATATTGTATTATTGATTAGTTCATAATTCCTTAATTTATTGCATGAAATTAAAATAGATAAATGTGAGCTTATGCACGACATAAATGAACAAAATACGTTTTTTGTTTAAAAAAATGAGATATGAATTTTATTCGGCGATAAAACTGCATATCTATCATCGTTAATTTAATTCACATTTCACGTACGTGGCATATACTGGTATGCCGCGTACACGAAATAAATTTCCCGATTCGTTATTCTCATTTTTCTGCAAATTTCGAGTATTGTTTTTTGTACAATCCCGCGTAATTTACTTTAAACGAGGTGTCGTGCGTTTTTCAATGCATTTTGAATTACTATAGAAAATCACATTTTTTTCCTCCCAATTTCACCATCGGACAATGCTTTCGAGAGCGAGCGATTTGTCATTTTGCGGGAATTCCTCGTGATAAACTGTCATGTATTCGTCGGACCCCTTCCTCGCATTTCGTCATCCCTTCCCTTATTTTCGCTTTCTTTCCCATTCGAATTTCTCTCTCCCCTTTTGCTACCTTTGTCTGATGGACTCTCTCTCTTTTTTACTTTTGGTCTCTCTTCATCCTATCAGTCTCACTGGGTTTGTGTTTCGCTTTGTCACTCCGTATCGTTTACTTTCATTGAATCTACGTCGTTCCATCTCTCCGCCTCTTTCACTCTTCATCGAAACACACGATCGCTCAAGGCCACAGAGAGAATAACAATTATTATTTCACGCGGTTAACGAACGAATTGTGTCAGGAGCAACACCCGTGAGAATGCATATGGTACTTCGCCCTAATTAGTATCATGCTGAAAATTCCTAAAATTCGAATGTCCAAACTTTTTTCTAGAAAATCTAGTGGTCCGTTAGTGATGCACACAATAACGCGCATGTCATTAGATGAAAAATTGTTATTTTCAATTATTGCATAAATCTGTTAAACTTTTGTACACATTGAATGTTTTTATTTTAGTGTTCACTCTAATTGGAAACTTAAATACAAGAACTGAAAAGATTGAAAAATGCAAAATTTATTTCCGGATAAATAAAGCGTAAAATTATCATTTTACGCCCTGAAATCAACTTGCAAAATTGACATTTTACGCCTACAAAATTAAAATAGTAATTTGCAAATAATGACATTATACGAATTTCTATTTGCGCTTTTAGTACAATTTTTACACAGTTACAGCAATCAATATATACAAATATGCATATACACGATTGACAAATCTGTTCATAAAAACCATTATAAAGCAGGTGAAGGAATTGGCGGGTGCGAAATTGAGAAAACCGATAAACGGGTGCGAAAGTGTGTTAAACGCCCGGTAAAGCGGGCGCGAAATCGTGGTAAACGTCCGGTAAAGCGGGCGCGAAATGGCAAAAATCGCCCGTGAACTCCAGAGGCACATGAGTTGAATGCGTTTCATGTCGCACATTTTACCGACACATAAAGGCACAATTTATTTTTGTGCTTATCTGACAAAAATAGAATTTCTTGTCAGGGTATAATAGGTAAACTGCATGTCTTGTTTTGTAAATACCCTCTTTTTATTTAATTATTGTCTAATAATTCATTGGATTTAATTTAATCTTTAATTAGTTTCAAATACCTCATACAGATGGACTCTGGAAATATGTTCAAATATATTCTTCATACTAACAGTTATATTGTGGTAGATTATAAAATATTTATCATTACGTTGTTTATCTTAGATTATATTATAGATCACTGCATTCTTGTTTCGATATACAAATTGAACCATCAGAAACATTGTTTTTCCAAATAATAAAAATACCGACATGAAAGCAAGGATGACGGTTGATCGCGCAAGTGCAAAACGATGTGACTCCAAGTGGATAAACAAAGGCTATAAAAGCAACCTGAGACCTTACCATTTTTATCCTCGTCTTTCATTCAAAATCATCGTTCGACCTCTGTTGCTTTTCGTTTATTTCTTTATTCTCGTCCTATAATTTCCCTTCGGTACTAAAATATCAAGAAACACGATTATTAATTTGATTTCCGTACTTTGTGGTACAAGTGCTCTCTCATTTCTGTCGTCGTGCACCGAAAGAAATCCAATTTTAATCTTTTATCAGTAATCGGAATTCGATTTCCGCAAACTCACGTAAAGTACAAGCGAGCTGTCGATACGTTCTGGAGAAATTTGACTTGTGCTTCCAAATCTATCTATATTTGGGAACGATGTCCCATATAAATTATTGTTTTAGAAATTGGATTCACACTAACGATGTTTTCAAAGAATGAAAAATGAATCGAAAATCTAAAAATCAGTTAAGACGATAACGATGTTCTATAATTTCAATAAACGAACGAAATGGGTAAATTGAATTATTTACAAATTCATTAGATTTCTGTATTTCCGAAAATGGATGTCAACGTATCATGAATTTCACATACGTCGATCTATAATACTTCCTTTTTCGTATTTTCGGTTTTGCTTTACATCTAATATGTCGTTCGCCGAAAATAAGGAATAAATATTATTTTTTAATATTCCGAAGATATAATTATTAATATAATCAAAATTTAAAGTTTTTGTCGCAGTTAAATACCTACCAATACCAATTAAATAAAAGCATGCAGCAATTGGAGATATCTGTGGGAAAATCTGTCGTTTTGCATTTACAAGAATAAATACGACAAAAAAGATTTTATTGGTAGTTGGGCCTATAAACTAGTTTGCAACACTAACTACTTGTTGGGTCTCCCAATTCTTTTTTCCCGTATATAAATATATATACAACGTTACAAAATATTTTTAGAAATAATTCATTCAATTATTTATTTAATCCGTAAATATTTTTCCACTATATGTAACTTTTAATATTTACGAATAATTATTAATTTACAAAAATTCGTGTTAACCAAATGTCTCAATTTTCAAATGTTTGAGACTTACAATACGTCTCTTTACAATAAATGTCACATAAATATATATATATATTTATTTGTTTTTTATGCACATTAAGTTTGTGAATTTAATATGTTTTATATAATTTGAAATATTTCTATGTTAAGACTTATGAACACTTAAGAAGATAATAAGAAACTTGAAATCGAAGACACATTTCGTTCGAGCATCTTCGGAAGTATATTGTTCGCAAGGGAACATAACCTTTTCAATTCTCGGTTTCACAAGTTTCACCATTTTAATAGCGGTTTCTTGTCATTTACCTCATTTCTTTGGTATATATTTAAGTGTTCATATACATAAATATTCATCAATTTTTTACACATGCCATATATTTTTAGGTTATGCATCAAACATTATTGCTTTAAATAATTGTTATTTTGTTAAGAATTAATCTTTCGCGGCCTCACTTCAGCCAGGCCACATAGAGCCATATGGAGTAACTCATTACCCCAAACTGAAAATCTTAGTTGTACAAGTTACGTGGGTGTTTTAAAATTTCTACCCAATATTCCAGAGAATTGTTTTATGTTACGGGCGAATCAAACATGAACGAATGAAAATCAGCAAGGAATTAATGACAACTTCCCGATTTTATTCATGCAAATATGAGCCAAAATGTAGTTATCGTGTCTAGGTCTAAACAACTATCAATGAATAGGTCTTCTTAACGGAAAAATGATGGAGAACATGGTTATCTTTGATGCAATATTGTGCCATTTTTTCTTGCGCAAGCTAGTGGATAAACAACTTTTTTATTTCCTTTACTGTTATTGAAAATAGTATATTATGTCACCAGGGCTTAAGAAAATACACTGTTGCATATGTAGCATACGATATGTTATGCAACAAAACAGAAAACACCACAAGTCCTGTTTTACGCTCCGTGTTACATAAAACATTTTGCATATTAAATGCGATAACTCAGCTCTAAATACTATTTTGAGCTGTAAACTGTAAGGAATTCGAAATTTTGTGGTACATAATTTTATAGTACAGTCCAATATTGATATTTTGATTTAATTGAGATAGTTTAAGCTTTTATCATTTTTTTCTCTGAAAACTGATCAATGTTCTACATTGAAGAAATTGGCCAAAAATTTGTTTTTGTTGCTCTATTTAAGTTTACAGCATTTAGACATAGAACATAGGAATATGTTCAAAAAACAAAATCTGATTTTGTAGATTTTCAGATTGACTACTTAGAAATGCCACCAGAAAAAATGAAAAAATCGTTTTTTTTCAATGTAAATACAATGTCAAAAATTCAAGGCACTTGGGTCACATGAAAGAGTCAAGATGAATAGCTGAGAAAATTCAGGAAATAGTTTTGAATTATTTGGAGCTAAAATGGGGGTCGGCACAAAAACTGTTTGTTTAAAGAACACCATAATAATACACAAAAATTCAATACACCACTGGAGAATGGGGAATATTTTAATAATATTCAAAAGTAATATTGAGATATATTTCAATTATATTAAAATCATGAATGCAATCACTTGACGCTTAGTTTTAAATATATTATTATAGACTTCAAAATATGAATAAACGCTTTTCTAATTTATCATCGTACGCGGTAATAATAATAAAGACACTTAACGGCAGTAGTGCAGTGATTTTGCTGAGACACCCACAGTCTTGGGATTTTTGCCAACAAAGAAATCACGCTTGATTTTAGTAGTACTACGTCCGAACTTGGGTTCCGAATGAAATGGCTGCCAAACTGTTTCTCACGGATCGCTCACCCACGAATCTTTTGGCAAACTCTGCGAGAATCGCGAAAATGAATGCACCCTTGTACCGACTCGTCAAGTACACTCGAAAATGACCCGACGGAAATCCGTAATTCTCAAGGAATTTCTCAGAAAATCTATTTATCTGCAAAGGCATTTTTCTACAATTAAATAACGATTAGATTTTTTTGTTGTTGAGCGAAAAAAATTCTAAAATGTTGATCAATAATGATAAAATAATCTGTAAAATTTGTTTGAAGAAGAATTGTTTTAGAATTTCTGAATACAAATACGTTCATATGAATAAAATGAATACGAAACATTTGTCATGTGAGGAAGCCACAGAATAAAATTAAAAAAATTTTAATTACAAGAGATTTGCGGTACTCAGTCGGTTATCACAAGTCAACCTGAAATAATTCAGAAATTACCATGGTAAGGTAAGAATCTTATAATATAGAGGTTAGAAACCTCAAGAATTATTATTTTAAAAAATATTCAAAACCTTTCGAAAAAAAGATTACCTGACATAACATTAAGTGAAAACATTCGTAACTAGTCAGCCAGTTACATTTTGTTCTTGTATTAATTCGGAATAACTTTGTAGTTGTGTTCATATTAAACAAAAATTATATTTTAAAGGATTGCGTTTTTTTCAGAATCGACACTTTAAAATATATTAGTTTGAATATTATTAATTCATCAAAAGATTCATTATTAATTGTACAGTGTCAATCTTAGTGACTTTTTTATGACTTTTATTACAAAGTAGCATACATTAGCTGTAACTTTCTATGAATTGAAAAAACGTAAATTATAGTAAATATTATACATAAATTAATTTTTTTACTTTAGAAAATTACATTCGCTTTATTTTATTTATATAAATTTTGAAAATATGGGAAAATTTTTAAAATATGTTCAATATTATAACCCCTTCTTATCGAAAACAATGAAGTTGAATATTTGTAGTCTGGTTATGCCTAATATTATCAGTAATACGATCACAGAGATGCAACAAACAGTGCTACAATTTTTTGCTTAGATTTAAGAGTGCAATTCATGCTGTGACGAACAAAGATTTCGTGTATGCTAAATTAATAATAAAAATTTTATTTAAAAAATAATGATAAAAATTAAATTTATAATAATTTTATTATGTATTGAGACTTCAAATGAAGTTTAAGATCTGACAAGGCTCCTATTCATTACCCAAGGACACATGCTCGGGTCTTTGGTTAAAGAGGACATAAATGTAATTATGGACATAGCGCGATGTGCATTCACTGACACTGTACCTACATGCGTATTTGCAGGGAAGACATCAGCTCCGGAAAAGCTGCTGCATTTTACATGAGCTACATGCGCGAGCGTGACACGTGATACTTATAGAACATCCCTATCTCTATTGTTCTTTTGTTGCCGATTACGGTTTAATAAATGGTAAATGTAACTACTAATTTGATCTGCAATTTGTGTGCTCTAGGAACGTGAAAATTATGTGTTACGAGATTACGCTTTGCTTTTCAGGCGCTGAAAAATATGGATAAGAAATGTTGACATTTTCATATCTATTTTAAGAATCTTACTTTTAGTAATATTGGATCATTGATGATGTTTTATTAATTGAAAGGAATCAAGGCTACAATGATACTTGTGATTAAACACAACTGTGTAACGAAACGCTATAAAATGTATGATTTGACATTTTTTTATTGTTTTGACCTTATTGGGGAGGAGGAGGGTCCTTCTCAGAGGCATCTATCAACATTCTTTTTTTTTTTATTATTAACTTATGAAACCCTGATGCAAGTTTATTAAGTACAATGCAAATAATACATACAACTTTAATACCATATTGGATGGACCTCAAAAAACAGACATTAAAAAACCAGACATTTGAAAAAACAGACAGGTCAAAAATTGATTTGACCTTCAAGTGACCTATAAAATGAACCTCTTGGTCAAACATTTTTGACCTTGAAATGACCTTCTAATGAGACCTCAAAGACGGCGCGGGAGTACCCGAGATAATTTTTTTGTCTTGAACGCACCAATCGGAGGTGTCGGGTTCTTGTTGAATGTCTGTTTTTTAAAATGTCTGGTTTTTGACTGTCTGTTTTTTGAAGTGTCTGTTTTTTTATTTGTCGGAATTTGAGGTGCACCCAATCTATACAATCAGAGATGCAATTTGTGTATCAACATTCTTGATTTTTGAATTATTACCATTCATTATCTGATTATTCATGACTTATTATACTCTGAATTTTTCTTTAAGTTTTAACTCATCCCTAAACATCAGTTTATAAGCTATAAAATACCTTGAAATATGGCGTTTGACCGCATAATGGGCCAAAAAATAATTTGATTTGTTTGATAATTTAATAATTTGATAAATGTTTATTATTTCTTATTCTTTATTTGTAAGAAAAATAACAATAATCCAAAATATTTTTAATAATGTTTAAACTGAGCTTTTGTCCATTTACAGGCTCTTTTGTGACTCACTGAAGTTTATTTTTGTCATGTTTGCGACGTTCTTATCCTGTCATCCTGTCAGATGTTTTTAGTTTTCTTTTAACCACTATTATTTTTACCAAAAAGCATTAAGACACGGGTATAGGTATTCTAATTAATTCAGGAAAATGTACATAATTTCTTTGTTTTGAGCCCCTGAAACCAGACAGTATGGGATTTTTTCCATGATAAATATTCTCAGTGTATAACCCTCGGGCTCATAATGCATTTACCTCGACTATACTTCTGATTCTCACAACTATACCCTATTCTATCAGTGCAATCTGAAAACCGAGATAAAACTCGAATGAAAACTTTTATTTTCCGCGCAGTAGGTCGAATTGGAATACACTTAAAATACCACGGAAATATTTTAAGTTTGACAAACATAAATTGCCATGAAATTTTGGCTATTAAAAATACAATAGTTAACTAGGGTAAAACGTTAGATATTACCTAATCAATTTTATATTCCAAATAGATGAATTTTAAAGATTTAAAAAGTGAACAAATAGTTTAGTTTATATGAAACGAAAATTGCTAAAGAAACTATTTAAATGTTAGATAATATTACACTGAATTACACAAAAATTTCTTAATTTCAAGTAAATATTTACTTGAATAGTCGCAACAAAATATTTACATACTTCAAATAAGGAAATATTTTCTTAATTTAGACACATATTTACTTGCTGGATAAAATCTAATTAATATTTAGTTGAATTAACAAACTATTTTTCTGTTATAACTAAATATTTTGTTGCGACTATTCAAGTAAATATTTACTTGAAATTAGGAAATATGTTTCGCAGTGTAATAATTATTACAAATTTCTGCACTCCAAGAAATATTTGCGTTCCTTCGGGGATCTATAGATAGTACGCTGCATTTTACTATGAAACCACAGTTACTGTAATGAGGAATAATAAAAGTACATTATTGCTACAAACATCGTTACCGTTTACTTTGTTATCGACAGAAAGTGTTCGGTACTCTCGCGTCGAGAACCCGTAATAATTTTATTTACCCGCCCTTCCGAAGTAATGAAAGCAACGGAATCGAACAAAGTTTCGAAATATCGTTGAATGCACTAAGTTTCAGTTTTATGCGATTGGAAAAATGCATTGAAGTAATGTTATGCATAAATATTCTCAAGTTTCGATTATTGTTTCTCTGATCAACACTGGTGAACTTTCTTCCTCCGTGGTTTTGAATCGCAATTTTAATTGTTTCGTTAAAAATTTCAATTTTGAAGTCTTTTGTTCACGACCTTTCCCACTGGCGCTCGATAACAATGCGCGAAAGCGGACGAAGTGCGCAAACACAGTGGCACGCGTCGTCATGATAGGGGGCGTGTGTCCCTGCCGACGACTGTCACAGCCAGGTGTCGTCGTGGTTTCGTCACTTCATCCCCTCTCTCTCACTCTCTCTATCCCTCACCCACACCCACTATATGTCTGTCTCTTTCTAGCTCACCAGCCCTAAGCCTTCTTCCTTCTTTGTCTTTCTGTCCCTCTGCGAGCTTTGCCAATTGTGTGGTTCGAACTCTTTGTATATATTGGCACCATGCTGGAAATACGAGTTAACAAAATTAAGTTTAGCTTTAGTACTTGCTAGCAGGAGGCCAGGTCTTTTATTTGTGCCTTCATGAACACACTCTCTCAAACTGTTTGTATACACTACATTACTACATAAACGACCCAAGTGTACGTTTCTACTACGTTCCGCAACAATTTCTACCCTTACTGCTAAGTTGTTTCAATCACTATCTTGGACTTGCAAGGAAATTCTTTCAATTAGAAATATTAAATTAGTTTGAAAGTGAATATTCTAAGATGAGTTTGCCTTATTTTATCGTAATACTATGCGAATATACACTTTCGTAGAGAAGTATTCTGTATTTATTTGCAAAATTTTAGGGCATCTTTTAATACATTATAGGAACGTATACATTAATATAAATAAATGTAAATTAGAGAATAGCCAAACAGTTTACAACAATAATTACAATATATAAATAAATAATCGTTTTATACTCGTAATTTCATTAATGAAAATATTAGAATAAATGTTTGTTGATGTACAAACGAGCAAATTAAATACTAATAAATTTAAAAAGATCATATTTGGCCTACATTTCAACACGGCTTTGTGTTAGTGGAATAATTATCACAAATTTTAATAAATGCAACTCGACATTCTGTTACGGTCGATAATAATTAATAAATTACTAAACGATTTATCATTTATCGAAAAGTAAGAAACAATATGCATTAAAAAATGCATACTGCTTCTTTTTTGGCGTTTCATTTCAATCTGTATAACTAGAATCATCAGTAAAGCGGCGGTACAGTAATATACTAAGAAACATTTATTTTAATAATTACAATACTTTATTATACCGTTAGTCAAGAATTGCTGTACGGAAATTTTAGTTAGAATACTTACAATTAGTTTAAAATATCAGTCAACTTTATAACAATTTTTTTGTTTCTTAGGTATCAAATGCAGCAGAAGAAGTATGTTTATCACATCATATTGAAATTATGTCATTACTCAATAGATGCGCTAGCATCGCATCTTCCCGCAAGTACTAAACAACTTATTGAATGAAAAGAAACTATGTAAAATATTGCTTTATTTATATAAGTTCTTGAAGCGATTAGTTCACCATATTACATAGTTAGTCGACTCCAGCTTAAAGTCAGATTACGTAATGCATACTGCCATAGTCAATACAAACGTATATGTTTTCGGGTATTCGTTTTAATAATAAAAAAACATACATTTTTGAATCCCCCCTTCACTCTTAAAATTGTACACTCGAGTCCTCTTGACACAAGCGGAATCCATTTGCGGCAAGTAGAATTCCACTTACCGTAAGTGGAATAATCCTCTTGATCATATAACAAGAGGATTTCCATTTGAGGTGCGATGATATCGCGTGCGGCAAGTAGACGTTTTAAGTGTGTTAAACGCTTACTACATCTTTATTAAAAATAATAATATTGTAAATACACCATGAAATGAACAGCCAGGAAGTCTAAGAATGAAAAGTTATGATTTCATCACATTTTCATAACGAAAAACACTTCACATAAAGAAAAAATTCTGTAATTGAAGGTAAATAAGATTTTTAAAGTAATTATTATTAACATAGCATTATTGATGATAATAAAATACATTTTCATCGACGTAATACATGTGTATATTTCAAAAAGCTGCCAAATTAATTTACATTTTATCTTGAACATATTTATATATGACTATAAGATAGTACACCACTTTTAAAAAGCTGTTAGATAAATTCAATCAATTATTTACTTTTTTACTGAAACCGAAAGAAAATTTATGAAATGGAATAGTAGTAATATACTGGAATGCAAAATATGTAAACTGAATAAATTTTATAAAGAATAACGGGTTTGACCCAGATAGTTGCGGAATCAGAATTCGAGGTACTTTTGAAACGGACATGTTACAACTTTAACAATTACGACTATTATAACTGTTATGATTGTTCGGAAGTAATTTCGAGCACAGTGCGATTTCCCTCGTGTTTACGTAAAAGAATCAATATTGTACTGACGAGGGAATTCGCGATGTTCAAAATCATTTCACGTGTAAACAAATGAGTGTGAAAACTATTTTATTGAAAACAAAAATCAATAATGGTTCTGAAAGCTAAATGCAATAACTTATTATGTAAACTAAATATAGAATATTAGCTCACCTTCTTTCTACGAGTCTTTTTTGAAGTTTCTGTTATTTTTATCAATATAAAAATAATGTTTTTTAGCTGTTCATTTTTTAATAGCATTAAGATTATTTTAACTTTATATATCGTTTTAAATATCGTTTTCATATTTTGCACCCTGATTAATTCGTGATTCCTATGACAGTTGCTTACAATAACTTTGGGATACTTATAATCACTGACGGTATTTGCCATGCTCAAATATATATTGAAAAAATACTATATTATTCTTACTTAAAGCGGTACCAAATAATTTTAGGTCAGTAATTTTCTGATAATAAAATATTCAGAACGTAATCTGTGCCGTTCGATTCCGACAAAATCGTAAATTATTATTTGAAATTATTTATGTAACGCTTCCTTTTGTCAATTTCAATCAATGCTTGTTATTTAAGTAAAGCAGTACGTAGGTTGTCACTGCAATGAATACATTTCATGAAATATAAATGCCATCCATGGTTACGTGACTAATTGGAAATAATTGTTAAATCTCGAATAAATTTGTCAAGTAGGTGCATAATACGATTTATTAAGCAATTTTTCTATCGTTAATATTTCATGTGTCAATATCATATTTTATCACATTCGCGACGACAAGATGTCCAAGAAGAGGATGATGATGCACAGTAAAGTACAAGAGAAAGGTCAAACTATTTTTTTGTTACAATTTATTCAATAACCTGATTACAGATAACCTGTAAATAAGTATACTCAAGCAAAGGTAAGTTTTTTCACTAATAACTGCGAAATAATAATGATGATAAGGGTAATAAATAAGGATGGTGTTATTACCCAAATAAACTGCTAATTGAATAAGGATTCTCTGGAAGCACCAATATAAAAAACAATATCCAGTATAGAATATTTCTATTGGCCCGATTTGACCCGAATAGAAATGGGGTCTCACCTGGAATCCGCGTTGGTTAACTTTATTAAACAATTTGGGCAGGGTTCTGGCTAAAATCAAACTAGGATAACCTGGTCGAGTTTCGATCCTAGCCACATTAGTACCTCTAATCTGAGCCGGCGTAATCAGGTTAGTGTGACAAACCCGGTCGGATCCCGGGTGCACCCAGGGTAACCCAGCTGGTTTCTGGTCAGAATCCAGATTACAATTCTACTTGGGATCATATCCAAACTTATTTGATGCTCCCCGAGTAAAAAAAAATTATCTCTGAAAGATCTTTCCGAGATCTCGCGGGTTTAATCTCGTAAAGATCTCGCTACTGGGACGGAGCGAGATTGTTGCGAGATGAACAAAAAGGTTAAAATAGTATGTTAAAATTATCGATTAAAAATAAAATATTTAAATAAAAAAAAAAAAATTATCACTATCGGGATTTGATCCCGGGCCTTTCGTTCTTGAAGCTGGAATTCTAACCACTCGGCTAGACATTCATTTTAGGAAGGATAACAAATGACAGGTATTTGAGTGAATCGATCATTGAAATTCGGCATTGATATGTGTCATTTGTTACAAGACAGTAAATGACTGGCTAGCAGAGGGGTTAGAGTTGCTGCTTCAAGACCGAAAGGTCCCGGGATCGAATCCCGACAGTGATAATTTTTTTTTTTTTAATTTAAATATTTTATTTTTAATCGATAATTTTAACATACCATTTCAAGCTTTTGTTCATCTCGCAACAATCTCGCTCCGTCCCAGTAGCGAGATCTTTGCGAGATCTTTACGAGATTAAACCCGCGAGATCTCGGAAAGATCTTTCAGAGACAAATTTTTTTTACATCTCCAAAATGGATTTTTGTAATAATTTATTGGACACAGTGAAATGTAAAACGTTGCACATATTTTTAAATCTGCATTACGGAAGGATTCAATTTGTTAAGGAAAAAGGTGGTCTGGAAGAAATGATTCCACCTTGCATGTAAGTCACCAAAATAATATTTACTATGAGATGTGGTAGATAATCAGTATGCTATCGCTAATAGAACTAAACCGTGAAAAAATATTGACTAAATGTATGGTTGTCTATTAGCAGCCAAATATAATAAATAATAGATTTATTAAACAATAGATTTTAGTTGAATTGATTTGTTGTTCAACCCATATAATGATTGGAAGGACTATAGTCTATTTTTAGATTGACTAAAGGGTTACATGTCTAATCAACACAAAACAAACTCAACATACAAATTCGACATTTGATTAAATCAACAAATAATGTAAATAATATAAAAAATAAAATTGTCAAACATTGCTTAACAACAAGAATAAATATAAATTACAACAATTATTAAAATGTCATACGTGCATTCAACACAATCATGCTACACTTACACATACCATTCAACAGCATATCTATTATGACCTAACCAATCCTAACATAACTTAACATAACCTAACCGAAATACTAATTTAATGGAATATCTCCATTGACAAGCGCACAATATTCATGAAATTCTTTAATACATTTGTATTATTGACCATTATTAACATAGATTTAAGATTTGATTTATGTTACGATCGATGCTATTACACTTGATTTTCAAAATACAATATAATTCAATAAACTAAAAATAACGTTGAATTTCTTAAATGCTGAGTTGCAAATGTCGAGTTTGAATGTTAAAATTGCAAATGTCAACATTTCATAATGTTGATTAGACCTGTTACCGACTAAAGATATAGGTACTAACCGGCAACTACATATTTAGTTAATATTACTAATTTTTTCAATTTTTTTAAATTGCTTATGACATCGATTTCAAGTGAAGGAGGTTCTAAACTGGAACTTGCACCCTGAGACAGGAAGTCCGGCCTTATCCATCATTTCGGAACCTATCTCAGAATGCGATCGTATTTCACCGTGTTTCTTGGTGTAGTATTTTTTTTTGTGTTTTGGTACGTGGCAATTTAACGTCATGTTAGATCAGACATGACGAAAAAGTGTTGCTGCAAGAAAGAGTTCGATTTCATAAATACCTGACATACTGATTTGTAGGTAGGATGGAATCTTGGAAAATCTGAATATGAGTGACCTTAGAACCGCCTTAAGTTTGATGAAATGAACACACCAAGATTTATAACGTGGTCTTAGATAATTTGATGATAATGGTGTCCGTGACCTCTAACGATGAAAGGTTTTTCTGATGTTTTAGGTAGTAACAAGTGCTACTATGCCTTGATTTAGAAACAAGTAGGATTATTTCACGAATTCGCATCATCGATGCCTATAGATATAAACAAATCATTTGAAGAGTATTCTCACGCGATTGGTGAATTCTAATTCACATGTCGATTTATGGCTCATTTTTGGTTCGCACGGTCTTTTTTACGGGTTCATGCCCATGAAATAATTACAATATGGCGATAAAAAAATCAGAAGAGGGTGACTGAGTCACGGTCAAAGTCAGATACACTCACGTGATATTCTTAAGGGGGGGAAGGGAGGTGTGGGGTAACTTCTATAGATGGGGCAAAAGCATGGGTGACGACAGAAACATCGAGTTCCGGCATGCTCGGTGCACGCGGCCTTTGTACGTGTACGTCCTCTGGTCCCGATATTCGCGGGGAGTCCCTCCGTTAATTAACGTGGCTTGGACGTAGTTGAACCACTCCACCCTCTTTTCACTTTCCGCCTTTTGCTCGCGTGACCAAAGCCGAATCGGCGAACCCACCTTAATTATCTGGACGAAATTGACGGACCGCCGATCGTTAAAGCCGTCCTTAAAACAACTTTAATTGACGCGATACGATCGCGGATTACGCAAGGTTTCGAGTGGGATTCCGGACATGCCTCCGTATAATGTCTTCATATACCTCATGCACTTTTCGATCGCCACACTTTCAGGATTTATCGAGCTCCGCAACTTCACCAATGGAACGTACGTGGCCGATTACCGAAATTCGCGGTCTGCAGTCGAAATACTCGCATATCTTTTTCAGCGCGATATTTACTGGAGGCACCAGTGATAAATCGTGATTGGATGCACGGGTAATGAATCGCAGCCATGTGGTCCCTTTATACATGTTATCCAATCGCGATTATTTTGAAAAATGCTTATTTTATGGAGTTGGAAGACAAATTGTACGGAAAATATGTGATTTGGACAATTTAATATTTGTGTTTTACGTTTACGTCCGAAAAGGGCTTCATTATAACTATTTCTTTTTATGAAAATGTTATTGTATCATTTAATTCGTTTTTTCAGAATATCTCGGAGCATAATTCATCGATTATAATGGAACGCATGTTCACGAAACAATTAATTTTACTTCTTTTAGTACGACTTGGTCCCTTTAAGAGTATTGTTATAATCGCTCAACAGAATGACTGAAATTGTATCTATATTGACTTCAATAAATTTACACATTGAGTTTTTCTAAGCAAGGTTCGTGTTGTTGATATTGGTAGTGTTTACGGGATGCACAGATAAACTTTGGCTAGTGATATGTTCTGATGATGAATCAATTTAACATTTTTTAGTAATAGCTCACGAATATTCAGAGCAATTTTCACTGAGCAAACTCAAACAACGCAACCAACTCATTACGATACTCCCTTTTTTTCATGTGCAATATAGTTTTGTGGACCCAATTTGGTGCACAAAAATTATAAAAAGGCAGACTTTTCCAATGTTACTCTCAAACAATAGATCCGAACCACAGCAAACTGCTATGTAGCTAAGCTATTGACATGCGTCTTTTTGCTGGCCACCAACAAATTATGCTATTTACTGAGTATACGTGTATTAATTTGGTATCACTCCCATTTTGGATTTGATTCGTCTTCCATTGTTAGATCATAATTATTATATCGTAGTCATAACCAGAAAATTCGGAAACTTCTGGATGTGCAATTTCACCTGTATCGTTATATTTGCATATCTTGAATACTGCCATATTGAATCCGTCATTTTTAATTTTGTAAATCTGATATCAGCTGCATAACCAGTAACCCTAAAGATTCTCAAATAATTTTCTTTAGTATTTTCGCTGGTATTGTTAGTTTTTTAGATCATGCCGGTCGCCATTGAATGCCCCTTTTTGAATTTTATAAATATGGCATCGTATTTCTATCCAGCAACCTTAAAAATCTTACTATATACCAAATGTCAAGGGATTTATATCATAAATATAACCTAAATAATAAAAATTTCATGACTTCCGGAGGGACTCTTTGATATCTAAAAAGTTTTATTTATGATAGCTAGAAAAACGAGTTCATAAAAAAGACTTACTTATGGCGTTATAATATATTAACGAGAAAGTTATTTTCTGTAATTTTAAATTATCTTCTTTTGATTCAGCGATGCACAATTTTGAGATCTGAATTTCCATTACATCAATCAGATGGCGTTTTAATAAAAACTGTACACGAATATCATTTACTTCATATACTGAAAATTGGAGACTTATGAATAAAAGAATCAGCTCAAGCATTGCTAAACATCTCTGGTGTAGAGTATTTATATAAGTGAATGTTGTTACCATTTTTTATTGTCTTTGTATGATCTACTTTATAATCGCCTTTTAAATCATTATAATTAACGATATATGTAGCAAAAAAATTCCCCAATTGTTAATAAAATATAAAATAACTGTACCAATTAAACTGAAAAGAAATAGAGTTTATTATTATATACTAGAGTACCTATAATATTAATATTAAAATAAATTATTTATTTTGTAGTGAGAGCCGAAACTCTTATCTAAGACCTCATACTCAATAGATCTTATTGGACTCTTATTTCTCCTTAATTGATGCATAAGTCTTATTAAACATCAGATTAAGGGGTATTGCTGATCAGTGTTTATAACACCTTAACATTTTCGAGTTAACCTCTTAACGAGCTGATAACGTTTTTTCCTATGCCATTTTAAAATATTTTACACTCCACCAAAATTTTGTGATATTATGCCAGATAAACGAATCAGAAAAAAATGAAGAAATTTGGTGATGTGACCTCTTTATCTTCATAGGGATTGCCCCATTGCCTCGTCGTAATGAATATTTCCTCCAAGTGTAACCTTGAAAATTGACATGAAACACTCATAAAATTCGTGACTCTTGGACAGTGGTTTTTACGATATCAATTTTGATGACATACTTTTCATCGTAGAAGTACATCAACGAATTGCATTTGTTACTCCTTAAAAATGCAATTAAAATCATCATGTTTTATTATATATTTCATACGATTTTTGTAATGAACAATCTCGAAATTATGTCGGTGTTAGAACTAGCAAATCTAAGGAAAACATGATTCAGGAAGTATCCAGCGATTCATTAGTTTCAGAGACGATCATAATTTTTCTTGACGTTCAAACATCATTCTATAAATGTAAATGAGTAATTTTGGCATGAATGTCACCTACACCACCATTATCAATTATGCATTATTATCATGGTATTTTAATTATTTTATAAACCAGAACGATCGAATTCCAACTAAACACCAAAGTTTTTAAATGTGTTGATGTTTGAAAATGGAAATGAGTCGGGATTAAAGGATGCATAAAATACTGCAAAATTGTAAGGGTAATTTTGGTTTTATAACAAGACATCGTACTGTCTAAATAATACTATACCATTTTCATGTAAAACATATCTTGAAAACTAATATTCATACATATACTGATAATAACCTAGAAAATTCTTTAAATTCTACCCTTCTAATATTAAATCGTAAATTATGCATATTATAATTTGTCGAACAGAATAAATAATATAAAACCTATTCATTAAAATTTGAATTTGTAATAGAAGTTCTATAGAATAAGGTTTATTTTTATTGAAATTATTATTAACAATTTTCAAATATCTGAATTTTAAAGAGAGTTGCTTTCATAACGTAACAGGATTTTATACGGAACCGTCTGTAAATAGATTAAAATTCATAGATCTCAAAAATATTTTCTGAAAACACAAATAATTACGTATCTTTCCTACCTGTTATGCTAAACGAAAATTAATATGTAGATATAATCACTACAGATTATTATTCAGATCAATCGGGGTTTAAATTTGATGTTTATTCGAAAAAAAAAATAACAGTGGACGGAATCCTAAAATTACCACTAATCTTTCTTTGAAGAATATTGAGTAGTTGACAGACGTTAATATCTAAGAATTCATCAGAGTCATTCTATCTGATTGTGAAGCGACTACTGAAAATGGGAGCGCATCCCGTCTAATAAATTCCTTTCACGAATGAATGTTTTATTCACATACCTAGGCACCGATAACAAGCTAGACTAATGATCGACTCCCTGATCAAGTGTAAATTCGCTACGATTTCGTAATGTTCTATTTTAACAGCAATTTATTTAATTTCCTTAATAAGCAACCTCACTTTATTTATAAGGTTGTTAACATTTTTTAGTCGCTACCTTAAAATTTCAAATATAAAATATTAATCATAAAACGAATAATATATTATCGAATCCAGTAAATAATATTTTTATACCTAATTTAGTAGTTAATATATTCTTTCCTAAACATTATATGGCTACAAAATATACATCTTTTTTTTTAATCTTAGAGCTGCACAGTGTTTCTAACGTCTGAAAATTAATATTACAGTTTCACATCTTTTAGGACACGTTTACAAATTATTGAACATTGATAACAAATATCATTTAAACAAAAATTCACCATCGTATGTATATATTTGCAATTATTTAAATCTTACCTAATCTTAATATCTCTACGAAAATTCAAAATATAAGAAACCACTATGAATTTTCGGATAAGTAAGAGATAACTAAGTAAAATCCTACTGCACTAAATCAATTATGATAAATTAAATTCAACTAAAATAATTAATAGTATTTCTGATTATATAGCTATTATATTAAAATATAATTATATTATAAGCAAGTAAAGGTCTTCAATCCCAAACTACCTGACATTCTTTATATCCTAAACACGTGTCCAAAATGTCTCCGTTTTGAGATTAAATTAATTCGTATTAAGTAGAATAAATGTAAGTAAAAGTATTGTGCTGTTTGTAACTGGGAAATAGAGCCTTGCAAATAGTTTCGGCCTTTTTGGAGATTCATCGTATTTTTATAGGTATCCGTTTTGCATTTTTAGAAGATTGCAAGAACATGAATGATTTTGACAATCACAAATTGGGATATGTTTGAGATAAATGAAAATAACATAATTTTAGTTTTGGCAAGACCGATACCAAGAATGCAACACCGAGAATTGTAGTTTCCATGGTTGGTTCTATTGGAATTACAACCACGCTGGAAAAATCGATTTGCAGATATTTACACGAGTCGATTATGATTTTGCTCTTTCCTGATTTTGCATATCTACGGTTTGAAAATTTCAAATAGCAGAATTTTGTCATCTTATAATAATATAAAATATTAAAAAATTTTAGATAACTGTATATATTTGCAATTGATTCTGTTGAAAATGGAGCAAAATATGGAACTTTTCAAATCTAAATCTGAAAATGAAATTAGTCAAATTATGGAAGTTTTAAACTCGATTAGTTCCATATGTTGGTCCATTTTTAACAGAATCATGTCTAATTGATGCCAACAACTGAAACAACCTGAGTTGAATTTGATTGGATTTGGATTAGAAAGTGATCCTATACCGATCGAAAACTGTTAAAATTTGAATTCACGCAGTACAATTGCAATTGCGTGTATTTTAAAAACAAGTTTCAAATAAGTTTCTGAAAGAGATCTCATTTGATTATTATGATATATTTTCCATTAATTGTCGAAAAATTTAACATTCTAAAATGTTTTAAAAACGTGATCTTATTTTGGTAATTTTTCGAATCATTCACTTTCATCAAAATTTTAGCAAATTTAGATCATTTTATTTACTCTGCATCATTTAAGGAAATATTCATGGTAGATTCATTTGAAAGCACTACATGTCCAACGAGGCTTTTCAATGGCTTATTTTCTAGACCTCTTGTTACCAAGAGTCCTGGGGATGAAAAAAACGTTCTTTTGGACGTCCTCTAGACAACCTCCTTAAGACATCCTGGAACGGACGAAGCATGTCCCGAGGACAGGAGCTTCTCCCTGTCGGTACGTTCTCGGGATATTCCAAGGTCGCCTACAGCAGGCTGTGTAGGTAAGTACCGACGACACACGAACTATGTACTAATAAGGTAGCTGTGTTGGAAATACTAGAACTACATAATTAGTCGAGATGACGTCACTGGCCGAGAAATTCTTTCGTCGTGAAGACGATTATTCGTTTTGATGTTAGCAAATTTAAACGTTACAAGAATTCCAATTATATTGTACTGCGTCGATCGTAAAGAATAGATATTAGAAAAAAAGCTAAGATCGATTAGATGCAAAAAAACACGACCATTGAAACTCTCTGATATTTTCCTCTATGATATGATAATAGGTATAACAGTGTAGAAAAGAAAGTTTGATTTTGTCCATCCATAATGTGAATCCTATATTGACAAGACATTGATGAATAGTTGGTGTTTTTTGGGGAGGGGGGTTTGGATGCATTTTTAGCTCTTCACAAGTCATTTGGAAACAATCTAACCTTTTTCTTCCACACGACCTTATCTGAAAACATATAGTCATACTGACATTTACCTTTTCTCTTTGGATAACGAACAAGTCTACAAGTCAAATGAAATTATTTGGAATAGTTGCCATGTTCATCAATTGGGTGCGATGCGGGTCGAAAAACCGACAAATGAAAAAGACGACAGGTCAAAAAATCGACAGTCAAAAAGCCGATAGTCCAAAAACCGACAGTCGAAAAGCCGACACATACAAAAATAGACACATCGTCAGGACAGTAATTTTTTGAACTGTCGGTTTTTTGACTGTCGGTTTTTCTTCATGTCGGCTTTTTGATTTGTCGGTTTTTTGACCCGCACGCATTGGGCAAATCAAAAAGCCGATGTATCAAAAAACCCACAGCCACATAACCAACAATCAAAAAGCCGACAATCGAAAAGCCGACAGTAACAAAAACCGAGACTTCAAAAAATTACTGTCCGCTCGTCAACGCGTCTATTTTTTTAATGTGTCGGCTTTTTGACTGTCGGCTTTACGACGTCAGTTTCTTGACCTGTCGGCTTTTTGATTTGTCGGTTTTTCGACCAGCTCTCCATCAGTTTTAAAGATGTTGGACAGATTATGATGTCATATGTCTAATCTTTTAGTTTTATTAAGTAAATTACTATTGGAAAATGAAAGTCCAATTAATTATCCAAAAGTGTGACTTCTTAGTCTGCAAATAATGAATGTCCATCGAATCAAATTTAAAGAGTTGAATTCCAGACTTGAAATATTACATGAATTGCGATAAGAATGTAGTCATAGTGGGGTCCAAAATTTACCACCAAAATTATATTGGCCCAACATGTTTGAACGCAACAAGTGCTGATGAAAAAAAAACAGGTTCCGCAGCCTATTACTCGTAATTGATTGTAATCGCCGATTAACATGTCGCAGAGTGTAAAAAGCACGTACTTACGAAATGCTTGATCAAAACTGACCAGTCACGACATCCGATCTTTGGTTACAGACAATAATTGAATAGATCGCTCATTGGTTAGTCGAAACGCCAGGCAATTACTCGTTCCAACATCAGCGTTCCAATATATCGCATATGCTTGAAGCGTGTATCTAATATATCACGACGATGATATCAATATATCACGATAAAAAGCTCGGCCGGTGAGTAATGACCGTAACGAGCGTAAGGAGTAACGAGTAACTCGGCTCGGGAGAGTAGCTCCGATGGCCTTGAAAGGACAGCCGGCTACCGGAACGTGGACGTACGCGTCTCGCGGCGGCTCCCGTATTCCCTGCTACAGGTATATACTACCCGGGCCGTGGAAAGGAAGGAGCTGCAGGGCGCGAGCCTGCCTCGAGGTAACGAGGATCCATTTATTCCGACCAGATGGAAATGTAAATTCCGGCGACCCAATTTATCTCCGCCGGGCCCCGGAACGAATGCCGCCGTACCTACAGCTATTTAATTGCGCGCCGCCACCGCCGTTGCGGCCGGCCGGCGGCCGCCGTCGGTATGGTAATTGCCCTTCCTTATTTATGCCCGTAGATTGGAATCCCCGCGTGCGCTTATACGTATATACACCTATACAAGGGTTCTTCTTATTTTGCGTCTCGTTCCGAGGACCTCGCCTCGCTCTTGAATTTCTGCTGAGGCCCCAACAATACGACCTGCAGCCGATGCACTTTTATTTTTAGGCGCGAGGCCCTGCGTGCGGCAAACGCTGCACATGCGCGCGTACGCGGTTATCGCGATAATATAGCGAGGGGCCTTTTCTTCCCGGGAACAATTGGGACGGAATTAACGAGGAATATGCGGATTCGAAAGATCTTTTTCTCCCTTTTTACCGACGGAGGTCCGCGGATCTTAAATTGGCGCTCCGGTGTCTTTTTATCGGAGATGCTTACTGGATGTCGTTCGTATAATGAATCGCGATAAGATAATAACAAACATATGAAAGATCTTGTGTTTGAAAATACTTCAGCATTCGAACCGTGATTCTTTTTTTTTAAGATTTATCGTGTCCTTTAGCGCCATCTGACCGAAATCTTCGTTTAGGCAAATCACGAATTTTCGTTGTATTGTTGTTATATTTATTTGGTTGAAGAATAGTTTACTCATATATTGGGTAAACAGATTTTTGAAAAATTATCCCTTTATGAAATTTCGAGTCTCAAAGTTCTTCATGAATTTATCATTATCATGAAATATCCCAGTAGGTTGACTTTTAATTAGGTAATAAATAGGCAAGTTTTAGCTAATAAACTTGTGTTCATGACCGTTTGTACATAATAAATATTAACATTTCCCTATTGAATATGTAACAATTTCCGCGATCGTTATTTAACTAATTTCATGGAGCAAGTTTAGATAGTTTCTGTCCAGTTCCTGCTGGATATTCGGAATATACAAATTAATACCAAGAAACTTTTTCTCTAACCTATTATTGAAATATTATTATAACCGCATGATTTTTTTTTATACCTACTGAATTCTTTTGGATACCCATTGCAAACGGATGAAAATAAATTGTGGAAAAACAAAAACACCGAATTAAGAAAATCACGTTTAACTAACAAAGACTCATTATTGTCAACATTCATTAACCACATTTATACATTGTATATCTGAATTAATAGTACTTTTCGGTCCTAAGCCGTAAAGTTAAATTTTGCGGCCGAGGAGCTAACACTATTTTTTTATACATTGTTCCCAAAGTAGGCACTTTACCGATCGTTTCTAGTCCGTAAAGTGCGGATATCAGTCCGTAAAATCACACTTTACGGACTAAAAGGAGTCCGGAAAGTGTCTACTTTACGGACACGTGTATCAAAGTTTTATTTCTGTCCGTTTTTCCAAACGTTTAGAAATAACTACCGAAGGGCACGTACATCTGGTTGTGAGGAAATGAATACCAAAGAATAATTAACATAGTATTACAATTGCCACGAAAATATTATACCTTTATTACTATATAATTCTATGAAAAATAAATATTTTAAAATATCACCCCGAAATTCTTAAATTATTGTTGTTGCCTTTAGTGTAAATTGGTAGTATATTAAAAATTATTAAATTTCGCAAATTACTATTCCTTTTATTAATCGCATGGATTTTTATTTAATTTTTTAAATTTATTCTGTATTTACTTTTAATTATTCTCTTACTCATCACATTCATATTATTTTTACCGATTGCGAATGAGTTTTTCCAATTATATATTTTAAACGCCCAGAAATATCATCGCTTAAAACTCGACGTTGCGTAAAAATTCATACGGGTGCCCAGATTCGATACTTGCGATTGGTAACTACTTACTCGCACTTCATGGCTAAATTTAATCAGTTCGAAATTTCGCCCTCCTTCATTTGCGTTAATTTCCGGGAGGTGAATCATTCCCACCCTAAGTCCTTTAATAAAGCCACTGGTGCGAAGAATGGCCCTTTATGAAAATGTGAATTTTCGCGGTTTCGATATCTCTTTATCGAGCCAAAACGGTTATTGGTAGCCACTGTTTGCCACAGAACATCACCCACGTGCTGAATAATTATACGTGGCTTAATTCGAACGAAACGGCTTCAGACTTTTAATCATCGTATATCGCTCGCCAGGGACTATCTGGCGATGTGAAATATACATGCAATAACAAGCCTAGAAATCACGGAGAATCCAAAATGGGAACAATCTTTTCGTCCGAATTTCTGGAACAAAATAGTACAATATGATATTTTTTAAAATTGAAAATTCGTATTTTTAGCAAAAGTCGTACGGTAATGTTCATTACAACACTAATTTCTTACGTAGGGTATACATTTTAAGATCAAGTCCTGCTCAGGGCCACATTCAATTTCCACTTCAGGTGGTAATAAGTTGCATTTTTCAGTATATGTAATAATCCAAATCTGGTAACCTAATAAGTGATAAAATAATATGGTCGCAGTACGCCCTTTCCTTAGACTGGCTCAATTTTTACTTCAAGAAATTTTAGAGATTATAGAAAATGTTTTCCATTATTTTCAAATAACGGCGATTTTAGAAACAGAAGACAATAACACTGCCCCTGAATGCATGTACGTTCTATATATCAGGATTAAATCTGATATCCTCTATTCACTTTCAAATCAATCAAGAGACTGACCCTCGAATTCTCCCTCGACCATCCTTTTGAGATGATTTGGCAGCAGTTAAGGAATACCTATAATTTTTTTGCAAAGAGGAAGTTTAAAATTGTAATGTCTTCTGTATTGTAAATTTGGAACAGTTCCATGTGTATTAGTTACTATTCGTTATTTAAAAACCGAATGTAATATTTCATTTTAGTTAAAAATTGCAATACAAATAAAATAAAAAATACACGGTAAAACCCGATTGCAAGGCCAACAAGAAAAGTAGTCACGTCAACTAAAAAGGGTAGTAAATATTGCGCCAGTTACATGGTTTGGTTGAAATTACTATTTCAGGTTAGTTAACACTGTCACTACTGTTTTTTGTAAGTCTAACTACTTTTCTTAGCAAGAACTTCTACTTTTTTACTTGGAGTTACTAACTTTTATTCTTACTAATTTCAAATATTATATTACAGTACTTTTGCAGCTAGCATCATATTTTACATATAATGTAAATAGCCCTAATATTTATCAAGATTTATGCTACGTTATACTATCGGTAATTAACGATTGAAACATAACTTCTAAAAGTCGTACATAACCATTAAATACGACGTAGGCACCCGACACCTAGTAAGGCATGGTGTTGAACAGTTTCAGTAGTTGATGTAACAATTTGAAATTATTAGCAGTGACAAACATTTGTTTGCTGGGATTACTACCTTCTTTGTTCGATTCACTACTTTTACGCTTACTTCTTTCAAGTTGTTAGCGTAACTAACCATTTTTTCCATGCAGCGGCTTTGGAATACAGTTTGAAAATGATAACCAGTGATCTCTGTCGTAAAAGTTCCTCAATGTTTGGAGTACGCACTGCTTATCCAGAGGCTAAAGACGCTCCCTATTCATTTGTTTATTAAGGGTTATTTTTTCTGACAAAGACCTGCAAGTTTTTGAGCTTTTACTTCATTGTCGTACTGATTATTTTATTACTACGTCAATAACAAATTCAAACCCAACCGATAATTAAACTTTTTGAAAGCTTTTATAACTCAAATCAAAATAACTTGCCATGTAATCATGAAATATGATAAACTAACCGCTGTAAAGACTGAAGTAATTACATTTGATATTTGTCTTCAACACAATAGAAAATTTTAAATTTACCGACGGTTAATTAAACGAAACTGTTTTAATATCCACGGTGCATAAAACGACCGAGGATACAAACGAACAGTATAGGCCGCGTGATTATCGACGAGCAACGGTCATCCGCTTTCGCGAATAAATTAAAGTAGGCTCAGTGCCGTAAAACGCAAACTATTTGGCGACTGATTAATGTGCAACTGCGTCCAGTTAATTACTTCCCGGGTGATTTTGCGCGATCCAAATGAACTCCGATCGCATCGAAACGCGTCCGGGTACATTTTACCAACGTTTATCTTTGAAAAAACAACAACGGGCATTTAATTATTTTGGTGGGACTTCCTTGACTTCCTTTTGTTTTTAGCTTTGCATCCTACACGATTTTGCGCAATTTCGTTGTTTGCGGCCGCTGCGCTGATTTATCGCTCGGAGCCTAGGTAAATTGTACTCGAAGAGTAATTGCGGTGTTATTTGTTGTGAAATATTTATTATTCGATATAAAGCGATCAGTGATGCTTTTAACGTTCCCTCATTCCGATGATACGATTTATTATGCTATTACCAGGTTATGATCGATTATGCATGCCGATGTACCTTGGAATTGTGGTGGTGTTTACATGCCATATTTGAACTAACAATATTTGTTCACCGAAAATTATGTTTCATCGATATACTATATTTTTCATTGGAATGACGGAAAGTCATGCCACAAACTATTGTTCTACATTGATAAATTTGTATTTATATTAGGTTATTTTACTTAATAAATAATTCTTTACCAAAACTTATTGAATAAAATATATTTTTTAAACATTTAAATGATATATATACTGTCAAATTTATTAACTAATTATGTGAACAAATCGTTTCGTCTATTTATAGGTTCCTGCTTCCATTAATCATAAGTAGTAACAGGACGTAGTGACGAGACTGAAATTTTGGAAACGCAAAAAGAAGTATTTACAATTAGACACATGCTTCATTAATTAACGCAATAATAGTTTATTAAGGGCTGGAATTCACATTTTTATGTCTATTATTATTACACATGGAAATAGCAAAAATGTAGAAAAAAATACAGATTAACTTTGTGTCAAAATATGAGGAATATCAGATAAAGTCATTTTATCTAGCCGCAGGAAGCATCAAACAATTGGCCTATATTTTCGAGGCGAAAAAGCAGCGAATATCGATCAGCTTTTAAAGCACAATGGCTATTTTTTGAGTGCTGCAAACTAAAAGTGATATCTCTGTTTCAATCCTTGGAAATTTTTATCAAGTTTTAAAAATAGATGCAATTTCAAAACAGTTTAAAAGATTGGTTAGCAACATTCAATTTTAAGATTTTAAATTTCTTTTTTGTTATAGAAAGATAAATGACTAGGAGAAGTATTTTATATGTTCAGTACAGTAGATTTTTCGTGAATTATTAAAGATAATTAATTTACAAAAAAATTAGGTTAAAATGATTTGTTTATTAAAATGACCAAACTATTTTTTATACAAAATAACACTTTAATCTGCAAAATGATATACAAGTCATTAAGAAAGTAATTTACTAAAATATGGTTCTTATATTTTCAGATTACAGCAGAAAAAAGTGACTTATATTTATAAGCAGATCTAGGGTTTAGGAAGTGTCGGAAAAAGCTAAGTGCAAACATTTGTTTAAATATTATAAAATATATTATTTATGGTAGTATATTAAATACAACTCAGCCGAATCCATTTTTTAAAATAAAATTCTAGTACTATTAAGCCGATAAGGTAGAATTTTACTCTCGAAATATCAAATTAAAAATAAATGAATGAATTCAAGCAAATAAACTATCAGTAATAACAACAAATTTTTCTCTAAAGTTAAAATAGTTTCTGTAGTTTGTGTTAATTTTTGTATTTCTTAATTATTTTCACATTCTTTAAAAAGTGATGGACAGCGATTACTTTTGCATAGCCCGCATTTTGATTAAATGGTTCAGAAATTTTTAATACTATTTTATCAGGTCCTTACTAAATCACTTTAGAGCTCTTTTAAGATCGCAGGAGAAAGAATTGGACATTGTAAATTGGGAATCGATTTTATTCGTCGTTTTCGAAAATTCCCGATACAGCGATAAAAGAAATAAATTATAACGTAAATATTAAAATATCAAAATTTAATTTTCTGAAATTGGATTAATCATCTACTAAATAAATTGGTAATTACTTTTACTAATAAATAATTAAAAAACAACTAATTTGTTTTAGTAAGAAGGTATTAAAAAATGCAATAACTAATTCGAAATCAGTATAAGTTAATAAATATTATAGTAGATTTTTACTCTTTATTAGCACAAATCATTATTAATTCAATCAATCATCTACTCTTCACTTCTTGATTACTTTTGAATCATTTGATTTCGATACGAGTAATAAGGCACTGGACATTTTTATTATCATAGTAACGAACGAATAACTCTGACATATGAGCGTTCCAAAAATTAAATTAAAAAATATATGGGTAAACAGTTATCGACCGTCTTCGCGTTTGCAATGTAAATTCAAAAAAGATTACAGAGATTCTATCGTGTACGTGATCAACGTAAATCACATTTCCATCATCTACGCAACACTTTTGAATTACGCGGATATGGTACTGACCTTAGAACAGAAACCGTTGGAAATATAGGAAAAAGAACGTTGCAAATCCAATCTAAGTTGTTTACCATAAGCATTTCCAAAATTGCATTTAAGGTTTAGACTAATTTCTTTCTTTAATCTCGGTAATCACCATGAACGTCATTCCAAGGGCCATCAGAAAATTAGCTTTTGCGATAATTTTCCTTTGGCAATAATGTTGTTAAATATTTAAGCTCCTCCTTTATCAACGTTAAAACATCACTTGAAACCATTTACTATGCGCGTCATTGTTTACAACATTAAAAACCAATTGCCCAGGAACGAGGGACCATGAGGTTTGGAAGGGGCAGCAAGTAAAAGCAATAAGCAGCAAACGGATAAGAGTTAATAACGCCTTTCCGTTAAATAGATTTGTTAAGGGAGCTTTCAAGGCGCGATTCTTCTTTGTCGCAAGTTAAAAGGAGGCGTCGCCAAAGGAAAAGCATCGGAGAGAAAACGAGCGACCTACCGGTAATTGTCAGTGTGCTTTACCATGTTCCGCGTTGGATGGTGGAGCCGCGAGTGAGAACAAAGCTCCTGAAAGCTCTACAAATTGGGTACTCTTGCTCCTTCGAGCTTCGCGGATATCAAGCGATAAAGCGGAGGGAGGTAGCGGCGAGGGCCCATAAATTTTCATTATTTTATAGTCAACGCCTCGTTTATATCCGCAACAAGCGAGATAAAAAGCGCGAGATCGGGCAGAGAGACTGTCGACAAGAGCTTGCAAAGATCTCGCTTCCTCGATTTTCTCTTTCCCGCACCTGACATTATTTTTGCTTGCAAACGCGCAGTTATGCATAAAGCGAAGTATTAATTAGAAGAGAGCAAAATGTCGCATGTACATGGGGCGATTTAGCTCACAGATGTGATGTATTTCTACGAAAGCTTAATTAAATTTCAGCAAAATGCCATTTATCGAGTTCCAGGTCAACAGGTGACTGGGACATCATTTTACTCAAAATTCATCATCAGTGTTTCGCACAGGTGACGTAGTTTTATAATTTATAAAATGTATTAACTATCATCAAGCATGCGATTTTTTTAACAATTGGGCCTGAAATTTCTTTAGTACTACTCGCTTTTTATTTTCATCTAACTGAAAATGCAATTGACTTTTTATAGTCATAAGGAAGAACTTTTCATTTGTAGTATAATATAACATTAAAAACAGATATTAATAATTATCACTAGAAGAAAAATAACTTCTAATTTTTTAAGCTCAAATTTGGGGTCTTCCCATTTCATTTTTGTATTTTTTCATATGGCTGAGCACATATTGGCCATCTTTTCTACCCAGATTTCCGATGAATATGTAACGCTTAACCGGCTATAATCTGGCCATAAGAGATGACCATGAACTCGTCGAAATTATTGAACATTTTCTGCTAAGTTATCGGCCATTTTTTCTAGAGGCTATAGGCAAATATATCTGTGTCGTAATTACATTCCTTTTTCCTGATCTGAATCAAATTATTAGCCATCTAATTTGATGTTCATTGAACTGCAAAAAACATGTAATAAATGTGTTTTTAAAAGAACCAAAGTCTGCGCTGAGAATCAGAAAAAAATATCACAACTTACCATTGGTATATCTCTAATTTTCCTTGAAACTGACCTTATAACCAGGTCTTCATTTAAATCAGATTCTGAAAAACTCAAAAAATATTGAATATATTTTGTCACTCAACTTTTAATTCAGGATAAAGACGTATAAAGAAAGTTGCCACATTGGACAGCGACTTCGATTTTACAACTTTTTTAGTAAAGTTGTTAATTTACTTCTTTTACACTTATTTAATGTTCACTTATCTGAAACATTTAAAATATCAATTCTGGCCAGAAAGTTGCCATTTTCTCTCATACTTGAGATACATAGTAAATGATTATGGACCTCAAACTGGCCAATTTCCGTACAATTTCTAGCTGATTTATAGTAACAGAATATGGGCATCAATTATGGCTAATTCTTCGCCAGCGAACATCTTAGATGGTCACAATTTCTACCATAGTTGTTTTACCTAAATATAATTCTAACAACAACTGAAATGTTTTTTATGGTGGTCCTTTTTTCGCTTCTTGATATAAGGAATCGATCATGTTTGTCCAGATCTAATGATCTCAATCTTAGCGTTTAAATAAATATAAAACGTATAAATTTGAGTAATTTCTCTTATTTAGTGGATACTTCAATATACCAGAATGAATATGTCAAAATTCACATTTGTTCGAAAATATTGGGAAGTTGTGTGAAGTAACTGAAAACAAATAAAAAAGTCGTTTTTTGGTAATAAGATATTATTGAAGGCGGAAAAAAATCATACAATTTTTATGAATAAATTTTAATCTTAATTGCAATACAATTAATCCGATTTGGAGTGACAATTTTTAAAAAACATTAGTATAAAATGAAAGGCATTATATTTTGTAATTTCTCATATTTCAGAAATATACTTTTTTACTTGCAAATCTGAATTGCTTTTAAAAAGTTCCTGGACATATACGTATATATAATAATGAAAATATTAAAATTAACGAAAAATATACACTTTTTAAAAGCAACCAGAAATTAAAAATGTGCAATGTATTACTGAAATGACATAAAATAAATATGACAAGCATTAACGAAATCATGCACTGTTACACCTTCGACTGCAAAGCACTACAACAACTACTTTTTATGAGTCAATAATTTTTTTTACGGAATACTGCCCAAAAATGTGGTCATGTAGCATATTCGGGACTTGTAGAAAATTTAGATTGTTATAAAAATATTTTTTAATAAATTATAGAAGAATATTGTATGTAGTGAATCTTCGAAATAAAATTTGTATAAATCTAATTATTAATTTTATTTTTTTTTATTCACTTCGTTAAATGAATGTCGATGAAAATCTAAAGTACGTGTTAAAACTGTATCAGGACTGTCATTCTTGCATGACTGAAGATAATAAGTCTTTAATTTATTTAAAGAACATGGTATTTATAGCACATCAGAAATTATTAAATCTGCTATTAGTCATAAGTAATCCCAGTTCTTATAAAATCTTGCGACACAGGTTTACAGCCTGTAATAAATGGGTGAATAAAGTCATTTATATGAAACGTCATATTTTCATATATAAACGGTGTGCATACTAAGAAATACAAAATGAACAAACGAAAAAAAAATGGTACTTATCTAAAAGCAGTTAATATAGGCATCATAAAATTTCAGCTAATCCACCCATTCTTATATTACATCTTAAACTTAATCCGAATTATAATATAAAAATATAAAAATGTCTGTTTTATACGCAATATCCTCGAAAGTTTCAATAGATATAAGAAGGATCTTTTAAAACAGTCTAATGATAATTAATCGATTTTTGGCAAGGATGAGACGTATTTTCGACATTGCTTATTCAAATTTCTGAAATAAATTCGGCCATTAGTCCAAATTTACAGAAGAAGGCAAAGGCAAACGTCGAATTTTAATCCGGGGAATTCTCGCAACCGATTTGGTGACTCGATTTCCATAAAATTCTCTTTCCGTTCTTGCAACTCTGGGTATTAAAAAAATTATGGCGCTCGATCACTCCCAATGATATACGCCTCGAGGCGGCTCTAAACTAACAAGACAACCGGAGAGGCGATATATACGGACTCGTTTGTATGCTACACGGGTTGCGCTTATTAATTTCCGATTTATAATTGCCACCGACCACTCCTGCCACTGTCTCATTTTTTACATTTCTCGCACGTACAAAAAAATTAATGCTACTCTGTTTTTGACCTTTTTTCTCGTTCGTCGAAAAGATGCTGCAGTTTTCACAGGTTACAGCATCTCGGCTGTATGTTTATGCTGTCGTGAGTCACGTGGATGCATAACATTCGTGAAATACTGTTCGTTGTATTATTTTGTTGTGGGGCAATTTCGCATGAATACATTTGATTTTAATTAAACAAAACGCTGGAATCCAAATTTAATTATAAGCGTCGGAATAATCATCTGCAGGTGTGAACTTTATTTGCTACGACAGCGATGGTAATTTATACTTGATTATTAACGTTGTTTCATCATATTTTATTTCTATTAATTACATATTTATCTAGCTACATTTTTTTAGTTTATTGTTTCATGAATATTTCAAATAACATGCGCTGTTTTGTGTTTTTTTTCGTAGTTACTATAAGTATTTAGATAATTATTTTTGTATTCTTTAACATTTTGGCGTAATAATTCGATCATTTTGTTAATGCTGTCTAAGATTTATATAAATATGAGAGACTTAAAAACTTAGGGAGATAATAAAACATTAATGTTGTCCCTGGTAGTTTTAACTGTTTCAAAATACAAGTTTATACACTACGGTTCCCGAGGCATCTGATTCTCTCGAAAAATACATCAAAATCTGCTGGTATGAAATGTTTATTGTAAATAATAAATAAATTTCATTCAAGTAAAATTGTTTGTCTGTAGGAAAACTAGTTTAAATAAGATTGTCTCTAGAGTGTGCAGTTAATAGTAGTCTACAGTAAGTTGAAATTTGTGAGGATAGAGAGGAGCAATGCTTTAATTACTGTTATTAACACTAACATACAATTTACTTCTGTGTACAACTTCCTTTATGATTCAATATCAAAATATGTCTAGAATTTAATGTATACATTATTTAAATGTGTTTCTTGCTCACCCACTAAAATCTGCCAACGATATGCTCAATATATTTTGTTAAGTAATTAACATTTTGAAGGCCAAACATGTACTTTTGTTAAATTTGATGATATTTTTATACTAATTTCTTTCTAGTGTAATATTTTTTTTACAAATAAATCAGCTTTCAATAATACCGTTTTGTAACGATTAATTTATGTTAAGTCGATATCCTAGTAAAGTGTACCATTTGGAACTAACATTTAATTTAAACATTAATACTATGGTAAGATAGGTATGGAACAATAACGAGAACTTGAGATGTTATTGAAACGTTGTCGACAATTCCCCAAGTAATGTTAGGAATCCGAATCCTGGATCGTAATTTGTTTACTATATTATGATTTTAAGATTTTTAAGTTTATGTGCTAGACAGTGCGTGTTGTACAATGTTTAAGGTTATATAGATATCTTAATATTTCAACTTTTATTTACTAGTCCTAATACTCATTGATACTATAACTCTTCCAAATAAACTATTAGTTGATTACATCTGAGATCGCTATAGGAAATCAAAGTAACTATTTTAAAAAAAAAAAAACGTTTTTTCGTGCCAATCAAATTGTTTCTAGTGAAAATGCACGCTAACTTTTGATACTTTTCGAAATAACATCACAATCAATCATGTATTGATCCTTTAAGCTGTAATAAAATTGTTCTGTAATTAAGAATTTCAATATTAGAACTTTATGCTTGTTTGTTTTTAAAATCGTAGATTTTTATAAACTTAAAACTTTCCGAAGCAATAATTGCCAATACAGGTATGAAATTACAAAACAATTTATTTAAAAAAACATAATTAATGGTTAAACTTATTCGATGAGTGAAGCAAAGATTTATTTTCTCCTGTGAGCGATAATGATCCAGTTCATTCTTCCACAATAATCTTCGATACTTTTCTGATCCCGTAGGTAATAAATGAACCGGATGTTAAAGGTATATTGCACGGAAAAATATTTCCCGATAAATATTATCGAATATTTCTAAAGTCAAGTATGTCACATCACTATGAGATTTATTCTGAAATTGTCATTAATGTGACTGGAAAAATACTAAATAGGAAATCTTACTTTTCCGTATAATTGCAGAGGAAAAAATCTTTGTTTGGACCTTCCAAAACGTCCATAATTGAAAGATATATACTTCAATTATGGATATAATCTTTAGAAATATACCTCACTACTAGATCTAGTCCTTATTGGCCGAATTTTGAACGGAGATGCTTATCAATTGATCGTCATTGCAATTTTATTGCATCGGAATAAATTTTTAAAATGTAAATGCCATTAGTTAGCCATTTTACACATTCAGTCACTGAAAAATAAAACTCCTAACTTCAAATTAAGTCCATAATGGAATGAACATTTCCGCAATTATTATTATTTAAGCTATAAAACATCAATTCTCCTCTTAAAACACTTTTGTGCCATTTTAGTGTCATACCCAGTAGAAATTTAATAAGGTCCATGGATCAGGGCCAGAGCTTTACACGCCTGCGCGCATTATTAAAATTCTACTTGGGATAATATTCCCTTTACCATTGTACTATAGTTTTGATAATATTTGCATCATTTCTTGACCACTTCATCTTATTCGTTTCATTGTATTTCATTTCATCAACTGGTTATTTCATTACATGAACAAGGTATTACTTAATTAAGTTATCAATACGTTGGAGTCGGCTCACTTCCACACCTGGCTTAAATCATCGTCTAGACACTGAATTTAATATGGTTTTCTTCACTTACCCATGATTGTTCATATTAACTAGTTATATTAAAAAATTATAGTCGAAAAAACGTAAAATACTAAATGCCTAGAATTGGAAAAGTGGGTAGATAAAATTCTATTTAAGTATTAAAGCACGGATGAAATATCTATTCAAGATGATCTTATTATTTAGATGGCAAACCAACTACTTAAATAGTAATGACACTTATAAATGCTGACTAGTATCCGCATTTCACTACCTAAGTTGCCATCCATACACTACGTTACCGTTTTAGGGGGGGGGGCAGCCAAGAACTACGGTCTATATAAGATATATGTATAAAAATCATAAAACTGTCTACGGAGAGGGGGGGGGATCAAAAATACCACAAAAAGGTCTACGTAGTTTATGGATGGCCCCTAAGTTGCAACCCTAACCGACTTCAGTTGTATCTTCTAGGTGGTTGTCATCTGCATGAAAATAGTTACATACGCTCTTTTCCCCACTCAAATAACAAAAAAGTCTAAACCGGACTACCGAATTTGTCCTACAATTTGACGCAATAATACAGATACATCAAAGAATCACTAATTCCTCTCTTCCACTCAAATCCAAGATGATGAAGTGAATCAAATGACAAAATGCCCAGGTCACCAAATAGAATGCGACAAAGGATGGCATGATCATGTAGAACAAAATATATACCATTTTATCATATAAATTCTTCAGTTGGTACACAGAAAAAAAGTCTGAAATTAAGCACTGTAAAAGGCTTAATTTCAGCCTAAAATTGTGCTAATTTTCTTAAATTAAGTCAATATTTGCGCTCCATACCTTGTTTTTAGTGTCGGAAACTTACTTTTAGTCAATATTCAGGTTCGAAATAAGAATTCTCTAATTTAGGTGTGACAAGCTCGAAAAAATTTTCTTTAAGCATAAATCTCGACTAAAATTAAACTTTGTTGTCTAAAAGTAAGACTTTAAGCTCAAATATTGACTTAATTTAAAAAAATTAGCTCAAATTTAGACTCAAATTAAGCCTTTTACAGTGCTTAATTTGAGATGTAACAATTTTAAGACTTTTTCTTTCTGTGTAAAACTCAGTCTCAAATGTAACGAATTTTATTTTCCTACTGGAACAAACGCTATAGAACCTACACACAAAACAATAAGTCTTAAAATTGTTACATCTTAAATTCATCATTAGGCGAGGCTTAATTCCAGCCGAAAATAGCGTTAATTTTCTTAAATTCAGTCAATATTTACGCTTAAAGTCCTATTTTCAGACAACAAAACTGACTTTCAGGCGATATTTTGGTTTAAAATAAGATTCGTCTAACTTAAAAGTCAGTTTTGCTCACTGAAAGTAAAACTTTAAGCCAAAACACTGACTGAACTTAAGAAAATGAACGCAATTTCGGGCTTAAATTAAGCCTCACCTGATGAATTTAAGATGTAACAATTTTAAGACTTCTTTTTTTTTCTGTGTATGTTTTAGTGAATAGTTGTAAAATTTTCAATGTTCTTTAAAAACCACTTTCATCCTGATTATAGCAATTTTCTACCTTCACTTTTCAGGAGTACCCATCCCAAAATCTGTCTGCTCTACCCGTTCCCCCTTCCTCTCATCAATATATCGTAGTATTTTATCTCCACCCTCAACGCCGGGCTTTATCTCTTTTTCCTCGGTTGCTTTTCGTTCGATACCCCCGTTATAGAGCCGGAGAGGAGCGCAATGCACCCCGCGGTGCTGCCGCTAATGGGGAGGTATGCCGACGTTTAATTAGCCCACCGCGAGATCTATGGCCCCCGTGCTGCACCTAAGGGCACGTAACGAGGGCATCGGCAGTCCAATTAACGTCTTTCAGGCGGGAGAGCAGAGACGAGTCTTGCCCCTGTCTTTTGCTCCTTTTAAACTCCCGTTTATCTAGTAATCAGTGGCCTACGAGTGAAATCCGCGCCATCTTGAGTCATGTTTTTGGCTGGGTTACATAAGTAACGAAATCTTCCTTGATTTTTTTTCATATTTTTCTAAAAACAGTTTTAATGAAGAAAATTCTTATAAAGATAGTGACATCGATTAGATATATTATGGCGTAATTAAATTCGTTATAATTTTCCAAAATCATTTTTTTTAAAGCAAATAATTGTTATTAAATCCTTCGTCCAAAAAAATATGTTTGCATCGGAATATCGCTACGAGATACTTTTATGCAATACGGCTACTTTTTTTTCAGAAGTCCGCTTTCTCGTGTCACTTTCAGGTATTTTAGTATGGCTACCCTCCAGACTATATCAAATTTCGCAATTCTATAGCGTAATGTTACACAATTTTTTACGTTCATCTACTACATTGTGCCTGAAACATTGTTTACATTACTTCTATAAGATGATAGGTGGCATTCAAATCCACATATACAGACAGGCAATATTTTATTTAAATGTCGAATTGTGCATCGTTATTTATAAAGAAAAAGACAAAAGTCCGAACTCGCTATCCTTGTGGAATCGGGTGCATCTCAAAAACCCGACAAATCACAAAACAGGCACATAAAAACCCCGACATTTCAAAATACAGACACCTTCGATAGGTGCGCTCACTACATAAAACAATGATCTCAGGTCGCCATTCCACACTGGAAAGGTTATTTCATGGTCAAAAATGTTTGACCAAGGCATTTGTTAGAAGTCAATCATTAATTATATTTTTAGAATATGTGTTTTTTTAAATGCCTGGTTTTTTAATTTTTGTTTTTTGTAATGTATAGTTTTTGAATGTCGGGTTTTTGTTGTGTATGTTTTGTGATTTGTCCAGTTTTTGAGGTGCATCCATGGAATCGTCTTGCCTCGACAATACTCACTACATTTTTCAAGTCCACATGTCCAGGAGATGTAAAGCAGCTTCATTTTTGGATTTGAAGAACATCTATTACTCCTCGAAGGTACTCAACTTTTTTCCATATTTCAAAAAAACACTTGTATACAAATTGAATATTTTAATTAGATTGTTATCCTTTTTTTTATATAAATATGACATTCTGGAGCACAAATGGATATTTCCAGTGGAGATGTCGTATATTTTAAACGTAGTAAATTCCCCTATATTTAAAGGACATTTTCGAATTGATTTTTACAATATGGTGCACAGAATATTATGACAAAATACTGACAATAATTGTTCCTGATAGTCATAACCTGATGCTGATTAGTAGATTAGATGAAGGCAAGCGGTCGACTATATGTTTAAAACAATTTAATGTCGTTGTGACCAAAATAAGTATTGCTGAATCCGAATTATTTCTTACCATTATAATTACACTCAGAACAATAATTATTAACAAAATAAAGATAAAATACCAGACAGCGTAATCAACTTTTATATAGGGAATTTGCATTGCACATGAATTATTGAGAACATGATAGGATTTCGTTTGTTGAAGAAAACTATAAATAAACTTCAATCATAGACAACATTATTTGTGGTCCTTTTTTTACACTAATTTGTTATGCAGAGAAAAGGTAATTGTTAGTATAAGTTATTAGCGTCTTTAAGGATATAATATTTTTGTCCTAATTGCTGTTTTGAGATTTCTAAGATGGCCTGGTTGACATGATGCATATGACATACATACACTAATTACATTTAATAAATTGACAAAAACAATTATCGGCTAGTCTGCAGTAATATACATGAAACTAACAAATATGCACCGCTCAACATACCAGAAATGTTAATAAACATTCTGAATTTTTCTATATCTCAAATCCAATTTAAAAAATAATTTGATGATCATGAACGACAAAAATATAGCATGAAAATTGCTGACAATGATCAACTTGATTTTTTAAAAGGATGGGTATTACCTAACGCAACACAAATCACGCAGTAACATTGCGTACAAAAATGAAAGACAGTAAGTTCCTGTGGAAATTGAACAAAATTGCCTTCGACGCCATCAAGCAATAAATATTTTGTCCTCGACCCGTCGGACAAGAAGATCGACCGAAATTCAATTTTCGTGCGGCGAAGCAGCAAAGTCTCGCGGCGATCGTCGTAACGGGCGCGTGGGAGTGTCGATCGCGAAGCGACTTTTTAGCCGTAAGGCCACCCAAGACTGGCATGAATACCATTTTATTTATTACGGTTATTTTACAGGGCTTCAAACGCAAAATCTTGACTCAATAATTATATCTATTTTTATTTTCAAAATCACTGTCAGTATCAACAAAAATTATTCGACACTTATGTAATTACTATATTTAATTTAGGAAGCTTTTTATTTAAAAAAGAAAACACTGTAAGTTACTTAAAATCATTTTATCTATTGGACAAGCGGAATTATTAATATTAACAATTCTACTCAAAGAAAATATAAATTGCACACCCTGCGGATATCATTTTATATTTTCAATGTGAAGTAAATTTAATATAATATTGATATTAATTATTCGAATATTCATCCAGTAATTAAGTTCTCATTATTCTTCATCATATTTGATATATTTTTTGTGAATGCACCTAAAAAACTCGACAAATCACAAAACAGATACTTCAAAAACCCGACATGCAAAAATCATACATTTAAAAACAACAGCCATTAAAAAACCAGACATCTAAAAAAGCTGACATTTCAAAATACAGACACCTACGGTTGGTGCGTTCATTACATAAAAAAATGATCTCAGCTCGCCGCCATTGAGGTCTCAATAGAAGGTCATTTCAAGGTCAAAACTGTTTGACAAAGGGTTAATTGTGTAGTTCAAATCAGTTTGACCCCCGGATTATTTATTAAGCATATTTTTCGAATATGTACATTTTGAAATGTCTGGTTTTTTGAATGGCTATTTTGAGATTTGTCGGGTTTTTGAGGTGTACCCAGTGATTGGCTTCGAAATGTGCTTAATAAATAATCCGGAAGTCAACCAGTCTTGACCTTCAAGTGACCTACAAATTTAATCTCTTGGACAAACATTTTTTACCTTGAAATGACCTTCCAGTGAGACCTCAACGACGGCGACCCAGATAATTTGTTTGTATTTTGAAATGTCTGGTTTTTTAATGTCTGTATTTGGAAGTGTCTGTTATGTGATTTGTCGGGGTTTTCGGGTGCACCCAATGATTGACTTCGAAATGTGCTAAATAAATAATCCGGAAGTCAAACTGATTTGACCTTCACGTGGCCTATAAAGTTAATCTCTTAGTCAAATATTTTTGACCTTGAAATTACCTTCCAGTGGGACCTCAAGGGCGGCGACCCAGATAATTTGTCTGTATAAAATGTCTGGATTTTCAATCTCTGTCTTTTTAATTTCTGTTTTTTGAAGTGTATGGTTTTTGACATGTCTGTTGTCTGGTTTGTAGGGTTTCTGAGGTGCCTCCTTTCTTGCATATATGATATTCAAAATGATTGTTTCTTTAATATCGTTTACTTGCGTTTCAATCAAGAACCAAGTTGATATTAAGTAATCTGAAATCAATAATTATGTGTTCAATCATGTCAATTTTTAAGAATATTGATCGCATCTAAAATTAAGGACATGTGTAGATTTTTTAATATACTTTGGGTAACATTATCAACTAAAAGCAAATAACCAAATTATCCAAAATATCATAAATAATGTCCACGGTAACAACCACAATGTTATTCATTCATAACTGATTCCAATATTTGCAAATTATTCCGAATTGAACATAAAATTTTCTCTCTTCAGAATATAAATGTATGAAAAAAAGCAAAATATTATTGATGGTTATACTTAAACTGTTTTTTCAAAACAAATTACTGTTTAATAATAATTACGCTATGAGGAGGTTTCTCCTAAAATTCTTGGTGTCCTGTCTACACGGAAAAAATGGTCTGGGTTCTTCCCAAAAACCAGGTTTGTGATAATCACAAACCGAGAAGTTTGTGTTAACCCTTTGAAGCATGGTGTAGCATATATGCTACACCTTTTCGTAATTCATTATTTACATATGTAAGGTAATTATTAATTCATTTTGCTGCCATTTTTTGCTTCCTTACTTCAAGAACATGTTAGGAAATGTAAATAATTCAATATTTTTAATTAATTATCATGTTATATTGCTTAAAAAATTAAACAAAGTGTAAAAATTGTGGATTTTTTACGGAAAATATATGTGGAGAAAAACATCACTCAAATATAACGAGACTGGGTAATCAGAGATTTTCGGGGTCGCTGATTACGAATCTAACCTCAGATTTTCAAAATTTAAAATGGCGGATCCAAGATGGCCGACGGAATTGCAAAAATGTACTTGATCGAGGTGAAATTGGGTACTCGGGAGTTTGTGGGATCGCTAATTACGAATCTGGCCGCAGATTTTCAAAATTCAAAATGGTGGATCCAATGTGGCCGGCCGAAATGTAAAAAAAAGTCAGATTTGCCCTGATTTCAGTCGGACATATTGGATCAGCCATTTTGAATTTTGAAAATATGAGGTCAGATTCGTAATTAACGACCCCGAAAACTCGAGTAACAAAGCTATTTTCAGCGTAAAGAAAAATGTACGCTTCAAAAGGTTAATACAAACTTATATATGACCATCACAGGAAAGTTTGTGTTACAAACTAAAGAAGGTTATGATGATCCCAAACCTGTAAGGTTGTAATTATCACAAACCTGTTTTTTTTTTAAAGAATCCAGATAATTTTTTTCCGTCTAATGATTATCTTTTAACATTATATGCAGGTATTTACGATATCAATATATTTCTAATCATAAAATAAATAAAAATTAATTAACTTAACATGTTCAGAGAATACTTGCATGCAATCCGAAATCATCATTGTATGGTACTTAAATTTAATAAACGCAATTTACACGCTCCATTGTGCATTCAAACAGCCGCATAACTTCTTGCGGGAAAAGCGATAGCTGGACCGTCCATTCGAGTGGACAGAGGCTGTAATTCGGGGCCTCTCAACGCCGATAATTCACGTCGAGAACGCGAAGCTGACTTGGTGCAGCTTCGGGCCAATTATTAGCGTTCAATGTCTCCTCCTTTTCTTCGAGTCCAAAAAGGCCCTTTTGCCGTCACCCAGACGCCCACACGCATTTTGGTTCCTCCCTATTTCAGATCGCAATCTTCGGGCCGGAAGGTACACGTCTTTTGTAGCCGCCGAGGGGGTGTGAGAACCGCTAATGAATTAGCAAAGAGTTCCCAAACATACCTATTTTAAAGCAATATATCTGTGGTAAATGCGCAAAAGAAATAAAAGCTGTGAAAACAGTTTTCGGCAATAATTTCATATACGTACCGAAACTTCCATGGGGTGGGCGATTCAATGCATCAAATTGGTGTACATTGATATATTGACCGGCTATTAATTTTATTTTATACGTTTATTGGTGTTTTATTCCTGTGTGTTATGTATGTCGATGACAGCGAGAATATTAATTTGGTAATTAACGAATGAAACGTCGATAAAAGCATACAATTTTGATCACGTATTTATGTCATTCACGGTGTCATTTTCCTTTGAATCTTCCCAGTTAGTAGCAAAGATGTGTATCAAGACCAACTCCCCTCCTAAGTAACTGAAGAATCTCCGTCGTATAGAAAATCCGTGCAGATCACTATCGGCAAATAAGTATCGAGACTAATTCCAAAGTCAATAATCATTGATAGTTCAAAGAATAAAAACTGACCTCAATATGAATCATCGAGCCATGAATAATCAGAATTTTACGAAGAGAAACAAATCAGAACATAAATTAATAAGCTGAGTGCGGCTATAAAAAATATCCGAAACTAAAAAAAGATGACCCCAAGTAGCAAGAAAATCATGACGAAGTTGATTATTTTATTTACGACGACCAACGTGATTTATTCCAGGTGAACTGTGAATTAAGACAGAGTCATGTCTCAATGTTTGTATTTTTAGAGGGATAATTTTATGATTTAGTACTACGGAAACACATTATCACATCGGGCTATGAATATGATCGAATACAACACAAAAAATGTGAATACCATAATAATATATCTGATAACGAGAGTGACATTTTTTATAGATTTCGAGAAAATAACGACTAAAACCTGCCTACGCTTTAATCGGCAGAGATAAAAAGGTATCAAGGATCTTACGTCAGCTGTATACTACGGGTGTTATTTTTTAGAATTGTACACATAATGCCACTCCGATTGTCACACATATTGTGGAAAAGAAGTCCATATTTCTGTCTAGACGGGATAAACAGATTTTTAACCCTTAGCTCCAACTACAGGGTCGTTTACGACCCTAGAGAAAATGGAAATGGTACTTTATAAATTTCACAACTGTAAGCAATTTCGAACGGCAGAACTCATTTGACCCAGGTAGTGGGAGGGGGAGGGGGGTGATTAAAATAGCAGTCGGAACTAAGGATTAAAAGAATTTCATGGTCAAATTTAATTTTTTTCAAAAAAACCATTATAACCATTAACCAGTTCACTGGTAGGCGTTTTCAAATAAAAAGTGCCAAAACTGGTACAAGCCAGTTTTCGTCCAATTTCGATGACAATGATAATTAGGAGGTTTTGAGGGTCATTAATTACGAATCTGATGTTAGAATTTCAAAATTCAATATGGCGGATCCAAGATGGTGGACCAAAATGCAAAAAGTTACTTGATGGAACAGAAATTTGTTACTCGGGAGTTTTTGGGGTATAAAATATTCTCCGTCCTCTTCTTTTCGTTGAGCAGAAGAAAGAGAGAATGGCATAGCTGCGCAAAAATATGCGCACTCCTCTCGTAAAAAAAACTACTATTGCGCACAAATGATCAGCACTAGTAGTGTTCACTAATAGTAATTTCGTGCACTATTAGATCACTAGTGCAATTCTGCAGTCTCGCAAAACTATGACGAAAGTATTTTATGAAATACATGAAACTGAGGTCGCTAATAGAAGGTCAAAATTCATTTTCCACATTTGGTCTGCCATTGGGCAATATACAGTACTTTAAATTATTTAAATTTGTTCACACTATATTAGGTCAGTCATTTTGAATTTTGAGCAACCGATGACAGATTGTCATTAGCGACCCCAAAAACCCTTCAGTTACAAATTTCAAGACGATTGGTTGAGTCGTTTCAAAGATATTGATATGACGTCTATAGACGTCATCATCAGTTAAGGGGTTACAGCTTGAAGCCCGCGAAAAACTCTTCAAAACTCAGTACTTATACATTTACTTTTCTGTACCCTACTTATGAATATGATAAATTTTAAAAAACTCACTTTTAAAAATAACATAATTTTGATATTCCGTAACTCAGAAAATATTTTATTAAATTCTATAGTACTTGAGTTCTACTAACATTGACCATTTTACAGTAAAATTTGGACCAAATTGGAGAACTTTCATTATTGAAGGAGGATATTTAAGGAATTCTGCCCTATCCCGAGTAGAAATTGCAACCGGGCTCTGACCGGAATGAATTCGGGTTACACTGGTTGTATCCAAGACTTAGTGGCCCAAGACCCAAGGGCTTGCACGCTTACCCGACTTCAGCCCGGCCAGATTTGAGATACTGACCGGACTATGATCGGATTCCGACCAGGTTACTCTCGTTGTATTCAGAATTCGGAGGGATCGGACTAGCCCGGCTGGATTCCAGCCAGAATCCGAATCGAATTTTTAATTAGGTTAACCAGGCCGCATCCCGGCTCGAACCTTGTTTCTACTGGGATCATATCGGGCCATTTCTACTCGGAATATATGAATCATGTGGAGAAACCGAAAATGTTTGAAAATTGCAGAAAAAATAACTGGGAACTTGGAAGAACATCAGGTAGATACCAGTCTACCGGTCGACTATTGTAGGTTGAATACTCTATTAACTACGGAATGTTTTATTTTAAGATTATTGCACTATTACAAAACCAGAATTAAAATTCCGTTCGTGTAGAATAAAATTAGTAATATTCTTTGGAATTGGCCAAAAAAAATTAGACGTTCCCACGCAGTAAGAGAACCACCCTTGTCATCAAAATTACAGTGACGAACGTAACCTCAACAGAAAACTGAAACATGAAAGGAACAAGCTCGTTTCGAAAACTCGGCATTTCTTTATTCGCATTTTTAATTAGCAATTGTCAAGTACGTCGAGAAATTTCAAGAAGACCGGAGTCTCTGGCAAAGGGGAAACTGGTACAGAAAGTACGAAACGTCATCCTTTCATTTCCATCGTGACGAAAGGTAGGGCGAATTAAAGAACGAAACGTAGCTAGACGAGAGTCGGAGGAGGATTCTTTTGTCCTGGCCATTTCGCACGAGGCGTCCGCAGGAGCGAAAGGACGTTTGTTACAGGTCCAGGGGGCGGAGGGTGTCGCTGCGCTTATCCTGGTGCGGGTCCTTTAAATTACTCGGGGTGCGCTCTCCGGGAACAATAAAGCCAGAAAGTTTATGGCGGCGCGGCCCGCGCGAACTCCCGGCTCTCGACTCGAAAAGGGGAAAACGATGGACTCCCGCTTTAATTTCTCCGCGTGCGAAACGGAATGCGCTTCGCTGCACGTGGTTCTTCGCACTATTAAGGTTCCTTTTTTTTTGGTACACAACAAAAATCAAGAAGAGGAGAACACGAACTGAATTCAAGAACTTGCTAAGAATTGGAAACTCGAGTTGTCTACTTCCACACCACTTGTTAATTGATTGCGGTGAAGTTAATCTTAGTGGCTTTAAATTATTAAGGAACGGTGGACCCCGATTCATTCAAAAACAAGGAATTGATTTTACACGGGTATTTGTATAAATACTGACAAACATTGTCATCGGTTAGTAAAATTAATAAATTGCCAATTTATTACATTAAAGAATTTGTCTAGTATGTTCCTTCGCTTTTTACCTTCCTTGAAAATACCTACTTTTATAATGTAGACATTTGGTAAGTTATATTTGAAGTGACATCTGATATGTGAAAGATATTTATTAATTGCTCATTTTTTGCAATGGACGAGAAAAATGTTTCTGTCCTTTATATAAATTGTTATTCACATTCAAAAGATTTAATCAATAGCAGATAATAATAATTTCTCGTAGTTGTCATTAGATTATCTTTTTATGTGGAGATTATAGTATTAAATTGTTGTTCAACAATTGAGTTTCAAGGAAGAAGAACCGGTTAAACGCTCGAAGCCAGTAATAACAGACAGGGGTCAGACAATTAAAATCGACTTCGAAAAATCGAATTGAAAAAATACCACCATATAGAGAATTTCAAACAGAACAGTGTTTACATTTAACATTTTTTAATTCGACTTCAACTTTTTAGGAAATAATTAAAAAGTGAACATTTTCACCGGCCGCTGATTCATAAATTTTTAATTATATATCACGATGTCTCATGAACTATCAAACGGAAAGACTTGAAATTTTAACTACATATTCAATATAGTAATACAAAAACAAAAAAAAAGTTAACAAATTTTAACTCCTTTTGTTTTTTAATACAGGCATATTTAAACACGATGCAATGGTATTCATGACTATTTAATTTCAAACGCTTGGGGAGTCGAACGAAGTTTTCGAAAATAAAAAACTGAAATTATTGCATTGTAGAAAAACAGTTGAAGAAGTTTTCTGCACTAACAGAATTTGGAAAAATTTACACAGTTAAAAGCCATGAAGGTTAATGTAGCGCTAGAATTTTCGAGAGCACATCACGGCACCGGGTATATGCAGCGAGCTGGGATGACAAACAAAGGCTCGCGCTGTCGAAAATTCTAGCGCTACATTAACGTTTGTAGTTTTTAAATGTGTAAATTTTTTCAAATTCTGTTAGCGCAGAAAACTTCAACAGCTCTTTCTCTACAATGCCACAATTTCAGTTTTTTATTTTCGAAAACTTCACTCGACTCCTCAAGCGTTTGAAAATAAATAATCATAAAAAACATTGCATCGTGTTTAAATATGGCTGTATTAAAAAACACAAGGCGTTAACATTTTTTAGCTTTCTATTCGTTTTTTAATTACTATATTGTATGTGCAGTTAAAATTTCAAGATATTTCGTTTGATAGTAAACAAGATAACGTGATATATAATTCAAAAGTTGTGAATTAGCGGCCCGTGAAAAATGTCACTTTTTTATTATTTCCTCAAAAAGTTGAAGTCGAATTAAAAAATGTTAAATGTAAACATTGTTCTGTTTGAAATTCTCTGTATGGCGATATTTTTTTCAATTCGATTTTTCGAAGTCGATTTTATTTGTCTGACTCCTGTCTGTTATTACTGGTTTTGATCGCTTATTATATCGATGATTTATACGGAAATAAATTATATATTCATCTAATAATTTTATTATATCTCATCTAGCTAATACACAATAAAGCAATGACCAAAATGATTTAAATGAATGTATAATTAAATAATTCTGAACATTAATTGTCTTTCTTGAAAATATTTCGAATAGCGAATTATATCCGGATTCGGGAAACTTTACCGATTTTCCGGAGTGCGCCTGTATGTTAAAATTACAAATTCATGCCTCGCCGTGCGCTTTTTACTTTAATGATCCGCTTTTTCATTCGTTTTTACGCTATAAAGCGAAATTCAGGCTCCTAGTTTTCACCGTCGCGTCGGTCGGCGACCTCCTTTCTGCCAAACGTGAGCTGAATACACCAACGAAGGATTCGATTTTGGATTTACGACGGGCGACTTGCGATTCCATTTTGGATTCTCAGGAAAACGCTGATCCTCCGCATCTATCACTTTGGAATTACACCCGAGTTCACGTACAATTCAATTACACCAATTGGATTCCCGATAAATTAAAAACGTGAACGTTGCTCCAATAACTGCTGTACGAACGGTATCATCCATTCTGATACGATATCCATTACGTTTTAAAGACGGACGTATTTATTCAATTCTCATTTCCTGATATGAGAAATGTCCAGTATATTTTTATATGAATCATAATTAAAAACAACTTACAATTACAAATGTTTTATAACCCATAAAAATTCAACGACTCCCATTCGGTATCTTCTCTTCCACAATTCGAGATTAAAATACTTCCATTGCCTATCTTACCTCATACACTTTTCGTCTATAGAGGTAATAACTTCGGCAAGTTTACAACTTAACTGTCGAAACGTTGCATTTCGCAATCGTCTTATCGAATCGCGTATAGATAATCACTATCGGTTGGTTTTCGCCGGAACTGAAAAACGCAAGCGGAAAAATGCAGTTTTCGAAGTTTCCGCTGCGCTCGCTGCCGCTTCGCTCGGCTTTCAACGCTAATGGCGCTTTAAAGGCCATCCAAAGTGCATTATAAATAACGGAGGGGCCTCTTAAACGCGAGTTCCTCGGCAAACAAACTTCGTAGCAGTAAAAGTCGCGTCAAGCAAACGACGCACGCGATCAAATTCTCGACGACAATAAAAATCAACATTATCCCGTTTCAACGATACATTTTATACATATACGAGATATACGTAAAGTTGAGCAGCTTTATAAGTTTGTATAGCCGTTAAAACTGCCGATTTTCCAGGAGGGATATGAAAAATACTGGGCATTCGCTCATAATGGCAGAAAATTCTCGGAAGTGTAACAGTTCTAAACTTTATATAGTTCTTACCAAAGCGATTGAAAAAGCAGTTTAATACATCTCAAAATCTTGTGTAAACATTTCTTTACTCCGCAATTTTAATACTGAAAGAGTAAGTATAGTTAGGCATGCCTTTCGACTTATGATTGTAATGGTAGGAACGAATCAAAATATTCTACAAACGGAATAATCTACTTCTGCAGATTGAAAAATCTTCAAATATCTACAAATAGGAGACAAATCCCACATAGCAAATACGAAGATAGTTACTGTTGCGACTTTGCTTTAAAAATAACTGGAATGTGCGGCAATCCACGGCATCAAAGCTGCGATTGAAATTGTTTCCCGGCCTCTCCCGTAAAGAGGAGAGGATCCTCCAGAATCTCGACTCGCTTTCCGCGGGACCAATTCGCGATTGTCTTTCGCGGACAACAAATTACATTCCTTCACTGCGAAAGCTGAGTGTCTTTGTGAAGTCCCTTTCTACCTCCCCTTCTGGACCCTCGAAGGTCCTTCGATTTCGTTAGAAAAAGAGCGACGTACGTCTGCGAGCCACGTGGCCATTGTTTGCCAAAGTCCGACCGGTCTGAGAAGACATCTTGGACGAAATGTCGGACATTTAACGAAGCTCCCGCGTTTTACCTTTGTGTCGCAACTGAAGAGTTCCGTGCTTAGGACGTATCCGGGAATTCTTCCGTAAAGGAATGGCGATGCTGATCCAGCTCCTTTGTCTTTTCCGATCCATTCGACCGAGTTGGCGTTTCTTTCATTTCCGTGCTCTTTCGCAGAAAAATCTGAGCATTTAATACTTTTACTCGAGCGCACGTGGACAGAAGAAACAATGCTGGTATCTCTTGGCTTGGATGTTTCTAGGATAAATTATTCTTTTATGCTTTATCCTTTTAGGTTTTTGAATATTTGTCGGACTTTGATGATGTTGATAGTAGAGGATATATCAGATAAAGGCCTTCATGATAATACATTGATCAGCAACTTACTATTGGATAGATTGTTGAAGTTAAAATCATCCACAATCGATGGACTCTTCATACCATACCCAGGGGATATTGCAGGTTAGATAAAAAGTTAAACAGAAACTCTTGTCCTCTCACCATAAACGTCCTTATTTTCCTGGGTGCCATAATGCTAACTTGATAGGATTCCAATCAAAATGTCTAAGAAAATCATATACACGTACTGAATGTAAAGCTTTTGTCATGTGAATGCAAATGAGAAAATGTCCATTAAATAAGAACTAGAAAGCGCGGACAAAATTACTCATCACTTTCCTAATTAGACGATTATTTATGCATGCACAAAAAGAAGATAACGCTTGCATTGCATTTTTCTTTGCATGCGTCACCTCCAGACGTTGTCGTAGAGCTCCCTCTCGACACTGCGATGGATGAGTGCGCGTTACACCGGCATCACTCCTTAGACTCTTAATCCGATTGGATATACCCAACATTGCTTATCCGCGTGATTTAAGAGCCGAGTCTATTGCCGCGACTGACGTCGATCTATGCTTGCTGACTTTCGCATAAATTCCGTCCTTTAAAGAGAATGTTCGTAATTTATAAATTCGTCATTATGCGTGTCATTTAAGCATCGCGATATAGTTACGAAAGGCTTTCAGATTCCATGTCGTATTCTATTTGAATTCCACGGATTAGAATTAGATATTCCTCCTTATTTATATTTGTATTATTTGTACTGGGATATTTTCCGAATGAGGTCAACATTCCACGAGTATCAATCGCTAATGGAATTTAATTGACGTTAGTTGTTTTGCAAAGAGGATGGATCTCCTGGAGAAAAACTGATCACGTCAAAGTTCATAAATACACAATTAATTTCCGGATAACAAAGTATCCTCGTGTAAGCTTCTGAATCCCATTAGAACATGGCATCCAATCATAATTCGCAATTTGACCAATGACTGAAGAAATGCAAAAAAAAACTCAAGTTCGACTTGTGCCATAAATTCCAAATTCGATTAACCCGTTCATCCGGTCGAGTGCTCCCGCACACCTTTACATCCACCGACAAAAAGGAGAGACTATGATGGCGAAGTACCTACAGCGCAAAAGAGGAAACGGTAAGAAGGTCGATGAAACGAAATTCCATTCCAGCGACTAAGGGAGTCGACAAAAGCATGGAAATGAGAAGAGGAGCATCTCCTAATTCGTAAACAAGCCCGAAGGAAAAAGAAAGGAGGCTGAGGGTAACGCACGCAGACGGATCGCGGAATAGAAAGGAAAACTTGTTCAGCTTGTCGTTCGAGAACGGGAAAAATGCACGGCGAAAAGGCGAAGTTTCAAGGATCGAAATCAGGCGTAAGGGGCTATCCGCCGAGAATAAAAGTTCCTCGACGTATCCGCCGGTAGCGATGGACCAGTCGTGCGGATCCGAAGACGTGGATCGGGGGAAGGACTGGAACGGAATTGCTATTGCGTAACCTCCGATACACTTTTGCCTGTGTTTTTCTATGTTGAGCTCAACTCTGCTTGATTCCCCCATCCTCTTCCGTTCCTCTACCTCGACGGATGCCGGCGGACATCAGAGACAAACTGCGCTTCTTCCAGTTTTTCTCGCCTGCTCTCAACGGTAATCAGCCAACGTGTATAAACATAACCTCGAATAAGCCGCAGGGGACGGCTGCAGCATGAATGTACGTCCGACGCAATGCATGCAGTCATTCGCATGCCAATTTATGATTTGCGTTGTGGATGCGGAATAACAGATTTTTACACATTTTTTCTTTTGCACTGTTGCCTCCCTGATTTTTACCTGGTATATTTTTTTTATTATTATTTTACGTCGACTTTTCTGAACACATATGAGACTAAATCGCGACGGGATCTACAGTTTATGAAGGTGGAATCCGAACCACCTGAACTTTGGCGTCATTAGACACTTTTTTTTTTTATTATTTTACGTCGACTTTTCTGAACCCATGTGGGGCTAAATGGCGATGGGGCCTACAGTTTATGAAGGTGGAATACGAACCACCTGAACTTTGGCGTTATTAGACACTTATAAACAAATACAGAGGTGTCCCGATGACAGATGGCAGAGGCCGGGATCGAACCAGGGTTTTCTGATTACAAAGCCGATGCTCTACCAAATGAGCCACCGCCTCTCAGCTTGGTAAGCTACTTCGAACGCACTATTATGCTGATAAACTGTGTTTCTTACAAAGACAAATCTATTTCAAAATAATCTAAAGATATATTCTCGACTATCTTAATATTTGCAAGCGGTTGTTTCCAAGCACGTCGTTTATTCTCCTTCGATCATCAGCTTCCTCGTCATTGTTCCAAACTGCACGAGGTGGAAAGTTCTCTCAGCATTTTTGCCTATTGAGTTGAGATAAAGCCGATTGAATATCTCGCCGTCATCGCGAATTTCTGCCGGCGAGAGCTCGCGTTATACGAGCGAGTTTTACAAAGGTGTAAAATGCCCGAAGGTCCGAGATCGCGTCATGCTTACAGTGGGGCGTTATCGGAATAACTCGTTCGCCGGCTTGCGCGAGAAGTGAGTGTTAACAACGGCGTTGGCTCTTGACTTTTTTACGTGACTTCTTCTTTCCTCTCGCTTCTACTTTTACCGCCGAGCTCTTTTGCTTCGGGGCTTTTTCCACAGTATATCTGGCGAGTGTGCCACCGACACAGGTCGAGAGGAGCTCGGCGCTATCGGTCGCTTCCAATGCCGGGGGTTAATGCCACGTTATAGGCAGTTACGTGTGCTTGACCGAACAACCCCTGCACGTGTCCGTTTTTTCTAAACGACCCGCGCACCAACGGGAGTGAAAAAGGACTAAAACGCTTCAACCTCCTTTATTTTTCTACCCGTTATTGGCAAATAGAAATCATACAGTCTTAAATTTTCCAGCATTCCTCCAAGTTGGAAAATTTATAATTATCCAGTGACTTTTCATCGTTCATAATGGTATAATCGCAAATCTTTTCGAAGCGCTAACAGACGGAAAGCGAAGCAATCGAATCCGACGGAAGTACATTACGTTGTGGGAGGGATCGTAATAACGCAGAATCGCGTCTGTGCATTACTCAAATGTGATGGATGGTACTTCGCCATATGGGGAGCACGAGAGGTTCCGACGCTACCGCTGTCCGCTTGTCACGAAAATGACGTATCGTCGCAAAGGTGCCATAGGTCGGGCCAGACCAATACTACGCAAGGACACCTTTAACTTTTCGCAAAACCTCCTTTCGAAATCCCAAGAGTTAACAGATCGATCGATCCATACCATCCCTTTACTTAACGCGTCATTGAAGCTTCCCCTCCGTATCTGCGTAAAACTCAGAATGAATAGACAAGAATTAGCCATCTCCGCCAGTATTACTCGAAAAAAACGTCTGAAATGGTTATTTGCTGAACATAACAATAGTATATTAACCATTTTGCTGAATCACAATGACTTAGTTAATAACGACTGGCATTCATAAGAGGGTGTCGATTTCCGCAGTTCTTCCGATGATCTATTTTTACTTTTATAAAAGAATACACATCAAAAGCAGTGGAACATCGATCATGGCAAAAATGTACTACATCGAAGTTGATGTTTCTGATAAATCACTCGCATGCCAATGGTCTGGCTGCGATACACGACGATTTTCATTTGCTCCTCACGTTTTCATATTGAGCAGCTCGCATTAAGCTCTTCACTGTGATTAATGCCGGAATATTCTTAGAATAATCTTGCCGAAGTCAACCGGAATCGGCGTATCACGGTGGAGTTAACTGACTCGAACATGTATCCGGGGTGAACTTCAACTCGCTGTATTAATCTCTCAGTATTCATCTCTCCACCTCCCTACATCACATAAGCGCGCAATTACCCGAAGGCAAATTACCATGACAGTGGGAGTCATCGCGTCACCGCCAACATGCATTAGACAATTACTGCTTCGTCGACGCTTTAATAAACGTACCTTCAATCATCTCCGAGTTTGGGGCGACCGTGAACTGACATTAGCATTAATATTCGCGTTCTGCACAGTGTCGGGGGTAGTTTGTCGCCGTAGTTCGATTCTAACAACAAGGTTTTGTCTTTTATAATCATTACTTTGCATCCTCCAATGACTTTACCGTGCAGTATGGTATCAACAGATACAGAATGCTTTTGAACATCATATGTTCTTCTATGTGTGAGAATAATCATCAATGGTTTAAAGACATATTGATGTCTCCTATTCATTCTACTTTATCTAAAATATCAGCCCGAGAAAGTTTTAACCTAAAATAATCTTAAATTTCTTATAGTGGAAATCACTTTATTGAAGTCGTTTGCACTTCAAAAGAGTGAGAATTGAGTCATTCTATTAGAGGATATTTCAATTCTCACTATATTAAATTGAAAATCATTTCTATAAAGTGGTTTTCACCGTAAGAAATTGTACAGTTTATTAGGTTACAACTTTCATGCTCTGACATTTCAGATACATTCGTATTTCATATTTAACATATCGTTTTCTGAACAAGAGGCGTCGATATGAAAATTCTGCTGTTGTAGCTCTTGAACACATGTAATATTCGTGTATCCATAATAAATTTAGAATTCTGTGTAACGATCTTTGTTTCGGGTCGTGTGATACAAACATCGCATAAAACAATAAAAAATTGAAATAATAGAATTCAAGTAATTTAATAAAATATTTTATTTTTGCCCATCTTTATTTTTCTTGAAAAAGTAATATTAATTTTCTCAATAAAATTTCATGTAATTGATGAATTTTTAGAAATAATAGCAATTTTACAATAAGTTGTCCCAATATACTGTCGAACCTTGTTCGAGTTTCAATTGGAATTCCGTATTTCCAAACTAATCAACATAAATATTTTCTTATTAATTAGCAGCGTATGTACATTTTTTAAATATTTATTTCATAAATATTCCAGTTATATATACATATATACGTATGTGTATGCGAATCGTTAATTTCGTTAATTATACTATTATCGTCATTATTTAGAGTTTATTATATATATATTATTCATGTTATATCATATAAAATTTATTTGTTAATTATCATTATTTCAACGTTTATTTTATAATTCAAAATCATAATTATCAAATAAAGATAATCATATAAATTTATACAAATAGATATATATGTATATGGACATAAACAAAAAATAATAATCAATCATACTGTCATAAAGAAATAAACTTAATCTCTTTAGGAAATAAATTAAAAATCACGGTTACTTTTTAACAAATAAAAAAGCTCACTTAATATCCCTTTAACACTCATTGAAAACGTCGATCAATTCTTCCGGATGATAAAATATGGATTGAACTGGATTATTTTCCTCATTTGTTAGAAGATTCTATCTTCTGATGATTCCAGTCATCAACTCGACAAAAATGTGAAGATTAACATCATTCGTATGTAGAAATTTAAATCCAATGGTTGATATTTTCTTCAATATTTACGATATATATATCGACGTCAGAAAATAATTAAAATGGTGGGTTTTCCGAGGAGAAGATTACGTTCACTCCCTGCACATGGGACTTCTCGGAATGTTCAGATTTTCAATCATCTAATTTTATGGAAGTAGAAAATAGATGCCACACTGCAACCGTTGGATTTTGAGCAAATACTTTTATCTACAATGGTGTGCGTCGACAACGTGACAAAACTTGTAAAGACAACACGTTCTTGATTGAAATTTGGATTCCGATGTTGCTTCCTTGAGAGTTGACGAGCAAGAGGGCTTGCAAATTGTTTCACGACGCCTGGTGACCAAATGGGTGTAGTGTCGCCCCTCTTTTTCGATTTGTTACGATACTAACACACACAACTATTTTCTTACAAACACTATTTGATAGTATTTTTGTCTTTATAATAAATTCGTATATTATATAAGTATTCTCAGTCGGTATAATTTTGATACATTTCTCTCACATTCATCTCTCGTACACAGTCGCACTAAATAAAAATGACAAAATTCATGACATCTGATACGTTATCGAATATTGATAATTAAATTTTCGAATGACTAAAAACGCATTTGATGGTAATGCGATAAAAGGAAACGTAGGCGCAAACTTATTCGCATCAGAAAAAAATCAATAGACCCTTTTCGTAATCTCGCTCCCTTCGCACTTTTGGTTCTCCATCGTTTCTTGAAGGCAACGGCGTCTTCGCTTTTCTGTTTCGCGCCCAATTTGCGGCCCATCATCACTACGGAAGAAGCAATTTCTAACTTAAATGAAACTCCCTCTCGCTAGCTATCGACAGAAGAGCCCGATCCAGCAGGAGCGCGTTTTCCATTGCCCGATAGGAGAAGTCTGTTGGGATGGAAGGGATTTCCAGTGCTTTTCGTAAAGAGAAAATTTGCAGTCGTTTCGCGTACCAGGGCAGATTTTGAGAAACATTGAATATTGATTGAATGACTCATGCTGGACCTGCCCATCCCGTACTATACACTGAATCGACAAAACCCAGCGCCGATAATACGCCACCTTGGCAATTGCTATTATGCAGCTACGAAGTTGGCATACTTCGCGGCTCGACTCTTCCCTTTCCCCACTCTAACCGACTTGGGTGCAAGCGAAGTGCACGCAACTTGCCGAGATTGCCTGGAAGCTTGGATGGCTCGGTAGGTAGATTGGTTGGTTAGCCGGTTTGGTGGGTCGTAGAGGTACGTGTGTATCAGAGAGAGGTAACTTCGATAATCTTCCATCCGTTGCAGCGGCAAAGTTTGGCAATCAATGTTCGAAGTAACAGTTTAATTAAATACGCTAACCCATCGACGATACGAGACCTATCCTTTATAGTACCGCCGACAACGCTGATTCGTCTTGAATTTTCATCTCGGGATCTATTGGTTTAACAGACTGCGAAACGAGCGCGATTCCTTTTTGGCGATCATCCACAAACTCAAATAAAGGATCCCAAGCGGTGGAATTCCATTCCTAACAATTCCTTGCGAACGCCAGGAAGAATTCGAATAACTTATGACTAAGATCCTATATCTCGTCGAGACTCTATTAAAAAAAAGCTGGTTTGAAGTTCAACTACGAAAATTAACGAATTAATTACATCCTTCAGGGTAGGTCCCAATACAAAAAAAAAAAAAGGACAAAGGACAGGTTATTTCCCCCGCGTTAATGACGATTTGTCTATTTGCGGGTCGGCTCTCGGGTGGAGAGGTACAGGACAGAGACAGACAGTACAATGACAGAACTAGGCATATACAACACAACACCCACCCAGAGCCAGTCCCCCCTACCCCAATATCGGTACCACCAGCAGATTCGGCGGTCTGTGCCTTAGCGAGTACGACGCGGTCCCAATACAAATGGCAAATTTATATTCTTCTTGTATTTTGTAACTTCGTTTCCACTAAAGATTAAATATTTTCTTACCCTAACATCTCATGTGTAAATGACATCATCCAACATTCTCATGAAATTGTAATTCATCATAAAAGTGTCACATTCGCTTACCGTTATGGACGAGAAGAGTCGACTCTCTGGCGAGATTGGTGAGTTCGCTGTCCGTCAAAGTCTCGTCGGAGGCGTTTCCGGACGTCGGTGTATCGCTCAAACCTGCCCCACTTCCTGGCACGTGGTAGAGTGGATGCTGCTGGTGCTGTGAGTACGATCTTTGCTTGTGGCTCGAACCGTAATGATTATGTTGCGGTTGATTGGTTTGATGATTGTTTTGTGAATGGCCGACGCTGCGGACGGTGCGGATGCTTTGCGTGTGGGTGTCTTCGCCCTCGCTACCGCTCAAGCTGTAGGCCGGGTAATGGCGTCCCTTCCCTGTGAACAAAAAAAGACGTATCGACCACTTGAGCACCTGGAAAAACAGAACGACGTCCACGCGCAAGATGAAGCTTCCGTTCTTCACCGAAAGCAAGAAGTCTTTGATTTTTTTTTAAATTGCCCAGCTCAAATGAGGGAAGACCTCGTGGGAGTATAAGTAAATGTGTTTCTTAGAAATTTCGAGTGAGGCAACGTACGCGTGGTATGATTTAAGATGGAAAAACAGAAAGATTTCATTCAACCTATGCATTATGACTTGATTCTTGACATTCAATTGGTGGCCTGCCTGATACGTTTAAATCATTTTCAGGATTTCAGGATTTCAGGATATGAAGGAATCTGTAATACTAAAATTATTTATTTACAGAATAACATATAAGATCGTACAGACTTATGTTACGGAATATTCAATCATTAATTCTGGACTCAAACTATTAAATAAAACCTATAATACGAATTTCAGTATAACTGATTCACATTATCTACATTAAATTGATGTAGCAACTAAAGACGTAAAGTGTAGGTCAAGTATCGAAAAGTCAAAAGCCTCTAGATTTTAATGAAAAAACGCACTCCTGCTTTTACCCAGTAACCCGACGAAGATGTTTCCCAGTTTCCTGTTGCTTTCTCGTATTCTACAAGTACTTTCAAGCTTTACACGTCGATTTCGAGAGCCCGTATACTACATGAAGATCCCAGTACACATTTGAGCATCTATTTGAAATGAATTTCTGTACTTATATTGGTTTCGTTACTGAAGAGGAAGACAGGGTGAATGAAAAGTAAGTGAGTGAGAGGGACCACTGAAGAGAAGATAAGCGAATGAGACAGAGTTAGTTGAAATACTAGCCTAGTTTGCGAAATACTTGATTAGTTTAAGCCAGAACTCTGCATAGTTTCCTCGTTAATACTCGCAGTTAGAAATAAGTTATTGCTTCAATAAAGTAAAGTCAATATTTAGAGTTTCTCTGAAAATACCTAAGAAGGTTTTCGTATAATTTATTTCCGTTTCGTTAATTAACTTTTCAAGATAAATAACTCGACAGATAATAGCATTTGAAAATGAACAAGAGAATCTGGTTTCGTATATTTAGTTAATCTACTCTTTCCAATAAGACATTATATACAGGGTCATCAAAAAGTATCGGACCCCCCAATATCTTCAGTTAGAATGCACTTAGGAGAAAATGTCCAATAGCAAAGTTGTATGGTTTCAAGCGGGGAGTAAGATGATGACCTTGACTTTGACCTTGACCATGTCCTTCAAGGTCATTTCAAGGTCAATCTTATTTTTTTAAATAGAACCCCCTACATTTTATTGCATATTCTTATAGCTTATCTCGAGAGCTTTCCAAAACACTATAATAAAATATTTTTTTATTAAGTACTTTTTGAGTTATAAAGGTTTGAAGTTAACAATTTTTTTACACAAAATGTAGAATATCTTGTAAAATATTATTTAGTTTTCAGTAATCATAACCTTAATACTTTTGTGCGCGGAATAATGAGACCAATTAATTGGTTTAAAGAAAATACATTAATCGGATCCCCCTAATATTTTCAGTAAGAATGCATTTTGGAAAACTTCAAACCTTTATACTTCAAAAAGTACTTAATAAAAAAATATTTTATTATAGTGTTTTGGAAAGCTCTCGAGATAAGCTATAAGAATATGCAATAAAATGTAGGGGGTTCTATTTAAAAAAATAAGATTGACCTTGAAATGACCTTGAAGGACATGGTCAAGATCAAAGTCAAGGTCATCATCTTACTCCCCGCTTGAAACCATACAACTTTGCTATTGGACATTTTCTCCTAAGTGCATTCTAACTGAAGATATTAGGGGGGTCCGATACTTTTCGATGACCCTGTATATTGTATTTCAGATAAAATTTAAGACAGATGTCTCCATATTATGCGAATTAAATAAATATCCATGATAATGAAGTGATGGCCTTAAGCCAGTATTAGTGTTAAATTGCGGTAAGGTTGTGCTATATAAATTTTGAGGTTCTGAAGCACATATGCATGTTCATATTTTATCCAATTACCCAATTTTCGATCTTATCAGAACTAGAATAAGCATATTTGATTAGTTTCAATCTATTACTGAGCGACTCATTTTTAATAAAATAAATACTTAAATACTTGTAGAACTTGCAAGATGTGTTTTACATAAAATTATAGAAAACTATTTTCTACGATTTTTCTTTATCGAAAGTATGTAATACCTTTATATAGGATTATCTATGATATATTGAACAACGAAATATATAAATTTAAAAAGTAAAATATTTTATTCGAAATTGTAACGACTCTGCATAAATTGGCTTAACTTCTTAGCTTTTTCTTAGTAATATTACAATTTTTTAAAATTAATATCGTGGCGTAATAGTATATTATATATACATGTTTCATACGATATTTTATGTCACTTGAGTGCGTAAAATGCGACCGAAAAAAGTGTGTAAAATAGCATTTTACGCATCGAATGAAATAAAATCATTAATATGATTACTTCCGTGAGGAAATTATTTGCATAATGTTTGCGATGCAAATAATCTGGAGCACTACTTAGAAATGGTGTGATATTTAAAACAATTACAAAATTTCAACAAATTCATCGTACTCTATAACTACAGATTTTTGGTGGGTGCAATCTTACCCATTTTCGACATTTTATACTTTTCGCTCCTGGGATTTTCCTTTAAAATACTCTCATTTTAGCTGAATTTCATGACTTAAATAATGAACATCTTACGACGAGTCGACCCTCGGAGTGTTGGTCCATATATGGACCACTCCCGGAGATAAAGTTGAGGCTAATGTAAAAAATTATAAATGAAAGTTTAAAAAAAGCTCTTCAATGTTTTTTGATATTCTGATTACAATAAAAATAGTGAAAAAATGTCAGATTCATATTTGACTCTGAAAATTGAAGGTTAAATAATGAAAATGCGTATTTGTACTTGAGAATTGTTGTACCTGTGTTTTATGAGTCGCTGAATACGATAAAAATTGTTTAAAAATTTCTAGTGGCTTCTTTGACCTTGAACTTTGTAGGTCAAAGCCTGAAATTGGGCACTAGCGTTTGAAAAATGGCACTTAACAGTCCCTCAGACAGTGATACGCATTTTCATACTTTGACCTTCAAAGTTCAAGGTCAAAGAAATGACTAGAATTGTTGTACTATTTTTATCGTATTTAGCGGTTCGTAAAACATAAGCACACCGATTTTCAAACTCAAATACGCATTTGCATTGATTGACATTCAAAGATAATTTAAACGGTCAAAGAAGTAACCAGGATTTTTTCAATATTTTTTCTAATTTTTGTTCATTATATTGACCTTATAAACATCTATTACGTTCTAGTTCTATTTTACGTTCTATTACTATTATATATGGACCATAAAATTAACATTAAATAAACGAAAATTGAAGAAAATTATTACATAAATATTCATATCAGATGTATTTTCGAAAAAAGCGGCATTTAACATAATATTTATTAGCACACCTCCATATTAAGGATGGATTCAGAATGTCATTTGCTTTTAAATGATGTAAAACCTACTCGAAATAATGCTGTTAATCTAATGAAACATATTTATTAATATTTCAATGCGTTGAGTAATTAACAAGTTTTATTTTTTTCAGTTTTTATAGAAAACAAAAAGATAGACTTTCGGATACTCGTGTTCGAAATAAAAAAAAATCGGCAAGGTACATTCAAAATATTTTTGCCTCCTGAAAACGAATAAAATAATAAAAATTGACAGTCGGCAAAATCTTGGCCGCCATCATGCAAAAACCGCTGAAAACGGGCCTTATTGCATTTGTCTTGAACAATATGAGTCTGGCAATAAAAATATGTGAAACAGAAAAGATACAGAATTGTATTCTCTAGACAAACTAGGTTATATAATATCTATTTCCGTAATCACCAAATTTCAACATATTTTTTTTTGTCCAGAAGTGACCAAATCCAAACCTTTGTTCAGACCTGCGGCCTGGGTCGAAGTAATTGTAGATACCAGATAAACATACATATTTCCATAATTGCCTGATCGAATGGTCTAAAAATATAATAATACACTGTATTATATTTTTGAAAATATACTCTATGTACGTTATGAAACATTTCTTTTATTTCGATTTATTCGTAATTTATGCAAAAAGTGCATTAAGTCCATTACTAATTTTTGAAATTATTTAAAACCTGGTTTAAAATTAAACATAAAAATGTACGTAATATTTTAAATGCATAAAAGTCGTATTTCTGATTAATATTTCGGTATTCATTCGGTGCAAAAATTAAATTAGTTTTTTGCGTTTCCCTAAAATATCTGCATTGACTTAGAACCGTTTTTACATGGGCCGATACATTAGAGATGCACGAATATTCGTGCTTGTATCACGGTAATTTCTGGTGCAAATATGAACCCAGATAATCAGCAGCTGTTCGTAACGCTATCAGCTACGAGTAGTCGCGTTATTTCATACCGTCACGTGGGACTTGATTCCGACAAAACTGTCCGGGGGTTTGGGGGTGGGGTTTGGGGGCAGGTCGTACATTACGGCGCGCAAAGATAAAATGCTCGCCCACTCGTTTAGGTCGGACATATTGTCGGCAATTTGCCACCGGCGATGCGTCCGACGCGACGCGCGCGCCATGTGATTTTTATCGCGCGATGCGCGCCGCACTCTTGACATCGTAAATAAAACGTTATGATTTTCAATTAATTCCCTGTTAGTACAATTATTGTTGGTAATTCCTTTACATCTTTGGCTTTATAATCTCTTTTTTAGAATTTTTCAATTCTTTGATATTCGTCATTATTTCATCGGTACCAGTGATGTGATAAAAAATAACAAAGAAGTTATATGATATTATACGTTCAACTATCAATGGTTTATTTAACTTGTTCTTTAGAGATGTATCCTTTCTGTTGGTTAGTAAGTTGTTTTTATTATTGAATAGAGAAAAAAGGGAGAAAAACCTGTTTTTAAATGTTGACGGAGTCGTCAAAATTTAACCTTATTGTTAGATGCAGATCTTTTGATTGCTGGAACTATTTTTTTTATTTCGATGTTGTGGTTATGTTCTGGTATTAGAATAGTATATTACGTATCTAGGGCGAAAATTGTGGCATTGCAGCCAGGGCGACGGCTTGCAGCGCTCTTATCCTTGCGAGGATCACAATCGTCGCCCAATGCGAATATTTTTGTTCACACCCGCACAGGAAAAGTCCAACTCACCTTTAGGGCGTGTAAAGTGGTCCAAGGCTGTCAAGCACATTCAATGATCTTCACAGCGTGAAAGATTGTTTTTCGATGAAAGACTATCAACAGATTGTAAGGGAGGGGAAAAAAACATTTTCCCGCCCGCAGAATGACGTCACCGGGCGAAACATCTTGCCGCCCGGTAACGCCCATCTTTATCAGACCGGGTGGCAATCGGGCACTTTCCGCCCTCTTTTCCGGGCGGGAAGATGGACTTTTCGTGCTGATATGACAAACATTTAATTAAATGTCTTTTCATCCATTTTAAGAGAATCTATAAAATAATTATTACTTATGTATTAAAGAACTAAATATTTTAATAATTTGTTATACCAAAATAAAATTTTTAAAACGAAATGTTGTGCTAACATTTTGTGTTTAGGGATGAAAATTTAAGATGGCTATAGCACAGAAATGCATTATTAAAATGTCAAATTGTCCATAATTTTTCTATATTTTATTAATTATAATTTTATATATATTTACTCGCATTTAATTGCGTGCCTGCACATTTGAGATCAACAATTGTGTTATTTTGTTCACTTTCGGTTTCTTAATTTTGAACACATTGGAAACTGTATGAATTTTAATGAAAATATTATGCTCTATTAATCGATGTTATCAATGTTATGTTAGTATCAAGCAAATAAAATTATTTAAGATTTATTCGAAATGTCTACAATGACAATCACCTTGTGCATATCTGTTTCTTTACAAATTTCTGTTTTCGAATAGATTGTTTTAACGATTTCCCGAGCAGGATTGCGAGGAAAATGCGAGATGGACATCGTAAAATGTTTATACTCTTTCATCGAATCATTTTTTTTAGGTTTTATGCATGTACGTTGTTTTTTGTGTTGCTACCGATAACCAGTTATGTCTTTTATCGACAGCTGGTTTTTCTTTTCTACCATAAATCACTAATAGTCTATGCTGTACACATGGGCACATATCTGCACATATAATATTTAATTTTCTCGACGTTTCTAGTCTACAAATAATGAATTGTTTTCACCAAATTAATATCCAGTAAATATATCTGCCTCTAAGTACTGATTGACTTCCATAGATTTCATATTACGGATTGAAGATTAAACGTGACAGTTTAAGGATCGTGTTTTTATGACTAATTCGATCGTTTTACGATCCTCATTTTTATGCGCGAAATGCTTGTAAAATTCGCTGCTAAAAAATCCATTTAAAATATGTAAAATTTTTAGTTGCTTTAAATGAATTTTATTTATGTGTGAATGCAACGATAAAATAGTTCAAATAAGTGTTTGTTCATTAATTTTATCCTTTAACTCATTACTCTTTATTCAATACTTTCAATTTTACACTCAGTTTTTCAATACTCTCAATAACTCTCCAAATTTTTACTGCATTTTCTCCCAGTTATGTACCACCGGCCAAAAGTTCGTGAATACTTCACATTTTCAAGTTTATCAAATGAGTCACGCCTCCGAATTTTTTCACAATATTAAAAGAAACTGAAAGGACATATTTTATGCAGGAATAAAGATTTGCATTGGTAACATTTCGTTTTATGCCCCACATTATTTTCTATTACAAATTTTTTCATTCTGCTGTTTTTTGTTTTAACTGGAAGTTTAAAACCCTATCGGACATTGTTATTTTTTTTCCATTATTTTTCCTAAATACTACAAATCAAGACCTTCAAAGTTGTTTTCAAGAAAAGTCGCGACAATTTTTTATTCTGAAATTATGACTTTTTGAAAACTTACTCGTTAAGTCGAAATGATTTGTGTCGTAGTGTAAACCTACGTTGTAACTATTACACTCAAGTATTTTTTTTATTTTCTGTTATTTTAGCGACGAAATCGGATTGCAGAATTGGAAATAAGACATAATTGTTTATTGTTTAGGATGTATAAATCAGCAAATATATAAAAATCAGTGTTTTTCGGAAAAATTCCGTTTTTATTATGTTTTAAAAAAAACTTATTTTTAGTAATATTTGGTACAATAAGTCTCTTGAAATCAGTAATAATTATTACTACTCCATAGTCAGTTTTACGAAATTAAATTGGAGGTGTCAGTGTGGCATTCCCCGAAATCTAATCAACTTACAAATCAGTTGATTACGTATCCGGTAGATTCCAGATTTTTTATTGTGGTAAGGATAACATAAAAATTGCGTTCAGATACCCAGAAGTAAATGTCGTTTTTTTTTATATTTTAAAAACAATTTTAGATTCGTCATTTTAAATTTAACGAAACGACCAAGCGTTTCGAGAATGACCGATTCACGATTTTCAATAGAACTGCATAAAAAGAAATATGCGCGATTAACAAATAAGTTAAATTATGATTAACAAAACCGAATACTTTTAAATTACAGAATTCAAATAACAAAATGAATGGTCTTGATTCCTATTATATTAATGGAAATTAAATATTAATGGTTATACAAAAATGCGTTTTTAATTATAGTTAAATGTGTATTTTATTACATTTATTAATATTTTACATTATGTTCGAAAGACATAGATAATGACATGTAATTTTAATTTGCATCCATTTTCATAGATTACTGGTAGGTATTAATTTATGCGAATACTTATTAATTTATGTGATTGTTCTATATCCTTCATTATAAAATATCGACCTTTAAAATTGAAAAAAGTTTACTTTTGGAAAATGAAAAATGCTTTTTAATGGAATGCGTAATTAATTAATATAAATGAAATTTTCTCAGATTGTTCACAGTCTGTATATACAATATATGTGCGATATCTTCAATAAAGCATAGGTGTATCTTATTTACTCTTAAAATTTATAATGAATAAATTAAAACAAAGCAATTTAAAACAAGTTAGCAGTAAAATATCAGAAATAAAAAGTATTCACCTTATACACATATTCAACTTCAAGATAGCTATATTTTCATTAATGATTGTCTAGGACGTAAAGTTCATAAATATCTATTAAATGCTCTGACTTTTTTTATAATATATAATTAAATATGTAACTGCCATAGGACCCATTAAACACTTTTGCATAATATCGAATAAAAAATACCAAGTTGTTTAAATAAACAAAATTTCATGAAGTGTTGTGTGTTGTTCACGATTTCATGAAATAATATAAGATAAGTTGACTAGTTTATTCCTTTTTTTCTATATGCATCAGAGTATCGACACAATATAAATCTGTTTCAAATTTGTTAAAATGTGTTCTAGGTAATATTTGAAAAACAATGAAAATATCTAATAGCTTTTTGAATGATGATAATATTACAATATACTTTTTTATAATATAATAAATGTCAAAAAGAACGGAAATGTAATATTTTATTTCAAGAGCTAATATTCAAATCTCGAACCACTACAATGTAAATTTCCATTTCACAATACTAATGTAACCCTATATCTCAGTGATTCCATTTGCTAGAGCTACTACCGGCATGCTCATTAGCACATGTATTGATTCTGTTGCCACTCAGTTTAAGCCAGTTTCTCAATGAAACCTATCTCACTATCTACATTATTATTCATATAATTCCGTTCATGATTAATGTATATACGGCGATTAAAATGCTTGTAGATTTAAATTTTGTAATACATTTATCAACTGAAAAACGCTTGTATTATTCTGATTATTAAATATCATCGAAAAGATACTACAAACTAATTTCGATAACACATTCTGAGTATCATCTAACATCATGAAAAAGCTAATTATTTAACAGTATTATTTGCTGTCAATTCATTACTGATTTCTCAGTGATCGTTTACCCGGGTCGTTTTTGTATTGCGTTGCTTATTAAAGGCTCGTTTTTATATATTTATAAGATGATTCGATCTACTTTATCCAATTAAATAGTTCAAATTATCATAAGCAAATATATGAATGCATTTCAAATAGAAGGTTTAATATATACTTTAATTTCGTATTGCTCTGAGTTGTGGTTGGAACATAATGCAAACAATGATTTTTCAACTCGATAATGTGAAAAATGCAGGACGATACACATCTGTTTGGTTAGCATTTTACTTTTATTTTTCAATATCACTCTCACGTGTTTATTTAAGGTCAGCGTGTCTCCAACATGAAATAATTAGCCCGCATTGTATCACGTAAAATAATACAAAAAGTAGAATACACACGTTTGATTCACATACAGTAAAGTTAAGTGCAGAACGAAAGCAAACCGATCCACAGCCTCGCCATATATGATGAGGCAAAGAAGTTGCACCTGGAAAAGAGATCAACAAAATAGGCAATATTAACTGAAATTTATAGCGATTGAAAATTAAGGAAATGTTCTATGCCTGCGCATTTATGAACATAGATATATTTTTAACCTGGCATAATCGGTTGCTTCCGATATTAAAATATAAAAATTTATACATTTTTAAAACCAAACCAAACCGGGTGGGAAATTTGTTGCTATTTTGTTGCTAATTTGTTGCCCTAGTGCCGATTTTCTTGCTTCTATACTTAAAAAATTAGTAGGGTCAGCTGGCTTATGAAGCTACCCAGCCGATAGTTAAAAACCAGTATAGTCGGGATAAAATAAAAAAATAAAGACATTGGAATTTGTTGCTCCAAGAAAAATTGATCTAAACACCATTGGACCTATTTCTGACCAAGCACCAATTACTGACCAACGTTAAAAATCTATAGATTTGTGCAAAACTGTGGATCATTGGTCTGAAAGGTAGCAACGATTTATTTCTCTAACTAAAGATGTTGTATTTAATTCTTTAACTAACTAAAGAATAGTTAAGAAAGAATATATTTTTTCGAATATACGAGGTTGTTTCCGGTTTGCAAGCCATCAAAACCAAATATATGATATAGAAATTACTCGTTTATACGCAGAGAATAATATGCAATATCATTAGTTGCTTAAATAGTTTGTTGCTACTCGCATTCGAACAAAGACTGCGTCAATGCACAAATTTATAGATTTTCGACGCTTTTCTATGCTTATTTTTTAACTACGAGTTGGGTAGCTTTCTCTTAAGCTAACCCTAGGATTTTTTTTTTATATAGGAACAACAAAATCAGCGTATCATTTAAAGCTAAAGGTAAGATTTGCTAACTCTTAATTCAAAATACAATGTTCTACATTACAGTTTCATCAGCAAAAATTCAAAATAAAAATAAATAATTCATATTTCTATTTAGATAGTAATCTGATCTTTCCAGGGAAATTTATTTAGTTTGTTTTATTTTACATTTGAATTTTTCATGTTTAATTGTTGATTATAAACTATGAACATTAAATTCTGAACCTTCAAGTTTGAATTTCTAGCTTTTAGTTTGAAAATGTAAATTATCAAATTTAATTCTAGAACTTGATTTTTGAACATTGAATTTTAAATAATACGGTTTAATTTGTGATTTAGTACATTGTATTTTGAATTTAGCGCTTTACATTTCGAGCGTGGCCAAACTGAATGTTAAACATTGAATTAAGAGCATTAGTATTTAGAATTTCGGAATCAATATGATATGTGTTCTTGGAATTCTGAATTTGAAATTTTTAATTCTGTATTAGCACGAACCTGTATAACAGACTATTTCATGTGACGTCATAAACTCTATATGATATCACATCTCTATCACATAAAATCTTATCGGGTGATTGGGGCTATGAACGAGCGCTGAGGATACACAAACCCACGAACATGAAATCACAATCCGACAATCATGTTATCATATTATCATCACGGTATGTAATCATATTACTGTAAAAAATATTTTTCAGTTATAAAAGTATCTCAATTTTCCAGATGACCGTTACGAAAATGGCAATTGCATCTTTTTTATAAGAAATTTAAAAAACGATATTTGAAATTTACCATACACAATTGAAATTTTCATTCCAAGTGTCAGTGAATTGTTTCGAATCGAAACAAAATTAGTAGATGTGAAATAAAATTCCGAAACCGTAACTTAATTTTCAATCAGTGTCAAACAGAAGATTGGCAGCTGCTTCGGGATATCTCGGAAAATAAGTAATTTTGACTGATTATGACACCCAGGATTCAACACACTCAAAAAAAAAAAATACAAAATGAAAAGCGACAAAGGAATGGTGAAGGTGCTAACAATCCAGTAAACAAAAATTTTAGTTATTAAAAGAAGTTCGTTTCAACCCGTGACGAAATCGTGAAAAAATTTAATTTCAGCGGGTTTGAATGAATTTTAGCTGAATAAAAAACTCTTAATTAATTTTCATTTACTGGAAACCTACTTCCCCATATCTCAATCCCAACACGGGCTATTTCGGATACGTATTGATGCTTGACTGCCATTTTTTACGGGGAGGGAATGTTACCACTTCTAATATTTAAAAAGTTATATTTACTTTTAATAAAAATATTTGCAAAATCGGGATCTTTGATCACCAATCAGGTGCTGAGTATTTATTGGATTGTGGTAGAGATTACAATATGTAGTGAGAATGAGGAGAAGAATTTAAAAAAGAAGCACTTTCGATTTGACAGATTAGTTAACCTCAAATCTGAATTTCATATACAGGGTGTACGAAAAGTCCCGGGACGGTTGAATAACTTTCGAAAGAATAAAAATTTCAAAAATCGCCGAAACACGTGATTCGATTTTTCAAACAAGCTATCTTTTGAGGGGGGGTTTCGGCCCCCCAACCTCAAGGGGGGCGGGGGGCACGAGGGGGGCCAAAAATCTTAAATGGCAACATGGTTTGAGTGGGGGCTCATTTGAAAGGTATTTTCGAGATGAAATCAGATCACTGGTCATAGAGGGCGCTGCGATCATTTTTCGCAGATATTTTTGACTTTTTTCAGATCTTAGACATACTAACGTTTGAAAAAATGAAAATTTCGAAGTCGCCGAATCGTGTAATTCAATATTCTTAAAAAACTTAAAAAACTTAAAAAACTTAAAATCGTGTAAAACAATATTCTTAAACGGGTGTCAACCCGTTTCTGAACGTTACATTGAAAAGCTCTTTTACTTGTATCTCTCCGAAAAATGATCGCAGCGCCCTCTATGACCAGTGATCTGAATTCGTCTCGAAAATACCTTTCAAATGAGCCCCCACTCAAACCATGTTGCCATTTAAGATTTTTGGCCCCTCTCGTGCCCCCCGCCCCCCTTGAGGTTGGGGGGCCGAAACCCCCTCTCAAAAGATTGCTTGTTTGAAAAATCGAATCACGTATTTCGGCGATTTTTGAAATTTTTATTCTTTCGAAAGTTATTCAACCGTCCCGGGACTTTTCGTACACCCTGTATATTCTAACCAACCGAGAGAGCTGACGAATTCACTCATGTGGGCACTATTTATATACATTTAGTTAATGTAAAATATAAACAAAAATCAATGTAATGAAAAAAAAGGTATTATATATTTCCTAATTTCCCGTACACGGTCATTTATTCCTCTTGACGTCCAGAACATCCCGGATATCCTTAGGGTATCCAACGAATATCCAATTATATATCTAAGAAAGTGGAATTTTATATATCCCCAGGATATCCAGGCAATATCAGATGATGTTACTTGGCCATCCCTAGAATCTCTGGCAGATAACCTGAAGAATATCGCAGGGATATTTATGGATATCTCAGCAAATAAAGGATATATTTGACAATTTTACAAATTAAATACGTTGTTTTTGAAATTTTTATACTATTTTGAATAATATTTTTAGACTCCGATTTTCACATAATTCAGTATAGTTTAAAATCAAAACCGAGATTTTTTACCAAACTCGGATTTAAATCCAATTGATAATTTTTTTAATGAAATAGAAAATTCGCAATTATCAGAAATTTGTAGATTAAAAATAAGTATTTAAATTTAAAAATTACAAGGCGTAAATCCAACAAAACTCGAAAGGTTAGAAAAAAGGGCAACATTAGCTCTCGAAAACGTCCACAAAATGAATAGAACCTTACGAATTAAAACATATAACATTCCTAAAATCGATGGTGACGATTTACAAATTCGAAAATTTGTGCGTTGTAATCCTTGGCCGCAAACTGGAACTCTCCACTGTTGGTTGAGGAAATTATCGGAATTTCTGAAACTAAGAAATAAAGAAAATCACTGCAACCCGAAATTATGTAGCAAGCTACATAAGAAGTTCCTAGTTTACACCCCATATGTAACACGAGAAAAGTGCGCAGAAGTTTTATGTCAATGTCAATTATATTATTGTTTGTACTCTACGTATTTTTCGCATAGGTTGGAAACTGTCAAAGAAATCCACGTTCCTTTTTTTCGAAGCGATCGAGGTAACAACTATACCATGGTAACAACCATGTAACAACAACACATGTGCAGCGTGTTTTGACAGTTTTCCTCCAACCTCCGCATAAAACACATCGTTTTTTAAAATAATGTAGAGATTGAAAATAAAAATTCTGCGCACCGTACATGTATTCTGTGTAGTTTGTGAAGCAGATATAATTTCGGATTCCAGAGATTTTCAATTTCTTAGATGCAGAAATCACTATGAATTCCTCAACATCAGTGGATGCTACCAGATAGGTTTCAGTTTGCAGCCAAAGAATGCTTCGCACCACTTTTCAATTTTGGAATCCTCACCAATGATTTTAGAGATGTTGTACCTTTGTGTTGGAATGTTCCATTCGAGACACCGTTCGCAAAGTTCGTTTTGGTGCATTGTCGCCTTGAAATTTTTAAATTTAATATTTTAGATATCGATTATGTTTGAACCCAAAAATATCTCGTTTTGAGATGTCTCATGGATGCCTTATTTTTTATATCCCTTGGATATCTTAGAGTTATTTAATACATCTCCCGTTAATCTCTAGGGATAACCGTAATTTTTTCTGGACATCCTGTGGACATCATGGGGATGTATTTTTCTTATACGGGAGGGATAATCCATGGATATCCTCTGGACATCTTCGAAGATATTGGAAAAGGAGGAATTTTTTATATTCCTTGGATGTCCTAATGATATTTAGAATATTCTCTGGTGATCTCAAGGATATTCGTATTTTTTATTGGATATCATGTGGACATCCTGAGGATATATTTTTCTTATACGGGTTTAGCCTTTTTTTGAATACAAGAAACATTGCTGCTGAAAATTGCGAAACGCATAAAAAATTTTCATTTAGATGTTTCGGAAGTTTATCTCAGATATTTTTGACTGTGTATATGATGGTCAGATGATGAAATTCTGTAAATATGATACATTACTCGTTACGACGCTGATATGAATCACGTATCGAATTTTGTCAGTTTGAAAGAGGTATTAACAGAAATCCCATTTAACCAAAACCTAACCTCTTCTCTGCTAAAAAATGTATATTCATGAAAACGGATTTAAAATAAAATACGAAATTCTCAACAAAATAATAGTTTTGTTCCTTCTACCATAGCATTGTCTTTCCCGATAAGAATTTCGTAGAGAGTTAAGAATCGGCTTGGAGATTACGCTGAAAAATTTACATCGAGAGAGGACAAAGAAGCGCGGAATGACTGATCGCCGTAGACCGCGACGGGCACAATACACCCCCATTGTAACTCGATAATGTATTCTGGACCTGTGAAACTCGAAGAGGATCTTCATTGTCCTTAGGAAGTGCACGTGAGTAAGGGAGAGACGGAGAGAAGGAGGCAGAGAGAGATGAAAGTACAAAGTACTTGTTGGTCCAGGACCCGAAAGGAGCTATGCACTGTTCCCACGTCGTAGCCTTTTTTCCTTTCGGATACGAGTCTCGATTTCAATAAGATTCTAGAGACCTATGCCGATATCTGCCTTTTGTTCAGGATTGTTTTGGTTTTTGATCATGTAAATTACACATCCATCAATAAGTTAACTAACGGGTCTCAAAAAAAAGAACCCTTTTCTGATCGTGAAATACGCTTTTTAAGGCGACCTACTCTCGAGTTATTCTAATCAGTATTAATCATTTTTACTTATTATAATTTCTTAAGAAGGGAAACATTAATAAACATATAAAGTAGTATGCAAAAATTTTGATTTTATTGTTATTAAATTTATGGAAGATAAATACGTGTGTGGATATTTCCCTGATCAATTTGTAAAGAATCTCAAACAGATCGCTAAATTCGTCAGCAATTTAATTAACGCCAGTTCTCGGAATGTATCGGGCAATTTCGGCTGGTGAATTATATACCTGGTCTGCCTTGAAAAGTGACTGGATAAGTTGGAATAAGTACTTACAATAAGTACTCCCAGTAATACCGAGTGATTAGATGCGACATCATCTATAACTGACCGAAGCTACCTGTGTACTTACTAGGTGGCGCAAAACATCATATTGTCGAATCGCAAGAGGTTGGGATGGAATACATTTTATATTTAAGACCAATCAACTTTTATTTTAGAAATTCTACTGGTCACGCGGTTAATTACAAATATTAAATAAAACACCAAAAACCTAGCAGTTTATTGTTTTTATTGATGGATTATGTCAATGTATTTGTCGGTGTATTTAGTCAATTCTAGATCGATGAGTTCCCAAGTTCATTAATTAAAGAATGCTTGTTGTTCTATTATAATCATAAAGAAGAAAGTCTTAAGCTAATACGTAAACAAATACATACCTTAATACCCGTTAAAAGGCAGGCATTAAGTCAACTGAATAAAGTTTCGTGATACTTCGTCAGTAAATTACCCCGATCATGAAATACATCACGTTAGCCATGCATGAGAACACGTGCGCCATCCGATACGTAAACATTTGGTTTCGGGGCATTTTCTATAACATCGGGTTATACTGATCATGAATTTAAAGTTAAACAATTTTCCCGCCGCGGCGAACAATGGCGGTGTATAAAATAGAGGGAATAAAAGCAGAAGGTCGCGCGCGTGGTCATAATTTTTATGGCGGACCGTGCACAAGTGCAGCCAACCCAATTAGAAAATCACTAAGCTTGTTAAGCGTTAAAACCCGGTAAGTTTGTTTAGCCGGGGGCATTTAGAGAATGGACGGGCAAGTGTAAACAGAGGGAACAAGCGCCAGCCGGTAAGATCGAAAGAGACATAAACTCCAACGAGAGAGCGAAAGACTGAACGTGAAAGCGAGATAGAAAGACAAAGGGATAGAGATAGATATACTGATAGATATAGATAGAGCGAGAGAGAGAGAGAGAGAGAGAGAGAAGTACAAAGGGAGGGTAGGAGGAAAAGGTCGAGTAATTCGGTTAGCGACGAGTCGAGTTGGTACTCCGGTCGATATATTGCGACCATTAACGGTACGCACGATCAAACCTAATTACAATGGAACTCTCTGGTCTCTCGCGAGAACGCGTCTGTCGCTCGAGACGACGTTTCTCTTTTTGGTGGGCCCATTAGGCTTCCATTGTCCTCAAATGGCGATGTTTATTGTGTCGGTTCGTATTTTAAATTATTTTGTTTTATTAATTTACGTCCCTCCAGCTGATGCTGTATGAAATTATCCTGAATGTCGACATTCGAATCTCACTCCGTAGCTAGACCGGTAAGCTTGGGAAACAATATAGCGGATTTTATATCGTGACTGGATCAGAGGACACAAACTTTGAAAATATTAGTCAATTTGAAACCGACGCTACGATATTCTCATCTCAATATAAAATAGAGACAGTGGAATGTGGAATTTCAAGTGAAACCTAAATGTTTGTAGCAATTTCGCAGTTAATTTTTTGTGGAAAATCTGTTATTCCAATAATACAGAAACCTATCGCTGTGGGACCGATATGGGGATAGGAATCGGTTTACAGTACAGTCCAACCTCCTTTAACGAATACTCCGTTTTCGAACATAACCCGTTTCCGTTATCGAATAAATTCCCTTTGTCGGTATCCCCACTTCTAACTCTTTGCACATGCGGCAGAATGTAGGTTCCTACGAAGAAGAGAAATTTGCAAGTGGGGAGTAGATATTTCCTTCTGAAATATTCGATACCAGAAATTTAAATGCCTCGTGTTGTCCCGACCGTATTCATTAACGGGGGTTCTGCAATGTTTTTGTACTCTGGGTATTACACTCTTATTTTTCATACAAAATTCATATATTTTATGGTTTTTTTAAGTCATTTATTAAAAATATACACATAACACAGATAACAGGCCCATTGCTGAGTGGGAGACAGCTGCGTTACCACCAGAGGGTATCCTCTGATGATAAAGTAGTTCATCGTCAAATTTAAAAATCCACACATATTAAGTGGAACAATGTCTTCATGAATCGTAGTTCAGGAAAATGGTTTGCTTTCTGTTTTAGTAAAATCATCTGTTATCTGTTTAATACCCAACGGGCACGAAGAACCCAAATGTTTCTAAAACGTTTTTAGAATGTTCCAGAAACGTTCCTAAAACGTTATATGTCTGCAACTTTTACGGAACGTTTTATAAACGTTTTAGGACCGTTTCTGGAACATTCTAAAAACGTTTTAGAAACATTTGGGTTCTTCGTGCCCGTTGGGTATCCTGCTCTCTAAGCCGAAGTGTTGAGAATCAAGAAATTATGCTCATTTTTTTAAATGATGCTACAATGGATTATAGACCACGGTTATTCTGGCAAATTTTATGGGTACACCACAAAAACCCCACAAATCCCAAAATAGACACTTCAAAAAATTGACATTAAAAATTCAGACATTTCATAAAACAGGCATTTATTTCAAAATGCAGATATATTTTGAAATGTCTGGTTCTTGAATCTATGTTTTTTGAAATGTCTCGTCTTTGAATGTCGGGTTTTAAAAGTGCCTGCTTTGTGATTTGTCGGGTTTTTGAGGTGCGCCCAATTTTATGTTAATGAAGTTATGTCGAGAGGGACGAATGTGACAGGAATATAATATATTTTATAAAAGGAAAATAAGTGTTGGGGATTTTGGTAATTTTCATTGAAACATTTCGCTGAATTAAATAATAAACCATGTAAAAATTACCTTTACGATTTTGAATGTTTACATCTTCAATGGACTGAACCAAAAAATAATATTAATTTCCACACCCAATATTAAATGGGGTATTTGAAATATACAGATTTATTTGACACCTTATGTGTCGTTCAATTGTTTTCGTCAATATATAACAGTATCAAACTATTGTCTGGTTTGGAAAGCTACACAGCAAAAGTATTATGATACCAGAGTTTACGAACAGGGGGTGGAAAAGCGTGTTTTGCAGTTTAAACAGCAATTTTCAGCGCCACAACATTCGCAAACCACAGAAATTTGTATTTGTGTACACTAACTGATTGTAATTTAAGAATGTGTGCATGGATGTAATCTGAAACCTTCATTTTACTAATTAAAATTGATGTGGATGAAAATATATTCGCGTATTTTTATGATCACGCTTCTACTGGGGAAGATTAATAAAGGAAACAAATAAGTTAAACAATATAGGGAATATCGATGAAAATGAAAGTTTATGATAAACAATGGACACTACACAAATTTTATGACAGACAATGGACAAATACATAGTACGAGAAAATGCATGTTGTGTCCACACTTGAGAGCCAAAAAAATTGAAAATTTTTAGTTAGTTACTTCCGAACCATTTAAGCAAATACATCACTTGTCCTAAGCAAAAGTGCATCGACTTTAAATTTAGCCCCTTGTCAGCCTGTTTTCACCCAGGGCACGTCTTTGGCGTTATCTCTTTTTCATGCGGCGTTAAAGGTCAGCCTTTGAGATCATCCGTCAAAGCCACCACGAAGGGAAGAATCTCTCCTCTCTCGGTGGCTGATCTACTTCTTCGTGAAAACTCGGCACCGACTTCGGGAGTTCCTTCGAACCGGTTTCGTCTCTCTTAACACCTCGAAGCATCTGCGGGCGACCTCTTGGGGCCGCGGGGTGCTCCCGTTGATAAGTCGTGGTTGCTCCTGAGACCGATTACTCTTGACTTCGCTAAATAAAAAAAAACTGCCCAGAATAGACTCATGTATCTAGATGGCGCGACGACAAAAATGTGGACTCTCAGGAATTTGATGAGAAGAGACTAAACTTAAGAATGAATGGGAGTCGTACCCTCGGCCGACGCAAGTATCGCAAAAAAAGTAAATGAAAAGATGAATGACCATTTTAGTCGTTTATCTTCCATTGGGTTTAACAGTTTTCTACCTTTAAATCTCCGAAACAATCACTACTTCCATAGAAAATAGTTTATATATATACATACGACGACTCGGAGATTGTACTTTATGCATAATTTATTACTTCGACCCACACCAAAGCTCTGGACGAAACATTGCATTTGATCACTTCGTAAAAAAAAATTACCCTATAGTTTTTTATCAAATATCGACGTTTCAGACCCTAAAGAATTAAAAAATGAAATAAATGTATTTTTGTCTCGTGATATCTCGCGAATGGTAAGACGTATTTAAATGTTCACCCTCTTTTTGAGTCTGCATCGGGAGGTCAAACAAAAAAGTTTGAAAAATACGTTTTTTGCGATGCTTATCCAAAATACAAATAACAAAATATGCTTTCATAAAAGGTTATGTACACTTTCTTCGTAACATCATTGTTAATGCCATAAATGACGAAGAAATACGAGAGAATCAAGATTTTGGGATTTCTTTTCAACAATACAAATCACATTACAAGATAGTTTTGCCAGGCAAAAATTTGCACAAATCACTGAACTGTACAGACGAGTTTCTGACTTCAGGAGTACAAATGTTGACAAAAAATGTAATTAGTATCTTTCGTTCAGCATAAGACGTTATAATTTATAAAAAATAATTTAATTGTTTAAAATATATTTATTTGTCAAAAAAAGGATAATAATTATGGTATTCAGTGCAATTTCAAAAAGAACCCATTTCAAATAAAAACAAACAAAAAAAGATTTAAACCTAAAAGAAGATAGCAGGTTTTTTACAGGTCCTTTTCACAAATTATTTAATTAAACTAATTAAGTAAGGTTTCCAATTATTTAACTTAAAAAAATACCGAAAAATTTTTAGAACCGGCATTCAGGTGCACTGAATTTTTTAATTTTTCAAGTAAAATTTTTGTTTAAAAGCCATGAAGATATTTGACCATTTTTAAAACTTGGGGTACAATTAATGGAATATTATTTCGTGTCGCGTTAAACATGTTTTCACTCCAGATAACTGCAGTTAAACTGACAAAGTTCAACAATACAGGAATAAAAATAAAGAAAAGACAAATTTTGTTTACATCAGAAGCGATAAGCACGCTATTTATCTAAGTTTATGTAAAATGAAGAAACGATTAATTTAACTAATTTATTGTACGGGTACGCAGATGAAATCTTGACACGATGTTTTCCCAAAACACGGAAGCAAAGGCAATAAAAAACAGTTAGGACTGAAAATCATGAACTACAATTAAACAAAAATTATTATTGGTTGTTCTTGTTGAATCGTGGGATTTCGAGTTGGAAACTGGTGCTAGTAACCTTCCCAAAACTAAACATGAATTACTAAAAAAGTCTGCCCAGGAACAGGTTTAAATTAAGAAAATCATGTTTTTTGTGACTACTAACCTGGGTTATAAAACTTGTTCATTTTACATTATTATGTTGCAATCGACGAACATCGACCATTGAATTATAATAAAAATTGGTTACTATTTTTTTAAATATTAAGCTCTCCATTTATTTCATTCTAATATCGGAAAATGCAAAGGAATTTGTTTGGCGTTTGTGACATTATAATGTATTTAATGAAACCGATTGAAAACATATTTTGCGTTTGATAAACATGAAGTAGAAAACAAGGCGATACGTAATATTTGTGCTTCTTCAATGTTTTGCGATAATTATAAAAAATAATATTCCACGTACCTTCAGGTTTAAACTGCATATGAAACTAATGAAGGAGAAGTCGGGTTATTTAACGTATTGTTGCCTTACCTGAAACAGCAAAAAAACAAATGAAATTAAATAACATTTTTCATCATCTGTAAGTTTTTATAGGCTAAATAAATCAAGCGAATTATTAAATTTATTTAGCATTAGTCTTTATTGGTAACATACTATTAATTAAAAAAATAATTGTTTCTTAGTGGTACTTAAAATACTACTTTAAAGTATAACTCTTCTTCGAAGGCATGGGTTATGAAATAAATTCCTTATCATTAATCTTATTGGAAGTAAGACGACTGTATCAAACTAAATTATCATATTGGGTCCTATAGATTTCGAAAAATATCGACTGGAACACTGTGTCCCACGGCACAACCATTTTCCCCTACATGGTCAGTTTTCCTACGGACTTTGGGTGTTAGGTAAACTGGAGGTGTAGTTACAGTATAAATATAAACGTACAACTCATACATCACCGATAGGGTTATACCTATAGATATATAGATTTTCTCTATAACTCCACTGTGATATTATCGTACTTTGCTTTAGTAGATGAATAGGGACAGTTTGAAATCAGTTCCCGCCGCCGCCACCAGGCGTCGCCACAGTCGCGGCGCTGTCGCAGCATGCGAGGTGGTAGATTCGTAAACTAATTCGTGGTTTGAGTCTCGGACTGACTCGCGGGCCGATTCGCGGATTGATTCGCGTTTTTGATTTGCTGTTTAGTACGCGGTTTCAAGACTCTCTCATTGGGAAATCTGACCATCACTAATGAGGTCATTAAGATGACGCAAGACTTCGTGGACGGTCCCATTAAGTTTTCGAAGAATAATACTGTAGCGTTATGCATATATCTTTCGATCATTTAAATGTGCCCTGTTGGGAAATCACTCTTTCAATATGCCGTTACCGATCTAATTCGGATGTTACATATCTTTTTTATAATGAATTGAAAGCGTAGATTTCCATTAGTCTAAATACCAGCTTGAAGCGCAATCTCGTATATCGACGACCTACTTTTTAAATCTCACACAAATTTTAAAAACCTACAATCAGGGCGTTGACCTCTCCCTTGTCATGATGTAAGTTCGAATTCACCTTTCAGAGTTTTCTCTCGTCGGGGAAATCTATCCATATACCAGCTTGAAGCGTAATCTCGTATATCGACGACCTTTGCCATGTGTCGAAAAAACAAATTTCAAAAGTCGCCTTCATTAAAGGTCAGATATTGCTACATTATAGTCGCTTATGAAAATACATCGTATTCGGTAGGAACCGTATTGAGAGTGAAAGTAAAATGGCCTTTTCCTCGTGCGTACACCGTTACCGACCTAATTCGGATGTTACATATCTTTTTTGATGAATTGACAGCGTAGATTTCCATTAGTCTGAATACTAGTTTGAAGGTGTCTAGCTCAATCTCGTATATCGACGACCTACTTTTTAAATCTCACACAAATTTTAAAAACCTACAATCAAAGCTTTGACCTCTCCCTTGTCATGTTGTAAGTTCGAATTCACCTTTCAGAATTTTCTCTCGTCGGGGAAATCTCTCCACCAATATGACAGTCGCACAACCGGTTTGCGGACCTTTCCCTTGACAAGCCGTTAGTGTATCTCAATGATCTCCAATAGTGACGAAACCGCTGAGCCCCCCTTCACACAAAACCGCTAAGACCATTTTAAAATTAATTTAGAAAAGCCTCTAAGCAAGTCTCAACGCGTTCAAAAGACCTGGTGTCGACCCCCTGATGCGCGGAAACCTTTTCCTCGTGCGTTCTACTATCATCTCTCTCGCTCTCGCATACTCTTATTTAGATCCATTAACATTAGCAGTATACCGTTTTCACGGTCGTCGATTATCCGTCGATCACTTATTCACCGTACATTTGTTTTCCCGAAACTCTCGAAATTGTATACAGGTCCAGACATCGTTTCAAAGGAATGTCGCGTTACTGTGTCTATGTTTGACAGCACGTAAGCGCCTCTATTTCAAAACTTGTATTTCTACAACAATATGGTAGATGTCTAAAAGATTTTTGAGGCCTTGAACAGGATTTACAGCACTCTTGAAGAAGAAGACGCTGCTGAGGATCAATTTTCCAACTTCATTCGAGAATCCATCAAAAAGATTGAGAAAATCAATTAATTCTTAAGGACCAATCCTCACATTCCAAATGGGGTGAAGTTATCATTGGAGACACGTATTCATTGCATCACGGTACAGAGGGTTACAGCTGCTCACAGATTAATTAGCGTATCTCAATGATCTCCAATAGAGACAAAACCGTCGAGTCCCTTCACCCAAGACCATTTTGAAATTAACGTAGAAAAGCCGCTAAGCAAGTCTCAACGCGTTCAAAAGACCTGGCGCCGACCCCCTAATATTGTTATAAAAATGTCCAGCCGTTAGATGGTAATTGCAAACGGCCTCTTTCTAATGCGTGATCTTAAGAAATTAGTTCATAAATATTGAAAAGTACTGGCTGTTACACATTAGTATTGTCATGTGAGGAATGTCGAAAAAAAATTGCAAAAGCAATTCATTAAAGGTCAGCTATTGCTACATCATATTCGCTTCTCGATGCCTATGTGGAAATACAGCGTAGGCTAGGAACCGTATTTTGAATGTGAACATAAAATTCTAATAATGACCTTTTCCTCCTGCGTGCTACTACCATCTCTCTTGCTCTCTAGTACCCGTTGTTAGATTATACCGTTATCACGGTCATCGAAATCACCGATTGCCAGCCGATCATTTTCACCATATATTTTCCATGTATACAGGTTCAGACGCGTTTAAAGTCATTGCGTAATTTCATCAAAAGGTATACCAAGTAACACATTTTCGCTTTCCAAAATTTTTAGACAACCTCCACCATAATAGAAAGGAGATGATCTCAGTTCTGTATTTTATCTAGGAATAACATGGCGGGCCACCTGTAGGCCAACTCACCCCTTTGTCAATAAAAGTAGCATAAATAAATAAATAATTTATAATAATAATATTTAAATAGTAATAAATTTCACATAATCCGAATAGCGTGTATTAAAATGTATAATATAGAAATGATGGAAGAAGCTAGCAGTAATTAGAAAGAGAGGATGACACGCTTATTCCCTATGCATTTATCTATTCACGATATTTACGTGTTTTCATGACGTTCGAGCCATAGCTATACGAGTTTGGACATGTGGGTAATGTAATTAATCAGGTTCCTGACTGTTTTTTAATATGTGTACAATTTACGACATCTTAAACATCGCCATACAAGTTTCGACCTGTTAATTACCCGTAGACTTTACTATACGGTAACAATGAATCTGACTTCTCACAAGTGACGAACACATACGAGTATCGACTTGCTTATAATATAATTAATTAACCTTCATTTAATATTTCCCACTTTTAAAATTTCTGAGAATCAGAAGATCGAAATGACGACGTAAAAATCTAAGAGAAGCGTGTAAAATTCAACAGTTTCTTTCTATCTTTACGCACAGTTTTGTGTCTTTTAAGTAAAAAGTTAAAGGAAATGATAATGCTGCCATCTTTTGGTATGTTTAAAGAGATTGCAGAATCTGCGTGTTGCAGAATGAAATATGTGGGTGCATCTAAAATGCATAGATTCATCGCAGGCTGCCATCATACACTTACTGATATGAGTGGCTATGGAGCGATTACAACTGAATATGAGGTTCTTGAAAATTGAATCTAGTTGACAATTAATCTTATTATCGCCATACAAAAGAATATGAAAGTGAAATTGTTAAATATTACCGCGCATCTACTGCAAAGCGAAAGCAATCTCGCTATTTTTAAAATACCTATACTGCCATTACTAGACATCCCTCTGAAATTAACACTTTGCATAGTCTTTAATCATAGGCGGTTGTATATCTGCGGTATCACCACTCGTTTCAAAATGTTTATTGACGACATTCACGTAAATCTGGATGCATTTGCATTGTGAGTGGTAAGCACGACCATACTTCTTCAATTTCACGTTCTGCAAACGTTGACATGAAATCTATAGGTAGACTCGATGTCTTTTGTTTCCATTAATGCAAGACGTTTCACTTCATAGTTAATTCTCATTGACCTTCGAAGAGATGCAGGCTAGTCTTGAAGATTTTACAGTATACAATTTTAAAGCATTTTAACATTTTCTTTAGCACACTTTCCGTTAAATGTATGATTTTCGCAATTTATTGAAAATCGACGATGTTGTTGTCCTATGAGTTTCGGTAGAGATGGACAGGCTAATATGTCTATATCGACAATATTGTCAGTATCTAAAATTTCCTGCAACCTATGTCTTTTATTTGTCTGCGCCTTTTATGTATATCTTGTGAGCACATGTAACGATGTCTTCCAACGTTTCGTTGATTCCATCAAAGGGTATATCGCCCGATTCCAATCGTAGACCATGTTAATTGTGCATTAACCAATTGTTTTATGTTTAAAACGTACTTTACTACATTACTGTCGGAAATATCCATAATGTACATTTCCTTCGATATAAACTGATTACCAGATCCGGGGAATCCTTGCACGTCGACAATATTCTACATTTCTAGTATCTAATACTGATTTACTTGTTCCCTTCATTAATTGACGCATCATTCTCTCTCACACACACTCTTTGCCCCTTCCACATATGGCGTGGTACCTCTAACTTATGGGTATACGTCGTACCTTTCTCTCTCTAGATCGTAGTATCTCTTCGTAAAATCCTATGAATCGGAAATCAAATCAGAGTGTAACAAAAACGTCGATTCTTCAGCGGGCCAACACTTGAGATTTTCGATAGTTTGTGAGTTACGATACTCAGATGATGAAGAAGTTAAACGTAATATTAAATCGTTTCAAGTACTAGCACCAGTATGATGGTCACCGCACTTTCACAATTGAATAAATCTTTTCTACGATATTCGATCTAATTGAAATGTGCATAGACGTATGAATACAAGTTTCGATTGGTTTATAATACAATTGAGCGTGCCAAAGATCTCTAAATTTTAAATAAAAAATGATCAGTCATTAACTTGACATCCTTTAAACAATTAATTTTTGTATGTATATTAAATAGCGATACACTGCAGTCTTAAATCAAATAATTAAAATCATTACATCTTAAAGTTAGTCCATGCATAAATCTTACATGGTCTAAGTCATCTTATCTACACTACATCTTTCTTTCTGTAAATGCAAAACAAAACGAAAGACAACAAAGTATTTATCATTATGATAATAACAAATTCTTTCACATTAGAACCGCGTCTAATAGCCCACATAAGGTCGCCTTATTCGTAGTGAATTTAACTTTCGAACTGTCATCTTTAATTGTCCATCATTCTCTCTCTCTCTCTCTCTCTCTCTCTCTCTCTCTCTCATTAGCTACCGATTTGCTGCATCTATACGAATACTCTTACATCAAATCGAGTCGTATGCACATTCTTGTGTTGTAGCATTCACACGACTATGGAATGAAATTCATTCTGAAAACCCAACAAGTACAAGCGTAAATGTATTTTAATACTAACGAATGGTATACCTCTTGATTCGAAATTGTATGTAGCGTAACCGACATGACTATTTAATTCCGTTTACAATAATGATTTGGAGATTCACACCGCACGAAACGTTGTTATATTTGACAGATTTTTGCTACTTCCACATTGTAATCTTAATTAGTTAACTAAGTTATTCACCTATCAATACTATTGTTATATGTAGGTATTTTGTTAAATATATTGCCATAAGGAGAATGTCCTCCTATCCATCATGTGGGCTATTAGACGCGGTTCTAATGTGAAAGAATTTGTTATTATCATAATGATAAATACTTTGTTGTCTTTCGTTTTGTTTTGCATTTACAGAAAGAAAGATGTAGTGTAGATAAGATGACTTAGACCATGTAAGATTTATGCATGGACTAACTTTAAGATGTAATGATTTTAATTATTTGATTTAAGACTGCAGTGTATCGCTATTTAATATACATACAAAAATTAATTGTTTAAAGGATGTCAAGTTAATGACTGATCATTTTTTATTTAAAATTTAGAGATCTTTGGCACGCTCAATTGTATTATAAACCAATCGAAACTTGTATTCATACGTCTATGCACATTTCAATTAGATCGAATATCGTAGAAAAGATTTATTCAATTGTGAAAGTGCGGTGACCATCATACTGGTGCTAGTACTTGAAACGATTTAATATTACGTTTAACTTCTTCATCATCTGAGTATCGTAACTCACAAACTATCGAAAATCTCAAGTGTTGGCCCGCTGAAGAATCGACGTTTTTGTTACACTCTGATTTGATTTCCGATTCATAGGATTTTACGAAGAGATACTACGATCTAGAGAGAGAAAGGTACGACGTATACCCATAAGTTAGAGGTACCACGCCATATGTGGAAGGGGCAAAGAGTGTGTGTGAGAGAGAATGATGCGTCAATTAATGAAGGGAACAAGTAAATCAGTATTAGATACTAGAAATGTAGAATATTGTCGACGTGCAAGGATTCCCCGGATCTGGTAATCAGTTTATATCGAAGGAAATGTACATTATGGATATTTCCGACAGTAATGTAGTAAAGTACGTTTTAAACATAAAACAATTGGTTAATGCACAATTAACATGGTCTACGATTGGAATCGGGCGATATACCCTTTGATGGAATCAACGAAACGTTGGAAGACATCGTTACATGTGCTCACAAGATATACATAAAAGGCGCAGACAAATAAAAGACATAGGTTGCAGGAAATTTTAGATACTGACAATATTGTCGATATAGACATATTAGCCTGTCCATCTCTACCGAAACTCATAGGACAACAACATCGTCGATTTTCAATAAATTGCGAAAATCATACATTTAACGGAAAGTGTGCTAAAGAAAATGTTAAAATGCTTTAAAATTGTATACTGTAAAATCTTCAAGACTAGCCTGCATCTCTTCGAAGGTCAATGAGAATTAACTATGAAGTGAAACGTCTTGCATTAATGGAAACAAAAGACATCGAGTCTACCTATAGATTTCATGTCAACGTTTGCAGAACGTGAAATTGAAGAAGTATGGTCGTGCTTACCACTCACAATGCAAATGCATCCAGATTTACGTGAATGTCGTCAATAAACATTTTGAAACGAGTGGTGATACCGCAGATAGACAACCGCCTATGATTAAAGACTATGCAAAGTGTTAATTTCAGAGGGATGTCTAGTAATGGCAGTATAGGTATTTTAAAAATAGCGAGATTGCTTTCGCTTTGCAGTAGATGCGCGGTAATATTTAACAATTTCACTTTCATATTCTTTTGTATGGCGATAATAAGATTAATTGTCAACTAGATTCAATTTTCAAGAACCTCATATTCAGTTGTAATCGCTCCATAGCCACTCATATCAGTAAGTGTATGATGGCAGCCTGCGATGAATCTATGCATTTTAGATGCACCCACATATTTCATTCTGCAACACGCAGATTCTGCAATCTCTTTAAACATACCAAAAGATGGCAGCATTATCATTTCCTTTAACTTTTTACTTAAAAGACACAAAACTGTGCGTAAAGATAGAAAGAAACTGTTGAATTTTACACGCTTCTCTTAGATTTTTACGTCGTCATTTCGATCTTCTGATTCTCAGAAATTTTAAAAGTGGGAAATATTAAATGAAGGTTAATTAATTATATTATAAGCAAGTCGATACTCGTATGTGTTCGTCACTTGTGAGAAGTCAAATTCATTGTTACCGTATAGTAAAGTCTACGGGTAATTAACAGGTCGAAACTTGTATGGCGATGTTTAAGATGTCGTAAATTGTACACATATTAAAAAACAGTCAGGAACCTGATTAATTACATTACCCACGTGTCCAAACTCGTATAGCTATGGCTCGAACGTCATGAAAACACGTAAATATCGTGAATAGATAAATGCATAGGGAATAAGCGTGTCATCCTCTCTTTCTAATTACTGCTAGCTTCTTCCATCATTTCTATATTATACATTTTAATACACGCTATTCGGATTATGTGAAATTTATTACTATTTAAATATTATTATTATAAATTATTTATTTATTTATTTATTTATGCTACTTTTGTTGACAAAGGGGTGAGTTGGCCTACAGGTGGCCCGCCATGTTATTCCTAGATAAAATACAGAACTGAGATCATCTCCTTTCTATTATGGTGGAGGTTGTCTAAAAATTTTGGAAAGCGAAAATGTGTTACTTGGTATACCTTTTGATGAAATTACGCAATGACTTTAAACGCGTCTGAACCTGTATACATGGAAAATATATGGTGAAAATGATCGGCTGGCAATCGGTGATTTCGATGACCGTGATAACGGTATAATCTAACAACGGGTACTAGAGAGCAAGAGAGATGGTAGTAGCACGCAGGAGGAAAAGGTCATTATTAGAATTTTATGTTCACATTCAAAATACGGTTCCTAGCCTACGCTGTATTTCCACATAGGCATCGAGAAGCGAATATGATGTAGCAATAGCTGACCTTTAATGAATTGCTTTTGCAATTTTTTTTCGACATTCCTCACATGACAATACTAATGTGTAACAGCCAGTACTTTTCAATATTTATGAACTAATTTCTTAAGATCACGCATTAGAAAGAGGCCGTTTGCAATTACCATCTAACGGCTGGACATTTTTATAACAATATTAGGGGGTCGGCGCCAGGTCTTTTGAACGCGTTGAGACTTGCTTAGCGGCTTTTCTACGTTAATTTCAAAATGGTCTTGGGTGAAGGGACTCGACGGTTTTGTCTCTATTGGAGATCATTGAGATACGCTAATTAATCTGTGAGCAGCTGTAACCCTCTGTACCGTGATGCAATGAATACGTGTCTCCAATGATAACTTCACCCCATTTGGAATGTGAGGATTGGTCCTTAAGAATTAATTGATTTTCTCAATCTTTTTGATGGATTCTCGAATGAAGTTGGAAAATTGATCCTCAGCAGCGTCTTCTTCTTCAAGAGTGCTGTAAATCCTGTTCAAGGCCTCAAAAATCTTTTAGACATCTACCATATTGTTGTAGAAATACAAGTTTTGAAATAGAGGCGCTTACGTGCTGTCAAACATAGACACAGTAACGCGACATTCCTTTGAAACGATGTCTGGACCTGTATACAATTTCGAGAGTTTCGGGAAAACAAATGTACGGTGAATAAGTGATCGACGGATAATCGACGACCGTGAAACGGTATACTGATAATGTTAATGAATCTATGAAAGAGTATGCGAGAGCTAGAGAGATCATAGAAATTATGATATTGGAATATTTGAATTAGACTGCCTCCTTTCTCTTACGTCACGGATTGCCGAAATTTGGTAAAGAGATAATGTTTTGAAGAAATTGTGCAATGACCTTTTAAACGTGTCTGGACCTGAATACATTTTCGAAAGTTTCAGGAAAACAAATGTACGATGAATAAGTGATCCACGGATAATCGACGACCGTGAAAACGGTATACTGCTAATGTTAATGGATCTAAATAAGAGTATGCGAGAGCGAGAGAGATGATAGTAGAACGCACGAGGAAAAGGTTTCCGCGCATCAGGGGGTCGACACCAGGTCTTTTGAACGCGTTGAGACTTGCTTAGAGGCTTTTCTAAATTAATTTTAAAATGGTCTTAGCGGTTTTGTGTGAAGGGGGGCTCAGCGGTTTCGTCACTATTGGAGATCATTGAGATACACTAACGGCTTGTCAAGGGAAAGGTCCGCAAACCGGTTGTGCGACTGTCATATTGGTGGAGAGATTTCCCCGACGAGAGAAAATTCTGAAAGGTGAATTCGAACTTACAACATGACAAGGGAGAGGTCAAAGCTTTGATTGTAGGTTTTTAAAATTTGTGTGAGATTTAAAAAGTAGGTCGTCGATATACGAGATTGAGCTAGACGCCTTCAAACTAGTATTCAGACTAATGGAAATCTACGCTGTCAATTCATCAAAAAAGATATGTAACATCCGAATTAGGTCGGTAACGGTGTACGCACGAGGAAAAGGCCATTTTACTTTCACTCTCAATACGGTTCCTACCGTATACGATGTATTTCCATAAGCGACTATAATGTAGCAATATCTGACCTTTAATGAAGGCGACTTTTGAAATTTGTTTTTCGACACATGGCAAAGGTCGTCGATATACGAGATTACGCTTCAAGCTGGTATATGGATAGATTTCCCCGACGAGAGAAAACTCTGAAAGGTGAATTCGAACTTACATCATGACAAGGGAGAGGTCAACGCCCTGATTGTAGGTTTTTAAAATTTGTGTGAGATTTAAAAAGTAGGTCGTTGATATACGAGATTGCGCTTCAAGCTGGTATTTAGACTAATGGAAATCTACGCTTTCAATTCATCATAAAAAAGATATGTAACATCCGAATTAGATCGGTAACGGCATATTGAAAGAGTGATTTCCCAACAGGGCACATTTAAATGATCGAAAGATATATGCATAACGCTAAAGCATTATTCTTCGAAAACTTAATGGGACCGTCCACGAAGTCTTGCGTCATCTTAATGACCTCATTAGTGATGGTCAGATTTCCCAATGAGAGAGTCTTGAAACCGCGTACTAAACAGCAAATCAAAAACGCGAATCAATCCGCGAATCGGCCCGCGAGTCAGTCCGAGACTCAAACCACGAATTAGTTTACGAATCTACCACCTCGCATGCTGCGACAGCGCCGCGACTGTGGCGACGCCTGGTGGCGGCGGCGGGAACTGATTTCAAACTGTCCCTATTCATCTACTTGCTTTAAGTTGTAGAATGCACGTAGTAAGGCAAACTTTGATATAAAACTGATTGGATTCTGCCGCACTGTTTGTAATTTATCCATTGAAACGTTAAAAGCATATGACTTTTGGTGTCCTCTTAACGTCGAAGCATTCAGTCTATCAGACATAATCGAAACCGAAAAAATTATAAATTAAAAAATAATAAATACTCTTATAGATTTATATTTCACTCCCCTTGACATGTGAAAGTATCTGTGCGGATTAGCAGCAATATAAATTAGATTCCATCATCGGCTTGTGTGGAATATGTCTGTCATAAGATGATAGTATGTTGGATATATTCACCATTCCTTGTATCATAATTGCATTAGTTTTAATGCCTTAACCATAAAACGTCATGGTTCATGTTCCTCTTACGTAATATTTCTTTGCGACTAACCCTACTAAGGAATGTAAATACCTCTGTAGTTATGTTGAATCCCACGTCCGATTAATAGTATTTTGTACTCTAAAGTCGTAGAAACGTAGTCAAACTCAACCTGTCTTATTTCGATTCCAATCGTTTGAAATCGGATTGTAATAATTTGAGATCAAGATCACTGGCCTTTTTATCAGCCTACTGTCCTTATATTTTAATTACTATTAAATTACTATTAAATTTACTATTTAGGGTACTCCCCCCCCCCCAGTTTTAAAGTGCATATAATGACTGAGTTCAATTGTAATGCCCAATATAATATCTGAATGTCAAAAAATAGCGTCCTAGTGTTGTATACTTATCTACACCGTTAGAAATTCCTTACGTACATTTAGAAAAGTTTTACGCAGTTATCGTATCTTACAGATATCTTAAAATTTCCGTTTTCTTTTAGTAAATTTCAGAAACGGTAAACAGCACAAGTGCGCGCATCTGAAAATTCCGTTACAATTTAGTAGTTTTCAGTTTCGGGAACTGAAAATTCGAAGCGTCAAAATGTTTTCTCCACCCGCTCAAAATAAGTACCCTACGTACCAGCTAAAGTCACAAAATAGGACTTTACGGCCTCCTAGCTATTGTTAATCGTTTGAACAGTGAAACCGGTCCGAGGACGGCCAGCCTCTCTTAGTCGATAAAATTTAGTAATGTTAAGAAACCAGACATAAACATAGGATCCTGCTTCGCAATGTTAAGTGAAGATTAGTAAAATTACCGACAATATTACGAAATTTGACTTCAGTAACAACATTTGGTAAAATTAAGTTCCTGTAGCAACTGAAATCTGTGGTAATTTTACTAAAATTTCTAATAGTATAGAGAAACGAACAATATTCACCAACAGATTGTAAAATAGTCGAAACATCGAGGAGTTCAATTTAAAAAGTCCCAAGAAATTATTTGAAATAGGACATTTAAAGGAACATTGATTTTCTTTTAACGACATTCGAAGAAATCATGAAACGAGTCAGAAAAATGTGGATTAACTGGAAAGCCCCGGTTTCGCTTACCGTCGGAATTATTTGCAAAACAAACGCATAACCACCCATCTAAACCGACCATCAACAATTGCTGCAAAGTATCATAATGTGTCTCGCAATTGAGCAAACTGTCGACGAAAGAAACCGATCCTCGAATATTTTTCCAAGGATATAAATACCCGTTTATAGCTCCGTAAAAATGTAAACTCCATAGTTTTCTGATTGTGGCAAAAAAGAGGTAATTCAATCGATCTTATAATGGCCTTGGTTATGCCCCCCTCGGTACCCATCTGAGCCCCTACTTCGCTATTCCTCAAGATCGCATACTGGCACGTATCATCTCGCTTTCCTTGTCGAGTCTCCTTTCCTCGAAAGCTCTCTTTGCTCATGCGAGCTACCTGCATGGGTATCGGCCTACCCGCACGGTCGGTGATCGGACATTCTTTCTTTATACCCAGTAATGGTTAACGAGATCGCGGCATAAGTATCTGCGGGTTGCCGCCGTTGATGTATACGAGAGTTCCGCTCTCTTTATAGAAAATGCGAGTCGTTCGCGGGCAGGTGCACCAATCGATGACCAGAGGCCAATTGCCCTCGGTGCGTCTCTTTTTCAGACGAGTCTACGACAAATCGAGAAGTCGATATGACCTTGCCGATAAAAATTCACATCTGTCCTTAATATGGTATTCAAGTAAATTGGTACCCGCATCCCGAAAACTTAGGTCGCGGATAAATCTTGCGCAAGGTCTAGGTAAGGTCACGCGGCATATGTTTCGAGATTTTTATGTTGTAATGCGTTGTTCGACATTTTTACACACGACAAAGACTTTCCAGATTGCCAACAGTTTTTGTGCAATGCCACTGATTTATGATTGAGGTAGATTAAAAATGCACGCTCCTCCAAGCCTACGTTACCATGGGAAGACTAAGAATACAGTGATCGGATTATTTAACATTTTTGTCGTACAGCAGTTACATCATTTTTTGTGAAGGTTTCAGGGTTTTCGATTTATCTTTATTTTAAATTCTAATATTTTAGTAGACTGAATATGAATATTTTTTCAAAATCATAAGTTAATAATAGTCTTCAATAAGTTAATGTGCAAAAAATAATATGATATGCAAACAAAATTATTATTTTCACCACTTGCCCCATACAATTGTGAATCGCAATTATTGCACGTATAAAAGCAGGTGTGCATATTACTGAATTTCAAATGACTTAGGATTTTCTTCACCGGAACAATAATGGCGTTAATTGATTATAACTGAATCAAATGAATAAACTGTTATTAGTGCAATGGCGTAAAATGAGTTTTATCGTCTCATTAATGGGTCGGAGGAACCACGAAGACGATTCGGCGGCCACAAGGGCGGAATTCTCCGTCTGAGATTCAAATAATATTTTTGATTCAATAGGCTTAATAGGGCATTCTTGTACTAGGGAACAATATAGTTGTTTGCCGACGAGGACGAGATTGATACCCTAGTGAAGCGAGGAAGTATCCCGTGCAAAAATTTTAAATCCGTGACTGATCCTTGATGGATCTTCGATGGAGACGATCCCCCGCTACCTGTAGATTTATAACAGATCTAATTTTCGGATGCTTTGCTTTTAATGAAATTTTTAGAAATGTGTAATGATTTTATTTTTTTATTTAATTATATTATTTTCGCATACGAGAGAGTGTTATAATGTCCCCGCGATAAAGGTAGCAAATATTATTTTGGGTTCAGAGTGCGAGAGACCTATTTTGTTCTCGGCTAAAATTATTTAATTCCCTAGGGAGAAAAAGTGCTATTTTGCTCTCAGATTGTGACAAAATATTTTGTGCGGCTAGTTTTTGTGGGCCTATAATGTCAGTTTCACTACTTCGTGGGCGTAAAATTGATATTTTATGAGGAAAATTATTTAATTTTATTTTAAATATACATATATATTTATATATTTTTATAAATATTATAAATATTTCTATTTAACAATAGAACATAATGCAAATAATTAAGAATCGCTATGATACTTCATAAAATGTATACAGAATATGTCCGCCCACACAGAGAAAACGAAAAAGGTTAATAGAACCATTTCTGAAAAGTAAAATACGTGATTATAAAAAATGGTTAAATTAACCATTTCCTTAGTAAATCAAAACAAAAACATTGTTCCGTTTACTATTTCCTCATACTTAAATCTGCAGCAAAGCACATAACCTCAAATCTACCGTAGCTTTACAGTTAAATAGTCAATCGAAGTATTCTTGAGTATTAAAGTCGATTTCGTAAAAGTGATTAAGCAAAAATAACTTATCTATTATTGTATGTTATATTTTACCATATTATGAATTATAAAAATAAGATATTGTCGTAAAAGTTATAATCATTTCTATATTTTCTTCATGGTTTCATTAACCTTTTTTATCTCTCTGTGCAGATACGTTGATGATATTAACTGTTAAAATAAAAATAAAAGAATAAGTAAGAAATTACATTGGTTATTGAAATGAGTTATAAAATCTATATTTAATATTTCTATATAATGTATATTTAATGTTTACAAATTAAAAAACGATAAATTAATCAATGTAATTGTTACGTATATTTATTTAAAATAGTGTTGTATGGTAAAGCAGCAAAATATTAATTGCACTTCGTAATGCATCAACAAATCAGAAGTCAAAATTGGCTTTTAAAATCTCGGCATAAAGTCAAACAAAATCAATTCCGACTTACAATTTGTTCTTGGAAGAGTAATTTGACTTCGAAACGCGTGCCCATTAAAATTACGGGAAAATTAAAATCAACTTCAAACTGTAATACGGTAATTCTAAGACGAGAAAGAACGAAGGATCTTCATTTCTCCCACGGTTACCAAGTCTATGATTACGAGTAATCAGGTTTCCCCCGAGGCACTTATCTTGACGTAATAACAAAGTATCCGTTATTGTTTAGTGTTAACCCTTTATTTTCAGCGTGAATCGCCAGGTTTAATTTGCTTCGCCACGACCAAATTCGGCATCATAAAGGAATATATCAGTTTAATAATAAACAATTGTCGTAATGAAAATTATGTATCAATATAAGTATACTGTATTCGTTACCGGCAAGTAGCCAAATTGCCGTATACTTATTTTGCGCCGACACTTTTGGATGAAACCCGGTGAGAAATATTTTAAATTTGAAGATTTTTCTAAAAAAATATGTCTTTTGAAAGCGTTGTTTATGTTGAATGTTTCTGAAACTTAGTTCGCGGATAAAACCCATTCGTCGCTAAACTCATCGTCTGTAAATATAATAAGAGTATCATTTATGTACAAGTTTTCTAAATTATGAAAAAATTATTTTTTTAATTAACTACGATAAATATTGTTTACTGATATAATTTCTGTATAAAAATTACAGCGAATTTCTCACTCAAAACAACTAAAAAATGCATTTTAAAAAAATGGGTGTCCGCGCGATCTTTTTCGATCCATTTTTTTGTATTGCGATATCTAACGAACATTAAAACTAATTTTAAGAGTTTAACCTCTGTTTGAGTTTGGCATGGTCAAACTTAGATCTAATAAGATTTTGGAGTCGATCCATAGTAGATTATAAGAAGTCGAACAGAAAATAGCTGAAGAAATACGGGTTTTGGGTTTCTTATAAAAAATGTCGATTAAACAAAAAGTGCATCAAACTATAAATTTGTATCTAGACAATTTTGTTATTACGCCAAGATACACTTTCTTTGTAAAATCAACAATAATGCCATAGAAGATAAATGAATAAAAAAATAATGAAATTGACGTGCCAATTATGTTCTAGCATAAGAGTTTAAAAAGAATGCAGTGCACTGAGAGAAGTGTATTTTATCAGTTACTATCCCTTGGCTTTTAAAACGTGTATTATAGTCCTTAGAATGGGATTGCATGTGCGGTGATTTATTTATTTCATAACATTAACGGCAGGAATGTGCCTTAATACACAAAATGACATCACCTAAGAAGATTCATGTTTACGCTTATGTTATCTAGTGCTCCGACTGATATGAGCTGGAGGTCGAAGTTTTGAAGATTATTATTTTCAGTTTTTTGCAATTAAATAACAATTACAAATAGTAGAAAGAAGAATGTGATTGTTATGCTATATAAAAGCATATTTTATAATGTTTTCATTCATAATTAAGATTTTATTAACGGGTAGATATAAAAATAAAATGAATTTAATTAACCTTCAACATTGAAAAATATCATTAGGTATGAAAATAATCCTAGCGTACAAATTTATATGTAGTCCACTTCACGGAAATATAATGAACAAAAATCCTCCAAAAAAACAATTATGAATAATTGCTTCATAATGGCTGACTATCCATGCTGTTTCTACTTCTAAGATTCATTGGCAAATGTGGGACTATATATCGAATATTTTAACATAGTATTAATAATTTATATTTATAAAAATTATATAATATTTTAGAAGTCTTCAAGTTACTTCTTTCCAGTCAGTGCTCCCATCTAAAAATACATTTTTTCTTTAACAGTCTACAAAATGTGCCATATTTAATGAAGTTACATACAATTTCAAAATATACAAATTCGGAAGGAGGAAGAAAATATTTATTTTTAATTATGTCTATGATATTATTAAATATGCTTTGTGTGAAAGAATTACGTGAAATTTTTTGTTTATTCTTCTTATTTTCCGACAATTCATAATGTTGTCAGTAATTCAGAAGTTTTGGTGGAAGATGGGTATTTTTAATGATTTCCTATAATTATTTTCTTTACAATTTTCATTATTACCTTTTCTTCTTTTTTTCATTACCCCAGGGACCTTCGAAATTAACTACCCAACGGGCACGAAGGACCCAAATGTTGCTAAAACGTTTTTAGAATGTTCCAGAAACGTTCCTAAAACGTTAAATGTTTGCAACATGGATGAAACGTTTAGAAAACGTTCCGTAAAAGCTGCAGACATTTAACGTTTTAGGAACGTTTCTGGAACGTTCTAAAAACGTTTTAGAAACATTCGGGACTTTCGTGCCCGTTGGGTATGTATTTGCTTTAAGTTTCCCTGCTTATCATCACATTCTGATGAATACAACTTTTACACCCGAGTTTTGCGTTTATTATTATAATCGGAATTTCTTATAAAAATATAGAAAAATCAAAGTGACCTCACTATTTTTTTTAACTTGCGCTTCACCTTTGACAGAAGCCAAGAAGTAGAATTCTTTTATATTAATTTCGTGCTTCGAATTTACAGACAGAATAGGAAATATTTAGTATGTCCGCAATGCTAATAACAAAAAAGGAATTCAATTAATATGTCCCTATAAATATTCTATTATGACCTTACGAGATTACTCTTTTCTCCTATTGCGAGCTCAAATTCCAAGTTTTCATTATTTAATTCATGAGATTTCTTCACTGTATTGTTTTGAAATTTTCGATATTTCTAATATTTTTATTAAATCGAATGAAGTTAAAATAAGTGGCCACATAGTGCCTCGTGGTGGATATCAAAATGGTTGCGATTTTGGTCCATTATATAATTCTTCATTTGCGTATCTACAATTCACGTTTTGAAATAGAAAAGTAGTGTTTAATTTCAACTACTACAACCTAATATAAAAATTTTATTATATCTTAACAATTTATCCATGCAACGTTGATTTTCTTTCCCCTTTCTGTTTACGCTACCTGGAATATTCAATTTTATTTTTATTACCAGTATATTATATACAATATATTACATAAGTAGGCTTCGCATCTTATGTCCTACAGGAGATTAACTAATCTGTACGTAGGCTATATATGAAAATAAAGATTAAAATATGAACCCTAAATATGTAAAAATAAAAGCACATTTACGGCTTTTCATTTACTTCTCATTTTCCCCACTACACTCGCAACAGTAACAAACGATTTAGTTAACGTTGCGATAGTGAGTGACCATCTTCTTACACTTCTTGCAAGGAAGTAAGAAAATTATTTCGAAAATCCTATCATTTTTCTACTGAAATATGTTTAGTTGATAAGCGCTTCGACCGATGGATGATACGACATTTACATCAGATCAACCGCAGACCGCAATATCGACTCGTCAGAATATATAAACAATGATTACCAATTTTAATGTATGGGGACATGAAGTTATTGGCCGGCCATATATATCTGCTGATTTCTCGGAAACGTTCATTTGGCAAAAGAAAAATCGTGATCACAAACATTGGCAAACGAATCGCAAACGTTTTTCATAATTCTTGTCCAGTTTTGTTACAATATAATGACCATGACTTAACTCTTATTGACCCAATATGTCTGTTTTTGTCTTGCAATTTTAATCACGGACAACTTTGTTATTTATGTTTAAAAAAAATCTGAACATTTGTAGGCGGGTACTTTCAAATATGTTCTTTCAGAATCCGGCACATTAATGGAATATAATCATAACATGTATTTGATAATGTACATATAACTTCTCGAAGAGACTGCTAAATTAACAAAAAAATGAATGTACTGAAGTTTTATTGGCGGGAAAGATGAGAAATTGTCTTAGATTGGAAATAAAGAAATCGAGTTGCAGACTATGACAATTTATACAATTTCTCTGATCCATTTGTTGGAGATACTATTTTTTAAATTACGGAAGAATGGATTTTTCAAAATTAATCAGCAACGTGAGATACTTTCAAACCTCTAATGATGCCAACATTTAACTATTCAAAGCCCAGGCAATGGGTTAAGAAATACCTACCACGAAGAAATGTGATTACATCGGGAAATATTTATGGCTCAATTCAATAAGCAATATATAAATATTTTATATATTATAATATAAGTTATAAAGGTAAAGTAATTGGAAAAGGTACAAGTAAAATAGATGTAAATTGTAATTTTTTATTACTATTAATTTTGTTGGTATTGAACCCCATACCCCATACCGAACATTCTACTAAGGATCAGGAGTTGTTGAGAACTTCCAAATTCCCGTATTTATTTTCCTGTTACTATTCTCTACATCCTCAGGATGTTGGACGCTCTAAGAACATTAACGAGACAATACACAGACGCGCTATTTTTGGCAGTTGGACGTTATGCAGGAACACAAATATTGAAGACTGGAAATTACTATTAAGATCGTGAATAGTACCTATTAGAAATAACCATCATTTTGGGAATAGGCAGGATTGAAATGGGTAATTGCCATATTGAAATAATACATAAATCAATATTGAAATTATTATATAAAAAGACAGAATTTATTACAAAACTCAAAACCATTTCCTATCTATAAAATTTCAATAGTTCTCGTTAGAAAAACGAAATTTGGAAATGATATGGATTGACTTTTCATTATTTTCATAAAGCATACACACATGACATCTGAAGATTTCTGCATTGTTTTGCTCACCGTGAACAATAATTTCATCAAATACGTGACATAAATATTATTCTGACCTTATAGATTATTAAGTGTGTATACCGCAATATACGTGTTTATTTGGACCCTTGATCGGCAATTATTCTATACGACGTGATTGATCGGACATCGTCGGAAACCTCATTAAGACTATCGGATACGCGTTTTACATTGCAAATTGCCACGGATGATTTTTGTTGATGAACATGCTGTGGAAGCATAAAAATGATCATTGACAAGGTAAAGTCACTAATGTTCCAGTGCAAATCATTAATTGTCCCAAGCGCGTCCTACTAGCCGTACGAAATAAACAACAGCAGACTGCCCGAGCAGGAGATTTATCTCTCGCGAGGCGAATACTTGCATTCGTTGTTACTTTCATCGCCATTTACGCCACCGATTACAAGAAAAGGAGCATGCGAAAAAGTCTCGCCGACAATGTCGTAGCAGGGAAAGAAAACCACGGCGTCTTACCAGTTCATAAATTATTCCTTAAGTAAACGAATAAAAATAGGATGAACGGAAGGTTCGCCATGATGGTCGTCCAATTGGCCAGCCGACCGGTCCGCGAATAAGTCGTGGTCGTACGTTATTTTCTTCGGCGTCTTACTCGTGAACGACAATGCCACAATTCCCGCAAGCGATTTATCTCGTATATGTCGAAGCTGGACCGGCGTTCCCACTGCACTCGTTGCTATAAAATAAACGAGAATCGGCCTCGCCATAAACGGAGGCGCGAGTACGGCTGCTCATCCGAGGTCGGTTCGCGTTTAGAGGAAATTATGGCTTTTTTGCCTCTTGTCTCATCCTGCTCGCTCCTAATTTCACTCATGGATCTCTCTTGTTTTCTCCCTGCGTCTCTCCATCACACATGTGTCTCGATCTTTCTTTTCTTTCATACCTCCACCATCCGAGATTCTACCCCTACTTTCGACCGGTTCGTTCTTCTCTTTCGATCTCACGTTCACCCCTATATATCCTCTTTTTCCCCAATCGGATACCTACTCTCGCTTATACGTTCCTGATCGCGTATCCACGTGGCGTGACGACCCGCTGCAGGCGTGCTTCGAATATATCGATCTCTGAGTCACTTCCCTCGTGTGCTTTTACCGCATCCTCCCACCTAACCATACAAAGCTGCCTTCGCCCGCGGTTATGCTCTCGCGTTCTTTTTTCACTTTCAATTTCTTTCCAGACGTTGCCTTTTGTCAATGAACTCGTTCGATTAAAAAGATAAATAAAAAATCTACAGTCGCGCGCGAGGTCCAGGGTGGGGTAAAAGTAATTTTTTTAGGAAATAAATGTCTTTCAATCTGGTTTAAATGTCGAATAAGTGCAATATGTGATTTTGTTTGACAATAAGAAAGGAGAGAGAAATGAAAAAAATGCACAGGAAGAAAATAAAGGGGTGGGAGCGAAATGTGCATTCCACGTTTGGCAAAATATTTTGCAGGCCGCGCGGAGCGTTGGCCAATCACCTTATTGCGTCGGCGCGACTTGACGGTCTGCAGACTTCAGGGTTCAAGTATTAGGAATACAGGATGACGTAGTAGGCATACAGAATATGCCGTTCTACAATCAAAACATTTGTGGTGGTAATTTGGGTTATCACAAATGGAATATAGCGACTTTTGTTTAATTCGGTAATGTATCAGTCTTCCTATAAGGAACATGGCGAACAATCAGGTTGTTTATGCATCTTCCGTCATCGACGTAAAAACGACAAATGCATTATTAAGACGACAATGGTGGTTATGAAGAATACGAAAGATATCTTTCAATAAAGGCTATCCGTATATGCAAATTTCGAAGCCCAATTTCGAATATGGAAGATGCGTCTAGCATATGGGGAGGGAAATATACTCAGCAATATGTGTTAAATGTCTGTCCCAAATACGTAGACTTGTGAAATGACCTGACAGGGATGTGTAAGATTGGAGTTAGATGAATTTATTCTAGAAAGTATATACTTAGATATATCCAATACTTATGAAGTATGCGGAGCATATACTGAAGAAAACCAAGTGCTTCAAGAGTATAAGCAATAAGAATATACAATCAATAGAAACAGACATTTGCCATGGCAGTCTGATATTTGGCATCTACCTCTGTACGAAAAGACTATACGGAGTGTTACCTAGTAAATATGTAGCGCCTAGTCATTTGCAATATATTACATAATTTTTAGAAGTAATTTCGATCTTACGGAAAACAAATTTATCTAAATTTGGTAAAATTTGACTGAAGGCGAATGGTTTGGGAAACGATCAAAATGAGATCACTTTTTTGAAGATTTCAGGACGTGAAATTTTGTGACAATCAGTGGGAATTATATCAAAATTGTACACAGGTCAGGTCTCTTTCAGATACATATTTTATGTGGCATTTGAATGTTTCAAGGAGAAAGTAAACAAATTCGGGAACGAGCAAAATCACTGGTGCAAAAGTCCGCAAAACGATTATGCGATCGGGCTTGGAATTCCAATTGGCCCGCCTAAGACATTGACAAATAAAGAAATAGAAGCAATCAAATTTTCATTAAATGTAAAATAGAACGGCCGAAACCCAACTTCGACACTGTTGTCCACTGATCACTGGGCACAACTCCTGGACCATCGCCACGAACTTTCACATATGAACAAAGAAATCGTCACAGTTACAAATCCGAAAATCACTCAGAAAATTGGGGTCACAATTCTTGACTCGGAAGAAATATGCATGATATAAAATTTTTCCTGTACTATCTTATATACTAAATAATTATTATAACTGTTACATCAGAAATATATGAAAATAGTATATTATGTAACAAAGGCGCAATAATTACGGATCTCTTTAATACGACGGGCTCGATAATTTGTACCTGAATATTTCACTGCAGGGCGCAAAATCGAGATCTACTCCCCGAGTGGTAAAAAATGCATAATAACATTTTATCCACAGCAACTTCAATATTCGATTTTATATTGCCATGATCCCAATTATCACCAATTTCTTATATTTTCTTTCAATTATTCGTGTAAATAAATCCAATATTATACGGTAATTATTGTAAACGAATGCCATCGTCTACCATTACGTAAAAGTTGTATATTCTAGCTGTTTAAACATATGCAAGTTAATGATGAACAAATAGCATCTTCAAATTCTACTAGTAACATAGCAACAACTAATTTCAAAACACGGAAAAGGCTTGGAGAAAACAAATTCGAGAAACCGAATTCCAAACGAAATCTTTAGTTTCTCTTCATGGACAGACATAAATTTTCATTCCTCATACGAATAAACGCCATCACAATATTATGGATTATATATAAAACAAAAAAATGTAGATAATATGAAGACATTGTGAACGAATTGTGTATAAATATTTAATTAAAAACACATGAAGTATTTAGTTAATATAGTTTTTGAAAAATTTGATTTGCCTAATTCCTATACCCTGGTTGAAATCTGTCCAGTTTTTGTTTGTTACACTGCCCAGTTTTCCTATACCTCTAACACGGAAGAAATGTAAACTGGATAGAAACTAGCCAAAAACGGGATTCACTTGCTACTCGGGTAATGCCTATATATAAATCGTAACAATATGTAAGCTTTTAAGTATAATTTAGTATTTCGGTATTCATTTGCATAAATCTCAATTTTTTAAAATAATTTGGAATTCAGGGCATATTTTAATTTTAAACTATTAATAATCAAAATGATTTATTGGGAAGACGGCATACATACTAAATGTAAACAAAGGAAAAATAAACAACGCGTCGTTCTATTTTTTTTTTTTTTATATAATGCAATAGTTTTAATAACATTAAATACAGGTGAGGTTTGTTTTCCATATAAAACCAATAGTAAAATAACTTTTTCTGGCCTTAAATATCTCCGTTTAAGTTAAATCTTTTGCGGTTGTTCGCATTAGAACGACGCATTGTTTATTTTTCCTTTGTTTACATTCAGTATGTATGCCGTCTTCCCAATAAATCATTTTGATTATTAATGGTTTAAAATAAGCGGCTAAGAAGAAATACAATTTTAATGCTTTCTCTCAACTAGAGAATTGCAGTATTTTATATATATATATTTCAATTTTCTAGGAAAAAATTGTTTTTTTCATCGCCAGTTTTCGTGATTGCATAAAATGTAAACTCGTTAATATTACAATAAAATAAGTTAGCCTTTAGCATAAAATCAAGTTCATTTCACACGCGCGTCAACCATGCAACTAAAATATCTAATTAAACTGGTTAGAGGACTTGCTCGGAGGAACTACGGATACTGATGTTTATTAGGCCTCTTCTAAACACCGCACTAATAACTTATTGCGTGCTAAATATCGTCTGTAAATTGTGCAATCGTGCACGCCTCTCATGTGAGATTGGACGATGGACACATATTTACCGGCGGCATGTAGAATTTCTTCAACGGTATTATGAACTTATTAAATGTCTGTGACTAAATAATGATTTCCTTTGACACTCAGTTTGATTATTTATTTATCTCAATATTATTCAATTTGCATGCACGTACGGTAATTCTCACCACATGACTCGCTATTACATATAATTTACAACATTCATAAAAAATAATTTATTTTCCATGACGAAGGCTTCTGTAAATATGTCGAATTAAATAATTTGTTACCACTAATTAACTACTAAACAGATATTTTAACCATATTTTATGGTTAGTAAATTTTTTATCTTGATTTATTTAAAAAATATAATGTTGTCATAATAGTCGTAAAGTGAATCTTCATGTCCTCGGTTGGAGCAAAAAGCAGAATTTTACAGCTACAGACATAAAGGAAGATTTACACCTACACAGAGAGAAAGGAACCTTTCTGTAATAGTAAAACGCGAAAATCCAAAAAGTTGTTGCATTAACTATTTCCATGGTAAATTATACAACAAAATTGTTCTATTTACTATTTTCCAGTTGTTAAATCGTTCGTGCATAACCTCAAATACCAACTCTAATCTTACATCCAGTTAATTCTACTACTTAAGAGGTTAAAATAGATTCAGTTATTTTGTTGTGGTTCTTTTAAAACTTTTTTCTCTCTGTGTAGTTTAAAATATTTTTTTCATTTAAGGTTAAATAATATATTCGGCTAGCCCCCATCCGCGATTTTTTCTACTTTCCTCATGATGTCTGTAATGACGAACTTTTCTTATACTACGACGGAAATAGGTATATTTGTATCAAGGGCCTAAAATTGTGTTTTACGTCCACCTTTAATGTGCACGAAGGAAGGCGAAGTCGGCCGGAGGGTCATAGTATTCCAACTTATACGCCTATATCCAAATATTAGATTCCGTTTTTTTCGTAAAATTGATTTTTTCCCCAGAAATAGTGAATGATCATTTTATGCTCGCCAATTGAGACTTTTACTCTACATAAAAAAAAATGTTAGCACGTTAGGCATAATATACTACTGTATAATATAAGTTACTAGATATAGACAGATAATCACACGATACGTATACTTCAATTGAACCGGGCGGAAAATAGCACTTTTCGCTTAATGAATGTTATACATATGCAGTCATTTATGTAAAGCAATTTCTCATTGCCAAAATTCGAATTTCATTTATGAAGTTTATTTGTTACGGATAAAATAAAAAATTACCTTTTGTAATGCTAACATATTCATGAACAATTTTAGATAGGTACCTTTTAATAACAGAAACAAATAACTTTGGCGATTGTGACTGTCACACTATAATGAAAATGTTCAATCGGTACTAATACAACATATCGCCCTGGGTGCATATAAAGTTGTAATTTTTTGTACTAGTAACAATATTGTACATCAAATTTCATTATTGCCCAGTAACGATTCTCGTAATAAATTACGACTAGAAACTTTCTGTCCACTTTATGATTCTGAACTTTAATCAGATAGTGCGTGTTATTAGTAAACCTTTAACGCGAAAAGTGGTAGCTTTTCGATCCAGTGTTCGTTTATGAACGTGCACATACGTTTATAAGTAACACATAAATTTACGCTGACTCTCGTTATGTTCGTACGTGTTTCGCATCATGTGCAGCTCGCATGTGAAGAAGACAAAGAAAGTGCACTTAGCTACTATCAGATCGAGAGCGAGAGAGAAGAATAACGACGATGTTCAAAAATGAAGAGAATGAGAAGAAGTGTGCGTTAGCTAGTAAATAAGAAACGAGACAAATGTGTACATGAAATGACAGAAACGGATAGTCGTTCTGATAAACTGCCAAACGATTTTCACGCTTACTGCAGTGAAAATTTATCGATGAACGACGTTTTTCCGATACACTTCCCTCTCTAACTCTACTGTCGACAGCGTTTGAAGCGTACTCGTCGTGGTATTCTCCAGTAGTTTTTGTTCATATTATCATTTGTTACTGCTTTTCCAATTAAAAAGTTTTATAATCGATTTATTTTATTTACGATTGTTTTATGTATTATCTTATTATTTAAAATTAATCACAATAAATATTTATCATTCGTTGAACATCTATTTAATTAAAAATGGAAAAATTAATATTTTGCTTCTTTGTAATAATTTTTCTTTATTGTTTGATGATTGCAATAAAAACTGGAATCGTCGACAAAATTATATTTTTATTTAAAGTTATTTAAAAAGTGTGTCTTTTGTGTGCCAAAACAGAAAATCTAGAAAAGAACTGAAAATCTAAACAAGTTTTAGTTTTTTTCCAACAAGATCTCATTTCGAAGGAAAACATTAAAATATAGTGAAATATGAAAACATATCTCTAAAATTAACTGGGATATACAAAAACATCTAAAGATACAAATGATCCATTTATTACAGTTTGGTATTTGCAATTGGTTATTAGAATTTTTCCATCCCGAATCTTAAAGTATCCGATTGTTATACGGTCAAATAATCGTTATTGGTGCAAGAAAATAAATTTTTACAAAAAAACGGTCACAGTCTTGGAAATGTCATTTTGTTCTTTTTCAAAATTTGACCCTGGAAGATGGTGATAAATAGACATTTTGACTACGTATTTGTCAAAAGACACGATTTTTCAGAAAACATGCCGGTAAAATCTGATTTTTTTTACGAATTCGCCGCATGCTGATTACGTAATTTACAAAAGGAGCACCGAAATTATCTTGATCTTGGCTTATTTCAATTTCTTTCATACATCAACGTAGTTTGTAAACCAAAAGTTACGTTCAGAAAGATGTGTCGGTATGGGTTATGTCATCAAATCAAGAAATATTCCAGAACCGATTAATGATAATGATAACTCAGGATTACAAACAAAATTTGTTTCGAGATCACTTCAATCAGAAATAGTGGATCTTATAGACTTTTGGACGCTGAAAACGAATCCAGTATTCGATTTGTCCCATCACCTCAGGGTTTCAAGATATCTGATCCGAAAAATATTCAAAAATATGCTTTATGGCAATTTAAGGTTAGGATATGTGAAAAATCTGAAGCGATGAGTTACATTGAGCAAAACAATTTTTTAGGGGAGATAACTTGAATCAGAGGTACTGGATCTTATGGATTTTTGGTCACTGAAAATAAATTAGTTATCCAATTTGACCAGTGAGGTCAGATATTTCACATATTCTAACCTCAAATTGCCAAAAAGGATACTTTGGGCTATTTTTCGGAATAGATATCTTGAAATTCTGACGTAATCGGTCAACTTTGGTAGCAAACTCGTTGTCAGCGACCAAAAATCTATAGGATATAGTACCTCTGAATCAAGATATCTTGTTATATTTTGTGGTCCTGTGTTATTAATGAAACAGAAATAATTCTATGGATATAACATTTTCTGTAAAAGGTCCGTAAATATTGTTTTTAGTTGACCGATTGAAGTAGGTTGCTTTTTAATAGATCGTAGTAATTTTGATCGAAAGAAAAAACATTTGGTTTAATCATTTTATAAAAATAAAATCATACAATTGTAAGAAATCGTTTAGCTAACAATATTTTAACTGAAGGATATAATAACTATAACGACATTCCAGGACGGATTGTGTTGTTTGGGGTAGTATTAGTATACAGAATACAAAAATTAACGAATATTGATGTTTGTATTCATTTCAGAACTTTGGCTTTTAGTCTGTCAAAAAGTCACTGATATAAAGCTGAACCCATCTTTTCCTCGTCTTAAGCATAAATTGTAAATTTAAAAACAATCACTTTTCATAGTTGTATTAGTTTCATCTGTATTGTGCAATTCGAACTTTTCATATTTTACAATTAACCTATGCGATAACAGTAAAGTGCTTCTTAAAACTCTATTTTACTAAGGAATTAATTGTTAAAAGAAAAATTCCAGTTATTAATAGGATACTAAGTATATGATAACAAATCTAATAGCGTGAAAACATACTATCACAGTTTTTAATATCAGTGTTGCGCTTCGTTTCGAAGTTAACTTATTTCGTGAATATATATTGATAGTAGCGACGCCTTCAGCCGAAGTACGAAAATTGATGCGAAAACTTGCTCAAAGTTAATGAAACTTTTATAACTTGATGAGTTTCGATTATGTCGATAAAGTTAATCACTAATAGAACCTCGTACGTGGGGATTTAATAATAATCAAACGTTTTAAAATTTAAATGATCTTAATACTATTATAGGTTATAAGACTAAAACATTTTAGAAAAATTAGTAGGTGTCACTAATTTTAGAACCATTTATAAAATAAGTTTTTTCAAAGACGTTTTGAGATTCTTTCAATGATTCTTTGTTCTTCTTTTAATTATGAATAATTTAAATGAAGAATATTTTGCTTATTAAATTAGTATTTTCAGAAAATATTATAACTCCTTAGATCCATTTTAGAATTCCAGACTCGTGTTCCATTTCTATTCCAAGTAAATGACTTTTAAGAATGCGCGTATATTTTTATATCTCGGCGTAATCGCCTCTTTGAAATCATATAAAAAGTACGCAAGTTGCTAACTTACGTCCTCGATGTCGTAGCTACATTTAACGATTAATCTTAACTTAAACTCCATAAGTGGCAAGCGGGAGAATTAACGCAGTAGAATAAATCAACTTTATTCGTTTTTGATCGCTCTCGCCGAATGATAATTATTCCAATTATCGTTGGAGAAGCGAACGGGATTTTCTACTTGTGCAATAGAATTACTCGGATTTTCGCAATTGCTGCTACTAATTTTCATAATGAACAACGGAAACGTAAATAAACAATCATATCATGTACGTTTTGAATAGTCCAAATTAATGTACTTTATTTGTAATGATAATAACTCATATAATATTACAATAAATGCAATAATAATTTGATATCATTCAATGCTTCTAATACACAAACATCGAAAGAAGGAAATAGTTATTATAACAAAAAAATTAGTACATTTCACCAAATGCCAAGGTGTATTTTTCCAGAAACTTTTTTTTTGTATTTCAAATGACATAAATAATTGACATTGATAGCCGGTGATAGTTATTATTACAGTTATTATTATAATTAGTATAATTAAAAGATTGACAACGACTATTTTAATTATTTAATAAACAAAAACTTATATGAGTTAATTATTTACTTTTTCTGGTTTTACCAAGTACAACAATTTCCATGATGATTTCAAAACACTAATTAAACTATAAAAATGGCACATGCTGTTAATAATAGTTGCAATACTGATTTCGATCGACTAAATCGACTATTTTGTGTAATTTAAAATTAGATAATTTATAATATTTTTTTTAACGATTAAAGTAGTTGTCGCTGAAACCGTAAAAAAATTACTTGCAAATGAAACCAATAAAAATTCAAATTTTACTATTGTTTTTTTACTAGAGTTTCTAGTTATCTTCAATCAGTTGAAACGTAGAATACAATATGAAATCGAATATAAAATTATTATTTCATTATTACAACGGTAATTTTTATAATTTGGTTCATTTATTGATGAATCGTGTTGATGAATTTTTTTTAATATATTTTTCTTTCGCAAAGTATAGTGATTTTTCCCTGAATTCTAGGTAGGAAGGCAAAAGAATTATTTTTTTAGTACTACATAACTGTGTTAATCAATAATTATTTCGGTGAAAATCGTTTTGTATTATAGAAATAAATGTCCAAAACATAGTAGTAACTTCGGATCTTAATTTACCCAATAAATATTAATTTCAAAAAAAATGTAGAAAAGAAGCTATAAGACGACAATTTATTAATTTTTATAGATCGGTATTTATTAAAAAACAAATTTATATTGAGACTATAGATATTGACAACAATTTCATAATAAACGGTAAATAAACAAGTATTATAAAACTAGGAGTTTCGCGAAAGACTGAACTGTATTATTGAATGTTTTTGAGTATTTAAACCATATTTAAACCGTATTTAAACCCCATTTACCCGTATTTAAACCGCATTTAACCATATTTACCCGTATTTAAACCGCATTTAACCGTATTTAAACCGTATTTAAACTGCGTTTGACCGTAATTCAACCGTATTAAAACCATAAATGAAACTTAAAATACTGCAAATGGAGCATTGATCAGAATTACTGTGCATGGAAAATACGAACTCTTATTTATGATTTTTTCTAAATAATAAAAATCACCACAAGTGTTTTAACCCTTTTTTGCGTGAAATCAGAAAAGCAGGTACATCAACTCCAGCACAGTTTCTGGAATGAAAATAATTTTTTTTAATTTTCGAAATATACCTTTCCTACTATTTTCAAGTGTGCTCTATCGATTCCTGCCGAGAAAATGACGAAATAATGATTATTTATGCAAAAATTTTGCAAAATAAAATAAAAAATCCATGATTTTTAGGTCATTTTTTTTTTAATTTTTCCGATTTTCTCCCCCAAAACGGGGTACAATCAATGAAACGCATACGTAAAAAGTGATCCCGATTGTTGAACATAAATAATATACTGGTAGAATATTTTTTAGAAGCAATGGCCGATTCAAAATGGCCGCGGAACGAAACAAATATATTCAAAATTATTAATTCCTTGAAATAGAGATCTTGGAAACTTTTTTTGAGTTTTATAATGATGATATAAATATTGACTGGTTATATACGAAGATTATAATAATTTTGTGTTGATAAATTCAAAATGGCGGATCCGTAATGACCACCGTATGTAAATCGCATCGCTCATATGCAACGTTATTGCATGAATCAGTTTCAAAGTTGAAAATATGTGTTCGATAATTACGAATATTATACATGTTTAGACCTGAATCTCATACACACTTCACCTTCATCTGTAACAAACGTAATCACACACATACGCTCACACGTACTCACACACGCATACACACGCGTAGGTGAAGTGTTTATGAGATTCAATGCTGTGTACCGTGGCGGCCATATTGTATCCGCCATTTTGATCTTCTCAGGTCTGAACATGTATAATATATTCGTAATTATCGAACACATATTTTAAACTTTGAAACAGATTCATGCAATAACGTTGCATATAAACGATGCGATTTACATACGGTGGCCATGACGGATCCGCCATTTTGAATTTATCAACTCAAAATTATTATGATCTTCGTGCATAACCAGTTAATATTTATATCATCATTATAAAACTCAAAAAAAGTTTCCAAGATCTCTATTTCAAGGAATCAATAATTTTGAATAAATTTGTTTCGTTCCGCGGCCATTGCTTCTAAAAAATATTCTACCAGTATATTATTTATCTTCAACAATCGGGATCACTTTTTACGTATGCGTTTCATTGATTGTGCCTCGTTTTGGGAGAGAAAATCGGAAAAAATGAAAAAAAAATGGGCTAAAAATCATGGATTTTTTATTTTCTTTTGCAAAATTTTTGCATAAATAATCATTATTTCGTAATTTTCTCGGCAGGAATCGATAGAGCACACTTGAAAATAGTAGGAAAGGTATATTTCGAAAATTAAAAAATATTATTTTCACTCCAGAAACTGTGCTGGAGTTGATGTACCTGCTTTTCTGGTTTCAGGCAAAAAAGGGTTAATATAATTTCATGTGTTAAATTGTGCATACATTGAGCCCGAAATCTATCTGAATATTTAATTTCACAAAGCGGTATAAAAGATCAAGAATTGGGTAAAGATCATAAAAAAAGGAAAAGAGCATCGAAGTGGAATAGACTGCCTAAGTTAACGAGGTTGTCTGCGGGATTGCAAATAAAAGTCGCCACTCATGTGGGCAGGTTCCTCGACCCGCCCTTCAATATTCTATTAGCCGGAACTTGGCGATGTAACTAGAGAGGCGGCTCTGGGCGGTTGCGGCAGCTCATTATAAAGGAGTACCGATAAGCTAATCCGCCGATAACGAGGCTCAAGACGCGTCTTTGAAAGCCGATCGAAGATCGCGTCGCGATATACGGGACGAGCCACTGTTTGCCCCGGCTTACGCGTGAGGCCACCGTCGGGGCACGCGACTTATCTCGGGGATTACCCGGGCTTATCGAGGACGGGGACGACGCGTACGCGCGTTCCTCTTCCCCCCCGTTCCGGAATTTACATAAGTCTAAGGACTTATCGTTTATCCGGAATTTATCGGCCGACAAATTCATCATAACGCGAATGGCGCCGGGGGCTCTGCTCCGTCCCTCGCAGCGAAACATCATACTGCGGATTCTTCGCAGACTTCTAAGAACAAGTCGTGCACGTGACTCTTGCGGTTGGTTATCTGCTTTTTACAAGGAAGAAATTTCTTATCAATTGCTAAAGAGGACCTTTATTTGGTAAACGGTTGAGGAAATTGGTGAAAAATTTTAGTTTTGGTTAAACTGCGTTCACTAACTTTAACCTTGCTGCGCACAAGTTTCTGACAAAACCGTGGTTTCCAAATGCATGGGAGTTGCCTCTTAACCCTTTACGGTAAACATTTTTCTTTACGAACTTGATGTCGGTTTTAAAAAATTCAAAATGGCGGATTGAATATGGCGGGGGAATTGTTTAAAATTCATCGGATTCGTTGAAACTTGTTATTCCGGGGTTTTTGGAGTCGCTGATATAAATGTGGTGTTAGTTTTGAAAAATTCAAAATGTAGGATCCATTTTCTCAGCCAAAAATGTTGAAAACGACGGATCAAATATGCCGGACAAACATTTTGCAAGTCACTCCATTTGAAGAAAATTTGTTTTGGAGGGTTATCGGGGACCCTGATTATAATTCCGAAGCTAATCTTAAAATTAATATTCCGGATTCTTGCAAAATTAACATCAGCTTCGTAATTAGAGACTCAGACAACTCGCGAGTATCACATTTTCTTAAAAATGAGGGATGTTTAACTTTTGTCGTCCCCCATATTGGACCCGCCATTTTAAATTTGGTAAAACTAACGTCCGATTACTTTAAAACTCCTTATAATTTATACGGGACCTTCAGTTGATCACAATTATAATAATAACATTAAACGAGAAATTATAATTTTTATAGTTATATAGGTTCTATGTAACAAATGAACAAAAATTTCCTCCTCCTCATATATTTCATATTCTGCGAGAAAAATAATAAAACGTGAATAATTCTAGGTGGCACTTCGGACATACCACTGTGCGACGAAGAGTTGAGTGAAGAATTTATAACAATGAATTGTTATAAAAATTAATATTTGGGGGTTTTGCGGTTGCTAATAACGACACTAAAGTTAAAATTTTAACATTCAATACGGCTGATCGCATATGTCATACTAATTGATTGTTTAATTAATGAAGTAATAGTATACTATTTTTCCCATTAAGCGCGCAAAGTTCGACACCTATATACATACAACATTTAAAGTGGCGGTGCAAGGGCGGCGGAGAAGGGGGGGTTCGCCCCCCCCCCCCGACCGAAAACAGTATATACTATTTTAGATAGAATTAACCTATACCTATCGTTTTCCGTACTGAAGAACAGCGATTGAAAAGTAAAACAAATGAAAGTTTTGACAGGTCTCTTCTACATGTCTGTATACCTATAGCGCTACTTTACCGCACGCAAAACTTCATTACCGCACGCAAATTTTATTTACCGCACGCTAAATTATAAGATCAGTAAAGTGTGGGAAAGCACACGCAAATACGTGCGCAAAATCGAACTTTGCGCACTATAATAGGAAAAATAATTTTAGAAAATTAAATAAAAAAAAAATTTACACCCGGAGTGCATTTCGGATCGCTAATTACAAACTTAAAACCAAAAGGAGAATACTTTAATGGACAAATTTTGATGAAAATTGATCCTCCATATTTGATCCGCCATTTCGAATAATGGAATTATAAACGATATGTTTTATGCAAAAATGCAACCCGCGTTTCTCAGTTTTTTGATATTTTAAAAAGTGTCTCATACTAATTTCGGTACTTTTTATTGAAAACGGCTACTAGCCAAGTGGTTAATGAACAAAAAATTGGTTACCTTGCGGAATGGGAACTCTGTTTCTATTTTCAACCGACAATTTTTTAGCATTACTCAAAATCTCAAGATGAAGAATGTGGAGAGTGATGTGTATTTCTTCATGTATAAGGAAGTAACTTAATTTGGAAAAAACCAGATCATTCCCATTAACCTTTTCTATCCCATTAAGAATTATGGATCTGAAATGTCGAACATAAAACTAAAAATTAGTAGTCGGTATGAAATTAGCTACACCCAGATTTTTTGAAATCATTAATTAGAAATCTAATGACTTTAAACATTAAAAATCTGTAATTAAAATATATCGGTATTAAAAAATATTGTCGTTATGCGGCTTCTGAAAACAGGTATTGAACGTGATAAGTGGATTTCATTAAAATTTCGGTATATTATTACGGTTCAGTTTGAATAACATATGGAACTATTTATGGTGAATAATTCGGTTGGCATTGTCCGAATGAAATATTCAATACTACACTCAGAAAAAATAGTAAAAATAACCAGAAAAGATGATTAAATAGGCCCTTGTAATTTTTTCTGGTTACAATAACCAGAATTCTAGCAGGTTTAACCAGAAATATTGCTAGTAAGGAAACTACCAAGAATTTTGGTTTTTATAACCAGAAAAAATAGTATTTAACCGGAACATTTAGTGGCCTTTTAAAAGAACGAATTTCGACCTGTGTTTAGGGCAGTTGCTTGGAATTTACACTAATAAAAGTGAACTATATGATCTTATTTCAGATAAGTGAAATTACGTCATAAAAAAAAAACAAAATTGTAGTAGGGACTATTGAAACCCGATGTGACTCAAATGCTAATTAACATTTCCATACTAGACTTTCCAAATTTGATAGCAAAGTTCACTAATGTGAACAGTTATACAGGTGGTCGCGGAAATTAGGTAGAATAATGAATAAATGTACCTAATAAGTATTGACACTACACAAAAAGAATTTAGATAACTGAATTAATATTCGAAGATAATTTAACACACAACATTTTCAGTAAAGCGTTATATACTAACAAATTTGGTATACAGTGTTTATCAACTTACTATTTTATCGAAGCCTCTATTTTTATTCATTAATAGTAATGCAATACTAATAAATTTATGTTTTAATAATATCAATTCGAACAATAACTTCAATAAACACATACATCCTCATATAATCAATAATTTTACTTAATTCAACGATGTCAAATTAATTAAATATCAACAGATACATAAATTTGTCACGTATTACAAATTAATCTGCAAATAGTGCGAGTCTCATTCTATGTATATAAATTACATTAAATGTACATATACTAATGTAAATGCAAAATCAAGCAACTGTCGATTGCAAATATCTTGGAAACGCAAAGTAAACGACGAATGGTTGCAGCATTCTGTCACCACTGTAAATAATACGCCAGAGAATCCATTTCGTGCTTCATTTTAAATGTTTTTTTTTTTCTTTTTTTTTTTTTTTTCTTTTTTGATTTTTTTTTTTTCAGATTCTTAGAATCTGTCACCTTCAGTTAATATCTCATTTTTAATATCTTTTTAGCCATCACTGGTTTTAAATTTTCTCCGTCATTTGTTGTCCTTCTTCGTTATTTTCTGTGTACACAGTGATAATACCGAGTGAATATGGATGAATAATGAAGAAGATAATTACCGAATGCAATCCATGCTCACTTATAGTCGCATGGTATAAAGTGAGACAAAATCTCCATTGCGATATTGTATATAAATGGCCGATTACTGAAAACCTCATGAAAACATAATACATGCACACGTATATCTCGCTAAATCTCATGTGGCAATTGGTTGACAACATTGCGAGCTCGGAACACTTTCAAAATCAGAGCCACGTAATGAATAAAAATATGGGCAAATAATAACAACTGTATACCAAAATTAAGGTATATTAATTAGAATAGCGATTCAGAATTTAGACTCAAATTTTACTCCATTCATCCTCGAAATTCGATCATAGCAAACATAAACAGTTACTGCACTAAAAATGCCCTTCAAAAATTGTCCCTGTGTAACTAACATGTGATAATGAAATCTCAAGAAGACCGTATATTTAAAAAAAATAGTGGCAATATAATACTACACTATTAGCTACTTATATTGAGTTATTAGAAGTAAACTAGTCTTCTGAATATTAATTCGAATAAAAAATTATCATCAGGTAGAATTGAAATTTTAAAATTGGTGACCTTGGAATATAGCTGTTTGCTTCAAATAAATAATGTCTAATAGTTACTTAACAATAACCTAAAATGGAACGATGGAAAAAGTTACTAAATTGTTTTTTGTCAAATGAGGCATAAAGCATGCGTAATACCTCTTTTCGAGGATGCAAAGTTGACCTGCACGCTCGTGATACGAACATAATTTTTTAATTCAGTCGATGTGTAAAATTGCCATTTTCGAGCCATTTTTAACAATAATGACTCAGCAAAATCCCTATCTTAATACATTGGTCGTTTTACGCCCCGAATACGCAGCGTAAAATGGCCAGTTTAGGCCTACTGAATCAAAAAAGTATGTTCGCACTGTGGATGAATAACTTATTGCTTGTCGGTCTTCAGGCATGAAGTTCAGAAAAGTAGCCCTTTACGCCCATTGTACAAAATAACTATTATGCGCGTATTTTAAATCCGTAACGTAAAATTTTCATGCATTAAGTGAATGTCATGCATGAAGTAAACCTCACGCACTGTATTTATACAGCTCACGCATAGGAAATCCGCGCACACGAATGTCATTGCAGCCATTAGATATGATAATATTGCTGTAACGGCGTATTTCCAAAAGGGGGTCCGTACTACATTTTGTCTTGTGAGCGTGGAAATAATATATACATATGCTGATGGTACTGGCTACCATCATATGTTATCCGGTAACAAGTATTTCTTCACGTGTAGATGGTGATTCTATACGTTCGTAGATGCACTTACTACATAGATAATAAGGCCAATAACGTAAGTAGTAACGATATGTGCTACTAATATTTGACCCGTGACTATTATCTCAAGCAGAAGCTCCGACTATCCACTTTTTTGCGTATGTATAAAAAATGTCCTATTAATTAATTTAGAAATTTAAGAAACAGTTATTACATTTTTGCATATTGTGAAATGTAAAGAATTCGTACAGCGAATGAATATATTATAAAACGATTTATTGCAATGTTTAATATAAATTTTTATGATAAACTAAGTATAAATTTTTATGATAAACTAGTTGGTAGCAAAGGATCTACCTCAAAACATATGCAAATGCTTATATCATTAGTGGGGCATACGTAGTCAGTTGAAATTGTCATAACTTGGTGAAGGTAAATTGAACTCTGAGATTTTCATATTAAAAAGAAAAAGCAGTCCTACATAATCCAACTAAAAGCAGACCCTATAAAGATTGTGTGTCTTCTATACCCAAAAGTAGTAAAACATGGCATTTTCGGGTAGATAATCTCATACCTTACCTGATGGGGTAATTCAGACCCCAGATTTGGATTATAAGCAAAATATGATTTTGGAAATGAACCTTCATTTTCGAACAAGAAAACCTTGTTGGCCTGTATTATTATTCTACCTGAACCTTATTTATTGCAACGATGCATTTGTTTTTAGTTCAACACTCTCTGAATTATCATCTGTCACAGAAACCTTTACAAAGAATTTAAAAATTCATAAAAGTATTATTTGAGAAATTAATAATTAACAAAATAATCTTAATAGATAGAAAAGTCTCACCTTTGGGTTAACTGTACCCGTTCCGTAAGTAATCAATAATATTACAGTGTAGGTAAGCGTAGCGATTAATTACGCTTATCGCAATATTCCTCATCTATTTGGGACAACAATTTTGATCACGAATACGGTCAAGCAAAACTATCGTTGACACTTGACTCGACGACAGGCATGACGTTACATCACACATCTGATTTTAGATTACCTCACGTCAGTTTTGACGTTACGGTAAAACGGTTCGTGCTACTGCCTGCCTCTTGAATGAAGCTACGATCATATTTTCAAGACATTTTCGCATACATAACACAAATTGAATATTAGATATAAGTTACTCAGAAAGACGGATCTTTTACTAAAATAAAATTGGAAAGATTAATTTAAATAATTAAGAAGGATTACACAGACCGACAAAATTTAGAATCTAGAACCCTACTTTACTTTTCCCCACGTTTTTGGAAAAGTAAATTAGAATATAACCTAACAAAAATCCGGTATGTCAGGTTTTAAAGATATTCCAAAGTAAAAGTGCTAAGACCGCGTTTTTCTGCCATATTTAAGGTCATACAATATAAGGAGATAATTTTATTTTCAAAATGATCACCAGAGTTTCTGAATGTACTTCCTCACCCCGCCAAAATACTTTTTGAAACGTAAAAAAACCTTTATTTGTTTCTCTGAATATATCTTCCTTTGATAGACAGGCAAAACTGTGCACAAATATAGTAATAATGGTATTTATAATTTCTGGTGTCACTGAAAACGAAAATTAAGTAGGGTTTATAAAAAACAAATTGGCGAATCCAATATGGCGACTTTTTAAAAATGTATTGTGTCGTCTTAAAATTTGGTCTACGAGAGTTTCAGAGGTTCGCTGAACAAGAATCTGAACTCCGACGTCAACATTTTAGATTAATTAGTAAATTAACGTATATCGGACCCGCTATTTGGAATGCTTGAAATCCGACTTCATTTTCGCATTCAGCGACGTTCAAATTAAAAAGAACATTGTACTTATCACTATATATACTTTTTTCTGTTCGTTAAAGGAAGTTAAAGACAGTGGATAAATTGCTAAAAACACTAAATTGAACAGATGACTTCTTATTTCACATGCAAGATTTTGCATTCGTATCCGTCAAGCTTCTACGTTTAATTCGGGATCCCATATAAGATTCTTTCAGATCTAACTACTATATTGATGCCAATGGAGGGAGATCATTATTCTGTGATAGATCTTTGATATTGCGCACTCCAGATGAGTAAACTCGACATAGTTTTCTCCTATTTTTTAGGAAACACGTTTTCTGATTATTCTTTTTCATATTTCCATTTATTTAATAGATACGGAAAACTTGGAAACAGGGAATAATCACTGATTTCACGTAAGTAATGTGTCATCTTTACTTACTTAACTTCGGTTATATTCAGAAAGACTTATTCTTACTCGGTAAAAAAAAGTTCATGTGGATTTTACAGCAGCACTCTGAAAATGACAATTCTTTATCTTCTTACGAGGGTATGAATGCGTAACAGACAATACGATCAAGATTCCACACGAGAGATTGATCTAAACCCATTATTAGGTTAACTAAACAAATTTTATACATGCAATATCATCCGGAATAATGTAACAAAATACGAAATACAGCTTAACACCAAGAAAAGCATTGAATAAATTCATTAATGGTTGATTTAGATAATTTCTTCGATGAAATGCATTTCAGAAAAATTCATAATACTCTAAATGTATAATTTAAATTTTATATTTTCACATTTACTTATAGCATTAATGTCATAGATTGCTTTGGCAGCATTTGCATCAAAAGGTCATGGTTCGAAACCTATCAAGGTCAATTTTTTTTTTAATTTATAGGCCTCAGATAATGTAATTATAGTCAAAGATGCAACTTTTGAAACCTACTGCACGAAAAATATCGTAGGGAAAGATATATAAAACATCTTAGGTACTGAAAATATCTCAAAATAAGAACTGATTTTTACAGTGTAAAACTAAATTATTTAAAATATAAATAAAAATAAAATAAATCATACGATGTATGTATTGCACCAACGACGTATTGTAACGTTTGCATTACGATTCTGCTTATGTTTTAAAACTTGGTTCAATATTATACAGTATTTGAGATCATATTTTCATGAGCATTTGCTAAAATATACGTATATAGTATTATATTGTAATCGGATTTTTGAACCATTTTTAATATATATCTGATGTACCTAATAAAATATTTCAAACCTGCAATGTAAGTATTTACGATAAAAACTCCTGGAAACTCTACGATGCAGGGCATTAAAAAATTCGATGAAAATGTCACGTAAAGATGTGAGGGGGTGAACCGGAAGCGAGGTAGAGACTTCCGGATATTCCTCATGGATCAGCGGTATGAATAATTCAGAGGTGGGTCATGATCCTCGACCGAATTAGAGTCGAATCGCGAACGGGCTTCACCTTGGGTTGTTAGCTTCTCCAGCAGCCCTCCTCTTTCCTCTATCATACACTCTCCTGGGGTGTTTTTTTTAGTATCAAGCAGTAACAGAGCGCAAATCCGCTTACATACGAAAGACGTCTCTTTTCGCTTTCCTGGAAGTCCCAAACTACCTGAGTTTACTGTTATAACTTTGACATTGGAAGCAAATCGCATGAAATGTAGCGAGGTCGAAAACTATTACTATATTCTATATTTTATAATCCCCATCTAATCCTGGTATCAGCGTGGCAAGTTGAAAATATTTCCATTTTAAAAATGGAAAGCTGCCAAATTAATTTTGAGCTATCGAATGTAAAAGATTCTGAATGTATTGAGGTTAGAAACATTTTGATCATTTGAGGTTATAATTTTTAAAGGACTTTCTATTAAATAATTTCTTATCAGTCCTTGGTCAATTATACTATCAACCTTTTCAATTCATTGAACCCTACGAGTACAAGCGAAATAAATTTAATTCATACGACATTTCGACCATTAAATTGATATACAACTTTTTTAAGTGAGTGGTGTTTTATGACCTGATAATCTAATACTACTTTTTTGATAATTACTACTGGCTCTAACCTTTACCGCGGCAATTTAGTAGTAATTGATCTGGTCATCCCAGCTGAAAAATAGTGCAGGGTCAGATAAGTAAGAAATAATGATTTTAAAAAATTGAAACAGTTGACAAAACTTGAGATCAAACACACAATAATGATTGGGATTTTAAAGTTGTTTTACCAACAAAATTATTATAATTTGATAACATTTTGATCACGGAGAAAATCACGGAACAAATTTCCAGCTCAACATGTTAAAGCATATGGGAAAATCTCAGAAACTTTTACATTTTGTGTCTGTGTACATTTTGCCTATTTGTAGGTTATTTTTATGCTTTGAAAATTATGAACGTGGTTAATTATACTCCAAACATATATGTGAATATATATAATGCACCATTTATTAGACGTAAGTATGAAAGTCGTACCTTCAAAAACGAAAAATAGTCCAAAAATGCGAAAAGTGAAGTGTCTGATTACTCATTTTACTTTATTATTTCTAGTGTATCGTTTTCAGCGTTTCTTTAATGTGTCTGAAATTTATGCACTTAATAATAGACAAACAAACGAAGAAAATAGGCCGTGATAGAACTATGTGTCTCTTTCCGAAGCAAAGTGTCTACAAAATATGTCCGACGTTTTTCAAAAAAAAAAAAAAAAAATTTTACTTCATTTTTCGCCGATCGGACGTGCAGCATATTTTGAATCATTACAGATGACAATTAGTCATTTTCTGTAAGCGAAAAGGAGTAAAACTAGACGTCATACAAGAATGTGCTTCCATGAGAAGTTAGTAAAATATTAGTTTTAATTTTGTCAGTAACCGCGTAACTGGTTCAAAAAATGATAGTTTTTCAATAGCACATCTCCAATTGATCAAGAACATTGTGTAGAACATGTGTACTCATTTCAAAAGTGCTAACTGAAGGTAACCTCAATGTTTTTATAGGCCTCTAGAGCCTGTCCAATATTGATAATTGAACCAATATCACGTTTTAAATCCGATAATTTCACATTTCAAAACAATGGAAAACTATACGAAAATGTTCAGCATTGTTTAAAAAATAAAACACAGAGCATCATTTAATATATATTAATCTATGAAATAATATATCTCAATTTCAAGAATGTGCTTAACGAGGAAGACTTTTGCACTTTTATATCCTAAAATTTAAAAGTTTCAGAGATTTGTCCATATATTCCACGAACGTTAAGATTTGCAAACGATATTTTTTAATTAAAGCAACGGAAAATATGATTTTTCATTTCCAAAGATGACGATGCAGAATTTGACGTTCGTAACGTTGGGAAAACGTTCCGGATATCACGTGACGCGGACGAGCTCCCGCTTTTCCCGAGCCGGGCCGTTCCAGCTATTCCGCCCAGAGTACGACGACGTCGTTTAACGTCAATCACGAGTAACGAGGTCGACAAACGCCGCATCGTGAGCGCACCCCTTCTCCTTCGTCTCTTTAGTTGCGACACAACGAAATTTCCCCCGCTCATTTGGTACTTTTTCTATTTTTACTTTTTGCCGCCCTTCGCTTTGTCGGACTCTTGAGCTTCCTTTCCTTTTCGCTCTTCCCAATTTGATAGTCTCTGCTTCCCGAGGCTCAGCTTTGATCAGTAACTCTAGTTCGTCTGTAGTACTCAATCAATTGGCTTTCATGTTTTTGACGCACTTACTGATATTTCGATTTATTAAGTACAGCTTATGTTGAGAATTTCAATTATAAATATTTTATTAAATCTTTGGAGAAGGGTTTATCGGTTAAAACATTCTCTCTTTCTTCTTTGCAATTTATTTTCATCAACGACGGGAGGAATGATTATATTGAGAATTAAATTAATAAATAAAAGTAGAATCTGCCGTATGATGGAATATGTATTCCTATAGTTAAAGGGAAGTAACGAAATAAATATAATACAGGGTTTTATTGATAAAACTACGACTGGCTCCTGAAACTTGACCGTTCAACAAAATTGTTAGGCTATGTCTAAATGAGTTTATTTATCAAAGTTCATTTGTGAATGGTTTTGACGTTATACTTCTGTTTGTGTATCTGATGGCATCTAGATGCGAAAGTTGTTTATGCCCATTATACGAACATAAATTGTCGCCATAAAATTCGAGTTAATATTCCGAATTTACAGCTCTAAATATTAGGGAAGTCCTGTCATATTTTAATCCCGCAAGTTTATACCCACTGTGACATCAGATTCAGACTCTCTTGAAGGCTCGAGTCTCAACGGATCTCGTTCCTCCTTTGACGCAATAGTCAATGGGCGCGGTTTTGTCCTGTTTCAGTTTGCTAGTGTTAATGGCCTTACTATTATTAATGGACGCACGATTAGTGATTACCCAGCGCACTATACATTCTTGGGACCTAACGGTTTCAGCTGCGTCGACCTCGTTTTAATAACGTCTAGTTTTTCTTTTTTAATCAATGACTTATCGGTAGGCACGAACTTGCTAGGATCTGACCATCTTCCAGTTACGGTAACGCTAAACCTTACTCCTGGCACTAAAACTCATCCCATTCCCCGAAGTTCTATTGTGATTCCTTAGGTTGGTCACCTACTCTGCCTGTCGATGCTCAATTATTTTCTCCCGCTGAGCTATATACATGGTTCTGCAACGCGATTCAAGCCGCGGCAGACGAGAGCGGCATGGTTGTTGCCGGAGGGTCCTCTAGAATGCGTACATCGGTCCAAATTTGGTTTGACAGCGACTGTTTTAAATTGCGTAGAGAACTCCGCACCGCACTTATCCGACTTCGTAAGTCGAAATACTCTATGACGATGACCAACAGATATTTACAAGTAAAGAAAGAATATTTAACGCTGATTAAGCAGAAGAAGGAAGTTTTCCGTGAGACAATTCGTGTAACATTCTTTAGAGTCGGTAACCCAGCCGAATTTTGGAATGCTGTCAGACGCTATAGACTTCGGAGTAGACCTTCAATATCAGTCTCACCATTAAATTGGAGCAATTTTCTACGCGAAATCTATCCGCCGAGGTGTAATTCAGACACCACGTTTTTTGGTGTTCTGGACCCCATTCTTGATGCTCCGTTCATTTTTGAGGAGTTGAAATCTGTTGTGTGGGGTCTTGGTCGCTCTAAAGCTCCAGGGCAGGACAGCATTCCAGGTGAATTTTATAGAACCCTTAAAAACGACTGGCTCCTCCTTCTGCGTGGTCTATACAACAACGTTTTATCGACAGAGCGGGTTCCAGAAGATTGGTCAAGGTTATTTTTAATTATGCTGCATAAAAAAGGCCCTATGGTTGACCCTGAAAACTATAGAGGTCTCGCTATGGTAAATGTCGGTGTAAAAATTTTTACTCAGTTACTGTGCAATAGGTTAACTGCGTGGGTTACGACGCGGGGGTTGATTCCAGAAGAACAGTCTGGGTTCCGAAAGGGCAGGGGTGCGCTCGATAATCTATTTGTTTTACAAGCCGCAACAAAAATTTTGACTAGGAGGAAAGGGGGCAAGCTTTATGCCTTGTTCGTCGATTTCAGAAGGGCCTTTGACTCAATACCCCACGAAATGCTATGGAAAAAGTTGTATTTCCTCGGAATTAGCCCTAAGTATATCCGAATATTACAAACGCTATATCGACGAGCCACTGTTTATGTACGTACCGTTCACGGTCCCTCAGATACGGTCGAAGTCACTGAGGGCGTTCTTCAGGGTGAGATCTTGAGCCCACTCTTATTTATTCTCTATATTTCAGACATTGTCCAATTTTTCAGATCGCAAGGCTGTAGAGGAGTCGATCTCACCCTGACGTACGATCTGTTGATGTTACTTTACGCCGACGATCTTGCTATATTCGCATATTCGCCCGCTGATCTCCGTCGAAAATTAGCACTGTTATCTGATTACAGTGAGACAAATGGTCTGACTGTGCATGCCGGTAAAACCAAAATTGTAATTTTTAAGCGGTCGGGCAGACCAAGTGCCAGCGATACGGGATTTTTCTATAAAGGACTCCCAGTAGCTGTAGTTCCTCGCATTACGTATCTAGGTATCGAATTTTCTGCCTCGACATTAGGCAGGGCGGCGGTTGATGCCGCTGTAATGAAAGCTGCATCTGCGTCGGGTGCCCTTCTCGCCATTTTGAAATCGGCCGGGGTCGACTCTTGGACGGCCATGCTAACTCTCTATAAATCTTTAGTTAATTCCGTCCTTCTTCACGCTGCTCCCATTTGGGCCCTTCCATATTGCCATGACATCGAACGTGCTCAGTTAAAGTTTTTTAAATTTCTGTTTTGTCTCCCGCCCTCTACGCCGGGACATGCTCTAAGGACTGAGCTTGGACTCCTACCTCTGGCGTGCAGTGTACTCAAGATGGCGTTCAACTGGATAATTAGAGTGATAAGAATGCTGGTGACTAGGATTCCAAGAATCGCTCTTTGCAGGCTTGTCTCATTGACTCACGCGGGTGCGCTCAGCTCTGTTAAAGATAACTGGGTGCTACAGGTGAACAGCTTGGCCGGCCGGGATTTGACTGAACTGTGGAGAAATCTTGAGGCTGAAACTTGGAATGCCAGTATCCCCTCTATTCTGGCGACGCAAGAGTCTAGGTTGAAACTCGAAGACACTCAGAGAACGGCACAGTCTTCAACACTTATTTTTAACTTCCCTGCTGTCATTGCCAATGGATTTCTGGATCATTTCCCCGCCCGATCGCCTCTACCTTTTTTACGTACTAAAATGCAAGTCAGACTTGCCACAGTGCATTCAAATCGGATACATTTAGGAAAATTCACACTATTTTGGCAAACAGGTAGATGGTGCGGCGGATGTGGGGTCTGTTCCTCGGAAACCCTAGAGCATTTCTTGCTTTTTTGTCGTGCCTATGAACATTTGCGAACTTCGTTGCTGAAGTTTACATCTCAACCGACCGATGTACAAGAACGATACCATGAGTTTTTCAGTCTCCTTAACAACAACTCGCAAGAGGCCCTTAGGGTGCTCCATATTTTCTTTATAAAGGCTACTAAAATACGCGACCATATTAACTAAATGACCTAGACCCTGGAATAAGCTATTCGAATCAGTTTTAATAGACCTTACTTCGCTTTTTGTAATAGATTGTTATTCGGAGTTAGCACTTTGTACGTGTTGCAATATTACATTGATCTATTTACAATTCGAAAATGTTGAGTAAGCAAGTAATTTCTCATTCGGTTTGTTTTGCGGCCTATTATTGTTATTATTATTATTTGTAAGCATAGTCGTCGAAATATCATGTATAGACAATTAAAATGTAAACCACATACACACTACCGTTTAAACCCTTACAGATTTGTATCTTATCTTATGAAGGAAATAAACTACTACTATACCCACTGTGACGAAAGATTATGTCGATGGGTCTTACAAAGTCTCGTTTAGTTCAAATCTCTTACGAAGACATGTTTATTTCAAATTTTCTACGCAAACCTCGTTCAGTTCAGATTTTATTTGGAAAACTCATTTATTTCGATTTTCGTCGTGAAAACCTATTTATTTCAGCTACTCACCGCGAAGAACTGTTTATTTCGACTGTTCGCCACGAAGAGTTGTTTATTTCGTTGTGCACCACGAAGAAATGTTTCTTTCGGCGTTTTTTGCGAACACTCGTTTATTTCGACGCACACTGAAAATTATCTATAATATGTATCGTTTCGATTTAAAATAAAATTGGGATAAACAAAACGCAATTATTTGATCACGCCTCTTTCATGATTGTAAAAAAAATATAATTTCATGAAGGGAGACATTTTGTGTACGACTGAAATTTCATTTTTAATTTGAAATAAATTTACTCATTAAAACAGCCTATTGCCCGCTTTAAATAATAAGTAACTTTCCGTAAACACAAGTTTTTAACAATTATTCGTTTAATGTTGTTTTTCCATTCTGAACTATTCTCTATAATATAGATAACTATCAATAACAAAAACAATATTAATGAATTTGTAATGTTTTGAATTGAATATTACATACAAAAGAAATTAATTAAATATCATAAAATATTAATATTTTATCAATCGTAAAGTCGATTCTAAATTGAATTTTTATGAAAGAATTATCCTTCAATAAATTCATAAATCTCATTTTGTAATTCTTAAATCTAAATCGACATAAATTTGAAAAGTTTGTTTAAAACTAAATAGTGCAATGACTGGTTTTTTAAATCCAATTTAAAATTGAATAATTTTTTTAACGTTTCGTGAAAACACTGAAATAAACAATTTTTCGCGATGAACGTTGAAGCAAACGAGTGTTCGTAATAAATGTCGAAATACACGAGTCTTCACGACAATCGCTGAGTTAAATGCATGTTCGTGGGGAACCGAAATAAACATGTCTTTGTAAGAAATTTGAACTAAACTAGTCTTCGTAAGACCCATCGATGTAAAGTATTGTTTCACACTTGTCGTATTGCAAATAACTCTGTAAGTCCTCTGTATTGTTGCTTCACGGGAATATATAGTACAGAATTCAACTTGGAATCGGATTAATAACTTTTTCCGATGGATAGATATCCCCAATCTAAACGAAATTGATATATTTCATATATCCCACATAAACAATTCCGTGTGTATCAAATACGACATGAATCAGGATCTGCATTGTGTCAGCGCAAGTGCAATAATCTGCATGTGATGCAAATCCGAAATACATTCGTGCTAAGTTTGTGCGAAGTGCTAATTTTATCAAGGTTTGATATATCTTTCTGAATCACGAATTACACTAAGTTATGTCATCGTATTACACCATCCATGTGACCAAGTATATGATATTCTAAGAGTAAACCTGCAGATCCCACTAAAGCCACACCAAACACCATTACGTGTTCACCCCAGGAAAAGCCCATGCTGATACATGTAATGCTTAGCTCACTTTAAACTGTAGGTTCAACTAATCCAGGAATATGCAAGAAAAATGTAAAACTAAATGGTTAGTTTGTGAAGATTGACCTATCGCTGGTATCGCTTGGTACCACGATTACAGCATACTATGTTGATATTTCCATTATATATTTTTTCAATTCCTTAAAAGCACCAGTTTTTCAAGAATAATTTATTTTAAAACATGTAATGAAATTTTGTAATACTTTGCTAATTACGAAACACCCACTGAAATCCTGCAAAACTCATAAAACGTAGCGTTGAACGATGCTGCATCTACTAAATTTTTCTTTTCTCTTCTCCTATCCAATTTTCCGAACACCCCGCACATCCTTTGCTCTTCGGCTCCTCTGCGTATCCTTCGAGACTTTCCATGAGGTACTTGGGAAGTAAAACCGGAGCATCGATATTGCGCAACGAGCCCCTCGTCGAAGTTCGCGGGTACTGCACGAGTACTCGCAATATACAAACCCAGCATCCTGGCCACCCTCTACCCCTCGCCCCATCCCCCAATATACCTTACAGGTTCCCTGTGGAGCGCGTTCACGGGCGGGCTCCTATGCAGCACGCAAACGCACTCGGCGATATCGCGACGTTGCACCCCAGGAATCGTTTAATTAATTAGTACGGAGACTGATTACACCGAGCCTGCAGGCAAAATCTTCTCCTGGGCAAAATTGCCACTCCAGGGTCTTCGGCACGCTGCCTCGAGGACTCCCGAAGAACCTACAGAAGCGGCGTTCGAGTTGCATGCCAGCCCACAGTTCGCCTGTCCTTAATTCCTAGTTGTGAAACATGTTATAGTTGCACACATATGTAAGGAGACTTCCTCGTGTGTCTTTCCAGAAAACTCGTTGATATACGAAAATTGTACCCGCGCGGATTATAAATAGATATTAGGTTGTTAATCCGTTAGACGGTTAATTTGGACTCCGTGAAGATACGCGCTGGATTATTTTCATCAATGAAAATTTTAAATTAGGTGTTTAATTATACGGGTGTCTGGAAAGTCTAAAGGTGTGAAATAAGAGCGAAAGATAACGTTTTGAAAACCAGCTTTAAGAAAAGATTTGACATATATTACCTTCAAAATGGGAATTTAAGTAATCGAAAATCAACCAAGCAGAGAATATTCTAATAACAAAAAATTGGTCTCTAAGTGACTTTTTTAAGTTATCATAGATGAAATCTTATGATAATGTTCCTTTTAACTTAAACCAAGATTTTTACGGAAGTTTAAAAGATCAATTTAAAAAATAAATACGAAATAAATACGTGTTTCCTCTGAAATTCGATTGCTGGACTTTCATATATGAAGTTAGCATCTAACTACATACATTTATTCGTGCAATACCTGAAAGCTCAGAAAAATGGTTTTATTGTTCAATCAAACAATGTCTTTTTGCAAATTGGCTCTAAACAATTACTGTTATAGATATTCTGGCCAGGTCCTTGATCAGGTGCTGAAAATTCCAGGAAAGTAGAACCGCACTAGACAAGACTACCCCAGTGCCTGCGCGCCATTTTTCGACGGTTAATTGCAATGCGAACTAGTGATAATACGACAGAATATATTGAATATTCATCTACGTTGAACGAAAAATAAAAAAGGCGACTGAAAATGCCCCACATGTCAATAATGCCTACAGCACTTAGCAATGGATTATTAAACATTTAGACAGCTCTAGCTTTGGAGTGGTTGTCGAAAATCTTCATTTTTATTACTACCCAAATTCTTTTGACAAATAAATACACAAAATAAAATAAGATCATACCGATAATGAAATTCTAGTTGACAAAATGCATTTATAAATCATATCAAAATAACTGAAACAAAGTTGACAAATCGTTAAGATACAAAAACTTCTTCATCATAGCCATGTACAATAAATGGATGACCAAAGTCAGGACATGATCACATGTTTTTATGTAGATAATATACGATACATTCAGATTTCAACATGAAGCCGGAGATCCCAGCCCAATGGAATAATTCAAATATTTCAAATTGCCTGATCGGATTACACTGCGCTCTGGAGTCGTAAGGTGCTTACGTTACGTCACATAGGTGCAGCGACTTCCAGATGGTCTTCTTCTCCATCTTTCTACGTTTTCCCTGTTCCTGACATTTTCATTCGAGGCTTTTCCTTTTTCACTTATGCATTTGTAAATTTTGTTCACCGACTTTCACCGGCGCGTTTTCTAAGATTTTTACACCAGCTGCCCATCCGCCACACTTCCACCTATCTCGGTGATCTCCTTTCTTCCTTTCAGTATCTCCTTTTCATTTTGCCGCTGCCGTTCTTTCGCTTCTCTGTCACTATGTTCGAATCGATCAACTATCGATTGCAGGATCGTGAATCGAATAAGTGTCTCATTAAACCGATGGAAATCGTTCCCTCGGACCACCCTGCAATTCCGTCTAAGCGACACTTGATCGTTTCGACGAATCGTGGCTTCAAAGGCTCGAGATCTACTTTCAGTTTGGCGTCTCCAACGACACACAGGTGTCTCGTTGATTTCAAGCGAGTATTGGAAAAGCAAAAGAAGTGCATAGTTTTTCCTTACTGAATTTTTAACATTATAACAATATTTTTTAATTACGGGTATTTTTTAACTGTAATATTTGTTAGTACTGCCATCGATTAAACATCATGTCCAGAACCTATAAATATGGAAAATATTTCATATACAAAGGACAACTATTTCTAAATTTAGCAGAATTGAGAGAAAAATAAAATTTTATTTGAAAATAGCTTACCGATAATGAAACGTCATTTGGTCAAATCGTGAAATATTATAATGGGACTAATTATTGTAAAATACGTATCCCATTACCTAAAATACATTTATTTACATTTTAAATGTAATTTATAATTAACGTGTTATATTGTTAAATTTTTATGAGTGGTATTGCTTGAAAATTGTGGCTCCGTAACGTAAAGATTAAAATGTCCATTTGGCATTAATAACAGTGAACTTTATATTTGCATTCAAACGATAAATTATAAAAATCAGTTTTATTTGATCTACCCGAGTAGAATTGCCGAGTATAAGGCCCGATTTGACCCCAACAGAAAAAGGATCCCAGCTGGGATTCAACTTGGTTAACACAATTCAAAATTCGGATCGGGTTCCGGTTGGAATTCGGCCGGGCTAGCCAATACATTCGGATTCCAATTACAACTAAGGTAAACTGGTCGGGTTCCGATCATAGCCCGGTCAGTACCACAAATCTGACTGGGCTGTAGTCAGGAAAGTGACAAACCCGGTCGGATCCCAGATACAACCAGGGTAAGTCAGCTAGATTTCGGTTAACCCAGCTAGAAGGGTAACTCAGTTGAAAATTCTACATGGGTATTCTCTTTGGGAAAGGGAAAATTGAATTTTTCAATATCGAAAGTTGTCGGCAATGTGGCTCATTAAAATTTAAAGTTTAAGTACTATTTATTAATACTACATTAGGCTAACAGATGGAACATAATATCAACGATCGTGATAGAAATATTATTACAATTTCACTTCGTAATATAATTAATATCTGAAGGATCTGATTAGAATGATAAGACACGTAGATATTAATATAATAAAAGGGACACGAGCAAGCATATATTCGGTCCTCACCTACATAGTTCATTTCTGAACGACCACTTACATGATTATCAGATAAAAGAGAGCTTAAGGAGAAGTTGGAGAAGACATTGGCAGCATCTTTCAGCGCTTTGGCTTCCCTGCAATCGAATCTAATCTTTTTCAATTTAGAAGAACTTTGATTAACTTTTCTTTTAGATTTTATTAGGGGTAATATATTAATAAAGTTGCTAAATTTCTTTCATTAATATAGAAATCTGCGATATACCAATGAAATTGCTGTATCTGTCTTAGTTGCGAATGGCTTATTCTGCACTAAGAAGATTTCGGATAAAATAATTGATTGGTTATGCCAGATATAATATCAAAATAAAAATGAAATGTTTCCGTAGATATGTTCAATTTTATTCGATATAGAGCATCTTCTGATTAATGTTTCTTTTTTACCCCTAGTTTACTATTTTAGTCTACTATTTTATTCTCTTCAACAATTATTTGCAATTGCAATGCACATGGACTGCAATAATTGTCTTAAACAAACTTGAAACCGATCTCAATTGATCATGAAGGATCAAATATTTCATTTTATTCGGTTTTGCTGATAGTCATATTGTACTCTCTAAATCTGAATTAATAAAATTTTACTAATTGTCAGTCAAATTCTACTAATTGAAAAAGAGAAAAGTGGGTTACCAATAAATAGTAGAAATTTACTAATTACATTAGTCAAAATTTGTTACTAAACGAATTAGTAAATCTGAAATACTAAATAAATTAGTAGAAATTGATTATTTCGTATCCCTTTAACTGTTACCGTACGAATGTGTTAAAAATGATCAATCTTCGGTTACTGTACTCAAATAAGAAGAACAAGAACATAATCTTCGAGCTGCTTTGATAATTCTGCAGAATCCATTTCTGGATTAATCATCATTTTGGAATCTATGAATCTGTAAAACACAAATTATTAATCATTAACCTAACTTTTAGAATAAAACTTTGGGTAATACCTCTAAATTCAATACTATACCACATCGAAGTTAGAATTATGGTTTTTGAAAATTTAGCACGTTAAATTTTGAAAAATTATAACGCGTTTTAATTTTATTACGCTACATGTCATTAAAAACGCCCAGAGAAAAAAACGAAGAAAATTTATAAAAATATTGTGCCCAGCAAGAAAACTTACATTGTTAAACATTCTAATCTTAATTATACACAAAATACTTACGACTTGTTTACGACGATTAACCATTCGTTTCCAGATCTTGATGGATAACAAATAATCGTTATTCTGCGACGAATATGTGATACCGCGAGGTTTCAAAGTACAATCTATTGTTGATAAGCACTTTCCTTACATTACGATATTGAACAAAGAAACACGCGGATTTTCGACTAATTCAAAAAGTGAATTTGTTTACTATTTCAAATGGTGAAATGATATTACTTATAAAATAGTGATTTCATTTTACTATTTGCTATTAGTGAAAACAATATGCCAGATTTTACTAATTCATTAAATGATATTGGGAAATTTGACTAATATAGTACTAATAAATTAGTCAAATAAATATTCTGCTACTTATCGAAATAGTAAAAATTCTACTAATTCAGATTTAGAGAGTACTAAATCTGTAATTTCTATTCGAATAAAAGGTACCCGACTTGGTACATTATATTACTAATTGGTTACATGATAGATTATATTAATTCACAAGTTCATGTTATACATTTGATAAACGAAAATAGAATTGCTATTTTTAAACAACATTTTTTTCAAAGATGGTAAAGATTACAGTATGTTTTTCGATGATTTTGGATTCATGAAATATGGCGTATCGCATCTCTAAAAAGTTCGGCCTTCATTTTTTTCATTAAATATTAATGACCTGAAAATATATGTAATAATTACCAGCTTCGAAAAACATTTTTGGAATACAAAAATTCTTAAAACTCGGAACTGTACAGACGAATCTCTGGTTTCAGAGGTATATTTGTTGACAAAAAATTAAAAAATAATAATTCCATCTTTGTTGATCAAAGCCATTGAATAGTAATAATTAAGTTTTATTTTAAACTGAAAGTCTGCATTTTACATAGTTCGGAAGCACGGAGTAAACATAGACGAGAAATTCGGTATACATAGCGAACTATAAAGTCGCATTACACGGCACATTACTCAGTAGTTATAGCGGTGTATCGAAGCATTTGTACTTTTAGCATTAGTGTAAGTTTACGTTTATAACGTATGCGAATATGAAGTTTCAAAGTGCAGTAACAATGTTAGATGTATTAAACAGTCTTATGCCATCATGTACTCTTCAAATAAAGTATGTGTACATCATCAACTTTGTGAATGTAAGACACAATAGTCAAGTTGGAACTATTATATAAGAATATCTACATTGAAGTTCTGCAATATGCAGTTTAAAATAGTATATTCTTTGGATGCTTTCATTAACTTTGTCAATAACATTGAAAACATATTGGATAATAAAAGTTGGATACATTTTTCAGGGGTAATATTTTATTCCTTATTCCGTTTTGCACGTTAAATAGGATGTTTAAAAATTTTGGATTAAAAGCTTTATGATAATACGCAAGTGGATTCCAGCTACTGGTCTTTTTTATATACAATAGCTTTAAATGCAATGAAAATGGCAAATTATAAATTGTAGTAATTTTAAAATGTAAAATATGGCCGTATTTCTATTTGACATCACATATAAAATGAATGCAAAGCAAGATGACTTTCTTCCGCAAAGAAAGGAGTTTTTTCAACAAATTTAGAAGAAACTTATCATTTCATGTTCCAAATAAGGTGTAATTTGTTAAAATAAAAATATTCATGTTTTGATATATTATACTGAATTAAAGCAGAAAAATGACCCCTAACTTCAACAGAACATTCTCGCCTTAAGCTTTTAGATTTTTAAACGTTTTTTTATTGGATTTTGTTCGTAGCAATGACTACTTTCAAATGTTGATTAACAAAATTGACGTCACTTGAAAAATGTTCCACAGTTGCAAAAAATGGAAAAAAATAATTTTAGATTTAGATTAATTTGAAAGTAATTTTTTAAATTATTTCTTATAATTTGCTATTATTTAGTAAAATTGACAGTAAGTTTAACTGTATTTACATTAAATATTATATATATATATATATACAGTATATACAATAAATAAATTACATTGATTGTTTTAATAATCATATCTTTTCTAAACATGTAATCCATTAAATTCATGAATTCCTTTAAAGTTATTTTTGTAATTATTGGTTCTAATTGACTGAAGCTCATTATTAACTCTTTAAAATAAATTCTGTGATTCAATAACATGGAATAATAGGACCCCAGTCGTTTACTACATTAATTTTTTTGCGTAAGAAAACACTTAAACTTCTGTTTTAATTATCTTGAAAATGTTGATGTTATGTTAAAAACGAAGTATACAATAGTAAATAGTGAAGAGTTTTTTAAAAATGTTCACAAATGCTATTTATAATATCTTTTTAATAACTTCTCCCTACATTATTTTTCGATCGGAGAACAATTTTCCTATAAAATATTTTCATTTTATTCGTGTCATATTTCTCCTTACTTCCTATAACATCCTTGTTCACTTTCTCAGTAACTGACTTCGGATTCTACGCACAAAATTACGTCGGAAATGACCCACAGCTTCCGAACAAAAGAACCATGTTGACCTGTGTTATGGGTGTTCAATTCTATACAGAATCTATGTATGAAAGATTATGTATAAATTATGTATAGTTTATTAATTATTTTTTTACTTGGGCGCGCATATCTTGCTGGAGAAAAAATACAGAAAATAAGTTGTTAATATCTACTCTGAAATGTCATTCTTCCTACCAGAAATTTCTACCTAGTTCGAACGTCTCCATACCATATTTGCATTTCCCTTATATCCTCCGAGTCCATTATCTTGACCTGACCGTGCAACGGACACTTATCTGCTATAGGACTTATCGATCATAAGTGAATTCGATCTCGCTACTCGATGTAAAATAGGAGCGACCGGACGGGAGATTCGACCCGAATAATCCCCTTATCCAGTTCCTCATCAAATACGGAGTGACTTCGACTCGCTAGAAATAAATGCACGCGAATATTCGCTCGATGCGAGATAACCTTTCTATCTCCCCTATCTGGCAGCGAAATGGCGATCTCGTGACGCCGCTGCGCGCATAGGAACCAGTCAGACGTGGAACCAGTAGTACCGGCAGCACCAGAAGTAACAGAAGAAGACGCTACTGGGTCTCGAGTGCCTAAGCTGCGCCCTTCTGGTATTTACGAGTGGGTCGCCCATACGTAAGGGAAACTCGCCTTTACATGGGTCCATGGCACAAAGCATGGATGCTGCCACGCCCGCTCCCCCGTCAACCCCTTTATATATCCGTCGCTTATCTCGCGAGCGGGTCTGAAGGCAAAGCATGTCCAGGACCGAACCGGTCGCTCGGACTCGATTTAGTGGATATCCACTGAACGAACGTTAGTTACCTGTGGCCCGCGCTGTAGGCCATGCGCACATAAATTTCAGTATTGGACAATGGGTAATTGTGCGATCCACCGACGCGGACGGTAGAAGAGAATGGAGTGAGAGAGCCAAAAGACCACGAGGGAGAATACAACATCTTATGCATTGTATCTTTACCTGATGTAGCACTCACTCTTGGAGTCCATCAAACCAATACCGTTTGCGTATGTGCGCACCAAGAGGTGGGCGTAATCACTCAGACAATGGAATAGTACATTATATGAAGGATACTTAGGTCAATAATCATGTCGAAAGTCGCGATTTACGAAGTTCATTTATTCTTCTCAATTCTCTTATACATAATGTGAACTATGACTTATAAAATACAGCGATCGAATTCCAAGGCTACATTTACTGCCAACATAAGAGACCAATGCTGGGAGCGTAGGTATTTTTCAGGAATTTTGTAAGATTAAACTCTAAACTGTCTTGGAGAATGTGCATCGGTAAGTACAGAGAGGAAGAGATATCGATTTACAGAACGCAGCATCCTGCCGACACTTGCATTTATAATCTTGATCAGTTTCAACGTTCATTGTATTATAAATTCTTTCAGCTATATTAAAATTTGTCTTAAATCTATAAGTTTGTGGCAAAAGTATATTATTGACTCAATACTGACTCTACTACTTAGGACCAATCGATTATATAAGACATCGAGTTTCACTTTGACCGGGCGGTCAAATTCATGAGAGATTCGGAAACTAAGTGATTCTAGGTCATCTATATATAAGTTACAATTAAACAGTTTTCGAAGGAAATGTAAATATTTTCAAAGAACTCAATAATCATCTTCGACTCGTTTTCACTCAATCAACGTCGAATCTTTTGTCAAGTTGTCAAGTTTTTGATAGGCTAACTGGATTCGTTTTTTATTAATAATATCGCTTTATGCAATAGGAATTTCAGATGAAGAAAATATGCCATTGATAACACTGCCAAAGATAACACTGTCGATTCTGGTAGGATTTCTACTCCCGAATCCAAATATGACTGCCAAAATCTGGAATTGGCTCTAATTTATGAGATATTGAAGTTAAAAGTGTTAAAAAATCCGATTTCAGGCATTTTGAGCATCTCTTCACTGCCCGAAAAAATGTTCCACCAATCACTCGATTCTGATAGGATTTTTCCTGCAGAATCCAAATATATACTGCGAATAACCAATTGGACCTACTTTTTGACCAAATTGAAGGTCAAAGGGTAAAATATCGTATTTTTGGACATTTTTCATTATTCGATGTGACACAAAAAAAAAATTAAAGAAATGAAAATGGCTGATGAACTTTTTGAAATTCGAATCACTTCAAACTCGTTATAGTCTTGGCTACTATTCGAGAGGAACAAAAAAAATATCCTAAAACGCGGTTCTTTAAACTTTTGACCTTCAATTTGGCCAAAAACTGGGTTTAATGCAATATTTTGATCTATATATTTGGATTCTACTGAGAAAATCCTATCAAAATAAACTCGTACTGGTGGGATAACAGCATTTCTTTCGGCTCTGAATAGATGCGCAAAAATGCCCAGAATTAAATTTTTCACCCCTTAATATCATTTAAGCCATTAATATCTCCAAAATAAGAGCCAATTGGCAATTTTAGCAGTCATATTTAAATTCGAGAGCGAAAGACCAGAATCGACTCTTACATCTAGAACAACCAAATTTCGTTGGGCTGTGTTATCGCCCTGAAGGTCATCACAGGTAAAATGTCTGGAATCATTTTACCATATCCAACCCTCATTTTGAACGTTTTTATTTGCTGGACTCGTGTTAGTCCACTCTTTATATTCAACTTTTATATAATAAATTCCACCGTAGAATTCAGTCTAATATTTATTACTATACTTTTATCATGTTACAACCCCATGGAAATGGTCTTTTTTTCTTCTAGGATTTTCATATTTCAGTAAATGATTTTAATTATTTAATTTCGATAGAATGCAATTTTGCATTTCAACTTTGAATCTTAGCCATATAATAAGTGCGGTGAAAAAATATATGAGATTTATTATATCTAATGTTTTTTTTTAAATGCTGGTTATTAGAATTTTTTAAAACGACTTTTAACCACGTAAAAATCGAAAATTGGAATTGTTCTGGTTGATTTTTTTTAAATTACTTTTCATTCAATAATCGTTTTTCATTCGAAACCTGTATAGATCATGTTATTGATGTCAGAACTTCAAATAAACATGGCAAGCAAATTGAAATCTTTATTTAAATAAAATGGCGATCTCAAAGATAAATTTCTTTTTAAATACTCGAAGAATATGTAATAAAAGGCACAATTTCTATCGTTGGTGTATTAATCAAAAGTTCCCAAAAATAATGATAAAAATTTATATTGAGAATAAATAAGCCGAAATAAATCAATTTTTAAAATTATTTCGAGTTAAACAAAATAACGGAATATAAATGCATAAAATTAGGTAAACTGTGATAATGACAATAGAATAAAAGTATGCACGAGTAATGACGAAATAAACGAATCTTAAATATTAATGATATTGATTTCTTTTACATGCATTCAACCATAAAACAGCATCCCACAATACAAAAAAATCAATCAGTTTTACATTATTTTCACAGTCCATACAACGTTTCGGTATTTGTTTAAATAAATTCCATACTATGTGAGGTTCCTACATGTTCAGAAAATTATAATATTTTAGGCTTAATGTGAGAGCTACAGTAGAAGCCCGCTATAAGGAACTTCGCTATATGGAATTCACTTATGATAGGGAAGTAATTTGGTCGGAAATAAGGAATAAAAGGCGTGTCAAATATTCCCACCGGACTCCAGATGTCTCCGTTCGAAATTCTCGAATTGATACTTGTGGTTCAGAATTACCATTTTCAAAAATTGGGTCGTGAAAGAGATTTGCCTATAGCGGGTTTCTACTGCAAAATATAATTGAAACATAATTGTAAACAAACAAAGAAGTAATGAAAGCTACATAACAGGCAGATAATAAAAAGTATAAAATACGTCGTAATATTTATCATACGACAGAAACCAGTTACAGGGTGAAAACAGATGCATTGAAAGAAAACAAAATAACAGAGTAAGTTAAATGAAATATGCGGAATTAATTTTAATTATGAATGACTGAAAACATTATAGTCATTAAACTAATCTGCTGATAATGTGTGTCATTATAAATCGCTATATCGCTTCTATGCATACGATCTTTTTTTAAGCATTAACTATAAAGAGACTGTGAATTGCGTTAGTGATTGAAGGAAATTGTATTTGATTTATTTCTAAAAAAGTCAAAATGTATTAAAAATAATCTTTTGGCACCTTTGCCCTCAATTCGTATACTTCGAAAATAAATTCTGAGTTATTTTACCCATCTAATGATGATACGGAAACTTGGAATGATTGTAAGCAATAAAAAGGAATGCTATATATATCCCTAAAAACAAAGTAAATAACTTTCGATCGAGCGAGATAAATGGATTAATTAATGTTAACAATTTTAAATTTATTCATAAATAAATAATTATTATCGATTATTATTACGATATGGAGAGAGAAAGAGATTTCGACGCGTATCAAAATTCCTGTACGCACTTTAAATATTTGAAATTAAAATCAAAACTTATCGGTCTCTAAACTGAAGTCGATCTTCCTGGACGAGATGTGATGCCCGCGATGTTGAATTATTGAAGATGGCCAGATTTTATTAAATTAAATTGCTGCCTGTCGATTCCGCGTGGTTCTCAACGAATGGCGCCATTTGCTGCGACAAGATGGTTGCCCTGGCTTCACTGACTTCATCCCAACATTGTGGCATGGGATGAGAAAAACTTTGTTAAACATTTCTCCAAAACCATTCCCAATTGAGTGCCATGAATTCAAAGAGGAATGAGCGAGGCTTACCTCAAGATTTGCCGAGGAGATGATTGCTTAAAACTTTGCCGGCACAACGGCTCTCCTCGGTATGTGCTCTCCAGAATCACTACAATCGGTCCACTTGACGACGAAAAAAGGCTGATCGTCCTGCTGTGCTTCCGCCTTCGACCAGAATGCCTGCAGAGATTTCTAGAGACTACTAAGGGACTCGTCGCGTCGTCGCGTCGAATTGTGACGGCGAAGTCGCCGTTCGGAGGGGGCCACTTTGTTTTCAACGCCATCTCTTGCCGAACCACGGATTTTCAATCTTCCGCATTGTTTATCGGTATAGTTTTATACTTTGTCGAACACGTTGATTCCTAATGTAATTTCTCGTTCCTCTCTCTCTCCCCTTACAATGTTTATTTCTTTTATTATCTCTTTCTCTCTTTACAAGGTTTTATACTACATACATTTTAGTATTCTAGATTTTTACTTTATCTCCGATTATGCCATTACAAATTTCATTCTTTTTCACTACACAACATCATATTACATACGTCCGTAGGGGTCTACCGTACCGAAGGTCAGTTACACGTTACATGATTTATCGGAAGTGATTTTTTTTATAAACGGTCCGTTAAAACGAACAATATATCTGAAAGTTAAACACCCTTTACTATTATTGTATAATCCTTTATGAAACTGTGATTTTTTAAAACATTTAATGACATTTTTTGTATGTAAGCTCAAACATCTGTGTTATAATTAGTTATCTGTTCGAGCTCGACTTTGTTGGATATTTTTCTATAAAAATGAAACGGTGAATTGCTGATCACGATATTAATGGTTATGAAATCAATAATATTTGTCTTGTTTTTATAAAATAATAAACCAAGATAATTTTAGGAGTTTCTTTCAACACCCTAAAAATAAGAAATTCCTGTCAAGCTTGAGACTCTTTAAACAAATGCATGCAACGCTGGTGAAATGTTTTGAAGATCTCACGATGATGTCGAATATTTCATTTTCATTTTTAACGCATAAGAGAAATTTTCGCTCCAGGAAGTTCCCAGAATTGTAAACAAAACTAAGTCAGTAAATCAATGAAAATTTCATAATTAATCGCCACAGATTCCACGGTCGAAGTAATTTATTTCCACATATCGAACTAACAATTACATTTTTGCCACAGATAAGCACTCGATACGCTTCGATCATCGAGACAAATGGAGTTCCCATGTTTCGACGAATGGAAAGGCTATTTTAGCCGTAAGCGATGAAAGTGGAGTGCGTAAAGTAAGCGAAAGAGTGAGAAAAGAGACCAAGATGGGCGATTGACGACTCAACAAGAGACAAACACTGTGGCAATGAAGGAAAACTAAAATAGCAGAAGGGAAAAGGACGTGAGAATCAAACTCAAAGAATGCCGAGAATAATACTAGCTGAATAAAAAAAATAAGAGAGCACATGTAGGAAATAAAATAAAGCAAGATAAAAACATAGGAAAAGAGAAGGTGAAAAGAAAGACCCCGGAGGCCGAGTGGAAGTGGGCGGCGCTCGTCGATGTCAGATTTACCCCGCTGATATTCCAGCAAAGCTGAGTTACGTTCTCTTCCTAACTCTTTCTTCTTTTTTGCGATTCGTTTTATTTCTTTTTTGCCGTAAGAGCATATGCGACTAAAAATTGTAATGTTCCTGTATTCCAGCTGGATGCATTGTGCTGTTTCATTTTTTTATGATATAAGAGCAACGAAATTCTTATCCTGTTTTAGGGTATGTATGCAAAAATAATACTGAAGATTCGGGTTTTAACGATATATTGACGGTGATCCGTAATTAAGTACTATTGTTAACCCAATCATTAAGAATTTCAATATGACGCCATACTTGAAAAAAATTGCCAGCTATTAGAATATTGGGATTTCATTGAAAATTTAGTTTTATACCCCACATCTTTGTAACGTCCACAAAATGGCGTCGTGGATGAAAATTTCTTTGGACATTCTAGATCACAAACTCAGCTTTTTAAAAAACTGCTAACAATGAACAGTTCTTAGAATTCATTGAAAAATATAGTGGAATTTTTAAATTTTTTTTATGATATTTGAGAAATTTTTTATCTACATTTTTTTCCGAATTTTAAATTCTTTACGAAAAATTTTGAAGGAAAAACGTCGTTATAATGATGTGGGATGTACAAATAAAGTGTTTTTTTTAACTATTTTTGCCAACTTTGCATATAGTTTTTATTGAATTCCAATGTTTTAATAGCGCGAAAAAAATTGAGAAAACTAAGTATTTCACAATTTTTTGCAATTTTTACTTCAAGATTGGCACCGTATTGGAATTCTGATGACTAAAATTCAATTTTAACCTCAAGTTCTTGATAAACGACCTTGAAAATAGTAGGATATGTCTGATATGGATGTACATTTTAATAGGAAATTCTGGATTAAATTATAGTATCTCTGGGCTGATAACCCAGAATATGTGTTTTTGAAATGTCTGATTTTGAATGTCTGTTTTTTTAAATGTCTGGTTTTTTAATTGTCTAGGTTTTGAATGTCGGGTTTTTGAAGTGTCTGTTTTGTGATTTGTTGGATTTTTTAGGAGGGTTACCCTTTTCCTTCTGAAGATACAAAGGCAGTTGTTTTTTTTTATATTTTTAGGTCAAATATATGTAAATAAGTTGAGATTTTTCTTTTGTTATTGAAAACAATGAGAATCGAACTACCATTGTCGGGCGAATGCTCCATCAGAAAAGTTACTTGCCTACCACGAAATTTCCATCAGGTATTTCTAGATGTCGAGATTACGAAAGTAACTTGAAACATTAGCATTTCTTCCATCTCAGTTCATTGTGAAATGATCTGAGAATGAAATGAGGGTGTAGCAGAGGGGAAGTGGATTATTTTTTCTATTTACCTATCGATTGGAGCATCATCCTGGGTTCATTCAATAACTCATTAGTGGAAAATTAAATTTTTATTCTAACTCGTACACACTCACGGAACGCCGTACAAAGGCAACAAGTGTGAAACCATCACCAATCATTTCATCTCTTTTGGTCTCACTACAATACCAAACATAAGACGCGGATGTGCGCGGCAACGCGCTCCACGTGGAGCGAATATTCACGAGAAACTGTTTCCTTTTATTGGCCAATGACACAGCAACAATTTTCCAAGAACTGGTGACAGTCGACAGGAATGAACGGAAATGTAAATAATAGATGTAACGATCGCAAACAATTTGCTGACCTTGCCCTTGACATGTACGTGATTATGTTTACAACGTGAGATATTGTTATTTTTAATTATTTGTATTTATTATTTAATTTTTTTTACTGAAAACTGACCTTCCAGGAGTTCTTTCAATATAAAAATTAATCACGAGTGATCGAATTGAGAGCGCAGACTGAAAATTTTGGGTGTTTACTATAAGAAGCTCAGTTTACCACGAAACAAATAAAAACTACGAAAAGTTTTGGCGGGCCGAAATACGAGTAGTTTCTTAATAAAAAAAACATTTTCGTTTAGAAGGATTTCATTTGTTATTTATTTTCCACCAGCAATTTCCACCAGTAAAAATAAAATCGAAAATTTGGAAGCAAAACTGGCTATGAGGTTTTCTATGAAATATCCGAAGAAAATAATGCGCAGCTTTTTCAATAACGCGTCAATGCCTTGCACATGGATCAGTCCTGTGACAGTCTTTCATTTCATTAATATAATTTTCTATATAATTAATTTCCAGACCAACATTCGGTATACTGTTAAGTAGAATGAATAAAAAATGACCACGAGAATCAAATTGGATAGTTTTAATTCTACATTGAAATTTTGTATCAAAAGAGCAGTCTGCGGAGAATCACTCATAAAGAAGTAAGATTCGGAAGAAAATTTATCTTCAAATTTTCAAAAGTATTCTGAGGAACAATATGGTCCATCAAACCTAAGAAAAATGAAACTTCTTTGAAACAGAATTTGCGATGTTAATAATTATATTGAAGTTTATCTTGGATTTCAACTTATTGCGAATGAGATTAACCCATAAACATCTCTTTCATGATGTATTATGTCAAACTCTGTTCACTTCCTGTGTAATACAGAAATCGGTAGATTTATCAGCAAGCTAATTACAGTCGATTAACAATGCAAGGCAATTACAATGAACTAGTAATTTCAAACCACACAATTTACTGATCGTTGAAAACATTTCAGTCGGAAAATTTGAGAAGCTCTGACACTTTCCTAATACCATATCGAAATGTTGGATCTCGTTCTTCAACCGAGCGTTAAAAGCAGGGGATCCATCCGGGGAACGCCGAATTATTCGTTAAATTCCTTAATACGCGTAAAACATTAACTTGAAATGAAAGTTGGCACGATAATTGCACGAAATTCCCCGCCTTCCTGTATGAAGTGGACGGTTACTGGCGCTTCGCCATCCCATAGATTTCGACGTAAATGAAGCAAAGGCCGAGGCAACGAACGAAATGGCAGCAATATCCATCGTTATGAACATTCGAGATCCGCGATTCCTTTGTTGCAGCGGATTTCGAGAAAACGCGAGCTACTCGTAGGGGGGATCGGTGGGTTTTCGACATCGCCGGAAACGGTATATGGCCGTGCCAACGAATATGTACACGTACGAAACGCAGAAGCATTTTACCATATTCCTACTCCAATAGTACAGCTCGGGTTCGCTTTAATTCCCTGTACGTCGACGACCTTTTGCTGGAATTACTTCGTACAGCAGAAAGGGTAATCCGCTGTCCACCCTCTTCTTCTCTCTTTGCTGGTACTGCCGCTACTGCAACGCGGAAGCCCGAAAGCGGGCTTAAAAGAGCACTTTACGTCGCTCCTCTTGTTTTACGGTTTGCGACGTTGAGCAACAACGCTTATTCAATTGATTATCAAATATTTAATTTTCCTCTTTTATACATTAAAAGCGTCAAAGCGGAAATAACGACTAAACAAGAAGAATCCTTTCCCAGGATTTAATCACTCGCATTCCCATTCGTAACACTGGCTATATGTGACATTTCCCTCGACTGATTGACACTTAAGAAGCTAGAACCTTCGTTTGCACATGCTACTTCAAAACCTAATTTCAGGCAGATTAACGGTCATTTTTTGGAACCTTGTACTTATTTGTATTAGTGAATATGTATTTACACTACATGGAATAATATTTATTTATAAAAATTAATATCTCCCTGCTAAAATATATGTAGACTAATCTTGTTTGCCAAAACGCGATTCGTCATTCAATTTGATGCAGCAGCGATTGTAACATGTATGTAATCGATAGGGCGAGAGAAAAATCAATACACAAAGGGAAAGGGAGATAATGAGATATAAGTGTAGGCCCAGATGGATTATGAAGGAGAGGGGATTGATTACATGCATTCCAAAAGTTGGATCTGCATAGCATCGCCCAGAAATAATACGATGAGGCAATGCGGATCAGTTATTAAGGACAAATAATTAAATTGATCAATATATATGAATTCGGAACATAATGAAACAACATGCATTCTACAAATTTTAAATAGTAATCATGTGAAGTGTATGGTATGTTTGCTTCGTCGTAATTTATCTCATATTTTGGTCGATATAACAATCCTGACAATGATTTCATGAGCCGTACTGTTATGAGATATGTGCCTTTGAACATGTCATCAATTAGTCATGAATGATCGAAATGCCTCAAAAAAATTTTTGGATAAATCCCGTGTTGCTACAATCGACATTAGATCAAGACAAATGCCAAAAATTATAATATTTTTTGTTTACAACTAAAAATTTTTATGAATACAACGGTATTATTATTTAGATGATATATGAATTATTACAACTCATTCACAATTTCTTAATGGTAATCAAAATTATTTATACTGCAAATCTTGTACCATTAATTTTTAGAAAAGAAAGAGAGTTTTATGCCAACAACCATGATTTGAAACTCAATGACTCTGCAGTTACCTGCGTGGAAAAATATATTACGAAAGACGTTGGTATACACTCTCATACATTATAAATTATTTTAAACTAAGTTTCGATCATTTATATTTTTCGTTATTTAAATAGAAAATACGTTCTCTAGGATAGTGTTGCATTTTACATAAAACCTGCCACCTATATCTATTGCGTGGAATTGCTAACTTATGCAATTACTTGACTAATGAACAAAACAAAGAAAACCCTACATCATTATTGAGTACTTAGTCTAGTCAAGTATGTACTCATTCTAGGAAAAAATTATTCTTGTTACTAATAAATAAATTAATATATCGAACTTTCATCATTCATCCGCAGTACCAAGTTTTATTTAATTATACAAATGTTTACCCTTATACTCTTAAGCGTTCGACTAAAAATTTACCTTAAGATAATTTTTGCAAAAAATATTTTTCTAGTATATTTTATAATAGCAAAGAAGCTTTGCTCAAGACAAGAATTTTCGGAAAAAATTGGAATTTCTGCAAAGATTAATTTAACTTATAGTTGATATGTGATAGACATTCGGATTAATATTGACAATTTTTTCGTTATTTTCAGTTACAATGTAATTGCAGCACATGCATGAAAAGAAAAATTTGACATTTATGGAACAGTCAGTAGTAAACTAGAAAATCCTTTGAAACAGGACTATTTCAGACTCAAAATCGACGTCTGGAAAAATACAAAAAGAAATGCGAGGTCACTTGAAAAACTCTTTTCCTTGTTACGTCCCTGAAGTCCGGCTTCCATGCAGAAAGGGATTTGTGATCCTATCGAAACTTCACCGTGGAATTTCCTCGAGCAGTGTTTCGCCAGACTCGCGGGATTCTTCTTTCTTTCTTTCTCCTTCTCTCTTAGGCGTTCTTTTCTCTACTCTCTCACTCCCATTACTCGGTTGCCCGCGTATATTCCCAACCCCGTTCCACATTTTGCCTTTTCTTCAACCTGCGTGCTTTGTATCCCACGAGTTTCCAACTTGACTCCAGTTTCCAGGTTTTACAGGCTGTCGTTTGAATCGATAAACCCAAGACCGTTTCCACATTCTCTCTCTCTCTCCCTCTTCCATACGTGCTTTTTCGATTTTCCCCAATAAAGAAAGTTGTTATATATAGGCATAAGTATGTAACTGACGACCATTGATCATCCAAATTTTTTGAAAATGTAAAATTATATCTTCTGCAATGGATATTCTAATGTATTTTATTTTAAGACAGCTTCGCATTTTTTAACATGAATAAATGCTAAACTTTTATTTACAGAATGGAGGATGCCCACGAGTATAAGCGATTCCCACTCTCGAGATGGAACCTTCGAAACTGCCAAATTCGGGTAGAGTAAGATAAGAACTAACACCTAATGTAAAATTTGAATGTTTTATCATCTGGGAAAGTTTAAAAAATCGTTGCCAAAGTCGCGGATTATACATAGAAAAATGCTGGATTCTAAGTAGTAACAGTCAGCACCTACTTCGAGCAATCCACAGGGCGGCCTATTACTACTGAAATTACTGCATATTCCTTTGTATAAACCGCGGATTTAACGTCGTTTTTTTAATCTTGCCCAAATCATAAAACAATCGAATTTGCCATTAGATGTTAGTTGCCATCATACTCTAACCGAATTTGTTAGTTTCAGAGTTTCCACCTTGGAAGCAGAAATCTTCGTGCCATGTGATACATTTTTGTATCATCCATTAACTCCGTGGCGTGTCGAGTAGGGTGCATTTTTTACATTAACATTGAGATATATGTCTACGAAAATATCGCGTCTATGGACCATAGGAATAAAACTTATGCATCATTTTGTAATTTAAGATGGCAGCTTCTAAAAAGAACGAGTCAGTATATTAAGGAATATGACCATGTTTATATAAAGTATCCTTGAAAGGCGGTGCTATTTTTATATTGTACAAAAAATTTTAATTCAATTGCTATATTGCTATTACATGAGAATAACTATTATAGTTGCAGGGGCACTGGTTACGAATACAATGCCGGAAATTCAAAATGTCGATCGTATCGTGATAATGTGATTGTAGTATATTTTCCCTCCATTTTTGCATTTGATGTTCATCATTTAAAAACTTAAGTAATTAGAATTTTAAACAATTTTATCTATTTATAAATTCTTTATAATTGTAAATATATTAAAAAAACTTAGTTGCTTCCAGTCGGATTCGAACCCGCGACCGTATCTCGTTAGGCGCGGACTTAGCCACTCGGCCGCGCTTGACATTGCAAGCTCTGTAAAAAATGACAAACATTTGCAATCCGTATCGATTTTTTGTTTCAAGTGTTCGTAATTTTGCACGTGGTATGCAATGGCAAGCGTATTCGATTCTTTAGGTGCGCAAGTGGTACCGACCCGGGTTCCGGTCCCAGCGGGGAGTCTTTTTTTAAATTTATTTGCCATTATATCGATTTCTTAAAATACCTCTTCAAAATTTAAACTACATAAGTTTTGTGGTCAATTTAATTTTTCATTTTAACTTAATACTTCCAATACTTATGCGATAGTTTGTTAATATTTATTTCTTAAAAATTTAGTTACACTAATAGTAGTGCAGATAAATGTTTCTCATACTAAAATAATACATTACGAAATTAACGAAATTTTATAATTGATTTAAACTTACGTAAATATGAACAGTTTTGTACTATTGTAGTAGTGGTACGTACCTGAAACAAGAAATAAATAATTTAATTAGAAGATATAAAAAAGGAATTATGAATTATTTAATGGGAATATTTACAAAGGCAATAGGAATAAAAGAATAAAAATATCTGGCAGTATAGTATATCATATAAATTTACTTTCTTTCCTTAAAAACTATCATAATTCGAATAATTTTTGTTTTCAATGCCGATTTTGCCGATGGTAATTCGGAGATTTCTACTCCTAATATGAAGGTACTTAAAAGCATATAATCATTTTGGAAACTACTTTGCAGTTTTTATATTTACACTTAAATTATTATTGTTAATATTTAATATTTCAGTTTAATATCACATTTTTTAATTTTTCCGTAAGTTACTCGTGTAAATCGAATTAATAAAAATAAAAATATAACCTTAAATAATATCAGAAACAATTTTCGATTCGGTATGTACTTTTTGTATATCGTTTACTTTGACAGGTTTATTCAGGTTCATGATTTTATTGCAATTTCTCTCATAGAACTCTCGGAATTATCAACTTTTATTTCAGATAATTGACAGGAACTGAAAATCGTAAAATTTCAAAATTGCGAAGAAAATCTGTATCACTGATATCTATTTTACATATACAAAATTTAAACATTAGTGACACAGTTCAACGTTATTTATGATTTTTTAATATGGATTTGTTGCAGAACTGAATCAAATATTGGTCATCACTTCCTTAGGATGAAATTATTTTTATATTTCTATGATAAAATATATTTTAAAAACAATCATTTTGGAAAAATCCTTAAACCCCAATTAATCAATTTGTAATTTTTTGCTTGATTTTTCCCTACTGTATCCTTTCATTCGACAATGAAAAAAAAACATCCTTCTTTTAACCAAATATATTTACTAGAAATTTATTCAATTGAATCAAATAATCATGTTTGTGATTCAAATAATAATTTTCGTTGATTTAAGAGAAAATTTATTTCCTTTAGGTATATAATTTTCTTAGCATATTACATCCTAAAGTAAGAAAATATCTACATAATAAAATCGTATTTCTTGAAAGAAGTAAATCATTTTAAACAAATATTTTACTCCGCCAAAGAAATCGTATGTTTACATTTAGTGACTGGTAAGACTTGATATCAATAAATACGTTTCTGTCAAAAATTTACTTATATCAAAAGAAATTTACTCGATTCAAGTAAATAGTTTACTTAAACAGCCGCAACAAAATATGTATGTAAAAGAAGATTACGGTTTATTTTAAACATTTACATATTTACTTCATATAAATAATTGTTTTCTTAAAAATTAGTAACTATTTACTAAGTTCCAGTAAATATTTCCTTGATCTAAGAAATGTGCTTCTTTCCTGACAGAACATTTTTTTTCGTCGAGTATGTATTTATTTGGAACAAAGAAATGTTTAATTTATATATTTAGTCCGTTCGATAACTTGAAATTATTTCAAGAAATTTATTGCAAGTAGCTCATTTCAAATTTGGCGGTTCATTTGGCTTCGGTGTTCCCATGCTCATTGCTCGTTATTGTCAACAGGTGGCGAATACATTCTTCTGTATATTCGCATTCCGAAAAATCGATTCTCACTTGATATGAAAGCCTACATTTGTCTTTTACCGGTAGACGTATTATAAACTGAATAGTCTAAAAGTATGAAGTAAATATCTCTTTCTTCTAAGTAAATATTTACTGAAAATAAAATATCCACTGCTTAAACACGAAATCTACTTTCCTAGAAAAAATGAAATATTTTGATAAATTAAGTAAATATTGTTTTTAGTCAAGGAATTATTTTTTTATTTAAAGAAAATGGTGAATATTGTTTCTAATAAACATTTTATTGCGACTATTCAAAGAAAATATTTACTTGAATCAAGTAACATTTTATTACAACCACGAATTTTTTTTCAGTGGATAAAAAATAAAAATTGGGAAAAGTATGCAATCATTAAGAAATTTAATTCTGCGAGATGAGTAAAAAAGATTGCTTCCCGAGTGAATACGAATTCAAATATGAATAGAAAATAAAGTACCCTTGAAGGGGAGTCCATTTTTATTTGATCGTATCGGAGACATTTCCAGAGCAGATAGCCGAGACGTTTTCGGAAGCTCTGCGTTAAACTACGAGGCAAAGTGGGCCGTTAAAGGGCAGCGAAACCAGTGGAGAATGGCAAAACCTCGAGGGTAGGTCTAGGCGTAGGTATATATACGGTAGGGAACCTGGTCGTTACGTGGCAGGATGAGTCTGAGAGTTGGACTCCCGCGGGAGCCATCGTCGAGCTAACGGCACCCGTGGAGTACGATATATACCTATATATACGTATATATAAATATATATAGATATATATAAACATAAATCTGATTGATTATTTTATTGTATACTAATAAATCATTGATTATAAATTTTATGGCTGAAATCAGAATAATGCGAGATAAGATTCGTTCATTATCATTTTTAACTGTAACTGCGACAAATATTCACGAAACTGTTTTAGAAATGTATAGCGAATTAAGTGGTAATAATATTAAATCAATAAAAGTAAACTTTACACACTCGACTTTACTTTACGTATGGAATAGTCGATGGCGTGCGCAAAGTGCACAGACTCGTAGCAGAGTATAGTATACCGTAACTCTGTGCCCAAAATACCATTCGATTTTTTTGAGTGTGGAGTTAGGAATAATACTACGCCCAAAACGTAAACAACATAAGTTATTCCTTCACTCAACTCCATCTTGTATGGAAATCACCTATTTTGGACATTCGTTTTAGTGCCCAGATAGCAACGTAAGATCATATAGGGTGCATAATGACACTCATAAATGAGACTAAAGCGCACGTTGCGCTCCATGTGAGTGCTATTTATTTCGTCCAATCAAATGACGATTGTCACTCACATATGAGGCTTGCCTTATTCAACAACTTGCGCATGTGCAAACCACTGCCTTCTTGTCGCATAGGAATTCCACCCGACTCCGATTGGTTGCGCGCCAAGACTAATAATAGCACAAAAGTATCACAAAAGTTTGATATGTGCTTAGATGCGGAAAGGACTACGCACTGATTAAATGGAAAAGTGGCCCGCAGCCCAATCCCGTATATTGTACTAATTCCCGAACTCTCATATCCATTCACATAAGCACTCATAAGTGACATCTCAAACATGAGGACATCGTAAGATTCTCGCCTTGCTATCTGAGCGCTTCTGAAATGAACCATATAGACTCAGGAACAGTGAGTTGTAGAGAATTAGACAATGATTCAAACCGCAGGTATTAAAAATTCATTTGCGTTTCTTCTGCACCTGTAGGAATCATCAACAACATTTTGTTTATGTCCAATTGACTTAAAATTTGTCAGAGGTTTTTTGGGGTCTCCGATTTCTAATTTGGTATCAGACTCTCAAAATTCAAAATGGTGGATGCAACTCAGCTACCACACAAAAGGTAATTCTGCAACAGAATTGATAAAAATGTGTGCTTGCAATTTCTGTTTTGACAGATTAGGAATCCAGTGATTGATTTTCCAAATTCAAGATGACGAATTGAAAATGTCGAACAGTAAAATATAAAACAACCAAAAACCTCGGAAAATACCATCGACAATAACTGTTAATATACATTCTTTTATATAGTGAGAGAAAGTATAAAAAAAAACGATCTGAATAAGTTGACTGGAATTAAATAAGAAAAACCTGAACTAGGAGCATGGAATTACATGTTATTGCAATTCAAAGAATTGTATTATTATCCAATATAATATTAGGTTTGAAAATATGTCAAATAAAGTATCTAGTATTCAATAATATGAGTTCAAGACACATATTTTCCGTGTTGAAATAAAGGCGTTGTTCATCTCACCAATGTGATGTTTCAGGAAAATGACGTACCATTGATACCAAATGTATCTGCTTTCATGTCGTGAACAGACGGTACATCCTTAACCTACAAATTGCACGAAAATGATATCCGGGACGCCCCTTTTCAATAGGGCCGATCGATTACACATGCGTGTGCGGAAGGTACGATGAAATCTGCGCCTCACGATCGAGCGGGCGCGGTTTCAATCGACGCTACGAATCCCCGGTTAATCCGATAAGGAAGGACGATGGAAGTTAGTGCTTTTCGAGGGATAGGAAATCTCATCTCGCCTCACCCGTTGCGAGATCTCATTCTCGGCTGGGATTATCGCACCCTACCGTACTAGTGGACCAAGCCGTAGGGGAGTGGGTGGTGATGCTGGGACACCCGAATTTGGACTCCCTTTCGTTTTCGCAATTCGATACATCCGAGTAAGAAAAAAATGTGTGGAATGGCGAAAACACGGTTACGAGGGGCAGACGGCGTACAAAATAACGAATACGCTCGAAATGGTGATATAGGAAGAACAAAATCGAAAGAGAAAGACAATGGGGAGAAAGGAATTGAGACGAAAAGACGAAGGGATGAAGAGGAATAAATTCTGGGGTAGATCTTTAACGGAGGTTCATGTAGAAGAAAAGCGACTAATCGATGGGTTGGAAAATCGACCAAGTATTTATGGGGAGGAAGAATCCACTGATATGAAAACTTGAAATGGGAAGTGTATGCACGGATAGTCTCTTGTCTCGACAGTAAAAACTTATGTATGCATTACAGGATTACTCAGCAATCAAACAAATGCCTTTTTTACTAATACAGGTTCAGAAAACGAATAACAAGTAAATGAAACAAGGGATGACAAACATTGAGAAGAAATTCAAAGAGAAGAAGAATAGCAGAAACAACGAAAGGAAGAAAATACCCGTCGATAAAAGAATGCACGAAAAAGCAAATAAAATGCAATTCAGAGGGATTTGAAAGAGCCAGCAATTGAAAGAAGAATAAGCCAACGCGTAAGAGGACGCGTATGAAAGGGAATTCCAGCATGGTACAAGAGGAAGTGGGGAGAAAAGTCAATCAATCTTCAGGGGTATTGTTTGCATGCGGCTCAGAGTTAATTCCTATTTGTAGCTTCGATTGGGGCCCGGCCGAATGAATTTTCCTTTTCATAATCCGCAATACCGGTAGTGTCGTCACCCACGTACAAAGTGCGATTTGCTACGACGGAGATGGGGGTGGTTGGTTGGTCGGTCGGTCACTCGGGTCGTTTGATTGTAGCGCGAATGAAAGTCGTTCATTCCAACTAGGCGATTGCCCGGAATTCACGGGGAATCCGAAAGTTACGAGACACCTCGACCCGCCGCAAAGTCCTTTGATCCGTTCCATTGATTCCTTCGATTACCGACCCCTGACCAGCACAACCGCAATTACGATTGTCGTATACAGTGTGAATCGTGTACACTGAAGTTTACAAATTGCTTTTTGTAATAAATTTACAGCATCTTTTTTTGAACCAGTGTGGTAACTTTGTTGACGATGTAAAAAGCAAAGTAACAAATGGACTTTACAAGTAAATTGCAGAAGTTTATACGGGACACAAATAGTATTGTTTCTGATTGTCTTTATAGTAGGAATGCTGGAAGCGAATTATATCGCACAATGATAGTCGATGATACATGATGATGGATTTGAAGATGTCAATGATGGACGCGATGGATGGCGAGTGATAATGATCGATGACGACAATAAATATGATGACAATCAGTATCTATTGACGCGGTCATTGAAATTGACATCAATGCTATGGTTGTCATCAACATATCATCACCATAATTCATCAACCACCGTAATCGCCTGAATCAAGTACGTTACTTCAGCATCTGCTATTAACACAATTTATTCCTCATATTTTTTACAATCGTTATTATAAATCTCTGGATATCCGCTAAATGAACTCTTGGAAGTCTACATTTTTCTTAAGACAAAAAACACACGAAATGAAGTATATCGTGGGTTTTTAAGATTGCTGAATACGAATCTGACATCAGATTTTGAATACACATTTAACAACACATTTTGTCTGGATCAGCCCACTAAAACTGTACATGCTATGGAGAAAAAGTTGGTGCTCAATATTGTCCCCCTCTTTACAATAGAAGTTTTTGTTTTGTTTTCATTACCTAGACTATACTTTTGAATGAATTTTACAAATTCCAAACCTTATTTAACCTTTTGCGTCATGGCGGTAACGTACGTTACCACCTCAATTTTTTTGAATTTTGATTATTTACATTCCTATTAACGCATTCAGATCAGTTTTTTTGCTATTTTCTGTTACATTTGTGATGAATGAATATATAAAAATGGTTAAGAAGACATAATTGTTTATTGTTTAGATTGTATAAATAAACATACATGAAAAAATAGCATTTTTTCGAAAGAGTTCATTATTGACGATATTTTTAAAGCTAATTACTCGAAATTTGGTATGGCAATGCTTTCGGGGTCGCTGATTACGAATCTGACGTCACTTTTACGAAATTAAAAATGGAGGATCCAATATGGCGGACAAGAATTTTAGAAATGGCTCCTTTTTTAACCAAATTTGTTACTCAGGGGTTTTCGAGGTTGCTGATTACGAATTTGACATTACTTGTGCCAAATTAAAAATGGCGGATCCAATATGGCGTACAAAAATGTCAGAAATGCCTCCTTTTTTAACAAAATTTATTACTGGGAGGTATTCGGGGTCGGTGATTATGAATCCGATGTTAGATTTTTAAAACTCAATGTCGGATTCAAGATGGCGGCGAACCAAATGCAAAGCGGCGATAATAGCGGTGTAAATTCATACATGTAAAACAACCGTATTCATAAGATATATTTATAGTATATTCCTAGCTCTTGAACTATTGCTGTTCGATCAGAAACAGCATGAAAATAGCCGAATCTTATAGAATTTTGCTGTATTTCTAATCTATATGGGAACGTAGCATAAAAAAAATCTGGCTCTATGCAATCACAACAAATTACGAGATACGTCACCGCTCTATGCGGCAGCGCAGATCGCTTCTGCGTGATTTTTTTAAATGTGTCTGACATATATGTGAAATCGATCCATCAAAAATGCCATAAGTTGCTTATATTATTTTATATATATATATATATATATACTTTTCGCCTATTTTATACATTTATATATATATATATATATATATATATATATATATATATATATAAATGTATAAAATAGGCGAAAAGTGACATTTTGAAATTATTTACATATGAGACTTATAATTTGCTTCAATTTTTGCATATATCCTTCACATATATATTTTGCCATGCGGATAACATCACATTTACAATCAGCTACCTGAAAAATGTCTGAATACCGAATATCCTTCAAATAGAGTAATATTTTAAAAATTTCACATGTTATATTAGATATGAGATTTTGAATTTCAGAGAACTAATTCGGATACGTAATCAGGGACCTTAAAAATCCGCGAGTAACAAATTTTTTCCAAATAGAATTATATTTAAAATTTTTGTGCTCCATTTTGAATCTACCATCTTGAATTTCGAAAAAATAATCTCGGATTCATAATCAGCAATCCCCAAAACCCCCGGGTAACAAATTTTGTCCAAATACAGTTATATTTAAAAATTTTGTCCGCCATTTTGAATGCGCGACTTTGAATTTCACAAAACTAACCTCAAATTCGCCGAGTAACAATTTTCACTAAACTGGACAAAAGGAAAAATGCGTGACTCAAAGGGTTAAATTAGCTTTTGTATAAAGAACACCACAGATGTCAATTTCACTCCGATTGACTTAAAATATTAACACAATATTCTTGCAATATTTTGAATTCATTTACAACAACGTAAATGGAGATAAATTGAAAAATGGAGACATATTGCTATTTTTTGACCTGAACCATACTAAGTAGAAAAATAATTATAAGCTCGACAAAATTAATTAACGAAGCTGTAGTACTGTAAAAGGGATACAGAAAACTTTCCATGGCTTTTAAAAAAAAAAAAAAATTTCGGGTTCCTCTTACGACAGCGATAAATCTGTTAAAATGACAAAAATCAGAGAGTCGCGTGGGCGGTTCGTCAAGCGGTTAACAGCATCCGAATAATCGACGAGCGATTAACGCAGTGTAAAATCTGCAAGCTGTCCGGGGGTCGTGAGCTCAGTGGAAAAGGGATAAAGAGGGACGCTCGAACCATCGCGCCGCAGAATGGAAGGGGTGACAGGCAGATTGGGGGAGGGGGAGGGGAATAATTTAAGCGAGTGATTTGCCGCCACCGGGCAAATAATGCCGGCTAGTACAATAAACAACGGGGCAGCCCACGCAAGTTAATCGCTCCATTGTCCGGTTGCGCGTCGATGTGCGTGAGCGAATTCCATCGAGGGAACGCGCTGCTCTCGTCGTGCAATAACCCATGTTTCTGACGAATTTCTCGCGTACCCTACCAGATTAATTCGAATCTTTTACAAAGACAAGGGATTTTCCGCGATTTGCCCGATTTCTCGGGTCACGTGACGGTAGTTAATGAGGGGCTGAATCTTTCAAAATCAGTTTTGGTTCGAGAGTAAAATGATGCTCGTGACGTAGCCATTATTTAATTTTGATATAATTGTTCAAATAATAGTCGGCTGAGATGCCGAAGGTTCTAGTTCTCTGTAACATCGAAGGTTCTATCTCGTTGTCCTATCGAAAAGACTTTTATCTCGGTGTGGCAATAAAAAATGTTCCACGATGAAAACTTGTTAACCCTTTGCGGCACACATTTTGCTGATAAACCATTTTTCTTGCAACTGGATTTGAGGTAGCTGATTACGAATCTGAACACAGATTTTGGAAATTCAAATTCTGAAAGCTAAAATTTCTATATCTGAGCTCAGATTCGTAATCAGCGACCCCAAAAACCTTCGAGTACCTAGTTTCATCTGGATTGAGTAACTTTTTGCATTTTGTACAGCCATTTTGTATTTTCAAAATCTGAGTTCAGATTCGTTATCAGCGACCTCAAAAATCCCCGAGTACCCGTTTCATCACCATTCAGTATGTTTTTGCAGTTTGGTTGGTCATATTGGATCCGACATTTTGAATTTCCAAAATCTGAGTTCAAATTCGTAATCAGCGACCTCAGGAACCCTCATGCAGTTTCATCTCGATCAAATTGAACATGTGCTAGCGACTGAAGTGTTTCAATAAATATGACGATTTGTGGTCGTTTATTTGTCTATAAAACATAATATTAAATAAAAATTGACATAAATGCAATGTTAAACACTTCTTTAACTCAAACTTAAATTGAAGAAGAGGGTCCGAAAAATAGAAAATCGTGCGGTTTCTAGGCTCGCTAAATTCGAATATATTATGCAATTTCAGAGATTCAAAATACTACGTTCAAGATGGCGACAAAAAAGTGAAAGATCATCGAAATACACGAAAACTGATCATTCAGGCGCTTTTGAGTTGATGAATTCAACTACTGAATTGATATTACTGACACCCTTTGTTATAATTCATAGAAATAGGCCAAAACTGGTCATTGGTATTTTTTGTTTGTGGTGCTAAATTTAAATATATTATTCAAATTGAAAATACCGCATCTCCTCGGGACGTCCAAATTACCTATTTTATTTTCCTCTTAACTTCCCCAATAAGTCCTGAGGATGTCCGTAGTATGTTAGTAGAATAATACAAGTGGACATTTGGGCGTCCTGCAGAGAACCTAAGGACTGTAGTTGTATTGGACATGATGTAATTACCGAAAAATTATTCTAAAATATTGACTGAAACAAACATTAGAACACTTACATATCAGCAAAAACGGAAAATATCAGCAATCATCTGCCACCTACTTTCAGGTATTAGGTATATTCCGATGAGTATGAAGTTAAAGGGTTCTAATTGGAGGAAAAGTCAGGTGTTACCGAGCATTGAAAAGTACAACAAAATTGTAGAAATTGGAGAGTTTGCGTTTGTACCTACACAGAAAAAAATAAGTCTCAAAATTGTTCATCTTAAATTCATCATCAGGAGAGGCTTAATTTAAGCCCGAAATTGAGTTAATTTTCTTAAATTCTGTCAGTGTTTTGGCTTAAACTCTTACTTTCAGTGAGCAAAAATGACTTATTTTGGCTTAAAATAACATATATCGAGCTTATGGCATCTAAGTTAGACGAATCTTATTTCAAACCAGAAGATCGGCTGAAAGTCAGTTTTGTTGGCTGAAAATAAGACTTTCAGCTTAAATTTTGACTGAATTTAAGAAAATTAACGCAATTTTAGGCTGAAATTAGGGCTCACCTAATGATGAATTTAAGATGTGATAATTTTAAGACTTATTTTTTTCTGTGTATATCATAATATATAATTATGATTATTATTACGACTTTATTGTACATACTCCTCGAAAGAGTCAAAAGGCTCCCCAAAGCTAATTGCTGCGTTAAAATTTAACCAATTTCACAACCAATATCACGTTTTTTAATCACAACAGTATTCTATTGTAGTTTGAAATGTGCATAACAAGCAGTTATAACCTAATTTTGAATATATTGAACCGTATTAGCAACTCCTCAGTTTGAACAAAGCTTCCGTTTGCCTTGCGTCCCGATAACTCCGTTGCGATTAATTCTGTTTAAAACAACTGGGTAACAGAATTCTTTAATGATGCAGTTGCATGTATCAGCTGGTGTTCAGTAGTAACATCCACCTCCTGCTCGGTCAGTTCGTTGTCGCATGAATATTTGAGACGTTCCGGCAATGCGCCCCGTTGACGAAGTTGTCTCGCTAGCGGAGCGATAAAAAGAATTATTTAAGCATGTCCTGATCCCTCGGGATCGGTCGTTGCCGTGGGTCAACCTGTCGGTCCGATCAAAGAGAATTTCCGGTTTCCGTCGCCGCGACACGGCACGACTCCACTCAGTATACTCAGGATCGTTCCTAGACGATCTTTTCTTAGAGATTTTCCTTACTTTCATCTTCATAATTTACCATCAAACTTTCAGATACTATAGATAATGCATTTTTGATATACCGCTTTGACCATTGATGCTACAGTAATACAATTTGCGAATTTATTTTGCATTTTAGTTCAAATTCTTATGTCCATTCATAGCTGAAGGAAAATTAGTCTATTAGAGTATAATAGTGGACAAAATTCGTTTTCTATTTTAGCATAAGAACATTCCATAAAAGGAAGTTCCCATTACGGGTAAACTAAGTTGTTAATGTAGCTGAAGTTGTTGCTGAAAAAACTACAACTATTTGTTGAATCGATTTTATTAAATCTTTGACATTCCTCATAATTTCAAAAAATCGAGTGACTTAAATTTTATGTAATAACATGGTATTTTAAGTGTTGCCTTATGATGAATGAATTATGGTAGAAATAACCACCTAATTTTTTATAATTCTTCTTTCCAGTTGTAGTTTTGACGTCAGCAACATTTTCATGATAATTCACCAGATATAGATAACTGTATGTCTAATGGGTCACCGGAACTCGCTCGCCTTACTCTGAATGCAACCGTTGATTGCTCTAAAGTTCTAGTAACCGAACGATGATATGGAAATCGTCCTAGAACCAAGTGTACTCGCTATAGATGTTTCACATTTCCCTCGCACTAATGCTTTGACACCTCAGTGGAAAATTGTCATATCTCGAAGGCGGTTGGAAGACCATGCTATTTTTTTAGAAAACCACCACTTTTTCAAACACTACAACTTTCTTCTTTGGTGGAAACCAAACAATAAGCTAAACTGCCCAAATGGCATTCACCAAATTTTCAGAAACTTGTCATACCAAAAAGTAGTAGCCAGATATTTCGAACTTTTTTTAATGTTTTAAGTCCACTATAGAAGATTAGCCATTTTGAATACTGGATATCTGGTTCGATTTTCTTAATCGGCGACCCTGAAAACGTCCCAGAATAAATAAGTTACATCAAAATTTTTCAAATTCTTTCTCCAATGTTCTTTCGGATAAAGTAATTTTTTCTATGTATTACGAAAGGGTGTTTTTACTCATCTACATAGTAAAATGGACCGATATAAAATGTTTCTGGTGTAGGTTGAAGTCATGAAAACAAATGGCCAACTTTTCGAAAAACAATATATCACAGCGGAGACAAGGTATTTCGAAATTGTGGCGTACCGGAATTTTGATTATCTTGATTTCGTTGTTCATGCACGGAGAAAAATGGCTCCGCTGGATTAGCTGATTCATATCAGCTAAAATTTTCGGCTGGAATTGCCGAAAATATCTGCAATTTTAGCTGTTTTGATTCCGCTAATGTAGCCTTAACCCTACTCAATTCGCGCTTAGCTCTAAATTTCCGCTACATTAGCAGATTTGTTCCGTTAAATTTGCGGACTTTTTCAGTAAATTTAGCTGAAATTATCGGCTATCCCTAACGGAATTCCAACAGCTGTCCCTATAGGATAAAATTGGTAGAATCTGCGGATTTTTCGGCTGATTTTGCTGATTATTTTTCTCCGTGTGTTTACAACAATTTGTGTGCCGCGAGCTATACACCAGGCGGTAGTGGGTAAATTTTGTACAGTAGGTAAACTAGAAGAGTTCTGGAAACGATAGATCTGCGACGTGCTTTGAGATTTTTCAAGTTGAAAGTCGCAGGTACGGACAAGTTGGAGATCGCATAGGAGAGCAAAATATTGCTACAGCCAGGTAATACTTCTGCACAGGAGTCCTATTTTTATTATCGAAATTTCGTAATTTATTAAAATCTGACAATAAATACAGTAGAGTCTCGGTACATTTGCCCGCTCCTCGCCTACCCCTCCCGTCTCCTTATATTTGTCAAAGGAAGGGGAGCGCCACTTCTCTCACTCTCCACAATCGCGCTATACTGGTTACGTTACAGCAGGCCCTTCCTGAGGCCTCAGCCCGGAAAGTGGGGTAAAAGGGAGCGGTGACAGACAAATATAACGGGACCAAAGCGGACAAATTTGCTGTGATGCAGATATAGCGAGATGCAATTATACCGAGACTCTACTGTAATTATTTATAGATATGCTCATAATTATAAACGCTTAATGTTTCTGAGATGTTAAATCCTTCACATACGACAATTTCGATGAAATATGAAAATTGCGACCTCTAAAATATTCATAAAATACTTCCGAAAAGGTGCCGCCTGGAATTTTTATGAAACGAGTGTTTTCTTACATATTTTGATGCACTGAATTCGAATTTCATAGTGAAAATTGGCGCAAATGCAATTTTCATAGCGAAAATCGAGAAAAACTGTGAAAAAATGTACTTTTTCACGGTTTTTCTGGTTTATTTCCGAAAATTTTTAAAATTTTTAAAAATGTTTCAAACAAAAGATGAAGAGCGTGAGATTCTGTTAAAAAAGGTCAAATTCATTTTTCCTGTACGAGTGATACGAATTAAGAAAAATGACAATCAGTTTTGTATGTAACACAATCTGTGTACATTTAGTTCTTGCGCTCTCCGCATTGTGGGTGGCCGAAAAAATTACTACTAAGGAAATAAAAAATGACTAACGGAAAAGAACGTGTGATTGCAGCCCCCCCCCCCCCCCGAAAAGCATTCGGCTGTGGGCATCATTGCATAATTTACGATTAGAGGCAACTTTCAGTCTTTTATACCATGGGTCATTTTATCATACATCATTTATCTCTTGATCATTTTTTGTATGGTAATTTTTCATCCGACATTTTTTCACAGATCCAATGATGACATTAGACCTATCTCTAGACACATTATTTAATTTCCCTCGTACATTAACATACTAGAAAATATGAACCGGTGTTACAGTTTGAAAGGGGATGCGCCAAGCCGATTATTCTCATGTTCATTCTACTTTTACTGTTTACCGTTCATTTTTCGAAGAAAATGCACTGGAACTGTTTTGTCAAGAATTCCATGCTCTGTATTTATTGTTTGAAACATTTTTCGAAATTTTGAAAATTTTCGGAAATAAATGAGAAAAACTATGAAAAACCATGATTTTTCATTGTTTTTGTCGAGTTTCACCATGAAAATTGCAATTGCGCCTATTCTCATTACCATATTCGACTTCTGCTCATCAAAACACGTAAGAAAACATACGTTTCATAAAAATTTCTTGCGGCATCTTTTCGGAAGTATATCCAAACCACAAAATGTTTCAATATCCCCCGGCGGCGACGGCGGAAGTCGACTTCGCGCCACGTCATCGCCGTCCTTTATCTCGAAGCCGCCGACTCCTGCAATTTGCCCCGGCAATGAAACATACGTTGAATGCTCGCTCCCAGCCTCGAACTCCGCATCGTGACGTCGCGCCAATAATACATTCGCAAAATAAACAGCCGGGGCCCGAGCGCTTCGTGGCGGCGGACTGCATAATTGGAGTCGTTCGTTTAACTTTCGCGCAGTCGGTGCACGCGAAACTTTTCGACGAGGAATACGCGCCCGCCGATCCGCCACGGAGCTTTTCCTATGCGTGTAGCTCGGGAGAAAATGCAAACCAGCCCAACACCGATGCGCAAAAACAAATAATCCGTAAAGTGAAGCGGAGCGCCGAAAGATGTTGTTCCTATAAACATGACAGTGCCTGCGGATGAAACGAACATTTGACTTTCTGCCAGACGACAAGCATTTTTTCTAAAAATACGATGGATGTTAGGAAAATTTCAAATTACTAAAGACAAGTAACTTAAAATACTTATTACGTTCCTGAAAATTGTTGTTGTTATACGCTGATGGCAAAAAGTCTGGAAAGGGTCGAATATTTCGAAAACAATCGATTAAATAATAATTAATAAATCTCGGTATTACAGGTTAATTAACTAAAAATAATAATATAACAATTTTGAATAAAAGATTTTTTTTTGTTTTCAATAGAAAACACGAAGATGATTTAAAAATGAACATAGCCGGATTTTATATGATAATCGCGTCTCAGAGCCTTCAATTTGGAACATTCATATCTGTATTTAAAATGATTTAATCATAAATGGGTTTTGTTTACCTTCTAGTGACTATCGTAAAAACTATTGCCTATTGTAAATAATATACATTTCATCCCAGGATGGGCAACACATTTAATGAAGAATCCATATATACATCTAGAGCAGGGGTTTCCATGATTGCCCCACTGAAGAATCTACACGGGATTCTCTGCAAGGAGCAAATGTGACCCCAAGAGAGTAAAATTGAAGCCTATATAGGAGTGAAATTTAACGATTACTCTCTCTTGGACTCCGCAATTCAGTCCAATAATTTTAGAGTGTAGTTCTTTGAATATTGAAACTAGTCCCTTTAATGAACGAACATTCATATGTCAAGTTACTGCATAGGTCGAAGCCCTCTCCCCCCTTCTCCTGACACTTTAGGTAGTCATCGACTTTCATTTGGAAAATAACAGAAGAGTTGACTCGATTTCCTGCCAAGTCACCGTTCAAGTACTTTTCGCTGAGTGAAAAGCTGTGTAGTCTAAATCGCGAACCGATAGCTGGTATCCAGCAGTGAACACGAGAAGAATATACTTGAGAAACAAAAAGAGAATATATCATTAAAAAATGATCACAAAAAATCATATCGCTGCTGATTGTAATAAATGTCAAATACTCATTCTGATATTATTTATTATGTAATAAGAAGACCGCTATTAATTAAGTGAACGCATACTATATTTCGTGTCTCGAGTAACATTGCGATCGTTTTATAACATTTTATATTATATAAAATAAACAGAAAATTTTAATAAATAAATCATTCTGTATTAATATTTCGAAATAGCAACTTCATTCTTAAATTAATATTTATCAAATAAATTAGTCATAATGAAATAAATTTTATCAAAATGCATTAGTTTCGTATATATTATTTTATTAATAATTCCATGTTTCTTCTAAGTATTATTTTTCCACATTTCTAATCTCAACACCATTGATTTATTAATAATCGACGGAAAATCGATTTTCCTACTACCACCACGTCGTTTATCGCTAATGTTTACAACGCTGATGCGAAAATGACCTATTGTAACGATGAAGTAAATGGGAATAGACCACGTAATTGGAAATATTTTATCAACAGTGATGAGGTACATTTATAACACAAATTTTAGTAGAAGACTTAGTGGAAAAATGTTACACTTTGAAAATAGACGTAAATTAGCAATAGACTGAATTGTACGAATTTTATAAAGACGTCGAAAATTAAACAAGGCATTCAATTTGTTTTAATTTTTATCAGATGGAATCTCTCACTTTTATTAATATGAAAGAATAGCCTGCTGTCGCCAATATATTTTAAATACTGTATATTTTGTATTTCGACCTTTTACCTTTCTTTTTTTAAATCCCAGATTTAATAGTCATGGAAACAAATGATATATTTCGTAATTATAAAGAAATTGACAAAGGATTGTATTGATACAAATTTCCGGAACGAATTTGATCAAGTAGTAAAGCTTTTTTTCAAAAATGTTGTTCATAACAGGCAAAATAATGGTGAAACAATAAACTGAAGCACATAAAAAATAACATTTAACGTTAATCACGTTAACCAGGCCGTATCACGACTCGGGCCTTGTTTCTATTGGGGTCAAATCGGGCTAATTCTACTTGAGTTGGGGAGATTTGTCTGTTGGAATGTGCACGCAACAGGACAATACACAGTAAAAATTGAAGGATGCAATTAATATTTATTCCATTTTAACTATAAATTTGAAAAAATGTCCCCCTGAAATAAAAATGATCACTTTCCGGATTTTCTCATATTCATATATGTTAATTTTATCATTCTCTCGTCAATAACGGCGTAATATATTTTTCTAACATCATAAAATGCAAAATTCGTGCAAATCATGACAGCTATTCATCCGGCTTGATACTGGAAATCATCCAGTCTATTAAGCGAAGTGCTCTCCATCTCGAGCTTTCAAGATTTATTTTAAAAAATGTCGTTTACTGAAAAACCTGGAGTTAGTGCTCGACATCCTGGGAAAGAGGGAGCATAGGGTTTGCCTGCTACCGTATAGCAGGAGGGAAGGGGAAGAGACTGGGCGCCAGTCCGGTAAATTGGCTCCATTCATCAGTGGGTTTCTCTGTCGCGACGGAACTGCCTGCCAGCGGTGAGCGCCGTCAATGCGCCAGAGTTCCACGTTGCGGATCGGGATTCCGCAGCGCCGTTTCCTGTGTGAATTCCGCGCCTTCTGAATCCGAGGCTTAACGAGCGATTCCGTTCCGGAGTGAGCGGCTAAGTGCCCCCTCAAGGCCCAGCAGTTGCCCTTCGTTCCTCGGATTTTACATCCGACAAAATCTCAAAACTGAGAAGTTTGGAAAACTGTGATCAACTTGCCTAATTTAGGATTTGGTAAAAATCCAAATAAATTTAAGTAATCTTTTCAGATTTATGGAAATTCCTCGGTTACTAAACGTTCAAGATTCTAAGAAAACTTCCATGTTTACTAATTTTCATATTAACCCATTAACGCCTGATGGCATTTTTTATACTTCATTTTCAATCAAATATTTCGTATCAAAATCGAAGTTGAAAACAATTGAAAGGTACATATTGTTTTTGAGGTCACACTTCAAGACGTGGCCAAATTGAGTTGCAGCCATCAGGAATTGCAATATGGAGTCGAATTTTAAAAAAAATCTATAAATTTGGAATTTATTTATTCTTATCAATTTTTTCGAACTATTAGAATATTGGAATTCGATTGGAACCGTGCATAATGGTGCATAAAATAGTTGAATTTTAAGGAAAAATTTTAATTTTATTCCCCACATCGTTCTAACGACTTCAAAATGGCGTCAACAATGAAAATCTCTTTGAAAAATTTCTGGACCTTTTAACTTAAAAACTACGTGATTTTTTAAAAAATGCTCAAAATGAAAAGTTCTTAGAATTACCCGAGAAATATAGTGGAATTTTCAAAAAATTGTTTGATGACATTTTGAGAAAATTGTTTTCAACATTTTTTTCAAAATTATAATTTATTTATGAAAAATTCAATAAAAAATGTAGTGTATTCTCTGATGAATTCTAAGAGTTTTCGTTGTTTGCAATTATTTCGAAAAGTTGATAGTTTTCTAGGAAATTAATTAAAAATATTATAGTTTAGGATTTTTTTCTCGAAAACTATGAACTATTCGACAAAATTGCAAACTACAGAAAACTCTTAGAATTGATCAGAAAATACACGAAATTTTTTTCAGAATTTTTTGTAAATAAATTATAATTTTGAAAAAAATGTTGAAAAAAATATTCTCAGAATCTCATAAAACAGTTTTTTGAAAATTCCACTATATTTCTCGGGTAATTCTAAGAACTTTTCATTCTGAGCATTTTTTTAAAAATCACGTAGTTTTTGACTTAAAACGTCCAGAAATTTTTCAAAGAAATTTTCATTGTTGACGCCATTTTGAGGTCGTTATAATGATGTGGGGAATAAAATTAAAATTTGTTCATATACAATTTCTGTTTTATATTGTTGTTTTATTGAGGTTACTAGTAATTTGGCAACTTTCAATCTTATCTCAAAACTATCGTTTTATTCAAATGGTTATATTGTTCTCTTTGGAGATTGCCTAAATTGGCAAAAAGTTAGGTTGATAAAATATTAACGAACGTGCTATCAGAATATCTTTTTATACGAACATCCTTTCTGTAATATGATTTGGAGCACTTGAATTTTCCGAATTCAATCAACAGTGGTGTCTAAAAAGTACATTTTTTAAATTTTCAAACGTATTTATGGATACAGTCTTAATCAGTTTGTAAAATTTGACCATACAAATAAAACTCACCGTTAATAACTTGTATTGTCCAGTTTATTGTTGAGATTTTATTAGTAATATTAGTAAATACTAAAAAAGTCAGTTTATTCAACAACGTTTTGCAAATGACCGCAAGGCGCAATATGTGTAATTCAATTACAGGGCAGACATATCCGGGGCCTATGACAAAATAGGATAATAACGGTGATAACAGGACTTACAAAAGTTTTCTCAATTATTTAGATAATTTAAATTAATAATATTTTGTAAATTTTCCGAATAGCTTCTCTTACGCACCTTTAGGTATTAACGAAGAAATTATGTAGAAACTAAGCAATGCCTGACCACAATCGTCTGTCTTCACTTAATATTTGTAAAGCAAAATATTTATCACGATTATTTCGAACCGTTTTAACTAGTTTTTAATTATAAGTCTATGCGGATAACGAAATAATTAGAATACAATTCAGACGATTTCAGATGTAAATACATTTAACGTAGCGGAGTCAGCAGCTCAGGAAATTCGAATTAAGCAGTTTTTCAGAATTCGCATGGGAAAATTGGCCAACAATGAAATTAAGCACCAGATGATCTCGCTATCAAAGCCGTAAATTCGACAATAAATAATTCGCCTTCCACTTCTCTCGCGCGGAATTAGACGATTTTCAACGAGAAGTGTCCTGAGCGCTTAGGGAGGGCGCATTTTAAATAACCTCTTTAAATAAGGACGAGGGGTAGCCAGTGGTAGCAGTCGCACGGAGATCTGGAGCTCTCGTTCCGCGCTTCGCGGAATAATCCTCGAAACCCAATTATATTTTACTGCGACTCGACTCTGACTTCTATCTACAGAGCGGAGAGAGCGAAGACGCACGGGCTCCGTTTAGGCGCTCCGATGAAATGCGGATTAACCGTTAAACTGGAAATTGCCTTTTCCCGGCAATCCCTCGGAACATTCTCGAAAAAGAAATATTTTCAGGCAACGACGCTATTACAGAATAAATAAATTTTCGTATTGGATAAATTGAAAGAAGCTGCGATGTTCACTGGAATTATGCATCTACTCACGTGAAGGACACGTCGGAGTACTTTCCAAAAATGTTCCTTTTTTAAAGAATTTTTTTAAAATAAATTAATGATTGATATCTTTCATATTAATGAAACAGTAAAAACCCTCAATTTCTTTATGAAATTGCACTGAAACTTAGAGCATCCAATGAATCATCCCAAAATAAAATGCCACAGATAATGTTGGAAAATTAAAAAGTTTCCAAAGACAAAACACGCTAGAAATCAATATTTTTACGGAATGAATATTTTTGAATAGTCTGCATAATATAGGGGAATGTATCCTTGGGCAGGCCCATGTAAGGGGATTTGAACGAGTGGTCCACTTATGGATATCAATTTTTTTTTAACGAAAAATCGCCCCTTCGTAAAAAAAGGTTTAATCAATTTTATTTAACTGCACAAAGTAACCCAAATGCATTTAATTTATATCTAGGGACTATATCAACCTATCGGTGTATAGAAGACTTAAAAAGTCCTTTATTTAATTAACTTTTCACTCTAAATTGAAAAAGTGGTACACTCATGGATACATTCCACTATAGAATTTAAAAACTACAAAAATACGTAAAATCATTTTATTGTATAGGAGAAGAGAGTTTGTATTTTTTCGTGTCTGACTATTCTTGACCGTTACTACTGTATAGAAAATCTCTAGACAATTCTATTAAATTAAAAATCGAATTATAGAATAATAATATAATCAAATTAAATACACTGTAAGACTGCTTTAATATGATCCCATCTTATATTTTTTCACTTTTTTATAAAAAAAAAATGAGAATATGCACATTTTAAAATTAAAGTTTCGAAAAAGTGAGTTCTTTATTTCAAACAAGCATTCTGAAAAAATACGAGCGTGAAAAATAAGATTAAAAAAGCAACGTTTAAAAAATCCATGTTATAATTTTACATATGTATATATCGATATATACAATATTACTTCTTGGTTGTATTTCTCGAAATGATCCAATCAAAGGTTGAAAAAGTACAGTTCATATTACGCCAGATATAGTATTTTGCTATATTTTACGATAGTCGTCATAAATAAATAAGGGAATCACAATGGGCCGTGTTGGCCACCGAGTGCTGTGAGGGGGGGGGGGGGATAGCCCCTCCACACCCCTTCTAACCTAACCTAACCTAGTCAACTTTAATTCTAGTTGACTCAAGGGACATTCACAGTCGACATTCATAGTTGTGTGGATATGATGTACATTTAAGGTTATGACATGCTTTAATATTTATTAATTGCATATTTCATGAATGTATATCAACGATATGTGGGACTGTGTGTGCACATGAGAACTATTGTGTATGTAAATATTTTCGATAAAAACTTTTTGATTCACGACTTCTTAAGAATTATAGAAAATGCTCTTAGGTGATTTCAAGTGCTGGTGAACACTGACAAAAATATTTTTATTTTAATATTTTTATATTAATATCTATTTTCATACTTTTATTTTTGAAATCTGAAGAAAAAAGTAGAAAGCAAATTCCATAAATCTTAGAAAAAAGTGACCACATTATAGACCTTAAACACTCTTCATGATGTGTTATCAAATTTAATGAAATTTTTATTACATTTAAGAAATATTATTATTGAATTTAAAGAAATTTTATGAAATTTTAGAAATATTTATTAATATGAAAGAAATATTTTAATATGATATAATAGATCATGTGGTGTCCGTTTAATGCAATAAAAGCATAAATAAATTTCTTCGATTAATGTTTCACCATTGATGGAATGTAATGTAGAGCTAAATTCTTCATTTGATTAGGAATTTACTACCCCGATTGTAGCGGGGATCCTTATTTATGGACTAGGTGTATTTCCTGATCCGAATCAGGTCAAATTCTGATTCGAATCCCTAAATAGGGGTTCCTGTCAAAATCTAGCCAGATTCGGATCAGAAACATGGAAAACCCAGGTAGATTTCCACACGGGAAGCTGCAGGCCCTACTTGGATCTCTTTTCTCAGTATCGCGAAACAAACTATCTAAACTAAATGCATTGAAGTGTGCGATTAAATAGATAATTTTATTACAAAAATATTAAAAATCAATCACTTGTTACAATATCCATTTCGTTCATGTACATAAATTTTAACATTTTTATTATTTTGTTTTTGCACGGTATATTGGAGTGTATTTATAAGAAAACCGCATCGGTTAAGATTGACGGCGATACAGGAATGAGTGCAATGCTTTCGAAAAGGTGCAGGGGAAATTGGGAGAAGGAGAAAGAAAGATTGAGAGGAATCTTAATTACCGGACGGCCGGTGGACGATAGCATCTTCGCCAAGTACCTTGGAGCGCAGATATAAGAGAAGACTTAGTGTGGCCGTTTCGGGTCGAACCGAGGGTCTCCAGTGCCCAGCCAAGTTATGCCGTTTTGATAACGAAACGACGGAAGGAGTAATTGCACAGTGAAGTTGCTGCGTTGGCATGTGAAGGGGAAAAACGCCTCTCGCATTTCCTACTTTAGAACGAAACTTTTTTTGAGTGAGATTTCACTCTAGTGTATGCATACGCGATTAAACTTTGTAATTAATTTTTTTCTTTGATACTGTAATTTACGTTCAAATATCAAACATCAAACTTTGAGAACAGGAGCCATCATTTATTTGCGGAAAAACCTAATATTAAACTTACATTTATTAAAAACATGTCGTTTTATTAACAAGCTTCGAAGTTCGTCATACAACATCATTATAATTCGGTTGCATTTTTCAGTACCTGTATTCTCTAGAAGTTACAGTTTTGGTACGATGGAGCGGTATAGAAATGTAATTCTTTAATGAGCTTGCAAGCCTTCGAGACAACAATGCTTCAAAGCCACGACGACATCGCCGAAGACGAAAGCTCTGACCTATATTTCTTTCTCTCACTTGCAAATATTTTTCTATAAACCGTCCATAAAGATGTAAGAACGATATAGAATATTTTAACCATAAAAAAAAAAAAAAAAAGAATTATATTAGGTGGAAATCGATACAATTCCGACGAGATACTCTAAGGTATTACGGCCTAAATGAATATTTTAATATTAGATTGAGTTTTAAAAAGCTGTAGGAATATGAGAAAATATGATCCAACATTTACGGTACGTAGCGCACATTGACGTGAAACAAGAGCTTCTGTTCAATTATAATCATGTTTCCTTATTAAGGATACATTTATCATATAATAACGTGAGTTTACAGTATTAAACAGAACATGTCAAATACGTACATTATATCAGTAAATGTATTTTAAAAATAACTTTTTAAATAATACATTAAAAATGTAAATAAAATTGTAGTATATTTAATATCGCGTATAATATAATTAAGTGTGATGCGGCCAAACAAGTGTTTAATACACGGGTGATATAGAGCGTAAGTAGTATATGTCAAACTTTGGTCAGACGAGTTCCAAGTGACATTGATAACAATGATAGTAGTCATGCAAAGTATAATAAAATGAATACGTCTATTCAATATCTGATGTTAAATGTTTTGCGATAGTCGATACTTTCATATCTCAAAAACATATAACAAAGTGCAGAAAGAAAAACATTTAAGTACTTAAATTTGTTATTTAGGTAAGTAATAATTCGAAATTTAACCAGAAATGTAAATAGTTACATTATGAAAAGTTTTATTGATTACGGATATTGAAATTAAAAATTATTATATGACATAAAGTCGCAGTGAAGTAAATTTAATTGTTAAATCTAATGTTAAGTGATAATTGTATCATATCCAATTTTGAGGTTGTTAAATCTATCATTGCAGTAATAATTTAGATACATTTGTTGGCCACTTTCTCCATCAACCCACTCAGCTGCTTCCACCCCTGTGAAATTAGATCTGGATTCCATTTCTGATCTCATTTTGGAGTTAGTAATATTTTTCGAAATTTTTAAATTAGTGTTCCCAATTTACAATTCTGGCATAGGCATTATTTTTGGTGGGGAATTGAGTAAAAGTGACAGATAACCAATCGTAGGGGCGAAAATTGCAAATGAGTAAATTGTGCGGATGGTACATGCGGCGGCACAGGCAACGCGCTATTACAACAAAGTCCCACGTATTGATCCCGAAGGGGCTTGCGCGCACAGCTCGACGCTATGCTCTCGGCCATCTCCGACGATCTTCGTAAAATAACTTCCACTCTCAACAACGTTCTAAATGTATGTCTTCTTTCCTACTTCCATCGAACTAGGATAACTACTTTCTCCGAATTTGGTTTACCAATATCTTGGAAAAAATCAGTTCAGACTTTCATGATGTTCTATTAGTGAGATGATGTTTTTATAGCCGTACACCAGCCATGTCAGTTGTGGACGAAGATTGGAGGATATATTTTTCTTAGGTCATTTAAATTGAAATTAGATTACAACGAAATTAATTAAAAAGACTCAACATAATAATTGTAATTAAATGATTTAAAAACGTAATTTGAAAATAATGCTAGTAATATTTTTGTGTGGAAATTACAGTTTAAAGATCCTTTATCTAAATTTTAATTCTAATTAAAGCAATATCGATTACTTTATTTGGCGATATCCACCATGAATTGAATGTTACGTAGGAAGGTCCAACAGTTACATTCGCATACATTGCGTTTATGTTTCATTACTTTACTGTGTTAACAACATTATTGCTACAAATAAAAATGAATTAAATATTTTTCAAATTATTGCGATAAAAATAACTATATAATAAAAATAAGCGAATTTATGAATCACCAGCTATAATACAATTGATAATAAAATATAGGTAATTTATAACCCCTGGCACGCAAAGGCGAATCACGGCGAAATAGGTATTTTGCAAACTTACCTCTGTTACTAGTAGATACAATATTTGGAATAAATTCAAATCATATGTTAACGTAAAAACATTTAAAAGATAATTAGGTGAGAATATACAAATAGAATAGTCAACACCATAATATAAGGGAACTGATAAAGACAAAATTCTAAAATAAATTTGTTTTTAGGTAACAAGAATTGTTACCGCTGGGGTATACATATATACCATACTTATAAAAATCCATGACAAAAATTTATATTATTTTCACACTGAAGTTTTTTTAACCCATTAATGTCCAAATGCACCGAAAATTTATTCCAACTCCAATGCTTAATATCAAAATGAAATAAAATTCGAAAAATATCAAACTTAATAGATTTTATCTTATTTGTGGCCGGTCTTTCGAATGGTAGTGAGAAAATGTTTTAAAAAATCAAATTTATATATGATTTCACATATATATTTAAAAAAAACACATGTTTTTTTCTGGACGCATTTTTTAAAAATGTCGAGTATTGATATAATATCTATCTTTGAGGGAGCTAAAATATATTTTAATGTACTTAAAAATAACAGTGATATATATTTGACATTTTTTATGTCAGATCCAACATGGCCATTGACAAATTTATTTTCAATATTTAGCAAACTTTTTTCTTGAAAACTGTAGACTTATGTTTTGGAATGAGCCGAGGATTAGCGGCTAATTTTTTTAGAATACTTTGTGACAATTTTTTATTTTTAAACATTTTCTAATATCGCAATTTTGTAAAAATTCATTTGAAAACTCTGAAAACATTTGAAAATATTAGTCAATACTAAGACGTTTTTGTTCTAAGAATTTTTTCTCTAAAATCTGTAGTTTTCAACAAAAAAAATGGTGAAATTAAAAAAAAAAATGTTAAATTGAAAAAAAAAATTTCACACAGTGGCTAGTTTGGAGCTAACATCGAAAATTAAAAATTAATAACAGTGTATCTTTTAAGTACAACTATCAAGTGCACGATCCCTATACATTTTCGTTTATTCAAAGCAGGATATTGTATAAAAAACGCCATAATCTAAAAAATCACTTTTTTTAATATATATGTGTCAAAATTAGATATAAATTACACCGGACCCAAAAATGGTAAATAAAATCTGGTAGGTTTGATTTTTTGGAAATTTATTTCATATTGGAAATAAGCGTAGAAGTTGAAGTAAATTTTCTGTGGATTTGGGCACAAATGGGTTATATAAAACAAGTTCAAAGTTGATGTAAAATAATATTAAGAAAAAAACAAACAGTTCCTTGGTAGAAAATTAAAAAATTTCTTGGATAATGTTACGATACCTTTCTTACATAAATTGTTGTCAGTTTCTGCTTTGTTTCTGCATGAAATAACTCAGAATATCAAACGAATAACATAATCCATTTTTGTCCACTCTCCAGTCCGTAATTGGGTAAACATTATGTAGATGTTGCTTTAAAGCTAACCTAAAAGTTGTATCGACATTTTTTACGCCGCTTCTGTCCAGTTAAATAATTTTGATACATGTTTGCAGTGGAACTTTTAATGGTATAAATATTATTATGAAAACGATATTTTACCCGATTTTTATACAATATGAACGTTTTGTTGATCAGTTATAATATGAGCATAATCATCATTATCGTCATCATTATCATCATTATTTCAATTATTATTATTATTGTCATTGACATGTACAACAATTAGTATTGCTCTTTGTTTTTCATTTGCGCAATTTGGTGAAAAAAAATCACAATTTGACCCTAGGACTCTCAAATTAAAGAGAAACAGTAGCACTATATGATCTCACTAAAGGAAACCCCCCAAATTGTTTTATGTGTTCTGTACATCATATGCAGCAAAAAAAGCATTTTTTGGGCTCATAACTTCAAATGTCTCAAAATCGGCTACTTCGATCAGACTGAATCGCACTGGACTACGAAGCCATAGGTCGTGAGTTCGAGTCCCGTCTAAGGAACAATATTTAAAAACGATTTTCAAGTAGCAGTTCACTGTTGGTACTATATATATATATATATATATATATATATATATATATATATATATATATATATATATATATATATATAATATTATACATATTTATATATTAATATCTCTAACAAACTGTATAACATTAAAATCATTAAGACCATGACAATTTGTTAACCATGGGGTGGAAGTATATTAAACTACCCCTAATTAAAACAATTCGTAACGTCCGAGCGATAGCGTCGTGGTTATATCCTTAGCGGCGTAAGCGAGGAACACCCGGGTTCGATTCCCGACCGGGCGAGTTTTTTTATATTAAAAGTAGCATAACTATACATAAATATTATCACAATAAAATATATTGCTTATCATTTTATTTTGAATCGCCTTTTATAGATCTGTTACGTAAATGTTACATTCTAGAGTTATGTTACAATGATCTTCATATACGTGTCCTATGTGGCAGACATTTCGGAGTCTACGTACTCACTATAAGTCCCATAATTCACATAACTGTTACTATGGAGGAACAGTCGTTACATAATATTTATATACAATATTTCGGAATAAATATTAAGCTTCATATTAATGATTTTATACTGCCTAAAATAATAACTAACGTTTTTGCGAACTATTACCTCGAAGCTCCTTTGGTATGCTACTCTTAAATTTTTATTTTAGATGGTCGTTAATGTGATAAAAAGTATAGCGTAGGTCGCGGAAAATTACGCAAATAGACATGTAACATAGATAAAACATCATTTCGAAAAGAGTAGGTCCTTTTTCGTGGCATATTCAGCTCGTACGAATTTTTTATTCTTCCTCAGCTCGTCGTCAGTCTCGTAAAAGAAGGTCGACCTACTTTCGACAGTGCTAGCACCTAGTTGTTGAATCGTAGAGTGATGTGAATTCCCTTTGAAATTTTGCTCTCTACATCCGCGTGTAAACCCAACGAATTTATTTTTTACCGAATATTACACGCTAATTTTAGCAGACATATTTTTACAATAATTTTTAAGTGCAATGTAAAATTTTAATTAATTCGCCTTTAACCCAGGAATAAAATGAAAATAAATTATCATGACGTCCTGATTAATTACAGGGCAACTAAATAATCTTCAAATTAAATTTTTCATTAATTAAGTCGTCTGGTATAATAAATTGCAATTTTCCTAAAACGCTCGCATACACATTTAAACTTCTTGCTGTACGTAAAGTCGATAGGAACGAAATTTTCCGTATATTACATCGACAACCGAGTGTACAAAAATCATTTTGGTTCGACAAAAACCTTTTAGCAAACTAGGCCAATAGCGTTCTCCTCTGATATCGTGCGATGTTTCATGGTACACATCGCTATATCGACTTTATTAAAATATACATTCGCGCAATTACGACGACGAGAGTTTATGTCGTAAATAGAGGAGGAAAGCTTTTTTTTCCGGTATGGCAAAGACCTTCGCGTCGAACGAGCTAATAAAATATCGGGTGCATCTTGCGAACTGGTTCCCGATGGCGACGACGGCCTCGAACCCATCTAAGGGTGGTAGCTGTGCCACCTTTCGTTCAACAAACGTTATTACTTTCCTTTAAGCGATCCAACCTTCTGCAAGACGTCAGGAAATGTAGCTACCTTAACTTCAATGTACCTATAGTCGGAGCTTATTCAATAACGTGCATTCAATCTAACTTCCACTTAATAGGTAGTTTATGCAAATTCTTGCCTTCTGTATACCTTTTAAGTGAGTCTACCAACTATCAAGATATCTGATCGATATATCAAAGAGACAAAATTCAATCTTTATAGGTTTTAATAGTAGCATCGAGGAAAGGCAAAATATTTGTGCTGCATTCAAATAGATGCAGACTGCTCGTGAGGTGTTCATAATTACTTTCAGTTAATGCTCATGAAATGGTCAAAAATACTTATGTACTTTTCCATAATTTATTACTAAATTAACAATCTTAATAGTCGAATAATTTCTCGAAAAGTGACCGCAGCGCTACCTATGACCAGTGTTTTATATTGGTATAGAGAAGACCTATTGAATGATCCCTCACTGGACCCATGCTGCCGTTTCATTTTTTTTTTTTGTAAAAATAGTTTATTTTGCTTTAAATATTTACAATATTTATTTACAATTGGCGCAAAATTACTATAATACAAAGCCTTAAAATTACTCAATTTGACAAAACACGACCATGTGAGGTTTTCATCTTGTAATATTCGCTGGGTTAAGTTATGTACATAGTATCGTTGATTGCTGTTATCAGAACGCTGATTAATTACATACAATATTTCGTACCTCCCTCATGATATATATGATTTATTTTTATACTGCAATATACTTTGTTTAAACAATTGAATTTCGGTAAAATAAAGCTTTGTTAAGGGTCAATGGAATACACAACATATAATATTAATAATTTAAATATATTTGCGATTAAAGTGCATGATGAAACATAATAAATAATCTAATATATGTATATGCATCAATATACTTATCCACCATTTTCATTTATAAATAGTTTTATAAAAAAATGAAAATACATTTATCAACCTTAAAAGTGAAGTAACCTAAGAGGATCACAGTAACGTAACTCGCCTAGTGATTGTATTTCTTCCCGAAATACTTTCCATTTTACTTTCAGTTCTCTTAGGGAACGAATCTACCTTGGGAGTCTGCAAATTTTAAAAGATGTTCCAACCGATTTTTCTTTATTTTTAAAATGTGAGAGCGGAGTTTCGATGGATTCCGCGGTGAAATCGATTCCCGACACCCTCGGATCACATCAATCACTCCTTTCGGCACTGGTGATTTTCTACCGAAAGTGGCAATAGAGGTGGTTTCTAAAAGATAAGGAGAGCGTAAGCATTGTATTGTTAAAAAAATTTAGTCGGGACAGATACGTAAATAAAGAATAGAAACTTTAAACAAAAATAAAATGGTTTCAGTATTACGACACTTGTCCAATAGAAAACGAAACTAAGATTATAAACAAAAGGTATAAATCCAAATACATTCTTTCCTTATTTTCATTGTATAAATCTTATTTAATTTTTTGATGGCTTTTCATAATTTATTATTACAATATTTTTAAAATTTATCTGATTTTACATCAAGTTGATTCTTTTAAATGTATGGTTTACAAGACAACGAATTTTAAATGGTTGACAAATTAATTAACATTGTTAAAAATTTTATGCCATTCGATGCGTAAAATGCTATTTTTGACATTTTTCGACCGCATTTTACGCACTCAAGTGAGATAAAATATCGTATGACACATGGGCGTAAATGTTTATTCTGCGAATGTGATTACGACACTCGGCTTCGGCTCGGGCAGCAACCCTTCACATTCGTAGAATGACCTTTTACGCACTAGTTTCATAATATACTGTATTACCGTTAACATTAGTGTATATAATTTAGTAATTTATTTTTCACAAATATTCTTGTTTACTTGTGACATGAAAAATCTCTGTTCCTTTAAAATTGTTTATATCCACGGTTCAAAGTAAATATCGTATTTTTGGAGTGAATTGTTATTTTTATATATTTTTCTTTAGTAATGACGTATATCATTCGTCCTTTCGTCATTAATTGTTAGGGTCTCGAACAATAATCACAAGGCGAGTTACGTTACCTTCTTTGTACTATATATGACTCTGCCGAATAACTGAAATCATATTGTTTTATTAACGTTCAAAAGTAACCTTTAGAATCATTAATAGACATACTTTTTGAATAGTTTTGAATAGTACTAACAAGATATTTTTCAAAGTGCATTAATTTGGGTATGCTCATGTTTTTGCTTGTTGCCACAGGAAATATTAAAATGTACCAATGAAAATTAATAAATTAATTATTTCAATATTTAAGGAATCTTTCGTACATTCCGATTTATAATAAACGAACAATTTATTATTGGACCTCTTATTTTATTTTATGTATGATGGAGAAACTAATTCATGCCTTCCTGAGAATCAGACAAATTTTTATTTTACAACATATTCTGCCTGTTCTAGAACTGTATCATTTTGGAAAGTTTAGACAAATGTTCTTTCAGTGAATACATCTGAGGAAAACACAAATCATTATTAAAAAAAACGAGAAAACATTTTTACTTACAATTTGATTGTTGATTACACAGCCACACAAAACAATTTTTTTTTCGGCCTGGGTATCTCACTATGTATACCTGCATGTTTTTTAGGTCGGTGAAAGTGTTTTAAAAATATTCCAAAATCAATTAAAACTATCAAACCCGATAATCCATATTATCGGTGTGTTACCAGGTTTTAGGTTTAAAATTCAAAATAATAAAGTTTGCGATTATCGGGTATAACAAATTTTAATTGATTTTGGAGTCTTTTTTCGAGCTAATGGTCAAGAAGCTGACTTGTTGGAGATAAACCGACCTCGGATTCGGATTCAGTGATTTAAAAAACATGCAGTTTATGCAGCAAAACCCCCAAGACGAAGGAAAACATTTTTTAGATGATTTTGGAGTGTTTTTTGAGGTTATGGCCAAACCCTGACTTGCTGGGGTTAAAGCGAGTTTGAATTCGAATTCGAATTCAGCGACCCAAAAAACATACAGTATACATAGTGAGATACCCAGAACGAAACAGACATTTTTTTGGGTGGCTGTGTTGCGAATATGACAACAATAATTAGCGGTCATTCAAATTTTTAACTGTGAACTTAAAAAAAAACGGCAAACACTGTGATTTTTAAGAATTGTAATTTTTATTTCACTGAAAATAATTTAGTTAAAAAAGGAGCAAACAAATGACCAAAATTTATTTTTGTTTGGATAATAATTTTGTCTGCCCTGTCTATATAAAAAAATTAGTCAAAATCTCGTTATCCATATTTGTCATTAATGCAGTTGCTTCAATATATCCAAATTCTAACTTTTATTGTCGCATAAAAACGCCCCATAGATTTTTGTCATCGAAATGAATCTTCAATCTTATATCTGTCGTTTTTATTTACTTTGTTTTTTTTTTCAGTTACAACAGTAAAATTAATTTGAATATTTATATTTTCGTGGCCAATATTCTCTAGTATCTCATGCAGCACATACTTCTTAAATAGGCTGTCCAAAAAGACCTTCTGAAGAGGTCTGAATTCTGATAATCTATAAAACGAGCTCTTAAAGATTTCTTACTTATGACTTTTTAAAATCGTAATCTCAAAGAAGTCTTATGTTTGTGGTTTTAATTGTATCTATTTTTAGACCATCTCTCTTTTACAAAAGGGATTCCCAAAATTGAGATTCGTGTTTCTTCCAGAGACACTAGGTGATTATTGAATCCAAGAATAAGTTCGCGCGATATTTACTTCATATGCAGACCGATAAATTATAAGCTACAATGACAAAATACAATAAATATCGTTCTTTACGATATTTAGCAAGTGTTTTCACAATTCATATTATTATTGTATGGCCTCAATTCTATTGAATGTAATGACCATCCAATATGGATTCTAATAAGTATTTATGACATCTTACAATTTTTAAGGCTCCTGTATGAGCTCTTCAAAATGTCTTTTTGCTGTTTGGGATAACATGTTGACCACGCTAACAGAAATTAAATTTTGACTTTGTATCGGCTAAAAAATCGATAGAGTCGATGTTGAAAAACTACTTCTAAGAAAATATCGAAATGAAAATACTACCATAAATTTTCGGTCGCTCTACAAGCCGCCACACGGCGACATCAGTCTTTTATCGTCACGCCTACGTCTTGCCAAATGCAGATGCAAATCTTCCGTTGGCAAGCCTGCGGCTCTGGGGATTTTTTGAAATCGACAGGACCACCCGTCTTCGTCCCGCGAATGGATAGCATCTCGCGAAACGAACGCCGACTGCGTTTGATGGATGATCCATTGCCGTTGAATGGCTTCGTGTGAAATTGATGGCGCGAGGCATACGAACCCACATTCTCGTAATTTAGACGCCGTTCGCGGCAAATCGCTTCAAACCGCGTGCACTGGATGGAAGTAAGTATGGGAGTAGTGCGCGAGTTTTACTTTTTTAAATTGCTTTTGTCGAACACTTCTCTTATGATCCGTTTCCTGTTCAACATCCGTAATATTCAGAAAATTGGTTGGCTGATATATATTGCCAACCTTTCACGCGCTTCTTAAATATTGCTCTCATATTTATAGAAATTGACTGTAATATTTTACAACATCGAAATTACTTCCGTGGGGAGTTTCAGGTTACATGTTGAGTCTTACAAATTCCATTTTGAAAAGTTAATCCTTTCCGGAATTCAGTTGGTACATTGAATGTATTTGCACTTGGTTTTTTTTAAATGCCATTTATGTAGAGAAGTGTTTGATATAGCATTTAAGATACTATTTAATTAATATTATATTTTATAAACAAATTAACAAATAAAAATCGTCATTTTAGTAGAAAAATGAAGTCTGATTGGATTGCGATGAAACTGGGTAATCGGATCTTAGATTTTAGAATCAAATTTAGAATTTACAAAATGTGAGTTCAGATTGGTAATCAGTGACCCGAAAAATCCACGAGTTCGCAGTTTCATGAAAAATGGCTTATGACCAAAATGTATGCCGGAATGAATTAAGGATGTAGATAAAAACTATCAAAAGCTATTCACTTACTATGGTACTATTTCTTTGATCTTGCTCTGGAAATCCGAATTAGTGATAAGTGGGTTACTATTTTAAATTAGCAACAAAATTGACTAAATTTGGTCTATTTCTACTAATTGAATGAGTAACATAATTTGTGCAACTCATTCAATTAGTTAATATTTACTAATAACTAGTAACTTTTGTTACTTATTTCAAATAGTAACCAACTTTTCACTAATTCAAATTGTAGTGTGCATTGTCATTAATTCTTATTGCCTTACTTATATTAGATTAGGGTATCCAATTAGTATTCTGAGATTAAAAATATTTTGTAATGAATTTTAGTTGATTCATTTACTACTTTAAGATGCGAATAGAGTTTGGGTAATATTTCATCAATAACGGAAAATCAGGAAACACAGTTATCAGTATATTTCAGCAAAAGTTAGAGATTCCAGGAGACTAAGTACCGCATTACATGTCTGTATTTTATATAATAACCAAAGTAAGTAAAAACTTGGTACAAAGATACTACCAACCTAACATATCAAGTATCTTTCATTTGCATGTTAGCGGTTACGCCTGTAAGCAAAATATTAGATATTATTTAAGGAACAACCATAAATGAGCCATATCCATAATAATTATAAAATATGGTGGAAAATTGAAAAAACCCCATAATAAAATTAAGATTGTTTGGATTCTTCATGTTTATTATCAAAAATATTGAAAAAATTGAAAAATGTTTGAAATGAAAGTTGTATTGTCTACAAATACACATTTTATATTTTATGCACTTTTTGAAAATGACAATTGATTATTTAATTTTTATAGGCGTATTTTATAATAACCATAAAAAATCTGTCAGTGTTGGCGATATCTTTTATTATTATATTATATATGTGATATATCTTACGTATTTTGTTACAATATCAAATATCATATAAAAAATTGACACAAATACGATTTACACGGTGAAAATCAAAATTCTGGTTTTTTACCTCCCGCCTCGTTGATTTCATTAAGTATTAAAAACTCTGAAAATGTAATTAACATAAAATATGTATTTTGAGGAGATATGCAACTGTTATTCTAAATATTTTTCGACATTTTCATTTTTTTTTAAAGTAAACAAGAAAAACTACGAAATATCATAATTTTGATGGATTTTTCATGGTTTTCACTATGTAGATAGGATATTGTCAAATTTTCATGACGATTTTCGTTTTCACCATATTAAAATACGAAGGATACCATGAATGTAATAAAAGTGAGAGACAAGCTTAATTATCTTTCATAATTATTGTATATTACATTTATAACAATTCATCAAATTTATCATATTTTTTCTCAGTTTCTAATACACGTTCGCAAAAAATACATTAAACATAAAATGTGTATTTTGTGAAGGTTTGTTTAGATTGAGACTTACGCGCTATGCACTTACGCGATTTGAATTGGCGCGTTGTCTTAAACGGCTAAGACGGTAATCGACGTATTAGGATCGGTCGTTATTCCGCCTCTTTTCTGATTGGTCGCCGTGAGTCGACGAGTGTACGCGACGTTGCTCAACAAGCTTCGGCGGCGTGTGTGGTGTGTGACCGTCCGAGGACGCCTCAGTAGCGACTGACGCCGTGTTGTGATACAACGTTCGACCTGTTCTGTTGGTTTTCTGCCTTGAAAAATTCCTTTGAAATAAGAATTTCGCAGTAAGAAAGGTCCAATTTCAAAAACGTGCTGCGTGACGGGCGGCATCATGCCAGAGTCTCGACCCCTTAAGCACATGCTGTCGTTTACTTGACTATTATTATAAGGTTTCATAATTTCTTTATTTGATTATAACTTAAGAATCCATCTAAATGTTTGAATGCACACGAACAAATAAACATAACTTCAAACTCAGATTTGAAATATGATATGAAAAAGTATCTTCGGAGGATGAAATATTTAACATTTGTATGTTATCATAATCCCAATTTTATGACATTTAGCTATATATAACTATATTCAAATATAATTTATGCTATCTTATGAATATAAAAAACTGGAGAAATATAATCAATATGAAATTAAGGCATTTACAAATTTTTATTTTTATAAAATACCAAATTGTCAAAAAAGCTTCCGGAAAGCAAACTTGTAAGACATTTTCAGAACTTCATTAAAGTTTTAAAGGAAGTAACGGTGATAAATTTATAAAGTCCATAATACATGAGCTGCATATATATTCTGGTGTTTTATACTATCGTCAAAAGTTGTAATGAGAATGGATTATTTTATCCAGTGCAAAGTACTACTAAATTTTGTTAATTTTTTTAAAAATGTTGATATCCTGTATAATAGAAAATAATACCTATGATAGTTATTTTAAAAGAGGTTTAGATACAAGTTTATAAATTAAAATTTTAAACACAGAAAGCCAATAGTGTGGGATTATTATATGTCCAACTATTTTATCCTACACTGTAAAAAATGACAATGAACTTTACAAATCTGTTGTAATTTTCATTTGTGAAAAAAGGTGATTTGCGCACGTTCAACGTTGTAAATGTAATGTTTAACGTTTGTAAATGTCCCATGATGACAGTAACGCGACGCTTTTTCCCAACGCTATAAATGGGTCAAAATCGTGACCACATGGTAAATTTACCAAAGATTGTAAAACTCCAACATTGTACGTGTAAAAATTACTAAAAATTACTGAAAATTACAATAAATTTGTAAAGTTCATTTCCATTTTTACAGTGTAGTTATTATTTAGGAATCTAACAATTTAATTTGAATTAGTCAATTCAAGATTTTTAGATTACGACTCGAGAAACCTAAATAAACCTCAATTTTATAATTTTATGAGAATATGCGAAATATTGGCAGGGTTTTTATTTTGTCCGCCTTAATGTACTTACTATTAGGAGTTTTGTAAATCTAACTGCCGGTTCACATCGTGAACACTACCAAAATCTCTTAATTAAATTCCTGACTATTCCTAATCTTCTGAATGATCTGACTCGAAAAATTAATAATTTTCACTAATTATTTAATAAGCACAATACATTTGAAACAAAGGAAATTGAAAATTTGTTTGAAAACCAAAAGTGTAACATATGTATGATCTTACTAAAAAGTTAGCTGGAAATACATGAAATTAAATCCAAGTCACAAAATGTTTAGAATTCAAATATAATAGTTTGCAACTATAAGAAAATAGCTAATAAAAAATGCAAAACATGAAAAATTCAATACAAATAAAGCTACACTAAAGTCTAAAACAGGTTTTCTTATAACACCGTATTAAATTCATCTTTCATCATGTTCATTTATTGTCGGCTTCGCGATAAGATCATCATCACGGCCTGTATGGGACGCGAATCGAAGACCCAATTTTCATAACCAGAATATATCAATGTCGTCCAACTCTCGATTTCACTTTCAACTTTAAACGAGGTCCGATTTTCACTCAATTCACGAAGGCAGCTGCTGACTATCTTATTTTTTTTCTCGCCTCAGTCGATATTTTGCGCGTAACGAGACGGGTGGAATGAAGAACGATCGTTTAGCGCCTGGTGCCGCGTGGAACCACCAATTTATCGATACATTATTCAGATCGAATGAATACTAAAAAGGAGCCACGGCATTGTAATCCTCGTATGGCGGTTTTCTGTCTTCCTTCATCTTTCGTACCGCATCTTCGATACAATGTGCCCCCCTCGCCCCTGTCTTATTTTTTCTTTTTCTCTGTATTTTTCATACTCGCTTATAATTTAAAGGCGTTTTGGCGTGCTCTAACATTAGTTTTGTGCCGCTTTCGCGCCTGCGTAATAAGCCGCACGTAAAAAGTTAGACACGCCCCGACTTGGCCTTGCACGCGCATCAATTGGTGGTGATCAAAGTCTCGAAGCTGGTATTCATGCACGAACCTTGTTAGCGGTCTGTCAAAAATGCTTGTTTCGTTGCAAGAGCCACGGAAACGAGTCGAGGGTCATCGAGTATCTTTTGAAAGCGGATGCCCCTCCATGGATACCGTGGAGTCGCGATTGCCAAGCTCTTTCCTCTGGGCAAAGTTTTTGTTAATTAGGTAGTTCTGTACCGTACAACCTCTGTTTTAATTATTGAAAAGTTGTCTGGAGATTACTAGTAGTTCGGCGAAACACTTGAGAATGGAGGTTCGTTTGTGTTGAATTTTCTGGAGTGGATGCATAGAAAGAAAACTTTTAGCATCGACGTCAACTCAATGCGAAATGAAGAAAAATGTTCTCCGTTTGTTTTGTAATGAAGGAAATTTTTGAACAACTCATGAAAAGCTTCGGAAGTGGGTTTGACATTTTTTTTCAATTTTCCAAGTAGCAGATAAAAACGTCCTTACAGAAGATGGTTGAAGTGAGTCATTATGGTTCGGAAAATTGTGAGTTAAATATGCTAAAGAAATGCTCGTAGTTTTCTCAACAATTTTAGCATTTCAGAAAACCATGTTTGGATGAGCACGACTTTTACTGTAGACAACATAATACATCGAGAATCCAGAATGTAGTCATGTTCAACGGCAGTCAAAATATGATAACCAGCATTGATTTTGATACTTTGCCTGTAGAGTTTATCTAAAATGTATTTAGCAATCATAGCATAGAAACAGAATTCTTTAAAATTAAAATAAAATTCTTTTGACAACAAATAACATTGTATTTCACATTTTAATAACTCAGGCTCGATAGAAAAAGAATTAAACAACTTTGGAGATACATAAAAAATACGATTAACCACTATAAGAAAAAATACAAAATTGTGATAGAATCAAACGCCTTAATTTTGTGTGAAGTTAGTGGATAATTGTACTGCACAAGTATTATTTAGAGGACCTTGAAATCGTACTGTGTACCATTATTTAGTAAATATTTTATACTGATTATTATCCTAACATTGCGAACTGCATAAGTCAATGTATTTGTATTTTTCAGATCTATACCTTTTATTCAATCCTCAATGTATCTTTATAATACATTATTTGTTAAAATATAACATGTTTGGCTTGTGCAGCCCATGATTCCAATTTTGGAGATAATGCATATGGTTTCAGCTTTAATTTGTTTCCAGAGGTATAAGTACTTAAGTTAATATTGAACTTAAAAAAAATAGAAAAATGAAATAATTCGTTTAGAAAACAGTACAATGGATTGAAACAAACATTTATTCTGGCTGAGTTGTGATTTTATACAATATATTTAAATATTATCTGTAATATTTTGAAGACTTTATACGATATTCAAAAAGAATTTTGAATTTCCATACAAATATCGATTGCTCCGAATATAGCAAAAGTCATGTTTACAACACTAACAAGAGGTAAACGGAAACTATTGTATAATGTTAGATACAATGGAAACAATAATTTATAATTATTTATAATTTAACATATAACTATTTTTCTCAAATATATATATATGTGTGTGTTGTGGCTACAAAGTACAAAATAATCAAAAAATTGTAAGCGTTGAAGTTTTGTTACTGTTTTATTAAAGACTTTATTTAAATATTAAAAAACAAGTCTTGGTAATTAACTGTCCTTTACTTAATAACCAGGATGGAATGGTGATTAAAATACTTTTGTTTACGTTTCGGACAATAATATGGGTGCTCTTCACAAAAAATGGATTCTAAAAAATTATTATACATAAATTATTAAATGAACAATATTATATAAACTAAGTACATGATCTCACCATAATTAAAAGTTGGAAAAATTACAATTCGATTAGTTTGAATTTAAGAATTACTAATCACTTCCATCCAAATGCATAGTAAACGAGTCATCTGGAATATATATATACAGAATCAAATATTGCAGTTGAATGTTAAAAAAAGTGTCACTTTATAGGTCAGAGGATTTAAGTTTATGTAAAATTGCTTAATAAAGAAGGAGTATTAAATTCTTATATTACAAATGAAAGGTGAGAAATACAAAAATAAAAGAGAGAAGGAAAATCCATTCAAAATAAAATGGCATAAAAAATAAAAATTAAAAAGATTATTTGCTGTGAAACTCCAATTAACTCGCTCACTAATTTCAATTGTAAACTAACGTGCTTCGTGCAAAATGAAAGCAAATGCCTTTCATTGGGTTCACTTCACTTTCATGTTTCGCTGTTTTATTGATGAATTATAAATTTTTGGATATTTAATTAGAATGTATAAAATGTTATTATAAAAATTGAAAAAAAAAATGATTAAACATGGAAATAATAAAACTTGTAAAATGCATTAATGTGAACATATATATTTATTCGTATATGCATGGTAGACGTAAATTTGATTTTCTTAATAGCTGAGCACAAAACTTAACTAAGATTCGACTGATCGTCTCAATAAATCGCACGAAATTTCTTGTGAATAATAGGTAATAAATATTTCACAGTCTTTGTATTTAAGATTCTTTGGATTGAAAGTAATTCATTTAAATACATTTCAATGTGCAAATCAAATGGTACATCATTACAATTAAATATTTTGAGGAAACTACTTATTGTTAGGTAAATAAAATAGAGCCACATTAGTAACGTAGAATTATAATTATAAAATTTGCTAGTTTCATGTACTCCCCCAAACAAAAAAAAACTGCTTACACACCCGTACTTACTATAGTTTACGTGACTGTCAATATTATGGAATGCAAATTTACATGTACGTTTGAGGAACTGGCTTAACTCCATTTGGCTTACCTAGAAAGAAGAAAACAAATATTGTTAGAATAAATTCGACTAATTTCACACTGAAGTATTATATTTTATTTTTTTATGCACATTTAATATAAATACAAAAGATTATGTGTTCAGCGGTAAAAAAATTCGTTATATGCCAATTATATATAAATTATCAACATTATATACAAATATACACAAATATGTATACAAATATGTATAGTAAACTTTCGAAACATGTAACTGAAGTATTATCTAGTTACCGTTATCAAAAATTGTAATAAATCTTTCGTAATTTCCAGAGACAATTTCGCAATTCCCAGAAACTTTTTTCTGCAAAATACCAAACCATTTCTGAAAATTATGCAACGCGTATCACGAATAAAATTTAAGTTACATGTTTCGAAAGTTTACTAAAGAAATTTCTTAAAGTGCACAAATAGTATAGTACAATTTGTAAATGTAAAAAATAAATTAATCAATAAGGTTTCAAATATACGTCAACATTTTTTCAGTCAATACATCGAGGATACTCATCATAAGTTACAAAAAGATGGCTGCAAATAACAATTAGAAATTCTATAATTAATTTAAAACCCATCATTCAATAAACTATACGCTGATCGATATATAAAAATACTTAAAGTTATATTGGATATAAAATTCAATATTAACAGAATGATAGGAACAATTTATTGTAGTACTATACAAAACGTTCTAAATTATTTTTCTTACACACTCGTACTATGTACAAATAAATAATACTTCACGAAACACACATCTAGTACATATGTACAGAGCATTCTTTCAAATTTTCTTTTTTCGTTTTTCTTTTCTTTCTTCGGCTAACCTTCTATCATATCGAAGCTTACGTGCGATGGAAACTCTTTGGCTTCGTTTCATTCTTTTGGATTTCTCTGTGGAGTTGAAAATTCGCACCTGTTATTACATTCTTTATTCTAGAAGCAAAGTCCACTTTCAAAGATCACATTCTGTGAAACAAATTGGCTTCGCTGTAGCTGTAGAAAAATTACACCATAAAGTCATTGATTGTTGCACAAATTTCGAAATTGTAATAAGTAGGCTTATGTTCAGCGCAGCCTTTGTTTCAAATTCGGATAGTATAGTTTATTGTACTTAAGCACTAGGTGTTTCTGATTTCGTATTAAAACATTAAGTTGTAATTTATCAAAAAATTAAATAATTTATATTCGTTATTTATTAAAAGTTTTTTATTATATGCATTACTTTTACTCTAAAAGAAAATGAGGCCTGTATCTGTAAGATTTCTGTCCAGTTTATTTTCTGGTTTTTTTAATCTCAGAGTTACCTGTTGTTTTTTACTTTACCGTTACTGTTATAACTTTACAGTTAATATAAGAGCCTTGGAATCAGCTTACATTAACTTTTAATAAATAATTTCTCTCAGCGTAGAGTAATCCCAGAAATCATGCACATGATCTTCGTGTGTAGAATGCGAAATTCACAATGTTTTGCAGATTATGCAAACGGTATTGTCATCAAAGATTTTATGAAAGCATGTGGAATTATCAGATAATTAATTAAAAAGGATTAAACTATAAACTCATTATAATTTGCTTTTAGGGTTTGACCCCATTACAAATTTTAATGAATATTGCTGCTGCAGCGAATTCTTATTGCCCCAAATTCACCCTGTGATTCCAAATTGTAATATTGAAATGTATGGACAAAGTAATACGCAACAATAAGATGTTAAACACGATAGATTGACATATATTTGAATGGTTGACAATTTTGTTATCGAGTGTGTTCTATAAATTTACTTATTACAACTTCAAATAAATTCACATAATAAAATTGATGCGAAAATAAAAGTTCATATTACAACAAATTCCACGTTGATTTCGATTATAATTCAGTTTCTAAATACCGCACAAATTTACAAAATCGCGAATATCGCCACTTTAAAAAATGTCATGAAATTTAAACTGTACGTTAACTTTTTCTATGGCATATATCTATATATTATGTATGTATTGATATATATTGTGGAAAATTAATGTACATGTGCTGTAAGTTTTTTGGCAGCATTTTTAGAGAAAATTGTTGTATATAAATTGTATAAGTTGAAATAATTATAAACATTATCACTTGTTCATTTGTATAAGTCTGTTTCACTTAGTCGTTTTAACTTATAATCAATCGTACGCGGCTTCATTAGATTCATAATTGTTTACATAATCCTACTGAAATTATACAATCAAACAAAGAAGAGAAAAAGATTTGATCTAATAAATATATAGAATGTCGTGAGATCCTTGTATGAAACTAATCTCGATTTTTGTCTTACGATGCACTCACAAGAAAAAGTAGTTAAAATGACTATGAACATGATGATATGAACATGATATTAGTTAAAGCAACTATGAACAGGTAGTTGGTTCAACAAAATTATAGTAAAATCGACTGCAAAAGTTGTAAATTTAACTATTTTTCATAGTTGTCTAAGCCATATGTTCCCAACTTTGTGGCGTAAATTATCTTCTGCCTCGGCGAATCTTCCGAACGGTTGCAGAGATCGTGGGTGAAGGTATCAGCAGCAGAGATTTAGCCCAATAAACCGAGGAATTGCGATAAATAAAAAAATAATTGAAAATAAGTTCCAAATATTCATTTGATGTGGCGAAAACGAATTAAATAAACAAAATTTCTGAACTTGGGATTACTCGCAGTTTGTGCAATTCATAAAAATATGATCCAAACGGCATTCATAAATTATTTAATTGCTTGCAATCAAGTTCCATTCCTTTCGCCCGAGCTCCACATCGTCCAAAGTATTGTCCAATTTTTCCTCTTGATTGATCGTCGTTCAGTGAAATGATTAATATTGAGGAGCAGGCTCGTTTTCGAATCAAACATTGTGACTCACTTCCCTGACTAATTGCGAATATGGCGACGACCCAGAAAAGAGTCTTCCCCATGCAACTGGAATCGGCACACTTCGGCGTCATTTTAGGCAATTCTATATCAGTCCCAAACGAGCTACATATGTCGACACTGATTAGCACTGACACTGCTTTACCTTATGATATCGTTCACAGCATGCCTTTAATCGGTATTTCAGGTTACTTTCGCAAGTCTATGGTCATTTATTATTATCCAAAATATTCTCATTTTGTTAAACTTATTGCCTTATACTTAAACTCATCACACTGCACACAAGCTCTGATGTTGTTGGAGTCGAATACCAACCAAAAACGAGTAAAGATGTTATCCAAAACATACTGCAAAACAAAAATAAACTATACATATCAATTTTTTAAGCAATCAATAAAAATAAAAATTAGGACATTAAAGCGCATTGGCATCGCTTAAGTATTGAAATCAAGTGTTTTGTGGTGTACAACAAGTAGCAGAGTAAGGAAAACAATAGCCATTGGACCATTGGGCTCAGCCGCGTGTTAAGTAGCGAATAAGAGCAACTCGCGGCGGAAATGACGTAGGAAAAGATACACTTTGCCAAAGACGAGGAAGCGACTGGAAGGTGAACGAATGGCGAAAGACTGGTTGGAGTGCCGACAATAAAGAGGAAGGAGCGAGCGGCAGCGGTGAAGACGCAACGGAGTGTTAACGTCGGCTTCGCCGCTTTCAATGAATATTTCAACGAGTCAAAAGCCCACGGTCGGTTTCCAATATTCCAACATCCATTTTCGCTTTTTGCTTGTCTCATCTCCTCCCCGGCCCTTGCCTCACTCGCTCCCAGTGTAAGAAAGACGGTTCCATTCTACCAGTCGACACATCCTTCATCCACCAAAGATTGGCGACTTCGTTTACGGGAGAAATGCTCGAAACATGAGTGTCAACTGCGTTCAAACTCACATTTAAGCCTCATTTTCTTTTAATTTCTTTATATTAACTTGTTTTTATATTGTAATGTCTTCAATCATAATTAGGTACAATAACACAGGTCTACAAAAAAGAGGATCTTGGATGTTGTTGGGAAGCAGTGGGTCGTTAGCGAAGAATCCAAACTGGAAGTCAGAATTGGTCCATCACGTCAGGTTTTTGAGATAGTTGAGGTTATGTAAGCGAAAAAAACATTATTTTGTTCGAGGTTACGTAGAGGACGCAACAATTTTTTTGGCTTTCGGTGCTATTTGTATCTTTTAGTACTACCTTTACCTTTCAAAATGAGGTTTTATTTGATCACCTAAGATTTTTTCTTACAAAGTTACGGCCATATTGAAATTACGAGATATATTCCATTAACATTATCAAAAAAACAGTCACAATACTGAAACGTGATTTTAGTTATTAGTATCCATATTTTATATAGTTGTTTATATTTATATAGATTTCATGACATTGAATTTGACCTTGAACTTATTCTCCAAGAGCATTACAAGGTAAATTTGTTTACATGTATTTCGCAATTTCAAATCAGCGTATCTTGGTGAAGAAAAGTCGTAATGGAATTCTGCGCATCCCATATTATAGAAAAAGAGTAGTGTCACATGATCCAACCAAAGGAAAAACTCCTAAAAATATTGTGTCTTCTGTATGACCTCAAAAATAGCAAAAAACGCATTTTTCGAGTACATAACCTCTAATAACTCGAAATCCTGACGTGATGGGCCATTTCTGACTTCGGATTTTGATTTTACGCACAAAATTAAGTCGTAAATGACCCACAGCTTCCCAAGAACAAAACCATGTTGACCTGTGTAATTAATCCTGTACATATTACTGTTAACCAGAATTACCTTATGATATTTCCCCATGCCAACTCACACCTTACACTCTAAATTTCTGAAAGTGAAAGTTGAGCCACTTTCTTATAAAAGTGACTTTTTCACTATTTTTAAAGTGGAAATTTCACTTTACTAATAGTGGATGGAAATATGCCACTCTAATAAAGTGAAATTTTTCACTTTAGAAATAGTGATGTCACCTTTAGCAGAGAGTGGCATAACTTTGACTTTAAGAAATGTAGAGTGTACTGTTCGTTTCTAGAAAAGTTGGATAATGAACTGTTTGTTTGTCAACAAAACCGACGTGGTCAGGCTTAGTCATCTTTGTTCGATCAAATGTTTGATTGACATAAAGTAGCAAGCAATCCTCATCTATATCTGTGATTGTGCCTAGTGAAATTCAAATTATTATTAATCATTTGGTTACCAGAACAAAGCAAGACCTGTTGCAATAATCGAACATCTTACTTGTTTAAAACTGATTGCATTAATCGTTGATAATGCAGGATTTCACCCAGTATGAATTCTTAGAATTCTTATGGATTACTGGACCTTAAAGTGAATATAAAATTGATGTACCTTAAACTTGTTGGGTTGCAGGAATCTGAAATTCCCAAGTGAACCCATTTGGCCCCAAATCTATTCAGTTTACATCGGTTGGTAGCAACGAAACCCCTTCCAGCAATTAGAATTTTCATTCTTTCTAAATAAATCATTAATATATCCATACAATAATTACTGATCATTACCTTTTGATTAACTCTTTAAGCATTCAGAATTATTGACAAGAGAAATAAAAATAAAACATGTTATACCGACATGGTAGTATCGCTGTACCTGCTCCATTATAACGCTTTCTAGTCTTCGAGGGCCGACAAAATCGTAACCGGATTCTTAATTCGATGCACCGGCTGCTTAAAAGGTGATGCTGGTGCGGGGGCGTGCGGGTACGAGCTGCACCTAGCGAGAAGGGTGATAATGATAAATGGAGGTGGGCCGCGAGTTGCAATGGGCGTGCAACGGCCAATTACAGGAGAACGCGTATACGCGCGCCACGCTTCCCACGCCAGAAACAAAAGCTTGGCAATCCCGGAGGCACCGATAAATCGAACATAGGAACATTGTAAAATAAATCGACTCACTGCAAGCGAGACGGGGGTATTGATAGGGAGAGATTGGTTAGATAGCTGGACAGATACCGGTTGCGAGAGGGAGTAAAGAGAAGAATCGTAAAAAAGAGTGCGACGAAGACAGCATATTGTGTATAACTACAACAGAATCAAGCGAGAGAGATTGAGAGGCTGGAATGGAATAAAAGAGAGGGTACTATAGAGAGATTAAGAGAGAGAGAGAGAGAGAGAGAGAGAGAGAGCAAGATAGGGTGTGAGTGAGGCCGAAAACAAACGTACATGTGTGGCCACTACGATTACTGACGCTGCTCATTTATTTTCCAGTTAAATCCGATAGTATCTGGAAATAAAGTGTACCTATGCTCTACATTCAGCAAAAAAATCTACTCCCCTAAAACCGCAACGAGTGTCGAATGTCGAATAGTTTCAGAATTAGTTTCTGTGAGATTGAGGAACTCGGATTTTGAAAAATGTGGGCAGCAGCAAAATTTGAAGCTCTAACAAATTAACGTTTTATGTATGCTTGCAGTTACTCTAAACATCGTTACCCGCATTATATCTAGATAACGAGAGCGATTTATTGATAATTCCTTGACATCTTAACCGTGGAGAAATCATAATACCATTATGTCGTTTCAAAATTTGAGGGACATTCAAGTGCAAGGAAAACTGCATCAAATGTTCATTTTCCCTACATAACTCTAAGTAAATTACCCAAATAGCACTATTTATTCCATTCATATTCCAGGAATATTCCTTTGGAACATTCGGAACATTCTTAAAAAATATTCAATCCATTTAACGGGAACGGTGAAATGTTCAACCTTTGGAATTCCTTTGGAATATTGCAGGAACATAAAAATAAACTAAGAATTTATGGATTTTTGGTTCCATTAAAATTAAATAAATTAAAAAAAAAATATCCCGAGTGGGACTAGAACCGTAGGCCGCTGGATAGAAACCCATAGCAAAGAAATTTTTGTTTGGAGACCCAATATATAGGTTAAAGTGGTCCTCCTCCCAACGAATTTATTTGCTAGATCTCTTTGCAATCAATTAGTTGCCTTTCCTAACCAACTTCTCCCATACAAGGTATCGATAAAGGAAATCAATGTGACTGGTCCCAGACTGGTGGCCTAAGAGTCGCTAGCTGGAGTTTGTTTATTATGGAATGCTCAGATATCAACTTACACTTCCCTCTCTGCGGCCTGCGGCCCCTCCCTCATCGAAGTCTATGCCATGTGAGTCTTGTATATGATAACCGAATCGCATTGAAACAGAGATGCCATTGCATAGCAATTCGGATCACTTAACCTCTCTAATCTTAATCATATTTAATAAGAAAAATGCATGCGTTGCACTTAATAAGATATAGAGAATGTAAATAATTCAGACAAGTGATATAGTGATCGAACCATTTCCTACTCTTGCAGTACAAATTTAGTTAGAATACCCAATACCCGTTCAAATTTTAAATAACTTACAGAAATAATAATCAAAGAAAGTTTTTTTTTTAATGTGAGTAGCAATAAACCTGTTTTATTCTGCGTTGGATGATAATGTATGTAGTGACATGCTAATGAGATTCTGAAGATGACCATCTGTCGCCTGTCTTTGAATTTGCATTTTTGCATAAATGTGAACTCTAGAGAAAAAATAATTGGTTTTCCAAATCTAGAATAAAGATTAGTTAATCAAACGAACTTACCTAAGTGAAGTTCGATTAAAATTGTATAAGCGCCTTTCCTGAGATGATCACTTGTAGTAGAGCGCATTGCGCCGACCAAACCACAATGTTTAAAGAGAGTATTGACTGTAAAAATAAACATCTGCCTGTCATACATGATATCTGTCATCCGCTGACATCTTCACTTGTTTAAAGTATTGTTAAAGTTGTAACTTATTTGGGTGATAAGATAATAGATTTACAGGGATGGGTGGGACCATATCATCTCAGGAAAGGCGCTTATACAATTTTAATCGAACTTCACTTAGGTAAGTTCGTTTGATTACCTAATTGTATTACGCGCCTTTCCTGAGATGATCACTTGTAGATGTTTAAAGATCTTACAAATTTTATTGTGTTTTTCCGAGTGTTTAAATTAATATATTTAATAACTAATAAAAATCTTAAATTTTATTACTCGGTACTACAACTATTAAGTATTCTTTCCGCGAGTACATTCTGTATTTCTAGAAGACGATTATAAAATTTTTGGAATATTGTTGATGTCTTGGTCCATCCTGCTGTTTTGCGAATTTCTTCCACGCTAACACCTAATCTTTGTGCAGCAGATGTAGATGCGTGACGAACACTATGAGCTCCAAATTTTGAAATATCAATTCCACTCTTCATCATAACTTCTCGAAACCACCTCGTAATTGTTTGTTTCGTTGCCTTTTTATGGGGTTTCTTGAAACATAAAAATAATTTCGATTCTCCATTTCTTATTTCTTCTGTTCTACTTAAGTATTCTTTTAAAACAGTAACAACACATAATTTTTCATTTTTTCTATAAAACGGAAGCCGTAAAATGGGAAGTATTCTAGTAATATTGGACGTCTTAATTTTGTCAGTGATAATTATTTTTGCTCCATCTTCATCGTAAGTAATATTTGACACATCAATCAGCGAAAATGTCTGCATTCTGTGAGCAGTAACGATTGCCAGTAATGCAATTAATTTCAATGATAAGGCTTTTAAATCTAAATCATGAAATGGATACAATGTCTCAACAAATTTTAAAATATTTTTCGGATCCCAAGTGAACTGGTATTTGGGATCATTTGGACGCAAGTTTGACAATCCTTTGAAGAAACGTTTCATACGTCCATCTTGAGCAATATCTTTTTGGGAGATTAAAGCAATAGCTGATCTTGCTAAATTTAAACTACCGTATTTTTTGCCATTTTGATATTGTTGTGTTAAGTAGTCAATAATTTGAGGTATTGAAGCATCATAAGGATTAATCGAGTTTTCAGAGCAGTAACCAAACCAGAATTTTAAATCAGAGTGATAGTGTTTAATCGTGCCGACACTCAACGATGAAATAATTATATCAGAAGCAACTTCAGAAATCCCTTTCATTTTATATGCTTCGCGGATACTCTCCCGGCATTTAATGAAAGTGAATTTTGGAGGGGGTGTGGCGACCTGTCACCGTTAAGAATTAAGTCATTACTAGGTTTGAATTTGATAAAATTTCCTTCCAATAAATTACAGAAAAGAGGGTACCATGGCTGCCCTGGCCAATCAGGTACAACTATGATCCCTCTGCAGTTCTCCTTTTGAATTTTTCTCAATGCATTAAGTATAAGAGAAAATGGCGGAAAGGCATAAAAATAATAATTTGTCCATTTTATCGTAAATGCATCTACTGCTACTGAATCGGGATCTTGATGCCATGAAACGTACCTTGTACATTTTGCATTGATTCGACTGGCAAAAAGATCTATATTAGGCGATCCAAATGTCTTTACTATGTATGAAAATGCTACATTATTTAATTCAAATTCTGATTCCTCTTTTCTAGATTCTGAATCCGCTATTTTATTATCACTCGAAGAAATATATGACGCAAATAGCCATATATTTCGTTCCTCGCACCATTGCCAGATCTCTCTAGATAAGGCATTTAATTTTCTGAACTTAACACAACCCATTCTATTTATTTGTGAAATTGCAGTTGTGTTATCGATTCGAAGGAGTATCTGAGAATTTTGAATTTTATCAGCAAAACATTTTAATCCAAAAAACGCAGCTCTCATTTCTAGTAAGTTAATATGCGATTTTCTTTCTTCAACTGACCAATTTCCGTAGGATTTTATTCCATTACATTCTATGCCCCAACCAGTTCGAGAGGCATCAGTATTGTAAAAATCATATCTAATGGGATTAAAACTATCTTTTAAGTGATTTATCCACCATTGAAAATCTTGTATAATTTCGGTAGGAACTAGCATCTTTTTGTTGTAATTACCGTCGGATTTATGTAAAGCGAGAAATTTCGTTCTTTCAAACTTTTTAGTGTAAAGCCAACCGTATTTAACTGCAGGACATGATGAAACTAGACACCCTACAATCTTTGAAAAGTGTCTAATGGTGCATGATTTAATTTTGATAAAGAATTTTAATTTTTGTATTAAATTGTTAATTTTTTCTTCCGGTAATCTAAGTTGCATTTTTGATGAATCGAAAACAAACCCTAGAAAAGTACACGTTCGTTTAGGAATAATTTGGCTTTTATGGTAATTTATCGTGAATCCTATATTTTCCAAAACATTAATCGTCGTATTTATATTACGTACACATTCGTTCCAGTTTTGACTAATTAGTAAGATATCGTCAAGATAAATTACAGAAGAAAAACCTAGCTGTTTTAAATATGCAATAACTGGTTTCATAAGTTTTGTAAATACAAATGGTGCAATTGATAACCCAAAAGGTAAACAAGTATATTCAAAAAATTGGCCGTTAAATATAAGTCTAAGAAAATGTCTGTGATGTTTTGCAACTGGCACTGAGAAATATGCGTCTGAAAGATCGACAGATCCGAAAAAACAATTTTTAGTTATAAGTTTGGAAGCTGTTCGGTAATATTCTAATTTGAAATATTTTGGAGCTGTAAATTTATTCAGCTCTTTTAAATTTAAAATGAGCCTATTCGTCCCATCCGTTTTAGACACTAAAAATATATTTGAAATAAATTGACATTTTTTAGGTTTGCATCTTTCTATTGCTCCTTTTTCTACTAATTTTTCTAAACAATTAGATAATCTTCGGTTTTCACTTTCAGTTAATTTCTTCATCAAAGGAAGTTTAGTTTGTATTGGTTTTCTGATGAAAGGGATCTCATACCCTTGAGTCCACTTTAAAATATTTTTGTCCTGAGTGATTTTGGCCGATTCTTTGTAAAAATATTTAATTCTACCAACTTTACTTACGCTTTCTAATGATACCTTCGCCCTTTGGCTCGATATTCCTGTGCCTTCTTCTTCATGTTGTTCTGGTAATTCCTCACATGAAGTCCCTGAGATGACTTCTGTCCGAATGAGTGGGACCATTGTCTCATTGGACGCTTCGTGTTTTTTGACGAAGAATGTTTGTATTTGTTTTGGGTTTTTGTGAAAAATCTTTTGGCTTCAAGTCTTGTTTCGTTTTTTCTAATGCTTTTGCTGACTTAATTCCCTCCTCCAAATTTGAACCAATAATATAATAGCTCGTCGGATTGTGTCTTAACCAAATATTCTCGGAGAGAAGAATTCACTTTCTTTGTGATAATAGTTTTACGGGTGATTGTCTCTTCGTAAAAACAATGTGCTATGCCACGACCTGCATCACTCAACAATTTTAAAGATTCTATATTTTTCTCAGAATTCTTACTTAGAATTGTTGCAACTTTCCCTATCACAGTCATGGCAACAGCCAACATTTTTTGTTTATTAACTAATCTCTTATCACTTGCAAGAGAAATTTCAGGTATAGTACCTACAATTTCCTCATTAATAACTGGAGGATTTATAAACTTACAGTTTGATGGTGGTTTATACTCATTTATGAAATTATCAATCGATTTTTCATTCATTCCTTTTCTGGTAACCTCTTCCCATCTGACTGTAAAATCATTTTGAATCGATTCCGACCAAATTTTTTCTTCACAGGTTATAGTGCCAATTGCTTCTAGAGCCTGTTGACATAATGATGAAACCCTATCACTTTTTGATTGACCGGCATTATTTTCCTCGGTGTTATCTTCCACTTCAGACGAATGAGAAATTTCGCTGCTTCGTCTTGTTAAATTGACATCATCAATGCGATTATCATTGCTAACCTCTGGGTTGCTGTCAGTTTCCTCGCCTATAAAATTCATGTCTAGCATAACCTTCTTTTTAAGGTATAACGAGTAGATGAACAAAATTAATAATATTGCCGATATTTCTGTCAAAAGAATTTTTCTCTATTACTCTTATTAATAATAGAGACATTTTTCAAGCATTTGGTTAACTACACCTTTGTAGATTTCTTTGAGAACCTTGACAAGATTAAATATCTCCCTCCGCCCTTTGCTAGAGTCTGTCGTTCTCAAGAATAACCATCAATTTGGTGTGTATATTAACACTTACCATCATAAATTGCGTGACCATATTTGTCCTTCTCATAATCCTGGTAACGACGACGGTGAGAGGAATGAATCTTTCTGTGCTTTGAATGCTTATTCCTCTCTTTTCTTTTTAACTTTCGCTTGAACTTCCTAATTCGGCGATTAATTTTCTCCTCCTCCTTGGAGCTCGAAGAATATGTCGAAGACATATTTAGAGAAAAACACAATTAACCAATGTGGCTTGCTTGGCACAAAACGAAAAAGTGAAGATGTCAGCGGATGACAGATATCATGTATGACAGGCAGATGTTTATTTTTACAATCAATACTCTCTTTAAACATTGTGGTTTGGTCGGCGCAATGCGCTCTACTACAAGTGATCATCTCAGGAAAGGCGCGTAATACAATTTTACAAAATAATATCGCTACGAGGAAGTTTTCGGTTCAATTACAGCGAAAGCAGATATCGTTCTGGATTACTTTAGCATTCGTAAAAACATCGTAAGAAAATAAAATATCTTTTACAAATGCTGAAACCCAAGCCTTATATCGTTAGTACCTAAGGTAAAATTTAGCAATTACCAAGGACATTGCGAACATTCCATTTTATATTTGTGAAATAGATTACTTGTACTTGGACACGTGCAGGTTGGTTGACATATTACTTAACATTATCGTTGGCGAAGTAAATATAATTCATATTATAAAGTAAATATAATTCTATAACATCTAGTAACCTTGAAAATTATTCGGTGATCGATGACAAATGGACAAATCGTCTATTATTAATTCAAAATTAACTGGTGCGATGCAGATAACCTTAGCAATATTACTGAAACCTAGGCAAGCATCTAATCTAATGGGGTGTTTCGCGGGCGGTGATAGTGCTGCGCATAGATCAATGTCAGATGCAAACTGTTTAGTATATTTCAATGAAAGAAAATACTATATACAGAACAATACTAGATATTCTGATGATAATTTGATCGTGACCACTGCTCGCTTTACGTATATAGTCAATCTTATAATTATTTGCACAAAGTAAGAAATATATCTAGTAGGTCAGTCTGTAAAACAGCTTTTGTTGTTGGCCTGAACGGGGCCGTTCTGTGTCCCTTTCAAGTCAATAAAGCCGTAATAATAATAATAATAATTTATTAGGAGTGTTTTATATAGTGACAAGTTATTTATTTCTCGAAGCAGATACGCAAACATTTGGTAAAAAGTATTTTTTTTTTAAAATACAGTTAATATAAAATTCGTGGAGCTTTTTACATGATGAATGCAAAAATTATAAAAATACATGAAATCATTATAAATTGTTTAGGCAAAATAATTGAAGCTTTTCTCAACGTATTATTTGTAAGGTATTCAAGGTGGAGTTTAATTGTGATGTATGGACCGTAGGTAATTTGTTTGTACTGTGCATGTTAGCGGGTTGTAGATAATAATTAGCTAATAATTTCATAAATATCTGACATTATAGAGTTATCGGTATGGTTACATCAATTCAGCCCTCGTTTTGGAGCCCTCCTCCAGGAACTAAAATATACCGGAGTTACAGTTTGAAAATGCTGAAAGCAGTATCATTTATTTTAACAATCAGTTTGACATGTATTTACCATCTTTAGTATTTTGTTATTGAATATAATAGATATAGTTTCGTCTGACATTTATTAATCTTATTAATGTATAATAAATAAGCGGATAAAACACTGACTACCCATTTTATACGTAAAATTAATGCAGTTTATAGGACAAAATATACTAGCTTGGAAGAGTTGACTGCCGTTATTTACATCTTTATTAACTTATTTATTTCATCCTAGTTTTTTTTCTTATATTTCGTATCCAACTTAATAGCATGTGTAATTTCCTTTCTTTGAAAGATGTTTCATGATATATTTGTTAAGTACTGCGCAGTGCTGTTCGTTTCATGAAAAAATTTATTTGTTTTTATTCATTTAATTTTATTATTATTGCCGAATTTTTATTTTTAATTTATTAGTGCGTAGGTCAGTCTGCAAAATAACTTTTACTGCGGTTCGCCCTTTGGCTCATTTGAGGCCCTTATTTGCCAATAAAATATTATTATTATTATATATATATATATATATATATATATATATATATATATATATATATATATATATATATATATAATTATTATTAATATATTACATCTATCGTATAATAATGATAATAAGCGAATTACATTTAAATTTATAAAATATATTTAGAGACTTTCGATTAGTAGATATTTGAACATTTATCGTGCAGGTAAATATATTTTCAACTAGCTATATAGCCATTTTAAACTGTATATTATAGTGAATTTTAGACTTAATTTTTATTAGATCAATTGTAATATAGCAACATTTCTTGACCTAGTACAGAAACCTAAAAATTAACACACCCGGAACAGTTACGTAAATGGTAAACGTTTGATTTATCGTCTTATCGATCGACTTCAACGAGATTGGAAACATGTACTATTAAAATTTCTCTAGGCAATAGGAGTATTCGCGCAAATCTACGAACAATAATAATAAATCATATGTAAATAATAAACTACATACGTGTTACTGAATTGCATTATATCCATCAACATACGCTTGCGTATATCTGTTACCACGAGCGTTTATGTAAACAGGAAAATGAATTAATTACACTGGTATTGTGTTACTGACAAGAAATCCATTACTACTAAGTACATTAAATCATTCATGAATTTAATTGTTCATTAGCAGAAGATAACATTGTTTTTGAGTAAATAATAATTTAGATAAAATTGTATTTTATCATGCCCCTAAAAACATGAATGCCTATATGATTCACTTTCTCTTTTCTAATTCTTCCAATATACATATATAGAATTTAAAGTACAAAATTAACCTAAAAATGAATTACTCGGAGATTAAATTGTATATTTGGTTGCATGTTATATTATAGTATCAAATTCATTACATTACGTTACCCAATTAGAAAACCCTTAAATCCAGTTGTATTTCCGAAATTAACCTATGGGCCTTCGATTTTTCAAATTAACCCACTGCGAGATATTTTACAAATTCGGCCCGCATTACTAGAAATTAAATTGAGGATGTCCAGCAAATGTGCGGCGCAAAACCTTTTTTCAAATTTTCAACATTTTCATCTAAATGTGTTAAACTAATACGAATAAATAATACGTGTTTTATTCTTCTAAATATTTTGAATTTGTTCACATTTTGCTTAAAGCCAGAGAATATGCATTTTCTCGAAATTCAAGCGAAAAAAGGAGTGACAAATTAGGGTGTCAAATGAGGACCACTATTTTGAGAAATCGTCGAAATGCAACTTTTCATTTCGCGTTGTTTTACAACTGAAAGAGTCACTGTACAGTTTTCTATATGACAAAGAATTGTAGGCAAATTATTGCTGTACACAATTAAGCACTCACCGGGCGGCGGCATCATTAAATCCCATTTAATTTCGTTTTTCGGCGAAATGGCTTATTATGTCAATTCTGGACCACCCTCCCCTATATCATATATTTATTAATATTATACAATTGGTTCAATATTGTTATAATTGTTGGCAATTGAATATTTGAAAATTTCCAGAATGAAATGTTGTTTTAAAAACAGTGTTATAAAATTCAAGGCGATAATTTAAAAACTGTTACAATGCCACAAATTAAATTAACTTAACGGATACTAACCTATTCATGCAGCTATAAATAAAAAATATAAAAAGAAATATGTACAATTAATATAAAAATAGATGATAACTTCTTGAAATATTGTACAGAAATCCCCTTTTCGAAAACATTTCAAAGAATTATTAATGAATAATAAAAGAATACATAAAAAGAAATCACATTCCATTTTAATGGTTTGAAATTATTTTGAAAAATCGTATTCACATATTTCGTATTACCATTTGGTCTATTTTATTTCTTTTTTTTTTTAGTACTTTTGCAATATTCTAAAGCAATACTTTATCTATATTGGTTAATAATACTTATATCCCAACGGGCACGAAGAACCCAAATGTTTCTAAAACGTTTTTAGAATGTTCCAGAAACGTTCCTAAAACGTTTTATGTCTGCAACATGGATGAAACGTTTATAAAACGTTCCGTAAAAGTTGCAGACATATAACGTTTTAGGAATACTTAACAATTATTTCTGACAAATAATGTCTACATTGCGTGTGCAAAAAACGATAAATTTTCCAACTCCAATTAAGCATAAAATATTGTTAACCGTTTCGAGAGCCCATACATTTTTTCTGGAATAGCTGGAATTATTTTTAACTGCTTATTTATGACTGCTATTGAATAAAATAAAAAATATTGTAGGGTTTGATTAACATTTTTATTACTTTCCTAATAAGGCAACTTGTGTTTATTTTTATGTCCAAAAAAGTAAAATAATAAAAATAACAATAGATTCTTTACTTTCTCTTTTATGTAGTTACAATATATTAAACCTCTACGAATTATTATTGACATAATTTGTGCGATGACTTTATTGGAAAATTAGATAAATCACGATTAAAACCTGTCCAACTTATGAACTTTCTGTAATTTATAAAAATATTTTGATTAAGAGTGCATGCGACAGAATCTATATTAAACGAAACTTAGCCCCGCATGTAAATTCAGGCCGCATTAATCATCTTGGTCAGTATTTCGTAACTTTTGATCAATGGCAAAGGCAGGGAGTAAGGAATCGACAAGGCCGCTTGTCCGAAATTACTGTGTTAAAGAAAGGGATAAGATAAATAAATGACGAATGAACGGACGGTTCTAAAAATCGTCCGTTATTTCTCAATGCCAAAAAATCGATTCGAACGGAACCCAGATCTCTAAACCATTTTAAATCGTTCAAGATTCGCTCGTAATTAATCACTCAAGATCTGGACCAAGCAAGATTCCAGACGAATGACGAAAAACACTTCGACGAACCCGCGATATGATTGAACGACCCTCTGTTTTCCCATCATTATGTACACGCCGGAAGCGATGTGTTTTGCTCCGACCCTCAACGCCTTTCTGATAAATTGCTATACGGATACTTCAGCGAGCAAATATTTCGACTGAGATAATGATTCACAACTTTTGAGATCTCTGAATCTTAAATCGACCTTAGGCGAAAACTAGAAGTAGCCATATAGGCGATATTGGCGGAATCAGATATGTAGCAATCTGATACCACCAATGAGCATTCATTCCAATTCCATAATTTGAATGCGTGTCTGGAGTTTCGAATAAATCTAAAAGTCCTGTCTATTGAGGATATAAGATTCAGAAACCATGTAATTGTGAAGGGAGGTGAACATTCCTACAGATTTTAGTTCTGGTGACTAATTTTGAAAACAACACTGAGATGCGTTGTTTGTTTATAAAAAAACTCGTGAGCTATATTTTATGTGACATTTTTAATATTTAAAATCATAACTCAGATAAATACCAAATAGAATATCCCAGCACAAGTACAATTGAAATACATGTTTGAAATATGTATACACAATTGTTGGCGCATTCCTTAATACATATTTTTATCCATATTAATACCGTAAGGACAGTGAAGGAGAATATGGCGTTATTATTTAATTTCCTTCAACGTTGCTATTCTGAAGTCAGGAACTTATTTGTACAATTCAGAATTGTTTGTACAGAAGTTGGAGAACATTAAATTCTATTAATAATTTGTAATCGAAATATTTCAGAATTTTAGTAATCATATTGTTATCAAGAATTTGTTTGATTTAGTCGAGATAACCTAAACTGTTGATATATACTCGGTATTTTCGAAACGCCATTAAACTGCAGAACTAGTGAATCATTTTAAGTCCTGCATGGGTCATACAGCTAGTGTAAAAAGTTGCCGTAGTGTAGGCGCTTGACTTATCCAGCTTATTTTTCCAGTGCTAATTTAAAAGCAGTTGTAACCACTCTCAGATTTATCAATCTCGATTTTTTGGAATTCTTTTTTTATTTATCAATACAACAAATGCCTGGTTTACTCCAGAGAAATAAGTAAGAAGATTCACTTAATTTCAAATAATTAGCATGCCAACTCACTCATCGAAATTATTTCAGAACCAAGATAAGTAGCAATCATGACGTTTTCTCCATAAAATTAATAATATTTTGTATTGGTCTGACATAATTTATTTATGAAATCTGGTACCAAAAGCCTTCAATGGGCTCATCTTCACTACATTTTTCAAAAGGTATTCAAAAATGCTTAAGCAGGAAAGTTTTTGGTTGTAACTTTTTAATGGGTGAGCGAATTTAAGTGCAAAGGTTATTTACAATATAATTAAAATACACATTTTTTAGTGCATTCGAGATAACGTTTGGATCACTGCAAACAGTTCTGTGAACAATTTTGTAAAGAAGTATTTTTTTTTGTTTAATAAAAATTGACACTGGTTATAAGACACTAGGCGATATTTATTAACATTTAAAAAATATAACACCTAACCGCAATTAAGTTAATAAAAAAATATTGTTTTAATATATATTAAAGGTTTTCATCTTTTTCCATACATGAATGCATGTAAAATGGTTTATGTGTACGTTTGCACATATTAAGTAGAATTGAAAGAAAAATAAATTTTTATCCTCTACAATGTGTTTTGAAAATTTAATAAATTATGGAAGTAATCGAGGTTTAAATTTTTGGATAATAATTTTTTCATTTACATTCGGAAAAGCGTAGAGATAAAGTAGTATTTTTTTCGTAAAAACTTGTGTATAAATTTTATAGTAATACGCCGGCTGTAATTGTAAAATTTAAATTTCCCATTTTCATTACCAATTATTGTTACCAATTGCAATTCAAAATATGTCATGCGTGTCGCAAACAAATGAGACTAGACTCAATTGTTGTGCAAAACACGAGAACAAAAGTTATCCTTGTTTTACTGGCTTAAAGAAGTATTTCATAGATGGTCGTTAACTTACCTTTATTCAGTAATCTATTACAGTGAAGGGCGGAAATTAATTATTTGATCGGTGAAAATCTAACGTGTAACTCCTAATCAGCAACCCCAAAATTCCCCGAGTTGTCATTTTTTATAAGCTTAACTCAACATTTGAACATTTTTTTTCGTCATTTTGGATCCACCATCTTGAATTTAAAAAAAAAAGATATCTGAGTCGGATAATTACTGACCTCCGAATAATAGAAGACCACCATCTTGAATAAGATATTCGGGAGTTCGCTACAGGTTGGACATTGTTGCGAGTTGGGCACTCTTTGATATTTCGGAAATGTGCAATGAAACACTACTTTCTATTGTCCTTTCTCCTACAATGAAATAAATCGACAGTGGCGGAAACTGCTATACGATGCGACCGAGCGAGTTCAGCGATGATATCAAAGAAATGCCGGAAGGAAACAAAGAAATCGCGGATAGATTGAAAGAAGGATGCAAATAATACGAATGCGAATTATGAGATGATTATCGAGAGGATGACCTCTCCGTACCCGTAGATATCTCGACAGGGCCTATTTTATTTAAAGGGGGCAACATTCAGCTCTCATTTCGGCCACCTGGAGGATTTACAAAACTGTCTAATATTTTCTGGCGTCCTTATCTGTGATTCAACTATCCGAATAAATTAACCACGAATTCAAACTTCAAACCAATCGCGACTCCCCACTAGATTTAATGAAAAACTCGATTACAGTAGAGTCCCAGTATATTTGCATCTCGTTATATTTACGTTCTAGAATATTTTCCCGGTTTAGTCTCGTTAAATTTAACAGCTCCCGCTCTCTTTTTTCCCACTGTGACGTCACGAAGATAACGCGACTGAAGGGATCGGAGAAGCGACATTCCCCTTCTTTTGGTAAATATAACGAGACGAGAGAGAAAGGCGAGGAACCGAGAGGGTAAATCAACCGGTACTCTATTGTACTTCCTTAATAATATTAAGTTATAAGTATAAGTTTTCGAACAAACATTTTAGGGAATAACACTGTACTCCCATATCTACAAAAAAAAAGCAAAATCTACGACGAAAAAGTTTAAAGTTGCTGGTTTCATTTATTTTGACTCTATTCAATTGCAAACAATTAAATACAGTAGTCCCCATCCTAAGTTGTACGATCCGTTCTTATAAAATGGCGGCTGACTGTCCAAAATTATTTTCCCTCCCTGCCACCCCTGCCGCATTTTCGTTGCGAGTGTGTGTGTTTGTGTATAACCAAAGTGTTTCGACGTTTGCCGATTCTTGCCGAATATCGTAATTCAAATCATGGTTTATGTTCATGTGTGCATTTATAGAATGTCGCCACTGTCGCGATGCGCGAAATGAAATGTGGATGGAGAAAAAGAGAGCAGTCTTGTATAATTCTGGAAGGGAGAAATTTATAACTTTGGACGGCCTTAAAATAATTCACCATTGAATTCTACTGATTTTTTCTCGAGATAATTCTACAGAGTTGTATCTTACGAAAATTGTATCATCAAACATTCCGTTTAAATTTACTTTAGATGTAGCTAATTGGACGTTTTTTGGAACATTTTTTATATTAATATATTTTTCCAGAACTATATACGGATGAGAAAAATTCTATTCACGACGTCATGAGTTAAGTTTCTGCTTTTATTATTTCAACACATTGCGATGCTGAATCATAACCCAGTATTCCCCGTTTTTACCGTCCACTTCATTGTTTCATTCTCTGTGATTCTCTGTTTTTCTTCAGTGGATAAATCAAAGCACATCAGGAATCCTCGGAAATACTCAAAAAGACGTCGAAAAGTCTTAGCACCTATATTGAATTACACAACGTGGAACACGAAGGGTCGTTCTACGGAGGTGCACGAGAGTATACTCGTGTCGGGAAGAGAATTGGAGAGTCAGGAGGGAGCGATCCTTTGGGAGGAGGGGGGTTAGAGAGTAAATTGATTTCTGGCGTTTCGTCGTCCGCATACCGACCGTCGCGTTTTCACGAGAGAGGCGAAATCCAGTATTCAAATTAGGGTTAGTGTACCCTGTCGGACGGTCCCCGGTGGCGGCGAATCAGAGAGGACGCTGCCGGGACTTCGGCCGGTTAACGTGATTACACGCACAATGCCGCTTTCCATCCCTTTTCGCCAAAAGCCCGTCCTTCGATTCCGCGGAGCACCATGCACCCTCCTCCTTTGGTTCGTTCTCACCACCCTTCCGACTTAATGGGACACCCTCCCGCGGGACGGATGGACGTCCATTCGACAAGAGGTGCGTCCAACGCGAGAGCGATATATCGAATGGACAAGAGGGAAAGTGAGATGAGCTAGAGTGGGCATGAGTGACGACCCCGGTATCTCATACATGCGTGTAGTCGCACGAATTCATAAAGCAATTATCCTAGACAATAATTATATTTTGAGTCTGCCATTGGCTCACGTATACCATTGACGAATTCTTTACTAGCTGGATATTTGTTAGTCGTTCGTCCAGACGATGTCACTATGACTACGGGATGTAATCAAATGTTACATGGGTAAATTCACAGAACTTTTAGCATTCCCTAAAAAAAATTACACTAAAATTTAATCCCACAGTATTCCACTTTGCATACATATTTGTATGTCCATTATGAATTATAACCTATAACTCTGTCATCTTCTTACTGCGGGTCATCAAAGTCAGTATAAGTTAAATGAAACTACAATGTAAATCAATGTAATTCAAAAAATTCATTGTTATGTTCTCAATTATTAAATAATAAAATGTATAAATTAAATTTTATTTCAACGTTTGACGTCTTTATAATAGTTTTATTTTTTATACGAAAAGTAATAATGTAAAGAAACATCATTTCTCAGGGAAAATATTACTTTAATAGTTCCCAACTTATTCAGAATATAATTCAGATTGTCATTGTCATGATTTTGCATATTCGAATTTGCTGATTATGTTTTTCATGATTTTATACGACTATAATTCATAATTTCTGTTTCAATTACTTTATAGTAATTTGACTGAAGCTAATCCAAGCAGTTTCTCAATTTTGATTTCAAAATTTCATTCAATTCATAAAATCTGAGATTATTAGTTGTTGAATTTTGGACAAGATAACTGATTTGGTCAATCAATTTGTTACGCGTTAGGTAGAACTGAATCCTTCAAGCAATCGTTTTGGATATGGAAGTGTCTATTTACATCCAAAATCCATAACCCTGAAACCTGTTGATTTTTGTCAGTTGGCACTTTATCTAATCGATTTCCACAATAAGTTATACTGGATACTTAGTCATCAAATACTCTTATTCATGCCAGGATCCTGGAATTTGGTACCGTTAAATTAAGGCGCGCCGATGGAACTTAAAGATTATAAGTTTTGAAAATGACAACGACACGCGAATGGTTTGCCGAATCTATAATTGTTGCCATATGTGACTTTGAGGATCTTCGATAGATTGACTAAAATTCGCAGAAGACCTTGCGCATCTTCGTTTGATGTTCAGCATTGACTGACTGTCCTATCTGACTAGACTTCCTGTTCCCAAAATCGGAAAATTGACAACGTCATGTCGATGATACTCTTATTGTTCATTCATCCCTACCTAACTCTCTTTCTATCCCTATTTTCTCTTTCTCTCTTAACATTAATATACGCAATACAATACACTAGTCCTTCCCTTAAGTCATCTTCCGTTAAGTCATATAGTCCCCTTAACGCATAGATTTCCCATCCTCTAAGTCATATTTTTCCCTGGAGGGATTCACCCACCATTCGTTGATTGTAAGGCTCCCGATGTACCATTGTATGTGCTTGTGCGCATGTGGCAAGTAGAAATTCAGGTGGTGGGAGATGAGGGGAAACATAACTTAAGGGAAGGCGCCGTCATCTTGTTTACCTAATACACATGACTTCAGAGGGGGACTACTGTAGATCATTTTGTTACACCATTAATCGATCAAGGTAATGAAAAATACAAAAGAATAACAACTTAAACCCAAGATAAAACTGCATGAAGACACCCAATGGAAAAAATCGCAGGAAAGTAAAACTGCATCTCGTGATTATAGATGTGCAATCATCATTTGTCGGTTTCGCTCTAGGCACGAGGAGACGTATAGAGCAAAATCGAAAGAGGGCCGCCGAATGCTGGTTCGCGCATGACGTGCAATGTGATACCCGCAAGATTTACGACCTCGTAATCATCTGCTGATCCATGAGTTTCAGCCCCAACCGCCCATATTTTCTGTCTCGAGTACCCGATGTTCATTGTTCAGCGGTGCGTTACGCATCCCGCGATGAGACCCGTCGTCCGAGCTCCGGATGCCGTTTAATTCGTTTCGCGCCTTCTGCGCCACTGGTTCCGGCCGATCCCTCGTATCCCGAATTGCGACACTAGCAATTTCGGAGTTCGTCGTCCGGCATTGTTCGTAACGAGAAAACTATTTATGGCCTTTAAATACAGCGCCTGCTTTTCTGTCACTTTATAGATACAGAACGTATCACGTGCAGTTTTTTACTGAATTGCATTTACAGTATGTTGTTTCAGGATTCCTGATATGTCACGAAATTTCCGTTTAGAATTTGTTCAGAATATGATTTACTATGCGTGAAGCAATTTTCATCATACGATTCATAATTTGACATACTGATGATGTTAAATTAAATAATAATTATATTAATATTTGGATATCAAATATATATACGTACTGGATAACGATGTTCCGTTACCAAACAATGGTCGTATATACATATATCACTTCCTCCTCTGATAGTTTTATTTAAAAAAATGCACATTTAGTGAAGAAGCCACATATAGGGGAAGTAGGGGCATAAGAATGGTTAGGTGTGGTTTAGAAACTAATATTTAGGTCCTCAAATAACTTATTATGAAACGCATTTAAAAAAAAGTATCTGTTTAATACTCCAAACTTCAATTTTACGAAAAAACTTTTTTTGAAAAATCTGAAAATCCAGGGGCAAAGTGGGACAGGTTGTCAAAATTACTTCTGGAAAGGTTTGACAGAGAGAGAAAGAAAGAGAGGGGGGAGGGAGAGAGAGGGAGAGAGAGAGATTGATTGATTAAAATTTTATTTATTAGTGTCCTGGCCACTACGAGCCGTGGACACAACTCAAGAGAGAGACAGATGGAGAGGGAGAAAGAAAGAGAGAGGGAAAGGAAAGAGAGTTCTTACTTATCTCTGTGAACCTAAATCAAAACGAAATACACCCCGCTTTGCCGGAAAATAGAATTTTTTTAAACACGTCGTAAAAAGTCATCCTCAACCCCAAATGAAACAAATAAAAAACGAAAGTAGAGTGCAAGCGAAGATTATTAAGTCATGCAATTCAGATTTTGATTACGGTTAATTTATTGATACTTACTAATCGATTGAAAATATGTCTGAATTTACAAATTGACTTCGACTCCCTAGGTCATGTTCGAACGGTTGGCAAATACTGAATGGAAACGGAAATATGTTTCAAAATTTGTATTACAATAACTCTTTTGTAAATAAACAATGCAAACAAATACATAGGAAATGTTCTAACACAGCGAAACGCCAAAATCCCACTTTGCCCCTACTTCTTCTACATCTAGGGCAGGGATTTCCGTGATTGCCCTACGGAAGAGTCTACACGGGATCAAAAACGATGACAATGTACGGAACGATAAGTTTCTGTTTGTTTATAGTATCTTTATTAGGTGAATAGTCGTTAGTTGATTGATTAATTATTGGAATCCTTTTTTTAGGAATTGAAAAGAAACACAAAAAAAATAAAAATATAATATCTGATTGTATGCCAAAGGCTCAATTTTACTAAAAACGAATATGTATAACAATTCATAAAAAGCCTTAACATATTTAACGTAAGAACTAATTTAATAACGTGTATGGAATTTTTCTGTCGACAATTATTTTCTTCTGATTAGCTACAGTATTATAATATTAATTAAATCAAATTTGTAATTACGATGAAAATATAAATATAATTCAATCAGGACAACAAAACCTAGTTTTATGGAACAATCGTTAAACGTTTTGAATTCATGAAGAGGTTAATATATTTGAAAATTTCATTGCTTGGGAACTATACAATAAACTGCTGAAAACTGCCATCACGGGTTAGGTTGTCATAAAATGAACTTTATGTAGTCTTCGTCAGCGTAAACGTACATCTCGTGTCCCGTGGACTTCGTCCAAGGTTCAGTCTAGACGTAAAACATGTTTTCTAGGCAAGTAGAAAATAATAATTCGGCTCATTTGAAATAGTTTTGACTCATTCAACTTCGAATAATTAACAATCAACATTTTTTTAATAAAATCTGGTAATAAAATTTTATTTCTACGTTTAATGAACTTCTTCCAGGCTTTTTATATCCATTTGGCAAAAAGTGCATTATATTTATAATAGATAGCACACCGTACTTCCGTGAATACCTGCACCCTTGGACAAACTCTGTTTAGTTCAGAAATATTAGATATTAATATATTCCTAAATAGTTTTGGATTCATATTAAAAGAACAATATCTAATATTCATTTGATAGGTTTTAATTTTTCGACCGATTCATAAATTAATATATTCTAAAATATTTTTTTTTTGTCATATAAATAATAGAAATTAAAGATGATTGAGTTTAATTAAAATGTAAAATTTAGAGGAAGAGGGAAAAAACAAACAAACAATCGTTAATCATTTGGAGGGGTTTTTTGTAGCATACATAATAAATAAATATTTACTATCCTTGAACATCAATAAATAGATATATACACATGGCCACATATCAGAGATTTATTATTATTTACATTTAAAAAAACCCTCCAAGTTATTTATCTTTCTTTGTTTTTTTCCTCTTCCTCTAATATTTAAATTTTTATTAAACTCAACCATTTTTAATTTCTATTATTTATATGACCAAAAAAAAATATTTAAGAACATATTAATTTATGAATCGGTCGAAAAATTAAAACCTATCAAATGAATATTAGATATTGTTCTTTTAATATGAATCCTTTCAAGTATACTTTTTTTGTTACATAGAACGGAACTGAAGTTTGTTGCTCGGGAATTTTCAAAATCGCTGGTTGTGAATCCGGTCGCAGATTGGTTATATTCAAAGTGGTGAAAAAATATAAAAATAATCTTCTTAGTTTTTAAGGTTGCTGATTACAAGCTAGGTAACAAACTAGAAATTGAAAATGGAGGATCCCAATTTAAGTTATAAGAAATGAAATCATTCGGCCAACGAAGACAAAATTGGTTCGAACTAAAACATTCTAAACGGTATATCCAAAATGCACTATCTTCAATTTTCAACATATGATTCCTATTCCATTTTCAACCCATAATTTTGAATGTTGAAAATTAACTTTGTTGGCAATCAGTGCGACCAAAGTCTCAAATTAATGATTTTTAAGAAAATGTACTAATTTTTTTTAAAACGCCAATGGAATGAATCTTGCATTCTGAATTAAAAAAATCTGAAATTAGACTTCTGGGTCGAAATCGTGAATTTTTTTAATGCTTCTGTGTTGTGATCATTTTCCACCCTTTCTGAAGCGTATTTCGGATAGTTTTTCTTTACTTTGGAAACCCATGCGTGAATTCGGCATATTTATAGTTAAAGGGTTAGTACGTTATCTTATTAAAATTAGGACAGATTTGTGAACTAGAACAAGTGAAAACGGATTTAAAAAGAAAGCATTTCAATCACGATTGTCGTAAGTATAGCCTGAATTAATGTTTTACGTTGACTTGCGGCCTACAATGCTGAATTAAAATAAATCGATTACATTCAACTAAGTAACAGATGTCAGCACGGAGAAAGCGCCAATAACTGAAACGATGCAATTAAGTCATAAACGATCTTCGTTTTACAAAATCATTAAAATGGACTCTCGGTGCGTAATATCTATAATTCAGCGTAACAACATGAACTCGACCTACAGCTTGGCTCATTTTTTATTATCATGCAAGTAGAAAATAAGCCAATATTCGCCTCGTTGTCGGTATGTAGCTCATTAAGCGTTCATAAATTATGTTTATTAAGTAATTCATAAACCGTGACGAATTTGCATAGCGAATTGCTAAAGCACGCGCGTGCTGGTCGAGTTACGTCGCGTGTATAATGTATGCACCGGTACGAGAAGATCGCCGAGCAAACTGTCGTGCGCGTAGCCGGAGCGCATAATAACTGGAAAAACAGTGGAAAAGCTCGCTAATCGAAACAGAGGAGGAAAACTCCAGTGAATGACGGCGATCGCAGTAGTAACGGCTGTTACGGCCAGACATGCTTCTGTTATGTGTATTTTTTAACTCCGTAAGCTTTTATCCCATCCCCCCATCAGTTAGAAAGCATCGGTTGCACGCGTGTCGTTCGCGTGCGGACGTTCTCATCAACGTCACAGTAATATACAACTTTCTCATCACTGTACTTTTAATTTTTAAATTATTGGATAAAAATACTGTAGATTTTTAATTTACTCTGTATGTAGGTTTTTCTATTTCAAAACATTAGTTTATCGTCAATTCTGTGTAAAATGTTTACTTTCAAGCCCTCCTCCTCCTTCTATATTGGTGAATAACGCAAGCCCACAACAAAAAATCGATACAAATTTTCATTAACCAGACCTAGTGTGTTTCATGTTTGTGGGATGGCTGAATGTGAAGTATATTTTACACCATCACTGCAGGATTTTTTCCTAACCTCAAAATATCGCGAATTTTACGTAAAAATTACATTTCACAAAGTTTCACCAATCCGTTCCTGGTGTGTAGGTATTTTTGAGCTGGTTAATTATGAATTTAATGTTAGATTTTCAAAATCCAAAGTAGTGGATTATGTATGAAGATTCAAATTGTTTAAAAGTTTGAATTTTACAAAACTTGGTAATTGTTGATTTTAGAGGATACTGGGTACGATTTGTAAATAATATTATATCAATCAATATTCAATGTAAAGTAAAAATATCCTTTATTATGTAATTAAATACTCTCAGCCATACTCAGAAGAATTATTCCTTTGAAGCGCTTAATTAGTGTGAATCTCGCAACTTCTAGCTATTCGCAAAATATGTTAAAAAATGTATTTTTGCCAAGTACAGATTATTTTAAAAATTGACATTATGACAAATTAGATGCGATATTAACCCATTTCGTCCCAAAACTAGAAATTTTGTCGCCGGTTTTCATCCCCCGTAAATTTATGGATTTCTTTAAGATATTATTATGAAATATAGCTTTCCAATAGTTTACGGATTTGCTCTTTTCGAATCTGAAGTCGGTTTTTTTGGTATCACTTTACATTTTTTAAATATGGCTATTTAACCGAAAACAAAGGTGGAAAAAAGCGAAAACTTTTTCAATAAACAGTAATTTTTATAGCTAAGGAGTTTTGGGGTCGTATCCGGCCGCAGACTCCTGTGTCACAATGAGTTCTACTAAAAGTTGGTAAATATTACGATTTCAATTAAAAATAGCGTCCTCAAAATGGCGCCGTTGATAAGACATTCTTTGGTTATTTGTGTTTTATTGAAATAGTTCTGGTATCCTGTCGTGTATTTTGACGAATATGTTTGTGTAGATACTTTTAGAGTTCGCTGAATACAAATCTGTTGAAACGAACCTTCCAAAGGTTATTTTAACATTTATTTAGAATATTGACACCACTTCCACAAGCTTGTTTACACGGTACATTTTGTTATGCTTACAAAACATGTGAAGGAATATCTATGGAACGCGTATTCGTATTTTACTGAGGGTTTTTTGGTTATCTGTTAACAAAAACATTACATGATTTGGTTAAATTTCGCTGCACTCATTCAATGAGCATAACAATTTACCACTGAAAATGGTTATAAATATCAAAAAATAGAAAATTGGACAATATAATTGTTCGATTTTCAATGAAAAATAGAGAAAATCGTTACTTTTTATAATAAATCATTTGACTCCAGGAAGTGGTTATAAACTTTGTTGATAGTCCATAAATAATAATATTAACATACATTGCTGATAAAATATGCACCAATGTGTACTTGCTGAAGTAATGTCCCGAGCAGAAATCTGCCCAAGCTGCCTGAAAACTCATCAGGCCCTGTTCAGGCAGCAAATAGGCGTGCCTGAGAAGGAATGCCTTATCACTCCCGAATCAGGCCCAGAACAGACAGCAATCCGGCGCGCCTGATAATGTGCCTTACAACTTCCGGATCAGGCCCTGACCAGGCTGCAATCTGGCGCGCCTGATAACGTGGGCCTCAATACTGCCGGGTACTACAACCTGTACCTTATTAGACAAATTTAGTTGTTATCTGATTATGTGCTGATCAGGGGATTGCAAGGCAAACTTGATCAGGTAAAGTCATTAATTATTGTTTAAACAAACCTTACAGTTGCCCCATCAGGACCTTATAACGCCATGATCAAGGCCTTATCAATTCCTGATTAGGACCGGAGATCAGGATGTCTGATCCGGCCCGAACCAATAAAATCGCGTTACGTTCTTGTTCAGGCCCTGATATTATAGCCTGATGAGGGTCTGAAATATATTCAGGCAGCCTGAACTGAACTTGATCATGACCATATCAAAATTTCTACTCGGGATGTTTACATATTATCAATTTATTCTTATTTTGTAATTTAAGTTTAAACTAAATTTGAAGAAAGTGTAGGAAACCGTAAACTACAGAAATAAATAAAAGTTAACTTTTCATAAAATTGTACAGTCGATAAATTTTTAGACTTCCGTCCTTTGCTTTTCTTGTTAGGCTCCAATCAATACATAGTTAAGTTATAGCCTTGGTTTTTCCCGTAATCCTAATTTGATAAACTGACCAATGTAATTGCCCTATACAAGTTCAGGAAGGAAATGGAATGTAAGGTAAAAGAAAATCCAATCCGAAATGATTCTCCGGCAGTACGTTTTTAAAGTGAGAGAATTTCTTTTTATAAATAAGTGCGTTGAATACACTTTGAACTTTTACTCCGTAATAGGAGAGCAAAACGTATCGCCGCGTTCGCATCTCCGCAAGCGCACTCCGCAGTAGCTTGGAGTCGGATGAGACTTTCGAGTGGTCGTAAGTTGAAACTTTAAATCCGGATTTGTAGCTGGTAATTACGGTGAGCAAGGCGATCTCCCTTCCGCACGGGTTATTTTATCCTTACCGCGACTACGATCGTCTTTTCTATATTGAGTTCCGTGTAAAAATAGTGCCTCGGCAAGGGAGAATCTCATGGTTTCGACGGAAACCCCGACCTTTACTGCGTCATTTTACAACGCTAACTAAGTGGATTTTCCTCGTTTTCATCAAATTGGCAATTTTATGCCTGTTTAATTTATTTCATACATTTGTATTAAAACTATGTCTGTATTATGACTCGAAAGTTCTATTATCTGAAATGATAATAAATAGATATGGGTCTTTTATTTGAAATTGTATACCAATATTATGTGCAAGTGTATTTCATTACAATTATGGATTTAATCACCTGCAAACTGTTTCAGTGGAAACTGTAGATTAGTTGAACATGCATCAAATAAAGAAAAAGGGATAGTTGTTTACTAATTGATGCAACTGGATAACATAGTTGTTTTTTTCATTGTTTGTATCTCTAACTAATGGTATACTAACAGAAGTTTAAAACGTCAGCTGTTATGGGTATAGCGGAGCAGAGGCGTTATGTCCTATAGGCAACCACCGCGTAATTTTAACCCTTAATCCCTACTCATGGGACGTTTTCGACCCAGAGAAAATTCAAATTGCAGTTGATAAATAGCACACCTTTAAAATAGCCGTCGGAACTAAGGATTAAGATGGCTGATGTTCCAAAATAAAAGACGGCTCTTCTCTTCTTCAAAAAGAACACTCTTTTTGTACATTGTATGGCTGCCGTTTCCTTCATCAGAATGCATTGCCACAATTTTTCATTTTTGAAAAATTTGAAAAATCGAAATTTCGAAAAAAGTCATTTAAAAATCTGAAATAATTTAAGAGTATTCTTTAGTTAATTTTCTCTAAACTCTGTAGTTATCAAGAAAATTAATTATTAATCTTGAAATTCATAAAAGCTTAATAATCTGGTGATTTTTTTTTAAATATGGATTTTGACGCAAATATCCATAGAACGAAAACGTCCTAGAATTGGTAAAAGAATACTCTTTACTTTTTTTCAAAATTCGATTTTTCGAATTTTTCAATAATAAAAAATGGTGACAATACATTCTGAAAAAATTCGAGGGTATTCTTCGACTTATTATAGAACATAATTGTTTTTATAACATTGCATCTAAAGTCCATAGATTTCAAGAAAAAAAAATGATCCAATTTTGAAAAGGAACTTGTAAATGCAGTGGCCATTTTCAATCTGATATCGAACATTTCAAATATATACCAGTGTATTTTTTAAGTACACCTAACGAGTGCACCAGTGCAATATGTTTTAGCTCACTCAAACCAAGATTTTTGTAAAAAAATGTGTCCTAAAAAATCATGTTTTTCTACTATATATGTCAAAATCATATATAAATTTCAATTTTTTTTAATTTTCTTACTACCATTCGAAAGAGCGGTCTTGAAAATGGCAGAATCTGAAATAAAAATATTAATAAGCAGAATCTGAAAGTTTTTATTTTTTTCGTAATTTATTTCATATTGAAAATAAGCGTTGATGTTGAAGTAAACTTTCTGTGCATTTGGGCATTAATGGGTTAATATTGTTTCCATCGTTTATTTTCTTGACGAGGTCAGGTTATGTTAGAGAACATTTTGTTATTTTAATTAATTTGGTTCCTCTAAGTTTTTCTGGAGGAAACAACTAATTTTAGTGTAGATATTTGTGGACGTGCGAAAAACAGTTACATTTACGTTTTATATATGTTATGTTTTTAGTTTCAAACACATGGCACGCGCTGAATTTCTTACGAAATGGCAAGCTATTAATCGAATGCTACGGACTCTCAGTCGAAAACGAACCCTCTGCGATTAAACGATCGCGAGCACGTCCTTGCGCGACTTTAGCACCGTCGTTAACGTTGATTGGTTCTTTCCCACTACCCCGCGTTCTTTTCCAGTATATGTCTTTCTCCCTTTCTCTTTGATAGACCAGATATCTTCTCCTTGTTCACATATACGTATATATGCACACACACGTGCACGTTCTTCCCATTTCATTCGTTGTCGCACTCTTTCTTTATTTTATTCAGCGTTCTCCGTCTCATTTACACTCGGAAACACACACTCTCTCTCTCTCACTCTCTCTCAACATAATTTCCTATTTTTTTCTATTACACTCTTAGAATTTTCCTCAATCAAGTCGCCAATTTCCTTTCATCTCAACTCTTTATTGCTAAAACGAATTACAAGTACTTCGTGTTTTTAGGACCTTAGATATCAACACAAGGGACTTGTGGAAAAAGCGAGAAAGGAAAAGGTTTCATTTAAGAAATGGTCACATATTATGCATAACTTTATTAAAAGTGCTAAATTTACTTCTTGGCTTTACAATATGAATAAACTTTTAATAAAGGATGCATAGTAGTGACAATTTTTTAAATGAAACCTATGTTAATTAATTGATCTAAGTAGAAATTTTGATACGGCCCTGATCAGGTCCTGTTCAGGCTGCCTGAATATATTTCAGGCCCTTATCAGGCTGTACTGTCAGGGCCTGATCAAGAATGTAACAATTTTATTGGTTCGGGTCGGATCAGACATCCTGACATCCGGCCCTAAACTGGGCTTTATAAGGGCCTGATGAGGTAACTGTAAGGTTCGTTTAAACAATAATTAATATCATACAACTATTTGAATCACTTTCGCACACGCATTATATTTAACAATATAATTATATATTATAATTAACCAAAAGTATGTTACATTTCATAAAGTGTCATTCGAATGATTATATTAATTGTTCTTTCTAAATTTAATTTTTATACATTTATTAAGTTTCATACTATTTATATTTTAATTATATTTTTAGATAATCACATCCTATATTTGCATTTGTCAACGCAAATTTGTGATAAAACAATTTCGACAAAAGTGGTTTTATATGAAATCTGACTGCTCCAATCCAATCTACGGGGAAAATTAGACCAAAAATATATAGAGTGTGTTGTTAAAGCGGTTACAGCAAAAATCGAAAAACGACAGAATTGCGTAATTTTTTTTAGGTTATAGTTAATAACTTCACTCATCATTCTGCTAAATTTTAGTCAGGCCACCGAAGAAAAAAGGAAGAAAAAACATGTTGAAATATAGATAATTAACATAAGTGTATAGGGTTATACACCGCAAAGAATGTTTTCTTAAATATAATAATACTTTAAGATGACAGATCTCAACCAACAGCTGCGTACATATCACAAATTTAATAAGGATTTCATTCCAATTTTAATAATATACCTTCACCGAATGATAAGAAAAGATATTCGTTAATAAATACTTAAAATATGCGGTTTGGTACGGACTCCGACTAATCAGTAGTTAGATACGCGTTGTTTTTTTAACTGACTTTTTTAATATTTTCGTAACTTAATGAGAATTTAGTAGAAAAATACAGCAATGACGGTACAATGAACAGTATAATAAAAACACTGAACAACAGTGAACAAAGTTAAAATCTAATTTTAAAAGAATGTTTCGTTTAATTAAGATAAAGGCATTTTTAACAATTTCAATTCTTAGATGATTTACAATCCAAGAAATTGCTTTAGTTAAACGAGAAAAATGTTAAATAAATTGGCATATATGTTAGAATATCCATAATCCTTTTAAACAGGGAAATGAAGTGTCTCCTTGAATGTAAAATACTGTCTTTAAACCGGTATTAGGATTCTAGTACTGGGGGAAAAACTTTTCTCAGTATAATAATCATATATGTGGCGTTATCTGACAAATAAGTTAATCTTCCAATTCTCTAATTAAAGGATTTAAAATATCGCAGTTTCAAAAAATCCAAATTTTAAAGAATTAATTCATTAAATTAGTTACGAATTTGTCAACCAAAACATGTAATGTTATTTACTGTATGGAGAAATTTCGTTTCTTAACGGAAAGATGAAACTATTACTTTAACGAAAGGAAAAATTACGGGAGGGTCAATGTCGCATTCAGCTGCAACTGAGGCAGAAAATCGATTTGAAATGCACACAAAATTCGCTTTAAAGTGCTTGGTTCTATTCTTACCCGTTTAAAGTGAAAACTATATTAAAAGATATAAACCTAAATGATAACACCTAATGATAAATTAAAGTATATTGTACTATGTGTGTAATTTTGAAACTTATAATAGAATTGTTAGGCATATATATAAAAAAAAGTTCAAAGAAATTACCATGTCTTATTACGTGGACTGATAGTACATCACCGATATTATTAATTGAGAAAAAAATCCATAGTTAAAATGATTATATTACTTAGTTGGAAAAATGTAGTTAAAACTACTATGACAAATAGTTGAATTTACCAATTTATACTCAATTTTACTATAATTTTGTTAAACTATCTCCTCACAGTTAAAACAAATCAGTTATGTAGAATGATTTAAATAAATATGCCAAATATAGTTAAAATAACTATAATCTAGTTTAGTCCTGATTTCACACTATGTCTTGTGGTATATCTATATAATTACTATTATTCATAGTTAAAATTTTCATTCACTATAAATTCATAGTAGACTGCTGCACTTGGTGTGTTTTGATGCCGCCGGGTGGCGACGCGGCGTTCGCAGATTTTTTTCGTCGAGCCCGTGGCTCCCGTTATTGAAGTGGATTTTCGTTTGGTCCAGATACACACACGGAAAGAAATTTTAAGTAAATGCCACTGCTCAGGGAAGTAACAGCTACCGCACGATTTCTGACGAATTTTGAATGGCGGTTAACATTCGAAATCGTTAAAAAGAACATTTTTATAAGTATATACACACTATTACACCTTTTTGAATAGTTATTCATAATTTTCCGACTATTTAGTTATTAATAATTAATTTTAATGATCTATAAACGTTGTTGAAACGGAAAAACTTGATACTTTTTTCATTCTAAAGCTTCCGTATCGAAAACAGTGCAAGATACACTAAAAATGCACTGAAACTTTTTTGTAGAGCACAAAATTTCCTACAAAAAAGTCAGCGAGGGCCCTAGATTAAAGTTAATAGCTTAACCACGAGCAACGATGGAATATGTCTCATATTTTACAAAAATTCTAAAACATTCATAATTAACTTGTAAGACAAAATTCCAGCGTTATTCATGGATAATCTATTAACTTTAGACTAGGGCTCTGGCTGACTTTTTTTTAGGCAATTTTGTGCTCTATAAAAAAGGTTGAGTGCATTTTTATTGTATCTTGCACGGTTTTCAATACGGAAGCTTTAGAATGAAAAAAGTACCAAGTTTTTCCGCTTCAACAACGTTTATAGATCATTACAAATAATTATTAATAACTATATCGTCTAGAAATTATGAATAAATATACTCAAAGGTGCACTCAAATTGGATCTGTTTATAAAAATTTTCTTTTTAACGAATTCGAATTGTAACCGTCACTTCAAATTCGTCAGAATCTGTGCGGTAACTACTACTTCCCAAAATGCTGTCGCATTCACTTAAAATTTCTTTGCGTGTAATGCACATCTATAGACTAATTACACGACATTGAAATTTGTGTGGATAACGGCATTGCATAATACATTTTTTAACTGACTAGAGTGTTACATTCACAAACTTAGCGCAGTATTGATTTTTTGTTTTTCTCTTTGTTTCCTTGTTTATCTTAAACAAAGAACGAATGGAGAAAAGTGGACTTTTCATATGATATATATACAGGGTGATCCAAAAGTCCCGGAACAGCAAAATATCTCAGCGGGAGTGCATTTTCGGGGAAAATGTTTTAGACAAAAGTTTAAGGATTTTTCCCTGGCTATTTAATGGCGATATTGAATTTGACCTTGAACATGACCTTGAAGGTTATTTCAAGGTCAAGTTAATTTTTTTAAATGGGAACCCCTATTTTTTTTCACGGATTCGGAAAGAGCACAAAATTTTACGTCCGAATATGCTATGGCTGTTTTTTTCGGCAAGGTCATTTCAAAGTGAAACTTAAAACTCCCGTAACGGCGAAATATCTCAGAGGGTGTGCATTTCTTTGGAAATTGTTTCAGACAAAAGTTTAAGGATTTTTCCCGGGCTATTTAATGGTAGCACAGAATTTGACCTTGAACATAACCTTCAAGGTTATTTCAAGGTCAAGTTTGTTTTTTTTAATGGAAACTGCTATTTTTTTTCACGGATTCGGAGAGAGCACAAAATTTTACGTCCAAATATGCTATGGCCGTTTTTTTCGGCAATGTCATTTCAAGGCCAAACTTAAAACTCCCGGAACAGCGAATTAACTCAGCAAGAGGTCATTTTCGGGTAAAATGTTTCAGACAAAAGTTTCAGGATTTTTTCCGGGATATTTAATGCTAGCATAAAATTTGACCTTGAAAATTACCTTGAAGATTATTCTCAGGTCAAGATTATTTTTTTTTTTAATTGGAACCCCGTTTCATTTTCTTAACGAAGTTATGAGGATCTTCCGGTATTGAGAGTGGTTAAATTCATTTTGTTCAGTCGATGCTATTACTGGACGATCTGCTCTAGGGAGATCCTTTACAGTGCCGTAAACTTCGAAACAATTTATTGTTCTGCCAAAAGTCGATTTAGGAATCAGTTCCTGTCCCTCGCTTGTCCTCTAATTTTGTAAATAGAATAATAAACTGTTTAAAAAAAGTGTATACATACATCTTACGCAACACTTGTGCAAAGTGAACTTGGGCGCGCGAACAGCGACAGAGAACACGAGTCACCAGCGAAGTAAATAAACAACATACATTCACATTGAATTTATACATACGTGTACAGTCTTATAAGGTTACATTTTGGTCTTAACTTTATCGTTTTGTGAGATACATGGATTTCCTATCTAAACGCCTTTCCTATCTAAACGTATTAAGCATCATTTCAGTAACAAAATACATACGTATATTTCGTACAAAGAGCAATGGCTGCGCTAAGTGAACGAGAAAGAATAACCATTCTCATGATGAGAGGCTGGGGTGATAACCAGCGATCTTTAGAGAATGTGCGAACCTTATTTAACGCATCATTTAGAGAGGGACGAGAACCGATTTCTAAATCTACTGTTAGCAGAACAATAAATCGTTTTGAAGTTCACGGTACTGTGAAAGATCTCCCAAGAGCAGGTCGTCCAGTAACAGCATCAACTGAAGAAAATGAGTTGAATGTCGCGCTGTCAATAACGAAAGATCCTCATACTTCCATCAGGAAAGTTAAACAGCAGCACGACATATGTTACGGTACAGTACAACGGATCTTAACTAAAAACTTAAAATTTCACCCATACAAAGTTAGACTCGTACAACAATTGAATGAAGACGATCCTGATAGACGCCTACAGTTTGCGGAATTAATGATGAATCGAATAGATGCTGATGCCGGTTTCTTGAATCGCATCGTATTTTGTGATGAAGCTGCATTCTTCTTAAATGGGGCAATCAATAGACATAACATGTCTTATTGGAGTGAAACCAATCCTAATTGGATGGTCGATAGTCGTTCTACTCAATATCCTGAAAAAGTAAACGTATGGGCAGGTATTATAAACAATGCGGTAGTTGGGCCCTTCTTCATCGAGGGTACCCTTACTGGTCAAAAATACCACGATATGTTGAGGGACGACATCATCCCTGCTATTCAGGTTATTGTAGGCGAGGATTTCGATCAGACTTGGTTTCAGCAAGATGGTGCAGTACCCCATTATGCAACAGATGTTCGCAATTATTTGAGTGATGTATTCGCAGAATGGTGGATAGGTCGAAGGGGTGTAATAGAATGACCACCAAGATCTCCGGATCTTACGCCCCTTGACTATTTTCTATGGGGTTATCTCAAAGATAGAGTGTATCGAACGAAACCGGTGAATATTGAGGAAGTAAAACAACGAATACGGGATGAGATCGCGGCTATAGAACCAGATATGATTAAAAAAGTCGTATCGACTTTTTATAATCGCTTGGGATATTGCCAAGAAGTTCATGGCAATCACTTTGAGCATAAGCTTTAGTAAGATACATAATTTCATCAAAATCTTAGTATACCCATCTTGCCTTAACTGTCTGGGGACACCCACACACACACACGCACACGCACACGCACACGCACACGCACACGCACAGGTGACGGCGAGGGGAACCACCTGAACAAAGCACCCCGAAGAGGTGTAAACCCGACCGTGCTACCTCCACGCGGTACATCTTGGGTAATGCTAAAGCCGGCGGTAGCATTGGAAACAATGTAAAAATGTTACCCATACATGCGATATTTATAAACGTATCGGATGTAAAAAAAAAATGTATATTTTTATCCGGGAACAATGATAATGCATTGCACTCTGGAAACTCTGGAAACATTACGAAAATAAAACGGGGTTCCAATTAAAAAAAAATAGTCTTGAGCTTAGAATAAGCCTCAAGGTAATTTTCAAGGTTAAATTCAATGGTGCCTCTTGCTGACTTAATTCGCTGTTCCGGGAGTTTTAAGTTTGGCCTTGAAATGACATTGCCGAAAAAAACGGCCATAGCATATTTGGACGTAAAATTTTGTGCTCTCTCCGAATCCGTGAAAAAAAATAGCAGTTTCCATTAAAAAAAACAAACTTGACCTTGAAATAACCTTCAAGGTCATGTTCAAGGTCAAATTCTGTGCTACCATTAAATATCCCAGGAAAAATCCTTAAACTTTTGTCTGAAACAATTTCCAAAGAAATGCACACCCTCTGAGATATTTCGCCGTTACGGGAGTTTTAAGTTTCACCTTGAAATGACCTTGCCGGAAAAATCGATCATATTATACTCGGACGTAGAATTTCCCGCTCTTTCAGAATCCATGAAAAAAAATAGGGGTTCCCATTTAAAAAAATTAACTTGACCTTGAAATAACCTTCAAGGTCATGTTCAAGGTCAAATTCAATATCGCCATTAAATAGCCAGGGAAAAATCCTGAAACTTTTGTCTGAAACATTTTCCTCGAAAATGCACTCCCGCTGAGATATTTTGCTGTTCCGGGACTTTTGGATCACCCTGTATAGTTTACAAATATTTTTAAAAAGTAAATATTGACTCCTTCCATATTTTTTATGGCAACTTCTTACACAATTTCTTTCAGTGAAGGTAGTAATTTTCTGAAATGACTACTTCAAAATAGTTGAGTCTTATTGTGTATTATGATAAGTAGCATTTTGAATCATGAAACAATAGTTAAACTTTACTATTTCAGAATAGTTATATTAACTATTACCATGCCTAGCCCTCAGTTCACACTATGATTCATAGTAAAGAAATGGTCATTTCAACTACTTGTTTTTCTGAGTGTGAATTGAATAAAATACTAGAGAATTTCGATGTATTAACCCTTTGCGGCATAGTGGTAACCTACGTTACCACCTCGATTTCTTTGATTTTGCTCATTTAAATTTCAGTTAACGCATTTCAATCGGTTTTTGTTTGGTATTTTCTGTTACTATATTTCTTTTATTTATAGATGATGCATAATAAACAATTACATGTTAATAACTGCGTTTATATATTCTTCTATGACCATAGAAGTATGTATAAACGTAGTATCATCTATAAATAAAAAAATATGACAAAACCATAATTTTTTCGAATGAATTCATTATTGACGCTGTTTTTTAAGATAATGATTTGAAATTTGGTATAATAGAGTTTTTTTGGTCGCTGATGACGAATCCGATGTTGGTTTTATAACATTCAAAATGGCGGCATCATTATGACGGCCTTCACGATGTAAATATGCAACAAATATGCCATATGGAATCCGCAAATTTGAATTTTGAAATTTTGACACCGGATCCGTAATCTGCGAGCCCAAAAACCCCGTAGTGACAAATTTTAAGTGAATTCAACATAAAGAAAAATGTATACCTCAAAAGTTTAAGAGAGATTAGTCATCGAGGAAAGGGCATTTATTCGATGATTTCTATATAAGAGTTACATACACCATTCCAGAAATTCAATTGAAAGAAGTGATGAATATAGACGAAAAATAATAATTTTGAAACTAAACGAAGAAACGAACCGTGCATAGCAAGTACTCGAAGTAATAAAAAGTGATAAAGGAACCAAAGGATCGTTAGAACGAAAAGGAGTCACATGCAGATAAAACGAGGAAGATAAAAGGCGAGACGAGGAGAGAAATGGCGAGCAAGACAAAGAGAGGCTGCCTGAAATTAAGGTGGATTTATAGTGGGCGACATTATTTCGTGTTTAACGCCAGTAAATTGACTCTCCGGGTCGGGAGGGTCGCACTTCGTTTACGTAGCGTCGCAAGGTTGTACACTAAAGATTATTTACTCATTGCGTGTCGAGTATAATGCAGATAGCGAGCTGGAGTACTTGCGTAGTAATAAAATTAACGTAGATTGTTTTGAAAATCTTGCACTTAATCGTTCTTGTGTTTTTGACGACAATCTGATATTGTTATAAATAGGATGGGATATGTAACGCGCATACACGTTCATATAAAACAGATTTTATGCCAGGAACTTAAACTTTATTCGGTGTTTTATATCAGATTTTAATTTGTCTCGCCTGTATTAATTTCTTGTTTTTCATGTCTTTAAAATGTCAGGTTTTCGTATAATATATGAGATATATATTATAGTTTTGCAATAAACCTGACGTCGCCGACGCCGAATATATTGATATAATGAAATTAATGTCGAGTAGGTCCTGATCTGATTGTTTGAATATACATCAAGGTCTGATTTGAAATATATAATGTCTGATCTCATCAGAATCCGCTCAAACTCAGGGTCAGATTTCTTTCAGTTAGAACTTTATTTTAATGGTAAATAGTAGTTTAGTAATCGGGAACCAAATATGAACAGAGAATAAATTAACCAATTTTCGTTTTCAGTTTTCTATTTTTGCAATAAAAAACTTTGCTATTTTTTAATTACTTTTTATATTCTGTTTAAATGCTAAAACACCTAGGTAGAAATGGGCGGAGTAAATCCCCGTCTAGACATTAACCCAGTACTGGCAGCCGGTACGGATTAACGGAAATGGGTCAGTACTGGCAATTAACCGTCGAACAACTGATTAATTACTGGTATCCAGTATTGTTGCGATACTAAAACAATACTGTCAATAACACCGCCAAAGTACTGACCTAGTACATGTAGCCAATACTGTACTTATTAGACTGACCAATCAAATTAGTGCTGATACAATTCTGGCTGGGAGTATTTACATCAGTAAAAAATAACGTACGACTGCCAGAGTACGCCAGTACTAGCCAAGTGCAGGTAACGACTAATTCATTCGGTATTAAATCAGTAACGACTGACGGAGCAATTGTCAGTACTAAACCCAATACTGGCTGACAATAGTTTGATTGGTAAGAAATAATGTCTGACTATCGGAGTACCTCAGTATCGTTGCAATATTGATTACCAGTGCTATTTTCAGTGTTAAATTATTAGTGATTGCCGAAATAAGTCAATACTGACACAGTACTTAGTGATAGAGCTATATTATGACATTAAATAATGTTTTAACAAGTACAGAAACTTTTACGAGTTGAGTCAGTACTAATCCAATAGTACTAATCCAATATATATATAAATATTATTAAAAATCAAATTAACTATCTATAATTATTCATCATATTTTTTAAGATTCTTTTTTACATATAGTATTAAAGACTGGCAATCAGTGATAATCCGTACTAGAAGGTAATACTGATTTCGAACTCCATAACTACGGCGTTCAGTACTGGATAGTGTCCCATGCTGTATCTGGCCCAGTGCTGGTGAAATTCTGGCGGTCAGTACTGAAAACCCGTCGAAGGGTACTAGGTCAGTACTCTACCTGGGTAATGATCAAAATACCATACACACATTGTTCAATACATTTGAACTGTAGAGACGTTAATTACGCGTTAGAATTAAGAATTCCAGACATTATATAATTTTTTTATCATGAGGTAAAAAAGATGTATGTTTGAATGTTCTTATGAAATAATATGAGTCATTTGGAAGTAAATTATGTTATAGAATCTGAGTGCAAGGTAATAATTTACCCATTACGTCAGGATTTTGGTGTATTTGTAGATGTGCATCTACTACAGAAGCTGTATTATTGTAGATTCCGAACAATTTTTTTAGTAGTTTACTTACCACTGGTCTTTCAGAATTAGCTATTAGTCGATTCACTAAGATTTTGTTACTCCCGATCCAAATGAACCTTTTAACGATTAAGTTTTAGTAGTAGTTAATAACGTTGCTTTTTAATAGCATAGCTGAACAAAATTAAAAGTATTGTTAGCAGGTTTGAATTATTATCATACTTTACTCAAATTCATAAGTACTTTTCAAGATCCATTTGACAGGTTTTGGAACAATTTAAAATGTCCGTAACTTTGAAACAAAAAAATACTGGTGATTCAATTTTAAGAGTCGGAGTAGCACTAGTAGATGGTGCAAAAGGAAAGATAGGATTAAAATATACTGACTTACTATTATTAACATTACATATTATATATTCTTATGTAATTCTGACTACTCAGTACGATCCCACTAAAAGTTTAGAAAAAAAAAACAGTTTAACAATAACCAGGTTACCCTGGTTAATTAATTAGCCGTAATTATCTATCTTACTGAGATCGAAACGTGATGCTATCTTCAACAAACAAAGACAGTATACTAAAATTAATAAGTAACTAAGGTGAATTCGTGTGCAAGATACCGATTCTTTTCTCCCTTTATTACAGAACTAGGTTGGCGATGGCTAGTAAATATGACGTAACTTCAATTTACTAGTTTTAAGTAATTCATAATAAATGTTTTAATATTGTGAGCGATTATGAATTGGTAAAAGAAACCCGATCAATGGATATGCAAACAAAGCTTAAAATTCGTAGTATAAAAATTCGACAAATTAAAAAATTAAAAATTAATTAGTAAATAATACTTTTTAAAATAGGGTAGGTTAGGTTTTACTATATTACTAGCCCTTTAAAGTATAAATTGCGCATTCTGACATCGGATTGTACACAACCTACTCTCTCATGGAGTTGCTTAACATCGTAGTGCAGTGAAGAATTTTCACAAAGAGTAAAATCTAAAGAATCCCTAGTAAAAACTTAGTGTATATCAATAACACTATAGTTTACTTCAATTATTTGAGAGAATATAATTACTTATTCAAAAACAACGAAGAATTTTCACACGCTAATCGAAATAACTTTTTTAATATTAATATAAAAATAAGAGTGTTCTGGAGATAACGCTACTGAAGCGAGAAATAAGCACCCTTAAAGGAGATACGATCTAAGAATGTCAAGAAATACCAGACAAAATTCTGGTATTTGTGCCTGGTAACAACGAAGTACAAAGTATCACGAGAGGCCTCTGATAGTTTAATTTATACGTGTTCCTCCCAGGCGGGTATACGTGCTTGACTAATTGCATAAATTATTGCTGACTCGATGCCAGACTCCCGACATCGAACAAGTATTAACTTCATACGTTTCAGTGTATAGTTATTGCAATAAAGTAATTACACGTATGTTCGGTATGGTACCCATGATCCGATTGTGAAAACAAACTTTATTTGTCCGACTATCTCTAAATAGAAAACGGATATTATCTTAAATAAAAAATTGGTAGTTTACTTTCACTCGTAATATTCATGAATTACAGGCTTTAAAGACAATAATATGTTATTTACGAACAAAGTTTTGTATAGAAAGGAAATCTATTATTTTTAGAATATATAAATATATTTTGCATGAATTTGAATTAAATTACATACGGGGCACTCCACGTCAAACCAACCAGCAATTGTTACATATGTTTTATTGATTCTTTGTCGCTGGTAATGTGAGTGATATATCTTTGCTATATTGTTACATTTTAAATCAGACTGATTAAACGTCTTATTTCCTATTTTTATTTCAATTAATTTATCTAGATAAATACAATTATTATAATAATAAATACAAATTTAACGTAGGTGCAATTAAAAATTAATATAGTTAACGGCTTCATACCTACAAATTGCATTAGATGTTAAAATAAATTGTTTTATATATAGTTTGAGAGTTTCTAAATATTTTAAACACCTTACGTCTTAATCAGTCGGATTCTCAAAACGCTAGGTCCTATCGAAACATTGACAATCTCAAGTAATAATGAAATTAAAAACGCAAAAAAATAAGAAAAAAAGAAAAAAAAACATAAATTAAATCCGCGACTTCGGAAGCATCCCCCATGTCTCTACGAGAAATCACAAGAATTTACTATTGAGAAACAATACCGCACAAGGTCGGAGATTACTATGAAGTTAAAAAAAAATTTTCTTTTTTCTTCTTTTTTCTTTATTGCCATAATTAGTTTAGATTGTGAGCGTTTTAACAGTGCCTAGCGTTTCGAGAATCCGAGTGATTACGACGCAAGCTATTTGAAATATTTAGAAACACTCAAACTATAACATTTTAATTAGAATTTATAGGTATGAAGCCATTAACTATATCAATTATAATAATATTTAATACGAAAATTACTGCCGGGAATAATTTAAAATTTGATATAATTAACTATTGTGAAAATTTTCAGTTATACAAGTTAATGTAAGATAAGAGTAAAAAACATTAATAGAATATAATATATAGTTTTCATAGGAGTGTCAGAAAAACGTTTTATACACTTATTTTCTGATATTGTAATTGCAATTTTTTGCTGTAGGACGAGGTATAATGACTTTAAAGACTATTTTGGTACCCAATTGACCCAATGACTATTTGGGGACTCGAAATGGCGGGTAATTTAAAAAAAGGCGATTCGACCCGATCACTAGGTACGCTACTAAATCGAGTATTCTTAAACCCGTAATAAGTAGATCTATTATTATACTAAAGAATATACCTCCAACTTCACCAATTAATAAGCTCCATTTCGATGAAATGGGATCTAATATCAGACCTTTTCTAATAATCAACATTTTTGTTTTAAAATTTGAAAAATATGGTATACGACTAAAACATTGTCAAGTAGAGAAGAGAACTTTTTAGATCTACTTATACTCGTATTACATATTTCCCGAAAGTTGTTGAATATCCAAGGTTTCTTAACTCGCATGGAGTCTTTGCATAAAAACTTTTTTATGAAAGTATCTATAATAGTACTTTGTATCCTCGTATTCCATAACCAAAGTATTTAGTTATGGGATATTTGCTTGATAAGAAATAATTAAGAATTGATTTAAGTTAATTAAATTCCTCGCATTTTGAAAAGTGATTTAATACCATATAAAAACAGATTTTCAGGAAGATTTAAAGGGAATATCTTAATATAAGTCAGATATGTATTTATATGCAGATAGGTTGAGATTTTAGTGAAATAATTTTTTCTACTGATTATTAATGTGGTACTATGATCGATTCAATTACGATATAATTAATGGGTGATGTTCCTGGATATCAAAACTAAATAATTGTTTTAGAATATTAATTGCTTCCGTTACTAATGAGCTCCATTATTATAAGATTATCTTATTACTTCAGTGTTTAATTAAAAAAATATTCAGTAACAAAGTGGGATCGGAGTAACGCAAGTGCATCATAGCAAGCCAACATCACAAATCTTGCGAGTGGAAAACGAAACAATTTGAAGAACGATCTGGCATCGTAAAGCGGCAGCGAATTTCCCCGAGCGACAAATTTCCTCAGGCGATAGACGATAAAAAATAAGATTTGACGTTGCTGAGAGGCAAAAGCGATCTTTGAGAAAGCAGATGAGTCAATTTGACCAAGAAGCTATTCGGAAATTACTTGAAAAGTAATTTAAAAAAAAACGGAAAACATGCATTAGAATTTGATTTCCTCTGATTTTATTTCTATCAAGTCTTTGAAGCTTGAAGTTATAAATCTATTAATTTCTAACGGGGAAGATCTAAAATGTAATTTCAAAATTCTCAATTATTCACTTTCAATCAAAAAGTAAAAACGCTGCACTCCGCATTTCACTACACAACTCCAATCGCGATTTCACTCGATCCTATGTTAAACCATTACGGTATTCCGCACGAGATAAGGTGATGTACGAAATCAATTTATTACAACTCCGGGCAAACCTCACGTCACGTGATAACGTATAGCACGCGTATACGCATGAGAGCTGTCAAAAACTGAAATGAAAGTACTCAATTATAATTTCGATTGCAAGTGCCCAGTTATACATGCAAATGCAAGAACCTGCATAATTATCATTGAAACACGGACACCCAATTACAACTTTCGATTTTGAAGCATTTGTCACTGTCAGAATTAACGGTTAAAATATAACTTTCACGATTGTTATACGCTACAATGATATAGGTTTATATACCGGTATTCATTAGTTTTCAAGTGCTGTTAACAAGTTAATAACGAAGCCACTTAACTTAATATTTACGATACTTTCGATTGCCTTTTCATTATTTGAATGGAACGAAGTTAATTCAATTAGTTTATGTCAAAAACAAATTACTTTTAAAAAGATTGGGTCAAAATTCAACAAATGAATTTCAATAATTTAGAAGTTGAATTCTAGATCACCGATATAATTAATTTATCTGTTTCATCTCGTTTCGAGTAATTTTTAACATCTTTTATTTACGATAGAATATTTTGTACAATATAATTAATTAAAGTATTAGTAATATTATGTCGCAAACGTGTTAATGACAGCTAATCTGTCAAAACAGCTTTCGTGGAATGAAGTCTAATAATTCTAATAATTCTAATAGATGATAATTTATATGGGATAATTTCGCGTCGCTAATATCTCATATTGGTTAACGTTTTAACGTACTTTAATGTCATGTCCGCTACTAAATAATTAAATACTTTTTTAATTAACAGATATGTCATTTAACATACCACTGCCGTGCTTGAAACTATTTTATACTCGATTGTCAAATGAAATACGAAGAATTTGACTAGACAAAATATACCAAAAGCCAACAGTATGACAATGAAATGTAGCAGAATCATAGTCAAAACAACATACAAGCCAATAATAATAGTTATCTTAAACTTAAAGTAAATATTATGAGACCTAATTTTCCACTTTAGTATATCGAGGTTTTTAAAATTTCATAATAAACGTTATGATTATTTTGTGCACCTTATATGTTCTTAGCTTCTTTTCTAATAGAATATATAACTCAGTTGCCAAAATTCTAGACTGTTTAATATTTCCACTAATTTTCAAATGCAATCATTATTATCAGTAGTCTTGGGATCAGAAACAAGACTAGTATTGTTATTGTCGTTAATTAATTTTAGCTATTATTTTTATGGTACATTAAGTTTACTTACGCTCATTTGATACAGTATAAATACAAACTACACAGAGAGAAAAAAGTGTTAATGGAACCACGAAAAAATAGTAGAATCGATGTTAACCTCTGTAAGTAGTAGAATTAACTATATGTAAGGTTAGAGGTGATATTTGAGGTTATGTATGAATGATTTAACGATCGGAAAATAGTAAATGGAACAATTTTATTTGTACCTTTTACCATGGAAATAGTTAATGAAACAACTTTTTGGATTTACGCGTTTTACTATTACAAAAATGTTCAGTTAACTATTTCCTTTCTCTCTGTGTACAAGTAAAATAATAAAGGCTGATTTGGATATAATATGAGCTGTATATGATAAGAAGATTTCACTAGACAAAAATTTATTCATACTTATTATTGGCTTATTACCAATATACGGACTGGTAACCGAAAGTAAATAAATTATAAAGTTGTCCTGAAATTTGAAAAATTCTTATTAAAACATATATTTGCCCATAGTCACGTATTAGTTGATACCTTGACATAATTTTACACTGTGAAAAATATATATTTTTTACTGAAGTAGTAAATCTTAGCGAACTAAAATGAATAAATTTAAAAAAAAAATGTAATGGAGTTCTACATGAAATACACTAAAATTTCATATATGAGGTCGTGAAAATTGCATTTAATTTTATGCCTTTATTTAATAAATTTCATTTATTCATTAGGTTTGAGTGAGTTCTAATGTGGTTCGCCGGTAAGGTAGGAAATTTCACTTAAAAACGTAAATTCAAGATGACTGAATAAAATTTTCAAAAATCGGGCTCTGTGGGGGCAATTCTAAGCACTATGAACAGTTTCCTAAAAAAATACCAAAGATATTGATTAATGTCTTTGGCATTACCTATGATACTGTCTATAGTAATTAAAATTGCCCTTACAGAGCCCGAATTTCGAAAAATCGTTCCAGACACTTTTTATTTACGGTTTTTAGTGGCAATTCCTACCTTATCGGTCGAGTACTTCAGAACCCCCTTAAGTAATGAATAAGTATTTTATGCAAATATTATTCATTACAAAAGTAACAAATAAAACACCTACTTAAAATGTGAATATAATATTTGCGTAAAATGCAGAAATTATTTCGCCTGGAACTGAATTATGGACATGACATATACAATAAAGACATGAAATGAAATGGACTTTTATCGTACACTAGTGCAATAAAAATTGCTGTATCATAGAATTATTATTTTATTCAAACAAAAACAAAAACGGCAGTCCCCCTAATAAAAAAAGAATATGTTCAAAACTATTGATAACAAATTTTTGAGCTACGATTATTTTTGTAAAGGCAATTTGGGGTAAAGGGTAAAGGGTTAAAATAATTACATTTCATGGTCAAAAGGCATTGCGATTTTAATAATCCTGAGCTATAAGTAAATCGTAATATGGATAAAATTATGAAAAGTAGACATTTAATTCTACTATCAATAAAAAAATTATTAGACAAAATCTCTTTTCATCGGATAATATTGTGAGTACTATGAATGTTAAATTATAATAATAGGAACATGGATAAAAATGTAAAATTACAACATTGAGCTATAAATTATTCGTTTTAATCTTAACGCACTAATATTAATATATTCTATCATCAACTGAAACAAAATATTAACTTATTTATGAATACTGTTAGAAATAACGACCGAACTGGAGCACGTTATGTTCTCATTGAACTGCAACGCTCGTAACGCATGTACCAAAGTCGGTCGGTTACAGAACGACAGGTGCATTCGAAAACCGATTGCCCATTGAATCCTCATCGATCAAAACGTAAATGCAACGAATTTTCCCTAATGCTGATTGAATTGCACGGGTGTAAAATGGATACGCCGCTCAAATAATTGCAAGAGTCAATGCGACTTTGAGAGAAACAATAATCATTGCATCATTTCGAGTGATGTTCAAACATTGATGGACGTTTGTCAGGAGACTTCAGTTGGGCGACGTCCGGTCCCACCTCATTTTCTGTCTCTTCTATCAATCACTGCGGACCATCGTGCTCGATACGATAATCGCCGCACCCATCGTCTTCCATACCGTTAAATAATACCAAGTCACGAGTTGATTCTTATCGTTTGACTTTAGGCAGAGCTTAATGAAATAGTCATGAAAACTGCAAACTTATTGCATAAGATTTTTTTTAGTTTACTTATATCAAGAATTGCTATCGCCAATTAACCTATTTTGCACGACTTATTTGAACATCAAACATAATTTATTTTTATCAAAAAGTAAATTATTCCAAAATTAAGTGTCATACATTCAACATATGTTATAGGCAAAACAAAACCACAACTTACTGAGGATCAGGGGAAGATGCCGACTATGAAGGGTCACCGCCATTTTGAAAAATATTTTGCCTTGAACATGGAGGAGGGAAGAGGTTTATCGTAAATTCCCATGAAAAATTGTTGATAATATAAGAGATAAACAGTCTGACAATGCTCACCTTGAAGAATATATGCAGATTTCAAAATAGAGATCGATTGTAATTAAATTTGTAAATACCCACGTAACAGGCAATGAAGAACATACAAGCACCGATACTATAAAAATGAATAGTGAATATACGTACATAAATTTTGGAAAATCGTCTACTCAAAAAGTGGCGTCCATCGTACAATCCCGCATGAAAAGTCATAAACGCGCGACGCTGATACGGATTGCCGGCGCGTCGCTCGCGAAAAATTTTGCATGAATTTACAGGGCCGTAGAAAAAAGTAATTAAAAGGGAATTTCCAGGGACGAAATTCGAGGACTGAACGAACGACATGGCGCACCATGCGAAAGCAATTAATTTCGCCATTTATTACCCCCGTATCACGAAGAATAAAAAAAGGGTCGCGCCGTATTCGCACACGCTGCCACCGAGGGGGGCGACGCGTCCGCCGACTGACGGGAAACACGAGAACAGGGCGGACAAGGGGCATTTGCCGCCCCACGTCGGGAAGTGTGTATAAAAAGGCGACGATCCTTCGGGTACGAGCAGTTTCCAAGTGCGTGACGTCATCGCACTCTTGACTTACGGCCGCCATAAATCTAACCATTGAATTTTACACTGTCGATATTTTCCCCCTTTTGCGCGAAAATTGTTCCACGAGTAAAACCGCGCTCCAGTAAAAAGAATTTCTGACAATTTACGAGCCCTCGACATCCATGTACAGATACGAAATATGGACAATATAAACATGGGGCGTTTAAACATTTTTAATGGAGTAGGAAAGATCGTAGAGGCCCGAGATTTTTGAGAGATGGCCCTCAACCCGATTGCATTCATGTAGTTAGTTTAGTTGCTGATTGACACGTTGCAGTGTAAACTGGCCTGACAATGTAATTAGTACACGATTTAAGTGAAAAGCAGATATTTAGATGTTTTCTTTCGTTATATAAATTGGACATCAGCTAATGATCAGCTGCAAAGTAGCAACAGTATACTTGAAAATGTGTAGTTACTTATTTTTTTAAGGTAGACTAATTAATAGTACAACGTATTAAAAAATATATTACACATGAGAAAAGTATCGAATTATCTCCCTCGTCAAATTCGCCAAATTTCGTCAAGTTTGAGGATAAACTCGGGGTTCACTAAGAGTCACAGCGGGAAGTACGGGTTACTAGAGGAGATCAGCGTGCTACCAGGTTTGCGGCGTAACTGGATACGGAAGTAGACCCCCTGTGCGTTCTTCTTATTTCGGAAGATTTCCCCGGATACTCATAGCAGCGCTTCCCATCCTCTATAACTCTTCGTTTCACCCCCACTTCATCCAAGTTCAGTATAATACCGAAGTCCATTTTCTCCCAGCACATCCTCGAAAATCACACGAATCTCAAATTAAGCTTTCGTCACGAAATAATATGGCAATCAATGTGATTTTTTTCAAGATTTACGTCGATATACAAGAAAAATTGTATACGCGTTGAAAAGATTCACAATAATGAGTAATGATAAATACTCCTTTAATTCAAATCCGTTAATAGGATTATACGTTGCGAGTGAAGGATGAAGAAGGTTTCATTACTCTCGAAAGCAGCTGCTACTGTCACGTATCTCATACAAACCAGTTCACATCAATTGTTTGCTTTCCTGGATACGAGCAATTATTTCCGAACGCGGGTAAACCGCAGCATGAACAAACAACAGGTACGAATCATTACGCGCTTTGCTAATAAATATTTCTTACAAATTCCGCCCCTCAATACCAGTCACGTATTTTAATGAGGTTAAATGTTTAAGAAAAAATAATAAATGAGGTTACTCGGCCTAAGTGCAAAAACAGGTGCTACTGACACGATCACCTGCATTTCACCCTAACCAGTTCCCTTCAATTGTATCGGTTTTCTATGGACATATGGAATGCAATTATTTCGGAACGCGAGCAATTCTTAACGTCAATAATCAACAGTGTGCAATTTGTTACTCTTTTCACCAAGAAACCATCGGCTTGCCGGTAAATTAGGAAAAAGTCGAGGGAAATCGAAACGCAAAACGATACGCGGCATCTTGCCTCCTTCTCAAATTACGCTGGGAGTACAGGTCGGACCGGCAATTACCGCGCCTTTACACGCCATTTGAACGGAGAACGGGGTGCTTCATTATTTTGGCATTAAAATAAGTGCTAGTCTGACGGGCGTCATTGTAGGACGGCGTCGTATTATAGGGGCATTAGTTGACCGTTTTGTATGGGATCGTGATTACTGCCAATTCCATGCTCGAATGGTAATTCGAGATAACGCTATACGGGGACATTCGGATTACCGCGAGAGTTAATGAAGTCTCTGGAGGTTGTCTCCACTTCCCAAAGCGGATTTGCATCGATGTGCTAATCCACCCTCCCACCAGGTAAGACGTTCACCATCGGCATGGAATTAGCCTTGTCGCGTGTTCTTAATGCAATGAATATTTTTAACGAGACGTGAGACGTATTAGCGAGGGTTCATCAAACTATTATTAAACTTACTTCGAACAAAAGAATGTCTATAAATTTTAATCCGAATTTATTAATGTTGATATTTTTTATAAATCAAGTATCTTTTGACAAAAACTTTCGTACTCGTCAAAATTAACCAATGAATAATATTTCTGTTCACATATTTGAAATATAATTTCTTGACCGTTTAATTGAATAATAAATACTAAAATCTCTTTCTTGGTGAAAACAGTCCTTGTACTTTATAAGATGTTAGTTACATAAAAAATAAAAAATCCACAGCAACGTTTCGGCTTCGATATGAGCCATTTGTAGAACAGAATATAAATACGAGTTTTACTTAGATGTTGCATGTTTTAATGTTTAAGCACATATTCTGGTTTGTATCATCTTCGTTTATGTAGTTGTAAAATTTATTCGAATTTTTTATTTAACTATCATCTTATAAACTACAAGGACTGTCTTCACCAAGAAAGAGATGTTACTGTTTATTATTTATGTCCACATTATTATGTATGATGTCACAATGCTTAAAACTGATGAACAATCTTTAAAATATTGGTTGCAAATATGTCTTCTAACTCTAATTATAAGAAATCGGAGCATGCAAGCGTAGCATAGTGGCTAAACCATCAGAATAGTAAACGAAAGACCCTAGTTCGATTCCCCGCCGGCACGACTTTTTTTATATTTGTTTGTTAGCGTTAGACATTTATTTGGAAACATATTAAATGGTGCAAGAGTAGCATAATATGTACTGTCATAATAACAGACATTGTTTATCATGCCGTGTCATTACTTCGACCCAGTCCATAGGCCTTGATGAAATAGTGAATTTGGTCACGTCGGCAAAAAAAATGCATTATTTTTCTCATCAAATGTCGACGTTCCAGGACCTAAAGATCCGACAATTACCATAAACAATGTTTGTCGATCGAAATCGCTGGGCCTTAAAGGATTAACACAATTCAGTTTTATATGATTATAAGTCATAAATCTGGTACATCCCGAGTAGAAATTTATTAAGGTCCTGATCAGGGCCTGACCAAAAACGTTACCCCCAAAAATTTAATTGAACAGAAAAAATATCGTTGCAATACTATCAAAAAAAGAATTTATTAACTCAACATTTTTTTTAGTTAAATACTTGATTTTATCAACGGCCAAAGTAACTTTGCAATACATATTATAAACCTTTTATTAGATCAGAACGATTTTATTATTGCTATATATACTTATTTGAAATTCCAGAACACTGTTTGCAAACAAACTTACGGTACGCCAATGGTTTCGCCTATCCCCCCTGTTCTCGCAAATCTAGTCCTTGAGTATGTAACGGAATGCATTGTAAATAAACTAAATCTTAATACAACTTTTTTTTACCGACACGTCGTTGACATACTTACATGCATTCGGGAAAACAAAGAATCAGACGACCACGAGAATTCAATCATTTTGATTCTCACAGTAGATTGAAATTCACGTCAGAAATTGAACAAAATAAACAAATTACTTATCTGGATGTCAAAATATTCATTCACGACAATAAGAGTCTGAAACTTGATTGATTTCACAAAGAATCCTGGTAAGGTACATACACACACACACTCCGAATCCATCCATCCTATGTCTCAAAAAATCTAAATGATATATGGTTTAATCGGCCGTGCAATAACTGGTCTCTTCTGAATTTCACCGAAAAAAATTTAAATCTTATAAAAACAATATTACCAGAAAATGGATATCCGCCCTTATTAATTGATCAAAGTATCAGAAAACTTTTAAATTTCATAAATTCAACTAACCAAAACAATTTGAACACGAGTAATAACGAAAACACAATCACAACAATAAGTAGCTCGTATACATATAAAAGGACTTTCAGAGAATATAGTTGAAATTTTCAAAACTCAAAATATAAGGATAGTTTCAACCCCTTTTAAAACTAATATTGCACAAACAACCCACGAAAAGACCGACTTCCCATTTGAAAATCAAAGTGGAGTTGTGTATAAAGTTCTTTGTTTTCATTGCAATAAATCTTATATCGGACAGATCTACAGGTCTTCAAAACACGAATAAACGATCACAAGAGGAACATTTTTGCAAAAAACTCCAAAAAGTTTACAGGTCCAACTAACCACAGACATGAAACTGGACACGATTTTGATTATATAACAACACCATAATCCTTGCAAAAGAAAAAACTGTGCAAAAAGAGGTCATCTTGAAAATTATTTTATAGAAAAAGAGAACAACACCGTCAACATCCGTTTCGAAACATCAAAGCTACCGGAAGTTTACCATCCCTTTCTGTAATGAATACCATCTTGTCTCCTTAATTTATCAACGGTTCCTTTATTCTTAGTACCACACCACCAATACGTACAAAACAGCTTATCCCCTAATTTAGTACAAATACGACGCAATCACCACCGTTTTCTTATTTGAAATTATTATTTTGAATTCTTTTTGTGTAAAATTCACAAATAAATTTGCAAATGCTTATACTAGCAAAAAAAGAAAGTATATCACCGAAATAAAAAGTTGCTTAAAATGTATAGTGGCCATCATGGGAATCGGATGTAAGGCCCTCTGACAGTTGAAGTATGGGAGTCCAACCTATATTGCTTCTTTGCAATCTATTACATTCGCAATATCAACTTCGAATCCCACGACGACTCTCAATTCTTTCAAAATCTGCCGAAAAGTTATGATTTAGGTGAAATTGTTTCCCCGTCTATTTTTCTTTTTATAATTTTCAGTTTTAAATCATTTAATTCAGATAAAGCAGTAAAATTTCTTTTAATCAAATTTGATGAAAGTCAACTAAGTTTTACTTCTTTACAAAGAATGTTTGTGTTGAAAGCAGTTACAAGCTCAGAACAACTGTGATTGACATTTCTAAAATTTGAAAATAATAGATAAAATATATTACTCTTTTTCCAGTGGAAATATCTTTATTTCTTCACAGTGGTTTACATTTATAAACATCAATTAAAATATCTCAAATTGAACACGTTTTTCTGATGTTTGAATATTTCACAGCAATCGTAAAGTTAAGTCAAACAATTTTCCAATTATTTCTTCTGTATACACTATTCGCATGGTTCTAATTATTAAAAACTTTTCCTTTTGAATTTGCGAAGAAACCTTCGTCTGCGGTTTTTATCGCGGAAGGAAGAGGTGGCCCCTTCCATTTTTTCTTCGGTGTGATAAGTTCTCAAAGTCGAAAGTTTGTTAATTTCGCCACGAGAGAAAACACGGTTGTCCTTGCAAACTTCACGATCGTGCACTCTTCAAGCAAATAACACGGCATATATTTTCTCTAACTTTTATTTTTTGTAACGGATATCGTAAACAAACCAAAGTGCTGTCGTCGTTTATGGGAATGATGTTATTCATTCAATTTTTTCTCAACTCGAGTTTATCTTTGCATAAGTTGTAAAACTATGGTTTTCGCTGATGGCGTACTTACGTTTTTCTGAAGCTGAATATTATAATTTTTAGAAGATTGGATGAGTTTACTTTCCTTTTTTTTCACCAAATTCAAATGTAGGTACGTACCTGCAACAAAAATAAAATTGTGATCATAAATTATTTTATTGGAAATAGTTTATAGTTAAGAATGAAAATATAATTGTTATATCACATTTATCCTTTTATAAAAGAAATTTTATTATAAAATGGCAGCTGACTTAAATATTCTAATGTCTATGTTCCATGTAATGTCTACGTTCCATTCCATGTCATCATATATTTTATAATAGCTAAATTATTAAAATGTAAATACATGCATGAAATAAACTTTAATTTCTTATATATATATACCATCTGTATTCAAATTTCATCGACTATATATAACTTTTGTCTTTCATAGAAAAAGAAAATTATAAATTCCAATTCATATCGGATTCGGTTTCGCGAACTCACAATCTCTAAAAACAGATTATTTTAAATTTTAACAACTGCAAAGAAGCATTTGAAATTTTGAATTTAATGTATTATTATCATTAATATTGATAATACTATGAATTATTTAATTTGCATATAAATATAATTTTGCTTTCAAATATATTGTACTTTCAAATGGTTGAGATCAAGGCTATAACGATGAATGAAAAATGAGTCTCATTTTCGTTTTCCTTTTTTTTTCTTTCTTCATTTTACACGGAAAAAATCGAAAGAGTTGAAACTACGAATTAGATAGGAGGATAAGACACAGCCACCATTTTCAGTTAATTTTACCAACTAAATAGTGACATATCAAAATTTATAGTCAAGACTTAAGTAGTTAATCTAACTAAAAATTGTAACTGTGACAGATCTTACTGGTTTAGGTAGTAAAATCAACTATTTCTCCTATTCCGTATATAAAAAAAATTATTCAAATCTTATTTTATACCAGTATTTTTTTTCATATTGAAATGAACCGGAAAATACAAGGCTTCGACCAATTTATCAACGTTTGCGACAGAATGCGATTCGTTCGATTTGGACAGAAATAGTTGACAACTAGATAATAATTTGAGGCACGCGATGCTCCGGGACTCGGGAATGTTAATTACCTACACTGTTTACGCGTATCTGCGGTATGGGACAGGTTTCATCATGGACTATTTTCACTACTTTGACGTCTGTCGAATTTCAACCGTCGAGAAAGGAAAGTGTATCGTACGATAGAATGATCCTAACGAGGGGTTCCATACAATGCAAAAACCTTATAATCATCATGGCGATTGATACGAATGATACGAGCATGGTGAAAATGAACAAGAGAAAACTGTCAAATGTGACTTCCGTTGTGATAAGTAGACGCCTATATCAGACAGAAACATGATTTTTGCGATGCAAAGGAAAAAAAATCTGGTATTCAAATATATTTTCGTAAATATTTCGTGAAAACGCTATTAAAATATAAAGAAATCAAATCGAAACATGTTTATATGCTTTACAAACCGAGTATTATAATAAATAAAACCATTGCAGCAAAGACATATTTGTACAATCTACATCCACAATTCATGGAGTGTAGTTAATTCCAACAAAACATGTGGAATAAACGACGTAGAATGTGATTTTCATAAGCTAATAAAGTGGAATTCTTATGTGTTGTTGTGTATTCCACAGGTTGTGATACGAGAATTATCGACACCATGAAAAATGTGCGTATATTACAAGGTATGTTACGTGGTTTGCACACAAATGTTTTTTCGTGATTGATCAGATACCACGTAGAAAAAAATGGCAAGAAACGGACCAAGTTTTGTAGAGCTACAAATATAACATACCTGCAAATAATGTACTTATCAAATTCAACTACTGCTTGATAATTAGGACGAAAGTAGTAATTGGTGAATTATTTTTATAGTTATATAAATTATATGATGTTAATTTTACTATTTTTATTTATGTCAAAAGTTAGCAACTGCACTTAATACATTGAGTAGTTAAACCGACGCCATCTTTTAGGACTTTATATCAGCCAAATTCTATTAACTGCTTTTCTATAGTTATGGCAACAGATAAATATAATAGAGGATCTATTGAAATATTCATAAAGTAGTCGATATTCCTACGAATTTTTTTTACTGCAGTTGTCACCAAATTCTGCTCTGTACTCTATAAACAAAATCGTTGTTGCAACTATACGACTTTAGTTGAACGATTGTATTTGAGACAACCATTGTATATTTTCAACGATTTTATGAAAAAATAAGGACGTTGCCAAATTGTTTGTATTTCATTGGGTTACGATATGGAATTCGTGAACAGTGATAAGATTTTCGTTGGGTTACGTAAAGTTAGTATAATATAAATTCAAATTGCACATTTCGAAATCGAAATAAATGCATTTGATTTTTATGTGTGTAAAGTATATTGTCCGAATACTGCACATGTCCACATCATACTGGATAACAACAGTAAAGTAATAACACTGTTTATTAATTAGATACAAAACATTTAAAATAAGAAAGATGCCTTTTACCAGCTACTTTGCCTTGTAGGTTAGAGAATCTGTGATTTCTTCGAGTTTACATTACATAAAATTGAATACTCTTTTACTTTGTTACGGTCAATCCTATAAATAAAAAGAAAAAACATTTTAATTTTATATTTTATTCTTCGATGTTTCGGCCTCTTGTAGGACTTCCTCAGAACTATTTGCAATACTTTCCAAATTATACGAATTCCATATTCTTCGAAAAACGTTATTCTTTGGATTAAATAAAATTTAACTCCTTGATCTCAAATTTGTTTTTATAATTAATTCTTGTATATTTTTATATATGTGCATACATAGAGATTGATTAAAATATTGGTATATTCCAGTAATAAACACATGAATACTTTTACGTTTATGTGATTATATACTTTGTGTATAATCAGGATAGTTGGAATAAAAAGGACGGAATATGTTGTGTAAGTATACATTGAAAAAACCGTCGAAAATTGGAATATCTCCGAACGTCGCTAAAAGAAATAAAATACACATTCATATTATTTAACAAAATGAAAAATCCTTGCATGAAACTACACATGCGAAAAACTTTGCGGAGGTGCGCTTGTTGGTTCATTTATTCGTGGGTCCCGCTTTTGTTTCGGCCTCTAGTAGGACATCCTCACAACTAATTGCAATACTTTCCAAACATCTACATATATAAATATGCTGAAGTGAAAACTCCAAAAAAAACTTAACATACAAAAAGCAAAAGAAAAAGGGGGGAAACCTTTCTTTCCTCGTCCTGTTGAATTTGGTTTGATTCTTACTTGAATGTTATTGCATGTATTTTTAGAATAGATACGAAACTTTTTACTCTTTTTAAGATTACAGAGAAAAAAAGTAAATAAAAATACAAAAGAAAACCGAAGAATGAGGTAAAAGTAATAAAAAAGAGGTTTGTGACATGATTCAGCAATATGATGCAATTTCAATTTATTTTTAATTTTCAATCTTATATTATTATTTGTTGTGAAGAAAGATTGATCACATAAATAGCTTTGTTTGAGGTCCACAAGAAGCGGAGATGTCGAAGAATAAAATTTAAAAATATAAAAAATTTGTATTTTTATTAATTAATTCAAACATAATTTGTTAATTAATCACGAGCACTCGACATATATTTATTTAATTAAAAAATGGCGCTTAAAATAAGATATTTTTCATTGTAATTTCTCCCCATCTCATAATATTTCTATGAATATATTAGGTGAGCGTAGAAAAAATGATACTAAAATAACACATCGAATAAGAATAAGCAATATCACATAATCGTAGGAACATAATAAGAGGTATGCAAAAAGTAAAAAATAGGAAATCATAAATCGAAGGACTGGAAGTCTGCAAGTGAAGGATGTGAATAAAATAAAGACTTTCAAATGAAATCAGACGACGGCTAAAGACGACATGTAAGCGACAGGGAAAAATTGAACGACTAAAACCAGAAATAGGTACGATACAGGAGGACAGATAAAGTTGTGAACAAAATTCTTACATGTGGGAATCAAACATAAAAAGAACAAAATCAAAAGCCAAGAAAAACAGAGCAATTCGCTATAAATTATAGTGTATTTCGTTTTGGTTAATTTGAATTATTTTAAATACAAAGAGTAAATTTAGTATAGGTCACAAAACTTTCGTCTTAAGTAGTGTGAGTAAATAACCGTGTGTATAAAATTTATCGCATTCAAGTATCCGAAGATCCACTTCTTAATAGACCTGGTATAAATAAAATACACACGAAATTGGCAAGTTTTTCCTGACAAAAAACATTATATTACAATTTTTCAAAATAATTTTGAACCTATTTATAACGATTGTCGGAATTTTTATTTTTTTAAATAACTCTTTTGAGCTGATCAAAACCTGTTTCCGAGATTTTTTATTGGACTGAAACTAACAGTGAGACAAATATATTTGTTTAAAAATATAAATATATTTAACGCACATAATAAAGTATACAACGTGTGTGAGTAAATCCGCGGAAACTTTAAAATTTAATCATCAGAAAATTAAAAAATTAAAATTGAAGGCACACATTCAAAAGTTTTCTATTTCTACTTCTAAGCGTACAAAGAAGCACTAAAAATGCCGCTTCTCATTTTTGAGAAATTGCATTTTTTGTAAATAACAGATAATCCAAAAATTCCATCGTGGTGAAATATCTCGGCGGGAATGCATTTTCGGGGAAAATGTTATATACAAAAGTTTTAGAATTTTCTAGTGGCTATCTAATGATAATAGTTAATTTTACCTTGACCATGACCTTGAATGTCATTTCAAGGTCAACATCGTTTTTTCAAATGGGAACCCCTATTTTTTATCATGGATTTGGAAAGAGCGGAAAATTTTACTTACAATTTAATTTATAAACAATTATAAAAAATTCAAAGTTAGCAAATCTTACACTCAACCTAAAAATAACGGAACAGCTGGATATGAATGTAATTTTGTTGTTAATTCGTGATACAGCTAACTATGTCTGTAGTACAAATTCATAAATAAATAATTATATTAATATCTAAGTTTGCGAAAAAAATATTTTATTAGCATATATTACCAATTTTCTGGAATACAGTTTTGAATATGATGGATTTCACGTCAAATGTCCAGACAAAAAAAAAATTTTCTCCAATCCAGCCCCAATTTTTTTTATGAGTTGTACTATAGGTTAGTAATTATTCAGGAAAATATTTTTTAATTTTATTAAAAATTGGAGGAGTGAGAGGGGGTGAAAGTTTTGAACTTTTTTATGTCACGCGCTACTTTGTGTATTTATTCCACTTAAACAAATAAATACAAAATTTATTTCAGATATGATTTTGATAGGATTTTTCATGAACTTTCGATTGGTGTAGTCCATTTTGAATTTATTTTTTGGGCACTTTTTTTTTTTTATATATTTTTAACAGAAAGCTGCGGGTTTTTCCTACAAAATACTTGAATTTCAAAACATCGTTTTTTTTTTGTTTTCGAGAAATTGAATTATAAAGATTGCGCGTCACGGCAACTCGAAGCACCAATGCACCGCGCTGCTACGCTAACGACTTTGGATTATTGCCGACAGGTGGCTGAACTCGTGGCATGTTTTCTCATACATGAAACGTTATAATACAGAAATATGGTAGGAAATATGATATTTACTAAATCCCTTTATCACTCATATTGCACTGTGTCTTTTATCACGCGTTAAACTGTAATTATCCATTTATTTGATCTGAAAAGATAATTGTAAGTAACTGCACTTTTATTGACATTCGCAAGATATTTTTTGTTTTAGATATATCTTCTTTTTTTTCTTGGGTTTAATTTTTTCATTTATTTTTGTTTTATTAAAAAATGAATGTTAAGGCAAGAAACGTGTGGAGAAGTAGGTGGATCAACCCACTAAAAAAAAACTATTAAAATAACAGGTTTGATTAGTGTTTCTGAGAGTTTACGAGAGAAATATCCTGAACTTCCAGAAGGTTCAAAAATTTGTACAACGTGAAAGTTTGCACTTAATAACTCTGGAGAACTCAAAATTCAATCTACATATTTCTGTATTATAATGTTTCATGTATGAGAAAACATGCCACGATCTCAGCCACCTGTCGGCAATAATCCAAAGTCGTTAGCGTAGCAGCGCGGTGCATTGGTGCTTCGAGTTGCCGTGACGCGCAATCTTTATAATTCAATTTCTCGAAAACAAAAAAAAACGATGTTTTGAAATTCAAGTATATTGTAGGAAAAACCCTCAGCTTTCTGTTAAAAATATATAAAAAAAAAAAAAAAACGTGCCCAAAGTCGAAAAAACTTGAATTATATTTTTTATTTTCAAAAATTTTGGTCAAAATAAAAAATAAATCCAAAATGGACTACACCAATCGAAAGTTCATGAAAAATCCTATCAAAATCATATCTGAAACAAATTTTGTATTTATTTGTTTAAGTGGAATAAATACACAAAGTAGCGCGTGACATAAAAAAGTTCAAAACTTTCACCCCCTCCCACTCCTCCAATTTTTAATAAAATTAAAAAATATTTTCCTGAATAATTACTAACCTCTAGGACAACTCGTAAAAAAAATTGGGGCTTGATTGGAGAAAATTTTTTTGTTGTCTGGACATTTGACGTGAAATCCATCATATGTTTTAAATATGGCTTGAGGTTGTTTTGTGTTTTACAAATATCTAAAAAGTTAGTATATAAATAAATTTATCTTGGGCGAAAGATTTATCTATTGACAATTTTCTATAATTATAATGCCGAATAAAAATTGTTGAGTGTACACAGTTTTCAAAAACAACTGGACCTAAGACAATGCAGCGGGATAATTTAATATTTGAGACGAAAGTGGAAATTTGACAAACCCATTAAACCAAAACGTGAAGTAATCTGTTAGAATAAACACTAAAAACAATAAGAAGGGGAAGATAGCTAAAGTGGTAAATTAAGATAATAAGAGATCGAGGGGTGAATGTGCTCGATAAATGAAAAGCAGAAAGCCGAGTCAGAACATATTTAGGGACACTCTTTTATTTGAAAAAGGCACGTGACCGCGTCATCTGAGCTACATATACGGCGATGGAAAAAGTTGCGGGTATTTGACCACCATCTCGCTTGTTCCTGTTACTGGAAATCATTTTATCTTCCTCCACTTAAATGTGTTTGTTTGACAATCATATCTGTACAAACCGCCGTCAATTAAAGCTAATATCGTAATCGATCCGGTCGAATCATCGCGACTTTTTGATCTCAATTATTTTTCTTGCTCTCAAATTAAACTGGAGTCTGGTTTTGCTATTATAGATGAACAAAATAAATTCAGATACAACATTTGACCTAAACTATTTAAATAAATTTAGTGGTCATCGTTGTTAAGTTATATTGTAATAGTTCTGATCATGTTTATGTAGCATGTTCCAGATCACGCTAGAAAAGGTTGCTAACAAATCGATCAGTTAACGTTTTTTGGTGCAATTTCTTTATAATTTGTATGTGCTTTATTTTTGGAGTTTAATTGGGAACTGAATATTCAGAAGATAAACAGTAAATGAAACACGATTTTCGTTCTTGCCTATTTTGCTTTTAAATAATCGAAAAAACAGGACTGGTTGGGTCTAACAACCGTTTAGTGCTCTCAGATGCAGACCAGTTACTATTTAGAATAGCAGAGGAAATAACTTCAAACAAAAGTATGCAGTCAGATTGCTTGTGACAACTGTTGACGTGGTATTGGCAATTGATGGTGAAAAGTTTTCTGATGGTTTAGTAAAGGGCTATCAAAGTGGCTGAATTTGTGCCGAAAAGGTGAGTGTTATGCATATTTGTTGAGTGTTTTGATTATATTTTTCGATCCAATACTGGTTTATGTCGTATTAAGATTGTGAGTATTTTGTGTTTGTCATTTTCAAAATTGCATCATGGCTGGGTTATGAACCATCTCAGTGGCTGGGTTATGAACCACCAGTATTTCATGCTGGAGTTGTATCAGACTGTCAAATATCATTAGATGCATTGAAACCAAGTGTTTTTATGTAATTTTACTCTATTTGTGTTACGTTCAGGTTTATTTATTTTGATTTTTAGCCATATCAACCTTACAAACAATCTCCGCAACACCAAAAAAGACTGCGAAAGTAGATTCATTGCTTCATTACTTTCACAATTTGTACTTTACTCGTTTTGCCTCTTAAAGTGTTAATAAATGCACTTTTCGTTTTCCATATAATTATGAATGTTTCACTTCGATTTTTCCGATTTTCATCAGAATTTGATCGGTGGTTCACAACCCAGCCACTTTTTTAAAACAGCCAAACATCACTTCCTTCGAAAATTGGCCGTAGAAATTTACCGAAGGATCAAAACAAAAGTCTGTCAAAATAAAAAAGTTGCGTGTTATATTCAGCTTTCAAAAATGTATCTTGCATTTTTTGATATTTTCCTTCTTCAAAAAGTTACAGATCAAAAACAAAACCCGGTTCACAACCCAGCCCTCTCCCCTATATCAACGTATATAATATTTATCATATTATTATTGTAACATGGGAACATCAATGTTACCTGTAACAATCTATTTTCTAATTGACAAGAAATGGTAATTGAATTTCTTAAATACATTTGGTTCCGCCACATGACGGGAGATGTCGTTAGGAGTCCCTTAAAGTTTCCCGCCATAGCCTGATAAAGAGACAGTTGATTTTGCGCAGACAGTGACTACATTGTTTCATATTAATGGTCTATTTTAAGGTATTTTTTTCTTCAATATGTATAAAATATATGATATTTCGGGGAACAACTACCTTAAATTATACGAATTCCACATTTTTTAGTTAAACAGAGAATATTATTTTATTGCTAAAAACGTTATTGTTTCAATTAAATACAGTTTAAAGATCTCAAATTTGTTTCTATAATTAATTCTTGTATAGTTTTATATATGTACATACATAGAGATTGATTAAAATATAGGTATTTCCGGTAATAAACACATGAATACTTTTACGAAAGCTTTGTGTATAATCAGGATAGTTAGAATAAAAAGGATGGAAAATATTGTGTAAGTATACATTGAAAAAACCGTCGAAAATTGGAATATCTCCGAACGTCGCTAAAAGAAACAAAATACATTCATGTTATTTAACAAAATGAAAAATCCTTGTATGAAACTACACATGCGAAAAACTATGCGGAGATGCGCTTGTTGGTTCGTTTATTCGTGGGTCCCGCTTTTGCATTCGGCATACGCCGACCACAAATAACTCCGCTATCTGTAAACAGGGAGCGCTTTGTGCTAGTACCGCAGGGGCTTACATCGGAGCCTCTAACAACACTGGTGGCTCTATAATCGTAAAACGAGCTGGTACTCGTTTTTATTTCTTCTTTCGCTTCTTTTTAGTTTCCTATATTCACGATTCTCTTCTTTCCTCAGGCTGTTCCACTCTGTTGTCTTTCCCCGTTATTCTTTTCTCGGACCTATCCGCCGTAAATATGCGAGAATGTTTGAACTAGCTGAAGATGTTTTAAATTACTAAAACGTTAATTTTATACTGCTTCTTTCTAAGATGCTTAACTACAAAATTTGTAATTTAAATAAACATTTTTTGTACGGTTTAAATTAATTTGGTTTTCATTTTATGTTGCCAGAGTTAACATATTGAATTTAATCTTGGTAAATTCTTAAATAGCGTATTTGTACTAATTAAATATTTGTTTCATGTTATAGTTAATCCAACTCAAAGAATTTTAATTCCCATTAAAAAGTTTCGAGATGTATGTTTCAAAATTAATTTCGTTACATGTTGCCATTTCTGAAACAAGCCATTTCCGGTTTGTTACTTAATAACTTATAAAAATAGATAACATAGTTAACACATTCTAATTATTATAACTGTTGTTATATAGGTAACAGGTCTAACCAACATTATGAAATGTTGACATTTGCAATTTCAACATTTAACAAATTTAACATTAATTTTAGTTTATTGAATTATATTATATTTTGAAAATCAAGTGTAATCACATTAATCGTAAAATAAATTAAATCTTGAATCTGTATTTATAAATGCCACTAATACAAATGAATGAAGAATTAAAGCATTAAATTAGTATTTCCGTTAGGTTAGGCTAGGTTAGGTTATGTTAGGTTAGGTTAGATAATGATAGATATGCGGTTGAACGGCATGTGTTAATGTAACGCGTTGGGATGAATGTACATGACATTTTAATAATTTAATAATGTTTTATATTATTTATATTATTTGTTGATTTAGTCAAATATTGAGTTCGAAAATGTTGAGTTTGTCAAATGTAGAGATTGAAAATGATGAGTTTGCTAAATGTTGAATTTGTATGTTGAGTTTGTTTTGTGTTGATTAGACATGTAACCGTTATATAAAGGTGTACTATTTACTACAAAACTTCAATTTGTAAAAACGTTTGTACTACCAATGGCTATTTCGTTTTTATTATGCTGTAGGTGATCATAATTACATTTTTTAATAGTCAGTATGGTTTTATACGGAAAACAATAATACTCTTATAATCCTGCAAATTTTTATACACTTTTAGTTGAAACCCGGAACTATTTCCAATACATTGTCATTATAAAAAACATCTGAAGAAACAAAATTTCTATTAAATTATTTATAAACCGCCATTTTGGTTTTAGAAAATATTTATTAGATATTTAGATAAAATCGTCGACTAGATCATGTTTAGGTCAATATTAATCCATTTTTTTGTTAAGAATAAAATTCGAGATTGAACAAAAAAATATCTAGGACTTAATGGCTTCATACTTCTGCTGTATGAATTTCGGTTTTATTACGGTCTCTTTTATTGTCGCCCACATTGACAAAAATTGTTTGGTTCCTACAGAAATAATTTAAGTATTTAACTGTTTGAGAACTATTGATATGAGCAAGCCATATCACTACTAAATCAGGTTCCACGATCAAAGTTTACGGAGATTAAACAAATTTTCTTTGAAATAATAACTACATAAGAGATTGTCCTAAGCCCCAAATTTTGTCTTCAGTGAGTATTAACACATTTCGATTATTAATAGCTATTTCGTATATTCCACCTATAGACTGGTCAAGTGTTCTCAATGATTAATGTGACATTAAAACAATTATATATTCAATGCCGCAAGTGAGTTACAAGAGCATAATTTATATACCTAACCTCAAAACAAATCATTTTTTAACGGCAATTTCGAGTGGATTGAACAATTTCTTGAAAATATAAGCTCTTATCAACTAAACTGTGTACTTCGCTATAATATACATCAACATTTAACGAATGTAACATTTTATAACAGTGACATCATATTTAGCAATATTAGTGGTTTTGTTAATTTTAATTCTTAACACGACCCAGAAATAGAAAATATACTATTGGAAAAGTAGTTAGTTTCACAATAGTTATAGCTAAAATGACTAGTTTTTTTATTTTAATCGTGTAAACATTAAAATTTTTCTTCTGGCATATTGAAAAATACAAAATTTCTTTCCGAATATGTTTATATTGATGTTTGTGATATCAAAATTTCAATGAGTATTTTTACATAATAGGAATGAAAATTGACTCTTTTAGAAGATGTAGGTTTTAATATATTATGAAATTTTCAATCCAATGAAATTAAGAGGTATAAATAATCAAATTTCTACCGTTCATATATACAATAAATAATTTAAATGTATATTTCTTGGTAAAAGTCGGCAAAGATACATACGGTCAACACCTAATTTGTGTTCGTAGAGAAGCCATTCCCATTTAATTATTAAGATCAGAATATTTTCATTATAAAAAATTTTTTTAATTTTGAAAATTAAGAGGTAAATGTGTTTTCTTACACATATGCGAACGCCAGACATTCCCTGCAAATAATTGTCAATAATTATAAATTTAAAGGTTATTTTAAATCCAAATGTTCAATTCTATAATTTAATACCATCATTACTTTAATTACTGCGAATTATATAAATGTCCCCTACGGAAATTTACATGTAAGCCAATGCGACGAGGAGCCAATATAGTCTGCCGTATCGAATATTCAAGGATGACCCTTCATCGCAATGATTTTGAATGCGCTGAAGGGGCCAATTAAAAATAATTTCAAGCAATTAAAGTAATGATGATATCAAATTATACCATCGAACTATTTTACTCGTATTAAAGTGTAGATTTCATACGAAAATTACGGTTTTGCATTGCGTGGATAACTATAGAGAAACTTGAAGTTTTATAAGATCAATAACTGCAGTACAATATTAAGAATTTGACAGAAGATCTATTTTTTTGTTTTCAAATTGTATTATGCAGTTATTGATGATAATATACATATTATTTTAAAATTATTAATTTTTGTTTATGCGAATTATTTAGTATTTATTTGAATTTTGCTTACTCTTTTCATGAGTACGCATTGTAAGTTCATCAAGATTGGTTAAAGCTTTCGAAGACAGATCCATGTTGATTAGAGACAATAAAAGAAGAATGAAGTTGGGATAACTCGAAGAAATACATAAAATTTAAGTTCTTTTTAAACATATTAAAGTTGATAAAAATTGATAAATATTTTTGAAGCTGGTAAGATACGGTCTGCATCGTGCAGTGTGTATACAAATTGTTCAGAGATGATTATAGTTGATAAAACCTGATCCAAATTAACAGCAGTAGAACAAATATGATCATAATTAATAATACTTGATCAAATTTTATGAATATGTCGTCAAAGGTAATCAGAATTGGCATCAGTTTATTAAATTCTTTCAAATTTATAAAATTTTATCACAGTTGGTAAGAATTAATAAAATTTGTTCAATGTTGATTGAGGTTACTCCGAGTTGACAAAAGTTCGTAAAATTCCATTATAATGGATGAAAGTTCCGCAGAGTTCATAAAAATGACGGAGTATAGGTGTCCAAAAACGCGAAAAAATGAAAGTATTATTGATGCAAAGATGATCTAATTTGAATTAACAAAGTCGATCAAAATTAATGAAAGGTATTATACAATAAAAATTAATCAAACTTGATTGAATTAAAGTTCGTAAAAATAAGTCTGAAAGATCCCAAAAAATAAGTTTGCAGATTTTTCTTCTTATTCTTTTTAACCACATTTAGTGGACCATGATCAAAATTCACTTCATCTCTTCATTTTTAAATTTGTACATATTCCTACCAAATAGAACACAAATTATATATAATTTATATATATGTCACTAAACCAGAAAATATAAATTTCGATTTATTTCATATTTGAATAATAATAGTATAAAATCAATTATATTTGCACTGAGAAAAAAATCCATATTTAAATTGACTATATCACATAGTTGGAAAAATATGGTTAAAACTACTATGGAAAATAGATAACTTTACCACATTCATAGTCGATTTTACTATAATTTTGTTACACCAACTATCTCCTCATAGTTAAAAAATCAACTATGAGAATGATTTAAATAAATATGATAAATATAGTTGAAATAACTATAATCTGGTGTAGTCCTCATTTCACACTATATGTCTCGTAGTAAATCTTTATATTTACTATTAATTATAGTTAAAGTTTGTATTTACTATAACTCCATAGGAAAGAAGACTGACGCACCCCGTGTGTTTTGATGCCGCCAGGTGGCGACGCGGCGTTCGCAGCCTTTCTTCTTCGAGCCCGTGGCTCCCGTTATTGAAGTGAATTTTCATTTGGTCATAAGAAGGATCGTTGGGCGTGAAGATATGATAATATAAAATGCATGTCGTATATGCACGTGTATCTATAGACTAGTTAGATGACATTAAAATTTATGTGTATAATGGAGAGAGTGTAACATTCACAAACTTAGCGCATTATTGTTTTTTTTCTGTTCTTCTCTTCGTTTCCTTGTTTATCTTAAATAAAGAACGAAGGGAGAACAGTGGACTTTTCATATGTTATGATTATATAGTTTACATATATTTTTAAAAAGTAAATATTGACTCCTTTCCATATTTTTTATGACAATTTCTTATATAATTTCTCTGACTGAAGGTAGTAACTTTCTGAAAGAACTATTTCAAAATAGTTGAGTCGATTTGTCTATTATGATAATTAGCATTTTGAATCACGAAACAATAGATGAACTTTACTATTTCAGAATTGTTATTTTAACTATTACCATGCCTAGTCCTCATTTCACACTATGATTCATATTAAAAAAATGGTCATTTCAACTATTTGTTTTTCTGAGTGTGAACCCAGTAAGCATTATATACTCACAAACACTATTAGGGTCTAATTTAATTCAAAACGGGAGTAATTAAAGTAACGAATCTGTAGTCCATTTTCAATAATCTACTCCTAATTTAGGATGTTATCAGTCATATATTCCAACGGAATCAAAGTATACTTTAAATGATCCAAATATATTTACTACACTATATTAAACTAAGAACGTTACCCCAAACGTTATAGAGTGTACTTTTATTCTGATATAAACTAATTTCCATATTTATAAGTACTCCAAAAAATTAATCCGACCACATTTTCTTGCCATAAATCTGATTCGTCTCATTGTGATAATAGGTTATGTACTCTTAGAACCTAGATAGCAGTGATCGGCATTAGCACAAAAGCATTAGTACAGCTGATTCATATTGCGGCCTAATCCACTCGACAAATATTTACTATTGAAGGAAGACCAAGGCAAATTTGAAAAAATATACATAAACCACATCGATCGGAATCTTTTCCATTAAGTAATCGTCGACTCATTTCCGCAACTTGAGTTCCATCCCACTCGATTTACATACCCTCCAACATAATTCGTCCCGTCACTTGGTAATCCATCATTTTCCGTCTATCATCAATCCACTCCGCACATAACGCGTATCGCATCTACATATGCAAACAGTAAAATGCGATACGCCAAAGTCAAAAAGTGAACTCCACGTAAGCCCTTGTACGGAAGGAACGCGTATTTTCTTTCGTTCCCTCGCAGTTTCTGTATACATGGATCCTTGGTTGTACATATATGCAATATGGTGCAAGTACGACATCGTTCCTGTCTCGCTTCGCAAATACGGTCACGCGTAATGCGCCGTCGATTCGAAGCAACCCCTTCGCGTTAGCGATGCCTCCGGCTTTCATGCTTCCCTATAAACTTGGACTAGATATATACGTGCATATACGTACGGTGCTTCAACCGTATAGCTACCCGGTTGTTTACCTGGGCAAAATATTTGCCCGCGACTTATAACCATCGACTGTTAAGCCGCGTGTAAGGCATTTACGCCCAAGAATGACGCACCACGCCCTCGCAATCATCCCCTTCTCATTTATAGCCTCGTTCGCGGAACGTTTTTCAACCTAAAAGGGTAAGTGACTCGGTTCTGGAGAGAACTAAAAAATCAGGGTGGAATGCACTGGTTTTAGTACGGCAGCACTTTAGGTTTGAGGTTCGTTTTGTTTGCGAATCACTTTTCAAAATGTATGTAGAAGAAAATGAAGGCTAATGGAAACCCTCGATCCATGTAGTTATTAAATTGAATAGACACGAAAAATCTTGTTGATGACCGGATTGGAGGAATATTGGTTGTCAAGAAGGGAGAGATTTGTATAAACATGCCCGATATGTGGCACGAAATCTGCAATTTATTCTTGCATGAACACCACGTGGTCTTATGTATCTCGTTTTACAAAAGTTGGAAAATTCCGCGCCCTTTTAGGGTTTCCCCATTTCTTTTGTATAAACTTGCAATATATACACATGGGAAGACTGTATATTAATGCGTTAATAAGTGCTTTAAACTGCGCGAGTAATAATGATTCGATATACAGTATAGTCCCGGTACATTTGCACGGTCGGTTCCTCAACCTTCCCCTCGCGTCTCCTTATATTTGTCAAAAGAAGGAGAGCGCTGCTTCTCCCACTCTTCTCAGTCGCGTTATATTAGTGACGTCACAGCAGGCCCTTTCTGAGGCCCTAGCGCGCAAGGTGGGGGAAAAGAGCGCGGCGACAGACAAATATAACGAGACGGAACTGGGCAAATATGCTGGGACGTAAACATAGCGAGACGCATATATACCGGGACTCTATATACAGTTTTTCATTCCAGAAAATCGTTATTTTAGTACAAAATTCTCATTTCCACGATCCCAAACCCACGCTCCTAACCATGATTGTTTATCTACATTACTCTTTTGTAAAGTACATATCGTAGTTAATAAACAACTATATGCGTATTTACAATTGACATATATAATGGGTAATGTAAAACCAATGACATTTCTTAAATTAATGTATAATTTGTACAATAAACATTTGGATTAATTAGTATCGCCACTTTTCGCACACAACAAACAGTTAATATATAACATTTTCGTAGAAATGAAGTTATAAAACGATAGTGTTTTGTACAAAGTTGTCTCTAGGTAGTAGTAAGTTTCGTACTTTACGTCGAATCATAACATCGGAACCACTCGATGTTTCATTCCCTGGTAAGTATTTTTGAATAATTACTAATTTTTTATGAATAGTTATGTCTACGATTTTAAGAATGTGGCTTTTAATCCGTTACTAAAGATGTATTACTTAAAGAATTTTGTCAATACTATTGTTTTTATAATAATAACCTGTAAATTTTCATTCCTCTGGCATTCTAATTCCCCTGAACCTTTAGATTGTCATAAGCATTTTCCACGTGTTTAGTATTAGACAACTTCTGGGTTAATTCATGAACCAATATTTATGAACGTCAGTTTATCAATAGGTGCTGTCATATAATGAATATAAACAACCAAAATGTGTTTGTCCCGGGTTTACGGGATCCCTTCAGAATCGAAAAATTCAAAATAGCGAATTCAAGATGGTGTTTAAAAATCTCAAAATTAACTTGATATACATTAGATCGGCCATATTGAATTTAGAAATTTTACAATATAGTAAACATCACCCACAAAAACTCCTTAATATAATGTTTCATTTGATTTCAATTATTATGTTTAATTTTGATCCGCCATATTGGATGCGCCATGTTGAATTTCAAAATTCTAAGATGATATTAAAATTCAGTACACTTGAAAACTATATAATAACAATTTTCAATTATATTATGCTCATAGTGACGAAAATATTTCGAAATTTTATTATTAAATCTAGAAAAAACAAACAGTATTTATTTGAGTTATTGGCTGTTACTGACGAATGAATAATAGTATGTTATTAGTGCAATAAGCTAATAATACTTCGTGAAATCACTTAGAATGTCTGGGGTGCAACACGCTAAAAAATTATATCAACGTTTGTAGAACGACCATTATATCAAATATTGTGTCCACTGAGACAGACATATTGACAACAGTTTATTTATTTTATAGGAATTAATAGTGTAATATTGTTGCTTGGAATAATAAAAAACGACAAATAATATGGTTTGGAATAACCACGTTAAGCGTTGAAAATTAAACATTCGAACAAGACTTTTTAATCAAGGAAACAAAATTCGTGGCCAATGTTCAAAAATTCATTAATTCTTGAGAAATAAATGAAGTACCTTCGAAGGGTATAAGCGAAACAGAATCTGCCAAATCGCAACATCATCAGGAATAGTTAGGTTAACAAAGGCAGAAACGATAAGCTCCATAGGAGCATAATGTATTTTCCACCTGCCAACTATATCTATTATAATAGTGACGATGCTCGCATCGTGGTTACTCTTGAAATTATTCGCCAACGGCCGCATCTATCCCGTCTGCAGCAAGCCGCTAATAGCCCAAGGCATATGAGGAGGATTTTCCACTAACGGTTATGGTATCAATCATGGTCTTATATACAGGCTCCACTAAGTGTGCATACGTGTTCCATCGCCTGAAATACCCTGCACTGAAAATTGATCCTTCGTAGTTTACTCGCTTCAGTCAAGTTTAATTTTACCTTTTGTATTTAGAGTGGTTCGATTTTCACTTATGAAGTTTTGCAGCCCTATTATTATATTATCTGACAAAACTGTATAATGAAACGAGGAGAAATTGTTCCTGTGTTAATGAACCATTGAGGTTAAAATGGCATTAGAAACTCATGAATTCGCTAAGGGATGGCTCTACAACATTTCGTGCACACCTTTCAAACTATTATCTAAAATGTATTTATTATTCTGTCAAAAGTTTCAAAATGGTTGTTACTGATACTCACTTACAAATAATTGATATGCAAATAAAGTCTAATAGTGTGTACAAATAATTATAGCTCTATATGTTATGCAATGAAAATAATAATATTTTCAGAAATTCCACTATACACAATTACCAATGCATTTTTATGTTTTTGAAAGTATACTTGACCTGGACAATTTTTAATCAACTTATTGATTTTTCATGTTACATATATTAAGAAGCTGGATAGTGTAATAAAAAACTGCAAAATGTTTAGTCGGCGATTAAACCATGCATATGCAATTCTTGCACGTAATAACAGTACAAGATCCAGCTCTATTTTCATATCGAAGACCATTATGTCGTCGTTAAGAACGTCTTTGATGTTGCTGCATTGAATGATTTATTAGATTTCAGCATGGGAAATATGTGGATGTACTTAAAATGCTAGTCCAAAAAATAGTCTAATTTAAAAAAGTTATTTGAATTTAAAAATTAGTATAAATGATCAACGAAGGTTTTTAATATTCTGCACGGTAGGTGCTACCTAATGCAGATAGATAAGGTAGCTCAACTCATAAAAATAGCCAATCTTAATATCTTATTATCATTAACTCAGCATCCTCAAATGTTATAGTTACTACTTTCAAGTCTTTAATTACCTCTTTTCGACCTTCCTAAGGCGAGAGATTTTCTCGATCATAACTTATTTACCCTAAATAAAGTTAGGACAAAAGTGGAAAGAATTTGGAGGTCGAAATTTGCAATACCGGACATTTTTCCCATTAGGTCCGACATTGGTAAAATGGACCAGTAGTAGGCCAAAAATTACTACGATTTATGTAATTTTTTCTCTTTTTTCGACTTACGTCTGTCAAAAAATTAAGAAAAATATAGGATACTATATCGTTAAATTGACGAAAAACTGCATTATTTAAATTTAGAAAAATAATTCATTTAAAGTGAATAAAATTATCAATTTTATTTAACGCGTTAATCGCCATGAATGAATTACTTCGTATTCGTATCGTAAAAGTAATACAATATAAGGCTTGTAAATAATCATTTCAATTTCTACCTGATAATGTAAATGTATTTTAAAGTTTTAAAATTACAATTATTATATATTTTATGAACAAAAAAGCAGCTATTTTCTAGTATACATTATGTAGAATGAAATTATATTATATGCTAGTATTGCCTCTTCTCTATTGATGGACTATATCGCAATGATATTGTCGTAATATTAATGTAATGTAATGCAGTAGTATTACGACTATTACTACTGAACGACGGCACTGAAATTATATTATTGCTGCGATCTATTTGAATAAACATGTCTACATACGAAATTAAACGACGACATGAATGAGGCATGAACAAGGTACTATTTGTAATATTCAGCAATTTATTTCATTTACTAAATTTATTTGTTTATGGCATTAAACAGTCGTACATTGTCTTAAAAAACAATAAAATCCACATTAAAAATAACGCAAATATCCATAATATATTAAATATACAAACATTGATGCAATTGTATTATAACTATGTGTACGAAATCATTGTAAGTGCCCCATAAACCTTTTTAAATATTTCAATGAGTCCAAATTTTTAAAAATATACTGATATATTTCAATTAAAAAAGACAAAAGTGAATTGGAATATAAAAATATTTAAGTTTGATATTTAATGAGGTACTTTTAAAGTTTTATATAAAAACGTTTACTACGTTAAATTAAAAAGGTGTACATTTATTCTACATTCTAAATGCCGACATTCGCAGACGGTATATAGACAACATTTTTACACCGAAACCATGATGGAAGAGAGAGTTTATTCAGAAAACTCAACATCATGCGAAATCAAAAGATCTGCTACCGTTCAATTACAGAAGAGTCTGGTTTGGGATGAATTTCACTCTTTACGTGTTTCTTCATGCAGAGGAAGTTTCCTCGCTTTATTCATTGAACCAAAACATTTTAGGAACTGACTGGGCTGAGCGTTACTGAGGATACACTTGGCAAATATGCTTATCTAGTTAGTAGCGGCACAAATACCGATAGCCGTGTTCGTCAAGGGACCTCAAAACCTGGAATGTCGATGCCCTATCTGTAGAGAATCTTGTGTAAGGTAGTTGTGATATTACTGCTAATACATTTATATTAGGTAACTTTACTAATCTTATTTATACAGAGATTTAATAAAATATTTATATAACAGGTTGAATGAGCAATGAAAATAAGAGAACAAATCTGTTACATATTTTATTAGTAAAGTTAACTTAACGTTGGTTCTTTTCATAATTCTAAATTTTAAGTTTATTTGTATTTTTTTCCTGAAAAGGTAATATTTTTTTTTACTGTATTTTTTACATTTTATATAGTCTAGTAGATTAATTTTCAAAGCATTGATTTCACAATTAGCTGAAAACTAAAATACCGAAGTTCATTTCTGTATATTATTTTATAATACATAGTAGTTTTAATAGTAATAATAGTAAATGACCTTGTGCAACACCACTTATTAACTCGTTGGTAAAAAAGAAACTCAAAAAAGCGATTGTACTGGTTACTAAAGAATAAGGATTTATTTTAATTACATTCTACTATTACACGTTTTACGACAGTAGAAATTAATTTTCATTTTCTGTATATTTAAATACAAGATTAGTTAGAGAAATCCCTTATTAATTACATATATAACATTAATTTTTATTTGCTTATATAGTGCTTTATTAGGTCTTTAAGACCCACAATTCAGAAGGCATATTAATTATTTAAAGTCGTTGATTACGAATCCGATGTCAGTTATCAAAATATAGGTTAATCAATATTTGAAAATTTTGTCTGCCGTATTCGATCCACCACTTTGGTCGTCGAAAAACAAACAATAAATTCATAATCAGCTACTCCGAAAACCCCCGGTTATTGATTTGCATGAACTTTACTTAAGTTTTCAAAATATTGTTCGCCATACTGGATTCGCCATTTTGAATTTCGAAAAAATTATATCAAATCGGAGTCAATGCCCTCGAATGTATAAGTAACAATAATTCAAAATACGTGTTAATTATCACATTCAAAATGTAAAAAAAGAACGGAATATTATTTACGGAATTAGGAATAAGCCCTAATTACAATAAGCCCTAACATTTTATACAAGACGATTTTACCACAAGACATGTGAAAGTAACTAAATATCACGTAGACAACAATTACACATGCATTAAGAAAGTTTAGTATACAGGAAAAGAATTTGTTATTTGACCGGCAATCGAAAGGTCCAGAGTTCGTTTCCGAGAGGATCGAATTTCTCGAATTTGGTCTTCATTTTTTCGAAAAGTAAAACAAAGAAAGCAATCTCTGAGATTACTAGAATTTTTCAATTTTAATTTTTAAACATATTTAAATATCTTTCTGATAGGCAGGATAATTGTTTACATCAGAAAAAAATTGCTATAATCAAATTTGTTACATTTGCAAATGTTTATCAAGTTGCTCGTTATAAAGTAGCGATATATAAATACATTTTTTTAAATTAATTAATAACTCGTTATTTTTGAATATCTAAACATATACATTTTTCTAAAAATTACGATGGGCTGTTTCGAATAATACTAATGAAACATACAACTACGCACTCATTACGAAAGCTTGTAATTGCTTAAGGTAAAATTCGTGATTTAAGATTTGGAATTTATAAAGGCTAATTTAAATGTCAATCGGCAGACAGTCGCTGTGAAATTGATTTACAGCTAGATACACGCAACTCGATGCACTATGCACAAGTATAATATAATGCACCGACGTGCTTACAGAAGAGCGGATTGTCTATTGGGTATGCAGAACATACGTACATACAGTGGTAGACAGACAGATTCATATGTACATACATATATACAGGCAGCTGTGCTCCGGTGGTTCCGATTAAGCAGATGCACTACTGCTCTGACAGATTTATACTTGGTGTCCGTGAATACAAAATTGTAGGTACGTTTTTAGCGACATTTTATTTCTTACCGACATTCATTATAAGTGTGTAACATAAATGGTTTATATTTTTATACAATTGGCTTTTCCACAATGTCGTAAAATATTAAGTAATATCATAGAATGTATGAAATAAAACCGAGATGTACACTATAACATTACGGGAGTCTTACGCCCTCATTGATAGAGTATTCCTTAAATTTCATTTCTCAAGACTTAAATTTCAGTATCTTGGAGTTAATTTTCCTTTTTTGATGTATTACATGCTATGTTGAATCCTTCTACCGATATGTAACTATATAAACTTCCTCAACGCCTATCACGAGAGAAACTATATTACTCCCATAAAAGATTAGAGGTTTGCTATACAGAACTGAAATATAGTCGAATCGAACATTTATCATTATCTATACCGATGAGCTGAAAATGTAGCCCGACAATTTTGAAGTGTATGGATTGTTATTCGTTGTGATATAAATAGTCTTTAAACCTTTAACTGCAAGTTTATATTTCAGTGAAGTGGATCAAGTTTTGCACTATAAAGAGGACTGAATCGTAAACTTACCTAAACTAAAATACCCCCCTCCTTTAAAAAATCCAAATAAAAAACGAATTTTCAGCACATTTCAACTAATTTTTAATGACGCGTGACAACATTCGGTATTCAAAATGGCGAACTAAATGGTGAATACCAAGTTTAAAAAATGTTTTCATAAGTATACAAAAAATACTACCACATTCTTTAAGAAATTTTTTAAGAAAAATGACTTTTTTTTCAAAAATTTGAGAAAAAAATGTGGAAATATCATGATTAATGTTCGTTTACGAGATAAACGAAAACTGATTATCATTACATTAGAAATCACGTTTCTAGCGTTTTTCAGGTTGGAGATTACGAATTCCAAATATTGAAAATTCAAAATTGGGCCTGTAATACGTCGGTAAAATAAAAATTTAAAATTCTGGCATGTTCTACTAATGCTAACCAAACAGGCACAGGTTTGTAAATCCACTATCGTAAACTTGCCTAAACCGAAATACCCTACTTAATCTCATCTGATTAATGGGTGTAATGGCCGTGAACCGAATACTGAAATTTATAAATTAACAGATGATCTTTTTGCTGGTGAACGCATTCTAAGCTTGAAATGACTTTTTATTCTTGGGAGCAATGCAATTTTGAAGAAAAGCACTAATTTCTTTTAACGTTTGATGTTTAATAAGTGATAATTAAAAAAAATAATAGTACAACAATATTAACGTTTATACACAAAGTATTAAATATTATACACTTATCTAGTCGTGTTATTATACAGTAGTATTTTTTATATTTATAAACAACCGTTGTTGAAACATGGTATCCACCATTTAGGTTACATCATTTTGAATTCTCAATTTTACGTGTAGTATTTTCTAGTCTTTGGTGTGAATACGGATTTTGTAAAATAGATGTGATAGTTTCAAATTAACTAATATTTTTGATAAAGGCTAATATTTCGACTTACACCTTATATCTTCCTTTGAAGAAACTGATGAAATCCGTATTATATACTATTCAAAACCGCAATAATTTAAGACGTAGTTTTTACTAAAAAACCATTCTTTCTTATATATATATATATATATATATATATACGAGGTATATTGTTATTTACACGGGAAAATAAGACAATCATAATCATTCCATAACAGTCCAGATGTTAACATTTATATTAACCCAATAAATTTGTTAATTATTTTCTCTGAAAAGAAAAAATTATTAAATGCATCAATCAGTATCACCGAAACACATAATTATTTGACGTCATCATCGCTTGGTATCATCCATCATGCAAATTACGTGATGAAGTGTTGAATTCATCAATCATGAAAAGATGTGTAAGTTGATCCTAATAGACCAGCCCGATACGATTTCTCTAACGGCAGCAAAATCGACCTCGCTGGGTTTAATCCAACGGAAATCCAAATGAAATACATTGCACGTGATTTCAGTTTAACTCTAGATGTGAAAATAGTAGCATGTATTAGGCGACAGATATATTGACAGATTTTTGACAGAGTCAGTTTTAGGTTTATTAAATTAAGTAAAATTCATTCAGAATATCGTAGAACAACTTGAAATTATAAATTGATATTAATGTCAGTCTGGCCAAGTAAATAAAAGTAATTACATAACATCAATTTTTCAAAAATATGTTTTATATTGAAACCAATAGTTCATATATAATCAACAATTTCTAACAACCTGATTATAAAAAATTACTTAACTGCTGATATAACATTTTTACTGCATGAAAAAAAGTTTTTGACATACCATGCGTAAAATTTGATTTTCTGTTACAGAGTGCGTAAAACGCTATTTTACACATTTTTAATTTTTTTCTGGCGGATTTTACACACACATTTGCAACATAATAGCTTTTTTCGTTACAAAGCCGTAAAATCTTACGGCCGTGTGTCGAACAATATTTTTGGGTACTTAAAGCTGTAAAAATTCGATTTCGTGGACTGCATTTAGTCCGTATATGGGTTATGTTTTTGGATCCGTAAAATTTCTTTTTACGGACTAAAAGTAGGTCGTAAAATCGGATTTTACGGCTATAGTCCTGAAAAATATTGTTCGATGCATGTGCGAAAATGTTTCTTGTACTAATATGAATGCGAACCTCGCTTTCATCTCGCAGCCCTCATTTATAGAAAAAACTTGTACGCACTTGTATCGAAATCTACTATTACACATCCTTTATTAGTGCGTAAAATACGATTTTACGCATCTGTGCTGTCCGGCGGCCCTCTAGGGTCCAACATTGCCGGCGACTCGACTCTGGCGGTCAGCACTCGAGCGTAAAATCGTGTTTAACACGCACTAAACAAGGCGCACAAATTTTATGCATAGCATGTCGAAAAATATCGTTCGATACACGGGCGTAAGAATTCGAAAAATACTATTACTTTACCGACAAAATGTAGACAATAAGTCTACTTCGAGCACAAACTTTATGTATGGAATGATAAAATAGTACATTGTGGACCTAGGGCGGAAAAGCAAGTATTACGATCCGGGCGATATCCCGCTCGAGTCGCAGGCAATGACGAAGTGGGTTGAAGGCGGGTGGAGGCATATCCGGAGGAGAGACTCATTAATCGCTCGAGCGTGTAATAAATTTCCGCCCGTGATACTCCGGATACTTTTTTTCACACTTGTAGACCTATGACGGGCGGTAAAAGTGTCAGACATCTTTTTCTGCAATAAAAACATTCTGTTCGCTTCAGCAACACGGAAAAATGACAGTTTTGTACAGACACACAGCTTTATGCACATCTTTACAAAATTTATATTGTGGAGATAAGCAACAACTTTAAGTATCAGCAATGATTTATTACAATATAATCATTAGTAGTGTAGAAAATATTTATATAGAAAATGTTTCGGCGTTTGAAAGAACAATAAAAAAATTAATATCGAAAAGTTATCAGTCCCATGACGCAAGCGCAATTATTAATCCAAAATGACAATTCGTCAGGGTAGAGAGATCATAAAGGAAGAGTCAGTCAGGAAGGAACGCATTCAGTTGCAGCGAGATAAATGCGTGTCGAGTCGGTTCACACGGGCAGATAACATCTAAAACCGACAATCAGATCGGATCAACATCCACGCGTTAACAAATACATGTGCAGGCATCTTTTGAAAAAAATAGCGAACGCTGGGTACGGGAGATCCACCGAGACGTATATGGATGGAGCGACAAGGAATAACTGTGTTTTGCGCGTGTGTCGACCGATACCCCTATAGAACGAAAGGAAAAAGAAGGCACGTGGGAGTGACGGATAGATACGCGATAAGAATTAGCGCCCGCGGTCTAGCTGGTCGGGAAGACAGATAGCGCGCGTTCGTGTGTGACCGACTATTATCGGGAAGAGCATAGTGGGAGGAGTGCGTGGAGCGTACCAAAGTCGACGCGTATTTACGGTTTAAACACACGTGCACACAAACGTATGTACGTACTCCTCTCTGGAGCAACTCGTCAAGCTAATGTTATACTTGGCAACAACTCCGGGCTACGGTGAGGGAACGAGCTCGCGAGAATTTGCATTATGCCCTCGTCGTTGCGGTAAATTAGAGCTCGCCACGTCAAAATTTCGAGCGCGTAAAGGTTCACGAACGACGAGCCGTAATTTTCGCATTTTAGCTACGAATTAATGCAGTGATTAATTGCACCTGTTCTTGGCGAGAGTAGTTCAGCTTTTAACGACTTAAAGAAGGCAGGGTTAATGATAATGTATGTTGACAAGTAATTCGATACACGTGGAAGGCTGGTGCGTTTGCACGTTTAATTAACTGACGCATTGTCAGGTTTTTGTCATCTTTTTGAAAAGTCTGGAGAGGGTCGAAATTAGGCGAAGGTAGAATTCTCTCGTCAGATGTAAGGCGTATTTTATTTAATAAAACATCCTCGACGCTGAATACCTAATCTGGTTTACCCTGCGGGAAGATGGTCAAGAGTCGGGCTCACGCAATCACGGTTCTGTACTAAACTGCATCAACACTTGATCGATGAAACTTGTGTACATAATAGTACAGCTGATTAAATATTTAAAAGACGTATTATTATATTTTATCGATTGTTCAAAATTCGTGATCTATTATTGAGTAATTGTATATGAGAATGATGTTGAAATATCAATTTTTGTAGCACAATATGCAGGATGACCAAAAATTGAGTAGCAATATTTCAAACTTAGGTAATCTATATGATATTTTTAGTATATAGAGGCATTGAATTTAAGTAGAAGGATATTGAACTTACCCTCTAAAACGGAATTAATAAAAAACGACTGATCTACAGCGAAAAGTGGGTTGCCATCAATTAGTATATTTTTTACTGACAAATAGTACGACAATCAATAGTACGACTAATCTGCAACTAGATATTTACTTTTTAGTTTAGTAACTTGTAGAATTAGCAATAAATTAATAGGTTTTAACTTTGCATTAGCAAAAATGATTACTTCATTCTGTGACTCACTTTTTATTTCCTTATTGGTAGTTTTTAACTAATTCAGATTTGAGAGTACTAGAAAAAGTCACTTATTTTGCAATAACTTCTGGTTTTAAAGGTATTTGGATGGGTGAGTACTCATTTTCGCGCCTGTTTTGTCATAACGTGGTGAAATAAAAAATATTTACAAACCCGTCTCGCAGAATCCAGTGCTATCTAATCGAGTATATAACTAAATCTGCAATGGGACTCAACTTCAAAAACCAGACATTCAAAAACCAGAGATTTCCATAAACAGAAATTCATAAATCAGATATTTAAAAAAACATTTTGAAATGTTTGGATTCTAATGTCTGTTTTTAATGTTTGTTTTTGAAATGTCTGGTTTTTGAAGTGTCTGTTTTGTCGGTGTACCTCAATCCCCGATAAATCACAAAACAGACACTTCAAAAGCCAGACAATTAAAATAATGATATTCAAAATCTAGACATTTCTAAAAATAAACATTCAAAATCAGACATTTGAAAATGAACACATATATTGAAAGTCTTTTTTTATAAATGTATGGTTTTTTATTGTCGGGTTTTTGAAGTGTCTGTTTTATGATTTATCGTATATTTGAGGTGCACCCTAATTATATAAACAGACATTCAACATAACAAGAGTGCCCGCGGAATTTGTTATTTTATATAAAAACTCGGTTTGTAGTATAGAAATAAATTTGACCTTGAAATAGGTATTTTTAAAATCAAGCGGATATCTGCTGATATTTGTTTACTATTTTTTACGCATTCAGTGAATACAAAAACCCTCTAAAAACTTGGCTTATAGTATAAATAAAAAGTAACCTTGGAATAGTTATTTTCAAGGTCAAAGGTATCTTGGACAAGTTTTTTACAATTGTTTTTATATTGAGTGCGGGGAATAACATAAAAGTACTATGTCCAACCTTTATAACAATTGAGACAAATTTTTCACATTGCACTTTACGTTGCCTGCGGGGCTGGTCGCTATATCGACCAGTGCGGGATTCTACCTGAGATATCCAGTGATTTTATGTATATAAATTTTGTATTTCATAAGAGGTCAATATTTCCCGGCAACCAATAGATTAATGAAACAAGATAGAAAATATCCACATCTCGTGGTGAATCTTATAAAGTTCCTAACGTACAATGCAATATTCGCCACGTTCTCCGACCTCAGCGCCGATAAGTGTTTCCCAGGAGACGTCATAAAGAGAAACATCCGTTATCGCGACATGTGCAGGATCAAAGGGACTATAAAGTCTGGCAGACTAAACAAAAATACGCAAATGCATATTAGTATGTCCGCGCATGCGATGCGGTACGTATGGCGGCCGAGTCGTAAAATAATGACTGTGTTCGTTCTATCTCTCCCCCTCTGGGGTGCACTGCAAGTGGAGTATCGAGCACGCGTTTACACGAGTGTTTGCCTTGGCATTACTCGCTGGGGAAAAGCGAATCCGTCAAAATCGGAACGTCGAATGGCTGCGGCGAAACCAGTACGGATTGACAATTGTTTGCTAAAGAAACCGAGATTTTGGAGTGCTCTCGAATATTCCGGCGAAATGGCGATAATTCGTTCCGATGGACAACGAATTTTCGAAGACACACATTTACCGACATATGGTAGCAGTTTCTGCGAATTCGTTTCGACCTTGATATTTGGTTTTTGTTGAATTTGAACATTTACAGATTTTCCATAAAATATGATGCGAGACAGAAATTCAAAGTACTTATATTGTTGTTTTTAGATGTTTTTGGTAAGTACTGGTCTATTATAAGACAAATTAACATCCGATAGCGTAAAACAATAATTTCATTTCATAATTCTTATATTGTCGTTCGTAATTGTTTCAAAGAAACCTTTTGTATTGACCATTTTCAATTTCTCAAAACTTCAAACTTTTCTTTTCATTTAGCACAAGAGAGTAATAAAAAACTAATTTTGCCATCGGACTCAAATTTTCCAATTTATTATTTATTATATTGCTTTCTTGTTAAACAAATTCATATTTTTATTGCCAAATCAGTAAAAATTATTTTTAAAAATGTGTAAAATTTCAATTTTCTGCGTTAAAGCTTTGCCAATCATCGATTATGGTTTTTTCCTTCACCTTCTTTGCGTTTTAAATACTAATAATACCACCAGTAATGTATGATTTCAGTAGTTCCCCAATATTTTCCTTACCCCTCGATTACTGTTTCCCACCACTTCTCACGGAGCGGTAAGTCTGTGGCGTCATCACGCATGTGCGATGTAGGAAAGGTTAAACTGATTTCTTCTGGACGACGCATGCGCGTTTAACTGTATATTGGCGGAGTGGGCGAAAAATGTCTTCCCCTCACTAGGCAAATATTTGGGGGGGGGGGCGCTGTATGGATATTTTACACTTTTAGGGACGCTGATTACATATCAAAATGGCGGATCCAATACGCCAGAGTTTCTTTAAATTCATGAAATTCGATTGCAACTCGTTAATTGGACATAACAATGCCATCCATTGCCAGACAAATTAAAGTCTCTAAAGTGTCCTGAAGATGTCTACCTAAAGTCATTTTCCAGACGTCTTTATAACAAATTTTATACATTTATATATTGTATTCAATACGCCTTTATGTTGGCTGAAAGTCATCTTTAAGCTAGCCTCAAGTCGTATTTAAGCTGGCTTCAAGAGATTCTTATGACGGCATGATGGCATTAACAAATACCCCACAACTTACGTGGTAGTCCCAAAGCCAACCTCTGGACGTCTTCGTGCGAGAAAGTGTTATATTTATTTGGTTGTAAGTATACATTTAAGTTGAACAACTTCAGATGGATTGAACACAAAAATTAATTGATTTCTTTCTTAAACCCCGGGTCCATAGTTTTTGGGCTTCTTCTGTTTTGGGAAATAATTTGATCAAAATGCTTGAGAAACTATCAAGTATTTTTAGTCAAATTAATGACACCTAGATAATTAAATTAAAAGCGGCTAGTGCAATCATGAAAGGTGAATTCGAAATCTACATTTTTTATTCGTATTTTCTGACCATAGTTTAAACAATTCAGAATAATTCAGTAGGAAAAAGCCTAGTACTATCATTTTATTGATAACTTATCATCAGCCATGAAAGAATTTATATATAAAACTTCATATAGAAGATATGCTTGATACACTATGCACGTGCATACTTCAGATAAAAATAATAGAATGAAAAACTGACTTCGCTAAGGATTTAATATAGGGAAGTGTATTAAAACCAAAATGTTAGAAAAGAAGAATGTTATAAAGACGCGTATCTATAAAGGAACTTCATCAAGAATATATTCCTTTGAAAACAATCTACTCAAGCGATCGAAAAAATGTCAAGTGTTCCCAAAGTATGTCTGGCCTTTGGCGAGGAAATCGAGGCTGCGGAAAGGAGACGAGACAATATCGAGAAATAAATGACGTGGGAATATATTTCATGCGTGCATATATACACGGGAGCAGAGACCCGATCAAATTCCTGCAGGAAATTGCCTGTGATATTATGATCGCCTCGACGAGCTTCCTGCATTATTGTCCTCCACAATCCGATCGAAGTCTCGCGCACACTCTTTCAAGGAAAATATGAAAAATATGGTTTGCATTAAAGAACGCCAGATATAAATCTTTGAGCTCAAAGTAAAACTATTTGCGGAACTGCATAAAATATGTTACTGTGTTACATTTCAAAAAGGAAACAAAATCCAATGGGAGATATGGAAAAAAGCATTGAATAAAAGAAAAATAATCTATAGAAAACCACGAATAGAATTGAAAATTTTAAATGTAAAAAATGTTGTATTTTTACTTTGGTATTGTTGAATATTTCTTTTTAAGTTTTTCTGGCTGCCCAATATTTAAAAATAAACATTATAATAATGCCTTTAGGAAATTTTAAAAAGACTTTTCTTACAAGTTGCTGCATTTACGCTGTAATTGAGTACATTTTATACTTTGAAATCGAGAGTTTATTAAAATATTTTTGGGATCTTTAAGAGATCTTTGACAAATATTATTTTTTCTGCTTCTTTTTAATAGTTATTTATGACTTATTTCTTATTTTTGATATATTTCAACTCCAGTGGGAAATACAGTTAAACAAATTGGAAGTTTTTTAAAATATCCACTCCAAGCCTCACTATACCTCCTCATTACGTGGATGAACGAAAAACCAAAAAATCAACAATATTAATAAAATCCAATGAACGTTACTAGTATACATTAAGTAACTACTGCGAACTAATAATAGTTTTAGGCATTAGATGTTAATTTCAAGTTAAGACTAAAAACTAAATGTATTTAAATAAATTCTAAATTTAATTCACTCTTTAATTATTTACCAAACCATATAGTATTAGAATTCATTTTAATGTTAATTTCGAGCATAAGCACTTAACGTCATGAAATTTCATTTTTTTCTATTCTTATGTAAACTAAAAATAAAAAGTTAGTAATGGATATTTTGGACGAACAAATAAGCTTACTCGTAGATTCTTGAAAGTAGAAGGTATTATTGCTTAATCAATAAAATTCCAAAGACATATCTATAACCTGATAGTTCCTTTTGGGAAATACTGACCTTAGCAAACACGTGCCTTCAACATTTACTGAAGCATTTAAAAGATTCGTATTTTTAATGTCATCTTTTCTTTTCGGCCAATGCATATCGGTGAATAACAAATACGTAGCATTGATGCAAGACATTTTCGCTACTGCTTTAAATGACTGAAGAGTGAAGCACTCAATTCTATCATTTCCAAGCAGCATTGCCCTTTTCAATGTCAAAAAACGCTATTCCTTCGAAGAAACGTCAACAAATCAGGATTTTAAAAAAAAATGATGATAACATTTTTCTTTGAAATTGGCAGCTGATTCTGACTACGGCATCTGAAAACGGAGGTCCAAATCTATTGATTTTGACTTATTTCAATATTTCCTAACGACGTTTGGGACACAAATTACAGCGTCCAAATTCCGGACTTTTGGGACGAAAAGGGATAACATAAATAAAATAGAAAACGATAACAAATAACATCCACCAAATGTCTTTCGTTTATCGAATTGTCAGCTAAAAAATGTGCAAGACACGTCAAAAACTACCCGTAGACTGGAGTCGATCGTCAAATTTCCCAAGTGAAGCAGATGACATATAGAGTCGGCAAAACAGTGTATCCGTTCGTAAATCGTGCCGTCGACGTAACGACGTATCGTGACGGAAAAGTTTAAAAGCCCACTTAGTGCGACATCACGTACACGACTGTTAGCGTCTGCTTAGCACAAGCGAGCGTTCGTCGGGGTGTTAATTACGAGTTTCTGCAGTTTTTAGTAGACAGTTTTTCTCGGACAAACCAACAATTACTGGCTGTCGCGAAGTTGCGAGTGCCGACTTGCAAGTTCGTCGAGCGTGCAAAGATCAGATCGTATGGAAGAGTCGCGCAGAAGGGTAGGGTCAACGTCGTCGAACACTCCAAAACCATAAAGCACGCGAGTCGGGTAACATCCGGCGCATAAATCTCTCGAGGGACCACCGCGCCCCAGACGGTAAAACACGCAGTGCCAGGACGCGTCGCAGCTTGATTGGTGGCTAGATGAACTGTTAATGGTCATTAGCGAGACACCAGTTTTTAATTTACCCTCCTGCGACTGAACCTCAAAGAGACTTGATTCAAGGACGGGATTCTACCTCTACCAAATGTTTATTGCCTACCGCACCATACAAGAAATGGCGAACTACGTGAATTTGACCAAGAATATTTTTAAAATCCAGGTAATGTTAAGTGTGTTACAAATTTATAAATTTTGGTCATGTCCAATAAAAATACTACCGTTTAATATACGTTTATTATACGTAAGCTTTAGGTATATGATGTAAACGTTTATTGGTAACGCGGTTTAGTAAACTACCTTTTAACGAAAGTTTATAATATACTTATGTAAATAAATTATTATTTCGTGGCATTACTGTCCTTACTCCTATGAAATAAAAGTTTTTTTTCTATCATACGCGTAAGAAGATCGCAATACCAAGAAATCAGCATTTATTTTTTCATAATTATTAATTATAATGGACGAGAAATAAATGTTTATCATATACGTTAATAATAAGTATCGTGCCGTAACTCATTAACGCCCAATGGACACTGTTTCTTGCTTCCATTTCAATCGAATATTTCGTATCAAAAGTTAAAAAAAAATGGTAGGTATATATCCTACTGTTTTCGAGGTCGCTTTTCAAGATTTCCAGGTCAAAATTGAGTTTCAGTCATCAAAAATTCCAATATGGCGCCGAATTTGAAGAAAATTGCTAAAAATTGGGGAATGTTTATCCTTACTAATTTTTTTTCGAGCCATTAGAATGTTGGCATTCTATTGAAACTATGAGCAAAGATGAATAAAATACTTGAATTTTAAGAAAAAATTTTAAATTTATACCCGACATCATTCTAACGACCCTCAAAATGGCCTCAACAATGACAATTTCTTTGAAAATGTCTGGACGCGCTAACTCAAAAACTACGAGCTTTATAAAAAAAATGCTAAGAATCAAAAGTTCGTGGAATTCATCGAGAAATATCACGGAATTTGTTTAGATTTTTTTTTAATGACAATTGTAATTTATTTTCGAAAAATTCGGAAAAAAGTTAGTTTATTCTCTGATGATTTCTTAGAGTATTTTATTGTTTGTATTTTTTTCTAAAAGTTGATAGTTTTTTAGGAAATGAATTTTACATATTATAGCTTAAATAAGTCTCAGAATTTATGAGAGAACTTTTTTTCCAAATTTTTCGAAAACAAATTACAATTTTGAATAAATGTGGAATAAAAATTCATCAAAAGAATGTACAAAAATTTCGTGCAAGTTCTCCATGAATTCTAAGAGCTTTTGATTCTTAGCATTTTTTTTAAAGTTTATAGTTTTTTGAGTTAGAGTGTTCAGACATTTTCAAAGAAATTTTCATTGTCGATGCCATTTTAAGGTCGTTAGAATGATGTGCGGTATAAAAGAAAAACTTTTTCTTAAAATTCGGGTTCTTTATTTACCTTTTCCATAGTTTTGATAGAATCACAATATTCTAAATGGCTCGAAAAAAATTGATAAGAATAAAGATTCTCCAATTGAATTTAAATTCTGCGCCATATTAGAATTCTTGATGGATGAAACTCAATTTTGACCTCGGAATCTTGAAGAGAGACATTGAAAAAACTACAATATGTACCTTTCAATGTTGTTTAACTTCGATTTTGGTACGAAATTCTCGATTAAAATTGAAGTAAGAAAAAGTGTCCTTTGGGAGTCAATGAATTTAATGTAAACAAATCTTTTATGAAGTAACATAAATAAAACAAGTTTAAAATGCGTTTTATAAAGGTGTATTATCGAATATAAATATACGTGAATGAAAGATATTTAAATTTGCGGAAGGTAACTTCAGTTATAAAACGTGTGATTAATTTAGTTGAATATTCGCTTATGACACACGCTAGTAAAATGTTGAACCTATACCACTTTTAAACCAAAAATATTTTAAACGTTTATTTCTTGTTTACTAAACAAAATAGACATGAAAGGGCCTGAGCAGGGCCTTATTTCAGGATGCCTGATCAGGCCCGGACTGAAATAATCGTTACGTTTCTGATCAGGGCCTGATAGGGTAGCCTGATAAGGGCCTGAAATATAATCAGGCAGCCTGAGCAGGGTCTGATCAGGGCCGTATCGAAATTTCTACTCGGGATATTAAGAGACAAAATATCCAAGAAACTATGTATTTAAGAAATGTTAATTTCATACGTCATTAATCATTACTAAAATAATGTTTAATGTTCTAATATCGTATAGCTAAATAAATTCAACTCAGAAGTAGATATGAAAATGAATAGTCAATAGCGAGATCAATACGATTTTGTCGATTAACAAGGCAATAACAACGTACATACCGAATTCTACTCTTTCTGAAGAATGTATTTTATACAGCAGAGTCCCGGTATAATTGCATCTCGCTATATTTATGTCCCAGAATATCTGCGTGGTTCCGTCCCGTTATATTTGTCCGTCACCGCTCTCTTTCCCCCCAACCTTGGGGGCCTAGCTTCAGGAAGGGCCTGCTCTGACGTCACGAACCTATCGCGACTAAGGGGAGTGGGAGAAGTGGCGCTCCCATTCTTTTGACAAATATAAGGAGACGGGAGGGGAAGGCGAGGAACCGAGTGCGCAAATATACCGATACTCTACTGTTATATTATTCTGGTGTTAAAATAACATAAAATAGAATAACATATAATACCATAATGTGGTATTAAAACGTATCCAAATATAATAAAACCTAAACGAACCCAATCTAACCTAACTTAACCGAATCTAAGGATATAATACTTTTTTTTTTAATTTACACCAAACTTAAAAATGTAAGTATGCACCGCACTGGCATTTAAATATACTCAAATAAAAATTGTTAGGAATATTTTCCCCGCATATTTTTTTCGGATATCCTGCCCTGTTATTTTGGACCGGTGTACGTTACACCTTAAAATCTCATGTTAAAAGATTATAATGATTCTTAAATAACAAAAATTTGTGTATTCGACATATAGTAAATTTCCAGGAATTTGACGTGCGTGCATGCCCTTTAGAATTCTCAAAAACACAAGGAGGACATCCGCACGCGTCGGAAGCGAGTACCAATAAAATCCGGCGTTAAGGACTCGCGCAATCTATTTCATATCGTATTCGCCTCCTGTTAGTCGCGATGCGAAATGTTGCCTCTCGTTTAGGGGCTTGTTTTGCGAAGTGCACGACGTAATTGCCACCGCGAAAGAGCGACGCGCTAAGTCACGCATAAATACATGATATTACGCTCTCTTGTTTACGAGCTCGTTACGCAGATCTACTGTTATTGCGTCGACAAACCGAAAACACGGAGGCTTTCAGCAATTTTCCCTGCATCCTCCAACAAAGTCATCAACCGCAGCATACGCGCGTTTAGCCCGATAATTATGTTCTTCAAAAACAACGCCGTTACCTTGTGCCGCACGCATTATAATGAAGACGCGCCGCCGTGCGCGGAAAGATCGCGTTACACTTTTCAGATTTCGGCAGCTCGAAATTTCGTTACTAATTAAAACTGCAATCAGGTTTGTAATTAAATCTCGAGGGTTCACCGGTTGTTAGGAATATCGAACAACTTTGCGATGCAAACAGAGAATCCATTCAATTACTAACCGGAAATTAATCGAAACTTTCGTAATCGGCGGATACTAGTAGGATTTTGGTGTAACAAATTTATGTCGATAAAGTTGCAAGTAAAAAAGGTAATCTAGACATTTGAAGTAGAAAGTACTATTGAAATTTGAGTAGCCCGGCGAAAATCCAGTGGCGTTTTTAACAAAATTACCATAAATTAGTTGTATGGCAAGTTGTCGATAAATTGACCATATCAGAACAGTATGGGAGGCAAACAATTTTTTTTTATCAACGATAAACAAATTACACCAATTAATCGGAAAATCGGCCATTTTCATTTTCGCAGTTTGTATCGTAGACCTGTATACACCGATTTTACTGGCTTTTAAAATAGTATTTCGCTCTCAGTTTAAACAGTGATAAATAATTCTTCAAAATACTGAAGAAAAATATGTTATTAGATGAAAGATGAGTGATTAGTAAACTATTTTGGTAAAAATGTTCTGTCAGAAATACAAGAGCAATTCGAAGTAATATAATTCTAACAGTCTCGACAAATAACCAAACAATAGAGAGAAATTCCAGTGGGCTTGGTAATCGAAAGCGGTTTGGACTGGAACTAGCGACAGGTCAGGAGAAAATTCAGCACCGCGGGAAAGCGGATTTGTCGCGGGCGGTAATTCGACCTCTGTCCAGGCTTGCATGGACACATTCTACTAATTAATAACGATAAGTACGAATGCGTCTACACCGCAAGGGATAAACCGTAGGTCCACCAGAGTACTCTTTGGATACGTTAAGCACTCCCAGCTTGGATTAGTTGGTAAAGCAGAAATACGCGATACTACTGGGTTTACGAAAATGGACGGCGTAATCGCCAATTTGGGAAATGAGGACATGCGTCTGAAGTCATTTCGTTGAGAGGATGTAAACAATTTTTCATCATGTTTCGAAGAACAATTGAATTTGTTTAAATGCTGTAGGTTGACATAACCTCGGATAACTGGACTGTCCCAGGATCCTATGTTTTTAATAGTAACAGAAAGTTGCTTAAATTTTAAAAAGACTGGTTAAAGGCCTAACTCGTTCTTTACAATTATGTCTAGAATTTAGAGCAAGTTATAAATTTGCAATAGAATAATTAGAAATTTACCTTTTGATTTCTTCAATGTAGTCGTCAGCGAACAGAAAATTGATCAGATTACAAATAAATATCTCTGATAGAATATTGATGCGACGGACAGAGAGTTCGTGGTAAACCAGACGACTTTGTTCGAATTATAAGTGCTTTTCACTTTATAAAACTAAAAATGATGTTCTAAAAGTTCCTAAAAGATTATGAGAATTAATAATTAATTTTCTATGATAAACAAAATGTGAACGACTATAGTTCCGTTAAATTTATGAACTAGATTACCTCTATTTTTGTAATAAATACTCTAATAGTTTTAACTCGGAATTGGTTACTCGAGGAAATACAATGTTAAATTATGAGTGATATTGACATTTAACTTTATTCTAAAAACATTAAACTTATTATGTTTTTGTTACAATTTTAGTTTCAGCGAGAAACGTTCACATTGAAATATCATTCGATTTTTACTTTTAGAAAAGCGCAATCTTTGTGAATATTATTTATATACAACTAGGACATAAAACCTTCTTTGAGGTATCTAATTTTCCATGTTATACCTCATATGGATTGATGTGCCATAGAGATTGTCGAAAGTAAACCAAAAATTAGCATATCCTAATCAGCAAGTCGTTTTGACCCAGAACGCCCGAATTAAGTAAAATTTACATGCAGAAATTATTTTCGGTTCTCGAGAATTTTCGAGATTGATCGTTTTGGATTTCGTGTCGAAATTAAAAATGTTTAATTACATCTTAGCGTGCCACTTTATTTTCATGAAATTTCATTTTTTAAGGTCCCTGGTTCCTAATTTGACATCCTAATTCCTAATCGAAATGGATTTTTCAAATTGTCCAACCCAAGTTCGGAATTATTGCCGGTTTCAGGTAAAACTATATACTTCGTAGTTTTAGAAATTTCCAATTCAGAATCAAAAGGCAGAATTCAGAAATTCAACAGGCGGATCTATTATAGACGATAGAAAGGCATACATTTTTGGAGTATAAATTCAAAACTTTTAAATAGTTGATCTAATACCATCGACCGACATTAAAAAATTTAATTGTTTTGGACGAAATTTTGACGAGCTTTTTATGTCTAAAGTGTATAAATAGAGAAACTTAACCCTTGTGGAAATTGTTTCAGGGTTCCCCGAAAACTGTCATGGTGCTCATCAGATCAGGGGCTTCTCTAACTCATAAAGATATTAATATTTTTGTTCTGAAAAAAATTGTACTCGTCATAACTACTTGGATTATATGTTTCGCTTAAGTAAAAAGTGTTTATGAAGTACAATATATTAAAAGAATTATAATAAGAATGCAAGGTCGAATGGTTAGAGTACAAGCCTACTGTTCGCGGAGACCTGATTTTGATTCCCGGTTGACACTTTTTGTTTTATTTTAGTGGCCTTTAGAAAACTGGGCAATGATAGGGCAAATGTGAGGATTTATATCTGGTGCTGGTAAAGTTCTGTATGATCAAGCAGTACATTTTGTCGGGAACTTATCAGACGGCATGGTCAGAGCTCTAATATACTTTGGGAAAATTGTACAGAACCAGATCGAATCCCCGCTACAATTTCCACACGGGAAAGGGACTCACGATATTATAGCGCGACAAATGGATTGGATTTCTTTATGTCAACGATGTTGTAGAATGCTGTATAGTTGTTATTTGAAATATTTTTTCCATCAGATTAGAAATTTTCAAAATAAACGCAAAATTAAAAAAAAAATAAGTAAAATAGCGGCTTTGTGGCTTAGGTGGTAACTCACTGGACCACGAAGTCGTAGATCGTGAGTTCGATCCCTGTGCGGTGAACAATTTTTCGATTTCGTTTTCAAGCAACAGCTCACTGTTGGTAAGACAAGCCACGTTGTTTGTTTACGTTTCGAAAATATTGTTTGTCCGGCGAAAATTGACTCATGACCGCTGCTGTACTTGGTGTAGGTTCCTACAGTTCCAACAGAAATGTGTAGTAAGGCGCCATCTGCGACGACGACATGGTAATGTTGTGATTAATTGTATGCAAAAAATGTGTACAAAAGGGCGATTCCACCCGTTCAATAAGGTAAACGCACCAATAGCTGGACGCTTAGTAAAACGACCCTATAGCTGAACAACCTAATGCTTGTCTCGAGAACAAACGTATATCGCTTAGTCTGTCCAGCGATGGGTACCTGCCCCGTCTTTGGTACGTTTACCTTAATAATTAAAAAAAAAATAAAAAAATTGTTGACACTTTTTCAGAATGAAGGCTTTAATATGTCAACCAAAATTTGTATTGTCATGTTCGCTAAGAAGAGATAAAAATACATAAAAAATCTCACGTTACAAATTCGGTTATTAGGGTATATATCAGAAAGTTTACGAATAGCACAGACTTCTATGAACATCTTAAGTCCTAGTTGATTAAATTATGTTAACAAAGGAAATGGCCACGAAGGAATTTGACACATGAAGAATGCCCCGTGACTAATAATTCAACTTAAAATAAATTTTTTCATCCTACTGATTATGTCATGTTCCTTGATACCGTTAACAAAATTCATGATCCCTTTTTCATTCCATAAGTGAAGACTAATACTTCGCAATCATTTAGTAGCTAGAATTAATATTTTGAAAAGTTATACGGATTTATTCTACCATCGGAATAAAACATAACTGTTAGTAGCGAAGTATATTATGGACAATTTTTTTATTTTTGTGGTATTTCATAATTGTAAAATTAAAGAATTTTAGACATCGTGCCAAACAAATTGCCAAATCATATAAAGTGAGAATTCAATAAATCGAAAAATTTGCTCGTATATAGGAGAGTTTGCGTTTGGTGGAGTGCGATAATGGCTACTGGCTCTTCGTTGAGAGTCGTTTCGGATCTGCATCGATAACGAGAATCCGAATTTGCGATCGCTGAAAAGAAAAAAAACATCATCAATCATCACCCAGCTTTTCTGTTCATATTGACATTGTGCCGGACTGCCATAGTATGGGCGTACATGTTTCCGTCTCAAGTTGAAACAAACGGTGAAAAATGACCCGGCGCCAATTATGACAGGTTTCGAGGCAAACGAGGTAACAGCCAGATGGGTAGGAGGGACGTGAAAAACCGCGAAAATCGCGAAAGGTTGATGTGTGTGCTTTCTATTTATCACCCTAATTAAAGTTTTGAAAAATGAGAAATTCAAAATTATCCCGTGTAAATTTCATATTTTTTTATGTACTCCCGAGTTATCGTGTTACATGTGGGACAAAACATTCCGGAGTTCAAAATTTTACAGTTTTTAAAAACCAAAAATATAAAATAAAAAAACATTCAAAAAAAAAATTTTAAAAAAATACAAAAATATATAAAACATACTTAAAAAAGTGCACTTTGAAGAGCTTTCTCGAACCTCCTCGTTGTAAAGTGTCTAGGGAGATATTGGGGGTACAGGACGTTTTGGCGCCCGGGACGTTTTTGCGCCAAACAGTTTTAACGGTGATCTTTTTGGTGCGAGGACATTTTAGTGCAAAATACTAACCTGTAACAAGTCACAATTTTATGGCCAACTTGCATCGTGTTCCCGGGAGGGGGAAGGGGGTGAAGAATCATGAAAATCATAGGAAAGGGGTTGGAAAGATTCGACGATACTCGCTAATCCGCGGTGTAAAGAATGCAAGGTGAAACATTCCGAGTTGTATCTGACACATCAATTTCCAAGTGCTCGGCTCGCATTATGTTCACAGTAATGCCCCCCCCCCCCCCCGCTAAAAAAAAACTTAACTCACGTAGACCCCATAGTGCTCGGACCTCATTATTTCCCGGTAAATATATACTCCGAATTTAAGAACGAAAAGATCAAAGAAAATATCACCGTAATTACAACAATACAAAAAAATGTCGTCACAGTAATCCTAGTTAGTTGAAAGAGGAAATGGCGCCTAAACATCCCGGCGAAAAAACGGCGACGCCAAAACGGCGGAACCAAAACTTCCTGCTCCCAGATATTGTATATCGAAGCTAATGAAGGAATGCTAACATCATTTTATGCAAAATTTAGCTGCGGTATTGGATTCGTCATTTTAAATTTTCAAAATATATCGTCATATTTGTAATCAGCGACCTCGAAAAGTCCAGAGTAACAAGTTTCGATCGATTTCATTAATTTTTAATACAGAAATTGACCTAATACGGTGTCATAGATTATGACAAAGGTTTTTACAAAATCGTAAAAACAACATATTTTAAGAGCTTGTATCTTTTTTGACATCATGTTTTTTTGTAAAAGGAGAACGGCATGTTGTTCGGTATGCCTTAGACTATCTGAAATTGGTCCAGTTTTTAAATTGGATAAATTTTTGACTTCATTCGACTAATTTATGTCATGACAAAGATTTGCGTTTTTGCCGCAGTCAGAGAAAAGTCCTAAATGACAAAGATCTTTGTCATCCGCAGCGAAGAGGTTAAGTATAATATTTCCTCATTTAATTAATTTTTTACATCTCACTAATTTTCTAACAAAAACTAGTTGATATCTATATATTCCTGTACAAAATATGTAACTTTGTTAGTTTTACATGTTCGCCACATTGTTCTAAGAAGCGTCCAAACGTTTCCAGTGAAATTTTCACGTTGTATCGAAAAGTGAAGGATTTTGATGCAGAGAATTTATAGACTAAGTTTCATTTAGTGTAAGTAACATTCTGTTAGAAAGTTGGAGAGATAGGCAGACAGTTGGATGATATACTCGAAGAGGGTGAAAGGGAGACGAATGACACAGGAGGGCAGAGATGGACATTGAGTACGTGCTCGGGTCAGGTGGATCGAGTGCAAAGCAAACGTTTCTTATTCACATGGCGAATGTAATACCACGGCAAGTCCGTGCTATCGCAGTGTCGGCCTCGTTAAATCGAATCGATTCGACAAGTGCATCGATCGAGTAGTCTGACCAGGCCCTACCCTCTGCGTGAACCTTCAAAAAGATGTACTGATTGCGTCCGTTGGCCGCACCGATTGCGGTTTCGCCGGCATCCACTCTCGCGGAATTTTTATTTCACGCTGCAACGGAAAAACAAGGAAAACTACGTCTCTTTTTCCCTTTGTCTCCTCCAACATTCATCTTGTCCTCTCGCTCTTGTCGACGCACCATACGCACTTGCATCTAGCTCACTCTGGAGGGCTCGGTCAACGCACCGGCTGACTCACTTGACACCCCATTTTGCGAGCATCCTATCCAATCAGGTTCATCCGCGCGAGCAGATTAAACGAATCCCCGATTCGCAGCCTCCCTGTAATATCGTTACCCGACCGACCGTCGCGACGCAACGGCGAATTTCGTCACACGGCCTAAATGGAACTTCGTTTCCATCGTGTCCGGGCCTTGGTGCTTTTCGAACATCTAGACTCGTTTATATACGTAAACGTATATCCGATTAGCTATTACCTCGATGCGCGCGCACAGTGAAGTCAAACATCTGTCCTATTAAACAATGCGAAATTCGCCCGTGTACATATACGCGCGTGCTCGGGGAAGCAAACACCTCGCGTATTAGGCATCGAGGTGTTCGAGTTGATTTTCGACGTTCGTGGTTGCAACGTCGCTGTGCTTTGATGGCTCGAATACACCGCGAGTATGCAGAGTGGTGCATTAAAGCCATTGCATACGACGGAAGGCAGCTGTTTTATGTTGATTTAGTATCGTACTTAGAGCAGCTTGCACTGTTAACGAGATTAAAAAAATGTAAAAATGAGTTTCACCATGAGGGCTACTGAAAACTTAATAGTAGGAAAAAAATGGAATGTACGTTTCCGAATTACACATTTTTATCGAGTGGCAATGATCCTTTATATTTTGCTTACTAGTTGTTGCAAATACTTGGATAGTATTATAACAATTAATGTATTGTGAGCATTGGTATTAACGACATTCTTTTCATACTGGGACAGTAACGGCATAGTAATTTACGACACGTAATTACAATAGCTACCAGCTATTACATGAGCGAGTACATAGCCATTGACATCATTTAATTGTACTTTAGTGTAGATTATACCCCTATTAATACAGTGGACCACTTGTGCGACTTTGGACAAATGCATTATTAAACTAGTGTTGATGGACCGATGCCGCGCTCGGTCAGAAAATTCTGACTGATTTACTAACAGCTTTCAGTTATGTTATAAAATTGTACCGGTATTTGTTTATGGACTGAAACAAAACAGAAGGGGGGGGGGCGGAGTTCAAACGTATTTAGGTCCAAGTGGCTTTGATGTATATATTACAACAATATTATTTACGTATTAAACCAAGCTCCGTTGCACAAATCAATTCTATTGGATCATTAATTGCTCAATTGTATTTATTTTGAGAAAAATAAGACATTTACATTTATTATTTGAAACAACAATTTGTCACCTCTCTCTACTTCTGTCAAACTTCAACTCTTTTTCTCACTCTCGATGTATCGAAACATTCATTCGCGATATAGATGATTCAGAACAAATATAGTGTTTCTTGGATGTATAAAAATTGAAAATGATTTACACCTGTGACCTATTATCTAGGTCGAAATAAAATTGAAAATGAGCAATTTTAAAACTTTGACCCCGACTACAGGTCAGCCAAATTATCATTAATAAATAATACTTGCAAATTACTTACTTTATACACTTGTATTGTAATATACTATCGGTTACAAATCAGCTATCAACCTTAGAATGTAGCGAAACACAACATTGTCCTCAGTGTTTTGACCATTTATTCATTGTCTTCGATCAAAAATATTGCGAGATAGTTGTAAAGAAAGTTCTAGAAATAAACATTAACAATTTTTTGTTTTGACAAAAAAAAATTGATTTGTCTAATTGATTCCTTGAAGATATTATTCATATTTTTGAGCCGTCATATTGAATCAGTCATTTAAACAAATTTAATTTTTTGACGGTTAATTAATCCACTATGAAACATTATATCATCAGTCAAATGGAGCAAGACGAATGATTGAGAAAATGGTAAATCTTTCAATGAAGTAAAAATTGAACCAGCCCAGTGAAAGGGTGAATTAAAAAATTATTCACTATTCAAGAAGCAACTCACTCGGTGCTGAGTGATAATTAGTCTTAGGAAGTGAGAACTCAAATAAATATTTTTTCCTACTCTAAGAAATATTAACAGTGTACAGTATACGTTCCATTATTCTAACTTCTTTTCATCTGAAAATTATTTTATTTTAATTCATCTGCATGTTTTACCTTAATCTTTTCTCGGTAAATATTTCGATGAACTACATCCTCTCAACAAAAATTCGATTCTCACTTTTTCGACGTATTTTTGGCCTATGATTACGAACATGACAATAAAAATTGGCGATCAGATAAACTAAAGCTGCCATCTTAAAAAAAAAAAAGTCGTGTATTTTTGTTTAGTTTTTTTTATTTATTTTCAAAAGTAAAAACGGTACGAAAAAATGTTTCAAACAAGAAATATAGGCTGTTTTCTCTCTCGTCACTACAGTGGATTTCTTGTTGTTCTTGGGGGCTCTAAATTCTAGAGGTCTATATTTTCACCTAGGGGTGCTTGTATAATGGGGGGCTGAGCCCCCCAGACCTCCCTCTTATTACTACCCTAACCTCCAACCAATAATTCCGTGTAATAATCGAAATGTCCATATATTGGTTGGAGGTTAGGACAGTATTAAAAGGGAGGTCTGGAGTGCGGAGCACCCCAGGACATAATCACCTCCTAGGTTCATGCATTTTGAAGATAAAGGATGTAAGTAATCAATTCTAGAGGTATGTCCCCAGACCCCTCTTTTTACACTATCTTAACCTATAACCAATATGTACGTGTGACAATCGAACCACGCTTAGTGTCAAAGTAATTAACTACGCAGAATGCAAGTATAATAAATGCACATACTTCAGGAGAATCCTTCATGGCCAGATTGCTCATATACGAGCTTACTGTACACATAAAAAGAAAATGTATATAACCTTTTTTGTAGAGAATTTTTTGCTCTACATTTTTTGTTTGAAACATTTTTCCGTTTGGAAATAAATTCAAAAAACTAAAATAATAAAAGATTTTTTGCGTTTTTTTTTAACATGAAGGCTTCAGTTTATCTGACCACCAATTTTTGTTGTCATATTCGTAATCAGGGGCCAAAAATACGTCGAAAAAGTGTTAGTCCAATTTTTTTTAGAGGATGTAGTTCATCGAAAGGAATACCAAAACATATAAAAACTATAGTTTTTACATTCTCCCGAAAGCGATCACTTATATTTTTGATGCGCTTTGACGATGAGAGTGTGTTTATTCAAAATAAAAACAAAATTTAATTCTAAAGCGTTATGAAATAAAAAATGATTGGCTACAATATCTCCGTTCAGATATGAAGACCGAAAGAATGTCGACCAGTCACATGTTAATGATGTTAGTTTATTCCAATTTTCGTACAAAACAATTGAATTGCAAAATTTGATCAAATTCGCTGAGGAAAATATTCATTAAATCTATCTAAATGACAGGTTACCTAACAGTAAGTAAGTCTTAAGTAGTTTTTGTTTTCCTTAATCTGACTAAAATATAGTTAACTCAATTTTCACTTAGTAATCTGAACTATTTCACCTATAAATAGTACAAAATAATTAGCCACCAAAGGGTAACTCATTATTTAGTTAAATTCGGTAAATACTTTCCTTAGTGTTCAAATGCCACTTAAGAATAGTTGTATTGTATATGTGATGTGTGAAAATAGTGCTAAATTAACACATTTTTGTTATGTCTATGAATTTTATAATTTTGAAAGGCATGTTATTCAAAATACTTTCTGTTTAATATTAGATTACTATGGATTTGTTGGGCACTGTTTAAATAATTATTTCTTTCAATACATATAAAAATTCTTCAAATTTTTCAAAATATAATTGTACATTTATATACAACTAAATAATCTTGAGATTCTGTGAAAATACATTTGTTAAGTACTATAATTACTTCCTTACATTAAATCCAAATCGTGCAAAATCCTGATATATTTTCTATAATCCTTTTAAACTCTTGACTATTTCTGTTAATTAAAAATACTAATTTTAAGCAGTAGAGAATCAACAATAGCAAATAAATGTAAAATGAAGTCAATCATTACAGACGTGGACTGCTTTAAAGCATTCTGAAAAATAATTTAAAATTGACAATTGGTATTTGCTTTGATCGCCAATAATTTAATATCATTCATTGACATCAATTGATGTAGCCGGCCCTAGTGTCCGACGGTTCATCAAACGTTAAATTGTGGGAACGAATCTTTAAATTGCACCCCATAATTAGATAAGCTGCGTGGGAATATTTCAGTTCTTAGGAATTTCTCAGCCAGAATATCAGTTCAGTTTGAAATCTTATGCAGTTGTCTGGTTTAGGAAACGATAAATGTCAAGAGGACTAGATTGTGTCTTGTAACTTTCCCGGTCTTGACGTCTCGCGACGAATGCAGGAGGAAGCCTTCTCAATGTCGCGCAGCTGTCACAACGACCGACAAAATAACATCCGCCAGTAATTGAAAAAAGTACTTCGAATAATTAAATCGACTTTTCTTACAATTCGGAGTTTTTACATATATGAATTTCATATTCCCAAAATTTATTACATTCCTAAAATTGTAAACTACAGTATAATCTGCTTCAACAACTATCAATATTGTGCTTGTTTGTTTCTTAAGATAAACATACTCATTTTTAAAGAAGTATACGAATCGTACGCGGGGACACATTCAATATGATCTTAATGACCAGAATAAATCTCCCAATCATCCAGTGATAATTGTAATTACGACAATAGATTGCCAAACATGTGACCACTAAATGTTGAAAAACCAAAAAGTAATTCCTATTTTTGAACATCTGCGCTTTTTTGAAATTTCAGTCTTTTCCTAGTTTCTAATTTTGAAGAAATTACAATGGGCAATCTAAAAAGAATCACACATGAACAACTGCTCTCAAACAAAATGCTCTCCAAATATTTCAGCAAGAGTATTGCACTCTTGTAAAGAGAAAATCTCAATATGAGTTGTCTAAGTGAAATTCGACTGTAAAACAAATGATACTTTTACTTTTTTAATGAGAGTGGAAATGTTCATTCTTGCCGCAAGAATTAATTTATAACTGTGGACGAGATGCAGACACCTTAACCGCCACCAGGAGTGCTCGCGACTATCGCTGTTCTATTTTGCTTTCGTTATTGAAACGTATTTCTCTTTTGTATATTAGAAGATTTGAAGAAACGTTTCGAGACTACATATCTTTACTATAGCTATCTTTATTATACCTTATTATATCAGACAGACTAAATATATGATATATATGTGATACTCATATATTATACCTTTATTTATCACTTTGCAGCATTTTCTTAAAATTAAATATAAAATTTTCATATTTTCTGTAATATGCCGAATTCAAAGAATATTTATCCGTAAAGAGAAATCATGCAAAAATAACTGAATTAAATTAATATTTTGCTTTGAGAAGTAAAATAAATACTTCCCTCTTAGAATAGAATGAAGTTCTGTTATTCTTTGCAGAAGTCAATACTCACTCCAATAAGAGCTCCTCGACTTTCCCTGTTGCTTAGAGTAAAAATTCACTCTATATTTAGAGAGTGATGTTGTTAATGAATAACAATTCTTGAGCCATGCTGCATATATTTTCTTTTTGTTTCCATTGAGACCCTCATATTGCTGGTAAGATCTTTTATCAACTACTTGCACAAATTAACAAGATTTTTGTTTTAATTAAAACGTATAATTTTTTAATTATTAAATTTCTCTTCAAATAAACTGTTTCGTTAAAAATGAAATCATTCCTGAATCAAAAGGACTTTGAGATTGGTTTACGAAATATTAAATATTGATTGTACAAGATCTAAAAAACTTATGTTTCAAAGTATTAAATAATACTGCAGGTTTTTCTCGAAGACCCGATTTTGAAAATCCCATGATCCACTAAGAGCTAAAAGCTAGAGTCGACGGTACGGAATTCCATCCTTATGAATGTGATGCCATACAAACCAAAAATCCCCACTCCATTTCCACTTCAGCTTTTGGTATCATAGCTGCGATGCTAGAACATTAATACAGAGAACGAGTCCAAAGATACTCGCATTAAACAGACACTCGGATTGGTGGCAGTGGCTTGTTCTCTTTTCCGTGGTTTAAATTTTCTCCTCCTCTCGTTGCCTCTCCAACATCTTCCATCTCCATTCCTCTTTCGCTCTCATTTCCTCCTTATATAAGTCGAGTTCTCTCGATCCCTCTTCCACTCTCGGTGCCTCTCAAAACCCTGCCGATTACCCGTAATCCAATTAAAAGCGAGAGATGCGAACGAAATTTAATATCCAGCACCATCAAAAGTCGTTCGGATTGTTTCCAGCTAGTTGTATCTCTCCGACTGGATTTCGACGAGTATAGCGACGCAAAATGTCCCTTGTATGCGTCAGAGCTCTTTATTATCCTGAGGATGCTGCTGTACCAGGAAAACTCCATATGTCATACGATAAAACGAAATCATTTTATACACATAATTGAACCCGCGATTTTTTTGGATAGGGTAGAAAAATGTTAACTGGTAATTGATTGAAACGAATTTTTTGTTTAATATTCAGTATGTCGAATTGAAAGGGGCGGAAAGATAGTTTATGCTGAAGGGGGGGGGGGGTTAAAATTCCGAAAATACATTTATCCGAAGGTAATATTTTCCGAATTTTAATAATTCCAAATGCCAATCATCCGAAAGGGAATAAATCCGAAAGATAATTTTCCGCAGGTTTAACGTTCCGAATGTCAGTTATCCGTAAGGTACAAAGTTCCGAATGACGAAGAATTCAGAATTAATGTAGGCGCCCTGAATCCGAATTTTGTGGGTAGAATGCCTGAAGGTGGTGCAGTTGATTTGTTATTAAATTTTATGGAACCGTTTTTTATTAATAACATGCTGAATATGGCAAAAATGGAATTTTTTTGAAGTTTGGCAATTTTTATCTCCGAAAATATGCATTTTTTGAGAAATTCGCAAGTGACATTGCCTGTCCAAAATGACTCAAAGAATCTTGTGCAAAATCTAACAACATTCTTTCGGACTGAAAAATTAAAATTTTTAAATTGTTAACAAAATTTCTTAATAACATCAACTGCACCACTTTCAGGCATTCTACCCGAAAAATTCGGATTCAGAGGCCCAAAATACATAAGAATCAACTTGATTTAGGGATATATGTATAATAGGCCACATCACCATACGTGGCGCCTACATTAATTCGGAACTTTGTCATTCGGAATTTTGTCATTCGGAATTTTGTCATTCGTAACTTTGTACCTTACGGATAATTCACGTTCGAAATTTTAAACCTTCGGAAAATTTACTTTCGGATTTATTCACTTTCGGATGATTGGAATTCGGATTTATTAAAATTCGGAAAATAGTATCTTCGGATAAATATATTTTGGGAATTTTAACCCCTCCCTCCCTTTATGCGGGTCAGTCTGTAAAACAGCTGAAGCTGACTCGCCCTTTGACTTGGGTGAATTTATGTCTCTAAGTCAATAAAGACCAAATTCTTCTTCTTCTTCTTATTATTATTATTATATTTAATTTTGTCTATAACCCTTTCAGTCGCCCATTTCTCTTTTCACAGAATTTGGTTGAAACTCGTTATTCGGGGGTTTTTGGGGTCGCTGAATGCAAATCTGACGTCAGTTTTTCAAAATTCAAAATGGCTGATCCATATTGCGGACAAAAGATGAAAATCGACTGAATTCGCTTGAACAAAGTTACTCAGGGGTTTTCGAGGTCACTGAATACGAATGTCATGTCATATTTCAGAAATTCAAAATGGCGGACCTATTATAGCGGACAAAAAATTGAAAGTGTATTGTATTCGCTTGAAAAATATTACTCGAGGGTTTTCGATTCCCAAAATCTATTTTGATTTTCGTATTCAGTATCCTCATAAACCCCCGAGTAGCTGTTTTTTCAAAGGTATTCAGTCGATTTTCAATGTTTCGTCAGCTATATTGGATCCGCCATTTTGAATTTTTAAAATCGACATCAGATTCGTATTCAGGGACCTCAAAAACGTATAAATAATAAGTTTCCCATATATGTTTGTACGGGATTATTTGTCACAAAGGATTTAAAAAAGAAAAATGGTCATTTTTTTGAATATTTTTGTTTATAATTAATGAAACTATAGTATTTTAATATGTGTGATATCTTTCATTCAATCAATAAATGCCTTAACTATGTAGAAAATGAATCACAACGTAAAAAACATAAGAAACTGATTTTTAAATGTAAAAAAAAGTAGCGAATAAAAGGTGGGTTTCTGAGGGACTCAACGCAAAGGATTAAAATAGAGTCCATTTTAAGATGCTTTTTGTTAAATTTTCAAACATCTATCTAACCTATTACCTCAATGAAGGGACAAAAATATTCGCAGTCGGGCAAAAACAAAAATACATAATTATATAACATTTACAACTTAAATATTCACTGTGGTATGAAATACGATAGAGTCCTTGGGTATTTACGCACTCGGTTCCTCGCCTTCCCCTCGTGTCTCATTATATTTACCAAAAGAAGGGGGGCGCCGATTCTCCCACTCCACTCAGTCGCGTTATCTTCATGACGTCACAGCAGGCCCTTTCTGAGGCCCAAGCCCGCAAGGTGGGGGGAAAAGCGAGCGGTGACAGGTAAATATAACCAGACGAAATCATTTACATCTTCTACCAACGAATTTACATTCCATCCATGAAGGAATATAATACGAGATTTCGCCATGGACCAGAAATTTTACCAGTAAGATCAATATTAATTGTCATGTGAACTACATATACGTTTCTAAACATAGAATCTAAAGTTGAGACACTCTCTGCTAAAGATGACTTTTTCACTATTCTAAAGTAGAAATTTCACTTTATAGAGTGGCAGATTTCCATCCACTATTAGTAAAGTGAAATTTCCACTTTAAAAATAGTGAAAAAGTCACTTTTATCAGAAAGTGGCTTAACTTTCACTATACGAAATTTAGATTGTATAAGCAATACTTTCGTTACTTCTATACTGTTGAATGTTAAAATAGTCAAACGTTCAGCAATATTTACGAACACTTTCAACAAAAAGCTTTTTCGTGTAGTTTGGCCACATAAAAAATAAGTGTGACGCACACATTAGATCGTTCGAAATTTCTAAATAACCTGGAAAAAGCTTTTATTTTCGCACACTTCTATTCTTTCTTTCCAGAATTTCTAAATTGTTAGGATAAAATTTTCGATCATTTCTAGGATCCCGCTTAATATTCCGTGGGCAAGCATACCTCTACGCGTTCTGCTGGATTCATTTCACCCAGGGGAAAGAAAATGAAGCCGTCGCTAACGGGAGGAAAAATGACAAGATCGCCTTGACGGGACGGAGCGCAATACCGGGAGTATCGAGAAACAGGCGAATATCACTGTACCGGTCCTAATTTTGTTCCCTGGGAGTCAAATGCGATCTCGTTTGCAAGGTCGAAATTCCTGGGACCTTTTCTCTAAGTATGAACCGTGGAGTCGGTAGGACGGGATAATTTGCATACACCGCGATAACAACATTGTCCGTCCGTCGTTTCGGGTCTTGACAACGGCTTTGACTGCCTCCACTTTCTCCATCTCTCTCTCTTTGAGAGTCTCTCTCGCGAACACGTTACATTACTCTCGTAACGACCTCGTGAATCCGCCCGACGACCGCCTAGGTTCGCCTAATTGATTAATATGACGTTTATTGGTGCCCCGTACTCGAGCTACTCGACGCCCGAACTTCCGGAATGGACTGTCCGCAAATTAATAAGTTCTCGCAAACTTCGACGCCATTCCCAGAAACTCGAAATCTTGCGGTCTAAGCGACGCTGGTTGGATTGTTCGGTGCGTAATTGCGACATTCTTTGCAGAGTTTAATGCTATTACTTTGTTTGAATTGAGGTTTGAATGATGTAATAAGTTTATTCCGAGCTATTCGAATCTCTGTTATCGATTCGATTAATTCAAAATCTCATTTGCCCTATCAAAACAATAATGTAGATTACAAATTTTCAAATTACAGACAATCCAGATAATGCTAATCTTTGCAGGAGGGGGATGAGAAGGAGATGAGAGAGGAGGGAGATGAGGAGGAGACCTTGAAGAAAAGTTTTAAGCACATTATTTTGAGAATATTTGATCGGGACTTTTACAAATACCAAGCCGTTTTTCACCAATTTCCGTCTTTGACTCCTTAACTGCGAATATAATTTCTAAGAAAGTGCCCAAAATGCCAAACAAAAATTTGTGTTAGATTTCAATAATACTTAGTATAGGTCGTTTTTTTTCGGTAGCTGATTTCGAATATGGAGTCAGCGAGATTTTAAATATCGCAAAGAATTACTTCAATCTTGTTACTAGGGGATTTTTAGGGTCGCTGATTATAAATCTGCGGTCAGATGATGAAAATTCCAAAATGGAGGTAGTTGCAACGAAAATTACAAAAAAAAACCTAGTAACAAGTTTCAAGCAGAATGGTTCAACTTTTCAAACGTGTCCGCCATATTGGATTAGCCATTGTGAATTTCCAAAATCTGACTTCAGATTCATAATCAGCGACCCTAAAAACCCTTGAGTAACATGTTTCAAGCGGGTTTATAAAGTTTTTATGCAAAAAAGTGATTGAAAAAAAGGAAAATTGAACACTACACAGAAAACAAAGTCTTAAAATTGTTATATCCTAAATTTATCATCAGGTGAGGCTTAATTTAAGCCCGAAATTGCGTTAACTTTCTTAAATTCAGTCAGTGTTTTGGCTTAAAGTCTTACTTTCAGTGAGCAAAACTTACTTTTCGACGATATTTTGGATTAAAATAAGATTTGTCGAGCTTCTAAGTTAGAGGAATCTTATTTCAAACCAAAATATCGGCTGAAAATCAGTTTTGTTGTCTGAAAGTAAGACTTTAAGCCTAAATACTGACAGAATTTAAGAGAATTAACGCAATTTTGGGCAAAATTAAGCCTCACCTAATGTTGAATTTAAGATTGTAAGACTTATCTTTTTCTGTGTACCATTTTTTTGGACGTATATTTTTGTTGACACATCGATTACGAAAATGGATAACTTCATTGTATTCAGTACACCTTAGACTGTCTAGAAGATGATCGGCAGTCAAGGAAAGGGCTCCTGATGGTATCATTTATTATCATCGTACGAGGGGTCCAATTGCTCATTTTTCCCAGACCTACAACGTCGATATGCGTAATACTTCGTCAGCTAATAAGAAAAATGATTTACATACAAAAAAACAAAGAAATCGGCCATTTTTTCTTCCAATCGTCAGTTTTTTTAATTCCAACTTGATATTAATTTCGATGTCAAATCAATTTACGGTTATAATCAAAGCATACTGGGTCAATTCGGTTTTACCTTAAGGTGACATCCGAATTTAACACTGGGATCGAACAGGTTCGACCTTGAAATAACCTTCCAATTTTTTGAGAACAACTATACTTCTTTTAGAAATTACAATGAAAACTCGCCTTTTTGGTCGGCGATGTCAAACCCTCTTCTTATCTTTACTTTTAATATGAAGAATTACTGGGGAAAACATATATGAAAGACTGTCGATTTCTTGAATGTTGGCTTTTCGGGTGCGCGTCTAAAAACCGACAATCGAAAAACTGACACTTCAAAAAATGATAGTCCGTTTGTCGATGTGTGTATTTTTTTATGTGTCGGCTTTTCGATTTTATGCGGCCTTTCGGATTTATGACTGTCGGTTTTTTGACCTGTCGGTTTTTTGACCTGTCCGCTTTTAAATTTATCGGTTTTTCGACCCGCACCATCTTTTCGATTTGCACCCTTTTGGATTCATCTGAGAGCTTAAAAGATTGATCGAAATCGAAACTTCGTAGATCAAGTATTCCCTCCTCCTCATGTGATTGAGAATGAAACGCAGATAAGTTATAATGATGTTGCTGTCATTTTTATGGGACAATCTGTTTTCCTCAATTTTTATTGACGTGTATCAAAATATTGAATCTTTGGGATTTCTGCCTGATGTTTTTTAAGTGAAATGCATACTACAAGATTCAATGAGAATAACGTAAGAAAATAACACTGCTGGCTAAAAAAATGTTACTAAATTTCGAACATCCACGGTACGTCGATTTGAATAAAATCTTTTTTGATTCGCATGAATTCCCGTTGATTTTGTCAAAAAAACAATAGAATGTAAACAACCGGAATCTTTGAATTCGCGTTGAAGAAACATTCGCTGGGTATTACTTTCGAAGCGCAAAATACGTAGGTGGGTATACGAGGAAATAATACCGAACGCATACGAGCGCCACTACACGCGGCTGCGTTATCTGAGGTGCATGCGAAACATCGAGAAACCATGGTTCGGGCGCCGTTTTGCATATACGGAGCCATATCCTCGTAAAAAGATCCCGTATTACGACTGCCGCTCTGTTCTTCGCCGGTATTCCGTTATTTTACTTTTATTTCTCGCGCGGATATGCGCGATCATGAGCCTCGCGAAGAAGCGCGAGGGTGATTTGAACTGTACCGCATTTTACTATCGCGCCGCGACGGCATGGGAATTGGGAGAGAAAGAGAGAAGGAAAACAAGAGTGGGAGAGACAGAGAGAAGAGACTTCTTCGACGCTGTCGTAAAGTGCGAGCAATATTTTATGCGGCACGCGCTCGTGATCACAGGCCTCGCATAGTCAAAGACGTACCGCAATAACGGTGATGTTCGAATTAAATGTGAGCAGATCATGATTCTCGTCTTATGTGAACACGTTTTTCTCCCAATTTTTATTACTGTCGTAAAATTACCGGGTACCCTAACTTTCAAAGTCTTCGAGAGCATTTAAGTACGATCCATTTCTCGATTAATGCAAGATTATAGAAGGTAATAGCCCCTACATTTAAAATATCTAGAGTAATATTGAACAAGTCATTCTGACAAAATATAATCAGATATTTAAATTTCTTCAAAAGTCTACATAGTTGCGGTACTACATGTGAGTAGGTTACATCGCATTATACATGAGATATTTCTGCACTTCATGTATGTAGTATAATTTTTCCATTAATAAATAATCGCGAAACTTTATCACCATGTTTTGGAAACAAGCAACGGATTGAAATTAGACTAAATTACTTTTCTCTCGAAACAATCCGAAGGACATGGATCTTAGGGCTATACATCACATTGTCATCTCTTCTCATTATAAGCCGTACCGTTTATGTTAGTCTATCAATCGTTTTTATCCATTGCATATATTATTTAAGAATAATAAGAAACTCTAATCATCATGTAACTCTGGATGTCCGTAATAGGTCGAGTTTTCGTCTACTCATCCATGGACAAAAAGTGGCCGTCCAATGGACATCCATTCGACATCCTGATATAAGCTTATGTTATGCGTCTTATCCGTTCGTTTTTTTAATGCACTGAGAGAATTTATCTGGTCAAAATCCCCATACTGTCTAGTTCCAGCGGGAAACACATGCAACATGCGCAAAAGTGCCATACTGGTATTAAAAATGTCCATACTGGCATTGAAAATGTGTCATACTTATACTAGAAAGTCCCATACTGTAAGGTAATTTTCAATACTATTATAGCATTTTTGGGCATATTGCAAGTACATTCCGTTAGAACTAGACGGTAAGAGATTTTTAACCAGAAAAATTCTCTTCGTGTAGTAGAGCTTATTTAGAAACTAAAGCTTATCTTTGATAATAGAACTGGCGTCCAATGTACCTATTTATTCTTCAGAACTTGAAGCATTTCTATTATAAATAATTATATTTTTTTCCATAATAACGCCTGTCTGAAAAGGTTTATTACAATTGTATATTCAACAATGAAATTTTATGTATGACATGCATTGGGTAATTCTCATCATTGACATTATTTGCAAAATACTGTATAAATTTAATATATCTTTACTACAAGAAATAAGAAGTTTATCCCCATTTATCTTCAAATACAATATTGATTTAATACTGCTCAGAATGGACAAGACTTTACGCACCTAATAAAAGATTTTTTAAAACTCCTCACTACCCAGATAGAAATAGAGGGAGTAAAACCCCGGCAGAATACTGACCCACTACTGGTAGCCAGTACGGGTGAATCTCAAAAACCCGACCTTCAGAAACCAGACATTTAAAAATACACACATTCAGAACCTAGACATTTCAAAATCCAGACACTTAAAACCCCTACATTTTAAAATACGGACAATTTATCCTGGACGCCGCCGTTGAGGTCTCACTGAAAGGTAATTTAAAGGTCAAAAATGTTTGACCTATATGTTAACTGTGTAGGCCACTTGAAGGTCAAATTCGTTTGAGTCACGGATTAATTATTAAGCACAAAATATTTTGCTCAAACGAGGCTTTTGCATGCTTGTGTAAAGAAAAATTTATTTTGCGATTTGGAACAATTAAATAAGTCTATTTGTTAATAAAAAATTGTCGAATTATGCATTAAAAAATAACATTTTTAAAACCATTGTATAATATTTAAAAATATAAACATTTGTTAATAAAATCCCGATATTAGACTTCGTTTATAATATAATCTCTTAAAACTGCGAATTTTTGAAAAAAAGGTGCATAAATCTTAAATTGTTCATAACTTTTTTTATTTTAATAAATTTTAAAAAATCCTTTTGGGATTTTATTTCTAATGTCTGATACTGTATGAAAATAGATCAATTTTTAATTTTCATGAATGTTGGTGAAATAGGTGGACAGTTCATAAATTCTGACTCAGTTGTTAAACGTATATGTACAATTTAAACATACACTAAAAACAATGGAGGAAGCGCATTGTAAGAACCAAAAGGATGAAACGAATTAAATGATTAAGGTTAGTAATACAGAGCAAACGAAGTACATTATTACTCTATCATTTCGTATGTCTAGTTTCTAACTAAGACAGTAAATGTGTTTTAGTTCCTTACCGTTAATGCAGGCGACTCATGTCCAGTTTCCTCAGATCTTAACTTTAAATACGATCATCAAGTACATATGCTTACCTGGAACAAAGAAAAGAATCATGTTACCAATGCCTTAACATAAAGTTAAAAAATAATTCAAAGAAAAGTAATAATTTTATAGTTTAATCAGAGAAAGAGCATTGCGTCAGTACTACGTTCAATTGGATATCGGAAGAAAGATCAGTTATTCGACATTCTACCTAAATGCCGATAAAGCAGAGTACTCGATAAAACGAGATCTTTAATGGGCCACATTAAAAGCGCATAGAAATGAATTAATGCAATTTCGTCTCCTCGCATATTCCGTATCTACTTAAAATTTGCTCATAGATGTAATGGTTCTGAAAAGCAAGGCCGCCGATTCCCATAAAACGGTACGATTCGCATCGCCGCCAGGCCCGGCACAAATTTACGGCAATTTTAGAGCTTCCGAAAAAAATTGGTGCCAGAAGAGAGATGATTTGGCGCTTGGAGCTACGACGGGGATGGTTGGGTGGCGACATTAACTTTTACGAGTGCGCTGTTGCTACAGGAGCAGTTTGTACAGTTCGATCTCGAGGGGAGACGCCCGCACAAGGTACTAATAAAGTTTCCTACTGGGAAAGTTATTATTCAGGCGCGCGAGCGCGTATTCGCGCCAATAAGTTTTATGATAGCAGCCCGCCGAAATCGTCTTCTGTAACTTTCGCCACTCCGCGCGCCGCTTTAATTCGCCCCTCGTTCGCCACTTGCTATTTTATTTGTTTTATCTTGTTGATGCAGATTTCGCGTTTTTGCCTTGTTGTATGAGCTTTATTCCATTTTGGTAATTTTTTATCGCTCGTTCCCACCATTCGTCACTTCTTTGACGCCGAAAAATATCTTAAATGTCTAACATCAAAATGACTAATCTTATGAAATTATGTCAGTAAAAATGATGTTATACGGAGGGTTTTCTGAGATATCAGAGATCATAAGAACTAGTGGTTATCGACTTAATCAATGGGTTGTTGAAAAGAGAAATATTATAAATGTTTTTAAAAACTGGAGCAATAGGAATAGATGTTCTCGATGTAGTGCTTTACGCCGTTAAGTAGCATTAAAATTAACGTTTAATAACCCCCCTGCCAACTTAGTCGTACCGCATGCATTACTTTTATTTTTAATGGCATTAACCAGGTACATAATATTCATTGAAAAAAAATAAGTCTTATAACAAGGATCGATTATGTTTAAGAGTTGGCTTGTCAAAATGTGGGTTTAAAACAAATTATTGCTTTCTAAAAACATAAAAGAAGGCATTCTCATTTTTCATTTTAATACTGGAAGGCTTACAACACGCACTGTTTGCGAAGAACCCAAAGTAGGCTTCATTAACAACTTAAAATGAGACAATCACAATTATTTTTGGCTCAATTTTTCTTCAAGAAAGACGCAAATTAAATTGCAATTACACTGAAAAAAATAAATCTTAATATAAGACAGTTGATGGGCTACATTTAAGATTTAACAAAAACTAGCCCGATTAGAAAAGGACAAACTTATGCACTATATATACATGGACTAATTTTAAGATACTTTAATTTGTAACAATTGTAAGACTTATTTTTTCTATGTATGATCTTATTTGCGACAAACAAAAAATAAGAGTAAACAACATAAACAATAACAATCAAACAAGACAAAACAGCTTCAGACACAATCCGACGATGGTTCTGAACAGATTTTTTATCACATCCAACCGAAGGAAAAGTTTTCCAAATTTGTTATGTGAAGGTATGCCATGTATGACAATATTATAGAAATTAAGAAGTTAATGTTCCGTTCCCATTTCAAATTAACTATTGTATCAGTGCACTGGGGCGCCCAATATTTTTTCTCGAAGTGGGAAGGAGTTCTTTTAAATACCTTCAATGATACAATGAATCGATTTATGATTCTGAAAATACCAAACGTATTTTTTTCACAATGAAAAGTATTCCTTCAATGGATTAAATATATTATTGTTATGAAAATTTCATTCAGCTGTACAATGGCTCAAGACTAGGTAATTCATATGGATTTTTGCTTGCGTATCAGAATCCAGAGTCCAGAATTTGTTCAACTTTACACTGTTTTGTGTTTTTAAAATTCTTTTCTTGCAGTAAATGTGTAATTTTTCCTGAAAGAAGTCAATTTTTCGCACCCACAACCTGAAGTATAAAAAAACTCAGACGTACAGGACGAATTCTGTGCCCGAATTCGGATTCAGCGGCCCAAAATCTATAAGAAACACCTAGTTGCGTTTCTTGCACATGACATTATTTTTTTGATGCGGTCCGGTGTAAACCATAAAGAGTATCGTTACTTATATTCACATCAAAAATGATTTAATCATAAGTTCAATATAAGTACTAATATTCGCCTACAACCAATAATGGTCACATAGAACCCCAAGACAGCCTTGTAAGTTTATTTAAAGTATTATTTGTTGCGTTATGACTCAATCAAATGTATTCGTCGTAGAATTGAATATAGCTTGAAATGAACTGCACTTGGAAAATAGTTGCCAGAAATTTACAAGATGGAAAGCGTAATGTTTGTTAATTTTCAGGGGTAATACCACAACACCTTCGACATTATCAAATATTTCTTGATTGTCATCGTTGCGTATTAAGAATTTGGAAAATATTAGCATTGTAAAATATCTTATCCCAATTCCGGGATAATTATTTTTCATGTTATGATTTTGACGCGATGGACATGAATATTTACGTCTTTGAGCAAACTTTGTTTTAACGTTATTTATGTTTACTTTTAATTTAACTTTATTTAAATTTATAGTAGACATAATCATGAAGCATGCGGAGTGGTTAGAAATGTGGACTGATGTCTAGTGGTGTGAGGTTCAAATTCTGCTCGTGAAATTTGTTATTGTTATGTTTATTGAAATCGAATGGAATCATTAAATAAAAACTTTCCAGATTTATTTTTGTTTATTTACTCGTCCAACTTTAGTCCCCGATAGGCTTTTATTTTTATGTCACCGATGTTAATAAGATTTTAATCATATTTTGGTCATCTACTTTTATTTCTAGATAATAACCCCTATATTCTACTTGTGTTTTTGACAAATATTAATGATTTCATGAAAAATATCGTCATTTTCATAAAAATGTTGAATTTTTTAAGTCAAAACTTCGTTATTAAAGTATATAAATTTTTCTGTTATAAATATAGCGTTAAAATAAAGAAAGTTTCAAGGCATTGTAATCGCTCTATGCTATCTGACAAGTATTATTAATTGGGACTTGACTCCTTGTAAATAAACAAATGTTTCAATAAATGTATATTTTAAAAAGAATAGACACTTTCCAAGGCATTTTCTTGGTTTTAATTAAATTTTTTACTAAACCTACACTTCTGCGGACATGACAATACCTAATGCAACATATAAAAATATTATAATCTTAACCGAAATATGGTTCACGATAAAATGAAGACAGGAAAATAATTGACTGGCTCACTTATCGTTTCGTAATATCCTGGCAAAGAAATAATCAAAGTAAAAGTGGATGTGAAGTAGTCGCAAGTCGTGAATACTGGATGTCGATTGGCCAAACTCGTGATAAGAAAAGTAACCAATTTTATTTGAATTTTTAGGTTATATCGACATTTCAAGCAGTTACTACTGATTAACTCAAAAAACAAAATTCTTAAAAATGAAAAAAATATTATTTAAAATAATTTTTGTCTGTACTTTGTTTCCTCCTTTCAGGTGATCTGTCACGAACTTGTTATAACAAGGATATAAAAATAGAAAAAGTTAAGGATATAAACTTGTGTAGTTGACGCAACGACTTATAACTACTACCATTAACTGAAATTGAATTGTTGTTTTAATTTTATTTTCATAGCATTGTCTCCGTTTGCGTCGTTTTTCGTATAAAGTGGCTTATAATAATAGTTAAATATTCCGTATGTAAATGTAGTAAATCTCTCAAGTCTGACGAAAATAACATATGCTAATTTAAATTCCAAGACAAACGAGGACCGTTTAACAATTAATTGGTGTCTTCAATATAACAAAAGAAATAAACGAATAAATATCTGTGTAGTTAAATGTAATTTCATGCTCCTATAGTAAATACTCGGAGAAGCTAGCAGAAACTTAATTTGACAAGATTATTGGTATTTTACCTGAGGACCAACGAGAAAAACATCAATTGACAATAATCACGTTAGTTGCTGGAATAACGAGTCGATTGATATCAATTATTCGAGTCTCACCACGGGGAACTCAAGTAAAGAAATAATTCGAAGTAAATTGAAACGTCCTTCAGGGGTTAGATATTATACGACTCTTCGTCGTCGCGAATGGCCATGCAACCTGGCGCGCTTCGCACACCTCGAGGCGTCTTAATGAACAATTAATATGCAAACAGCGATTACTTAATTCCAAGTTGGGCGGCAGATTCTAATAGGCTATATTCACAAAAGCTCGAGCAGTGGCTCTCGAAGGCTATTCAATGTCGTAGTTTATGGTACCGAAAGTTTCCAATTTTACCTACGTATGATACATAATAATGCAGTTTGTAGTAATAGCCTCTACAACGGAATGATTACTCATGATAGTTTAATTTGACTTTTTAAACATGAATTTGAATTTTTAAGAATTCATTTTTTATTCCTTGTACAGCTCTGTTCTTGGTGACTAACAATTTTTTAATTAACAATTTAGCATAGGTCCATCAAGTAAGGAATGGACTACAGTGACGTCACGAATATAAAACGATTAAGGAGAGTGGGAGAAGTGGCGCTCCCCTTCTTTTGGCAAATACAACGAGACGGGAAGGGAAGGTGGGGAACCGAGCGGGAAAATATACCGGGATTCTACTGTATTCTCAAAAATGTTCGGTACAATCGTGAGGCACATTTCGATTTGCAGGTGTCAGTATAGTTTCTGTTTAATTTCAAAACCGTAAGTAAACAAGATTTTATTATTGGGATATACTGGAATATTTAGGCATTTACTATATTCGGAAAATCCAAATCTCCCATCACGTAAGTGGACAATATATATTTGTGGTTATACAAAAATGCATTTTTTAACAATTTTTGTAGGGTACCATTTTAGATTATTCCCAAAGAAGTCGTAAGTATTTATATCCATATAAAATTTGTATGTTTTTCTCTTCTCTTTTCTTTCTATGCATTTGTAAATTCAAAATGGTGGTAATGTTAATGCTTATAACATTTTAGATTCAAATGTAATTAAAAATGATCGCAACTTAATGTGAAAAAAGGTTAATAATTTATTTTGAAGGATGCGATTAGAATTAAATGATAAAAATATAGTAAAGAAAAATAAAATTAATTGTTGCATCTTGTACATAACCGCCAAGATAGCTAAAAAAACTTATTTTCTCTACGATGGGTCGATTCCGATCTCGGATTCATTTTCGACGCACAAAAATACTTGAAACATTTTCCCGATGACATCCAAGGTCTGTTTTGCTTTTGTAGAGGTATTTTAGTTTTTTTTTTCGCCACACGGAATAGTGAAATCCGATTTTATGCTCCTATTTGTGGGTGTAAAATCGAATTTCTTCGAAAATTACATGGATAAAATAGGAGTTTCCTATTCTTTGGAAACGACGGGAGTAGCTGTTTATTTCACGCCCTTGTAATGAAAATTACTATTATGCAGTTTTATTATAACACTGTATAATAATCGCTTATGCTGATCAACGAATTTTATGGAATTTCACTTTTATATACTTAACTTTTTATTTGGGTTTCTATTAATTGTATTGCAAGAACATAATTAAAATGATATTTTTACAAAATTTTTTAAAAGATTTTTTGTTCGAAATAGCATCTTGTTTTATCTGAAATAAAATAAATGTTTAATAGATAGGTTTCGTATTCCAAAAATTCGACATCTTAAAGAATGCTGCCTGTCTACGTATTTTATCAAGATAAACTTCACGTCTATTCCTATCTCTTCTGTGCTTCTCCAACCATTTCTCTTTTTCCACTTATTTTTTCAGCTTCTTACAAATTCGCCTTCTTTACGTAAGTATCTTCACCCGAAAAGTTCTTTATGAACGAAAAAGAGAAGAAACTTCTTCAAACTCGAATTCGGTAGCCATTTATTTTGACTAAACTTCAAGATCTTGTAAAGTACGAGTTGCTAAAATATCTGAAGTTCCGTAATAAGAATTTCGTTGAATACCATCCATTTCCTACCAAATTATGTCGACAGCATTTTGGAAATAATATTCAGGTTATTAAATAATACCATAAGATTTAATTAACCAGTATTAATATTAAGAGATAATAAGTAGTAATAACAGGTGGTATATAAAGTATATGGATATTAAAAAGTACAATTTCAATTTAAAATTTACATTATTTCTTGATATTATCCACCTTTTGAAAACAGGTTTCATAAATTCAATTGAAAATATCATGACTTCAATGAAAATTTAATGCATAAACGTAACTTAATATTGTAAATCATATAAATATAAATAATTCAGCAGAGCATGTTTTGAGGCCTCTTAATGAAGAAATTAATTTTAAAGGAAATACATTTTAGAAAACATTCATGAAATTTAATAAACATTTAAGGTTAACCCATGAAGAGGACGTCAAACAACCCTAATAGCACAGAACCTTGAGTTAATGTTACAGGAAAATTACAACGTTAAAGTTTAAAACGAAACATTGTCATAACGTTAATAAAAGGTTTTTAGAAATGTACCTCGATGTGTAATGTTAATATAATATTCCACTAATTTTACAATAAAGGTTGATCTATAACATTACTGAAATACCCACCCAATATACTACCCTAATAGCACATGAACCTTCGAACAAGGTTAAAATAACCTTAGATTGCGAGGTCGTAACATTAGCTGGAGGTTAAAAAATCTTTAAATAACTTTACGCGCACCTTACATAACATGAAAACAATCGCCCACATTCCTCCCAGGGACATTATAGGATAAGGTTAATTTAAGGTTTTTTGACATTAATACAACATTATCAAAACCTACCTAACCTCAATTTAACCTTATATCAACAGGGTGTTAACATTAAGGTGACTCCAGTCGGGTCGGTCGATAGGGTAGAGTAATCTGCGCTAATAAATGTAAATTAAAATGATTGAATCGATTTTTCAAAATTTGGATTCTGTACTAGAAATTCTAGTAGGTAGGTTTGATAATGTTGTATTAATGTCAAAAAACCTTAAATTAACCTCATCCTACAGTGTCCCTGGTGGAATTTGGGCGATTATTTTCATGTTATGTAAGATGCACGTAAGGTTATTTAAAGATTTACTAACCTCCAGCTAATGTTACTATCTCGCAATTTTAGGTTATCACCTTGTTGTAAGTTTCATGTGCTATTAGAGAAATGACAAAACGTAGAGTAGATAAAAATGAATTAATGGAACCGTAATAGCCAATTTAGTTTCATCCTTCTGTTTAATAAAAATGTTCAAACTGTCAGACAATATTCCACAACATGTCCATTTTAGATCAAAGTAAATATCTCCCTTCAATTGTTCTTTAAATAATTCACCCAAAACCTGGCCTACCCTGAAACTTGTCCCCTCTAGCAATCATCACGGATATTCCCCGTCCATTGTATTGTCACATGATCGGAAGCGATCCCGTACCTACGTAAATAAACATTTTGAACCCGGAAATAAATTTCTGTAAAGTTCGTCAGTAGCGCTGGTCCAGGTAACCGCGCGTGGTGAGGAGAACTTCATGAGCATATTTTGGATTAGAGAAAAGGTTATTGAGAATATGAGTCAGTTAGGGAGGGGTCAACTTGAGACATTGAAATTTACTTCACAAATATTTTTTGTAACCTCAACTGCCGTGATTTTAAATTCAAGAGTCGAACTTTCAAGAGTTGAACACGGGGAAAACAAAATCTCAGATGGAATGCTTACACTGAAGACCAGATACATATTATACCTGAATGATCTATTACAAATGAATTAATAACGAATATTACTCCGCCCCATATTAAGGAGTCAAATCAACGAGTGGAGAGAAGGCTCTGTGTCTCAGCATCCCACAATAACACTTCGTCAAAGTCAACAAGTTTTCCGAGAGCTTGGAGGTTAACGCAATATTTACAGCATCTGCGAACTATCGGGGATGTCAAGATAATAATTATGAACCACCTGCCAGAACGAATAATAAATTTCATTAACCCCGTACTTCCGTGTCCGTCGATGGTGCCGACAACGACTCTACGATGCAACGTGTCGACGACGTAGCTATGGGGTAGCGGAAATATTGCAATAAGAAGGACTCCCAGATAGGAAGACGACGAGGAAAAGACGATTGATCCGTAAGGAAAGGAGTAAGACTCTAATTAGATTTCCCGACGAGGCAAACTGCGGTTTCTCACTTGGCTTTTCCATCGGAGGCACTTGCAAGTAAGCGGATCGGTTTATTCGAACTTGTTTTCGCTTCCTCGCCTGCCAGAGAGCTAATAGCCTGTCAACCGCCACCAGAGATTGCGCTCACTGAATAAGAAATTAGCTTGAATAATTTCGTTCCGGTCGAGAATCCGAACTCCTGGGAATTCAATTTAAATTAATAGTCGCCAAAATGCTAAGTTACTCGACTTTCTTTGGGTAATCCGATGACGGTTTCGATTTAATTACATGGCTCGCGCTGGGCCCTACCCGTTGCTTATGAGAAACAAAAACACAAACAGAAACTTGTAATTATGCACTTTTACTAGCTGGATAGAGTCGAGGAAGCCTTTTCTGTATTTGAGACACTCAAAATGCTTCGATGTGTTAATTACTGCCAATATAAAATAAGAAAATGGTCTGAAATGCTGCGGCTAACATAGATCTGGCCCGTTTGGTAGTATTTATGCGACTCTTGCACTGTATCCATGATCAAGGAGTAACAAATGATAAGAAAAAATGTGTCACTAAGTTACCTTGAATATCTGTACCTATTTGACTAGTAACATCTAGTTGACACCATACAAGAACCAGTTTCATTACGAAAGAATTTCAGATATTCATGCTTAACTATCCATTAACGCTGCAACATGCTTCCCATAATAAAAATATTGACTATAAACGTAAATGGAAAGAAAGTATAAGCGTTCATAGTTAAAAAAGCAACAAGGACTTGTATTGTAATTGATATTTAAATAAAACGGCTGTGGCGAACAAGTTGCCAAAATAAGAAAAAGGGTAGGTCATTTTCCCTACATGCAACACTAGCAATTATTTGCACGACTCGGGCCATGTAGGTAACTTGTAACTTTTTAAATTAAGAAAAAAGAAAGTAACAAGAACAGGTTAAAGTCAGATATTTGCATCTTCCTAGGAGAAACGATTTTCCTCATAAAAAGCTTTCCTTGAGCAGGGAGAACGGCTTGGGGCTCTCTTCTCTCTTGCTATTAGTATATTCATGAGAGCTCCCATAATCCTTCGCTCGCGATCTCGCGACGCAACGGTGCGACGTTGTTGAACGCCTCGAGGGCCAAACAAAAAAGTAATTAGATATACTCTACAATCTAGAACGAAGATTGTGAATCGCAAATTAAACATGCAGGAAGCTCACTGTCGAGGAATCGAGCGTGAAATTGGCTGATTGTTCGTCACACTCGGATCGAACCACCTTAGGAAAATGAGTATCAAGGTAAACACACGCGGGAGACACGGCGAAAGGCCGCGTCGACCGTGGCGGATACGTATTAATAATGCATCACTTTGTAACGAAGTAATTCGCGCCAGTTTCCAACCGTGCCATTATGTCGGAATGCTGTTCCGAATCAGACGTTTGTTACTAGTCACCGTATTTGTACTAATTTAAATAAAGTTCAGATAGAACACACGCGATATTATTGGAAGTGGCATGTAGTATTAATTCTACAATCCACCAAATGACATGAATAATAATGTGTGAATATGTTTGTCGATAAAAACCTGTACTTTTCAATTTTGATCTTATTTATTATACCGAGTTTCGCTTATTTGTCGTTGACATTTACTGCTTCGTCTTATATTTTATATTTACAAATAAAGCGAGAGCTACAATAATATTCACATGCAACATCTTGTTTTCACACATGCTTATAAAGCTTTGCCTGCAGTTCCAAAACTGGTATTAACGAAAGTTTCTTTTAAGAAAAGATTGTTAACTAGATGCATATCAACATTATTATTGACGTAAAAGAATTAAAATTCTTGTATCACTTCTGTCCCTGAACAACGTATCTTGTATTTTTATGATGAAGCTTTGCTCAATTGTGGTTCAGAAATAAGCGTTCAGAATGAGACATGGCTTAAATTCGACTCCGTGGCAGTTGGCACAATAATTGAAAAGGATTAAGTCGACGTATTCTCCAGCTTCAATTGCATTTATGCCCTATGCGTGGGTCTGTTCTCATATGGAAATATTTGCATGGCTTATACTTGCAAGATATCACGAAACAAACAAAATAACGGTCGTATTGTATAATTTGTGGAGAGTCCATCCAATTGCGCGCGACAGGGCCTTTCTGTGTCGCATTTAAACAAGGATCTGAGAAATTTGCATAAAATCCGGCCGGATTCAGTCGATGATCACTTTTCCATCTGAACACGTAATATCAAGTAATGATAATGAACGGAACTGTCGCTAAGCCATCGTCTTATCTACTAATATGTGCCGTAAAGGATTCAATGCCCTTCTTTCCATTATAACTTACAACCCCTTTAAGGTAGAAACCAAGAAACTGCACTTGAAACAGTTAGTGGGCTAACTAATAACTCAGGTGGTCAATTTGTTATTGTGGGCCAAAACAATCAACTAGTTCCTGGACTATCCCAAGTCATTTGTAAAAGCGATAAGTCGAAATGCTGTTCGCCAAACCGAAGACGCATTTATGAAATATGTTTTTCCTTACTTGTATTTGGCATTTTTGCCAATATAACCACCAAGATTGAACGCTTTCTTTCTATGGATTGTGCTACAAGGACAAATATTTCGATCGAGTTATTTATAAGGTTAGACTTTGTAACCATTTACTTAAAGGCCGGGGAACAATGTTCCGAAAACCAAAACCCTAAAAGGCTAAAATTTCGATATTGTGTGAGTCCAAGGTATTTTAATTTGCTTTCTTTTCGCCAAATTTTCAAAAACAAAGTGAAGAAAATCTCGCTGGAGCCATACTATATCGAAATTTTGGCCTTTCGGTATGAGGATTTTCGGAACTTTGTTCCCCAGCCCACTTAAAGCTCTGGGCTATTGACGATAAATTGTTTGATCTAACTAAAAAATACTTTTATGAAATAAGAAAATAGTATCACTGACTATTCAGTGCTCCAAACAAATTTTTTGGACTCAACTTCATCTGAATAAAAAGATATTGATTTTTCGTAGTTTGAAAGCCTTTAGTTATCAAAATTCATATGGAAAAGCAGCTTCATTTACGTAAACTACTAATTTAGTTGTCCTAGTAAAAAAGTGGTTGGATCAACTGCCACATAGTTGAATGAACCTAGAAAATACCTGTGTTAATCGAATACTGGGATCAATTTTTGCCCTTCAATTAATCGGTTGTATAAACATTGTTTATCTGGAAATATAATTTTCTTCTGAGTTCATGAAGTTTTTTTAATTACTAAAACTGGTGAATGGTGTTTGCTGTTCGGCCAAATAAGATGTCTTAGATATAGTAATAGTCACCATTGTTCGTTGAAGCAGAACTATTAGCAGAAGACCATAAAACAATAATAAAGCAAACCCTAGATGGCTTAAAGGCCGTTGAGGAGTTGCGGGCAAACAACAGACTAATACCATAGCAAGTATATCGTCCAGAAACCCATGTCACGTATCGGCATATCCGTAAAAAGAATTATTGGGTAAACGGTGGAATAAACTAATATAGATTTTCTGTACTTCGGCAAAAATTTGTGTTAGGCAACTGCTCATAATCGCTCAAGTTCCGATGTGAGTATTTTTTAGGAATGATTTGGCTCATTAGAAGATTCTGTAGGAACATGTAAAGTCCTTAAAGGCCTTATGGCTTCAGGAGTATGGCATAAAAATTTGATCTCCGGAGAAAGTGCTGATGCGAATTGTTCATTAGCCCCATCTATAATTCTAAACTCTGAACTTTGTTTAGTGCACCATTGCATATATTTCGTTTTCAGCATGAGACAAGAAACATTTTGTCCATTACTTAATCGATTTTCAGGTGGAAATTTATCTTTTTGGTTAAAGATCTAACATTTTCTTCTACAGGTCAATTTGTACCTACTGACCATTTATTTTGGCCTGGGAACAGAATTCCGAAAACACAGCGAAAGGCCAAAATTTCGCTATAGTATGGCTGCTCCGTGATTTTCTTCACTTTGTCTTTGAATATTTGGCAAAAAGGAACCAATTAAAATATCTTAGATTCACGCAATATCGAAATATTAGCCTTTCGAGGTTTTGATTTTCGGAACGTTGTTCCCCGGCCATTATTTTATGAAATATTGTACCATAAATAGAAAGTATATAATTTTTGAAATTAAAAAAAATATACCTATGTTAAAATCTAATTTTAAATATAAAGAATAAAATTCTATTGACTAAGGTGTAATTTCTTCACCATCACGAAGGATTCTTCGAGGTGAAGGGAAACGTTATTAAATATGAATCAATTCGTTTCCCCTTCGGTTCCCGCGATTAGAAATAATTGGTGATGCTCGTGCGTCGCGTGTATCGAAGTTCACGCTCAATTTCGCACCGGAGGTTGCGCTCGATTTTCGCGTTTTATTGGCCTCACGGTTGCGAGGTTCCTTCACCACTGCGTACCCTATACCAAACTACTCGAAGAACCCCAAGATATCTCCGATATTTCGAGACTGGAATCACTACGCTAGCTAATAATTACACGGCTTCCAGGATTCACCCTGCTAATTTCACGCGTGGCCAGCTTGCGCTTCGATTTCCCGTGCTCTTCCACTATCCTTCTTTCCCAAGTGCTAGATCGGAGTTTGGTATTCTTTACATTAGACGCGAAGACAAATTCAATAAAAAAGAATCGACCTTAGTTCTTTAACGCCTTTATAATTGTTTTTTTTTTTTTAATTTATCATTATTACCTGAAAAATAATATTGATTCTTCATGTTTATTTATTGTCTTTGCTGTCTTTTTAGCATATTTCAAAGGCCTAAAGAACATCAGTTTCTATTTTCATCTAGTAATAACTTTGAATTCGGACTCCCAGAGCAACTTTTAAATTGTTATAATAATTTAAGGCTTTAACCAATCATGTTTGCAATTGAAATATATAAATGCACATTCTAGGTTTCTTTACCTCTACCATCAAATTACATTGTGCATAATATACAGGGTGTCCCAGAACTCCCGAGTAATATTGCAGGGGGTGAATCCTAGCATCATTCTGAGCAAAAAGTTTGATACCAAAATTGGATCTGAAGCTCAGAATTTAAGTGGGAAGTTATTGAAGTTTAAAAAAAATAGTTTTTTTGCAATAACTCGACTTGTTTGAAAGTTACTTTAACGAATGATATCTGGTTTTGAAGATTTTTTATAGCGCTACAACTTACAATGAATATTTCGTCAGTTAGCGATCTAAAAAGGGTAAAAATGGCCTTTTTTCAGTTTTCCGCGTCTAACTCGTTTCCGTAGAATACTAGCGAAATATCATATGCATCAACGTTCTAGAGCTTAAAAAGGCAAAGAATTTACTGCCTCACACGTATCGTTTTGACAAAGATTGAGTCGGTGGGGAGACGTTAAAAATCAGTAAACAGACAAAAATGGATTTGGCATTGCTGAAGCGCCTATTTTTTTATTTTTAAAGTCCTTCCACTGGCTAAATTGTTACCAAAACAAAACGTATGAGGCAGCAAATTCTTTGCCTTTTCAAGATCTACAACGTTGTGTATATGATATTTTGCTAGGATTTTACGGAAATGAGTTAGAGGCGAAAACTGCAAAAAAGGCCGTTTTTACCCTTTTTAGGTTGATAACTGGCGAAATATTCATTGCAGGTCACATGCTCTCGGAGGTAAGTTGTAGCTATATAAAAAAACCTTCAAAACCAGCCATAATTCATTAAAGTAACTTTAAAACGAGCCGAGTTATTGCAAAAAAAACAAACTATTTTTGTTTAACTTCAATGGCTCGCCACTCAAATTCTGAGCTTCAGATTCCATTTTAGAATTAAAATTTTTTGCTCAGAATGATGTCAAGATTCATCCTCTGGAATATTATGCGGGAGTTCTGAGACACCCTGTAAATACTAGTATATAATCTGAAGAGCTAGTAGGCGAATTAACTTTATTGATGGGTGTCATCAGTGCATGCTTCCATAGATTAGGAAATTGAAGACGTCTGTAACGATTGATTGATTAAGTGCAAAAGATAGGGAAAGATTGCAGTTAAAATGAACGGGTTATCTCATCAATCCCCTTGGCTTTAGATTTAATCTTGTGGATGTGTCGATAGAGCTCCTCTAGAGTTACATATGCAGAAAAATGGGTGCTAAGATGTTATTATTAGTCATATCAGTGAAATTGTGAGAAAAGGTTTTGAATACTGATTGATTTCATCCAACGTGCAACATATTAGCAATTAATCGCCTTTTATTTATTGGACCAACCCATCCCGCGCAGTACTTTCTATAGTTGCTTAGGCTCTTTGGTGTTTGATAATCTCGTTGCATATTAATTGTCTTTAGCGATTTTCCACTTTGTCTAACTATTTTCCAATATGTTGACAAATTCACTTTAGTAATAGGATCTCTAATGAAAGTAGAGAATAAAATGAATATTTGATTTCTTATTACGTCTCGAAACTTGCATAAATCCTTAAAAACTTAAAGAAGCTATGAATATACAGAATTATTTGTAACGCAACATAAGTGAGATTTAGTAACTTTAATATTGCAGTAGAATAAATATATAACAATATACATTCTGAGGACTAAAGAATCAGAAAACATCAGCCTGCACAAATAAGAATAAAATGATATATTGGGAAAATAGTTATAATTTTACATAAAGCTACAAAGGCGAACTGTCTATCTAAAAACAGAGTAAGAGATAGAGGAAGTATGATAGAAATAGACACGAAAAAACACCAGAGATGGAACATAACAACGCAGAGGTGCAGGGATGTGAAGAGTACGAAAACACAGAAGAGACGGTGATCCATAGTGTTGGCCTTGGCTGGCAGCTCTGATACACGAGAAGGATATCTGGACCCTCTTCCAGGCTTCCAACCCGAGCTTCATACCTTTTTCTAGAAACTCATACGTCCCTCCTGACGAAGTAAGATGCAGGTTCCTTCCTTGTCCGCTAATCCCTTTGTCTTAACTGCTCGACTTTTGGGATAAGGGTTATTAACTAACGGCTTCATCCAATAAGGAGGAGATTCAACCGCTCATGTTGTAAATAGTAAAAAGGTTTGTCATCTAAAGTAAGCAAAGAGATTTTTTTATTCCCCTTCGAAAAATACTCAACTAATTATCCTATTATTTTACAAATTTAAAGGACTCTCAGGGTTAGTTGTGTAAAATTAGACATCGTCACAAAAGTATTGTCATGGAGCTTTTGTTAACACGATGCCTAAACCACAGGGGTTGAAGTAAACCCTCACTTCACGTTTAACGACGGTACCTGGAAGGTGGGGGTTGAAGACCATGCCGTCTTCTTTGATACTAGGGTACTCCCGAGGGCAAAATTTTGATGAGCAATTTGATTTTGGAAAAACTTTGAAACTTCCGAGTTGGCAGTGCGGTGCGCACGGGCGAACAGAGCCTGATTACAAGGCACGGGAGAAAGTTTGGCAAGTCCGTTAGCAGAGCGGTCGAGAACACGAAAGTTAGAGGCGCTTCCGCACGTACAATGGTCGGCTGACCTGGGTAATCGTATGGTGATCATGCTAATCGGGTAACCGGTCGACGAGACCTTCCTCTCGCTCTCACCCCATCCTCGTGCTCCCTTCGCTGTCGGTTAAGCCTTTGGCGATATTACGGCGATCAATTAGAAAGCGAAAGAGATCGATTAAGTCACGTGCGCTGAAAACTTGCAAAGGGGTAGGAAAATGTACTTAAATTGTGCCGAATTCTTTTAGAAACGGTGGTGTCAAAGTTTACTCCAGACAGGGTAAAAGGTTAATGTTCAACGTTAGCATTGTCCTTATTGAAAACCGGTAATTGATAAATAATCTTCCATTACTGCAACTGATGTATAACATTTCTCTTATCAAAATAATCAAAATCTTTCTCGTATACAATAAAATAAAGTGTCCAAATTTGTTAAAAGAAGTTGAATCACTGAGAGTACTACGTGGAGAATTCATTTGTCAAGACAACCTTCACTTTTCCTGCCTGTATATTCGAGTTGTTTCACACCCTCAAAATGTTTCGAGGCTCTCGCAAAAAGTACGTGTCTTCATTGGATGGTCTTGATTTAGCTCATCTCTAGCTTAAGAAGAAAAATAGCCGCGTTTCGCTGTCTTTCCCATTCTTCCACTTGCTTTCGCAGCTTCTTTTACGGGGGAAAGTGTTAAGTGCAAGTTGGCTCTTGGCAAAGAGGGTTGCGAGGAGGTCAAGTGCGAGACATTCTGCGAGAAAAATCAGTGGAAGCGTGAGGGGTTACACGAGCACCGGGCGGCGAACTGGTAAACTTTCGGTATAGAACAATCGTTAGTATACGGTGATGACGAAGTGGCACTCTTTCCTTGCCAGCTTGATTCCCCTTCTTCCAACAGGTACAAACTTCTGCTATTAACGTAGACCCATCCATTTTTTTCCGAGTTTTTTGTTGGTAAGAGATTCATAACTTACTGTATGTGTCTTTCATGATTGACGAGTTATATAGTTAACCTTAAAATGAATATGGAACGATACAATATAATGGATGAAATCTGACTGGATGAATGGAAGCAATCAGTTTAGGAAACTGAAAATTTTTCACATAGTTAATGTAGTCTTTATATGTAGTCGTGAAGTATGTAATATGCACCACGGTTGCGTTTCCCTTTTAATTTCCGAAATACGTATATGTCGAGCACTTGCAATATACCCTTCGAAAAGTACGAATTCCATGTTCGCATGCATTTTCACCCCAACTTTCCATTTACGAATTATTGTCCGTCGTATTGTCGACATTCTACCTTTGACTTCGCATTCAATTTCCATCCCGTGCATTATTCATTGACGTTTCCCATCTACGCGTCGTTTGGAGAAAAATTTCCGTAAAAACGAGACAAAGAAATGAAAGTAATCCATATCGCTAATAACGGTAATAACGCAGTGTCGATTCGAATTGCAATTCGAAGAAGTGAGAAAGCATCACACAGAATGCAGCCGAGAAAGAGAAAAAGGGGTTCGAAAGCGATAGCGAAAATAGACGGTGAGTGAGGCAGACATAGACCAATAGGCGGAAAAGTGAAAGAGCGAAACTAGGATGTACAGGCAGATGGAAAGAGATGGAATGACGAGGGGTATAGAACAAAATCCCGTTTTAACGCCCCACGTAGAGTAGTCGAGCTTCGTTCAGCCGCGCTAATTCAATAATATCGCTGAATCTATTAAGCGGATAGGATCAGAGGGTGGGCCTCGAATATCATCTCGTAATGCTCCTTACCTAACCCATCCCGGACTACTCCTTGCGGGTAATGGGTTTTCGCTCAGTCGACGACCTTCGCTTCGTCTCTTTCTACTTTCGCCCATTCCACTTATTCCTACGCTTGAAATTTGCCTCTTCTATCACAGAACGAATTTTCTGAACGAGAAAACAATATTTTAAGCGTTTTGGCGATTAGTACGTTTTTATCTTTCATATTTATATCGGCCTTTTGAAAACATTAAATGTTCTCGGGTTTCCTTAGATTAGGTTAGATAGCCCTAACAGCACCGAACCTTATGACAAGGTTAATTAAGGTTGTAGTAAGATTAGGAACGGACTTGTGTTAATAACAGTAGAGTGCAGTTTTCAGAAGTTGTATTAAGGCGGTAATCCGTTCACGTTCCCAGTTTCCGGTAGCAAACAAAATTATGAACATTCAAAAGTTTGACATTGTCACAGTGCGACTTAATGAGTTTTTATATTTACCTCGTCAGAACATTCCCCGAATTTTCTGTAAAAACTAGCTTATGTATTCTGTCATCCATTTGTGGATCCTACAAGTCTTCACATTCCGGAAATATCTAGAAGTGGAAGAAACTACAGTTGGCTTAATATCGATATTGAGCATGACATCATCACTACAACTTTGGCTTGGTTTATGGCTTGACTTTCATGAGACAATCAACTTATTGGTACCTCTTAATTCCCATTTTAAAAAATTATTTCTAAATACTGTGGACGTAAAAATGTAGAAGCAATAAAGGAGGATGCCCACGAGTATAGGTGGTTTGTGCCCTGGAGATGGAACCTCCCTAATTGGCATATTCGGCTAGGGAATGTGGGAGGTACCCCATACCAAATTCGATGGCCCAATCAGAGCAGAAGGTCGAGAAAATCGCTGTAGAAGTCGCGGATTATACATAGAAAGTGTAGTAAAGTAAGTGGTAATATGCCACACCGTATATTGCTCGTACTTTTACTACTTAGATTCCTAATGAGAAAAACTTTTACTACTTAAATTCGGTATGGGGTCTTACCTCCCATCATACTCTAACCGGATATGCCAATTAGGGAAGATCCATCTTCAGGGCACAAACCACCTATACCCGTGGGCATCCTCCTTTTAGAATCATATAGCCATTTTCAATTAGTTGATTGCACTTATGCCTGGAATAAAGGTCACTGATTGCTGGTATGAAACCAGTCCTAGAAACAAAACAAAAATGAGATAGCATTTTCTTTCTGCAACATGGACGAAATGTATATTATTGTTATCAACCTAAACAGAATCATCTTTAATGTCACTCCAAAATGGAACCATCTTCCTCCCATCCACTGTGAAGTAATAACTTTGTAATTCTACCTAATGTAACATTGACAGGTAATAATTAAACATAACATATTGGAATGATTGTTAGAAACTTATTTTTCGTAGAAATGATTATCACGTTCAAAATACGTAAATCACTCATGTTAAGGCGGTGCTTTAAACTTCTACTTTCCCTTCAGGAACCGACGGATTACTCTCGATGCAGTGATTTACAACATCTCCACGAGTCGGCAAAACCGTGAGGAAAATGCCCATGCAATTTGCAGATCGAGGAAAAGTGCCGGAAATATGGTTGGAAGAAAAGAAAAGCGAGCGTAAACTAAAAGTGTGGGAATCGACCGAGTTTCGTGACAGAAGCTCGATAACGAGTCTCACAGGCGGGAGGCAGCGTCTTTTCCTGAGGGACGTTTTCGCTGGCGCGCGCTACTTCACCCGTGGGAGAGACGCGCCGAGCTTGCGAAGAGACGAGCTTGCGAATGTACGTGACTTTTCCGTGACACATTAGGAAGAAGGGATAAGAGAACGATGCGCCTTTCTAGCGAAAACGAGCCGAGAAAGTGTCCCCGGCCTGCTAACCCAGTGAGAGTTCCCGACCGGCAAATTGACAGATTACTCCACAGCTTCTGTTATATACAGATACCTTTTATTTTTTGCTTTGCAATCTAAGATGTATGCGCGAACCTTGCTTCGCGTGATAAATTGGAATCCTGGAAATGCCTGGCAACTGATCACGTTTGTTTCCATTATGTTAAACGGAAATAAAGGGGATTTCTGTTCAGCTGATAACAGCAATGAGCTTTCAGTAAGTGAATGATACATCAAGTAAAAAAGGTCCTAAAATAACGCTTTACTTATACTGCTTCAGTGCTAGGAAATGAAGTGGTGAAAACCTAAAAAGACAGCGTTATAACATTAACTAGCAACAAAGAATTAAATTGGTGTAGTCGAAATTCGTAGGACGAATGTAAACACTGATTGATTGCGGAGCTTAATGATGTTTGGATCTTATCGATACTATCTAACTTTTTTGTTTTTGTTTGATCATTGTTTGGACTAATGGTATTTTCCATCATCGCAAGTAAGAGTCACATATACCTTGAGCACACGGGAAAATTGCACTTCCGTGTTAGGAAGTGTTTATAAGGGAATTTATCGTGTGTCTCATATAACGAGCGAATACACGTCCAATAAAGGCTGCTTTAACCACGTTGAATGGCAAATACTGCGAAACTACGAGACGATGCAAGCGACGCGTATATGCGAACACACACAAGCACGTATGCACATTTAGGGATATATACCCATTCAAAATGTATATGCTTCAAGAGGGTGGCGGGGTAACATACTTCCCTGTCACCAGGGACGGCTGATAAATCGCTCTGCTTCCTTCGCATTATCATTTTTAAAGAGATAATAAATGATGTTTATAATAAAGCGCATTCAGGACAAGCAGACTTGCGTTATCGCCGGCCTTCGCGTTATTCTTCCGGTTCTGCTCTGGAAGGAGTCTGTGAGATAACATTTCGTATTTTTTGCTTGTGTTTGGGAATTCATTTTATTTAGACGTACGAGTTACCGTTTTAAATAAACCATGTTATTTGTAAGATTTAGAATGAATATAAGGTTAATATTGTTGAAGAATATACCGTTTTTAGTATTAGCTTCACATTTCGTTTATCAGCCTAAGTAATTCAAGCTTACTTTTTATCAAACTTAAAGCCGATTAAATCAAATAAATATTCATTATTATTATGAAGTTGTAAAAAACTTGAACTTTGAAGCCTTACATGTAAGGACATGAAAAACTGAAATGTCGAAGCACCTGTCAGAGATTTCCTATAGGATTCTGTTAGCTTTCCTCGAAGGGCCTGCGGATATTAGCAGGGAGTCGGTACGACGTGTGTCCGTACGTGTTGTCGAGCGAATGGCCTGGACTTCAAATCTGTCAGGATAGATGTACTCAATTGGCTTTAGTGTAACTTCCCGTAGTAAAAATTATAGCAATAGCATCAATCGACGAATGCACATCTTTTAATTATGTATAATAAATGCTTCACTCCAATATTTTTGACTGATGTTTTGAATTTCTCTTAAGCAATTTTCATTTTCCAAAGGAACAAACAATGCCATATTTTCAACTTTCAATAAAACAGTTTGTCAAGCATATTTCTGATAAATGTGACCAGGAGAAAAATAGAATAATTCAATTCTGTTCAAGTCGTTCCGACGTAAGCCTCAAACTTTAATTCCAACGTAAATCCTTCAGAGAGCGCGTAACGCCTTTTCTAAAAATACTGGAATCGTATGCACGATGAAAAGGAATTCGATTACAGCACTTAACCCATTTCTTTCGTTTCCATCCTCGAGTTCCATTTTACTTTTTTCCTGCACTCCTATTCGCTTATCTTCTCCTTTCAAAGTTTCAAATGTCGATCGGCGTATACGTATCGCGATAACTCCGCAGCATCCGAGTATCCACCGTTTTCATGAATAACGCATTTTACCAGCAAATCGATATGTAGATTGCTGGCGACCGGTTCCATCCTAATGTCATGGACCGTCGTCACCACCTTCGAAGATTTGGGTCATTGTGGAAGAGGGTCCTTCGATCGGCCATGTCATTTAAAGGAAATTACTTGAGATGCTTTTATGATGATAAGTTGTACGTAATTTGGATAAATAACTTTTAAATTAAAATGTCTGTTACTTGCGTTTTATTTTTAAATTATCTTTTTATTATTAAAATAAATATACACAATATCTGCATCTACTTGCTTGCAAAAGATGAATATTTTTCATATTTCATATCGCTTGCTTCATTAATGTCTTCAAGGGTGTTATTTCTTCCATCGTGTGCATAATTGTTATAGTCAAATTCTACGTAGACGAAAAGTCAAAATAATCTACTCAATTATTGATTTAAGCAATTATTAAAAACCCAATATAATTAAACATTTCCTAATATATTTTATACGTGCAAAGGTATGCTTATAATGTGGTCCCGAGTATTAATACTTATAATATCGGCTATTTATTAGAATTAGCATAAGTATACCATCAGTGTTAAGCACCTAAGTGTCAGGACTCTTAAGTCATAGTTCTAAGGATGCCCTGATGATGCAGTAATAGAATATAGAAGCAAAAACATTATTTACGCCTTATGCTGAACGAAAAACGGAAATTGCATTTTTTTTGCACCATTTGTACCCTTGAAATCAGAGATTCGTCTGTACAGTTGAGAATTTTATACAATTTTTTGTTGCAATAATAGACATTGAGAAAAGTACAAGCTTAATGAAACTTAACTGCACTGAATGAAATTTATCTGACAAATTTAAATAATACTGGAAAGTTGAATGGTATACATGAAAAAGACATACTTTTTTAGTTATAGACAAACTGTTAAACTTACTATTTTAATTAAAGTTAATAGTTAGACCTTCCCGAGCAGTAAATTAATCAGGCTGGAATCAGGTCCCGATCACGAAGCCCGTGAATAAAATCAGGTCTTGACATTTCTCCTTACCAGGCCCTGGCATATCGTGTAAGGCTTTTTCTGTTAAGGCCCTGATCAGGTAAATGTACCTTATACAGTACCCAATATTTCTCATGCTTTCCAAATTTCATGGTAAAAATATTTACAATAGTATTACGAAACAATAAATTAATTTTTAATGATTTATTACTATCTGACAAGTAAGTAAAGGCTGCAAAATAAAAAAATATTATTTACACATATATACAAATCGTATACTTATCCATCACATACAATGTGTAAAATATGCTGTGTCGAAACGTCCCTACAAGTAGGCTAATATACAAAATAGAAATACATTTTCTTAATAGAAATGAAGTAGATGCACGATCACGCCTAGTGGCGACTGAACGAATTACATGAAAGTTAGAAGTTAAAAAATTAAGACGTCCTTATCAGGCTCTGAGCAGGCCCCCTGATATGCCCCTGATTTGAATTTTCTAAAGCAGTTATAGCGATTCCCGGAAATTGAAAATAAAGAAAGCCTTATCAATTCATGGTTTGGTCTTGATATGGAAATTCACAGGCTTCCCTATATCAGCTATACTTTATTTTAACATAATCAGGGTTTAATCAGGCGAACGTGATCAGGATAACCTACTGGAACCTGATCATGCCCTGATCTGGGTACGCTCAGGAGCCTTACTGGAGCCTTGTTAGGACCTGGTACATATTTAGACTGCCTGAATAAATTTCCGCTTGGGTTATATTGATTAAAGTAATGGTTAATAATACGCAATTTCTGAAAACTTAGTTCAATTATTACTTCTAAATTGCATTCCACTCGCAACTTTCTTAGTTTTTTAAATACACTGAGCTAGTTTTTACAACTCATTAAATTCAAGTGAGGATATATTGAACACGCGGTGGTTCAAAAGGAATCAAATTTAATGCGATTGTGATGCAACAAAATGCGAACTATTCGACTAAAAGAATGTAAGTCACAATTTGCAAATTATCAGTTCCTAACGAAATTGAACGACTGAAAACTAACATTCTATTAAAGTCTGACGATAGTCAGCAATACTTGTGCAAAACCCAAACACTCAAGTACTACTGAAGAGAATTATTTATGAAAACGTTTAATCATATTAATAGTGCTAATATCATAATTATATAAATAATAATGTATTTATTGGACCAAAAAATAATGCCCAAGGGCCAGACACAGTAATAAACTGTTTTACAGCCAATAAAACGCTAACGCTGAACCCGATCTAACTCTATTGCAGACTACAAAAGTATCAGAAATAAATAAACGAACCAAGCAAAGGTTATAATTACATTAACTTAGTAAAAATTATATTAACATAGGCTAAATAAAATAAATACGTATATTATACAAGATAAACACAAACAACAAATGGAGTAAGTTATTTTTGTAAGTAATGTGCAAGTTTATAATCTTAAACATTTAAAACCATTGCGAGGTTATGAATAAAAGTAATCAAATGCACATTCTATTTGAATAATAGAATTAAGGCATAAACAAAATATGCAATGAAAATTAAACTGCTTAATCTTTCATTGATAAAGCAGAAGACCAGATATTTAAATCTGATTATTAGGAATCCTAAACAATCTGAAATTCGAGTTCTCATTATTACAATGAAGCAATTACAATTTCTGTATAATTACTTCCGTAACGGATCAAGAGATATTTTTTACCTGATATGTAAAATTTATTTATGAAAAATATTACCATTATCATTTTAAAATTATAAACAACATTACCAATCAATAGCTGTACAGTAATTGTACTTTTCTTCAAGAATATTACAGCTAGGTATAAACCTACGGACTTCAATTTGAGTCCCAGAATTCTCATGTTTCCGAATAATACATTGTCCATCATTCACATTTATATGTTTAAAATCGTTAAAATTTAAACGGAAAATAACCGTTACTCAAACGTTGAAATCACGAGCGGCGATCGTCGGGAATAAATAATAATATTAATTCCGGCTTCCGTGACATATATATCAAACTAAAATGATTTGCGTCATTCATTTTAATGTAAAATTTTGTACACGGCAGATAATATGGTATTTATTAAATATTAACGAAGAATTCAATAATGTAGCTTCCAATTAAACTCTCATATTTTAGGGTAAGTCGGGGTCATTGCGATCTACTTTGGAAGTTCAATCCCCTCTCTTTCCATTTTGCTGTTTGTAATAAAACCCAACAAAATGTTATGAATATTATATGAAATACTACTGATTATTCTTCTTCCAGCAAATTCGGCCAATGTGCCATTTTTTGTAATATGTTATATTAGATATTGCCGTTTGAGTAAATGTGGTAGAAAATTAAAATGCATCCAACAAAATTGCATTGCTTTGGGAAGTTAAAGGTTTCTCTTTTAATAAATGTATTTGCTATTTGGTGAAAATTAGTAGTTTTAAAACAATAAGAGTTTAAATTAACAATGAATGTTACATAAATGAACCAACAGGGTAATATACACACTCTTTACATTCATCTCTCGATACTGTATTTTAACTAATTTCAAGCTCATTTAGATTTATATTTGATTCTATTTTATTACGCCAATTGGAATTCCAACTCTGATCCAATTAAAACTTCCGAACAATTGGCATGTTATAATAATCGACATACTAAATATCGATTGGAGTAAAACCGTCCTCCGGATTTTATCAAATGTGAAATAAGCATCAAAAATAGAAAAAAAATATTTCGAAAATATCAGTTCCTAATTAAAAAGCTATCGGTGCATAAAATTGTATTACCGCTTCAAACCTATCATAACATCACGCAATCGTAATTTCATTAAATTGCCGAATGTTTCATTCGATTTTAAATTCGCGCATCTTTCAATTTCAGTAATTCCCATAATTGACCTAAATGTTGATTTTGCGATGGACGGGAATAATTCACTTGCAAGCAACACGGCCGTTTGCAATGCTCCGAAATTAAAGCACCGGTGTGACGTTAACAATACAAACTAATGCGTAATGCACCCAACCATTCGCACTCACGTATAGACGACGAATATGGTTGTCGCGGCGATTTCAACATCATCGAAAGCGACGTATGCTTTAACGATTAATGATTTTCCAATAAACTGTTGGAGCGCGTAGATTATCGCCTATTGTCCGATATATCGAAATCCTTTTCGACTGTTGCGCCAAATTTAATCGGTAATGATGACTCTTGCAAATAGAGAATTCATTATTTATTACAAAATTAACTTTGTTAATTTTAATAAATTTTTCCACGATTGAACAAGGTTTAATAATTACATAACATTTTTTGTTTGCTATAAAATCTGTTTTATGCGTCTATGAGAATAATATTAAAATTATAGATTACCTGCGTGCCGGATAGCGCTACTTAGAATGAAACTCGATATTGTTATTCTAAGAATACCGACTCAGTTGAAAGTAAAAATAGATTTGTTTGTTCAATTCAACAACAATTTTAGGTGATTTCTGTCCCGTCGTAATTTTTTCCGTCCAACATATGTTTTACTCATGAAGTTTGACATTTCATTTTAGCATTTAAACTCTACGGAAAAAGTCTGCAATAGCAGATTTTGGTTAGCTAAAGATTGGTTATGTCAACGGTGCATAACAAATTTTTGTACATTTCCAAATAAATAAGTTGTAGAGGTTTTTTTAAACTGATTTTTCATTTATTCAATTTTAATACGGATAATGGCTTTGAAATATCTGAAAAAATCACAAATATCGTATAAAGAATGGGTTTGATATACAAGTGTGTTCCAATAGAAATGTTCAAAATATGGGATAAGAAATGGCAATAAAAGTGGGCTTTTACTCGTAATATCACAGAGATGGATACACAACTAAAAGAAAACAATAATTGTAAACGAATGGTGGAAGGGCTTTGAAATAAAACGCGTGATTTGATCGGCCACAAGAAACTATTTAAAATTTATTGCGATCAACCGGTGACGACCCGATCACGACGCGGACTTCCTAACCCGACGACGTCCCTAAACGTACTGAAAAAAACCCGATCGTCAATTTTTTACATCTTAGTTCGACTTTTCAATTTCTCGAATCTTTAAATAGACTACAACGTACTATTATATATCGATTATACTATTCGAAATACAAATACTTTTATCGAGATCGTCACCATTTCGAAGGGCCTTTTACATAATTTACCTAACAGGCCTGCTTCATTTTAAGAGGTACCCCCATTCGGGTGTGCAATGGCGTAGGGAAAACCACCTCTGTGGGAAAAAACCTACGCCGGGTACCGCAGTTGATAAAACATCGATTCCGTCCGTAACATTCTCCCCCCTGTACGAAGTCCACGGACTCGTACACTTCACTAGAATCGATGTTTTCATAACCCATTCAAATCATCATCGAAGTTTCCACACGTCACGCACTTTGCATTAGCATCTTTCTACTCGCATGGTACTATCAGATAGTACCATCATCATAACTTAGCAACCAAGTACAATATCTTGCTTATTCATTTCCAATTCTCTAATATTGTTCCATTCGATTCCATCAGTATAGCTTCCAATTAGCTTTCCATAAATTCAAACTCACCACAACATCATGTGACATTTCACATCACCGTTCTGTCGTGATCATCAGTGTTTGTGTCCAAAGTCAGTAAAAAAGACAAAGCAGGTAGATCCACTAACTACTACAATATTACTTAAATAATATCAAAAACAAAGGTAAACTTATTGATCATAAAGCAAAGTCAGAAGAAGGCATATACCATGCCAAAGAATGTTCACTATCAATGTAAGAGGCTTACAGATGTCTGTAATACTACTCAACTACTGAAGGTCATCAAAATACTACTCATAGTCTATGGAACTACACTACGATAAACAAGTCGAGATTTTCATAGTAGCGTTGTAAGTCATTCTAGTCAGTCTTATAACGAAAATGTACCTCGTACTGCATACCGTATTACTGCTCCCCCCGCTAAGGGAACATCATCGACAAATTTCGCACACAGCAACCACACATCTTTGCAACGAGTACGGACACATTGCGCCATGACCATGTAAAAATCACCACATCTTAAGCATTCAACTATAAGAATTATTTATTTACAAGTTCTCTGAGTACTCTGATGACCACACGGATTTTCGATGGAATCATACCATGTTACACACAGCGTTTACAAAAATCACAAATGAAAGTTAAGGCAGTCTGGAATACAAACATTTCGATCGTCATCTCGGTCGATTGATAAAATAATTGTCATTTACATAATTTTATTATGATATTAATAAAATTATGATAACATAATTTTTGGACATCTTTCAAAATGATTTCTCACCGATATAGTCACCGACCTCGTTTGAAATCGGTTGAAAATCTGGAGAAAAACAGTCACGTGATTAAATAAATTCACTTGAATAATATTTCGGATTACGACTCCGAATATTCAAGTGCCCAGAAATGGCGACAACCTTGCACTTTAAGCTGTCGAGACCATGTTATTCCTTTTCGCGAATAATTGTTTTCCTTACCGCCTCAATTTATTCGGTTACGTTTGTGAATCGTTTTCTATGTCTACCAAATTACATTTCTTAAAACACATCATGTCGTAGATCTGCAAGCTTTGTTTATATTATATTGTCATAGTAATATTATGACAGTTCAGAAAACAAGAAAAAACATATAATTGACTGACTGCTATTTACTCACGAACTGAACGACTATCATGCATTAACAACAGCTCAAGTTTGGTATCGATTTCATTTGAAGTTTCATCTCATTATATCGCGGCTCACTCGACAATGCCTAAATTACATAGGCATTCGAGATGCTTTCCTTTAAAAAGTCGTCATAAGCGAATCATTTCGCACAATACAACCGTTGATTTGTAGATTTGCTCGTGACCATCGACTCTTGCGATCGTCTCGAGGGGTTTTCATGAAAATTCCGTAAAAACGCAGATATTAATAATTGAAAGGCTCATGTTTTCGAATACGAGTCCAAAATATGTAAGGAAATTTTAATCAATTCAAATTCAATTCATCATGTCATCATCATCACCCAAATAATGGGACCCATTGTCCGTATCGGGACTTGTGCAAATTGATCATGACCTTCACAAACATGAACAATCATTATATGTATTACGATTTATATTAAGTTACTTCCATTCAAATTGTCATTCGCGCACAAATTTTGACATGAAACTGATACCAAACCTTTCACGAAAGGCTCGAATTTCTTTTTTATTTGTAATTACAATCATATTCCCATTCCCATTACACATTCATCGTACTACTTCGTTTCCCTATTTGAAAACAAATCAAATTTCTTTAATTGATATGATAAAATCAACCATCAATCGCCGTCAAAAACTATTATTTTCTATCAAACTTCTGTTTGAGAAAATGCGGAGTTCTTTCGATTATCCGTCAAAGTACTGTTTTTGTGCAAAACGGGCGGAAAAAATAAAAGACGTGATTCTGTCGTTGAATACAATTATCCTTTTTTTATTACGACCCTAAGGACGTAGGCAACAATTTCCACAGTAAATAAATTGGACCGACTTAGATTTGCCACAGAGGCTACCACTGTCAGAGCTCACGATCAATTTTCGACTGCTAGCCTCGAGGAGGTTTCCATGTACCGACCAACTAAAACAAGAGACAAACGTTCCCTGGCCAAAGCTCAAGGGTGGCGCTTTCGAGCGCTCATATCGAAACACAAATCGATAAAATTCAAAAGACCAATTATTTTCGAATTTGATACAAAGATTACAGAAATCGAATTTCCAATTCGATTTGTCCACGCTCAGTTCTCAAGACTTCTCATTCGCCAGAGGCCTGTATAAGACACTTAGTCATACACATGTTCCTGTCAGGTTACTATCCATCAGGAGATTGAGCATCGTGTGGACCAATATATGTCACGCTTCTAACCTCCGGACTTCTTGTTCACCAGGAGGCCAGCGCGGTCAAAATTGGAGTCTGACTCCAATCCCCGAACTCGTAACCACACAGGTTACTCTCCATCCAGAAGCGAGCCACGTGTGACATCAAAGTTCGATATCTAAAACAATATCTGCTTTCAAAATTTCCTATAACACAAACCGAGCTAGATAGACTTTCGCCAATTTGGAGCGGGTTTCGCTCACAGGAAACCCGACTCCGAATCTGCGAAATATCTTTCTACTATTGAAGCTCACTTTACGTTCAGGATACAATGAAAGGTTTCAGAGAGCTATCCGCAAAGACGGCCCTGAGTGTCCACAAAGACACTTATCAAATTCGAAATCAGTTACACGAATTCAAACTATAATTCGCAATTTACGTGGCTCCTCAAGGCTTGCAAACTGTAGATCGGTACAATCAATAGTACATAACTTTCAGGATCTTTACACATATATGTAACAGATCTCCGGCCACAGCCGATTTTCAACAGTGGTTTTCAATGGCACAGGGAAAATCCCACTCATGTGGGGCGAAAACCTATACCGGGTACCGCAGATTTCAAACAGCAATTATGTTCGCAACAGGTTTGTTTGAACATTTATAAAAGCGCATGTTCTTAGGGACATCTAATGAAAGATGATGTTCGTCAGAACACTTGTCAAAGGCGCTGACTGGTACTTGATATTCAATAAACTCGAAGATCGATATTTCGGCTTAAATCGCCAAATTGCAACGTTGAATAAAAAACTTCGGCAAAAGTATCGTAGAGTGCTTTTGACGTAATTGGGCGCCTATTATATCGTCATCCAATTTCGTACTATCATCACTTTTAATCATTAAAATTTACAATTATCGACTTAGTACTTTGTCGTTCAATTTCTCCGTATATGTGCACGTATTTATGTTCGATTCTCAATCAATCGAATTTAGAATTCTAAATATTTATCCCCGTTCTAAAATTTTATTCGAATCCTTATTCGTCACTAATGTAAATTATTATTCAATCTGTAACTTGAATAAATTAATCATCGTCAAATATTAGTGAATACAAACAGAGCTTGCAGAACTATTTACATTTCAATTACCTTATTTGGTTACATCACAGTTAGTACGCTACTAATAATCGTACATACTTAAAGGTAAAATTTTAGTAATAGATATTCGCGTTGTGAGGGTTCCAAAGTAAATAAACCATTTACGATATAAATTTCAACGATTTCTTCCTTACCGACAAACTATAGGGAAGTCGATAATTGCGCGTTCATGTCTGAATACGAGTACTGTATATATAAGATTTAAATTAAACGGAGACCAATACTTATAATGGTAACGTATTGTTTGCGAAAATCTGGACCATGTGATGTTTATGCCAAATCACATTTATCACCTCACATATTATCAAATTTTATATGTAACTTTATTTTTATCTGAAACATAAATAGATCAACGTCATACTTGTGTCATGGCAATGTGCAAATTAATGATATCGAACGAAAGAGTAATTTTTCTATTATTTATTTTAATTTTCCAACTGAAGTAAATTATTTCCAAATTATTTTCAAAAAAGGCATTCGTAAAATTAGCGGTATCTATTTAACTTTAAAACCCTCCTACATTAAAAGGCGAATCAGACAGCGTGAGATACATGTACGCGCACACACGACGAAGCGCGTCAAATGTTTCTTACACAAACTACCGACCAAGTACGATCATGAATTTTCGAACTGTCATTGAAGCGTCGTGTAGGACGACAAAACACAATCGCGCGTCATTCAAAGAAAATCGTCTCCAATCCAACTCGCCGCGACTAATTTTGATTTATTTTCTTTAAATAGTAAGTAGCGTTCGAATTTAACCCGAATAATATTTTCGTTTTGTATTTAACTTATTATAGATCATACGATCAAATTTTTCGAATTTGAAAGGAGAGCGTCATGGAGGACAACAAAACACTATCGCGCTTACGAGTATGGAATGGAGTCGAGAAGCGAACGCGCTATAAAACATTAAAAAATATGGATGTTTCGAAATTATTTCATCACACTATCGCAAAAACGCGTAGCTCACCATGCTGAAGTCCCTTTACACTAGCCGATGCAGACATCTTGACCGATAATTCGAACTTCCTTTGATGAACTACACGGGCCAATCCTGGCGCTCGATGACGATCCTCTATGTCCTAGTCGTCCATCCTTTCGTTGTATCTTCCTGGCGGTCGCTCTCCTCCACAGATGTCCAAAGAATTCCCGATGGCATCCCGAAATGTCCCAGCACGTAGACACGCACGCGAAAGACAGTCCCATGTACATGCGCGACACAAAGTTCCATCGCGAACACTCGCACAAAAGCCACTTCCACCATACCCGGGATGACTCCCGGGTTTCGGCACCATTTTGTAAACGAATGGTGGAAGGGCTTTGAAATAAAACGCGTGATTTGATCGGCCACAAGAAACTATTTAAAATTTATTGCGATCAACCGGTGACGACCCGATCACGACGCGGACTTCCTAACCCGACGACGTCCCTAAACGTACTGAAAAAAACCCGATCGTCAATTTTTTACATCTTAGTTCGACTTTTCAATTTCTCGAATCTTTAAATAGACTACAACGTACTATTATATATCGATTATACTATTCGAAATACAAATACTTTTATCGAGATCGTCACCATTTCGAAGGGCCTTTTACATAATTTACCTAACAGGCCTGCTTCATTTTAAGAGGTACCCCCATTCGGGTGTGCAATGGCGTAGGGAAAACCACCTCTGTGGGAAAAAACCTACGCCGGGTACCGCAGTTGATAAAACATCGATTCCGTCCGTAACAATAATATTGAACAAAAAATTTGTATCCAATTGTTTGCCTTTATTAGTGTTTCCAATGCATGTCAACGTCGTTCAAAAGAAAAATAATAAAGTAACTAATCTTAATTTCATTATCTTAAACAACATTTTTTTTAATGTTAGCCGAATCATTGACATGCCCCTTTTCAATTTTTCAAAACTGATATGAGATTCGTTACGAGGAACCTTAATAATACCCAAGTTTTAAGTTAATGAGATTTTTTTAAATTCGTCTGCTCTAATATTGGATACGTCATCTTTAGTGTTTAAAAACTGTTTTCAGATTTATGATCAGCGACCCAAAAAACCTCAAAACCTCAAGACCTAAAAAGAAGTAACAACTAGTCAATTTGATTCATTTTTTTTAAATTAGGTTGACGTTGGATTTCCTATTTGGAATTTTTAAAAACTGATTACACATTCGCTTCCTACAATCACTCCTCAAAAAATATTTGTACATCAAGTTTTATAGAATTGCATTAATTCTTTGTTAGATTTTGTTTGTACTCCTGTGCCAATAAAACTAAAAATTTACTTTTATCTCCATCTTTTATACTTCATTTTAATATTATTCTTCGGAACACCTATATTTTATTAAGTTTTGTTGACATTGAGAGATATTTCGATGCCAATATCCACAATAAAATTCAATAGCACAACTAGCAATTTGGTCTCGGAAAAATCCTGGACATGGATATTCTTTCTGAATTACGATTTTGTCTGAAAATCTATCTTGGACCAATACGTGATTCGGGACGCCTGGTATGGAAAGTTCCCATCTTTTAAAATCTAACTTGGCCCATGTTAATTTTCCATGGATATCAGGAAACTGTCATGGAATTCTATCCTGTGCCCTCCTATTATTCAGGTTTTTTCGTGATCAGATTAATAATAATAAATGATGAGATTTTTGCAGCATGTTTACTCCTCATATTTAAGTAATAACGCCAATTAAAATATGACAAACAATTTATGATTTAACAGTATGTCAAAGCTTTAAAGTCATTTTTATAATAATATTATGTTTTGTTTATGAGCAATATTATTATTTATAATCCACTGACGTGATTTAACAACTTCTTCTGATTCAATATCTATATTTTTCTTCCCCAGGTTCTCAATTGTTAGTTTCCATCGAATTATCGCTATACATTTCAGTATAACGACTTTTTATCGCGTCATTCATTGGCTCCCTGTTATTCGTCATTAGTATGATAGACATAATTTTTTAGTACTATAGTACTATCATTACTGTTTTCTTATGTACAATCACTTCCATCCGAAGACCCATTTTTAAAGTTCATTAACTCCTTTTCTTTTTTTTCCCTCGCCCGATATTTCCTCTTTCTCCATATCAGACATTAATACGCGATCACTCATTCTGATTTAATACCTATATTAAGCCTAATTTTCCTTTAAAAACAATTTAATAGTATAGCTTAACTATTAATTTTTTTAATCTAACCTGAATTTTGCAAATAGCATTTTTATTTTTCCCGGCCCAGATCATTCGATTAGATAAAAATTGTGAACAAATATCATGCAGTCATATGTTCTTATAAATTGTCGCAAATGGCTAGTTTAAATGCTGGGCTGATTCGAGCCTTTATTCGCTCTATGCAAACCAAGGACCAATAATGGAAAAATTCTACTATGAATCCTGGACTAATATCATTCTTGAAGCCCGATTTTCCAAGACTGGGTCAAAATATAACTAAGGAATACTACGTTCATTTCTACTTGGAAACTTGATAAAAATGAAAATACACAAACGTGATTACAAACTTTTTTATTCGAAAATTTGTCGTGCACTATTGCAAGGAACGATATTGGTACAGTACACAATTACTGCCGCAGACTGTTTTTCATCTGGTTTAAATACTAAAGTATTGCACTAAACTTCATGAAAAGAAATTGTACAATTGGGTTTAAATACTGCATGAAACCATACTTTAATTTCTGGGAGTTAAACGATAAGGGAGAAAGTAGCTTTTTACAACTAGGTCAGAATTTTGCAAACATTACGATATCGCTTCCAAGGAGTCTTTACTGCTCGAATAGCAGGACAAGAGAGGTCTAAAATTTCAAGACATTTTGAAATGCAAATATAGGGAGAATTCTAACATCTTCCTTATAAATTCTAAGGTCTGAAAAACGACAATTGGGTGCTCCTCAAAAATCCGACAAATCACAAAACAGACAATTCAAAATCCCGACATTCAAAAAGCAGACATTTTAAAAAACATACATTAAAAAACCAGACATTTAAAAAACCAGATATTCAAAAACTAGACTTTTAAAAAAACAGACATTTCAAAATGTACATATTCTGGAAATGTCATTAATGATTGACCTCTAAATGTGCTCAATACAAAATTCGGGGTTTACCTTCAAGTAACCTACAAAATTAATCCCTTGGTCAAACATTTTTTTCTTTGAAATAACCGTTTTTTTAAATGTCGGTTTTTTGATTGTCTGTGTTTTGAAATGTCTGGGGTTTGAATGCCGGGTTTTTGAATTGTCTGTTTTGTGATTTGTCGGATTTTTGAAATGTCTGTTTTGTGATTTGTCGGGTTTTTGAGGTGCATCCCGACAATTGGCATTAAGTGAACTCATATTTCTTCTATTGTTGTAATAAAATGATCAATTAAGAAATATAATTAATCCATTAAATGATAAACCCAAACTCATAAATACCAATGAGGCTACTACCAATATGAGATGGTTCATTTTATCCTTAACCAAAAGTACAATTATCTTTTCTAAAGCATCTTTAATTCCTACCAAGAAAATGTTCTTTGGTGTCTAATTTGGCTGGTGCGAATAAACCGATGAAAAGATGCTTTCATTAAGAAAGATCAATTTCGTTTAATTTTCGTTATCATAATTCGATACTAAAGTCCAAGACGAATTTTCTTTGAGAACGTTTCCGCACTAAAACACCTAAGTTTTCCTTAAACTCCCAGACTCTAAATTCCGTCTATCCTTATATGTTTTCATTTTAAGAGTCTTTTTTACGGTCGTAATGGCCGGAGCGCCAGCGAGAGGAGCCATTGGACTTCAACGACGGCTAGTAAATTCCTTCGGGTAATTAGCGGGCGATAAGTGCGAGAATGCCCAAGGATATATGAGCGCAGAGTAGAGCGAGGGAATGAGTGTGGGTGGAGGGATGTAGGATGGCTTCGAGGGATGGAGGGGAAATAGGGAAGGGTTGGATGACAGTTAAGGAGGGGAAGTCTGTTTCTCAACTGCAGAAGCTTCCTGCTTCCATATCTGCAGGCGGTGTGTGCGATATCCGCGTAACAATGTGACTGCATTACATACGGATACCTTAACTTGTATGCAGTCGAGACGTTCTTGAAATCGGAGTTGTCTTTCTTGCAGCTGCGGGGTTACCGCGATATCGCATGATATACATTCGACATTCCTCATTGAACTTGGTGTCGTACTTGCACCTTGTACCACCTTTGTCCTGGTCCAATTAAGTGCCTTCTGTCCATAAAAAGGACGATCAAATCTGCCAACTAGTGCAGCTACGGCTCGACTTCCACTGCATTTCATTGTTCCGATTTACATAGTCTTCAAGTACTTACTGAACTTCTATCCACGTCAACTAAATGATTAATTATCCCAAATTACGGGCAATAGAAATATTGTCATAATTAAGTATTTTTTAAATTATTGGTCGTAAACTAGTGAATTTATTGCAGAGAAGACAAAATCATACTTTGTATAAATGTATAAGATTTGCGTTATCAGTACATATTATCATCATTTTTATTATAATATATATCCTATAAGACCGCGTTCTGAAAGGGATTTTGTTAATGCCCATATATTTGTTACATTTTTATGAGAAAAATATAATGTTATTGAATTATCTTAATGCTATATTTACTTCTATTATTATTAACAAAGCTTTCAAGGAAAGACTTTTACAAGTCTAACTATTCTGCTTGAAACTTGTTACTCGGTGGTTTTCGAGGTCACTGATTACAAATCTAATGATACATTTTAAAAATTTACAATGACGGCTACAATATGGCGGAGAAATTTTCCAAAAATGGAACCATTTTGGTTGAAAAATTTTCAAATAAAACTTCAAATTCGCAATCAGCGGTACCGAAAACCACAGAGTTACAAATATCAAGTGAAATGGTTGGAATTTAGAAAATTTGTCCGCCATTTTGAATGATCAAAATCTGACTTCAGATTCGTAATCAGCGTGTCAAAATGCCCCTATACTCCAAGCTAAAGTTAAATCTAACATTTTTTTTTGCATTTTATGCATTTTTTGTTAATCTCTCGTGGCAGTCGAGGGATTAATATTAATAACAATAATATGCAATAATTTAACTATCAACGACAATAGTTCTTATTACCTGAAGTAATTTATTACACCTTTCAGTATTTTTATTATTCGGTTAAAAATATGATATTTTAATAAATGGTAAAAACGGATATCAATAGTCTCGATCTGACTTTGATTTCACAATACGGTAAATGCATTTAATGTTTCAGCGTTCCATCGTATCTCATTGTGTTATTTTAAGGCTATTTTGCAAATACACGTTCTGTAACCCATTAAATATTATACGTTTTTGGCATATAGCATATTCTCCGAATGTTTCAGTAACGGTTGTTTGGTTACATTAACGCGAAACAGCTTGCATTCGAACAAATGTTATTACATTCCCTGTGTTCATTAGGATCAACACGTGATAATAAATATGTAGTCAACTATGTAATATATAGCTGAATATGGAATTTACCTTTACTTGTTATAATAAAAGCTTCGCCGAAGAAATTACTATAGTCGGACAGCCGTTAAAAGTAATCAGGACCTTGCGAGTGAAACTATTAAAATCTGCGTTTCAAATGTTTAAATTCAATATTAGTTAAGGTAATAATTCCGTTTGTCTAATAGATTTCGACGTTCATTCCTTAGTAAATAATTTTTAGTTGCCTAACAAAATAGGTTAATTTTGCGATATTTGTAGGTGTGGTCGATGTATTATATTAGTGCTATGTTAATTTATTTAATGATTTTCAAGTGGATTAGTATTTCAATTCCATGACGTTGGTTAATATTGGTTTTCACTTGTTTATTATTAATTTCATATCATTATTCAATATTGGCACTCATTTTTTTTAAACAGTTTGATGCTGTTTATTACTTAATAATCTGTTATTAATTATTATCCCTTAAATTAATCATTTAAATTCATTGATGATGTAATATGTCACTATAAATAAATTTCATGTATTGATATAAGCTAACTTTAAATTTGCAGTATTGACTAAATGCCTAATTCATAGGCCAAATTAATAATTACATGGGATATTCTTCTTAGCAATACTTTACATTATTTTTCTGACAAAGAATAAAATACTTTATTACAACACATTTTACACTTTTTATATATTAAGAATACTTGCATAAACTGCTTTACATCTGAAAAAGCCACATTTACAGTCTTCGATGGTTTATCTAGAACTAAAACTAGTTTACAATAAGTAAAAAATTAATATATAAAATGTTATTAAGGCCTATTTTAACATATGCAGTCCCAATGTGGTACAATGTTTCAAAAACAAACATGCTTCTCTTACAGAGACAAAACAAACAGTTAAGATTAATATTATCAGCTAGTAGATGTAACAAAATAAGCATTATCACAAAGCACACATTGAAATTATTGACAGCTATATAACATCCATAGCAGAGAATTTTTATAAAATTCAAATTCACATGTCTAACTACGCATATAACGCATTTGAGACGACACAATTCACCCTTCAAATTAAAAACCTCACCAACGTTTATAATTTTTTAATCAAATAGAGGAATGGACATTACCAACAATACTTAGCACTAGTAAACAAGTTCTGAAGGTGGGTTTTTTCTCTGCTTTTCCCATAACAGAAATTATTTGACATAACGTAAGTTAGAATAAAGTAAATAATGTTCTAAAGAACCGTTATGCGAGAAAATACTCAATGCGAGATTTATCTACGCATTTATAGTAGTAAATGCTAAGAGGTTAAGGTATTTTTTTAGTAGTCCTTTTACTGAATTAAGCTAACAAGAAAAATATAAATACTTTCTTCTACTATAAAATATATATCTTTACTTCAATTACACACTAAATCAAATTGTAATTACCTCAAACCCCAGTTAATTGATGAATATACCCGATACGATAAATTTATTTATTTCCAACTTTATCATCGTTATGATGATTTTACATCAAATTTGACCAATAATATAATTACTACATAAAATCATTTCAATTTCTGAAACAAATTGTGTGTTTATTTCAATATTTGTTAAATGTTTATTTTCCGTTTTCGTACGTTAACTTATAAAACCATTTAACACACCGCAGACATATCAAATAAGAGCGGGAAACCGAAGGCAAAATTTTCATTAAGGAAACTAGTGGGGTTGTCTCGAAACTAACCACCGGCTATCTTGATGGCTCTTTGGTGTTTCTACTGCCTCGCCGAGAATTTATCGGCGATAGATCGGCAGAGTTTCGACGTACTATTTCCACCTTTTAATTATCATTGAATTAAAAATGGTTATATCGCCTTTTAAAAGAAGTAAAGAAGTGATGCAATAAAACTTTGAAAAGGTATTCATGTCTGCACATAGCTGAGATTATTATAATGCGCTAATGATGAAGCTGGGTAAAGGATTTGGTTTTTTGTTATTTACCGCAAGACAAATCTTTAGTTTTATTTATTGTGTACAGTATTAGTTTGTTTCAAAAATACTTAACCTTAACATTAAGTCTGCCTCAAATATACTGAAGAATTGGTTACCTTTTCAGTGTCTTATTGGGTATTAGTAATTTGAATTTTTTAGAAACAAATGTCTGCTTATAATAGAGGAAACATTATCGTGCGCTAAACTGTGGCAAAGACATTTTTTGTTTAATGTATACAAAACATGATGTTCCGGGCCGTAAGTGACAGTTCTTTTCTTCCAATATGAAGAAATGGACGTAGAATATATTATAAGTCGTTTTTAATACATTTTTACTAAATTATATTTATATTAAATGTATGTAACAATTGTGTACCAAAAACTTGATTTTAGTTAGAAAGTTTTCTTTTTCCTCCAATCGTTAGGCATCGAGCAATGAACTTCTGAAATGACATTCGAGTTTATATTCCTTGCTAGTAATAAAGAACTTATAAAAACTATGAATAGCTACAACTAGACTAGAGCGACAGTACTGCTTCTTACTTGCAAATCCGTCAGATTTATCAAAGTCATGAAATGTTAATTATAGTCGCAAAATCAGACGTGTTATACGCTGATGTGTTTTTCCATGGATAGAAATGTAAACTGGGAAAATACACGCAATAACTACTTCGAGTACTTACAGTAGATTTAAAATGTTCGTAGGTGGAAAACGCACTTCAAGCAAAAGCTTTTATTTTCGAAATACCAACGTAATAAAATTCTTTGTGACACATTTCTTAGCACACCTGTATGCTTACATGTGCTTGCAGATAACGGTGAATTATTTGTATATCTCACGAATACATCAGGCGGGATTTCTTTCGAATAAATCTGACATCACAAAAAACATTTCACATTACCCAGTGAAGCGAATTATTGTTACTAGGGATTGGCGATATCATAGTTAAGTTTTTTATTTGCATTTGATATAAAATATTCTTCATCTGCCGTTCGTGTACTTTTTTACTGCGATAAAAGTAGTTAATGTTACTATGTGAGTAATAAGTGTAACATAACACAACTTTTGTAGGTGTTCTTTAATATTATAATTAAATATATTATATATTTAATATTAATATTAATTATAATATTAAATAATTAATAAAATCTGAGATGAACTTAAATAGTTACGTGAATGAAAAAATGCTGTACCGCATTTTACTAACTTTCAGCTCTCGTAGATCTGAACTACTTTTTTAACAAGCATCAAAATAGCCGGGGAACAAAGTTCCCAAAATCAACACATATCTCTCTGAAAAGGCCAAAATTGCGATATAGTATGGCTCCGGCAGGATTTTCTTCACTCTGTCTTTGAAAATTTGGCAAAAAGAATGAAAATTAAAATACCTTGGACTCATGCAATGTCAAAATTTTATCCTTTCGGGGTTTTGATTTTCTTTGTTCCCTGGCCATTAAAATAATTTACTACAACATCAGAGATGAAGTAGTTATTCATATAACGAACAATAATATTATAATGTGTTGAATGTGTCGAAGCATTTAGAGTGCAGCTTAATTTATTTGGATATGGCTTTTTGATATTATTGGAAACTGAACCAATAATAAATTTCAGTTAAATCCTTCAGAAAAAGTACTATTTTTTAAACTTAATCAATGATTTCAAACAAACTATTATATTTTATTATAGTTTACATTAAATCTGATACTGAGTGAACTCAAATATAAAATCTTGATGAGGGATAAGACTTATTTGCTAATTTCTACAAGTGATGAAAACTAACACCAAATCTATCTATTAACACCTTAAATTACGTTTGATATACATACCCACTACTAAGGGATATTTATTGGTAAAAATAACGAAAATGTACGTGTGATATTCAATAACCACGTATTCATAAACAAAAATCAAAATGACTTTGAATATATTCCAGACAGCATGTAAGATCGTATATTTCCGTCTTTCCAAATTGCATTTCTCTAATTCTATTTTCAAAAAACGTATAATAACAGTTTATATGCTTTCGCAATTTTATAAGAAAAAAATGCGGTAATCACCAGCGCTATGTAGGAAAATTAAGTTCTTGTAGTGATTGAAAAATAAATTAATTAAATTTAGAACCTCAGGATCTACGTCATCTAATAACACAAGACATATTAACACTATGGGATAACTCTTGTCAGTCAGAACCACACATACGAAAATACACGAAATAAAAAAAGGTTTTCAAAAAACAAAATAAAATTAAAAAACTGGAAAGACCAAGTTACCCTGACTCGATTACGAATCGGACATGCACATCTGAACCATCAGCATTTAATGAAAAGGGAAGCCTCAATTTTATGCGAGCAATGCCAAACGACCTTCTCGATTAAACACATTCTTATAGAGTGCCCACAACATAGTCAACTAAGGAATCAACATAGTCTTGATAAACGACGCAACAATCTTCAAAAGATAATTACAATTTCTACATGAATTAAACTTTGAAGACCTAATAAGTAATAATTGTAAAAACTCTAAATGTATTATAAATATAGATCATCGCTAATAACCTTGTAGTTGATGCGACGATAAAGAAAAAATAAAAAAAATGATTTAAATTTGTTGATATTATCAACAATTTACTAAAATATAACAATTGTAGAGGTGCATAAAACAAAGCTATCTAAATCCAGAATTATCTCTGCCAACAAATAGCGAACCTCTCTGATGGAAGCAGTGCAGTAACATGCACACCCCGATTTAGGGCTTGTTTTTATCCATTTAAGGTTGCGTCTAGAATTGAGTAAAGTATGGCAGGGAAAAAGTGAAGTTTACGGAAAGGTATTGGTCGACATGTCTTAAATTTTCGTGTGGAACACCGCACGAGCTTTCGGGCAAATTAAGGGCCGCGCGTAAGGGTCGATTCTGGCTGGTCTCAATGACGGTAATAACACTAACTTCTCGTCAGTTCAAGTCTAAGTACGCGTAGCTAGCAAGGTCCGAGCAAGTATGGGGTAGACTATCGCGCACCTTGCGCACCGGATCTGAAAGACTCCTCAATGGGCCATGGGTCGCCATCAACCAACCGGTTACCTCGCTAGCATCCTGGACGACCGAAAGCAAAAGTAACGAGGTAATTTGTTCAAGGGTTCTGAGGTCCCCCATTTCCCTCTCTATCGTTCACCATATCCCTCTAACTTCAACTGGAACAACTTTGCAGACTCATCGAACGACTATTTGCATTTCTGTGTCTTTGATTTTCGTGTTTACAGGCTAACTGAATGCATTGGCTTCGGAATCGAACGCGATCTTCAAAATTTAGTCAACTATTATTATTGGTGCTTTGCTGCACCTTCATGAAATTACGTCAGGATAATTTAATTAAATATCGATTCTGAATGTTACCATTTAACGTCTTTGAGGTTACCAACTCATTATTTACTTTATCTGTATTATTTATTATAATAATGTCAAAACTGCCCAATATTATTGGAAACCTTCTTAAACATGGACTTAATTGTCAACACACCCCGAAAACATATTCATTTTTTAATTAGAAATTGCTTAGTATGGAGTTTCTCGAAGTTGTTGATTCTTAAATCACATTTACAGCAATGAAAAATATCAGATCCAAAATGGTTGACAGAATGTTAAGAAAGAACTGAAATATCTTGAACATTATGTATATTTTAACATTCAAAATGGTGGATAAGTTATGGTGGCTATTTTTTTAATCTCATTGGTGTGGATAGAATGAATGTTTTATCGACTGCGGTACCTAGCGTGAGTTTTTTTCCACAAAGTAGTTTTCCCCACGCCATTGCACACCTGAATGGGGGTACCTCTTGGAATGAAGGTGTCCTGTTAGTTTATTTACGTAAAAAAACCTACAACCTGATGAAGATACCTAAAAGTTGGATAGTATTATTCGCTGGTAGTCTAAATATTGATCGTACACACGAAGGATACGAATGAGAATGTCAACAAAATATTGAGTTCCTTTGCAACCGTGGTTGATGGAAATATTCAAGGTATAGGAAAATTGGAATATTTAAAAACTTTTTAAAGTCATTTTATATTACTCAAGTTGAAAATGGTAGATCTCGCATGGTGATATGCTTGGTTAGCTATTTTAAATTAGAGGTTATTTTCGTAGATTGCAACCATCAATTATTCAGTTTCGTACAAGAGATTCAATTAAATTAAAAATGTAATTTTAAAAATGTCTGTAAATTTGTCAGGCTATTATCTAGACGCCATTTTGTATTTATAAAGATTCATTACTGATCACGAAAATCCAAGTGTCACAAATTGCAGCGATTTCTTATGTCCAGAAAAATACATGATTCAAATAGGTCATTTTTTCAATAGTTTTTTATGTTAATAACTATCAGAAATAACAAAAACGAATTATATTGTATTATTCTCACATAAATTTAAAGTGTAATAAATACCTTGTATTAGCATAATATAAATGTTTCTTGGAAAGCTATATATTTTGAAGGATTTCCAAAATATATTTCTATGGCTTATGTTACTAAATGTTTTTCTTTTAAATATTTTTTAAAAGTGTACATTTCTTTATGATTAATCAAAGCTATCATAAAATTAAACAAAATATAATTTGTAATGATTTATTTTTTATGGTGGCAGTATTGGTATTTCAACCATTGGTTTATTCGGATTTCATAAAATACAATTAAAAAATTCTATCCAGCATGCATGTTAATTAGCTATAATTCCATAAATTAGCTCACGATGAAAACACACACGATCATAATGTTTAAAAAGCAGCCATGAACGTTTTTTGATTCAAATAATTTTCTAAAGTCAGATCTCGTATACCTGTAATTTGGTCTAATAAACAATTACAGAAAGGAATTTATGCAGTACTATGCAGCATTTAATATAATTATTATTTATAATTCCAGTTGCAGATACACGCGCCCGCAAACGCAATTGGTTGTAATAAAACCGTTGAGTTCAGACACACACGAGACTGGAAACTAAATGCAAAGCGCGGAGTTATTTGCTGTTACGGAATATGTTACATAATGTACACTGTGTATTAGTCTACTTACAGTGACACATGAGTTGTGAATGTATTGCAATATTGTACTACAAATTATCTAGCAGGTTTCCCGATGTAGTTCTGAAGTACATTAAATCAAGAATTAGGGCAGCTATCATAATTTGAAATTCAACAAGACATGTGTTAATTTGGTTAAATATAATAACAGCAAATACGCACTTAGAAAAGGTAACAGTTCCGATTAATATTTATAAGTATATTCAAATAAATCATTGCAAATATTTTGAAAAAGAAATAATTGTGAAATTTCACGTCCTGATTTAAGAATTAGGTGTCAGTTAACATGGTATTATGCCATAATATTATTTTTTTAAATATTACTGCAAAATATTATTGTAAGAAAATTTTACTGTGAAAAATATTACAATAAAAAATATGAAACTAAAGAATACTACTGTGATAAATATTCTAATGATTTAATATTATAAAAGGTTAATATTATAATAGGTTAGGCTAGGTTAGGTTAGGTTAGCTTAGGTTAGGTTAATTTAAGTTAGTTTAGGTCATAATTATGACGAACGTTTACGAAAATTGAATTGAAAGAACGATTGCGATATAATTGAATACTTACGAGGCATTGCTAATGTCAAATGATATATACAATATTAAATTTTTTTTCAATAAACTATTTCTAATCTTACAATATATGTTCTTAATGTCTCCAAAGTAATGTATGCGAGAATTTAAATACTGTTTGAAATAATATTTAACAAATAATATTATTAACAGTAATATTTTTAATAGAATAATATTTTTTGCCGTAATATTATATTTTTTTAATATGGCATGTAATTGTTAAAATACTGAACGTAAAGAAATGAGACCCTTTGCATATTACTCAATATAGACAGTTTTAATTACAACAGAGTCAGATGTTTAAAAACCGTCATATCACTTCATGTCAAGCCTTTTTACTTGCCTCTAATGAATTATATGCGCTCAAGAAACTGTATTTTTTGCGAAATCGTGCTTCCGTATAAGGCAGTTCGTACATGAATCGTAAATCTCTGTGATTATTTATTGTTATATATAGGAAGTTATCCGGTCGTCTTAAGCGTTGATATTAATTTGTTGCGTAATCATACTGTCTTTATTTACTGATTTACCGCTTCATTGTATTTATATATTTGTATTGCGACTTGAATTTTGCGTGCACTCAACCCTAAAGAATTTATGTATATTCATGTAAGGGCTACATAAATCTAATCTAAATCTAATCTAAATAGACAGCTTTAATATGAATATTCCAGGTATTTTTATTATTTATTAATTAAATAATTTTAATTTATATTGAGTAATTTATGGACTTAATATATGATGTAATATATGACGAATGAACGATAATAAACATTGCTTTTTCATTTGATTCATCCTATTTTAGATCTTTGCATAATAGTTGTTAATTTTAGTTATATTATTTACAAGAATTAAAATTAATTTATTAGAATAGAAACTAATTTGTGATTTTATATTCAATAAAAAATGTTAACGTGTAGATTATTCCATATATACCATTTTTAGCGTCGTATTATAGTTTTTATTTTAATTTGATGAATTTAAGAAGTCTTTATTTTTTCAAAATTTTTTAATGTATATCTTTAAGGTAGTTAAACCCCGAGATATAGTATATTTAGCAAGAACATTTAATGCCGCTTCCACGAAATAAATTTTCATTATTAGTGATATTCTTGTCGATAGAAAGCATTATTGTTCTTTTAAAAAATTGAAACCTGCGAAAATAATTTTTTAAACACCTTTTATTAATGGCTTAAATTTTCTGAAAAATGAATGATATTTTAAAAGTTTTTGGCTAAAAACGAGTGACGGCTTATTTTTCTTTAAATTTTCCCAATTTCTGAATAATTTTAGTGATCAGGTAAAAATGTGGAAAAATCTTCCTATGAAGTTATTGAGCCGACTGTTGAAAAAAAAAAATAAGCAGTCATTCGTTAAAATCCATTCATTTTTTTTAATTTTAACGGTCGATAACAACAAATTTTGAATCATTCGTCATTTAACAAATTGTCTTTTCCAATCTCAATTTTTTGTCAAGAACAATACTTTCTCCCTTCAATAATGCTATTATTAGTAAAAATTCAATTCTTGGAAACGTTATTAAATATTTTTCTCAACATTTTTACACTTTATTTGATTATTTTGATATTCAACTGATATAATAGTATTTTATAATTTTGTTTACGTAGAATAAAAGTTTCGATGAGCAACAAATTCTAAAAAGATCAATTCTTCTAATGCGATAGTAACAAATAGGCCATTTCATTGATTTATAAGCTTTAACCCTTTCGCTGTGAACTGCACAGTTATAAGATTGAATAAACAGAGAATAAACAAACGGATATATGTTTTATTGGGTATTTTGTATAGCAGGATCCGAATTTCAAGTCAAATTTAGAAAATTCTGTACGTAAAATCCAATATGGCCGCACAAAATTGGAGAATTTTTAAGTATGTTTCATTATACACGTAATTATAAAAGAAGGAATAAATAAAGAATAAAGAAACAGATATACACCAGAATTAGGTTTTATTGGATATGTTGAATGGCTGAATTTAAATTTGAGGACAAATTGTTAAAACTTTAAACAGAAAATTAAATATGGCCGCTTGGCTAAAAAAAAATGTCGGCCATATTGGATCCGCCAATTGTAATGATTGAAAATTGACTCCAAATTCCTAATCAGCGTAAAATTTCAAATTGGCCGAAAATATCGTAACATTTTGAGCCCACTTTCGATTTTTCGGTCTTCACAGTGAAAGGGTTAATGCAGCATTAATTGGTACATTTACCCTCGAACAAAACTAAAAGAATATTTCAAAAATGTCAAACGGTTCTACACATTATTCTGCTTGAGTTTGACCAAGTCATTTTCTCAGCTCACATATAGTTATTTAAATTTCTCGAACTTTGTCTTTTCTATACCCGTTGATTCGTCTTTAACAATAGAGACGTCCGATTCTGAATTTTATCGAAATTTGTATAGATTTGAAGCACAGGGGATGGACGAAACAGGAGTTTTCGATAAAAGGTTGAAAAGAAAATGATGAAAGCGGGGAAGACGGGGAGATGGAAGCAGAAGTCCGAGACTGGCGACGGTAACGAGTTGCATTGTGCGACGGGCTGGAGTTCTCGTTTTATTTGCCAAGGTGGATTTATCGTCCGTTTACTCGACGAGTGTAGTACGTAATGTTGAGTTTCTTTCTTTTTTTCTCCTTACCCATTTCCTCTCACTCTGTCTCTCGTCGTCCTCTCCCGTTTGCCACTTTTCTACTTGTGTTTCTATCTCTAGCTTTCTCTACTACCTTAGTCTCTCCTCTCTTTTCCACCCAGGTGTGTGCAGTCCGCTTCGTCCGTTTATCGTACTTTCTTTTTTCTCGCATTTCCCCTTCGACGTCGAAATCGCGATTTCCGGCTTCGACTACGCCGGAAAAAGTAAAAAAGGAACGTTTCATTCATAAAGCCAAGAACCATTCTTGGGAAAGCTTACGCAACGGTAAATTGAAGACGCGAAAACGCGTCATATGAAATTCAATGAGAAATGCCAGAGAAATACTACTCAAACACCATACAATCCGACATCAAGGTTATAACTTAACTTTGAAATACAATTACGCATTAGCATTTTCAAAAGGTTATATAAACATAACAGTTATTTTTACGTAGACTTTAATAATATTAACTCGCGGTCGTATTTAAAATTTAAGTAGTATGTACGGTACTGAATCCATTAACCTTAAAACACCGAATTTATTACACGGAGAAAAATTTTCTAGGAAATTTTACCATCTCATATGGTAATTTCGGGATAGACTTGTAGAATGGAAAAAATTGCCATTTTTCCTAGTAATAGATTTCATTATAACTTTTACTGTCTGAATAGTAAAAATTCCAAGAACTGATCGTCATTTTTGTCAGAAAAAATGGCAACGTCCCGAATAAACATTTACCTACGGGTCGGATCAGGAACGGATCCGGAAGCCTTAGCACAGATCCGATCCAGATCCGAATACCTCATCTGAACCTGATCCGGATGTAACGCAACCGCAGATACGTGTCGGGTCCGGGTGTCGCAGGTCAGAAAGCTCTATCCGATCCTGATCTGTTTCAAATCGGGCTTTTAATTATAATTCCTTATATACATATACATAAAAACTTTTATGTGGGGTCTATACAGCTATGTGACAAATACCATACGGGTTTTCCGAGAACCTTGTTTACCGACAAATCTCCGTCCTATATACATAGTGTATTAGGATGAGGTTAAAAAGTTTCTGAGCGCTATTTCGTAATTTCGGATTCATTACTGCGAAATTTAGCATTATATATGTAGTCACAAAACAAATTTCGGAAAGATTGATTAAGAATTGGCAGAGAAAAACGTGCCACAAAAAATGATCGACGAATAGGTTATGACGACAAATAAATGAAATGACAAGTTTTTTTTCTTTCAGGGTTTCTCCTCCAATTCTCAATCAATCCTTTAATTTGTTTTGTGACTACATATAATGCTAACTTTTGTAGTCGTAGTATATAAAGTTTGTATAGTTATATAGTGGAGTTTGATAACATTTTAGGGTAGAATTTGACGTTATCGACCGAGCCACCTGAGAGTTCCCTTAACCACCATTACAAAAAAAAAACCGAATAATTTATCAATTTCTCAACCAGATCTGAATATATATATATTTCAATTTCATGGTGGTTGACAAGATTCTCGAAAAAAAGTCTTGTCATTTCAAGATTATCTCAAAAGCGTATATATGTTAGTGAAATATGTAAGAACATTGCTTTATTCGCCTTGGTCGGTGTCCCGCTTCCGCGCCATCTGTGGTCTGGGTTTCTCGATGTGTATACTGGACTTCGGTGTCGGATTCAGCGACCCAAAAAACATACAGTACATAAGGAGAAACCCAGGCCGAAACAAAATTTTTTTGTTGTGTGGCTGTGTTGTTAATAAAAAGTTGGTAATATTAATACAAAAAACTGACTTTATATTTGCGTACCAGAATCACATGAAACAAATTCCATTTCTTCAGAATTATCCTTATTACTATCCGTATAATTACTCTGATCATTTTTTCTTTTCAATCTATGTTTTTGAACTCTTTGACGAATTTTCTGGCGACGTTTCAATTCCTTATTCATTTTGTACAAATATTCTTCAAAATATATATTTTTAAGGTTATGTTACCCGTACGATAGATATCCAAATACGAGCCGGATCAGGAACATATCTGGGTCCCCTTACTTATTGGAAAAAGTTAGATATAGCCAAATCCGGATCGGATCCGGAACGGCCCCCGATGGCCGGACCTCCGGGTTCCGGATCTGACACGGATCTGCGGTAGCGTTACAATCCTGATCCGGTCCGAAGCTTTTGATGAGGGACAGCTCCGGAAATGTTTATTCGGGGTTTCACATTCTGCAAGTCTGTCCCAAAATTGCCATTTGAAATTGTAAAATTTCCATGAAAGTTCTTCTCCGTGTACAAATTCTATCATAAAAATATACAATTTATTGTATTAAGATTTACTGCAAACAAAGTCCACACAATTTTTGTACAAAATGTGTAAAGTTGGAACAATATTGGATATAATGAAAAATTACTACCGTCAATTTGTTATTTCTTCAATTTTTATACAATTTAGTTCAAATGTTTCAAACGGATACGAACATATGGAAATTTGAGTGGAAATTTCATTCAGAAGTCGGTTTATTTGTGTGAAAAATATAATTCAGTTTGATCGGTAATCATGAATATAAACAGAGCACAAATGTCTTTCTATGTATTCCAACATGGAGTCGTCAAAAAACGGTTTTGAGGACATTGATTATGAATTCAATACAAAATTTGAAAATTCAAAATAACGGTACTCTGACATCTGTCTTCAGGACACCTCTGTATTTGTTTATAAGTGTCTAATAAAGCCAAAGCTCAGGTGGTTCGGATTCCACCTTCATAAACTGTATGTCTAATACATTAAAAAATAAATAAAAAAAATAAAAAAAAAAAAATAAATAAAAATAAAACGGATCCAGTATATGGACGAACATTTTTTAACAATTTAACGGTACGGTTTGACACCTTTCCTCGAGAGTCATTCTGGTTCCAGATTACGAAGCCGATATCACATTTTTACAGAACATATCGTCTTATTACGTAAATAAATTTCTCTAACTACTTTAATTTGGACCCATACTTTTCGAATTTTGAAATGTTTAGATATATTAATAAAAAAAGGACTTCACATTCAGGATCCAAATCATCTCACCTATTATCTTTGAACACCTTATACAAAATGGTAGTCGACATCGTGAATTGTAAGTGATAGGATTTACCTGAAAACATTTGGATACATTACGAAGTGCTAACGTAATTAGATACTTTCCAAATAAATATTGCATCTCAGCTGGGTCTAGCTAGTACCTATGTCATGATCTGTCCATTGGATACTCCATGTCAAGTAACCCTTCTTAATTTTTTATTTCACCCTGAAAGGGATAACTTGGAAACATTAACTGATACTACAGAAGGATGGAAGAAGACTAGGTCACGTAAAACAAAGAATTGCATGACACATTTATAAACTGTTTTTCAGCCGCGATAAAAGTAATCTTTCAAAATTTATCTGAGCTCAAGAGAAAGAAAAAGGGTGGCAACGGAGCGAACATCAACTCGTGTAGTACGCAACCGAGGAAAGGGAATTTTCCGAAAGAAAGAGCGTTTGCGAGGAAATCTCGAGGAGACGCGCGAAACCTCGTTAATTAACGCGAAAATATTGTTCAGATAAACGTTGTCGCGAATGAACTTTTATTTTCGTGGGCCAAGGAGAGAAAAAGACGTCTGTGAAAAGATGCTCATTAAAATAAACTGCATTTTTTTCCCATTCGCGAGAAAAGTGTCAGAAAGGAGGAAAACGGAAAAGATAGTGACGATACGCATCGATGGTCGTTTCTTGGCTTTTCTATGCTGTCTTTTTTTAGCACAATATTTTTTGTTGGTCTCTTCTTGGCTATTCTTTTTTCATCTTGTCGCCGACTCTCTTCGTCTCTTTCACAGTCCCATACGATGAATGAGACTAACGGGCATTGTTAACATCGCCGGGGGCGGCAGACAGAGCCATTGTTTCCTTACTTACCGCCTCCGCTCCTTGTATCCAACCCCTTTGCGACCTCAAGCAAGTTACCGAACGAACCTTCTTACTCCCACTCCTTTTCTTTCCTTCTCATCCGTCGTATCATTCTTCGCCTCTGCGCGGGGTTATTCACTTTTATCTCGGATGTACGAATGATTTAAGATTTCTTGAGATATATCAACGGCCGTGTCTCCCAGTTTAATTGGAAATATCTCATAGCATCAAGTGAGCTGAGTGTTTTCGCGACGTGAAGATTATATTTTTACGGAATAAACAATAGCCTCGTGCCATTTTCTATATATGCGAGATGAAATCATATGATGAGGTATGGTTGTTTCTTGAAAACTATTATGCTAATTCGCTACTTCTATTTGAATTATGATAAAAATGAATAATTGGAGTCTAAGTATGGGGAATATTTCCATTACTAATCGTATTATTTTTAATAGAAGTTTCAATGGAACATTGGTCCTTACTACAATTTAATTTATAATAATAAAATATAAATATAAGGTAAATAAAATGTACAATATGATATTCTAGCATAACCTAACATTATACGGTACGAATGATCATGTCTAAAAACGACACAATTCGGAAGATGCATGCTGTAAAAACTCTGCAAATGTGTCGCAAGACCGTGTATTTATTTAAATTATTCCAAATACGCCTTCGACTAGGAATGGGATAGTGGAATTATGCAATTACTTTTTACATGTAGCTTCCAATGCCATTCTTTGATTTCGAATGGGGTAGACAGAAGGTATGATTGAGAACAATGTTGATAAACATGAACCAGTAAGACAAATTCGAAATGATATTAAAGCATTATAATAACGATGGCGATAAATAATAGAAGGAAAATTCAATTTTGATGAAATAACATGGACACTGTGATCTAGAAATGACGTAGGTTGACTACATGGGTAAAAGGTGTAAGTGCCATACGCTTTACTCCTTCTAAAAAATTTAATACCGATTGCTTACAAGGCGACCAAATAGTGAAAGTGTATAGAAAATACTAACTAATGTACGTAACACACGGAAAGAATTAGTTGCGTGCGTAAACCAACTAATTGGTTGTCCCAACCACCTGACTTAGTGTACCGAGATCTAATAAATAAATTGATTTGGAGGGCCAAACTTAAGCAATTTATTAGCAGTCCAATTAAAGAGTTTCAATACCAATTAAATGGTCCTCCCAACCAACAGATTCCAACCAATTCACAGTTGGATTTCCCAACCAACTTATTTTTTCCGTGTAGGCATGTAATTATGGATGAGTTTTCTCTCGTTACCCGATGGACAAATCCAAGTATTTTTGAGGATTTATTAAGCACAAACGTACGGTGCTCCAGAAAGCTAAACTTATCAGTGATTATTACTCCCAAAATAATAACCTTCTCTACCATTTTTAGCGAAGAATTATTGAGATTATATAAAAAACGAAATTTATGAGTACTATGACATTAGATACACTTAGAAAATAGTTAAATTAGAAATAGCCAGACCTATGGTCTGGGTCGAAGTAAAAACGGCTGATCTGCAGCGAAAAGTGGATTACCATCAATTAGTAAGTTTTTTACTGACAAATAGTACGAAAAAACTAATTCATTAGTAAAATTGTGTTTTTAGTTAAGTAGTTTGTAGAATTAGTAATAAATTAGTAGGTTTTGACATTTTATTAGCAAAAATGATTACTATTTCATTTGGTTACTCCCTTTTCATTTTGTTACTGATAATTTTTAACTAATTCAGAGTTAGAGAGTAGCCCAAAAAATAAATGCTCTTATAATCTTGGATAATTTCGTGCACTTCTGGTATAACCCATGAATCAAATCCATTAAATTTTTGATGCGAAAAAAGTATAAGATGAATATATAAAAATCAAATTAATTTTTATCAAACGCATTGCTACAGAAACATTGATTATATTTACTATTGTTTTATGAAAGTGCATTAACTATATTAGTAAATAAGCTCATTTTTCATTTGTTAAAGACTGTCATAGTTTAAGAAGTAAATATGTACATTTCCTCTGTCATCGTAATATTTATGGTAGACACGTTAGACAATCGAATAAATTAAAATGAATTCAAGCGGATTGAGTAACCGCCGTGGTTTATTGGCACTGTAATAAAGTGACACGCAAGTTATTCCATCTTGTACGTAATCGTTGCTTCAAATGAATCAAAATGATACATTGTCATTTGTACGCACATTTAATTTACATAAAAATCGCAGCAGTCGAATTCTTTCCCAGAGAACAACAATGACGAGTTTCACATGGTTTTTCAAAATATTTAATATTCTACATTACTGAATCATATAAAATTTTTCTTTTCCAGAAGTGATTGTTTAGAATGTTTTGTTATCTTTGTCACTAGTTACTTTTATCTTTATTGTCGTATTATTCTTATCTATGGAAATATATTACAATTTTTATTTTTATAGTTTAAATTCATTTTCCTGGTTATTTAAATACAATTATTACGTACTTTCAATAAATATTTATGACATTTGATGAAAAGATTTGGCAACTCAAATATAGTCCAAATTTACTTTAAAATAAACCGATATCACTACTACTTTTAAAGTAAATTCAAATTAATTTAGATGAAGTTTGAATAATAGGTGCATGTTATGCGAGGCGTTATTCACTTTCATCTTGGGCACACGGGCTGTGATAAATGGATTGCGTTGATTTATTGAAAGTTCAATATTCACTTTCTGTAAAACGAATTAAATGTAAATATCTGTTGCTCCATCCTGTGACAATATATTTCTGATGATTTATAATCTTCGGTGACAAACAATTGTATGCTGCTATAACAGCTATTTCTAATTTAGTGTTCCATCATGAATTACATATTTCTAATTATTAATATAAATAGTATACTTATTGGATTACATTTCAAAAATATTCGTTAATATACGTTGTTGATTGTGAAAACCTGTTGAATTTTTAATAAGCTTATTACATATTATTTTTATAGTTTACTTGAATTTCTTGTACATTAATAATACGAAATTATAGGGAAAATGTTTTTTTGTTCAACTAACCTTCATTTATAAATCAATATATTTTTATAAGAATTTTTCTTACTTTGCTTGCTTTTTCTCGATTATAGTCTCTTTTGTATGTGCACGAAAGGTTTATAAATTTATTTATGCTTTTTTCACAACCTATTCCTTTATTTTCTTGTGAGAAGGGAAATAGGTCTCCAGGTAGTGCGTTTACATGCGTCGTAATATTCGTTTTTTCTGGTACTTCTTTCAGCGGGTTTTCACGCAACTTTGAACGTAATTTCAAAGGTGCTATGAAATAAATGAAAAAAGAACTCTAGCAAAGATTAAAAAATGATGCAGCAAAGTATTAATAAAAAATTATCACTAAAACTGTATTCTGTAATCCATAATACCTTCATGGAATATATGGCACACTCTGGTAACATGCGATTTATGTCAATTTCAGTTTCAGTTATTTCTCAATCAATAACGAAACATCACTAACGTTATTGACTATAATATGAATATATAGAATTTTTAGCAGTTTGTACCCTGGTATTGACCGAATGTTCTTCCAAGTTCTCCTTTATTTTTGTCCACATATTTTCGGTACTTTTCATACAATTAAAATGTTAAGGTAGCATTTTTAACATTTTCTTTGAAAAAAAGGAGTTTTTACATAATGTTTACATACCTGTGCCAAATTTGTATTTACTAGGTTAGTATTATATATTTAGTCCGTTTTAATAATACATTTAAATAAAATCGAACTTGTCTGATTTACGAAACAACAATTAAATTTGCTGTCAAGAATGGTCCGGTTTAAAAGATGTAAATAAGTAAAATTCATCTCCTGTTACAGTTAATAGTTATTGACATTCTTATTACATGGAGATATTACTAGTAAGTAATGAATATCTTTTAATAAGCATCATTTTTTGACTAGCAAATATCTTATTTATCCAGGACTGCTTAAATGCAGAGTTTGTAAAATATCTGACAAATAATTATTGAATCAAAACCAATTGCCAGATCTCATGAAAAATGACCATAAAATGATTTTACATTTAGGACACTACTTCAATCGGTTAGTATAAACTGTTTCGTAGGGAAACTCATGTATAGAGAAAATCATTCTTGAATAATTGCGATGGACACTGATACTCTTAGGACTATTTTAAAAAAATATTTGTCTGCCGTTCATGTAATGAAACTTAATAAAGTGCGAAATGATCAGATAATAAGATTGGAAAATTTTTACTTAGAATTCAATAAATTAGTAAATTGTTGGAAACAAAGATTATATATAATCATGGTGTAGTGAAAAAAGTTGCTCCTCTAAAAAGTATCTATTTGGGTCAAAACGTGCTTGGAAAATTTATCAGAATTAAAATAATCTTCTTTACTGACGTATTTTAAAGTTGAAGTCCGAAAAAAATGTACCTCACCTTTAAAACACGATAAATAACTTTAAACCTCTAAACCCAGTAGCCTCAAATACCTAAAATCCATAAACCCATAAAACCGTAAGTACGTAACAACCCTAAACCCCTAAAATTCCAGAATCCATCATTAACCATAAAACCCGTAACATCCCAAACTTCATAAACCCGTTAATCTTAACATCCCAAAACCCATAAACCCAATAAATGCCAAAACCGATCATAAACCCTAAACCGTATAAACCCTATAACTTCAAAACTCATAGACCCCAAAAACAATAATTCCCAAAAACTTCTGAATCCTCAAAACAAACAAAAGTGAATACATTTTCTAAAAACAAGTGGAATTATTATTGAACGTAAAATGTTCTCTGTTTCAGATTCCGGAGCGAAAAATAGGGGTTCCCATAGAAAATATCAATGTTGACCTTCAAATGACCATGGCGATAACGTCAGAGGTCAAAGTCAATGATGCTATCGAATTCCCCGCTCGAAATTTTTAAAACTTGGAGATATTTTAGACGTTATTTTCGGTGTTTTGCAGGTGTAGGTCAATTTTTCGGGCTTCCAGATTAAAATTCGCCAGAAAAAGGATTATTATATACCATTATTCGTGGAATTTAAAAACATTTCATTCTGCAATGAATAGAAGTTTATAACTGATGCAATTAATAGCTTAAACGCATAACTTTTCAATTGTGCATCTTAAAATACTGCAACTTACATTACGTAGGTCGTGAGTTCGATCCCCGTCGGGTGAACAATTTTTCGATTTCGTTTTCAAGCAGCAGCTCGCTGTTGGTAAGACGAGCCACGTTGTTTGTTTACTTTTTCGAAAATATTGTTTATCTGGCGGAAATCGACTCATGACCGCCACTGTACTTGGTGTAGGTTTTTGCAGTCTTACATTTCATACACAAATGTGAAGTATGGCGCCATCTTTCTAAGTCGATCTGCAGCTCTCGCAAAATTTTCACGATTGAAAAACAATGTGTCAAAAATTAAGTAAAAAGGGCGATTCCGCCCGTTAATTAATAAATAAAAAAAAAAAAAATAAAAAAATTGCACATGTTACGCACTCGTCCACCATCTTGGCATCGACAATTTGAACATTTTTAATTATCTTTACAGTTACTTCAATGAATTTCAACCATTTCGTCAGCCATTTTGAACTTTTGAAAACTAACTTCGAAATTTGATGTTAACTCAACAAATCCCGTATCATGAGTTTTACTGAATTTCATTTAGTTCAGATGATTTAATATCCTCGTATATAGTTTAGGAGATTCAAATTAACAGCAGTAGCCATTTCCAGGCCCCCATAGAAATTTAATTTGTCCAACATTTCTATTTTCGAACCTAAATATTTGTATGCCATATTTATAGCTCTCAGAGCCATATTTTACGAGAAAGATTAAGCCTTACATGTACAACGGTAATTTCAGTGTACCATCTAGTGTACCATTTAACTCACAAAATTCTTCTATTATAATACCTGTTTGGTAATAATATGTTCGTAATATGCTATAGAACGAATAGAATATTTTTTTTACAATTTCACCGCACCACAAAAAAACATATATTATGTGTAAGAAACGCAACTAGTCTTATAGATTTTAGGCCGCTGAATCTGAATTTTGGGATGGAATTGATCCTATACGTCTGAAGAGTTTTAAATCTGAGGTTTATACTGCGATACATTATTTTTTTCCTAGAAACAAATCTTGTGCAAAAAAAAAATCAACTATACAATAATTATGACTAGGTAATTCGTATAGATTTTTGGTTGCTGACCAGAATTTAGGGTCCAGAATGTGTAATATGGGAATTTTGTAGAAAAAAAAAATTTTTTCGCACTTAAACCTCAAATATAAAAAAAACTCAGATGTATGTATCTATATTTAGAGACATTATGTATAGGACCAATTCTGGGCCCGAGTTCGGATTCAGTGGCACAAAATCTATAAGAAAAACCTAGGTGCGTTTCTTGCACGTGACATACGTTTTTTTTTTAGTCCGGTATTATTAATTACCTTTTATATGTAAACAAATAAAGAGGAAAAACGAGTCGTTTTTTATAACAAAATATTCCATATTTATTGGGGCATTGTTAAATCCGATGTTAATTTTTCAAAATTCAAAAAGACACATCGATTAGCAGGATACACATTTCATAAAACTAACGTTTTAGCATGTTCGTCCGCCATTTTAATTCCACGTAATTGAATTTTGAAATTGCAAGTGCAGATTCGTTGTCAGCAACCTCATATGATCTTAATAATACATTTTAAACAAGTCACATATAAGGAAAAAATATGTGCATGTAGGCTTAAAAAAATAACAATTAGGGAAAATCGATCTTAATGAATCGTAATTATTGAGTAATTACACGTAAGTATATAATAAATTACTTAATTTCGAATTCCTTCATGTCCAACATTTTGGATGAATGTTAACTAAAAAACGATTGCATTGTAAAATACATATATTTGTTGACGTATCGACCACTTGTTGGTCTTCTTCAGAAATTATGGTTCATTTCTATATTTCTAAATTTGTAATATCTTTAGATACATTAATTGAAAAATTTAGGTTTGGGCGATAAAAAAGGTCTATTAAACATTTACTTTAATCGTGTTTTAGTACTAAAAAATACTGCAAAACTTCATGTTAAATTTTTCTTGATTTAGTCTTTTAGTCCAATTGCAGATTAGGGATTGAACTATCTATAGTTTCATACTTCTTTTTAACTACAAAATATTTTTCTTCAAACTATTCAAACCCTTGTCAATTATTTGTAACTTAAACGTGGCTAGTTTCTGGTTATAGCATTTAAACTTAAATCTCATTTCAACCTGATTGACCTCAAAGAAGAGTGAATTGTGAGGATGGGTCGAAGTAATAACGAGAGAGAGGAGGAGGAAAAGGGGGTTCGAGACAATAGATCTAGTACGGTCTGTCGACGGCAGATTTTTGGGTGGCGAAAGCTGCAGTCGAGGCTGATGCAGTGCAGTGGCATCCAGCGTAGCATCCACCATGCAAGAAATCGATGTTGCCATCAGTTGCAGCTTCGGTCGCGGTAGTTACGAGCGGGACAATTGTTATTGACAAATCGTAATGCCCGTCATCAGTCATGACGTCGACAAGGGACCCTGGTCCTGGACCGCCCCCACTAGTAGCACGCGTGTCGTAGCACCGCGTGCGAGTCCTGGATCGCCGCTTACAGTTCGTCTCCTCCTGTTTCTACTATCCTAAAAGGTTATCGAGGGTAGAGGTCAAACATGTCATTTTCAATTCCCAGAATTCACTCCTGTGTTCTACCATGCAATGACTTGTAAAGGAATATCACGCCCTTCTTTCATGCAATCATTTCCTTCATGTAACTTGGAAAATGCACCGTTTTAAGAAATTCGTCATTTTCATCAAATATCTGTACACTCATTTTCCAGTTTTCATTATTCTACAATTATCATTTCCGGTACTAACCGACGCGAAATTTTATTCGACCCACGTAGAAATCCTGGTGCAACCATCCGCATTGAAAGATTTAAAATTCCGGTGAATTCAGCGTAAATATGGATGAACGGCGCGTTGTCCGTCAATTAACGGTCATTAAAATTGCTCGCTGAACACGGTTCGGGTCACGACAAAGGGCCGAGCGAAATATCGCATTATTTCCTGTGAATTCCGGAAATCAAAAGTGGAATTGGCCGGCGGGTGACGCTCGGCGCACGACTGCCTTGGGAATTCAATTGAACCGCCTGCGATCAAATGGGCTTACGCGTCGTTTTTGTTGGCCCCTGAGCGACATCACTATAACAGTAACCCAGGGGCCAACAAAAACGTCGCGTAAGCCCTTTTGATCGCCGGCGGTTCAATTACACTCGCCGGAACAATGGCAACCGCTCGATAATGAAGGGATCGTGTCTCGCGGGTCATCAAATCACGAGTTATTTACAAAATATTCCTGGATGCGCGTGTCAAACAATTTCATGCTCATCGAGCTTTTATACTACTGCAGAATCTAATGGTGGTAGTCGGGAAAACAATTTGCCATATGCTCTCAAATTCTTCAAAATCTTTAATCATTTTCATGATAAATAAGTTATGGTAGATGACTAATAACTCTCGTATGTATAAATCATTCATCTGTATGATAAACTCCATATTTTGCCTTTTCATGATGATGTATTCAAATGTTGGCGATTAACATTTCAAAATCTGACTTCGTAGATGTTACTATGAAAATGGTCACTATATATCATCTAACCATTCAAATTTGCGAGTATGTTAAATAGTATTAATAAAGAAAAACGCATGCATTAAAGAAATAAGTAGTTGTAGCTGTACTTTGTATACTAAGTCACTGCACAACTTTTCTCATTGCTGTTACTACTTAAGTAGTTCGTCTCACCATTAAATAATTTTAAAACAGTTGGAAAAGATTATATGTATCTTATTATCACATATGTGCAATATAACATAGTAGAGATCATTTCTTCTATTCTCCAATAACAAAGGTCTACCAAAAAGAGGATCATGGATATTGTTGGGAAGCTGTGGGTCATTTCCGACGTAATTGTATGCATAGAATCCAAACTCAAAGTCAGAATTGGTTCATCACGTCAGGTTTTTGAGATATTTGAGGCCTTGCACTCGAGAAACGTTATTTTGCTATTTTTGAGGGTACGTACAGGACGCAACAATTTTTTTTGGCCTTCTATATTATTTGCATCTTTTAGTACTACCTTTACCCTTCAAAATGAGGTTTTATTCGATAACCTAAGTTTTTTTCTTACAAAGTTACGGCCAATTTGAAATTACGAGATATATTCTATTAACGTTATAAAAAAAACAGTCATAATACTAAAACGTGATTTCAGTTATTAGTATTCATATTTTATATAGTTGTTTTTATATTCATATAGGTTTCATGACATTGAATTTGACTTTGAGCTTGTTCTCCAAGAGCATTTCAAGGTAAATTTGTTTACATGCATATCGTAATTTCAAATTGGCGTAACTTGGTGAAGAAAAGTCGTACTGGAATTCTGCCCATCCCATATTAAAGAAAAAGAATAGTATCACATGATCCAATAAAAGGAAAAACTCCTAAAAATGTTGTGTCTTGTGTACATGACCTCAAAAATAGCAAAAAAAACGCGTTTTTCAAGTAAATAACCTCAAATATCTCAAAATCCTGACGTGATGGCTCACTTCTGACTTCGGATTCTGATTCTACGCGCAAAATTACATCGGAAATGACCCACAGCTACCCAACAACAAAGCCATGTTGACCTATGTAATCTGTCAATACAAATTATCCTGAGATTCTATCAAAAATGGTCAGTTTCTAGACAAAAAAGTAGTAATTGTTTTAAAAATCTGCAAAGTATGTAGTGTGGAGTTTTGACGAAAAAGAAAAAACTGCTTGAGGCTAATGTATGAAAATTTTGTAGGTATAGACATATTGCGTAATGCAATTAAAAACATGCAAGAATATCTGGGAAATTAATGTACTGGGTTCTAAAAAATTAAATATTTAAGGCTTATACGAAAGGATGTTATGGCCAGGAAGGTTTTGCCTTACAAAAATTAGAAAATTATAAATTATGAGACACGTAATAGTTTATTAAAATAAATGAACAAGAATGGAGCTTCTTTAATAAGCAGAACTTAATATGGTTGACCTAATTAAACATAATAATTTGACGAAATATAACGAGCATTATTGGCAAGTCTGTATTGTGCAGGTATTGAAATAGAATACTTTTAGACCGTCCTTTGTTATTTATAACGAAATTTCGTGGAATACTTTTATAAGAAGCAATATGTTTTTGTACGGAGAATCGCTAAGCTCGTCAAGAATTGCATATTGTTTAGATTGATCTGGTTACTCATATTTCGATTTTGCAAGTTTGATAAATTCTTCAACTCAACTCATTATATTTAGCCATTCTTATACTAAATACGGGCATCTCTTTTTAAAATGTTGTCTCTCATCTGTTCATTATAAAAAGTATACAATGCAACTTTTTAACTTACGACTTTTTTCAGTTTTCTAATGTATATATGCGGAAAACAAAGAATCTGTGTTAATAATACAATATATTGATGGTATTTTTAATAGATAAAATATAAGTTAGAACTTTATATTGGCTATAGTTTCCTCATTTTTTAAAAATCGTTACGTGCTAAAGCTAATGAAAATTCGAAGATGAATTTTAAATTATCCTATACATCATTTTAAATATTTTTTTTCTTTTTTTTTCACATAAAATATATTATATTTTCCTATTTCATGTTGATAGACCTAGCAACAAAAGCAAATGAAGTACTTGCAGACATATACACATAGAAATAATATTCATTAAACAAAAATTTATTGAAAACATAAAAAATCGAAAAATTAAGGATAGGAAAGGACAGAAACGTTATTATATATACAAAAATAATGTTAAAACCTCTCGTAACATATTTTTCAGGGTTGTTAATCTTCCTGCGTACGAAAATGCCCTCCGAAAATTTGTACATATAAAACGTCTGAGTTTATCCCATGGATGGAGATTTATGAAATATTGAATGTAAAAATTTCCGAGTTATGATACTAAAGTCATATCCCAAAAATTCAAAATTCTATATCTAATGTGGCGAATCAATTTCTGCATAATTATTGTAATTTTTATAATTAGAGCTTTAAAGTCACATTAAAAATACCTGTTTCAACGCAAAAAAAAATATTGTAATTAATTCTTAGGATTTGTAAACTACATATTACCCGAATAAAATACAACAATCGTTATTTGATAGAGTAAATAAAATCAGTAAGCAATACTTCCTGAAATGCCCTGAAGTTTACCTTTAGTTCACAACGTTCGTTTTTAGGGAAAGAATCAGTAAATCATTCTGGAATAATCATGTCTTTTGTACTTTTTCTTGATCTTGCTAAATCCGGTCTTAGATTGGCGTTATATGCCGCATTTTTTTTACAATGGCGGCTCAAACGTAAAAAATTCGCGAATTTTAAGAATTTCTTTTTAAATAATTTTGTTTTTCAGCAGGAATTTGTATTCCGATCATGCTAAATCTCTTTATTCAGGGGCATAAATAGTTATACTAAAAAATAGAAACGTTAGTAAGGCGAAATTCAAGATGGCTGAATCAAGATGGCGGGCTTAACCCCGTATTTGACTAGGGAAATTTTGCCATGATTGCCTAGCGCAAGGTGCTACAGGAACTTTCTTGAAACTCCTTATATGTAGTTTCTGAGGGCGCTGAACTCGAATCTGCAGCCAGATTTCCAAAATGGCGTATCCAATATGACGATCAAAATTTTCTAACCATATTCAATATTCATAACAATAATCAATATTTGCATGAAAATTACTCTACAGGAGTTTTCGGGGTCGCTGATTACGAATTCGTTGTCCGATTTCCAATCTTTTAGTATAACTATTTATGCCGCCACATACACAGATCTAGCTCGATCAGAATACGAACTCCTGTTGAAAAACACAATTATTTAAAAAGAAATCCTCAAAATTCCCGACTTTTTTGAATTTAAGCAGCCATTGTACAAAAATGGCGGCATATCGCGTCAAGCTGAGACCGGATTTGGAAAAATGAGGAAAAATGCAAAAGACATGATTATTTCAGAATAATTTATTGATTCATTCCCTAAAAACGAACGCCGTGAACAAAAGGTAAAATTTAGGGCATTTCAGGAAGAAGCGGGTTAAGAAATTTTGTTTTTACAGTAGGGCAATATAAAATATGCACTGACACATATAAAACATAACAAAAAATACAACTTTATTGTACATTACAGTAGTTTTGCTGAAGTCAAATTTCGAAAAAAATATGGCATTTCTTCGGGCGTTCCTCTTTTCATTCTTAAATAAAGCACATTCTTATTTTAAGGATTTTTAACTTTTATTATCTTGAATACTTATGTACGTAGTAAAGTTTACAAAGCTTCCTTGAAAGGTCTGTATAGCGTAAAATAAAAAAAATTCTTTCACATACAAAAAAATTGTCGAATTAGCCACTTTCACCTTCGCTTGTTAATTGGTCCATAATTATCATGCCTTGCTAAAATTACGTTAAAAAAAATACTAAAATTAGACAAAATAAGAAATATTTGATGTTATTAAAAAATTATTAAATATCTTATGAAAACCCCCTCCCTCTTAAGGTTCGCCGCTATTCTTCATCAATGATGAACATATATTTTTTATGGAAAAGATACGCTGCGAATGTTGAGCGGCTTTCTGTAGGACTGCTCTTGCGCTCGTACATCATTAAATTGAAAAATTAAAATGAATGTGAAAATGTTTATAATTCAACCAGTGGCCAGAACAAACGGGAGCTTCGCGGTGCAAGAGAAGGGAGGAAAAGCGACTAAAAAAGTCGCTACCCTTTGACTCCGTGCGAGACGAAACGAGGTTGGCGTGTAATTACGTTATGAGAGGAAAGCAAAGGACGCTACCGAGGCTACTCGGACGATCGGCCATGCGTTTAAAAAGGGAATGCGAATTCCGCCGATAATATCATTAAAAGAGGATTGAACGATCGCTTGACGTCCTTCTAATTAAAATGTCCCTTTTCGACACAGAAAATTTTAAAAAATGCAAAATTTATTTAAATCTTTTATTCAAAATTTAGCAGTAATAATTCGTAGATGAATTGTTGTAAACTTACTAATGAGTCTGTAAGCTTGTATTATTTCGCATAATTCTTTTCGATTCTTGAAATATATTTTTAAGAATACCTTCCTTCAAATTCTGAAGTACAACTGAAAAAAATAAGTCTTAATTTAAGACCATTGATGGGCTACGTTTAAGATGTAACAAAAACTAGCCCGATTAGAAAAGGACAAGAACCGTAAACGATGAAAACTTCTTTTTGACATACGTATGCGTAAAATGTGATTTTACGCACCGTTTTTAGTGCGTAAAATACGATTTTACGCACTCGTGCTGCCGGCGCGCACTTCTGCGACTCGGCTTCGCCGGGCAGTCGTGCGCCGCGGTCATCACTCGTGTGCAATCTCGTATTTGACACACAAAAAACGGTGCGTAAAATCACATTTTACGCATATGAATGTCAAGAAATACGGTTCGACACGCGTGCGTAAGAATTCGATTTTACGCACCGGCCTATCTAATCCCATGTTAATAAACAGTGCGTAAAATCCTATTTTACGCACATGTATTGAAATGTACTATAATGATCATTTTCGTACTGATATGAAGAATGATCTGAAGGTTAGTTACGTTTGCTTGATGTATTTTATGTACTTTAAGTAGACATGAACAAAAGTGAATATTGACATTTTGTTCGTGTCTAATAAATACAATAACAGAATTATTTTTCATTTAAAAGGATCAAATAAAATAGCAAGTCAAAAGTAAATTAAATTTAGTCTGAACTTACAGAGTGTGTGGAAATACAATAATAGAATTTTTTTTACATTTTTTAATTAGAACACGGCATTATCTGCAGATTTCGTTAACATTATCATGAAAACTGTTGGTATAACGAAGTAGTTTTAAGAATATTAATTATAAAACGACGAACAGGAAAAATAAATAATTTTTTACTTATTGTTTCAAATTTGGCAATCATTATCGTTCTCAAGGTCGAATTTAAAGAAGCAACGTGAGGTTTCACTTTAACTTTAATAACTTTGGTGGAAAATCCATAGAAAATGGTTTTTTGACCTTCAAATGACCTATAAATGACGTGATATGTTGACATATTCGGACGTAAAATTTTCCGCTCTTTTCGTTTCTTAGGTCGACCGTAGAGTTTTGCATTTGAAAAAACATACTTTGACCATTAATTATGCTAAAAATTGACGTCAAGGTCAAATTCAAGGTCACTATCTTATGGCCCCCTTCGAACCCTATAACTTTTATCTAAACAATTTCTTCCCCTCCATTCCCTGAAGAGTTATTCAGCTGCCCTGTTTCAAATGGGACACCCTGTATATATATATATCAGTCATTTGATAGTCATTTATATTTTTAAATCCGGCAAATATTTTCTACTTTATATTTTGAAAATACAAATGACTATCAAATGACAGGTCACACCTTTAAAAATAGCATTATAGCAGTACACTGAACTGTAACCGTTTTCTCCGGTATTTAGCGTTTTCTCTACAAACGCGAAAGTATAACCGAAAATTATTGTCAACTACGCATTTATTATTGGACAGTGTATTTACTATGTTGATAGTTGCAAAATTCCTACACTTGTTATGATTCATCTTTAAAGTACATTTATCAACGATTAGCGTAATTAAGTTTGGATGTATATTCACACCTTATCAGTAACTTCATTACATACTGCGTATATAATCGATTTATTTCTTTGTTATCACGTAATTTTTCAGACATATTTACAGTACTATCGTTGTCGGAATAATACATCATAAGACGTAATAATGCGTATTGGTGAAGTATATATTAGCTGGGTGGTGTGAGGTTAGGTCAGATAATGTTACGCACCCGGTTTTTGTTTGTGATGAATTGTTTATGTTTGAATAGGCATATATTAAAAAAACGTTTGTTGAATTGTCATTGACCTGAATTCTGTTGACGAAGAGTCAATTATTCGAAAGTGGTGGAAAATTCATATTCTTCACAAACTTTTAGTTTATAATGCAAATTAGAAGCAACGATGTATCCTTCTTCATATCATGACACGCTACTTAATATGAAACACAATACGAACCTGCAGCAAAATAAAAAATTCTATTCGAAACGTACGAAAGCCATGAAAATCGTATTGCGTATAGGTAGAATATCGTTCATATATTGTGTTGTTCATGAGATGCACCATCCAGTATTTCGCATGATTCTTAAAGAAAGGTTTCGATTATTTGTTCCGAACAAGTGGTCGCAACATCCGCCTTCGCAACTAGGCTGTTCATAACTCGGTTGTTATGCCAATTGGTGGACGTGTGCCAGTGCAGTGTCCATAAAGCGGAATACTTGAATAAAGCGATTAACATATTAACATACTAACAGTGCGATTTCGAGGAAGAAGAGGGAGCTGGAAGAGGGTCTGGAAGGTTTTCCAACAACGATGGTGAACCGGCACGTAGATCGCCGTGAGACAAAGCGGAGATGAGTCCGGCAGCATTCTCGTCCCCGAGTTCACGGCTAGAATGCTCGGGTATCCGGGACGTCTAATGGCCGGCTCAGTAATATTAGCATCTGAATGCTGCCAGAAAGGAGCTTAGACTAGTATACACGAACGCGCGTGTCTTGGCGAAAAGGACACACCGTGTGCGATACCGCCTGAGTTTCCAACTGTCCGCCTCGGTGTCCGTTATCTCTAGGGAAAGTTAAAAACAGCGATGTCAGTTTGGTACAATGGGCACCAGTGTTTCGATTCTACTTTTCATTTTTCCCCAATTAATGACTTCGGAGCGCGTAAACTGGATTGTAAATCAATCGGGTTCGTAATCAAGATATATGTTACGAACTACCTCGGCAAAATACCGATAAATTATTCGAGTAACGTGTACGCAATTGTTTACCGGCTGTATGTTATTCGACAATTTATTACTTCATTCACGTTCACAAACGTTAATTGTTCACTCCCAGCTATATTGTTTAATTACGTAAGATGAATTGTTCTATTCAGTTCGAAACTCGATACGATTCCAGGAAAAATTGTTTCAATTTTAAAAGCTGATACCGGTTCATCATTTTCATAGAGTTTGCAATTTTAAGGTATGCGAATTCGAATAATTTTATACTTGCTATTGTTTTCTTTTATTCAATGGGTACATTATGAAAACGTTTGTTTTAATTAACTATGTTTATTAAAATTAATTTGCGATAGCGATTATGATAGCAAGTTAAACAATGACATTTCGTAAAACTAGTTAAATATTGGCAGATCGTATATGGGCAAATCTCCAGAACCTTTCAATTTTGAAGTCGACATTTTTGAAAAATAAAGATGCAAGCATACTTCTGACATTTTTGGTACCGTTGCTTGATACATTCAGAAATAGATATTTATTCATAAACAACGCTTAAGCGCCTGCCAGTGCCTGTTATATTAATATTAAATAATACTAAAATGTACGATACGTTCTAAAACAAAAGAATCAAACGGGTGTCACCTCAGAGCGTTGTTTTCAGATTTCGAAATATACAATGAGGCATTTTCCAAATCTAAGAATACTGCATCACAGTTGTAAAAATGCGAATACCAATGTTGTAAAGTACATTTTTATCTCTTTTTTATTTTTCTTCAAACGATCCATTTCGCCGATTAATATTTTGAACTTATAAGAGGATGGCAGTTCAGGTTATACATTTATCGATTTGGAGCAATGTTCATATAGAATGTCAAAATTCAGGATTGCGGTAGTGACAGTTACATTTGCGAATTTTTATAAATAAAAGTATAAATATAAACGTAGTTGAGAAGCACAAGCACCCACGTCTCAATAACGCATTTATATGTCTTTTGAAAATATTACTTTTCGAATTTTTTATTTTTTGAACGTATAAGCAGACTTGATTGTGGAGGCGACATTGGATTTGATCGCAAGTAATTTCGATATTATAAATTCGAAAAGATGAATGAAAAGCGATTCTTATCTTTGTAGGCTTTCGTGCACAGATACACTGAAATAATACTTTGTTGTGCGTTAAAAAAACATTGTTTTATTTTAATTTTATTGTGCGATTTACCTTACCATGAAACATTTCGGATGCGACAAGAAAACTTGACTACATATTTTCGGTTATTACAGCTCATTTACTATAAAGGGTATGTAATTAACAACTATAACATTGAATTCTTCAAACCTTCATGAACAATATATTTATCAATACGATAGTAACGCAGCGTTATTTGTAAAAATAATGTTTACTGAACGGAAGAAAAATGTGGAAATTACATGCGTCATGGAGACAACATTTTGATAAGTTTTTCATGCGTTGTAATGAGTTTCTATGAGGAAATTTAATAGAAATATATGAACGATATACTTTAAGGGTTACTTTGATACATATCATACTTTAAAAGTCATAGTACTTTGTCTAAGTGACGATAAAATGCAAATAACACTAAATCTAAAGGTTCTGAAGATTTGCCCATACGAGTACAAATCTTTTGATAGAATGCCCAAATATTCACTGAGCTGGTGAAAATTTTTCTATCGGAGTGATAATGAACTCTGACACTATATCTGTCTTCAAACACGGTGTGCTTGAATCGCAGGTAAATAAATAGTTCACCTAAATGGGATGTTCTGTTTGAGTTCAATACCGTTAACATTCTTGAGTATTTTGCACCAACAATCAAAATACTCGTTAGAGCTCGTTTTAAAAAAAATCTATTTTGTAGACTGGCTGAGCTGTAACTTTGTGAGACTCTCCTGGACTTTTATTGAAGTAAAACAAATAACAGAGGGAAATTGTAGGTCTTTTAAAGCTCTACAACTTTCTCCTATATGCAATTTCACTAACTATTTTGTCCTCTTTTATTGGTTCTAATTTGTTGCAACATCATAGAAATAATAATACTTTAATTTTACAATTAATTACAATATTTATTTGCATTTTGACAAATTTCCCATTATTTACATTTAAATATGAAGACCATTAAACTCACAAACAACTTGTAAAGTGAATTTTCTATTTGCAATGGGTTACACTAACTTTTACGCTTAGACCAAATAATTTTAAATTGAAAATGAACTTATTCAAAGGCTTTTTCGCTGAATATACCTAGTCCTACGTGGTGTTTTCATGAAATTGTGCACAAAAAATAGAATCGACAAAAGATGAAAAAATGTTTACTTTCCGGTATCGTTCCTATAATTTTTTTTCTGAATAGTTAGCGAAATTGCATACATCGGAAAGTTGCAGAGCTTGAAAAGACCTACAATTTTCATCTCTCGTTTGTTTTGTTTCCGTAAAATTTGAGTCCTGGAGGTAAATACGTATAGACTACAAAAAATAGATTTTTTAGAAAGGTCTCGAACAATTATTTTGATATTTGGTGAAAAATAATCAGGAATGTCTACACACCATTGAACTAAAAAATAAAATAAAATAAAAAAGAGTTTTTTTTTTCTTTCAACTGGTTTTCATAGTAGTGACATTCTGTGAGTCGAAATTTTAAAAGGTTTAATTTCGCTTCCTGTGAAAATTAGGTCAAAAATGTATATTTTTCGCAATTTCAACAAATCTATTTACTTTTTTTATACAAATTTTAGACAAAATTTCCGAGAGGTAAATTTTTTTGGTCCTCTTTCGCATGGTATTTAATTTAACGGTGTATTAATTTTATAACGAGTAATAAATGTTAGTGCAAAGGTCTCGTAATCTGCAAGCCTCTATCCTACTTTATTTCCACACTGAGAAAAAAAAAATAGTCATATTTGCAAAATATGTTGTTGAATCGATATCATGATGAAGTTGGGCACTAATTTTAGGGCATTGCCTGAATATTTAGGTGCTAATCGGCAATTACATATTTAGATAAAATTACAAATTTTTTTTTCTGTGCAGTATTAAATTCACCAAATTTCATAAATTACTTTTTTAAAATTCAGACTTCAGTTTCCCAATCGCAAATCCTCCAAACATGCAGAGATTAAAATTCAATAATTTGTTTAAAATGTCACGTTTCAGATTGCTTTTGAATTCGACAAATTTTATTGTTGTTCAGTCTTCAGTGACTTGAAAACCCGGAGTAAATCTATTTTCCTAAAGCGTGATTTTCTTCACTTTGTCTTTGAAAATTTGGCAAAAAGAAAGCCACTTAAAATACCTTGGACTCACCCAGTATCAAAATTTTAGCCTTTCCGGGGTTTTAATTTTCGGAACTTTGTTCCCCGGATATTTAAATTATGCCATTTTTTAAACTCCAGACCACAAATATTTTTGTAAGAACGCCGTCTCAACAGAATTCATGGACGTTTTTTTTATTTATTTTCTTTTTTTATCTCACCTGGATCTCTATATAATATATCAACAGATTTCCTACGTATTTAAAAACAGAAAAAGAATTATGAATATATGATGTATTGGCAGGTCGGCGCTAATATTTCCCGAAACCAATATCTTTTGATTAATCTTTAATGCTTTTAAGTTACTTTGTATTACACATAACCTATTTGTTATTAAGAAATTCGTTCTAACCTACGAAACATTAGTACCTTATATCCATCTACCATAAAGTTATGAATATCAAACCAAGGACATAACGATACAAATAATAAGAATTCATGTTAGCTCATTCATTCAGAGTGATTAGCTGCATATTTAACACCAATACATTAATAAATGAATATATTGTTCATTAATTGCCACTCATAACTTTGTACAGTTTCGTTTACAATTCATCAATTTCATAGAACGTCTGTGTTATGAGAATTGGATTTCGCAAACAATGTATTATAAATTGGATCCCCAGATAGCTATCTTTTTTGAATATTTATCAAGTGTAAATAAAACACAGTGAGATATTGATATTTCTTTTTAATTAAAACAAAGCTTTTCAAAATTTTGAAATAATGTAAATAAAGAATACAATTTTTAGATGAAGTTAATTCCGTTTGTAGAATTAAGTATAAAATGTGTAACGAATTTTATATCGGAAAAACTAAAAGACCAATAAAACTGATAATAAATATCCTCAACAGAGATCCACTACAGAGAAAACCAATAATTCAAGTCTATCAGATCACGTATAAAATGTTGGCCGGGAAATAGAAATTTTATCTAACAGAAGTAATTTTTGAAAAGATTAAATTTAGATTCTGCAAATACTTTTTAAAATAAAAACAATATATATAACTATTACCATAAAACTTGTTTAAATTTATATGACATTAATTTTTAATAAATCCCATTTGAATTTATTTTTTGCGCTCTTTATAGTGTATTTCAAATCTTTTATAACAACTATAATACATCAACTGTAATACTAATTAAATAGTATCTTTTACTCTGCGCATGTATCGGCAATAAATTTAAAGTAATTATATGCACGAAAAGTTTCAGAATACTATGGTCACTAATAGGACTTTTTCTTGTTAATTTACTGGACTTTTCCGCATTTTTATTAATGCAGTTGCAGATATAGTAAAAATATAGTAAAACGTTTAGAACTTTTACATTATGAAGACACATAACTCTAATAAAAGTATTTCATTATTTTACTGTTAATAATGTAAATGAAATTGTGCCTGACTTGTGGCAATGTCTAATGTAATCTTGAGAGATCTACGCTTTCTGTATATCTGACAAAATGGCAATAATTCATATATTCCTTGCTTTTGGTCAGAAAAAATAAGTTCACAATAAAGTTTAACTATAAACTATAAACGTTTTAAATAATATAGGTGGTAGTGCATTTACCAATAAACTTTTGTCATTTCTCCTACGTATGAGATAGTCGCATGATTTATAGACCTGTATAATTAAAAATACAAATAAACTTCTTGGTATCGACGAATATATTTTATTAATAATTTTGATAAATTGTATTTCATACATTTCAATCCGTGCAGAAAAAAGGTCTCAGTTGGTCGGAAATATTGATCTGTAGATGTGATGTGATCTTAGTGACGGTTATATGTAATTAGACCTGGCAATACATATTTAATAACATCAATAAATTTACATCAAATGAGATCTAGTACCGCACTCTTATTAAATGGAGAACTATAGGTGTTTGTCACAACCAAGACCACATAGGATAGAATATTTATTTCGTTGAGATATCAATATTGATCATATATAAATCCATTCATGCATTATTTGATCGAATGTTTTATAGAGAATTATAAAAATTCAAACTGACTAAAAAAGTCTACTTTAAGAGTGTTTTAGTTTATATTAATCCAGATTATCTCGCTAATTTTTATTGGGAATATTACCAATTTTTGTTCCTTTTTTTGCCAGTCAATTGTATGTTATTCCGTAAGGAAGAATGTTCGAATATACACTCTAAATTTCTTAAAGTGAAAGTTGAGCCACTTTCTGATAAAAGTTACTTTTTCACTATTTTTAAAGTGGAAATTTCACTTTACTAATAGTGGATGGAAATATTCCACTCTAATAAAGTGAAATTTCCACTTTAGAAGTAGTGAAAAAGTCACCTTTAGCAGAGAGTGGCTCAACTTTCACTTTAAGAAATTTGGAGTGTAAGCCTAGTACTTAAGATACTTTTTTAACCTTTTTGTAATTTCAGAACATTTTATATAATTTTACAATCATTTTCAATTCGTGTAATATATATCTTATATTCTGCAAATTCATTCCAGACATTTGGGATAATAGAATTTCATTCTTGATTATATACAAAGATTTAAGATTTATGATATACAAATATAAAACCTGAATACGCAATAGTATTGATTATAGTAGACAATTTCGATAACACGATCAGGTAAATGACTTAATTTGATTCTTATGATGAAACAACGGATACACTATAAGGGTCCCTGTTTGCGGAAATTAAACAAGATTATAGATACACATCAATTTGTCTATCTAAAAATCGCTGCCCGTTTAATGCACTGTACGCATCCATCACGCAGGTCAAAATGAAGTTTATGCACTTCGACGTTGTGCAATAATTCGATTTCGATTCGTGAAACAACCCTTTAATGCAATACGTTCGCTGTTCGCTTCTAAACCCTTTGATGCCGTCTCTTGCATAAATGCATGCCAGTGAAATTTTTAGGCAGCGATATCTTCCGACGGCGCGATCACGCCCAAAACAGGTTTTATCCTTGTTTTCGTTGTTTTTCATTCTGTGTATAGCATTTACTTGTCAGTTACCTGACATATGCTGCTTTACATATTCAGTTTACAATCGTCTTCCAAACTGTCGACATGTAATTGGTTTGAAAACGCGTTGAAAGTAATCTATTATTTTATTACGGTTCTTGACTGTTCCTGTCCATCTGGTAAGCATTAACAAGTTTTTTAATCGAAAATAATATTTGCTCATTGTTTTTCTTTTCTAATTCTAAAATTGTCTGTCCATCTTATGTACATAGGAATAAGTTACGATTATATGAGGATGGGTACTTCGTACCCATGTATATTTTATAATATACATATTATACCATTGAATGGTTAGAACATTGTATTTTCTAAGTATGCGAGATAGAGTGTACACTTAAAAAAATTCTTAGTTGATTTGACTACTTTTCAACTACTGAAAACATTTCAATAGGTCCTCAACAGAATTTTATAGGTTATAATTATAACCATAAAGAAGTGAAAGCAATAAAAAATATGGTTATGGAAACTACATATTGGTCGTTACTTCTACTACTTTAAAAAACATTTTTTAGAGTCTATCTATCTAGTACACTAAAAACTATTCAACATGCTGGAGCACTATATTTTTAACTGAATTTAGCAGAACTACATTTTTAGTTGATTTAACTTCTTTACGGTAGTAACTGCAACTTACAAAATTTTCTTAAGCGTATCGAACTACTCTGCGTAGTTAAAAAATAGTCAAATCTACTAATTATTTTCAGTGTAGCTATTGACGGTTGCTTTGTTATTATATTAGTGCATGGCCTTTTGAGTTCCAATCATTCGGAATACTTTTTCGTTTACTGGGTAAATAATATTTACTTAAGTAAAAATAATAAAATTAACAACATCACAAAGTTATCGTAACAAAAAAAGTATTTCTTTTAACTACTCTCGACTCAACTTCTCAATGATAGTTGAATTTGTCAAGTAAATTTTTTACTTCTTCCTTCATATGCGTGTACAATATAAACTAGGCCAGATATCTATATATTATATTTAATAACACAATATATGGGGCATTCGGCGGTACTTTTAATATGTATGAAACTATTAATAAAAATAATAAATTTAGTATTATTGATGAACAAAAGATTTTGTTTACATATAGTAGATGTTAGAAAATGTGAAACAATAACTTTGGTTAATTAAAATTTTGAGAATTAAAATTTTCGAATGAAAAATATTTAAACTACGATATTTTTAAAGATTTGCGTAAGATAATATCCTATATTCCTTATTTTTGGGATGGAATAGAAAATGTGTAAATAGAATATTTCGTTTATTTCATGTACGTTTTCCAAGTTTTGAAAAATATCCCGTGTTTTATAATATTGTCTTATAGTAAGGAAAATTTACTAAAAAGAAAAAATCCTTATTGAAAATAGAATTATATTTTTTTAACACTTTAACGTTCAAATGTGAAAAATTTTGCACGTGGATTTGAAACATGTTTTGTTTAGACAATAAAAATTCTATACCAAATAACGACCTCCATATACTACGTTTGAGATTGCTCATTACAGAATGATTCACTGGAATGTTCGAACAATTATGTTGAACAGTTTTATGTCTGCTTTTTCTGTGCGAGAAATTTAATTCACGCACTTTATTCCGCCTGATCCATTGAAAAATTGTGCATAAAATAGGAAATGTAGTTTTATATAACAGGTCTGGCATATTGGATCCGCCCTTTTGAATTTCAGTAAACTTACTCAAGTTTCGAGTTTAGCAATAAGTAAAGCCTACGAGATTGTTAATATTATCAAATTTCACGCCAACTTGTCTTGTAATAAAACCCGAAATACACGTATTTCTACTGAGCAGATGCCAGCCACCATTTTCAAATTGGATTTCACGGGTTATTACTGCTAATCGTAAATCACAATATAGGCTATATAAAGCTGGTAATAACGCATTTATATACGATTTTACAACAAAGAAAAGCTAGCAGATCTGAAATAATAGAAATTTCTTCAATTTCAAAAACACATTCAAGGTTCATACGCTATTTTAAAATGGAAAACAAAATAAATTCACACATGTGAATTTATATTTTTGAAGTAAAATAATCCAGACCCTATTTGTCATAGGTTAAAAGTTGATCAGAAAATGTTGTGAGAACAAACGTTTCTTAAAATATGTCAAAGACTAATTCTAAAATATGTTTGTACTATGAAAATTTTCTCTGAAAGTTATAGTTTTGGAGAAACAAAATTATTAATCATTTCTAGATTTCAAGAATAATAATTTCTTCTGTCGAAAACTGTATGGATTTAGACAAAATTTCCTTACAACAAAATTATCTTAGAATTTGTCAAGGAATACACTAAATTTTTTTCAGATTTTTTAAACGTTTTTTTTTTAAATTTTGTTTCTCTGAAAAGTTAAAAAATAAAAAATGATATCAATATATTCTGAAAAAAATGTGGGCACACTCTTTGATACATTCCAAGGCATTTTTATTCTTAGAAAATTTTGTCTATATATAGTTTCGATGAAAAAAAAATTGTTAACTTTTAAAAAGAAATTGCTCACTGCGATCGACATTTTGTGATACTAAAATGATTTTCTTCACCTTTAGTGAAGGCATTTTGTGACCGTAAATACTTTTTCGATGAAAAAAAAAATGTTTCATTCAAAAATAAAACCGACTTTTGCGTTGTTCTTATATTTAAATCGCTATATCTAATTTTCTAATTAAGATAGCTCAGTTTTGATAACGCCATTGAAAAGAGCAACCTTGAAAATAGCGCGATACATACCTTTCAATTGTGTTGTTCGATTTTCATAGGAAATACTTAATTAGAATGGAAGTGCAAAAAGTATCCTTTCCAGCCTTCATGGGTTAAATATATGCAGTGTACTAGAAAAACCTTTTTTGACTGTCTCCAAAACCATGGGAATAATTTTAAACTACTTAAAAGATGGTGTTGTGGTGCCATAAACGGATAGAAAATACGCCAATTTTTTAAATTTTGTTTAGAAAAAAAAATAAACGGTGTTTTGAAATTGTTAAATCTGTTTAAATTTTAATTTAAATATTGAACTATTCATGGAAATTACAATAATAATTCAATATGATTTATTTTTGTATTTGAACCGAAAAATGAAGTAATATATACACCCGCCGCAATTGATATATTTACCGTATAAAAATGTTTTTTAACAAAATGTCACAATATAAATAAAAATATCCTAGTTATATTCAACTGGTTTATAAATGAATGCGATACTATCTCCATTGCGATAATGACGTTAACAAACTTAACCATTCCATCTCGATCGTAAAACAAAGTAACTCGACGAAACTCCAATTATAAATCCAGTTTATTCCCACTCCAAGATTTTCTATCAACCTCAGAAAATGACGTGGGTAAATGAAATGAAAAAAGCAAGCCACAGTCGAGTAAAACACGATGCGATCGATTCGAATCTTCGCACCGAACGTCGAGTTAGTTAAAGCGCATACCAGAATCGCTCAAAAAAGTTGCTCCAATAGTCTTAAGTATATTTGATTTAGAGCAATTCGGAGGCGAAAGCCGAGGTACAGGACTATCGACAAAGTTACCATTCGGAGCACGTAGATTGCTAACCTAACTTGTTTAGCGGTTTTAGCGGTATTTGATTAGTTGAGTGAATTTCCGAACTGTTTCATGCCAAGAACGAGCCGTGTGTTCGTGCGGGGACGCATTCAGGAACGCGTAGCAACACCGAACGAACCGCTCGCATACGTGCGGCATATTATCGGTGTCGCACTCGTAGTTTCCACGGGGTTATCCCCTGCACTCATTGCCACAGATTCTCCCACAATGGAAATCCAACTTTCCATTGATTCCAATGAGGAATATTGCTGTCAACTCGTCTTACATGTCGGACTCCTAAAGGAATGTCTTCTAACTTACCTTGAGAGTAGTTCATGACCTTTCATGTACGTCGGGCTTCACTCCTCCTTGGAGTCTCGATGCCACAAAATGTTCACTGCACACTGAAAAGAAAGAAATAATGTTATATGGGCGTTGTAAACAAAATATACGCAATAAAATTTTGTATAGTAATGAATTGCACTTTAAAAAATCCTCTTAATATATGAAACGTCGATATATTTGTGTTTACTAGTTATCATCCATGACAGGGTTTATGGTATTGTTTTATAATTAAGCTTTATTTAAACCGAAATGGCTTTTTTAAGCGTACATAGAGAACGAGAAAAAAATATATACAGTAAGGTTCATTTAAGGTTCTCAATTAATACATTAAACTCTGAGGTTGCACGAGTCTAAGAATTGTACAAAGATTTTACAGGCGACGGCATGTGGACCAACTAAGAAACTTTCGCATAGATAGGGCGGTTGAAAGGCTGCTGCCGTCAATTTATTGTGCATGATCTTTCTTTCGTCAACATGCAAATTACAATGCCATAAAACGTGATTGAGGTCCTGAGAATCATGTCCACATTGACAGCTACTGTCTTCTGTTATATTTACCCGTACTAACGAGGCCGCAAGACTGTATAGTGATTAGCCTTACAACGGTTGATAGTCACAATGACTTCCCTGTGCATTTTCTTCCTGTGAACCCATGGACTGCTTTTGTTTTCAAAATACAAATCAAAATATTGTTTTCCTTTATCCACGCCAGTTCTTACAACTTCATCCATGGTTTTAGAGCGTGAGATTTTCCTGAAATCTGCGTACACGCCAGTACACGGAATACATTTAAAATCGCATGTAGAGAGGGCAGTAACTTCTTTGGTTAATTTATCCACTTTCTCGTTTCCGGGAATATTACAATGAGCGGGGTTTATGGTATTATTGTTTTAGCCGCGTGTGGTAAGTATTACATAAATATTCTTCAGGTCACATCAGGTTTCTGCGGTTATACCCACAAGACTGATGCTGTGCTGCATACTGGACGATTTTTCACGTAACCTTATTGAGGCCAACGAATTTATCCGCTCGATGGCACCAGTTTTCTTTGGTAGATCTTTCCACGACGTTAGGGTAAATTATATTTTCCAGTATATTTTCAGAACTATTTTAGATTATTTAATATCAATAAAGAATCGATAATTGCACTTAATAGTTAGCTCAAATTATCGAATGAAAAATGTAGGCAATATGATGCAGGAATGGATTGTAGGATTCATAGATTGGTGCGTCATTACAAAACGACAAACGAAACCCGTCAACGTGTAACGAATATTGCTGTTTGCAACAAACAGACATATCGATGATCACTTAATGGTTTCGGAAACGTCATTCCCCGGAGTTTGCACACACTCGGAAAATCCTGGGTTAATCGTCGAAATCGAAGATGTCGCGGTCATGACAATTTAACCGGTGATAGTGAGGAACGTGAAATAAAGAGCGGACCAGTGCTTTTGTTGAGGGATAGAGGGGAAGGGATAGTTGCGCGCGTGGGTAAATTAGTTCCGGAAACTATTTCGAAGCCGCATTAACGTCCAACGTATAATCTATAAACCACTTGGCACAAGAGCACTGGAACTCCCGACGTCGGTATCGGTCGGGGACGTTTAGAAAGGGTCTGAGGAGGTTCGGCACGGTTGGCAGCTGCTTCTTAATGGTGATCGGAATGTCGTCTAATTAAACCGAAATATCCGCGCACTCTTTAGTCTACGTGCTTCCGACTACATCTCGGCTCGTTTTCGAATTTACCTATACTTACCTCGTTGGTGCAGGGTGTAATTTAGTCTTCGGCCGATTATGTATGCCCTAAGAAATGATCGGAAATCAATATTTTATGGCAATTTTGAGTGAAATTATAGACGTGTTAGGTAGACACTTTATGAGTCTTTTGGGGGTTTGGCAACAAGTCTGACTACTGGATGTCGGCAAATTATCAGGTTGCAGACAATAATATATCTAGATATAAGGCTATTTTAATAAGAATATAAACCATCGTAAAAAATCTGGTTCTACACTTGGGGTGCAGCTATACAAGTGAAACTCTATCTAACGAAAGTAATTCAGCCTCTCAGAACATCAATAAATTTCACAATAAAGCAAACTTAAAAAGAGAGAGTTATTACAAAGTAAGCTACCAATAGTTACTAAGAAAATACTATGCTACAGTCACAACAATGAGAACTATGATGATAGTCATAAGGCAATTTTTCATTGTCCAAGTATTGATGTAAGTCTTGGTAGGATACTAAATAAATGCGTCAATCCTAATTTCATTTTGAATCTCTACTAATAAGATAACTTATTGGGCAAACTTTTCGTAGACGGTAGTAAAATGGACTAAGCTATTTTGGTAGGAGTTGCCTATGTAACGGATAATGTCAATTTCGTCAATACCTGAAACCTCTGCAGGGTTCAAGAATGGATTTTTGCTCAATGCATAATAAGTTTTTTAGTCCACAGCAGAAAACTTCACTCGTTATGGCTAAAAATGTACTATTTCCGCAGTGCGGAATAATGTTCACGCAATAGAGAGTGTATTCTCACTCGAAGTAATATGGATGAAAGAATGAAATTTCCCGTGACAAATTGTTGTGAATTGTGAACTTGTAATTTAACATGGGCAATTGAACTGAAATAATGAAATAAAAAGTTTCTTTTGAACTTGTCGGTAAATTTGACAATCAAATTAGTGTACTGCTGTTTGCTGGACGTTGGTAAATCGCTTCTTACTCTCTGGAAAAGCATCTTACCCTGTTGCACATGTCGAACATCGGCAGTGAACAATTTCACCCTCCATTGACCGCAATGTGTTTCAGGGCTGCCAACAAACATTAGTTATAACGACTGGATAATCCCCATCCGAAATTCAAAGCTTTCCAGATTTTTCCTGGCCAAATGGTCGCTGAAGTGGAAACGATTTGAGGTCGCCACCCTTATGCGCTCCGCTACTAGTCAATTCGGGAGAATAGGACTTATTGGCTAACTAAGCCGATATCGCCGCAAACGACGTGTCCATCTGGTGTGCTAATTAGCAACTCGCGCACGTTAGGAAATACACTGCGGTGCGAAGGACGATTACTAATGTTGGACGATTTTGTCCCATATTCCCGCATGACACAATGGCTGTTTGCAACGATTAATTCGAAGAATAACCTAAATTCCCCTTGACCATAACGAGATCTGCCAGGAATTGGGAAACAAGGCCATTTTGTAAGGCGTACTTGTCATGAAAATTTAATTGCTGAGTGATTTCAGTATATAAATATATTGTAATGGACTATATACTATACCATTTTTAGGAGTGTTATTTCGATTTTGTGGTCATAATTCCAGAGTGTATTACAAAAAATGTGTACACAATTTTACCCCTTTGCAAAACGAATTTTTTTCTTTCACCCAATTAGCTGAAAACTCGTTACTCGTAGATTTTCGAGATCGCTGATTACTAATTAATTTTCAGACTTTCAAAATTAAAAATAACAACATGGCGGATAAAAACCCGACTTATATACCATTTCAAGAAAAAATACACTGCTCGGATTTTCCTAGTGTGGCTGATTAGGACTATCGCATCAGATTTTTATAAATAAAAATGGCATATCCAATACACACGTTCCAGAGGTTTGCTAGACCAATGATTAGGAATCTAAAATCAGAACTGTGAAATTCAATATGGCAGATTTCACAAGGCTGTCGAATTGTTTTACATTGGCTAAAATAGTCTAAAACTAGTCACTCTTGGGTTTTTGGTATCATTGATTATGAATTTTAGGCTAGCAATCAAAAATATTTTGGATTTTGTTCCGCAATATTGGGTCTGTCAGTATGAAATTTGTATTATCAGATTCGCAATCAGCGTCCCTAAGAAGCTCCGAGTAATAATTATCAAACGATTTCACAATTTTCCTCATTGAGTTGTTATCTAAGGCTTTACTAATTTATTTAAATCACAGTTGGAGTAAAAAATAACATTGGAACCGTTCATGTAGTTTCTTTCTTAACCGTTTGATAGCATATCAATTAAAAACTGATCTAAAGTTTTTCATTCATAAATCTCAGTCTATAAATTAATTCAAATGTCATATATAATCAATGTGAGAAATAATCAATGTTTTCAAATATTTGAGCTTTAGCTGGCAAAAATATTTAAAGTGGTTATTGAATTACTTTCAGAAGTTATGGTGGTAGAATGCAAGAAAATATTAATATCATTAAAACTTCTTTTATTTAAAATCGTTTTTAACATTTTTTGTTGTCATTAAACATTTTTCATGGTTCTTAATTATATTTCAACTTAGATAAGTAAACAATTTTTAGCATAACTTACTTAAATTTTATAATATGTTAAATTTCATTCGTTTTATAGAATTTTAAAATAATGTATATATGTAATAAAGTATCTTTCTCTCAGGAAATACATACGAAGGACAATAAAATATAATTTTACTTTTATAAAAACGTAACATCAATTTTCAAAATATATTAAAAAATGAAATATAGTTTCGTAAACGTGAACACAAGATGCCGCTTCTAATGAAGAAGAAGTTCTAAAGAGAGTGGTTTCTGTACTAAAAATGTGACGTCCAACGAAATAATGTTATGTCTTACGTAATCTTTCAGGAGATGAAAGATTAGTTTTTTTCTTAAATTGGCATCCTTTCGTCAGAGAGTCGCGTCTCGCACTAAAAAATCTTAAATCTTACCTATAAGCATTAAACAATAAGTTGTTTCGGAATTTCTATTATTAATTTTTTTATTCTCATTTGGACAAATATAATCAGAAAAATTGAATATTTTAAAAATATATAAAAAATCAAACTTTATAATAATTTCATAATGTTGGAAATGAGAATTTCTGCTTTGCAAGATAGTATATAGGTTGCAACGCGTCTTTGTTGTTGTTAATTAAAATATGCATAAGCAGGGAAAGAATGTCCAATAAAAAAAATAATCCTGGCATTTTTGCATACGTTCGTTACCATTCAGAGGATGAACCGCAATAAATTAACACCCGATGACAACCAGTTATGGTGTCATCTTTTTTTCTGAAATATGCACTCAAACCACACCTTCGCCCGAAAACAGGTTCCCGCTTGCCACTATAAACGTCAGCCGCTTCAATATTTTTCTTAAAATTCTAATTTAAATAAATTCTCGTTATTTATACATATTTGCACGAAATTGATGCGTATGCTCCTACTTTATTGCATCGAATTTTCATGAGCACAGGCTGAGAATTTTCACAACGAGCAGAACGAAATCAAGCAACAAGACATGAAATTAATATCTCGGTGTAATAAAAATTCGAACTTTATCGACAGTAAAATGTGCAGCAGAATTTTTCATCGCTATAACAACATGCGTAATAAAAGTACAGCCGAAACCAATTCCAATTTCCGAATATTTCTCGTTCCTTTTTTTTTCACTTTTCTACGTGCAATATATAGGCTCAAGCGTCAGAAAAGAACGTGAACAATAGATTCGCTGCTACGTCTGGTATGTAGATATTATAATAGGAGATACCGAAGGAAAAAAATGGAAGGAAAAAGATCTTCAAACGGAAAATTGGATTACATCTGACTTCAGGATTGTACATATAAGACTCACGTAAAGAATTTTGGGTTCTCCACCGTCAAAGTTATTTAATATTTTCGATATGCTCTTGTAATTGTATAATAAACGCGTCCTCTACAAAATAATTAGATAATTGAAATTCTACTGTCTAGACTAATTTTACTATAATCTGACAACTATCACTTTATTCAAATTATCTAATCTTGGAATTTGGCCCATAAAAATGTTTGTTTGAGTAGTGGAATTAAATTCATTTGTATTATTGACTAGGAATGACCAGATACGTTTTGGGATATCAGTTTCTTCGATGCAAAATTGTCAGCGTACTAATCCGTAAATGAACTCAAATGTTGACAATTTCAAGCACTATGTTCATCAACTAAAGGTATAATCAATTCTGTGTTCCATTCTAAGATTTCTAATAGGTTAAGTTACGGGATTGATAGAAAGAGAAGTTAAAGTAATGAACGCATTGATATGCAATATTGCTTACGATTCTGAACGCCATCTACCGATAAAGGAAGTAACTTTTATTCCTATGCAGGTTTTTCTTATATCAATCGATAGGTTCCTTCTAGACTCCGATTTTCATAGAAGGAATTCAATATATTTTAAAATCAAAACGGGTTCCTCTTCGGGTTCAGATATAACCAGTATCGAACAGATTTTCTACCAAACTCGGATTTAAACCCAATTGATAATTTTTTGATGAAATAGAAAATTCGCAATTATCAGGAATTTCTACATTAAAAATAAGTATTTAAATTTAAAAATTACAAGGCGGAAATGCAACAAAACTCAAAAGGTTAGAAAAAAAGGCTACATTTGACTCTCGAAAACGTCCACAAAATGAATAGAACCATACGATATAAAACACATACCATTCCTAAAATCGATGGCGAGGATTTACAAATTCGAAAATTTGTGCGTTGCAATCCCTGGCCGCAAACTGGAACCCTCCACTGGTAGTTAAGGAAATTGTCGGAATTTTTGAAACTAAGAAATAAAGATAATCACTGCAACCGGAAATTATTTAGGTTCCTATATAACAATTTCCCAGTTTACAGCCTAAATGCACCACGAGAAAAGTGCGCAGAAGTTTTATGTCAATGTCAATTACATTATTGTTTGGATGTATTTTTCGCATAGGTTGGAAACTGTCAAAGAATTCCTTTTTTTCGAAGCGATCGTGGTAACACCCATGGTGGAAATCACCGTGTGCACCGTTTTTTGACAGATTTCCTCAAACCTCCGCGTAAAACATATCGTTTTTAAAAATAACCTAGAAATTGACAATAAAAATTCTGCGCACCGTAGGTACATGTGTTGTGAAGCAGATATAATTTCGGGTTCCACAGATTTTCACTTTCTTAGTTGCAGAAATTACTACGAATTCCTCAACATCAATGGACGGTACCAGATGGGTTTCAGTTTGCAGCCAAAGAATACTTGGCACCAGTTTTTAATTTTGTAATCCTCACCAATAATTTTGGAAATGTTATACGTTTGTGTTGCAATGTTCCATTCGGTTTGTAGGCGTTTTCAAGAGGCACTGTTGAGCTGTTTCTAACTTTTTCGAGACACCATTCGCAGGGTTCGTTTTGTTGCATGGTCGCCTTGAAATTTTTAAATTTAATTGCGAATCTTATTTTCAGAAATTATGAATTATAGATTAAAATCTGAATTTAATAAAGAATTTTCTACATATCGATTATGTTTGATATTGAGAAAAAGGGAATTTTTTATATCCCTGGATATCTTAGAGTTATTTAATACATCTCTCGTTAATCTCTAGGATAACCGTCATTTTTGCTGGACATCCTGTGGACATCATGGGGTTGTATTTTTCTTATACGGACATGATTGTTTTAAAAAAATGTAAAATTCGTAAGCATTATTTTTAAAATATTTTTGTCATGTTGCATGTATATTGCACCCGTAGATTTTATCATTCCGAGAAAGTAACTTAATTATTAGATATATGAATAAGCAATCAGTACAAAAAATATTACACGCTTATAAAAATGTAAAGTTCAACAATTGTTGGATGATAGACCTAACAATAGTAGAATGAACTACTTTTTCGTTGATAGATACAATTAACTACGTTTCTAGTTATTTCAACTACTTTAAATTAGTTGTAGTAACTAATAATATTCAATTGAGGACTTTTGAACTACGATGAAGGGTTGTCAACATTTCTAAACAATTTTTCTAAGAATCCTGATGAATTGTATGCAAAATTTCTGTGAATTATTTCCATGATATCAAAATGATTGATATTTTATGTTAATTTTCCAATAAAAGTATCGAATATTTATAGTACATCTTCATTATGTATGATGCAATAGAAGAACATAATATATTCTATATTACCCTCGTACATTATTTTCTCGTAACAGAATGCAATTATGAAAGTATGAAATCGAAAAATAATGTTATGGCATGTTCATTTTGAACCCCTCAATATCGCCGATTCTAATTCACTACATTACGTATAGCCCACGTACGTTGAGTACCACTAATATATCATTCAACAACCGGTTAAGATTGCGAAGACAACGTGCTCGAAAGTCCCATTTCCCTCATTCTTTCTCGTTCCCTAAAAGGACTAATTCAGTTAGCGATCATAAAAAAGCATTTTAAAATCGCATTAACGTTCCGACAAAAGACTTGTTATTTTCAAGAGGCAAATAAACGCCCTTAAGGCCAAAGGTCTCCGGCATATAGAAACGAGCCGTTCGAAAAGTCGAGCGGAACTTCGTGTTATAAACTCCACTCGAATCCCTCCATCAGTCTTCCTCCACTCGGCCCCTCGTTTTCTTTCCATGCGCGGTCGACGTAATTCGTAATTTCATTTCACAATGCATGGCATTGTTGATATCGCGCCGCAAGACCCACGCGCTCGTGTTGAGGAGGACATACGCCGTCGTGGATTTCCGTGAGTCATTGCGCACTTGCAAAAAGTCCCGCAGAAATAACGCCGCCGCAAGCGGGACATGGCAGGGGCTCGGAATTGCGCGGGATCAGGGCAAAAAAGGGGGCCGAAAAAGGAGCTTGCGACACAGCCCCGAATCCATCACAGCTTTTACCTCTGACGTACACGAGAGTTTCGCAGGAAAGTACGCGTGCGACACGCGTCGGCAATATTCGGTTCGCTTGGAAAATCGGGGGAAAGCTTAAGTTCAGACGTAATGAAGTATGGACGACAATTTTTTTTAAAGTTATTTATGTACTCAATTCTGGAGACCCTTGAAATAATACCGTGTGGGATATAATTTCTTAATTCATATAAATAACAGTTATTAATATACATATATTGTGGATATATAGTAAACTATCTTGCATAACAATTTCCGATGAGAAAAAAGACAATCTATAGCTCGGAAAATTTGTTTGAACTTACAAAGACGTTTAACCGGTTAACTGGAACTATATCATATATGAGGCATTCCATGCCAAACGGGCAAGGGTGAAGATTAGCCCTTTTCTGTGTCTCGCATTAGACGCTTGTTTCTGAAGTTCTGTGTCAGAGAAAGGAAAAAATAATTAGTGGATTTTATTCGTCTTTTTATGTACTTTCCGATGATTAAAATGATTTTTTATTTTATTTACATATTCATCGTGATTTTTCAATTTAAAAAATAAAAATCTATTTTTATCAAACTTCGACGTTTTGAATATTTTTTCAACAGGCTCAAATGAAAGCTCGTATATTTTCCTATAAAATTCCATTGTCACAATTATGGGCCGGTTGGTTCTTCATCTCAGCATTAACCCTTAGAAGCATGGTGGTAATCCACGTTACCACCTCGATTTCTTTGATTTTCGCTCATTTAAATTGCAGTTAACGCATTTAGACCGGTATTTTTGCTATTTTATGTTACTATAGTGATACAAGAATGTATAAAAACAGTTATTAAGATATAATTGTTTATTGTTTATGATTTATAAATAAACAAACAATAAAAAATCACAATTTTTTTGACAAAATTCATTATTGACGCTGTTTTTGAAGATAATTGTTTGAAATTTAGTATAATAGTGTTTTTAGGATCGCTGATTACGAATGTGCCCACAGATTTGAAAAAAAAAACGAAAACCCCAGGGGTGCCCAGTTTCATATCAATCTATGTAGTAACTTTTCAATTATATTTTTGCCATATTAAATTTTGAAAATCTGAGTTCAGATTCGTAATCAGCGACCCCGCAAATCTCCGAGTAACAATTTTCAACCATTTTCCTTGTAAAGAAAAATGTATGCTTCGAAGAGTTAAGCACATCTCCATAATACTCATGAATTAAATTAACCCCCTGCATTTACGTGTAGTAAAATCATAATAATAAATATATTTCTTCATTGGTACGCAAGGATGTAACACATGTTCCCGCTTCCTCACAAATTACATTTTACCAGCAATCAACCAAATTGATGGACTGACAGAAAAGGGGTGCACCTTAAAATCCCGACAAATAAAAAAACAGACACTTCAAAAACCAGATATTAAAAAACCAGATATTAAAAAAAACAGACACTCAAAAAAGAGACATTTCAAAATACAGACATTGAAAAACAATATATTTCAATAAACAGACATTCAAGAACTCGACGTTTCGACACCTCCGATTGGTGCGTTCAAGATATGAAAAAATTATTTCGGCGCCGTCTTTGAGGTTTCACTGGAAGTTCATTTTAAAGTCAAAAATGTTTGACCAAGAGATTTGATTATTTTGTAGGTCACATGAAGGTCAAATATGACCTGTCTGTTTTTGAATATCTGGTTTTTTAACGTCTGTTTTTTTAAGTGTCTGTTTTTTTCTTTGTCAGGATTTTGAGGTGGTCCCCATAATAGCATCGGTTTGGGGATAATCGGGTAGAACCGACAAAAGTAGTCGATCGACAATTTTCGCGTCAATGGTATGTTGAATTTTCCGACGACTTGCCGAATCTTTATTCACGATGCGAAAGAAACGGGGGACAAGGTCGAGACGAGACGAAATTAAAAGGCCGCCACCAATCGCCCATTAATCTCGAGATGATAAAACGATTAGTGATCCCCCGACGACGACGGCGCTTGATAACGAGGTACCATCGCGGGGGTGTCGGCGGAAAAGATTAGAGGCGGGGGTGGAAGGAGTGCCGCACGAGTTCGTTTCTCGCCATGAATTTTATCGGCGAGGTCGTAAGCCGTATAAAGTCCACGACGGACGAGTAATAAGCGGAGGCAGCGTGTTTTACGAGGGCGCTAGCTGACGTATGTTTCGCAGCCCCCGGGACTGAGTGGGGTCGCAGCGGCACGGCTGCGGTGGGAGCGGAGGAGCGCCACGAACGCGAGGCGAGAGAGAATGAACGAGAGCGAGTAATGGCGATGAGGAAAGACATTAAATTCACGATGATTGGTGCTTAAAATCCCGAGTGCCTGATTTTATTACGAATTATTGAGCACGACGGCGACGTAACTCCGATTGTCGGCAAGTTTGTCGCGCGCTAATCGTCCGATCGCTTGTTAATTTTGCGATTGGTATGCAACAACTTCGTGGTCGACGACTCGATAATGGTGGCTCGGTACCACTTTCGGTTTGAATACCTGTTGACCGCGCGTTCGCTTTTTTGCGTTTCGATTTTATAGCGGCGTCTGGTAGAAAGATTTTAGTTATTTTTACATTGATGACACATTTCCTGTGAAGAAATTATTTCATGAAGGCCTTAAGTACTCATTCGACAGCTCTGTATTAAAGTAGAACCAAATAATTAGCTCATCTATGTGATGAGGACAAAATACCTGTAATCATGAGGATGTGAATGGATATTAACAAAATGTAAAAATATATTCACTACCTCGAAATAAACAGAGATGCAGAATTATATAATTTAGGGAGAGATTATTGTCAGTTAATAAAAAATTGTATAGTCTGTCAGGCAAATAAATAAATTAGATAATCTACCAATCGGGACGAACGTATTGGTTAATTAAAAATTGATTGATCAATCAAGAATCTTTGGATGTTGATTAGTCATTGTTTTCCAAATAAGGCAAATACAGAAACATGTCATTAGTTGCTAATTATGGGAATTTGGTATAGGAGAACTTATTTGTCATAGTGAAGCTACACTATTGCGAAACATGAGCAACTATATATCATTTGAGGGGAACAATTTTCGAACAGATGACATTCAACTGCTTGGTGTTATTTCTTAAGTAGTTTAAGAATTATCCTTCATAAAAGGAAAGTTAAAGTCGGATAGGAACTTGTTAATGTTAGACATAAATGGAGAAATGGGATTCCTTGTGGTTATTAAACATTTTTTGTCCAAACAATCTGTGTATATGAATGTAGGACCAACAATTCGGGTTGGAATTGCACCCAGAACATTTTACATAAACGTATTTTTATGTATACTTGATGAACTCTTTAGAATGACGGATGAAATAGTTGTGCAACAACAAATTCTATAACCAAACTGGGATTGCCATGGTATATATATATTTTTATTAACTTTGGCGACATACTCTCTCAATTTCAAACAGTTAAACTCACACAGAAACAACGGAAAAGAAGCCACTATTTTGAAACAGTGACTGCATATTCGCAGAAAAATAGTTCACTTTCAAATTCTCTTTCTGTGAAGCTTGGAGAGTTCGAAAAAATACTACAGTAAAGAAGATTAGACATTGGCAAATTACATACAGACCAGGAAAGGCAGGAAAGACGTAATTAGCTGTTGTTACGCCGTCCACTTACTTGATCCAGGATTGTTGTATTTCTGATCTAGCTTAAGGCACGCCGAATAAAAGACATAATTGAAATAAATATAATAATAATAAGTCATTCTAATTCGTAAAAAGATCTGCTCTTAAGGTTTTATTTCAGTGTAAAAGTCCAGGCGGAATCCATTTCAAATCATGCAGGTCAACTAACTTCCAGTTGTAGAATTAGCTGTTCCTAAAATATATTATTCTGCATGAAAAATAAACGGACACGTATTTTTTTAATTTTCATAAAAACTTTGTCAAACGAAATTATCTGGATTTGAACTTTGAAAGGTGAAGCATTAAAAAAGCACCAAAATAGCATTGTTTCGGGCGTATTTTTTTTTCTAATTAATGTAATCAATTTTTTTCTTGGGTATTTTCGGAGGCCTTGTCTTCTTAAAAATTCCGTTTAAAATTTTTAAAAAGCTGCAAAATTAAGAAAACTAGGAGTGATTTACTAAAAATCAACAAAATTACATCTTCTCGAAAACTCCCATTTTTTTCTATCAAATTTTTACCATAAATTCGTAGTAATGTGAAAAATAATTATAATAAGTTTGACGCCAGCTAAACCACATTGACAGACGGGAGAATTTGTTTCCAACATTTTTTTAACTTTTCTCCAGACCGGAGGCTCTGGCCAATCCACGCATGAAGATGATCATATTTTCAAGAATTTTAGGGTACCATATACAATCTTAAATTCAACAAACCAAACTATCATACAAAGAGAATAAAATGTGTATATATTAACTCAATCTAACAACCAGTGTTTGGTCAGTTTACATAAATAATATTAATTTCGAATGGTATTTTTCAGTTACTGTATTGACGGAACCATCATATTCGCTATAAGCATAAAAATATCCGTTGTTATTACGCATCCCTAATTTACTGTGAAATTTATATCGTTCATATTTTCTCCGCATATGATTACACAGCAAGTAATAATAACGCAGAAAAATCCCCGCCAGTTAACCTTTGGGAGCGAACGCCAAAGCCATATAAGTATATAATATAAGTGCGTCTGCAGTCGAGGCATAATTCGCATTTTTTTGCGGCTGCAACGTATTTCGTAATTAATTTCTTCATTACTGCATTCTTCAGCGAATTGCGGGCAATTAGGCGACATAACGAAGCGAAGGAAACGCCAGGTGCGCTTCGGATGCGAATCGCACCAAGTTGCATTGTTATACGCGTGTACACACGGGGTGGTTTGTGGATACGCAAAATATAAGCACGGAGGTGAGTGTGCGGCATGCTCCGAGTAATTTCTCGAGCACTGGAGAACACCGGGACACACTGAAACCCGCGAAACTGGTTGGTCTGACGAGGAGGCAAAATCTACCAAATCGAGAGAGAGAAAACGGACTTGGTGGAAAGCACCAAAGTTACGCCAGTGTAGGTAAGTGGTGCAGGAAAACGGAAGCCATCGTATAGAAATACACCGAGTACCGCGAACTGTTTCCAATTTAACGAGGTAACACGATATTACCCCGTTCCTTCTGGTAACGCACATCCTGCAAGATTGGGAAAGTTTGCATGCGGAAAGTAACGGTTTTGAATAAATCCGAAGGCGCGTGGTGCCTCCATTCGACGAATTTTATACATCCCATGAGACGAGAATTTCGAGTCGTCTGTTCAATAATTATAACGATACTAAAACGTAATTTAAAGATTTACACAGAAAAAAATAAGTCTTAAAATTGTTACATCTTAAATTCATCATTAGGTGAGGCTTAATTTCAGCCCAAAATTGCGTTAATTTTCTCAAATTCAGTCAATATTTAGGCTTAAAATATTCCTTTCAGACAACAAATCTGACTTTCAGTCGATATTTTGGTTTGAAATAAGATTCGTCAAACTTAGACGCCATAAGCTCGATACATCTTATTTTAAACCAAAATATCGTCTAAAAGTCAGTTTTGCTCACTGAAAATAAAACACTGACTGAATTTCAGAAAATTAATGCAATTTCGGGCTTAAATTAAGTCTTACCTGATGATGAATTCGTTACTTAACAATTTAAAAACTTATTTTTTTCTGCGTAACAGATTACATATTTATAAAATGACAAAATCCGATCAACTAATCAATTTAGAAAAGGGAGAAGAAGACATTTCAAAGTACCGATTTTAAGAAATTACATTAACATAATTGTTTTACACTCTAAACCATAAATAATCAAGCGACAAATTATTCAGACAGCAATTAAGCGCAGATCAGTAGGCCCAAGTATACAGTAGTCCCCCCCCCCCTAAGTCATCTTCCCTTAAGTTACATACCCCCCTAAAGCACATATTTCCCTTCCTCTAAGTCATATTTTTCCCGAGGGATTCTCCCACCATTCGCTTGTTGAAAAGCTCGCGCTGTACCATTGTACGAGTGTGCGCATGTGACAAGTAGAAATTCAAGTGGTGGGAGGTGAGGGGAAATATGACTTAAGGGAAGGCGCCGCCATCTTGTATGCCTCAAGCATATGATTTAAGAGGGGGACTACTGTATTTAAAAAAACATACTTTCATCCATTCACCTACTAAATTGTATTTATACAAGAAAGAGTGTTTGGATACGAAAAAGAAGAAAATAATAAAATAACATTTAGCATGTTGTCAGTACTAAGAGAATACTGTAAAACTCAATGAATGTTTCACTCGTACATGAACACCTTAGTTAAAGAATGACGTTTCCGTGTTTTGTTCGCCACCGAAAGAAAATATCATTTTGTAGTTTTTGTCATGTACGCCGGATGAAATTCGCCAGTAGGAATGTTTCTGTAATAACGTTTAGTCGGAATCCGCAGTGCAGTCGCGATAAGGTGCGCAAATCCAGGAAATTTTTCGAGGGTTCCTGTGTGTATATATGCGCATTTGTGCAAGCACGACGAGCACCGAGGCGCGTCCGCCGGTAAATTAGTATTCTGCAAACGCCAGCGTTACTCCGCTTCGGCATTCGCTCGCCTACGAAAGCACCGGATTTGTAAAGCTGGACCCCGCGCGTTGCGAAATTAAGAACCTGTAAATCTGCGATCTCGAATTAGTATTCCGACTGACGCTTTCCCGCTCGATTCTTCCGTCTAACTCCTTTTTCCCTTGCCTCATCCCCCTTCACCTTACCTCACACCCTTCTGCCTATCTTTTTCGAATTCTCTGCCATCTTATTATCCTAAATTTTTGTATGTTTTAATATGTTTCATAGAATTTGTAATGTATAATGTGATCAATGAATCATGTAGGTTTTGAAAACCTTCGTTTAAAAAAGGGCCCTAAACTGATTGTTGGAGGGTTCGATAAATCTAAAACAAAACTGGAGAACACTCCACTTATTGGCATATAACTTCAACTAAATATTACAGGTAATATGATGAGTTATTACAGGTAATAAGGGAGTAATGAGCGATATTCGACGAGTGCTAAGTTTGTCTCTGGACGAAGAGAGGGGGACAATCACACTCTTCGGAGATTGATATTTCTCCCGTGTTGCATACGATATTTTTTAATACGACGAACGTGGGTCTCGATAATTTGCTCCCGAAGATTTCCTGCCGGACGCAAAATCGAGTTCTACTCCCGGAGTTTTAAAAAAAGTCCAGTGATTTGGAGTACAAAGCTGAAATCATTATGTGATTCGAAGAGTACGACTCATATTTGAAAAAAATCATTCACTCACTCATTTGGATCATTAACGGCTATATGACTCTTTTAAGAAGGCTGAAATTTTGTACAAAATACCCACTTTCGATGTACACAAGGAATAAGAAACCCTCAAAATGGTTAAAAGGTGGAAACAAATTTTCATTTAGACGCGAGCATGGACACATGAGGACCAGATATAGGAAAATTTGACAAAACAATGGAGAGTATTCACGGTATAATCAATTCAATATTTGTAACGGTGGAAAGTAATAAGTACAGAATATTTACAAGATACAATAAATTTAATATCTAACAAAAAATTACTTTTCTCCAGAGAAGGTAAGTTTAGAGGATGTCTGACCAAATTATCTGTTTCTACTTACCGTTTATATGTGTAACGCTACGTTCGTAATGGATCGAGAGAAGGTATTAGGGAGAGAAGGAATCAAGAAACTAGGAAAAAATCACGAATAAATAATGAAAAACCGGCGCAATAAAATGACAATAATGCCGCACGAGCGACAGGGTCCGCCATAACTAACTGCATCTCGGACGAAGACGAACCGCGCAAACGAAGATACACGGGGATTGACGAAGTGCGCCCTGATCGGTGACGGGGTGCGCCGAATAGGTCCGAGTTACGTAGCCAGTCGAAATTCGGGCGCGCGCGTCGGTGCGCTTATCAGCCGCGCTGCCACCAAATATAAATCAGGTGGGCGGCCTCTAAAAGAAAAGGGCACGAATGACGTTTAAATGGGTGACAGTGCGGCCCGAATTTCGCACACACACGCACACAATCGGCCCTTCTCAGGGCCAAATGATGTGCAAAATCCATTTTTATAGAGAAATTTAAGTGCTATTTTTTTGGAAACATTATTTATCCATCATTACGTAGATTTGCTGTATTTTAAAATAAGTGGAAGAATCTAATAAAAGTCATGTCTTTTTCGTCGTTTTTGCAAAATTGAAGCTTGTTGTTAGATTTATCCCTCTTTTATGTTGAGTTACCTTTAGTAATACGAACAAAATACATGCAACGATGAAAACAGTTTCAGTACGATTCAATATTTGACAATATTTAGCGACTTTGAATATTTTATCATCGGAAGGTTACTATAGCATATTATAAACTATCATGTCGGATATAAAATATCCCGTTCTTCCCAAATCCACAATAAAAAATAGGGATTTACATTAAAAAAACAACTATGACATTGGAATTACCTCGAAGGTCGTGGATCAGGAATGGTCATTGTCATAATAAAACGTCAACTATCAACTCTTTCCAAATCTACAATAAAAAATGGGATTCCCGTTAAGAAAACAACTTTGACCTTGAAAAGATCTTGAAGGTCGTTGTCCCGGACATGGACAAGGATGTACCTGAACGTAAAATTTCCTACTCTTTCCAAATCTGCAATAAAAAATGGGGGTTCCAATTTAAAAAAATTGAATTTGACCTTTATATGACCTTCAAGGTCATGGCCAAGGTCCAATAAAGGTCGCAGTTAAATTGTCCAGAAAAAATCTTGAAACTTTTGTCTGAAATAATTTTTTGTACAATGCATTATTTTCAAGATATTTGGGGTGGACACTTAAAATGGGACACCCTGTATATCCCCAGATAGCATTTATGGCAGTGTCTTTTTTTCATGTCAAACCGATGTTGCTGTGCCGTCACCAAGACATCATAAGTCCGTCATAAATAACATGTCTTTTTTCGGAAGTCTTAACAGTGTCCTAGACGTTTTTATGCAGTCTGAAAAAAGACATGTCAATTATGACGGACGTATGACGTCTTGGTGACGGCACAGCAACATCGGTTTGATATAAAAAAAAAGACGATACCATAAATGCTATCTGGGTCGTCACTATTCATTAAATTGAACAGAGTTAATTCGTAGCGCCGTTTTTAATTTTGTCACTCTGATCACAGATCCGCTATCAGCGACTTTCAAAACCCCCGAGTAGTAAGTTTCAAGAGAATCCAGTTGGTTTTAGAAAATTTGTTCACCATATTGGAGCCGCCATTTTGAATTTCTAAAACTAGATATTAGATTTGTAATCAGCAACCTCGAAAACCTCCGAGTTGTAAGTTTTAAGAGAATTCAGTTGGTTTTACAAAATGCATCCGCCATATTGGATCCGCCATTTTGAGTTTTGAAAATCAGATATCAGATTCGTCATCTGCGACCCAGAAAATATAAGAAACCATTGTCTAAGGTATGCATTAATAATGAAATGATTGCTCCAGTCGCAATTGAAAATACCCATTTATAACCCACTGTTTACCGGAAGCAAAAAGTAATGTTATATATTTTAAAAATATTTTCTCGTTTGTATAATTAAATTTCAGTTCAAAATTTTGAGAAATGGCAGAGTTACAGCTAAAAAAATCAAGACGCCAAATAAAATCGAACAAGTCCCATTGTTCGATCCGGCGCCTTGAATAAGCAGTTACCTATTATTTAATTAGAAGCATAAACATTTATTTGATTTGCTATCAACAATGCATATATTTGATTATAAATATTCAGAACCAATTAAAAGCGTAATTGAGAAGATAAAAAAACAATACAGTTGTCAAAGTGAGGGAAAGAATTTAATTTCCTGAAAACATGTCTTTTAACTTTAACCACCTCAAATACTACCCAGATCTCCAACATTAAACGAAAAATGAAAAAATATGAGTTTGAACAAAGCGGTTAACCGAACTCGTCGTACTAGGGGTCGGATTTCTCACCTCCATTTTTTATGGTTGCGCGGCTCGAAGGACGGTAAAAGAGGCGCGGACGTAAAGCGTGGCTGCTCTACTCCAGAGTCTCGATGTTGCGGAAGAATAGCGGGGGCGAATTATCGCGAGTATTGAATTAAATATAAGCCAGGGGCGCGGTTTCGCAGTAGCAAAGCTCGCTATTAATGTCGTCGGCCTATACGAACAACTAGCGGAGGGTGCATTCGTAATCGCGGCTCTCTCGCAAGTGAACCCCGACGAGTTTCGCGAGTACCGGACGACGCAATAAAGGAAAAGACTAATCGCACCCGAAAATTCTGAGCGGCGGTGCCACTTCGTGGCTTTGTTCAATTTATTGCCGGGGTGTACATAGTACACCCTCGCCCACGATGAGTTTGGGTAAGTTATTGTACCGCCCGTCGTTGTTTAACGTCACACGTCGATGAAGAAACCTCCGATAATAGTACGTGATATATTTCAAGAGCCCGATATTGTCTTCGAGTTACAGCGTGTAGACAGTACATCATAAAAAAAGAACATCGGGTTCCTTAATGCCATTGTCGTATGATTTGTGTCTACCATCGTGGAAAAATCTATCGTTTTCTTTGATATTGTATCATACTTAAAGCCCACTCAAGTGTTTCATAATATATTTAAATATCATTGAAATTTAATGAAATTCATGAAAACCTTCTTAAGTAAATTATTATAATATTACAAAGTATTACAAAAATACAAATCTAAATTTATTACTGCAGAATATTTCTAATATCATATTATGACATCCTTATGATATAGCCATCGCAAGCATATTTTTTATATAACAAATGAATCATTTTTCACCGCTTGCGGGAATGATTTGACACCATGCGTAACGCGATACAGTTGCGCCACCAAACGGAGAGTTTTCGACATATCAACTTTACAAAACTCTCTTTGAAAATCATTTTATTGCAGTGAAATCTTGAAAACTAGTTTCTCACCTTAACCCATTAACGCCGGGAAGGACACTTTTTAAGCCACCACGTTCACGTCGCTATTTCTAATTCATTTGACACAGAAAATAACCGTGATATAGTGAATTTTGTCGAAAAATGGTTGCTCTTTCCGATGGTCTCCATGAAATTTTGAAAAAATTTTATGTCCACGTGAAAATGGAGTTTTTTCGTAAAAAAACACGATTTTTTTCATTAAACTTTTTTTCAACTTTGATTTTTGCCAGTTTTTGGTTTGGAATCACTCTAAAATCTTTCCACAGCGTGTACTTTTGGTCTAACCTTAAGGTATCGATGATTTATATAATTAGCTATTGGCTTTTTGAAGGAAAATAAATAAATATCTAAAAAAATTCTGAAAAAATTCTATTGCATTCTTTAATCGATATTAAACATTGTTCGTTTTTATAATTTTTTTTCCAAAAGTCCATAGTTTTTGAGAAAAAAATTCTTGAATGTTTAAGTAAAAAATTTGGCGTTTTGGCCAAAATTTCAATTTTGTGGACCAAAATTAATTATGTAAATCATCGATACTTTAAGTTTAGACCAAAAGTACACGATCTACAAAAATTTTTAGAGTGATTCCAAACCGGAAACTGGACGAAAATGGAAGTTGAAAAAAAGTTTATTGAAAAAAATCGTGTTTTTTTACGAAAAACTCCATTTTCACGTGGACCTTTAAATTTTTTCAAAATTTCATGGACACCATCGGAAAGAGAAACTTTTCAAACAAAATGCACTATGTCACGGTTATTTTCTCCGTCAAATGAATTGGAAACAGCGACGTGAACGTGGTGGCTTAAAAAGTGTCCTTTTCAGCTTTAATGGGTTAAGTTAAAGCGACAAAAGTATTTTTACCTTTTGATTCATTCCCGGTAATATATAGAATTATTATTTGAAATGCAACATATATGTAAGAGATACCAGATGATTTTCCTTTCTGAATTTTGAAAACTTATTCCAAAAATATCTTGGTTCGAACATAATCGCGCGACAATAATATTTGTTCGCCATCGCTGAAGGTAAACAACGAATTTTCTCCTTGATAGGGTTGTGTGTATGTGAGCGTTGGTCCAGCGAACGCTTGTTTAGCGTCGATCGTAAACGGACATGTTCCTCGGAGACTACCGGCGACGGCGGATATTCGATGCCGGAATAACGACACGGTCGCGGGAAGAGGATATCCTCGCGGGAGGTCCAACGGTCCACTCGGCAACGTTTGCCCATGGACGAACCGCAAAGTGTCGCGTTACAGCATTATTCCCGTTCCCTTGCCGCCCTCTCGCAGAACATTCTTCCAGCCGTTCTCACTCTTTCACCTACCAGTTTACTGGACCGACCGGGTCAACATCGCGTTTTGTATCGAGAGAACTTGACCTCCTCTACATCGTATAAAATTTGCATTTTTTGGATATCTGGTGTTTTTTATGATATTCGCTGGGTAACTGCATTTTTCAGTACCTGTGGAATCCAATTTAGAGTTTCGAAACTGGTTGAGAAGTTTGAATATTAAATTTGGGCAGCAGATTATATGATACTTTGTGTTAATAATGAAATAGAATTTTAGAAGACTCTTAAAATGTCCATTTATATTACATTTCCATAAAATTAAAAAATTATAACAGGAATCTGTAAGAGCATCACTGCATTGACCGAAAAAGTGTAATTATTTGTTGGTCTTAGAAACTCTGTAAAGTTTGTTTTATATTCAAGACCATAACACCCTCGGAATTCCCACATCACCTCAAAATTTTGAGAAAAATGAAGTAAAATGTTAGGTTTTTTGCCAAGAATTTGCCTGAAAAATTCTGAGGATGATAGAAATATCACCATAAAAAATACTTCGGTAATGCTATTTTAATTATTAAAATCGAATTTTTTTTTGCAAATACCATTGTTTTAAATTTTTTAATAAAAAAATCACATATGGTAAAAAGAACGTGATTTTTGATACGTTTAATGTCACCTGTGCTGAAAATATTACGCGATAAGAACATTTTGAGGATTCCATGTGTTTAGCACAAAAAATTAATTCGAAAATGATATTACAATTGACGAAAATAAATTCTAAGTATGTCAAAAAATTATTGCAGCGCCATTGAGTTCGAAACTACAACTCAAAACAGAATGCCCATGGTACAATTAGTTCAGTATTCTGAAATATCGACTTTTATGTATTATAGTAAAAAAGAGGCTTTATAGTTAATAATTAAACTCAAAATTAGTTTGCTCCAAAAGAACCATCTTTAAAATCAATTATGTCTGATTAATTTGTCTGTTTCTACTTAATTCGCTCGATTTTTATAAAGTTCTGGCTTCGAAGGACTTTTAATTATTTTTTACTCTTCAATATTTTTTTATTTTTTCATTTCATTCTCGATCAAAATTTTACACTTTTACATTTATTTTTTCCTGCAGTGGGCATTCTCCTATGTAAAAAATTTAGCCCAACTTGAGTTATATGTTTCAACAAATTTCTAACAATGTATAAATAAAAATTAGTGCTACATTTATTGAAGATTTTGAAAAATGTTTGTTTACTTTTTATTTTAATTCATTAATCTACAGCAGAATGAATCATTTAAATGTGTACACATTAATATCTCATGATTTATGCAATAGTTACAAAATGTCATAAACGGATGGTAGGGAGAGATATATTCTCAGGTTAGCACTATTTTTTATCGATAACTAGAGAAGTGTCCAAAAATTAAACATCCTTTGAATTATATTAATCCATCGAAATTCAGAACACTTTACGTACTAAAATGGCATTTGACAGACGATATATCACATCCGGCTACTGGTCGAAAAACCGACAAATCCAAAGGCCGACAGGTCTAAAAACCGACAATCGAAAAGCCGACAGTCAAAAACCGCCAGTCCCAAAAAATGACTGCCCTCCTGACGATTTGTCGGCTTTTCGATTGTTGATTTTTTGACTATCGGTTTTTTTATTTGGCCGTTTTTCGACCCGCACCCAAGGGAAGTGTAAACTTTCAACATTTTGCTTGTTTAGCCTCATTTTGATTATCTGCTGACAAAATACAACTTTCATTTGGCAATAGCAATATAATTTTGGAAAGTATTTGTTGGTCTTCTAATTAATGACATCCTCAGAATTTCGTATTAATATTGCATTTGCCAGAAAATTGAACTTGGCCAAAAACGTCAATTTTGACACATTTAACATCGTTTTATTTGAACGTGCAACATTTTGACGGTCACTGCTTTTAATAAATCCAAAAAAATTAACACTAGAAAATGGTTAATCTTTCGTAAGGTTACCAGGTTTTTGCCTAGTTACGAATATGATAATCCAAATTGGCATTCGTACATACTAAAGCGGCCATCTTGAAAAAAAATTCCAAAAAAACATATCTATTATATTATATTTTTGGTTTGTGGAGTATATTTCGAAAAATATTAATACTGCAAAAAAATATTTTTAATCAAAACTGTAAAGCGGGAAATTCATTACAAAAAGGTAATATACAATTTATTGCTATTATAGACAAAAATTTAGTAAAAGAGCGACAAATGTAGCTATAAGGTATTTTTTTTTAAGGTACTAAGTCATATTTTCTCCGAATTCTCACTCAGAAACCCTAAAAGCTATTAAACACTTTTCACAAAATAACTATGTCAAGGTTTGAAAATGCGACTTTAGTAATCTACAGACATATACTCTCTAAATTCCATGGAGTTGAAAATTGAGCTACTCATGAAGAGTGAAAATTTCACTCTACAAAGCGTGACATTTCCCTACATCAAGAGAGAAAGGAAAAATCCTCACTTCTGGAAGAATAATATATTACTCTCAGCAGAGTGAAAAATTTCATTCTTCGTGAAAGAGTAGTTCAATTTTCACTCCAAGGAGTTTAGAAAGTATAATACATGTGCATCACGCAGTTCAATAGATAATTGTCAAATCCGTTCATATTGAAAGTTGGAGAGAATTTCTAATATATCTTTGAAACTTAAAAAAATATATTGAAAAGAAAAAGCAGAATAGTAAAAAATATCCCTCTAGCCCTAATAACTGGAACTATTGTGAAAAATGGTTTCGCACCAGGATGTCATTTTGTGCTCTTCATTTTCTACTTTTGTGCTTTTCCTTTTAGTATTAAACCCAATAGTTATCGTACCCAAAATTTTACATATAAGAAGGTAAAAAGTAACGCGTTCGACGTGCACTCACCTTTCAGTGACGTCTATATGTATATGTATGTATATGATGTGTATATTTATTTGTATACACTTATTTACATTTTTACGCAAATTAATTGACCCACAAATACCAAGACATTCCATCGTATTTAGAAAATTGTTGTACAATTATACACTTTTAAATCAAAATTTAAAAAAATCTAACTTCATTTGATATCTGTTAGAAATAAACGGCCAATCTTAATGAAATGATTCCATGCCAGTGGGATTGACATTCAAGTATCGAATTCCCGAGTTCTTTCCAGGTTCGAGTCGTTTCGAAATTTAATCGATCCCACAAAGCAAGCTTCGTCCTCGATGATACAAACCGTTCAACTTTTGTCCTGAGCAATAATGCAGCAATGCTTTTCGTCGGTGGGTGAAAAAGAGCAAAGTGCGACGTTTCCCTTTCCAACGAGGTTTTGTACGAGAAAGCGACTGGCGAGTCAGAGAAAGAGAGAGGTAAGGTGATAAAGAGAAAGCGAGAAAGGGATAGGAAAGAAGGAGAAAAAAGCTGGAAGAAGGTGGATCACCGAGCTCCCAGATTTCCCCAGCGATTGTCTCGCAAAGTCTCGCTGAGTCTCGTCAGACCATTCATCGACGACGTGACAAGACTGCGTGCAGAGCTTTCCAAGTACTCTGACCTTCTTCCCGTGGTTCTCCCTTTTACTCTGAGCTTTCTTCAGAAACAAGGCGCAAAAGTCTACTTGTAGTCACTATATCAGGGATGGTCAATTTTTTCTCATTTTACTTTATTTTAAGCTAAATTAGGTATACTTTACAAAATTAGATCAAAGTTTGCTGCTGCAATCTATAGTACTTATTTTTTAATCAAGACACGGAAGATATGTAGAACTGTGACTACGGTTATAGTAGTCAAACACGGACCAAATTACTTGCACGGATGTAATTATCCCGAGAAAAATAAATATAATTGAATACGCAGTTGTTTGATATGCGCCAACGTAGACGTGAAGTATCTGATTTAGTAGTAGTATGCGCCCAATAAAAACCCGATCGTTTAATAAACCTTTAAATTTGGGCTAAACCTGTATAGAATAAACGTCGTGTATTAAACGTTTAGGAAGTAGGTGGATGTGACGTGTTGATGTCCGGCTAAAAAACGTTTTGATATCCCATTCGTTATACGTGTTTTAAATGTGTACTTCATCGATATATCTCTTTATTACACATGTAATTACTAATTCGATATCCGTTTTTTACACGTGTTTTAACCGCAGTTCTTATACGAATCGATATTGAATATAATATACTAAAATTAATTGGCATTTTTTTGTCAATTTGACTTATTATAAAAGATATGATCGTATTTGATAAACGAATATTAAACCGATTTATTAAAACGTTTTATAACTGGTATATTTTTTAGCAATTCTAAACGTACACGTGTATTTTACGTATGATGTTTCACTCTTATTATATGCAATGAAAACGTAGTGATTACATGGTATTTCAGTAACGATTTATTAACGTTTAAAATCCGTTTCATTTTTTATACACGTGTTGTAAATATATATATAATAAACGTATATTAAACGACAGTTTAATTAACATGTAATGAATAATCGTTTGTCCCATACACCTATACTATTTTTAAACCAAATTTACGTGTAATAAACGTTTATTAAACGATCTGGTTTTTATTGAGCAATAAAATAAATAGGTGGCAGTAGATACAAGTGACAATATAAGTTACGCATTATAAGTAAATGTTTCATTTTTCTTATCTCAATGGATCGAATTTTGAAGGTTCCACGGAATTACCCATATTTATGTTATGGACTGAAACAAGAATGTATTTTTACGAAATGAAACAAATTTCATCACATAATGTAATTTTATCTCTTTATAGTGTACTATTACATCGACTGTTTGGAAACAAATAAGTCATTAATTATGTCGGATATAAAAAGAATCGTTCAGCCCGAGCCCATCCATCAGTAGAGTAGGTAAACCTTATGTTAACTTCGAAACGTTCCAAATGCAATTACGAGGCCCGTAATATGGAACGTTGTACCTATATAGTATCTTCTAGTCTCAACAATTACTACATCCTAACTGAGGAAATAGCAGCGATTCATTATTAATAGTGAGTTGATATTCGTCGGTGAAGTATTAGTAGTAATTACGAACAAGTAGTGCCTACTGGCGGGCAACGTAGTAATTATGAAGGGGAATTTAATGAGGACTGATGGGTACACGCTGTACTGTAAAGCCCGTAAACCACTTCCATCAATAATACATAATCACTCACGTTCGGTAGCAACTATACATATTTGTCAGTTTTATTGCTTCGAAAGGATACGGGCATACAATTCAATGTCTTTTTTATGATATTCACGCGGAATTTTTCGAAAGCGATTACTTGAACTTCGTCAATGCACAATGATGGGAGTAGAACAGTTTTATTCATAGTTCGAATTCGAAGTAGTAAAACCAGTATACTTTCAAACCACCCGATAGAAATTGCTCAGACGCCGTTGTTGGCGTTTCGGCATTTTATTACTGAACACGACGGCGTGACGTGAAAAATATCGCCAGTTTCGCTGAATATTCTGTTTACCGTTACTACTTTGCCAGTAGTAACAACTATTTTATGCGCCAGACGAAACTTTAAAATCTTTTTGCCTTGATTAATACTCGAAATTTTCATTTAAAGTACGTAATTTCGACGAAATGGTTTTATCCATGGGCTCACTTAAATGTTTTACATTTTTCTTCAAATTACTTATACTTGAAATTGTTTTTGAGATTTTTCTAAATTTTGAAAACGATGGATTTAATTACTTTAATAAAATGTTTACATTCGAGCTGGTTCTTCATTTAATCCAACGAATGTTTAATATTTAGAAGTATTTCATTTTCTTAATTAGTACGCGATTTTAAACGTACGTGGTTTTTTAATTCCTATAAACTTAAGTTGCGTTGAATAGAAGATCATAATGAAAAAAAAAGTCGATTAAATATTCTATTATTTATGATTACTGCTAACGTAAAATACTACTAATCCACTACCTCTTCATTAATTAGTAACCCCAATAGAACTCTTTTTTCCATCCATATTCTAGGAACATTGAAATGTCCAACGTTCGGAATATTTCTTCGGAACATTCTCCATCATAAATATTATTAAGCATTACAGATTTTACATTTTATTCGCATATTTTAAAAATTCTATCAATTAATGTAGAGGGATTATAAACAATTAACATATATTTGTATTTTTAACAATTACCTACTAGATTTATGGGAAATCATTTAATAATTGTAACACCTTAATGATTTATTCGAAATCAGCTTAAAGCATGATATTCGTTCATTTCGCATTATTATTTCGTCTATATTATTTTATAGTTTTTGGAATATTCTAAAAAAATTTATATTGTTTATAATATTTCTAATGCAGAATATTTCAATGTTCCTAGAATATAGATATTACTTTGGAATATTCCCAATGTTCCAAAGGTATATTTCATGCATATGGATGGAATAAAGTGTGCTATTCGGAAAGTATTATCAGATTATATGAAATTTGATAATGGTGTGATTGTTTTTACTCTTTTCCTTAGCAATTTTTAATTAAATTGAGGGAGCTATGTCCGTAATATAATTGAAAAACCGACTTTGATGTACTTCTTCATATAGATATACGAAATCAGCATTTAAAATTTTAGAAGGATAGTATATTTACAAGAAAATTTATGAGTAATTTTATTTTTGCATATTTAATATAGTGTATAATGAAAAACTGGACGTTTTATGGCTTAGAAACTCGTGACAAACAGATATCAATGAAATATATTTAAATAAAAATTGAATATTTACTGAATACGTTCAGTTTAAAGCAAATCTGATTTAGATACAAAACTAGTGTTGGCTCGGTGCCTCGCTCGCTCAGATACTTCGACCTTACGTGTCAAGTTTGATATACCTTAATACTCGTTCTTAACAGCTTTTAGTTATCCTAATATAAAACGGGTTCGTATTGTAGTTTTTTGAGTGAAAATTTGCGCTTCCGAGATCATTCCCTTTGTAACTTTACTAGGAAAGAAGGGGAGTGGTGGAGGGAGTTCCTTAAATGTGTAAAAAATGAAAATGAGTATTTTCAAAACTTTGACTCTCACCATATGTCAGCCGAAATATTAATAAATATCATTTTTAACACTCCAGGCGCGAAGCTCAATTTCGCGCCCTAGGGCGAAACCTTCGGGCTCCAATTATTTAGCCTCACGCCCGTTGTATTGAAAAATATCGTGTTGATTCAGTGTCGAGATAGTTATATCTATACGGACGTACGTACGTACGTACAAGATCACGGACACACATTTTTTTATTGTTGTTTTGGGTTCCTTAAGTTATGAAACGTTGGTATTTGATGAAAAACTATAGGGTCATTTTTTGCCGAGAACTGACCTAATTCAATACTTTATCCAGACTTATGGTTTGGGTCGAAGTGATTAATTATTTTCAAAAAATAGTCGTATTTCATTATTTCTTTGCGATCAGTTGTCATTATTCGTAGTGTTTGACAACTGTATTTTGTGGTTAGATTGCATACATATACTGGATCCTATCGAAGTTGGTACAACGACTTTAATTTGGTGTAGAACATTGCCAGAATTACTTAGTATCGAATGAATCGAATAAAAATTCAAATGGGTGCCTCCTTTTGACTAGCAGCGAAGGGAGAGTACTCTCTTCAGGTATAAACTACACAGGCCAACAAAATTTATACCCAGAAATCAGACTATACTTTTCCGAAGGTTTTCAATGCGCTGAATTCAAATTTGGCCGTCGAATAGTTCACGAATCACCTCAAGATTTTGAGATAACGTAACCTAAAAGTGCAAAAAACACATTTTTCCCTCATATTCAGTAAGTTTTTGGGCCGGAACAAAATTATTATTTGCAATTTGGCATGAACATTATTAAGATGCTAGTTGTCGGCTTTAAAATGCTTTTTTAGTCATTTCAATACCATTTTTTTTATTGAGTTATGGAAGTTTTTTTCAGGGAAAAGTTGTGATTTTAATACATTAAATAAATGTGCAATTGCGTGATAATAACTAACAAACTGAGACGGACTTTCTTGCTAAAATTTGTTTTATTACGTCTAGATGTTGAAATATAATGAAATAGTTTCCAGAAAGAAAAAGTTTGATTCTAACGGTTAAAATCGTGTGTGTCCAAAATCGCACCACTGGTATGCCGTATACGCTAATGGGTTAATGAAGGAAGCTGTTTAAAAGAACCATGGAAAGCAAAAATGTTTAACGCCAAAAAAGATCTCGAAAAATATTCACATTTCAGAATGTGGTTAGAATAGTTAATTAAAGAAGAAATGGAGATGAGAGAATACCTGAAGAAAAACACTCCAGTCAAAGAAATTTTTCAAAACATTACCTAAGTAGAGTATCCAGTAACTTCACTCGGGTTTGGCAAGTTTGCTAGTTAGTTTCGAATATCGAGTTAGCTCTTGTCAAAGTGTACCACCTTGTATTACACTATTCCCCCGCGCATCTCGTAATCGTAAATATACGGATCGAATGTTGTAATAGAGGACTAGCAAATTGACTAACGCGCTGCGCGATTTCCGGCACCAGAAGCGCATCTCCAGGTTCACTTGGCCTCAGCTCTCTCTCGCTCTCTCTTCCACTGCTATCGGTGCTCTCGGTGTTACTTGGTCTCGGGGTATTAATTAGAGGGGCTCGGCCTTAAAGCACCTGCCGGGGTCTTGCAGCCTTAAAGTACACCACAGGGCGGTCTGGCAAATTCACTGCTCGGATTTCACGTAGCTAGACGTGCGGGGGTTTAGTGCGCCGTGGGGGTAATTATTCAAACGGCATCCCTCGCGGCGAGGAGTCACGCAAGAGTGCAACTTTGAGAGCGAGAAGGAATGAGAGAGGTGCCAGGGCCAAGGGAGGTACGGAGGGAGAGAAAAGAGAGAAATTTCGCGAGCGCATCATCCATCACTTCGGAGCGTATACGCATCTACCCTCGAGTGCTCCTGGTCCAAAGTACGCTCTGCTTAGACGCTGAAAATACATATACTTAATACGTACCTGCGAGGATGATTTATACCCGCATCGCTATTCGTTATTTATATTACGTTTCGCGCTTTTTAACTTCGCTGCGATGCCCTCCTTTAATTTTAGCAGAACACCCCCTTAGCGCGCTTAATATGAACCTTTGAATGTTTCGAGACAGCCAGAGTGTGAAACAATTTGTCGAGGACGTGTTTCTGAAGGAAGCGAAAATGAATGGTCGAATATTATTGATGTAAGCTACAAATAGGGTCTTCTCTCTGAACTGATGTTCTAGTCTCCATTTCCTTAAACTAATATTTTATTACGAAATGAAAATGAGTTTCCTCCAACAATTCCTCCCAATATATTATATGGAGAATATCTAAAACACTTTTTCATTTGAAAATGTTTGAATTTTGTTAGGAAAGTTACTGCTCCGATTTTTAAAACAATTGTTATGATTTTTAATAATGTGCAGCTAAAGGGGTGCGGGTCGAAAAACCGATAAATCAAAAAGCCGACAAGTCAAAAAACCGACAATCGAAAAACCAACAGTCAAAAAGCCGACACATAAAAATGAGGCACATTGGACAGTCATTTTTTGACTGTCGGCTTTCTGATTGTCGGTTTTTTGACTGTCGATTGTTTGACCTGTCGGTTTTTTGATTTGTCGGTTTTTCGACCCGCACCCAGCTAAAGGCCTACGCACATTTTATAGGAAAAATAATTTCCCGGGGAAAATGGATGGAATTTAAATATAATGCATTTCAGGGCATCCTGATAAAAGTTGTCATGGTTGCAAAGCTAAAAGTAAACAGTTTTAGAGATATAAAGCAATAAACATTAACCCTTTCCGGCAAGCAGCTATAAATTTCTGAGGTTGCCAATGACGAATCTGAAATCGGATTTTAAAAATTCAAAATGGCAGATTCATGATGGCCGATCAAAATGTAATGTGTTTCCCACAAAATCAGGATCAGGTAAGTTTTTGCATTTTGATCGGCCATCATGAATCAGTCATTTTGAATGATTAAAATTCAAGTTTCGTAATCAGAGACCTTAGAAACCTCTGTATATAAATTCTCAGGTCAATCCAATTCCACTTTTGCCTGTGACTGTTATTTTCCCACATTCTACTTGTCGAAAAGGGTTAATGTCTAATACTTGATATCTCGAAAACTGTCAATTTTTTTGCTTTGCACCCATGGCAACTTATATCAAGATGCCTTGAACTACATTATGGGGCTAGTCCAGTGGTTTCTTATGGTTTAGAAAATAATTTTTATTTCATTATTTAGTAGCAAAAAAAATGTTGTATATATATATACATGTCATACTTTCTCCGCTATAGCTGCGTGAAGTCGGTCCGATCTTAAAACGGCATTCAAGATATCTCGGGTCTAAATCATCTAAAATAAAAAAATTAAAATTTTTCTTAAAATATAAGTTAGTAGCTATGTTGTGAACTAGAATAAACATTGTACGATGAAAAATTACGACATGGTTGACTTTTGAATTTTTAAGCGTGTTTTTTGCAACTTCGATTGTTTATAAAATGGCTAAATATTAATAAAAAATTATGATTCTAGTTCAGATGATAGCCAGGCATGCGTAGAACATCGCCTTAAAATTTCTGCGCGATCGGATGAATAGTTTTTTTTTAATCTTGAATGCCAGCTCAAAAAATACTGTTTCGAGAAAAACGCGTTTAAAGTGTTAGGTCTGAAATAGTGACTAAAAAGCGACTTACCTTAATCAGCAATGCCAGGAGCGTAGAATCCATTGAAGACATTGAAATGCTTACTAAAAGAAAACAAAACAAAATAGCATGCATGTCTAAACAAGACTTAGCCTGATAACAGGACAAAGCACGCGGCGAGTACGCTGCACGGCGTTTTTGAGCGGTCGACTGTTTATTCGGATTCTGAGTACTTTTCGAAACAAAAATCATTTCTAGCCACTTTCATCGTATTTCTGAATGTATATTCTATACAAAAATGATGTTGTTGAAAAAACGATTTTTTAATGAAAAAACCACTGGACCAGCCCCTTATATTTCAATTGCATCCATTTTCATTGGGAACTTCTTTTTCCTATAAAATGGTCCTTTCCAAACTTTTTTACAGTAATTCACCCAATTTTTTGAGTAGCGACATAAAATTGTAATGGTTTCAGTATAACAGGTTTTATACAAAGATTTTTGTGAATTATTAATCTTCTATGAGTTACCAATAGATGACAAGGCAAGAGGAGTGCCTGCGAATGTCATTTATTGAAGATTCGTCAAAAATAAAATATTAACAGTTGCATCTTTTCATTAAAAAAAAATTAAATTTGGTGGGTTTATGACCCGTAATAGCAAGTGATGGTAATTGCATTGTTTAAACTTGTCCACGTGGCTGAAGTATGGTCCAACGCCCTCTGTCGTACCTTGGTGTCTACCAGATGTTCTTCCGTTTTTTTTAAATTTTTCACATATTTTCGGGTTACTCAAGTTTTTCATATATTTCAAATCACTAATTAACATTTTTAACCGTTTCATTGAAATATATATTTTTTAAATCTCGCTGTGCAGGAATTGAAAGGAGTTTGAGAGAGGGCGCCTGTTTCAGCCATGTTGAAATGTTCAAACAATGCAATTACCATTACTTGCTATAGCAGCTTATAAGTCCGCCAAATTTATTTAATGATTATTACAAAGCCTGCCTTAAAATTACATTAGTTTATAAGTTTTCATTTTGCAGGGTAGAATATTGCTTACTCATGGAATTAATTTGAAGAATATTAGTTTTCTGATTATTTTAAAATTGCGAATATTTTTATATTGGGACCTTTAAATGTATTGTGAATCGGCTTGTGAATTTTATTTTTTTGTGATCGCAAAATAAACGACAAACCAGTAAAATATCGAATTAAGGATTTTTTAAATGTCAACGATTTTTTTTTTAAATGTTCAAGTATCACCGTTTAGATATAATAAAATACGTGATCGTAATCGATTTCAGATATTTTTTATGCGACGGTATTTGTAAACGATTGAATTAATTTTAATGACATACTTATCCTATATAGGTGTTAGGATAGTTAGTTATTAATAAATGTACTACAATTTTATTCGAACGTCTATTTCGAAATTGGAGTTTTATTTTATAAAGATTGAATCAATATTTCCATCTATACTAAGTTATCAATCGTTGCTGTTTTTATATGAAAATTTATGATGAAGATTGACATTGAAAAATGTATCAAATACCATTTAAATTTTATACCAAGGACATTTATTCGTAACTATACAGGTATTAGGTTTTCAGTTTTATCTTAGTACTAAGAAAGTAAAAAAGGTAAAGAAAGTACGTTTAATTGGTACAGTTTTTGAAGGTGTTATGGATCTCCGACAAATTTTTCTCATTATTATGTTAATCCCGTATATAGAGTAGATGAATTTTTTATGGCAAAATACTGATATATATTAATATTAATTTTCGTTAATGTACATATATATTCATATAACTGTAACGATGCTTGTTTTCAATAAATTTGATTATGTTTTGATGTAAGGCAGCTTTTGGTTAGTAATCCCAAGAATCGGTCTTTTAATAAACATAATTCCACTAAAAGAAAAATGGGTTAATGGAAGAAAATGTTTGTGAAATGGAATGTATAAAACACCGAGAAAAGGAGACGATAAAAGCAGTGAGGATACATTTTTACTCATAAACAGCACAATCGCGTGACCAGAGGTTGCTATTAAGTCTGGTCAAGCTTGGTCTCGAACACTCCAATTTAAGACATCGTCGAAATCGGCCACGATTGTGGAATTCTTTCAACTGTGTTGTGTCTTTTTTTTTGAGCCTATCAGTATTATTCTTAATAATCACATCCGCATTTTGTATTTGGTGATCAATGGTTCACAGTGAATGGTCCTTGTATCAGGTAGGCAGCTCTTAAATACAGTCATCAAATAAAACGATTCAATCATTCAGCCTACTCGAAATCAGTAGAACAATAATTGATACCTATCAATATTGTAATCATCCATTATCGTTATAGCCGGTGTTTACACTTTAATGGCAATGAATTTTCTAAATTGTATTATTAATTTTGATGAGTTTGAGAAACCTAATAAAAATTTGGTATTTAAGCATTCTGGGTTCAAGGCCCTATGTAGTAATCAGGTTCTCTCCTTTCACTAAACAATAACTAGGATAAATAATTCATTCATTATATTTTCATTCTTTGCTGTTATTATTAGCAATTTATATTAAAAAAGAAAGAAAAACGGTAAAAATTTAGATTTTACGATTCCTGCGATTAAATGTTGCAACATTTAACAAAAACTGCTAATCTAATTATTCTAATTGTTTTTAAAAACGTTAATAAATATTAAACAAGTATGGCTATCTTTTTTCCATGGGATAAGCTCAAAATCGGCTAAACGTTAATGGAATTATATTCTAGTCATATTAAAGTATTATTTAAGCAAACGAAAAATATTCGATTCTTTGAAGCCATAAAAGTGTTATGCCCCCTTAATATACGAATATGAATGTTGAAATATTTGTTTATTATTTTATAACTTTTTTTATGACAAACAAGATTATAAATAAATAAATTAAGAAGCCGAAAAATTAGAAATGAAGTTTTCAACAAATTTCTTATTTTGCTAATATTTGTGATGTTTCTAATGCGATGTATGAAGTTTTTTAAAAATCTAACTGGACAACCTTCATTTTTTGAAATTTTATCAGCTTTATTTAAAAAAAAATAGGTTTGAAAAGGTGGTGTAATTTTGTTTTAATCGTAATTGAAACCAAGCTGTACATTTCCAATAGTGCGCTGTTACAGCAAATTTACCACTCGTCGAAAATCGTTAATTGCGTTCTTGTTATATAATATACTATTTTTTTACATCCATAGAGACATTTTTCGCACGCATGGTATCCACTTGGATTACTCAAGATATAATTTTTCACTAAACAATAATTAAGAAACATATTTCAGTACGTAGTCCTCCATTGATATTATTATTTTGATTAGCGATTCTTATTAAGAAAAATATAAAAATAGCAGAAGTCTATTTTTTATTAGGTGTAAATACGTTTAAATTCTTTTGAAGATCTATTGTTTGATTTTTAAAGCAATTACAGGACATTAATGTACGGTCACGCATTGTTTGTACAACGTTAGAGACGAGTCAAAATTATGTGAGACTTTTTAGCCACGCTATCGTAAATTAATATTTATTTTGAACTAATGAGAAAACACTAAGAATAAACAATTACAATAACTTTGTCTGGCAGCATTATTTACATTAGAGGAACATACATATATACCAAATTATGTCATAAGTATTTACGATCGAAATTCTGAAGACGAAATGGATTTATATTCATAGCATTTTCTAGATTTTTCAGGACAAATGTTACACAGAAATTAAAAGCTATGCGATATCTAGAATTCCGTCTATCCTAACTGAAATCATTCCTATTGTGAATCCTATCTATAAAGCGTCATGAAATGAAACTATTTTTCGTATAGCTACAAATTATAGTATATGAGTTGAGACTATACCTAATGTACAATTAACGTTTTTCGAATTTTTTTTATAGCATTTTCAATATAGCGCATTTATGAGGTCGTCGAAAATTGAATTAAAATTCTACCTGATGAATATTTTACGTTACCAAAATACAGTAGAGTCCCGGTATATTTACCCACTCGATTACTCGCCATCCCCTCCTGTCTTGGTATATTTTCTCTTTATAAAAGAAGGGGCGCTTCTCCTAAGCCCCTAAGTCGCGTCAAGTTCGTGACGTCACATCAGGCCCTTTCTGAGGCCCTAGTCCGCAAGGTGGGGGAATAAGAGAGCGGCGACAGGTAAATAAAACGAGCGGAACAGAGACGCAATTATACCGAGACTCGACTGTACTGATCAACGTTTGGTTTGACAGTTTAAGACTCGCCTTACGAGGCCTACCGGATTAGTACCTGCAATTACTGAATTTTCTAAAAACTTTTGAAAACTACAGATTACATTAATTTTTGTTTTTATTACCTTGTGTAATAGATAATTAAATCGCGCAACTCATGAAAAAGTTATTACCATGAAAGGATTAACTCTTGAAAACTTCCAAATATATAATCCAGGACGAAAATGCAAACTTTTATTTGTGAAATTCAATTAAACCTAATTGATGCATGATAATTTTCTATTGTAATTAATAGAAAATGTAATGCGTAAAAATCCTTTATAGTTATTCTAAAAGCATAATATACTGATAATAGCACGTTCATTTTAAATCGTGTAAAAACACTTAAAGAAAATGTCTACAAAACCTCTTTTTATACTTTGCATAAAATCTGGGCTACGAACCGTTATCGCTTAAGACACGTAATAAAAGAATAGTTCAAAGAAACAATATCAAATCGAGGTCGAGCTTTATGCTTGCTTCTTAATGGGCAAGCTTTCTGCTACTTGAGATGCTTATAGCCTCGCGACAAAGATAAATAGCGGTTGTTGCTCTACAGTATTCAAAAGACTTGCAAAAGAAGAAAGTAGAAATAACCAATACGAATCCACCAGCATGTTCTACCGCCTCTAAAAATGCACGAGGAGCATTTTAAGCAACTGGAGTCTCCGTTCGTTTCTTATTCTTTACTTTCGCACTTGACAATTTTGTTTCCTCGCCGTCTTCCTCGGTTCTCCGAGTACCTGAAAGCCACGCGGCAGCCAAGAAAGCTGCTTCGATTGTGAATATTTTTTTAGAATTATGAAGAGCTTATATCAATTTTTTCCTTATACACACAAAACAGTTATGCAATAATATTGAAACAAATATTTTTAATCAAAACATAATGCAATTATACTTATAATGCAGTTAAGTCTTTAGAGCTGCAAATACACAGAAAAAAAGTCTTAAAATTGTCACATCTCAAATTCAGCACTGTAAAAGGCTTAATTTCAGCATAAAATTGTGCTCATTTTCTTAAATTAAGTTAATATTTGCACTCAAAACCTTGTTTTTAGTTTCGGAAACTTACCTTTAGTCAATATTCAGGTTCGAAATAAAAATTCTCTAACTTAGGTGTGACAAGCTCGAAACATTTTTCTTTAAGCATAAATCTTGACTAAAATCAAACTTTGCTGTCTGAAAGTAAGACATTAAGGGCAAATATTGACTTAATTTAAGAAATTAAGACTTTTGCAGTGCTTAATTTGAGATGTAACAAATTTAATACTTTTTTTTGTGTAGAGATTTATTATTAATCTAACTTTAATTAACTATCAAAATATGATTACAAAAATATCTTAATCTCAATAACCCACATAATTTCTGGAAATAAGTAATTTTTATTTATTTCCGAAAATTCCCTGTAAGTTCTCATTTAACGTCATTGCATATTCTAGAAAACTGTTTATAGTGCTTAGAATTGCCTTTACAGAGTCCGAATTTAAAAAATGATATTCAGTCATCTTTAATTTACGTTTTTAGTGAAATTTCCTACCTTACCGGCAGTCTACTTTAGATCCCCTTAAAAGAGATCGTATTTGAATTAAGAAGTAGTTTAATTTATCCTCCGAATTCGTTATTTTATAGCGTTTCTTACGTGCTATTAACGACTTAGGAGGATGGGTTTTCAATAATACATACCATCATATTAACGGATGAAAACTAAATTTCTAATTCATTCCCATTATCGTTAAGAACGATCGAAATGCGGCGAGAATTATCATCCTTCGATCCGTTTTACTATCACTGAAATCTGAATCCTCGCGAAGATGATCTTCACTTTTTCTCGGAGGTTTTAAAATGCTCTACCGATGAGGTAGAAAATTTCTCTGAAAACCGTAAATAAAAATGGCCTGAATCGAATTGTCAAAATTCGGGCTCTGTAAGGGCAATTTCAATTACTATAGACGGAATCCTATAGGAAATGCCAAAGAAATTAATTGAGAGTTTTCGGAAACAAATAAAAATCACTTATCTCTGATTTTCTACCTTATCGGTGGAGCACGTATAGAATGGAAATTGTATAGAATGGAAACGGTTTGGAATCACATAAAAACTACGAATTATCAAAAAATTTGCTACCTTTAATTTAAACCGCAATGTTTGTTTTGATTACATTGTGTTAATCGATAAGAATTCGAGTGACGCCTGAAACAGTTTATAAGTATAAATATATTTATGATTAATCGGTGATCAAACGTAACCGTTTATAACATTTTTTTAAATGCTAAAATTTTACTAAGTTTTGTTAAAATAACTTTATGGATAAAAAATTTCCTTGAGTCATTGAAGAAGTAAATAAATTTGTTTAACTCTTGGAACTCTGTATGTTTTTAATTCGGCCCTTTTTTAACATTAATGTAAAAAAATATGGTTGAAAAATATGAGATGATTTTTTTGTAATATTCTACATGTTTTGTGTGTTATACTAGTTTTTTCTAAAAATGACCATTATGGAATTAAAAAATCATTAAATTCATCATTAGAAAAACATAATTACCAGTCTACTTTTACTGTATACGTACACATTATAGTGACCTCATCCTCTGCAAGTGTATTTTCGGATACAATAATAATATGTTATGCACAATATTCATAATATCGACATCTAATGTACATTTAGCAAATTAAATGTGTAATAAAAATTCCTCCCTGGACGTATACGTATTGTTTTCCACGCCTCTTAGAAAAGTCCAATTCGATTTTCTTATTCTTACACCACAGTTTCTAAATTTCTTCATCAAGACTACCATAATTGCATAAAATGTTGAAGTGTTAAAATGAAATTAGGACAAAGTGCATTATAATGCCGATGTCGAGTCTTTCTAGACCGTCATTTCGATTTGTCCGACAACCCCTGTGACGATAGGGCAGCTAACGAGGGCCTCCAAGGGTTATCTAACGAACTGCTTCCCCAGGCATTTTTCTGACCACGGGAATGTGACTTGGAATTCTAATGATGACCCCGGGAAGTACTCGATCTTTCGGAAGGTTTCGTTCATCGATTGCCTATGTTCGCATTTCTTATTGAGTGTTTAGGATCTGGGACATTAAGCGCATAAATTTCATCAACATCAGATGTTCAAGTGAAATGTTTCTTTTGGTTTAAATTTTTGACATTTAATGTCATGAGAATGTATCTGATGATTTTCAGAAACTTGGAAGGCCCGGCTGACGTTCTTTTTTTCTGCAATTTTAATGGAGGGATTTAGGGGTTTAAAATTGATAGACTTTTGAACATAAATGGAAAAAATGAAAAGGAAGGGACTTCTAATAGAATAGTAGGTTAAGTCATCGTTTTTTAGTTAATTTTACTATCTGAATATGACCTCCACAAACTAGGTAGCCAATACTATTATTTAAGTTGGAAAATAAACTGAAAAAGTAGTTGTTCCAGATCCTACTATTTAGATAGTATAATCAACTATTTCTTTTTTCCCTGTAGAGCATGAAAATAATAGTTTTTGATGCCAGTGACCAAAGTTCAGCTTTTAAATATTTAATCAATTGGATTTCATAGTGTCAGTGACACAGTTTAAGTATAATTCTTCCTTTTACTTCTTTTTGTTTTTCTTTAGTTGCAGTTTTTGCACAAGGTCTTAAATTATTTGGGTACTTGCAACAAAAACTTCTTTTTTGTCACCGAGTTCGTAACATTTGTTTTTACGCGTCTTTTGAGTCTGTTTAACAAAATTTTAATAATTTTTTTATTAGTCAATGACAATGAGTGTTGAAGTTACTTCCAACCCACGTTACCATAGTCAATTCTCGTATACGTAAAAAATATTCTGTGATAAACTGTAAGGACTTTCTTAATTTTTCACATTCAATAATTGAAAAATAGTTAAGTTAGATTCTGATCTATATTGATACAGATGCATATAATTGAAGTAATTTACATTAGTTTTAATAAATATGAATCTTCAAATAAGGTGTAGTTTTGCTTTTATCTAAAATTGTATGTTTACCTAAATATTTTCAATGTTGTTATTTATATTCCAATTGCTATTACGAATAATGATTTCGTCAGCTTTAAACATATTCAATTTATTTCCAGAATAAATGTCCGCTGAAAATCATTTCAGTTTGTTTTGTGAAATAGCCAATCAAAGGCCATTCAAAGAGCCAATTACAACACTATTAAAAGTGTATTGAAAACAGTTATAAAATATAAGTGTTGTATTAAATGCAAATCTTTACTTATTTATATATCTCAAGGCTATTAACTGTCACGTATATATTAATACGTTTTATGGCTCATAATTCTGCAAGATTTTATGCGTATACCGTTTGAGTAATATTATGTCTCACTTCATCGCATAAAATAGTAAGGGTATTAAAATATTTTTACTGGACAATAGTATTGCAGTATGTCATGGAATTTTAATTACGACTTAGATTTCTTCAATATTTTACTTTACTTCATTATTATTTTTAATGTGTATCGCTGAGTCGTTTGCTTTACGAAAAATAAATGACCGAATTATTCGTTTCATTTATAGTTTGATATAGATTTATAATTTTATGTATTAATGTAGTGTAATTGAATTGTATAACCTCGAAATTAATTAATTATGAAAACTACTAATTAAAAATTTACGAAAAAATTACTGAAATTTTAGTAAATAGTTTGAAAACATTGTCTTTAAAGCAAATGAATTTTTTACCGAGAAGATTTCTTTTTTATAAACGCTTGGTATACAATGTTTTGATGAAGAGCATTTGACTATCGCAAATCAGATCAATTTTTTAAAGTGTATTTGTTTGCGCCGTAAACCTTATCCGCAAACGTAGGAATTTGTAGTCCAGGATTCTTAGGATTTTGCACATGCGGAGAATAAATAACACTCCCGGTGTGAATCGTAAATTCTTATATTCTATTCTTTGAATTAAATGAGTTCTGAATTATTTTCAAACAAAATTTGTAACTAACACAACACCGGTAAAATGCCGAATGCTCGCGAAATCTTTACCGACGCGCTGGAAAAGGGAATAATTGCTTCGGACTAGCGTGGTCGATCGTATGAAGACGAAATCGCAACTGAAACGTGTCGCATCGGAAAACCAAAAACGGAAACAATAATTTGATAGAGGGCACTAATGATGCCGGATGTAATAATAACAGGGACTTTAACAATAATAGAGACCGCTTGTGTTGTTCGCGGGAATAGAATTATAAATTCGAACAGTATTATTTAATTCCTCGGAATAATGCAAACTGCAATAACAGTGTCTGAAATTGTAAAAGGGACATATCCTCTAAATACAATATACATTTCCCTTATACTTAATGTTACATTTTAATCTTAATCCTGAATAACTTATTTGTGAATATGTGAATCAAATGAACAATGTCATTGAAAATATTGATGTAAAATGTTTCAAAAGTTAATTCAGGATTTAATACATTTATACAATTCATTACAAATGAGATTTTATCGAATTTGACCTATTATTCAATTCGGTAATGTGAAATAAAACACATTTTTAACACTCCGGGAGTAGAAATCGATTTTACGCCCTGCCGTGAAATCTTTGGCCCAAAGTATCAAGTCCCACGCCTATCGTATTAAAAGATATACAGCACGAGCGAAATATCGATCTCAGACGAGTGTGATTGTCGTCCTCGCTTCGCTTGTGATACAAACTTCGCACTCATCGAAGATTAACTAATAATTACGCCCTTGTTATATAATATACTATTTATAAATTCTGAAACGTTAATATTGTAACGGGTGAAAGTTCTCTGGAACACAACAAATTTTTGGAAAATTCTATAGAAAAGTATTCTGGTTAGCATTGTAAAATTTGGACAACCATGCCGAGTTCAAGATAAAACTCATGGTTATCCGCACAAAATTAACCACAAATAACAGATAAAATTTATAACACAAAAATTACGAAACAATTTGACGATTCCGTGAAATTGCATGGACTTCATTTGATTACATACTAAAAAACAAAACAATAGTCAAGCAAGGGGGTCGTTGTCAACCAATGGTCAGTATCGAATAATATCGCGCACAATAAAATGTTGAAAATATAACCTGAAATCTACAATTCTATAGCAAGAAACCACATAAATATTGCAAGATAGTATAGAAATATCGATACAATTTACGTGTAGGCATTGAAAATTGACTATTTCAAAACCAATTCCACGTAGAGCAAGCGTCATTTCACCCACGCACGTCGACTCGTTTACAAGTGCACTTCGATACTGGACCATTGTCGACTTCTCGAACTCTTGAAACATGTTTCGAGCGAATTGACATGTGGTTGTATACTAGAATGTAGAATGAAATCGAATTACATAATGACTGAAATACCCTACAAGAAGATTTTACTGATACCTTATGTAACATTTGATGGACATTAAATAACGATTTTTATTTTATATGTGCGGAATCAATATAAGACAAAAAAATGGATTGCATAAATATTTACTGAATAACAATTTAATTCCGTATTTACTTATGTGAATGGCGAAATAGTTAATCAGACTAAAAATATACACGAAAGTTCTAGTATCCATATTTATTTTCAGTTTGTTATTCACTCAGCAGTAATATTTAGCATCATTCGCGCGTTACTTTTACAATTTATTTATTTATTGAAATAATTGTTTACCTTACAAATTTATAAATTAATTACGGATCTGTTTATTTAAATATTTTAGTTGTAGATTTCAATTCATATAATAATTAATTATTTTCGGTATTTCTTGATCTTCAGTTAGTAAAAATAGATTAAAATAGGAAATTTCGAGGTTGGCTTTAATACAGTTTGGAGCTCAAAAGGATCAATTCTGAGGTCAAATACAAACATTTTTCAAAATTAAAAACTCAACGATTAGAATATGGAAATTATTCCTCTTCAGAAGTTTATTAAAGACGTTATGCCCTGATGTGTATTTACACTGTAATTATTGGCTTTATGTATGCATTCATTTGTATGTATATATGAAGTATTAAGAATTTATTTGTTTGATTTTAAAATAATTTATTTTAAACATATTATGTAAGAATTAACAATGCGATTAAATTACAATATACGTCTGGTAAATTACATATTTCACACTTCATATTGACATTATTCTTCTCTTTTTTAATAAAATAATTTTCTAAATATGGCATCTCTTTTTGCAAACGGTTTCTTTTGCCTAAATCTTGGTATCTTTTTAATAAAATTAATAACCTATTTCTAATCTGTGTTGTGATAGTTCAGTTAACTGTTGGAGATTTTTTTAAAAAACATTTCTTGAGTTGTTTATTGAATCTAATATATAGTGTCTTCTGTTTGTCCAACAGTTACTGCAGCTTATGCATGGTTTATAAAATACATCACTATGTTTTTAGAAAGGTAATTTATCACCAGATCAAGTTTTTAATTATGAAAAATAGTTGTAACAAATATTATTACTTATTATATTTTTCCGCGGAAATGGTAAGTATTTTATACATGCTTACCGAGATTGCTTCTTATGCAAATAATAAGATAAAATGTGTACTTTAAATAAATTAAAGTCTATTTTCAAGTCATTTACGATAGTTAATTATTAAATTGTAAAATAATTATATAGTTAACTAACTCAACCGTCCCGATAGGCTTAAAAATCTGCTTTAATTTATTATATCGATTTGATGTTCTCTACGTATCTAATTAAGAAAAAAAGAATATTAGCTACACAATTTATTATTTTTTTACGATGTACAATAAATAATAAACTTAATTCAATAAAACTTACTTCAATGCCATACGAGATAATAAGTTTTTGTCACACGAAAGTTTTTATATCTTGTTCTATCATAGCTAAAATTACAAACCCCCACGTAAAAAAGGTATCGAAAGTTTGTTATCGCAATTTAACTTCAATCATCAACAATTCAGTCAATTAACTTCATTACTTAACATATTACTAAAAGATCCATGAACCGACCAAGAATTTGTCTCAAATTTCCCCTTCTGTCGAATAAAAAATTTAAGGAATGCAATATCTTCTCTTATAACTCCTGCGAACATCGTACAAGTATACTGTATTTCATGATACTTTAATAAGGGCCATTTGTACTTTTTTAGTAATGATGTACAATAATTAGTCGAAATTACGGAAAATATCATTAATATGTACATGCAAAAATATTTCATTGTATAAAAGAAAACGGCCACATCATTTACTACAATTTCCTTATTTTATTAGTCATGTTGCTACTATACTGTTGAACTTACCACATATTCACAGTTGTAAATGCAGTGGTCCAATTCAGATTAATGTACTCTTTTATCAACTATATTGTTTATATTCTACTTTTACGCTTAATTGAGTGCTTAATTTTTATTGCATCTATATAATCGCTAATGCTTTACAGTGGATCTTTATGAGAGTGGATCGTTTTCAATAACTAACAAACAAAGCGTGTTAATTTTATTAAGGTATATTACAATCATAATCAATTATATTATTTGAAAACTCTTTAATGTTTATTTTAGTTTTTTCGATCTTTTATCTTATATATAATTGTTTGCAATTTTCCAAACCTAACCTTAGTATTTTGTAAGTTTAGTTTGTACCGAGATGAGAATTCTTACTGCTGATCTATTTCAAGTTTATTTTTTGTAAGTTAACAAAAAAACTTCCTTGATTGGAGACTATCGAATTAATAAAAACTAATCTAATTCATGTAGTAACTTTAAATATATTAATAAAAAGTTTGAAATCCCGCCATCTTTGGTTAATATCTCGATCGACTTATTTGAAAACAAAATAATTCGATCATTAATAATTCTTTTAATCACTTACACAATTGGAAACGCACCGAGTAATAACGAACAATTCGACGCCCTTGTTACATCAAATGTATCTAATACGTAATTTCTATTGCAAAAATCCAATTTATTTCCTGATCCATCCAATACTAACTTTTCTTATCACGGTAGAAACAGTTCATTAATTAGCATAGCATATTTATTTAAAAATAACAATTTATAATAATTGTATGGGGTTTCGTTGTATAACTCTCTTGTAATTATTTTTTATATGTCGCATTTCCCGTTGGACTGTATGTATACCTGGCCCCCTCCGAATAAACGCTATTGTGATCGGACCCTTTTCAAGGCCGCGCCTTCTATTTTCGTAAATTCTGAGCGAGATGGTAAAAAGAGAAGTTTTTTCGGGGATAAAGATTAGTACGTTTCCGTACGTCGATATATACAGCATTGAATTAGGTTTATACATTACCGTTTAGTGTCGTGAATTTTGTGTCGTATTTCTTTTTATTTTACACGAATTTTAAAATTAAAGAATATCTAAATGTATCGTGAGTGAAGATTTATCTGAATGTGCTGTTGTGTTATCTGGTTTCAGTGCGTGCAACATAAGGATATATAAACAAAAATGTACGTACAAAGAAAGTCAACATTATTTGTAGTGTAACATAAGGAATTTTAAATGTTTCCACCATTTTTTTAAATCTTTTCATTTTCTCTGTGTTTTTATTTCACAAAAATTACCAGTTTGAACAGACCACGTGTAGTATGGAAATATTTCACTTGACTGCTTTGATAAGAAACAAAATGAGGCCAGTTTTAAGTAATTTCGAAATTGTAAGGTAATTTAAACAAAAAAAATCAAAATTATTATTGTAACTATTTGACAATATATACACTAAAAAAAATAAGTCCTAATTTAAGACCATTGATGGACTAAATTTAAGATGTAATAAAAACCAGCCCGACCAGAAAAGGACAAATTTATGCACTACACATGAACTTATTTTAAGCCACTTTAATTTGTAACAATTTTAAAACTTATTTTTTTGTTTGTATTGTCAGAATTAGCTTTCTAAATTTCATATTTCGATCATTTGAATTTGTCTAGGTTACACAGAATAAAAGAAGTCTTAAAATCGTTACATCTTTAATTCATCACCAGGTGATGCTTAATTTAAGCCCTAAATTGTGTTCATTTTCTTAAATTCAGTCAGTGTTTTGGCTTAAAGTCTTACTTCCGTGAGCGAAACTGACTTTTACACGATATTTTGTCTCAAAATAAGATTTATGGCATCTAAGTTAGACGAATCTTATTTCAAACCAAAATATCGGCTGAAAGTCAGATTTGTTGTTTAAAAGTAAGACTTTAAGCCTAAATATTGACTGAATTTAAGAAAATTAACGCAATTTTACGCATGAAATTAAGCCTCACCTAATGATGAATTTAAGACGTCATAATTTTAAGACTTATTTTGTTCTGTGTACTATTTTTACCCAGATAAAAAAAAATTGAAGAGTTTATTTACCTATTATATATAACTATTTTAGGAACATTATTTCAGTTATCGGAATATTTTAAAAATTTATACAATTTAAATATAACTCAATAGCATCGTGTTTAGCGAAAATTATAGTGTAATACACTGTGAAGAATTTGTCTATAGTATGTTTCCATGCCTATTTATACATGAACATTCTGCGGACTCCAGTCAACATCAATGTTGCTGTTTATATTTTTTTGACTTCTCGTTTTCTCTTCGTCTAACTCCCAGTTTTATCTCACTCTGGGACTTCTCTTTTTATGTCTCCTTCATACACTACTTCCTCTTTCTCTCCACGTGTCTAGCCGGTTTTCTCGAATCGTCCCATTCTGCTCGTAAACCCGTTAACTCCACTACGTCTCTCTTTCTCCTTCAAACACATAGACGCAGATTCCGGTTCTTTTTTCACGTCTTCTTATTTCTGAGTCTCTCGTTTTCGAGAAACGTTTTCAGCAATAATCTCGCGCTGCAATGGTACAATTCCATGGAAATCTCACGGGGCAGGTAGTCGGGCGGCGGTGAGGCTGAAGGTCCGGAGGTCTGGAGGAACGTCTGCTATCGAAACAAGTTTATTTACGGGCGATTCTCGCTCCCCCTCTGAACATTGCTTTATCTTCCGTTTCCATGGTAGTTTTGCAATATATAATCTTACCGAAAAGCCGCGATTTGTTGCGCGTGTGTTAGAAAACTTGCTGACGTAATCCATTGCCCGCAAAACAACGCCGGAGGAGTACATTTGGATCTGCCATATCTTTCGAAATTAATAAATATTCAAGTAAGTATGAACACCAATGGGGATATTGTTGTCGACCAGAAACCTTCGTCCATGTCTCAAAGTCCTTCAGTTCCGAATGGTAGCTTCGTGTGATGCTTGGAAATCTTCAAATATATATACCCATGCGCCAAATGCGAGCTTTAGGAGTCAACATTCGTAAATATAAATGTTTCGCATTCCCCTGGAAAGTTGCGCGACATCCTTTAAGTAACTTCGAAGTAACGTAACTTGGGAAATTGTTGAAAATATTCAAATACTTGGCGCGTCCGGAAACTTTTAAAAGCATTAATACGTTTTTCTGTTTTTCGCAACTGGGGAGGGGGGAGGGGATATTCGAATGTTGCGCAATCCGTGCCGGATACACATGAAAATTTTAAAAGTTGTGAAACCCCCCACGATTTCAAGTGTATGCACGGAAGCACGTCAATACACTTGGCTGTGCGACATGCGACGAGCCTGCATAAGTAACGCGATCCAGCTTAGGTAAACTTCTTCGTAGACGTATAAGATGTCTTCCCGTTACTTCGATAACGTTCTAGCAGAAAACTCGAGAGGATGCCCAATGCACGTTTTTGGTGAATTTTCGGTTTACCAAGTGATTGGATTTTGCAGTATAATTTAGTATCAACATTTTATGGCTTCGATCTTACTATAGTACTACATCTTTCAGTGCCTTTACGAGCTGGTAAACAAAATAAGAAATTCTTGTATCTTTACTAATACTTCATCTAGTGCTACCGTCGAGTAACCGTACTATTTTCATTATTCTGCTGAGTTTTTTTTTCATTAAAACTACCATGCCATCAGCTCCTACCCTCCGTAATACTATCGGCAAATAGAGTTGATATAGTATCATTGTGGCAATCTTACACCAACTTGGTTGAGTAAATCATATATAAACACCGCATATGAAATTTGTTTGAATAATTGCTTAACTAGTTAGTACAACTCAGTAAAACTGAGTGATTCGTGATCTCAAGTATTTGTTAATATATCCGACCAACCTATTGGTCTCGAGATCACTAGGCGCATTTTTCAGACGGGCAAACTTTATTAAATACCACAACCAATACCATAAACAGACCAGTTGGACCGTTCTCATCATACTTCCTCGTAAATAGCCCTGTTCAGAGAGTGCTTGGCATTAGTCTACATTCAATTAATACATTTCATGATTTCATGACTATTTATCAATTGGGAAATGATTTTCCAATGAATAATATTCAGAGCGGATTACGTTTTTCACTTCATTGTAGGTTTAATTCCAAAACAAAAATCGCACGATTGAACAAGGAGTAAATTTTCAATATAAACGAGTAAATTTTCACTTCTTTTAAGTAAATTATCCGACTGTAATTCAGGCTGATATTAGTGATATCCTTACCAATTTTTATTAAACTGAGGAAGTTACTCGAATTATATACAAGTAAAGGCAGGTAACGTTACTGTACCTTGTTGAGATATTTCGCAACTTTCAATGACCTTGTAAAGAAACATGTTAATTTACTTATTGATAATATATAATAGTTTTTCTTTACACAATATATCTGTAGAAAATGGATTTGAATGAGGATGTCCGATCGGTAAAGTCTGTCACTTTAGACAATAGAAGCAAAGAACAATATATGTTCCAGTATACTTCAAACACCCACAGTGTTTGTAAAATATTTAACGAATTGTCTTCATCGTACTTAACGAGTAGATGATAATTAATTATAACGCCTTATGCTGAATGAATGATGTTAATTGCATTTTTGTATTATTTTCCGACATTTGTACCCCTGAAGTCAGAAACTATATAGTCTATAAATTCCACAGATTTGTGCATATTTTTGTTGGAAAAATTTTTGATAAAAGGTGGAATGTTTACTCAAATTTTTGGGTCGTTACTGATTGATAAAAAAATGAAGGCCGACATTTTTCGAGATTCGATGCACCGAGATTTGAACCTGGGACCTTTAGATCGCCTGCCGAATACTCTCTGCACTGAACAGACGAGTTTTTTACTTCAGGGTACTTGGAAAATAATTTTAAAAATGCAATTAACATCTTTCATTCAGCATAAGGGGTTATAATGAATTATTTAACAAAGTGTTATGTGGAAGGCATTTTACATGGAAGACTCTGACATCAAAACACTCGTGGCATCAAAACATCATTTTTTGTATATATCATAACGAATGCGGCTCTAGATTTATATATAACTGCTCCGAAACTGAAATAGGTTAATGTTAAGTTTTTACTAACTTAGACAAAACTATTCAGCAGGGTCGCCACACTGTTTATATATAAGTTAACCGAAATTATTAGGTATAATATCTATAGCTAGTATCATTGAATTTTTAGCTATTGTGGAAAGTCAATGGTAGTTTTCGATTAAAAATGTTTTATCCTATCTCACGAAGAAGCCCTATTATAAGAGCTAGTGTTTCATTTGTAATAAACCCATAACAAATATTAGATACGTACATGGGTAAGAAATAAACAGCAGGGCGGTCTTGAAAATATTGGTTACTATTATTAGGATAATTTCACAAAGCTTATTCTTGAATTGGTAGTAAATTTTCGTTGCAACTTAGTGATTTTAAGGAACCTATTGCAAGTATTTAATATAATTACTAATGATGTTCCTAAATGAAGTGCTCAGTAATCATGCGTTCTAAAATTAAGTGCATTTTGGTCATTCAGACCGATAGAGTCCACAAACTTTATCATCAGACGATAACCTCTGTTGGTGAATCAGTTGTGAAGCAATATGTGTCCCCAACCAGGTATAGCTTCCCAACCACGATGCATTACTTGAAAGAGTCCCTCTGCGTCAGGTTTATTATACATATATAACCAGTTTTGGTACAAAATTGGTAAATATACGAATACATCACCCATCCGTATTCTTTGATAAAGCATCGTTGAAGAAACTCTCTGACACGAATACGATGTGAAGAAATCCTGTTTCTCGTCCAAATTATATAAAATGTCAGGTTACGTACATAACCAACCTAGCATTCAATAAGAATATTTGATTTCATATAAAAATGAATAAGATATCCAGATTTCTATCACGTCAGAATGTTATTCTATACTGCGTACTCCTCAAAAAATGTAAATTTCGCAACCGGGGGGAAAGAGTTTTGGACATTGCTTTGCCCTGCATGCTTAATAATTATAAGTAAATTTTAGGCAATGTTTTTGACCAAATCCATTAAAAAGTATTTGTATAACACAAATTATCATTTTTACTGACAAGTAAACTTTTTCATCGAGTAAAAGGGTTTGAAAAACTCAAAAAACACATTGCATAGATTGCGACAGATCATCTTCATCTAATCTATCTCAGAATGTACTGTAAATTAAAGGCTTAATTAGATTATTGGATTTCTACGTTGCGGCCCTGATTATAAAACGTATTGATGGATTTGTTTTCTTAAGAAATGTATAGAGTATTTTTCTTTATTACTGCTTCAATGATGAATTATAATGCATTCATTTGCATTTAACAAATTTCATTACAACCGAAAATTAATGTGTTAAAATTAATTATGCAGGATAATGTCCAACATTTTTTTTCTCTGGAATTGCAAAAGAGTTCTGCACGAAAATTAATTTACTTTTTTTTATTTTGAAATTTTATTAATACTATTTTCCAGAATGCGCCTGTTAAATGAAATAAACCTAAATAAAAATAATAAGAATAAATACCTCTCGTTATTTAAAACATGAACGTTTCGAGTGCCGCTACAATGAAAAATATTGTGCAGATCTTCCCTGTTCAGAAAATAGATTGAAATATTCTCTGATAATTAAGTGGTTTTGAATTCCAAAAATTGTAAAAAATTGCAAGGTTCTGAAAGACTTCTAGAATAGCTAGAATCGAAAACCAATAACACAGGAGAACAAAATGAGGCCGATCTTCATACCCAGAAAGAGGACTATATACTTTTCCAAAGGGGTTTGTTTGATGCTCTGAATTCTAAGCTGGCCGCACAATTGTTTTATCACGTCATGACTTCGAGATATCCTAACAAAAAAATTGCAAAATATACCGTTTTTATTCCGAAAAAAAATTTTTGTTTGCAATCTGTCAGAACGCAGATTAAAGTGCTACTCATCAGCTTAAAAATATTCATGTAGTACTTCCGATTCGATTGTTTTTCATCAAGTTAACGAAGTCTTTGTCCAGGCACGATTATGATTTTCATTTTTTTCTATTGTAGGTTAAGATCTCTCAAAATCCTGACGTGAGAGAAGAATTCTGGTGCTCAGATTTGGATTCCGCGCATCGAATCCTTTTGGAAAAGTATACTCTGGTTTTCGATGTATTCAATTTAATTTGTTTGTTCCCAAATTACGAACATACATCTTGGTCTTGTACCAATGCCTCCTGAAAATGGGCAAAACGGAATTTTTTTGCACTTTTAGGTTAGGACATCTCAAAATCTTGCTGTTGTAGAACAATTATGAGTAGGAAGGTCGCTCTCATCATTTTAGTTATTTTCATAGAATTACACATTTACTAAGTACCTGAAAATTATATTTATACCCTGACAAAAACTTGAATAATTCAAAGGAAACAAATGGTATCGGAATGATTTTATAAATACATCAAAGTTGATGAATAGCACTTTAATTTGCATTTTGCCAAATTGCGAATAAAAATTTTGTTCTGCGATAAAAAAAAATCTATATTATTACATTTTTGGGTTAGGGTATCTCCAATTCTTGATGTGATTGAACAATTCCGAGGCCAGATTAGGATTCAGCACAACGAAAACCATCGTAAAATTCTGCTCCTGTTTCTAGTTAGAAATTTTGTTAGCCTGTGTAATTTTTACTGGCACATCATTAGTACATTTTAAAAATAGTTTTCAACCATATGTTTTTATGCAAATAATTTTGTACTATCAAGTCAAAATAATTGATGTTTGCAATTATTTTTATTTCTAAATGTAATTTTCACTATAAATTCAGGTGAAGGATACATGTATTATGTTCCAGAAATATTTCCAAATGTTATTTTTTTTCTTATTATTTTCAATGGGTGCAATACTTCTTAAAATATTATTCCATATTTAGTAAAACAAAAATTACACACGACACATAATACAGAGGAAACGGCAAATATGAAATCACAATTGTGACATATTCATATACCCATTCTTTGTAAGATTACCCGTTGTTTAAACTTTTAGACTATTTTACAAAAAAATTTATTATTTTTAAAGAGCCTAAATAAATGTGTCTTTACTATTTTTTTACTACAAAATATTAGTACTACAAATTGGTCTCTTCTTAAATTGTAAGAAAATATGTTTTGGACAAGTTCGTTAATACGTAATGTGATCACAGCATCACCATATCGAATCAGATAAAAAGGGAGGAAAGTGAATGTAATTAATGAAAATTAAATGTATTTCATTACGTTTTAGACATACAGAAGATACCGCGAATAATTCAAATCGAATTAATATATTTTTAAGCGCAGATTATGTTTCCCGTGATTCGTAAACATTCATTTTACAGAGTAAAAGTAACAGCCAATAATTCTTTGACCCACTTGTATATATTTACTTTACTATAACTTTATTGTAATGCATTTTGAGTTCCTTACTTGTTGTAAGTATCTAATGTTTTCGACAACAAACCAAAATATTAATCAAAATACATCTGTTTTGTAATTATACACCGTATCCAACAAAAATTGATTTTTGGAAAAAGCTAAATTGATTCCAAATTCACCGAAACTAAATGCATTATGTTTTACGTGTTCCAAAAATAGTGTAACAGACTTATTCGCCGTGTCGTGACGGTGCATTAACTCGCCGTTCGGACATCGTGTATGCGTAATTAACACGCAACTCTTCATAACGAGAATGGTGCACGGAGTCACACTAACGAGAGCAAATTAGCTCGTCGTGGCCATACATCCCGCAACGATGCTCAGCTCGTCCTATGTCTGCTCTTCAACCTTCCTCCAACCTTCGACCTCCGGGGCCCCTCGACGCTACCGTTTGCGGTCAAGAATGCAAATTCGTTTCGCACCAGGACCCATGCAACTCTTGTGCACGAGCGACAACTACCGTTATTACACCTGAACATGCCTGAGTGGATTTTCAAATGACTCGTAATCAAGATTAGAAGACGAATCCCAAATGTGGTTGATTGGAGCACAAGTCGTCCGTATTAAATAATAGGCAAAACAGTAGTTTGCATAATGGATACTGAATTGTAGGTAAAAACGCATTGTCATTAAATTATGTAGAATGTGTAGTCTTGTGATTATCGAATACAGACAAAATTGTCTTAATAATATAAGACATTAGATTGCTTGTATCATTTTTCGAAATTGGAAAGAAACCCTTTCGAGAGACACCGTTTAGTTAGGTTTCGATTTGTTACTTACATAGAAGACAATAAAGAAGCTCGCTTGACGTAGAACGACCTCAGGGACTAAGGTTATCTTTTTTCCTACTATAAGTGGGTATGAATAAAATCTTCGGTTATGTGTCCTGTATATTGCTTCTAAAGCAAGTAATAAATTAATCTTAATTCAACTAATTTGTTTTAAAGTTTTTTACATTACCATGCTCAGGATACAGTCAGGACGTAGGAAGCCTTGATGAAGCTAACCGAATAATAACAATGTATATCCCTGCACTTTCGCATTTTTAAATTTGATGAACATATTAATTTAATAATCCATATTTAGTGAACTTAAAAAATAAAGTTAGAAAAAAAACTCAAACTGGCTTGAATGACCAAAATGCACTTAATTTTAGAACGCATGATTACTGAGCACTTCATTTAGGAACATCATTAGTAATTATATTAAATACTTGCAATAGGTTCCTTAAAATCACTAAGTTGCAACGAAAATTTACTACCAATTCAAGAATAAGCTTTGTGAAATTATCCTAATAATAGTAACCAATATTTTCAAGACCGCCCTGCTGTTTATTTCTTACCCATGTACGTATCTAATATTTGTTATGGGTTTATTACAAATGAAAGGAAATCTAAAATTTCGAGAAGGAACATCAGCACCGATGTTGACTTGTATGTCTTATCCATTTGGAGAAGCTTGATTGTATTCTATTATAGAGGTCAGGTTCTACTGGTACTTGAAAATCTTAGAAATACATGAAATTTAGTGAGGGTAGAATAAAAGACCTTTTCCATTAAAAAAAGGGAAATTAGTAATTAGAATCGAGTACTTTAACACTAGCTCTTATAATAGGGCTCTTATAATAAGCCTTTAATTTACAGTACATTCTGAGATAGATTAGATGAAGATGATCTGTCGCAATCTATGAAATGTGTTTTTTGAGTTTTTCAAACCCTTTTACTCGATGAAAAAGTTTACTTGTCAGTAAAAATGATAATTTGTGTTATACAAATACTTTTTAATGGATTTGGTCAAAAACATTGCCTAAAATTTACTTATAATTATTAAGCATGCAGGGCAAAGCAATGTCCAAAACTCTTTCCCCCCGGTTGCGAAATTTACATTTTTTGAGGAGTACGCAGTATAGAATAACATTTTGACGTGATAGAAATCTGGAAATCTTATTCATTTTTATATGAAATCAAATATTCTTATTGAATGCTAGGTTGGTTATGTACGTAACCTGACATTTTATATAATTTGGACGAGAAACAGGATTTCTTCACATCGTATTCGTGTCAGGGAGTTTCTTCAACGATGCTTTATCAAAGAATACGGATGGGTGATGTATTCGTATATTTACCAATTTTGTACCAAAACTGGTTATATATGTATAATATACCTGACGCAGAGGGACTCTTTCAAGTAAAGCATCGTGGTTGGGAAGCTATACCTGGTTGCGGACACATATTGCTTCACAACTGATTCACCAACAGAGGTTATCGTCTGATGATAAAGTTTGTGGACTCTATCAGTCTGGATTTTTCGCAGTTTTCCCAGAATGAGCAAATATGATATAGAATAGGGCAAGTCGCTCTGCGGGGTGCAGAATCGGGGGACTGATTCTGGATAGATAATGTCTTGTGAAAATGTCTTGTTCTATCTGGTAATGTCTTTAAAAATCTTGCCTCATCTGCCTTACCAACCTTATCCACCCGAGAGCCTACCCAGCGATTAGGCTATAAAAGTCATTTAATCGTCGGTTAATTCCTTTCCTTTATCCTTATTTATTAGCAGATTTAATGAGAACAGGAAGTTTACTAATTTAAAAATAATCGCAAAATTATTTCTCTTATTAAAAAAAATATTTTCGGTCTTCAAAGCGAAAATAAAAAATTCCTAAAAGTTAATGCAGCAAAAAAGTTAATATTTCTGACGGGTCAATGAAATGTCAAAAGCAAACGACGGACATAACGCGTGCGTAAATATTCGACATTCTTGGCATTATACAGGAATTCTGTGCTGTAATTCGCGCGGGGGAATTTGGGTAAAAGTTCCTAGTCCGAGAGTGTTCGACGCAAAAAGTTTTAAGTGGTAGTGGATTCCCAGCCACCTTAGTACACGTGCGCTCGCACACCCAGCCATTTGAAGAAATTCTCGCCAGGGATTTACTTGTATTTTATTCAGGCACTTTATTCGGGGACTTGTCACTGCTTTACATTTCCATCGACACAGCAAGGCAGCATCTGGCACGCCGCCGGATATTTCTATATACGCAACGTGCCATCAGCAACCCTTTCCTCCGTTCCCTTTTATCCTTTCTCTCCTACACCCACTCTTGGCAAGAGCTTCTGCAAGTTCCAAATCTTTCTTCATTCCACTTCATCTTCTTCTTCTCTCTGTAATATCGTCTGTTTCTTCTCTTTTCCGCTCTTCATCTCCTGTGCTGCAACATGCAGTGTTGAGTCTTCTGATTTTTATTCTTTATTTTTATTAGTGGCTCCACTGACTCAGTGATATTTGGGATGACAGGCTACTGTAATCATTTGTTTTCTGAAATTTTAAAACCTTATGGGAATAATCAACTTTAAATTTAGATTAATTATACTCTGTCTGTCATTTATCGTTATAGTCATTTATTCAGATTAGAGATAATTCTTAGAATAGAAATGTTTTGAGGCTGCCTAAACATTGATCAGGATCTTACCCGTCAGTGATAAGGCATAATTCCTCCAGAGTTCCTGATTAGTTACATGTTCATTATATGGTCAGGCTCTGATCAAGATTGAATAATGAACCTCTTATCAGTAGCTTGTGAGTGATAACTAACCTGATCTTGATCAGGATTCAATAATGAACCTCTTATCAGTAGCAAATTGATAACTGACCTGATCTTGATTACAGTTCAATAATAATGCATACCTTTCATCAACGCTACATTCATTTGTGGTTATGAGTTAAACATTAAACATTTTGTGACGTTTTGCAATATACTCTTTCAAATTTAAATAACGGCAAACCTTCACAGAACATCAATCTTAAGTTAAGGTTATAATAACCTTTGAAATGTAAACTTGTGAAACCTTTACATAACCATACGTTAACTTAACGTTCACATAAGAATCATCGCAACCAAACCTATTACATGTAGGTTATGGGATAATGTTAAATTAGTATACAAATACCAGCCTCTTACAAATATTTTTAGATCATAACACGTGTTTTCCATCGAAATCCGATTTAATATATTCCTTTCATTTTTTTGAATTTTATAGTATTGTGACCGAGATATACCAAGAAGAATTTTTTTTTTTTTTTTTTCATTAATTACTTAACGGGCGGAATTGCCCTTTTTACTGAATTGTTGGCTTATTATTATTTTACTAGGATTTTGCGAGAGCTGCAGATCGACTTAGACAGATGGCGCCATACTTCACATTTGTGTATGAAATGTAGGACTGCAGAAACCTACACCAAGTACAGCAGCGGTCATGAGCCGATTTCCGCCAGATAAACAATACTTTCGAAACGTAAACACAAACAACGTGGCTCGTCTTACTAACAGCGAGCTGCTGCTTGGAAGCGAAATCGAAAAATTGTTCACCCGACGGGGATCGAACTCACGACCTACGACTTCGTAGTCCAGTGCGTTAACCGCCTGAGCCACGAAGCCGATACAATTTTGATAATTAGTTAATTTACAAGCGCTCCAGAATTTAATCTAGATGCTTTAGCATCGAATTAGTGAAATTAGTCATTTCCCTATTAGATAATATATTACTCGCATTATATTTCTATAACTTTCCTTTTTTGTACATCTATATCAGATAAGTTCGGGTGAGATAGGGTAATTCAATTTTCAACTGCTTTAACGTGCACATTCTGCTAATAACTGCGCAGGATAATAGTTAATACATTAATAACAATTCTTCCAATTCTGTTGTCAGTGTTCTGTTGTGTTCGAAATAATTAAGAGTTATTTTTTTGTCGGGTGACATGGGGCAGGCATAAATTTTCGTAATTATTTTTTTGGTACATCGTTCAAGCCAAGTGGTTAATATATTTCTTTCAGTTCATACTCAGGTTATTCACAAGTTGATGTCCCATCTCACCATCCATATTCAGGTAAGATCAAGCATTTTTTAGTGGATGAGTTGAGATAGTGTCAAGTTCATCGGAGTATCAGTGTTGTTAGATTACTGTCAAATCCTTGTAATAGAAGAAATATGCAGTTTCTCCACTTGCGTATAATATGTACTAATATTAAACCCATTTCCCTACCGGGAGCCGAACGACCTGCAGTATTTGCGAGAACACCTGGTGGCGATAAGACTAACTAATACGGTCAGTTCATATAAATGGTAACCTTATGTTCAAGGTGCTTTTTAAAATGATCACCATCTTACATTAACTTTACACTTTAAGGGACATTATAAGGAACCTTTTTTGATACCATAACAACATTTCGTTTAAAAGTTAAGATTGTAATCTTTTTTTCATATCTTCATAAAGTTGTAGTTTGTGATACAAGTGCGAATAATGAAGAAGCTATTAGTAAAAGACCTTCGCATTATTTTACTACAACATGTGGCGATTAAAAGTAATTCTTTATCTGAGATCTTTAGAATCAATTCTTTTTTGCTTATAACATGGTTTTGTTTTATATGGCATTGTAATAAAAAAAATTCATTACTATAATTTTATAAATATGCAGCAAGAACGTTTCTTCTTTTCTCAGTCCGACAAAAGTTTCGAACGACGAAGATCTTATTATCCAGAATAGAAAAAATTGACTGTAGTTAACATAATTGTTAATAATTAATTTATTTCACGACTTATACCGGCAGAAAAAATTCAAGGTTCTTCAAATATGTCTGCCGTCCTGAGACGCTGCGGTCGCTAAATGGATTCCGCCGCATTACTGCGTCAGTCTGAATGCGGCTCAACCCTTGGGGAACTTAACCCCTTTTACACCCTCCAGCTAGGCATTTCCTGGATTCTCCACTGACATGAACAAAGTCTGTGCGATGATGCCAATAATTCGAATTCAAGGGTCCTTCGGGTCTCTCGACTTGTACGTATAACTCATCGTGTTTGGAGTGATTTTTTTAAAGACCCTCTGCTAACGGGAGGATCCTTAGCGAGCATACCCCTTGATTGCGATAAAGATACTCAACGACAACCCAAAACAGACATTCGCGTTTATGAATAAAATGATTTCTTTAATTCGTTTTGATTGGACCAAATTATGTTTATAGTCGTGTTGATATTTGTTAATTATTTTGCATTATTTTCGAAATATACTTCTTAAGAGAGAAAATTATACCTGTGACATCTTATCTTCTTCTAGTGTAGAGGCAGTTTGGTGGCGCACAGTAGCCCATGCATTTTTTTTTACATTTAAAATATATTTATTTATCTATACTTTGATCCTAGTTTTAGTTTCTACTATATTTGAAGATGACTAGAAAGCAGAGAATCGAAAAAGTTTTTGTTTTTAAATTGTCATTACCCGTATTTTAATCTGATGACGGACAAATCTGCGATTCTTAGTATAAGTTATGGGTACGATCTTTGTTTAAACTAATGATTCACAAACTCGTATTTATTTAATATGTTTTTCAATGGCAATCAAAAATGTTATTTGACGAATAATCGCTTAGTAATTTCTACATGTAGAAAAACGTTTATTAGGTGCTTTTTTCCATACACGATTACTTTTTCAACTATTGTAGGGTTTTATGAGTCTCAATAAGCATTCATAAGGTTTTATAATATTCTGCAATTGGCCTATAACTGTCTGCTACACAGAGAGAAAGAAAATAGTTAATGGAATCATTTTATAATTAGTAAAACGCTTTAACACAACAACTTGTTAAATTAACTATTTCCCTAGTAAATGGAACAATCAAATTGTATACCATTTACTATTTTGCGGTATTTAAATCAATCGTAAATTACCTGAAATATCAACTATGACCTTTCATGTTCTTAATTTTATTATTTACATGCGTTAACATCGTTTCTACTATTTCTTCATAGTCCCATTAACCCTTTTTTTCTCTCTGTGTACTCACTGTGGACTGCTGTCGAAATGGAAATCACACTTTTTAAATACGTCAAAAATACTCTTTAACGATTATTCCTCCCATTTTTCTTGAGGCAAATTCCATGACCAATAATGTTTTATTACAATAGAAAAGGAAACTTAACCCTTTATTGTCCAAAATGAGAGAAGCAGGTACGTCAACATCCCCTCATTTTAAAAAAACGTGCTTTGTTTAACGGCCATTTTGAATCGGTCATTGCTTCTAAAAAATATTCTATTAGTATATTATTTCTGTTCAACAATTGGGATCACTTTTGATATATGCATTTTATTCATTAAAATCCGTTTCGGTGGAGAAAAACGTGAAAAATTAAAAAACAAAAACTACCTAAAAAACATGGAATTTTTTTTATTTTGAAAAATTTTTGCAGAAATAGTCGTTTTTTAGCCATTTTCTCGACGGGAATCGATAGAGCATACCTCAAAATAGTTGCAAGTGTATTTTCCAAAGATTAAACATTTTCTTTCTACTGTAGAAACTGAGCTGATTTTGACCCACCTGATTTTCTCATTATAGGCAAATAAGGGTTAATGAGTTTTTGCTGTTAATTTTGCAAAAGTACATTATTTTAAGTGGCGGACTACCGACTGTTTGGACTGATTTTTTAAATTTAATTGTTTAACTATTCCAAGTTATTTTTTCGTTATTATAACTTGTGGATACCAATATTACATAATCCCTTATATCAGTTTTTCATTTTTAAATTTTGTTGATATTCTTAAACACTACTGGCACTTTAAGATCAAATTTACTGAAATAAGTAGCCGATAACTGTCAAGTTTCCCCTAAATAGGATTTTGGATGGATGGTTGGACAATTTTTAAGGAAGATTTTTTTGATACCGTATTATTCAGCGTTTGTATCTTTTCTGACGAGAATGCGATTTACCTCCTAACCTACATTTTAACGTTCTATCAATACGTTATCCCCTTCATCACCTTTATAATTAAAGAGAATTCATTCTAATAATTTTATATTAATTATATTTAAATTGTTACTAATAAATTTAAATAAAATACATGCCGAAAATACATATTCCGAAGTTTCTAATGAGAGAAAATAATGGAAATAAAATGCTTTGAATATCGAGTTTTTGAATAACTAATAAAAAACAATTATATCTTTAGAAAATATGATATTTATTAGCTGATTTTTTTTGTAAATCAAAGGTAATATATTACAAAAGAGTTAATCGTTAAGTTAAAGAAAAATAAAAATTCAGTTAAAAACTGACAATATCGACAGATCCGCTCTGGTTATTTGTATTACTTCCAACCAAATTGTGAACTGTCAGATTAAAGTATAATTAAACTTCTCAAATGAATAAAAGATTGTTGAACTTTCTTTAATGCTTTATTTGTGTTACAAAAACAGTATACAGTTGTTTTAACCATATTTTATAAATAAATAAATAGGCTAAAGTATAATTAAAAAACATTATTCTTAAACTGTTTTTTAATATTTCTGAACCAGGTGGAGTTGAGAGAGCTCTACGACATACTCAACTACTGCGCAATACGAGCATTATCAAAAACAATGAACTTTCAACATCAAGTCAATTTGTTTAAATTTGAATTTTATTTTCATAGAAATACGGAGTGCAAAATACGTGAATACAATACGTTCGAGCGCCTTCAAATGTAATTTTCAAATACGTTAGGGTCACTTAATTTTGTCTCATTATTACTTCAATTCCCGTATCACTTGCGTTATATATTCATATTGAATTAAAATGTAAATATATTTTTCACTAGATGAAAAAAATACCGAAAATGACGTCGTCAATGCAAAAATGGCATGCAAGATGTTGTCAAGTTTTTTCTAACCGAATCATCTAAATGTAGCTACGTGCGTCCTTTTATATTGAGGAGCTCTGAATTTTGTTCTAAATGAAAAAAAATCACTCTCCTACAATAAAAATTGACGAAGATATGGTCAGTTAAACTTTGTACATAGAAACCCCCTGAACTCTATGTTTCCACGTGTTGGTCAAGGGCCTTCTTTTTCGACATCTTTTTTAAAGCCATTTATAATACATTAAACCTTTTAATCCCATGTTTTTTTTATATCATCACATTCTCCATAAGTTATGATCATTGTTTATGATTTTTTGGAAGTCGAGTTATCTGGCCAAAAGTGTTAAGATACAAATTAAACATTTTTAACACACGGTATAATCAAAGTTTAATTAAAAATAAATATTTTCGTATTAACGAAAAATTAACCAAACGATGCAATGAAAATTCTAAAAGATAGTCGCGTCTTAAACGAGGATGGAATAATCTAGATGTATCCACTCGTTCACTCAGTACGCAACATATTTTCAAAAAATCAGTTTATAATTTACTGTATCGGTACTATGACTAATTTGTAATTTGTAATTTACTTTGTATATATATTGTATATAACGTCGTTTTTGCGTGTGCGTGTATATGTATTATTTTAATCTTTATTATTGTCATTCCTGCGTTGAATTTTCTAATTTTATATTTCTTTTATTCTATATTTTTTTATATTATTAATTGTAAAGGACTCTTGGTCCCTTTATTAAAAAATAAATAAATAAATAAATAAAAAAGATTAAAAAATATTGCAAAAATTTTGTGCATGGAGGAATGAAAATTGTTTGTATGGGCTAAAAGACATCATTTATTTACCCGAATGATAATATGTGATGAATTGTAACGCTTTTTACATGGAACGTCCCATACGTAGATGATCGCTACCATCGTCTACAGTAATTAATACTTTTTGCATAAGATAACAGGATCTAAAAGTTACTTGCAATGTTATTTTAATTGTATAGATATTTTTTCTAATTACAATAATTGAAGAAAATAAGAGACAACAAGCCTTATCTCGACATAACAAAAACTTTTATGCAAGTGATTATATTTTGATCACTTCGTGATACCAAATAAAAGACGAGAAAGTACAAAGAAAATTACTTCGGTATTTCAATGTTCTTACCACAAAAAAAGTAATGGCATGAGAATAATTAATAAACATGCGATTTTTTAAAATAAATAACGTCTGTAATAAACTGGCATCATGTTCTAATGACTTTTGAAACTCTAATCAGCTTTCAAAAAAATGAACATACAAGATCTCACCAATTATTGTAAATAACACTGACATGGTATGTAATAAAAGCGACAATATAAAGCAATTAAAAATTACCGCTGTGCCTTTGAAATTTTTTTGTCGCTGGTTCATATGACCATCTCGTTAGCGCCGGCGTTTTCACCTGCTGGACACATTCATCTGATCCGACTTTAAGAGTCCCTGTTCAAAGTATGACGAGCACCTCGAAATAAACGGCCGACAAAGATCACGGAAAAGCTCGGTTCTGTGACGCTCGAAAAATCAGAGAATGAGTAAACCGAGCACGGTTTCCTTTATCACGAGGTCGCACATTTTCCGCACACAATGACGCTTGAGTGCGTATTTACGAGGCTGCGTGAGCGAGTGTTCGCTTTGGTGCACGGGGCGCCGCGCCCAGTATAATGGAGTGCTCAGAAACAAAATGAGCACTGGTAAAAAAACCTGTAGAAATATCGTCCCCACTCGCATACATTGTTTTATGCGTGTACATGCACAAAAGTGTCGTGTGTACGAAGGTATTGTGTTGGAAATGGATGTAACCACGAATTGTGGGCCTTTCCTCAGGACGTCATTACGAGCACGCGAGTACCAAAAGGTTCTTGGACGACGCGGTGCATCCGAGCACATTACTCAATCGGTATCAAGATTAACGTTTTTACTAAAGATGTTAAAAATTTATGTGTGTTTGCACCAGATGAATGACTCGTGACTAACACGTTCTGTATTGCCTAATGACCTACGTAGGGACGGATTAAATTTGTCTCAAGACTCGAGGCAAGAGGGAAGAAATGTCGTAAAGTAAAAAAGTTCAACATTACGCATGTTTTACTCATATGCGCTTCTTCGTAGTAGCTATTTAATTTGTTACCGACGTCATGGACGAGATGGTATCCAAATGACATGTCATTTAAAAATAATCAATCATCTGGTAATACATTTTTTTCTAAAAATATAAAAAGTCTTAGTTGCCACATCTTAAATACTGAATTGTGTACGACTTAATTATACTTACGAGTTTATACTATTATTCTTAAACGAACGAAAAAATAGGGGGTACCCGGAACAAATTGTAACAGGACCAATTTTTTCGTGATAATTACTAAAAAAATAAGTTACAAAACATGGAAGTAGGGGAAGCTATTTTTTTACAAAATAGGCCTAATTTTATTTTAAAATGGCTGTAACTGTTTAATGACACATTATAGCACAAATTATTTAAAACAAGAGTTGTAGGAAATACAAAAATTTATAAAAAAAAGGTAAGTACGATATTTTCTTTCTCTATCGCAATTTTAGAGATAACTTGGAAAGTTGCAACTTATTAAAATATTGGTGAAAACTAACCATATTCTGTATTTTGTAAGGTATATATAATATCCGATATATTTTGACTCAAAAAATGCTAATACTCCCAATATCTCGTTTATAGGTCATATTTCCAAGAAATGTGAGGTTATGTCCGACAAATAGACATTTGATATCACATTACACAATTTCCCAGCAGTCTAGTAGCATAGTTAGTAGAAATTGATAGCATATTTCGATAGACTACTAATGATATTAGGCCCATGTATCATAACCTTTTAATCGCTAATTTTTTAAACTTAAATCTGTAAGTTCAAAAGGAACGCACTTCTTTATTTTCTTTCGTACTTATAGTTGTTTATTTTAACAGTAATAATTACGGCTAAAACTCCATTCGATATGTATACGCCCGTTCTCTTATTCTTCCTACAGGTATCTTTGAAGGTTCAGTTATTCACCGGTAGGTGCGTAACATTCCTGTATTTAAAATACGTTTTTGTACTCTACAAGCGTGCGGTCAAGAGTAGGGCTCGGAACATAAAATTTATCTTACATATCAAAATATATTAATCGATTATGTATACTTTACAACAAAAAACAGAATAATAAGGGTTATTTTGCCCAACATTTTAATAAGATGCAAATTTCCAAGCCATTATCTGAAAAATGGCGACAGATAGAGAAAATATCGTTGTTATCTTTTTTATAGATTTTTTCATTTCCTACAACTTTTGTTTGACATATTTTGCGTCAATGCGTCATTAAAAATTTACAGCCATTTTTAAATGATATTAGACCTATTTTATTAAAAAAAGCAGCTATTCCCCACTCCTATTTTCGGCGATTTTGGATATGTTTTCAAGGTCAAACCGTTCGTTGCCTGGACTATAAATTCGGGTAACGTAGTGGTGTCAAATTTTGTTCTAATATTGGAAAACTGACAACCAGATTTTTAAAATAACATTTCTATAATTTAGCAAAGACACATAGGAAAGTTCTTATTTCAAGTCCAAATATATTTTCAGACATAATTTTTACATGAAAATAAGACTGTAAGCCTGTCGATTGATTTAATTTTGGATATTCATCATAATTTTGAATGAAAATTAAGCTTTATACATTGATGAAGGCTAAATGTAAATATTTTAAGACTCAATTATAATACTCTTACAGATACTCTTATACATGTAACCTTTATAATATGTATAGTAGAAGAAGAGACATTAAACATAATAAAAATAGTTCTTCTTTTGTGCATTAAGAAAAAATAAACACGGAAGAAAAGTGGGTGATAAATTTTTCAAGAAAAATATAATTTTTATGTAATGAAAGTATGCGAGTCTTTGTGGACAGACAAAAATATATTTTTACATGGGTTTATGATGATTACTCATATACCCCGTTATATTTTGTTTACACGTGGTGGCGTCCCATCTTCATTTTTCATTTTAGACAATCTCCGGTGTCTAAAGTTGCACACTTTCCTATTGTAACGAGAAGATTCAAAGCCAATGCAGTCTGTTGAGGAATGGAAAATATATAAATATATATATGCAATACTTCTGAACATACATATATATGAATAATATTAATATCAAAAATCAAAAAAGTATAATTTCAACAATAATTTTAAAAATGTTAAAATTTTCTACGTCATATATATTTTTGATAAAAACAGATTTTAAAAAAATTGTATGAGAAATTTACATCAACATATGAGGACTAAAAAATTATTTGTACTTATTTCAGATCCGTTATTAAAGGAAATGTACAGCATAATTAATCATTAAAATAGACGACAATCTTATTTATTTGGTAGGGAATCTCTATTTTTTCAACAATGAAGTCTCACAGCAATATATTTTTACCTGTATTTAAATTGTTCCTTGTCACTCCAGGTTCTAACCAGTTTTAAATTTATTTTAAATCAATGTTTGCAAATGGAAATTTCCCTCGTACCTGTCTCGTCTAAATGCATTAGGCGGAAACTGTGTGGAAGACAACTTTGTACATTTTCGAATAAACATGTAACGACATGTAAAATTCGAGAAAAGTGATAAATATTAAAATGCTTAAACTGTACTTTACATGGAATGGCAAAAAAATATAAAATCATATGACATCTCAAAGTGTATCCTAACCGTTAATATAACAAATGAAAGTATTAATGAAATAACATAAACATGGTCCAAATTAGTATTTGGTATAGTATACTTTACATCTAACGTCAAGACAATTATAAATAAGTCGACTTTGATTAAAATAAAGAATCCGCGAATATAAAATATCGGAGTAACATTTGCACTAATCTCTATCAAACCGGACATAGAATTCTGTACATGTACACTGGGATCTCCGTTCCAAAATACGTTATGAACATTTCCTAAATATAAACGAGTGAAAATCTCTTTAGCCTGAACACTAATTTTAACCTGATCCAGATGTAATAATTATGGCTTGAAATAATTATTCATCTTCATTGCGTAATGGAAGCGTTAAAACCACTTTACAATGTTTTGAAAATTTGATCCATTAATTTCTTACCAAAAGTTGTAATTAATTAATTTAATGTACCTTGCAATACGTTTTGAAATAAGTCACTAAACTCTTGAAGGACTCAACAAACCATATTTTAGGCCAAATTCATCGCTTTATTCGATAATGTTATGACCAAGAACAAAAATCTGCACATCGTGCTTCTCACCTGCAAAACTATGCTTTTTCAGATTCTGCACAAAAAAAAATGGTCCAAAATTCATTCTAAAAAAGACACAGCTGGCTTTTTCTCAAAATTACAGTTTTTTTTAAGTTTGTAATTTACACTCGGAAATGGCAACATAGAGTACCCGAAAATACAAAATATCGCGATGAAAATATTTTAGCTTCCAAAAGGTATCTTCCACTATTTAAAATTTCAAAATGGCAACTTGTAAATTGCGCTCAAAGAGATTTTGTATGTTATTTCTTTGTTGGCCAACATATTGAAGTTTCTAAACTGTCAATTATTCCATAACCCCAAATTCGTTTTTGGGGTCACTGATTATAAATATGTGGTTACATTTTCGAAATACAAAATGGCGATTCCAATATTGCGGATGACATTTCTAAAATATTGACAGACTTTTATCGGTATAAATCGTTGTACATCGACGTTTATATTTTGAAATAAAATAAATTATATTTTTGTCATATGTTAACAGGAAAAAATGAAAGATGAAATTTTTCTACATTTTTCCTCCAATAAATAGAATAGAAAAACTACTTATTCTAGTTTTTCATTATTTTTTATGATTATTTTTATGTTTTTATGTTATATAGTAATAACAATATAATTTGCAGAGAATACCAAAATAATGCACTATTTTAAATTATTAATAATTGATCTCAGTTCACGTTTGCAATTAGAGAGCTCAAAAACTCTTTAGTGAGCATTTTGAGGATTTAATATTTTAGAAATTTCCTCATTTTGAATTTCGCAAATGTGACCGCATAGTCGTAATCAGCGACCCCAAAAACATAAAAGAAGATGCCCGCGAGCATGCGTGATTTCCGTCATCAAGATGGAACCTCCGAATCTGATAAATTCGGTTGGAGTCGACGACGTTCGGTATTATCGGCGAATTGAACATCGATTTTTCAAACTTTCTCACATGACTAAACACTCAAATTTGGTATTAGGTGTTAGCTCTTATAATACTCTAACCGAATTTATCATTTTCGGAGGTTCCACCTCCGGGACGCAAAATATCTATCCCCCTTTGTATTTATGGAGCAATTGCCAATTTAGCGGTTGCGGGTCGAAAACCCGATAAATCGAAAAGCCGAAAGGTCAATAATGGACACATAGATAAGTGGACAGTTATTTTTTCAAGTGCCGGTATTCTGACTGTCGGCATTTCGACTATCGGCATGATGACTGTCGGTTTTTGTATCTGTCGGCTTTTTGATTTGTCGGTTTTTCAACCCACACCCGATTTAGCGACCAAAAATAGTATCCACTATAAAAATTACCTTACACTATGGGACTTTTCAATGTAAGTATGGCCAATTTCTCTCAGTGTGCGGAGTGTCGTGCCTGGGGAGTTACAAATTGACACAAAACCATCCATATGCATTAAAGAGGTGCAATATACAGGAACAAAACAAAATTATACGAAATTAGAAAGCGAGGTACTAACAAAAAATAATTGAATCCTCAGAAAACAATCGGCACTCGAATCAGCCGTTTCTTTTTTTCAGGAAATTGCAGTTACCATTTTTCATCGAATAATTGCCTTAAGTGAGCATTATCCCGGCGCTAATTTGCTAATGCGCAATTTTTGTACGACCCTACGTTTGGCGTTCGCATACTTCTCGTTCTTCGGAGACATACTAATGAGTTTATTTGCCTTCTCGGCGATTTCAGTCGCTCAAGTTCCCTCTGGCCGCCGCATTTCCCACTCGAAGACATTACTCGAGTGCATTATTACACTCCGTTGTACACTCCATGCACGCGCGCCTGCACAGCCAGGGCAGACAGCTGCGCGCGAGCCTGACAGCGTCTGCACTCTCTCGTTCGACTTTGCGATAATGCAAACCTAACCTTCTTCCCGAGCGTGTGAACGGCTTAAGGCGCTTCAAATAATGCACTTCCAGTGTAACGTGTGTGTGCGTCGCGGATTTTCAAAAACTCATTACTTCTCTTTATCGAAAGCAGCTGCTATACCCGCGGCGCAGCTTCTAGTAGAGTCCACGAACATTGTGCGAGAATAAGTTCGCATAATGACTGAAATGACTCTTCCTATATTTTCGCTAAAATGAGCGAGTACTGGCATACGGCACTTAGGTGGAACGGTACAAAAGTTACATACTTGCCTGCGATCCCGTGCGTTAGTGAAATTTCCTGAGAGAATCTTCCACTTTCGACACTTAAACTATGTTTGACGAAAGTTTGTTGCATGTAATTTCGGATCACGCATTCTATATCGAAGATGTCTTCCATGAAATGTATATGAGGATTCCTCTGGAAATTGGAATATTTACACTATAAAATTGTTGGAGTGAACTTTCACTCCATTGGAGGAAATTTTACTCAACCAAAGTTAACAGTTCTCTATTGAAATATAAGAATACAATTTTTATTCTTTCCGTATACAGGCTACTCAAACGCTTTTAAAGTTTACAGAACCATCCCATTAAACAATAAAATTATGCCATAATCGCAAACAGAATTGACGCTTAACCCATTGTGGATAGTATAGTATATTGACTGAACACATTTTTTATTAGTATTTATACGCTTAGTATTAGATTTTTTATATCATGCAGTTTATAATATTCTTTCTTATAATAACTGTATAACAAATATTTATTGATAGATATACAAGTCTTATTAATAAATAAATTCTAAAACTTTCTCTTTTCACAATACATATAATTCTATCTAAACTACGAACTACGATATACAAAATTCACAAAAGCGCTCTGATGTCTTTCCTGTGGTCGATTACGAACCCTAGGACAGTTTATGGCAATTTAAAACATCAGCACCAATATTTTTAGTATCACTGATTATATGATGGATTCAGTAAAGAGTATCCGTCAAATATGGGGCGCTAAAAATGAAATCTAGGTCACTTTACAAAAATTCTAAATATTAGATCCAGTTTGATATATTATCTCAAAGTTATTATAATGAAATATAGTTTATTATATTGCTTGCTTCAACGTTAATAATAGGTAGATAATTAAACTTACTCATGAAGAAGAAGCCAAATTAAATTAAAGACGTATTTTTGTTATTTATTTTTTTTAACTAATCGTAAATAGAGAAAATTATTTTGGATACGTGTAAAGATTTAAATCATTTTGAAACATTCTTGGGTCTATTATTTTGTAAAGTTCAAATTAATTGTTTAAATTACTGGTTATTGGTTAAAATAACTACAGTGTGTTTTCTTGAAGGATGACCGATTACATTTGTTGTTCTTTGCGCACCCTAATATTTTGGTTAGTTAATCAATAATAAAACGAACCCCTCAGCGCGTAGGAAATTGTACTCTCGGGCATTTGACGTTAACGATTAAAGCTTTTATCAGATTATAAACACGATTCTCGTATACTGTTAAATACCATGGCAAACCCTTTTTTTAAGTTAACACGATTATTAGTGCAGATAAGTTTATTGGAAAAGTCTTAATTCGACATAAATTCGAAAAATTCTTAGAAAATTATGAATACACTTTTTTCTATTTTTTAAATTAATATATATGTAATGCTGAATATATCGCGTGAAAGTTTTGAATGTTCGGGGAATATTTTTAAAAACATGACACTCCCAATTTGGAGTTATACCATTTTAAGTTTCATATACATTGTTATTCTTGTCATTATTGTTATTATTGTAATATTAATTGTAATTGTAATAATGATTATAATAGTTTCATATTTCTGAACACCCATTTTTAATGAAATACATTTTTGAAACTGCTGATTATAATCAAAAAAGCCAATTTTCGCACTTTAAACCTGAAATATAAAAAAAACTCGTGTATACTTTTACTCGCGTAAAAAAAGACGTGTAGGACTATTTCTATGCAGGAATTGAGACTCAGCGGCCCAAAATTTATCAGAAAAATCTACACGGAGAAAAATTTCTTTGGAAAAAAACGGTGTTATTTGGGGGCAGACTTGCATAATAAAAAAATTTCCTATTCCTTTTGCTAAAAACTACTACAATTTTTGATATTTTTATCATACCTTTCAGGAATTTTTAATATTAGTTTTGCGAAAAATTCAGAATGTTGTGGTAAAAATTACACAAATTTTGGTAACTTTTAGCAAAAAAAATAAGAAATTTTCGCCTGATGGAAGTCTGTCCCCTAATAACCATGTAAAATAGTAAAATTTCCAAAGAAATTTTTCACCGTGTAGTTGCGTTTCTTCCACATGACATAAGTTTTTTTTGTGGTCCGGTGTTATGACTCCGGTGTCAGATTTACAAATTCGATAATGTCAGATTGAAAATGACCAACCACCTTGAGAGGAGTTTGATTGTGTAAATTTTGGTAAAAATGCGATTACTTCAGTGAAAGCTAGTCGATGATGGACTGCCATTTTTAATTTTGCAATTATGACATCACATTCATAATCAACGACCCTAAAAACATATAAACGTCCATTATTCTTGGTATTAAGAAATTGAAATGTCGATTTGCTCAAGTGAATCTGTGAAAAGCGGATTTTTAATTTTTATCCGTCAGATCTGATCTGGCGTTTGAAATTTTTAAATTTTAACTTCAGATTTCGGTTCAGCTATCCTGAAAACCATTGAGTACAAAGTTTCATAAAGAAATATTGATTTTTAGCAATTTAAAAGGCTTGTATTCAAAAGGGATCCAGCCAGCGTCCTTTATGCTCTATTGGTTAGTAGATATATATTTCGGTTTCATCAACAGTTTTTTAATAAACCAAATGAAAATATAATTCGTTACAACCAGAGTAATTCAAAACTGCGGCAACCCGTATACAAATCCCTTATAGCCGCGATAACATTCACATTATCTTGCAGTGCATTCAATGCATTTCAAAAAATAAAAAATCTTATCCCGTCAATAAAATAAACATTTACGTCACAATATTACCAAGCCTAGTGAAAACTAGTGAATTGTATTGAAACTTCGATTAACGATGAATTACTCTAAGAAACGAGAATATTTTAACTTGACATTAAAAATAGTTTTTTAACATTCCAGGCGTAAAACTACACTTTGCGCCCTCCGTGACATCTTTGGGTTCAAATGATCAAGCTCTACGTCTGTTGTGTTAAAAAATATCGAATGGAACATGGATCAAACATCTATCTCTGAAAAGTGTCATTGTCGCTCTTCCTTATGTCGTGGGACAAACTTCGCACTCATCGCTAATTGCGACTTTGTTACATACTATATACTATTTCACTCTTTAACTCTTTGAAGCATACATTTTTATTTGCTGGGAATATCGCTGAAACTTGTTACTCGAGATTTTTCGGGGTCGCCGATCACGATGGTGGCATTTCAAAATTCAAGATGGCGGATCCAAGATGGCCGACAAAAATGAAAAAATTTATTTGATCGAGTTGAAAACGGGTACTCAAGAGTTTCGGGATCGTAGATTACGAATCTAATCTTAGATTTTCAAAATTCGGACAGCCAAAATTGAAATAGTTTTCGAGGTCGTAAAATACGAACTATGAAATTGCAGCATTCGTGACCGCTTGTTGAATCTGCTAAATTTTATCTTGAAAATGTAACATTATTGAGTATTCAGTTTGATTTCGGTCAAATAACTTTTTACATTTCGGACCGTCATGTTGAATTCGCTAGAAAACCCCTGAGTTCTCCGTTTCACCTCGATCAAATAAATTTTTACAATTTGGTCAGCCATATTGGATCCGCTTTTTTGAATGTTGAAAATCGATGGCCAGATTCGTAATCAGCAACCATTGTTCGTCAGTATAAACCATATAAATATTAATTCATAATAAATATTATTTTTTTTTATATTTAAAAACATGTTATCGAAGTACGGATGAAAAAATTTGCACTTAAATTCAATTTTAACCCTATGTCCCACTACCTGGGTCAGATTGACCCAGCGTAAATTTCAAAGTTCTGTAATTTCCGAAAAAGGGCGCGGGGGCGCCATCATCCGTCCGTAAAAAAAGTTACTACTGCCAAGAACCCCTCTACCGAGTACCTTGGTACTTTAAAATACCTCAGGACGCAAACGACCCAGGTAGTGGGAGAGAAGGTGCCGAAATACCCTAGTGGGACAAAGGGTTAATATACTGAAAAATTTAAAAAATGAATTACAAAAAGATGTCTTACAAAAAGGATACCCTGCTTCAAAGGGTAAAAATAACCCAATTTTCATTTTTACAAAATGAAGGTTGCATTCAAATAATGTCACTTTTAATACAGTAAAACATCAGAAACTGATCATATATTGCAAATATAATTACTAATTACACTGCAAAATACTTAAAGTATTGGAAAAATGTCAAAAGCTAGATCGAGATTTTAAAAATGCATATGCTCGTGAAATATTGTAGGTTCAATATTATCACAACGTACTCAATCCTCACGCATTGGCATTTACTTTCGTGAAAAATAAGCTTGTCAAAATTCATACGCCGTTACATCGTTTCACTTCCTAATTTAGAGTCTCGAACGCAACGCTACAACCCCCTCGAAGGAAACTGATGCCAACGTCAACGTCGCTGAATAAACAAGCGCGAATAAATCCGCGAAGTCCGAGTAAATAATCGAGCGAATGAAAGATTAAACAGTTGAATAAATAACCGGACAAATAAATAAATCGCCATCGTTTTGACGCGACAAAATCCGGTTTACTTACGCATACACTGAAATTCCTATGCAGAATATTTCGGATAATACGCTCACGGAGTGGGTTTGCGTGTGCGCGCATTTTCGACGACAAATTGACCCGACACGCGCGGAATATCGACAATAGTCCCGGTTGCACGTAATGCGGGTTACGTGTAAATGCGAACGGCTGTCGGGACAACCGTACGGGGTTTGGTGGTTTTCGTTTGGTACAGGGTGCGGGGGTACGAGGTTTGGGACCGTGGGTGCAGGTAGCGTTCGAGTAAATGAGTTACGTCAGGGCTGATCGGACTAATTATAATATTTACCGCTCGCGCGAGAGTCGTTCGGTTCTCATTGTACGTTCGCGATGCGCCTATGGGCACCAGACGCATTTGCAACCAGAGTAATTACTCGCCGGACCGAGAGACTCTGCATTATTCGTTGCCTTTCGAAGGGAACCCCCTGAATTTTTCAAGAGGAATTTCATTTTTTATTTTTTACTCGGTTGATACCAGTGCCCCCTCCAGAAAAACATCGGATTCTAATTTTACACCTGTTCGAAATTGCGGTTACTTCGTTCAATTGAGGAATTACTGTCTGGCGTCGCGTCCAGTCGATAGTTGATTGACTTATGCCATTGTTGTGCAATGCATATTTTCATGGAAATATCTGTATATTTCGCTGCAATCATGCATGATTATAATATTTGCAGTTGTAACTGTTTCACTATAAAAACTACAATTCGTAGTTCATGATGAGCGGCAGCCTAGATTGTACCATCGCCATTTTAGGAACGAAAAAATATATCAAATTACCTGATGCTATATGGCGATTATCATACGAATGTCAAAGAACCGAATGGTATATCTTATAAAAGAAATTTGTTTTGAATATGCAATATTATTACTTCTCAAGAAAAGAAAGAGTATAATCAAATGAATTTGAGATTTCCGATTATGTAAACTATTGTAAGTACAATTTTGAAATAGTACATTACCTAACAAGGGTGTAATGTAAACTTTTACGCACGGGACGGGAACCATACATACGAGGCGCCGAAGGCGCCGAGTGATGTGTAAAGTCCCCGACCCGTGCGTAACAGTTATACTTTACACATGTGTTAGGTATCCTATTTTTTGTATTTGCGCGCGTAAAGTGAGTGCGTAAAGTTTTGATGCCTGTTTGAGTGCGTAAAGTATAACTTTACGCACGACCGGTCATTTTACGAATTTCGTCGTCGGGAGTGCATAAAAGTTTACTTTAGGCGCGAAAGATAGGCATCAAAAGTACTTTACGCCCGCAATTACAAAAAAATATTTTTTGGCATGACCATCTCCTTAAGCAACACTTCCAACACCGAAAGTCTTTTGGACTGTACAAAACTACAACACTATTATTAATATTATAAGAAAAATAAGTCGTATTTTTTCGTAATGTCGGATGGCTTGGGTCGCTGGGATTGGGGTTCAGGTATCCTAATTGGCAGGTTTTTGGCATTTCAGCTTTAATAAGTGCAAGTATTTGCGGTTATCATGTTTTGGATCAGATTTGAAGGTCATTTGAAGTTCAAGCATATTTATAATATATTCGATAACGTTATTTGTCAAATCAATTACCTTCACACGACCTTCAACCTTGATCTTAGGAATACCTGGTGCATTAAATACTGTAGAGTCTATAAATCCTGTGGAAAACTACAAAACGCGATTTCTCAAATCTGTGATCGGCGACACGAAATATTTTCAAAACTAGGTGTTCTATTTAATAAATAACAGAAACAGCGAATTTTTCAGTCTTCAGCGTATGATATAAAAATATGGTTTTAAAAAATATTAGAATCTTGACATCGTATATCATCAATAGATTTTTGTAAATTATGATAATTACATTGGTATTATAAATCTTTATATAATATGTAATTTGATAACACAGGGCAAAAACAAAACCTCTTTTCAACAAAATTTTTCGAGATAAATTGAATCAATGGTAGTGAATCTTAGCGATTTTGGGCGGCTGAAAATGAATCCATGTACAAGTTGTCTCATCACTCCAGGTGTCTAAGTTTTAACCTATTCTAGATACGACTTTGAAATTGGCATAAAGTATATTTTTAAGTATTTTGTGTGAGATATCTAAAAAGGGACATATTGGCCAAAATTGGATGACGGATTGGCTTTAAGCGGCAAAAATATATTAAATCTACCACCGAGGCCGATCCAAAATTATTTTTTTATTGTTTTCCAGTATTCGTTTCATCATAATAACACAAAAAATCGTGGTCCCGATATTTCAAACTTCTGAAACCATGAATAGTAGATTTCTTTTTGCTCTGATTTCCCAAAATGGTGGTTTTGTACCCTGGAGAAAAATGTTCATAAATTTTTACTTCAAAATTACTAACTCCACGAAAAACTTTCATAGAATAATAAGTACTTAAGATTATCGAAGAAACACGTATGCATTTTTTTCCGAATTTTTTGACACCACTTTTGGAAGATTTTCGTAGAGTTCATAGTTTTGGAGTAAAGCTTCATAAATATTTTTATTAGTAGACGGTTTTCAACCGCTATTTTTCAAAATCAGGATTAAATTCGGAATTACTATGGTGTTACTAGGATTAAATGAATACTAGAAAACAATAAAAAATTGATTATTAAGAAAAGAATGAAGTTGAAAAATCATATTTTCTGTATTTAATTGAAAAATTAGCATTGGTATGAAATTTTGTTTGAAATACAAAGGTCAAATTCTGAGTACCCTCAAAAACTCCCGGGAGAGGATTTTAAAGAAAAAAAACATTTTTTTTTTTCAAAAATGCCTTCGCAAAATCGTCTTTTTATGTATTTGGTGGTTTAATAAGGCTTGCCTTGTCCAGAAAATCCATTCTGAAGATAATCCAATCGTAAAAATACGTCGATTTATTCAAACCTATATTTATTTATATATTTATAAAAATTTTATTGACAGTTTTATTAATTTTTTTAGTTCATTTAATCATCTACATATGAAAATTGTTTGTTAAATATTGGTGAAGGTTACTGAACAAACACAAATCCGTGTTTAAAATGTAGATCAAAATAAGATCTTAAAGTTTTAATGTAGTTACCTTACTCTCGTTTACTAAGAAACACTATAATTCCTACTTATATTTATTCGATATTAATTATGAGAAAAGAAATTATTAATTATATTACATCAGACAATGTTTGAGAAATCTAACTCTGAACTATTTATGCGAAATAAATAAACGATTTAATCACTTGTTTATTTCAAAGTGAGCACCTTACACTACATATTTATAAAATGGTCAAGAAATTATTTCAAAATGAACATTAATCCAGGGGATCGAAGACAAGAACACTCAAATGTACAATTTTGTTTCCAGCAACATATACAGACATAACATTAGACAGGGCATTTTGATACAACCGAGATGATTTTGATGTTCACTGACTTTCTTGGAAACTTTTCTGGGCGTATTGTTCAAATTTTGCTGCAATTAAAATTATTTTCTATATTTTCAATTATATAAAGTGAAAATATATTTATTTCAAATGCTAAATGAAGACACTTGACTTTGTAAATCATCAGAGCATTTTAGTCAGATTATGATAAATCCCATAAGATTATTTTTGTTTTATTATTTGTATAATATTTTTACCCAAAATATTTGTGCAAAAGTAAGTATTTTCTATTCTTATAAGGTTTACTCTAATAAAATCCGGAAATTTCCTAAAATCTTATTTCTTATTGCACAATTTCATCGTCTCCTGGAGGCGTGAAAAAAGCATTTTACGCCCGTAAATGAGGATGCAAAATGGACATTTTACGCCTTCTGCATCACAATAGTTATTTTCGTCAATGATGAGTCAGCAAAATCCCTATCCTAATACAAAATCGAGGCGCGAAATCAATATTTTACGCCTACTGAATCAAAATAGTATATTATGAAACTAGTGCGTAAAAGTTGATTCTACAAATGTGAAGGGTTGCGGCCCGAGCCGAAGGCGAGTGAAATTTCATTTCACGGACTAAAAGGAGGCCGTAAAATCGGATTTTACAGCTGTAGTACAGAAAAAAGTATTTTTAAGTAGGTAGTAGTTAATTTATTAATCATTTTAATTGCGGAATTTTATGTATCCTACTGTTTTCAATTCGGGTCCTTTGGCTTTTGAAATGTCGATCTGACCCACTTTTTGAGACAAATAGTATCTCAGTGAATATATTACTTTATTAAAGGAGATGTATTAGAAAATTAATTTGCATGTAGAGCATCTGATTTCAAATTCATCAATGAATTAATGTCATGTTATAAACAAAAACTGATAAATAATATTGCTTATATATTTTCTAATAATTCAACGTTATATAAATACCGATCGTTAAATATAATTTCTTCTGAGTAGACATCAGCAATATCTGCTCCTGAAGCTAAATCAACTCGCGAACGTAAACGGTTCTGGATTAGGTGCCTGTTTAATATTTCAGTCACGAAACCGTGGCTCGCAAAAGCAAGGACATTCTCCGTGTTGTCAATTCCCATGAGTCTATTGGAACGCGGGCGTGTATCGAACGAGAATATTGCGTTGCATACCTACTGCTCCATATATGTATTTTCCTCCATATACAGGTATACTCCCTACCAAGCGAATATAATAAATATTATAAATTGAGGCACGCTTGAATATAGCTTGTTTTTACGTAAATTACTCCTGAACGGTTTTGTCGAATTCCCTAGCTATCAGATTTTATTTCCCTGCTTGAACAAGATTTTGATATGCAGCCACGTGAATGTATAGATTTGATTAGATATCGTCGTCCAGAGTTGTGTCAATATTTGATTTATTGCTACAGATACTGTAACTTGTATGTATTAGTTGCTACCTGAATATTTGTCAAATTATTACTGAATATGACTACCGAAATTAGTACAAAAAGATGCAAATATCTATGCCTAATCAAAACGGGTTTTACTACTTAAGGTAGTTAGACTACGGGATTTAGCATGTTGGGAACAAATATTTTAAAATGTTTCCAAGAATTTAATTTTTATTAATAAAGTTATTGTTGAAGAGAGAAAAGATTATTGTCATCGAGCAAAAATTGGAATGTGCAAAAACAATTTGTTACAAAAATTTGGTTAATGACTCGAATTTTTTCTTTTCGCGTGTCAACAAATTTTTTTAAATTAATCGATTTTAACGTATGATGGCTTATTGTTTTGAGAAAATGATTTTCTATAACTTCACCGTAGGATTTTTCAAAATTTATTGTCTGACTACTAAAATTATTGAAAGATTGTAAAAAGTATAGTTTCTTTTTTAAACAAATAGAGATATTTGACGTTAGCTTCAGAAATTTGCGAAATCTTACGGTGAAGTTGTAGAGAATTATTTTTTCGAAAAAAATAAGCCATCATTAGGTTGAAATCCATTCATTTTTAAAAATGTTTTGACATGCGAGAAGAAGATAACTTGAGTCATTAATAAAATTTGATTAATAAATTGTTTTTGCACATTCCAATTTTTTTCGACATTATAAAAGTATCTTTATTCGCGAAAATTAAATTCGTAGAAATAATATTAAATAATTTTCCACAATACACTATATCCTAGGGTCTAACTACCTTAAGTAATTATTGGTACCAGGGGTAAATTTGAATATAAAAACAGATGTTTATATTAGGTTATCTTACTAATTTGTTTGATTCTAACATATACTTTCAAAATACATCAAATATAAAAAATTAACAAAAATTCATTCAAAATTCTTAAAACTGATAGACACTAAATTGCGGTTTGAATAAGTAAATTGAAGTTTGCATCAATCATTTTTTCAAATGATTTAAAAACTCGAAGGGCATTTAAGTAATGCGATACATGGGGCTTTAACCAATGAAAACACGATTTTCCGAAATTAAATCGAAATCTAGCGGTCGTCTTGGGCGACGACATCGAGGCGGAAAGCATCTCAACGGAGCTCCGCAGATGAGCTATGACGCTATACACGGTAAAGTTAGCGGCTTAGTGTCAGCGTTTGACAAATTGTTGTCTCTCCTTGCCCCCTAACCAACTGTTCGAATATAGCGCGGCAGCAGTTTCTGTCTGCAATCTCCATTCCGAGCATCTGTGACAATGCTGTGGTGTTTGTCGTCGACTACTACGTCTCCCCCACCGAGCTTCCCGAAAGCTCTTTCAGCTTCTGTACCAGAACTTACGTGTCTCGAGGAGCATCTTATTCATTTATTCATTTTTATAAATACCCCTTTCGGCTCCATGGTATTTTATTTTCTCCTCTTCTTGACGTGTCACCACATATTTCCGAAATTGTACGTCTGCAATAGTGTAAGTCGAGCTTACTCGCTAGGTCCTAGTTATATACACAAAACGTTTGTTTACGAAGAAGATGAAGTTGAATATCTTCCTTGTTTGCTTTGTTGGCGTCCTATTATTACATTTGCAGGGCGTGCTGGTGAAAAGGGCATACAAAATATAGCAAAAATAGAGAATATTTGATTTCCATAGTGGGCAGTTTAAAATAGTTATTTTTATGTTTCTAATCTCCCGAAATTGCTATTATCCTAAAAACTCACCAGAACTATGAAACACTATGAAAATTACGAATTACGACATCACGTAATCTGTTATTAATATTATTCATCTATAATTGTGTCACTATATCGAAATGGTAATTGAATTGTTTGCACTGATCAAGTTTTGCATACTTTGGGTCTATTCCTGAACCTGTGTGGAAGTTAGGCTACTATAAAAAGGGTAGATTGGAGGGAAGTAGCTTCAGGGTGAATATTGGGTTGTTCCAAGGTGTTTGGATATTTGTCGAAAACTTATCAGGAATACACAGAACATAAAGTGATAACTTTACATCAAATTTTGAGTTATTTACCCGATAATTGATAAAAAAATGTATCATATCATATGACTTTTAGAATTGCATTTTCACCAATTGTCACTAACATTTTTATAATCAATAGACTAAAACTCCCCTGGTATAAAGTTATCCAATCAGTCTTTGATATTGGGATAGCTCCCATACTAGACTATTTTATTTCATTAACTACTAAAACTAGAATACCGGAGGTTACCAGATTTTTCAGTTAGCCTGGAAGAGGTTACCTCTGAGTTTGAAGTTATATGTCTTGAACTTATTGTATTTATTTATGGCGATCCATAATCAGTTATATAATGATCTAAACAATCACGGTGTAAACTAGTATTGTCCTTTTTGGTAAGCCTGACTACAGGGTGTGCTAGATAAACCCAGACTAGTTCAGGTCTAATGTTATAGCAAGAATAGCACTTCCCTGGAAAAACATGACGATTCTAGTTTAGGGATAGTTAGGCACTAGTGTGATATTACTTGTTACCTTTATATTTAATTTTTCTGAAATGTTTACTATTTATTGGTCCTGCATGATACAATGCGTAAATAAACAAATAAAGAAATAAGTGAATAAACAAACGTAACTAGGATGTCAATTCACGTTCAGCGAAATAAATTATGGTCGTTTTATGTGTAATATTTTGTATTTATTAACTATTGGGTTTACAATTGAAAAGAAAATACCCCGCTTATAATTATGGCATGATATCTCTATTCTGAAAATATGTTTAGCACCAGGTTGCCATCTTGTGATCAACGGTACTTTATTTACTTATTTATTTATATATTTATTTACGCCTTCTATCACACAGGACCGAGAAATAACAAGAAGAAAGATCAGTATAATAATGGTAACATTTAACGTTCTATAACTAATCTATTCGGGTGCACCACAAAAACCCGACAAATCATAAAACAGACACTTCAAAAACCCGACATTCCAAAACCCGACATTCAAAAACCAGACATTTAAAAAACGGACATTCAAAAATCAGACATTAAGAAAACAGACGTTGAAAACCATTTAAAATTCACAAATATTTTGAAAGTCTGTTTTTTTAAATATTTGGTTTCTGAATTTCTATTTTTTGACATCTGGTCTGGTTTTTGAATGTCCGTTGTTTTGAATGTCTGGTTTTCGTATTTCTGAAGTGTCTGTTTTGTGATTTATCATGTTTTTGAGGTGCACCCATATATTCTAGTTAAAAACGTTCCTTCTTCATTTTATTGTTACTTGAAGGCTATATTCCAGCCATTAATTGTAAAAAATAGTGCAAAATATTTTCTTTTAAATTACAATTAATTATTGTACCTAGGATGGACACGTCATACCCCTGAAAGAATATTTAAAACACTACTAAATTAAGTAAACAGAATGTTAAAATATCGATTTTTAACGGAAATAGAGGGATTTGAATATAATTTTCTACCTGTTTCGGGCGAAAATGAAATTACCAGCAAAATTTTTGTGTAGGTCGTAACTTCACGAAAAATTTTTTGTTTGCAAAACAAAAAGATACTTATCTCTTTATTTACCCAAAAGAACAATAAAAATCGTATAAAACATGATTTTGAATTTAAAATTTATTTTCATTGCATGATTTGAAATGGAATTGGTCATATAAGAAGATCATAATTTATTACGTCTGTTTATTTATTTCTTTATTTATACGCTGGACTGAGAAATATCAAAATATATCAATACTAATTTATTGAAAATGGTCGAGAAACGACGATATGGTTAAAGTGCAATATATTACCGGTTCAGACATACTTTTTTTGTGAAATGTCACATAATTCCTTAATACAACTTCTTGTAAGTAAATCGTCCAATTAATTATCATAAATTATGTCCTGTTTTTTATCATTTTTATAATTACTGTTTGCAGAAAGATACGCCTTACGTTAAGAGAAAAAGTCAAACACCTTGCAGCTCGTATGATTTTTGTAGGAAATTCTTATATTTCTTATTTTTGTGGATTGCTTCCTAAGAAATTATATTTTTGTAAGATTTTATTTATATACCTAGTTTATTAACAAACGTGTAATTATCTTTTATTTCGAAAATGCATTGTATAAATTAGAACAATTTGTTTCTGAAGAATAAATTCGAAACCACGTTATATTCAATTGAATACCATAATGTCGAATTGACATTCCGCATTTTTCTCAGGGACCTCATATATTTATTTCTGATTTGTTTTAGTCAGTCTAAATGAGAATCTTACAAGGAGAATGAACGTGAATTTGACAAGTGCGGAACGAGAAGCGTAACCAATGTAACAATAAGTACGTCGGGTTTAAAACTCATTTATTCCACTAAAAATGTATTCTTGACTGATTGAAATATCGCCAGAGCTTGTGTGCTTTTCATACTTTTAATTAATCGATTAAGAGAAGTCTCGACGAAAGATTAGTTCTTATCATTTGGATGATTTTCGTAGAACGCAATTGCCGATATTAATCGCATGAGGTTTGTTTCTTCCTCAGACTAAAAGCAAGAGACGTCACTTTGCTCATTTTTTTTGTTTCGATGTTGACATATTTATGCCGTAGGTTTCTCTCGTCTTTTGTTGATCTATGTGCCCTCAGTTAATTCGTGCGTAAGATGATGAGTGACAGAAATCAAGGGAAAGTAACGAACGAAAGCGGTGAAGATAATCGTGATAGACATTAGATGAAATGATATGACGCCTTGAAATGTTTAATTCAAGGTTTAATAATAATTCGACATTTACTTCGTTAGGTTTAAGTAAATCTTTATCGTGAACACATGTCTACTCATAGCAATTCTCAGACAGTATAAAAAAAAATTTATAGGTTTAATCGCTAAAAGTAAAAATATTTTAGGAATAAGGATTTGTATTGTAAAAATACTCTGCATAAAAACACTGCACGTAACAAATTCGAGATTTATAATGATTACGTTTGCATAATTAAAAGCGAAAAGAATAATGTTTGAACCAACGTTTTTAAAAATAACAATAATTATGTGTCCTTTACTGATGTTGCAGGAAATCATTTTTTTAGTTTCGAATAAAATTTAAAACAAAATGATATAACAAATTAGTCCGAGACTCATATTCTGACAAATTATTTTTACTGAAATAATTTAGTGACATTAGACATAATTTTGCAATAAAAAATTATTCACCATTTAAAAAGCACTTTTTCAAACGCCCCATTTCCGTTCACTGACCTACCCCACATTGTTTCTGAGGATAAAATTGTAAGTCACAGAATTGTAAAGTCTGCATAATATGTAATCTAAACGTATTCCCGAAAGCAATCTCACACGAGGTCATCGCATAAAGAAACTCTTACGACAGCAATGCTTGGAGACAAAAATCGTTCTGGTTCGTCCACAATCGTTTATCATCGTTACTTTATCGCGTCGATCCGTTTGTCTGCTGAGTACAAAAATTGCAAAAATTCTTATCGCTTCTGATTTTCCGCAGTGATACTGAATGATACTGGACCGAATACGGAATGTAAGTTGGCAACACTGAATTCAGCGGCGCAGGCTGTTGGCAACTGTCCTACGATTATCGGAATACGAAACGCGATATCCGTTTACACAGGGACGTCACTCCCGATTCGAATTCCAGCGTTCCCTTATCAGCTCAGACGCTCATTGTTCCCGATTGCTGATTTTCGCGGAGGCGAGGGAATGGAATGGTACTGTGCAATTTTCTTGCGTATATTTCGCATTGCTGCACGGCGATGAGTTTCGTGCAATTTCGTTTTCTGGAGTCGATTCCTTCCAAATGGCATAAGACTGTACATTAATGTATAAAAATGCAATAGAATCCTGGATTACGAGATGGACCGATAAGATACAAGTTTTCTCTGTATCATTAAGGTTATCTTCAGAGGCAAATAAAATTCCGATAGTTTTTTTGAAGGTATTTAAAAACGAATTAAATAATTCTTAAGTAAGAACTAGTGCAGTTTAACCCATTAACGCTCAGACGGACGAATTTTCAGCCTTAGTTTGAACATCGATAATTTGAATATAAATGCATTTAGAAAAATATGAGCTCTACTGTTTCTAACGTAATATTGTATGCTCTTTCAGAATCTTTCAATCAAATTTCGATAAAATGAACCGCAAAAAAGTTATACCAGTTTTTCTGTTTTTTACGTTTTTCTTTTTGGCAAAAACATCACTTTCACCTCGAAATGGTGCACAAAGGTCAATTTTCAAGTTCTTGACTTTTTTTCTGACAAAAATACTTGCGGGATGTCAAATTTCAACCAAACGGGAAAAAATTTTTGTTTAAATTACTTGTGATAGATTGCACACTGATGGGTCACTGCCGAAATTTCGAAATCGGACGGCATATGTTCATTATTCATATAAACACCTAATATGAACAATTCTATAAACATTTCGAATTTTTGAAAAATCAAGTATTGTATTATTGCATGTTCATAAAATTTAAGAGAATTCTTTGACTTATTCCAAAGCATTGTTGTGCCTAGAAAATTTTCTCTAAGGTCTACAGTTAAAAAAAAAATGGTCAAGTTTTAAAAAGAATTTTGAACTTCTAGGTACCATTTTGAAAACTACCATGTTAAATTATGAATTCTGATATGGTACATTTTAAGTTCCGGGAGTTCAAGGACGCGATATTTTCAACTTAGATATGTTTCCTAACGTAATTTCGAGGTGAAAGTGATGTTGTAATGAAAAACAAAAGGTAAAAAACAATGTTTTTTGACAGAAAAACGTGCATAACTTTTTTGCGGTTCATTTTATCGAAATTTTATTGAAAGGTTCCGAAAGAGCATACATTTCTACGTAGAAACAGTGCAGCTAAAAATTTTCTAAAGGCTTTTGTAGACAAATTATCGATGTTCAAACTGATACTGAAAATCCGTTCGTCTGAGCGTTAATGGGTTAAAATAAATTACCATTTCCATTTGTGGTGTCACCCATCAAAAATAATTTTGAAATTAAAAATTTATAAATTAAAATAATTAATGGCTTAAACCCACCAATTGCATTAGATATTAAAATGCCATAGTTTGAAAATTTCTAAACATTTCAAACACCTTGCGTCGTAATCGCTCGGATTCTCAAACGTTAGGCCTTATCGAAACATTTCTAATCTCAACTAGTAATGAAATTAACAACGAAAAATTGTAATAAAGAGTGATTACGACGCAAGGTGTTTGAAATGTTTAAGAATTTTTAGGCATTTTAACATCTAATGCAATTGGTAGGTTTAAGCCGTTAATTGTTTTAATTTTATTTTAATTTATTTAAATGCACCTACGTTAAATCTATATTAAAAATTTATAAATTCTGGGATACGTTTTTTAATGTTACAAAAAAGTAGAAGTGTTCTGTAATAGCTATTGGAACAGATTGAACATTTTTTTCGCTCTCACTATAGTTTTTAAAAAACATACAACAAGTAAGTGATGTTGCCTTTGATGCACAAGTGTTCGGTAAATGACTTGTGAGTCATGTAAAGCAGCATTTAGTAAACCAAATATTTGGTAACTTTAATAAAATCTCAGATTAAGTGCAAACTCGGCTGATTCAATTAAATATACATATGTATGACAACCGTGCTACAAAGTAAATATAATCGAATGTTTAGATGCTTGTATCCAACTACTACATATCTTTACTCTTACAAAATCTGCTCTCTCAATTTCAAATAGTGCAACTCACTGCGAAATAGTTAATATTCACGGGTTTTCAACGAAAAAGGAGTCACTGTTTCAGAATAATGGCGCCATTTTCACTCTTTCACAGTGAGTTTCACTGTTTCAAATTGATATAGTGGATACATATAATTAAATATTTGTCTCTAATAAAGAATAATAGAATTAATAATAAACTAAATATTCCAACCTATTTTCTGAGTATTAAGTTTCATATAATTTGTTTGTTTCCTCCAAATCAAAATGAGTATAAGGACCATGAAATAGTGAGACATCGAGGAAAATACGACTCTAGAAATCCATTCAAAAAGCGATTAGTCGGTGAAGTTGATAGAAGCAATCGAAAAGAATCTTTCTTTCACCAAATCCAAGGAAAACTGACGGCATAATTACAAAGCAAACGTACGAGAAGAGGCGTAATACGGCGAGTTTCCTCAGCTTGCCGCAGCTTCGAAAACGAGATTGGTGGAGTCTCGAGTCGGTGCCAAATTACCAACAATGGCAGGAACCAAAGGGGGACCGCTTCCGGCCCAATCCAAACAAGCGGAGCATAAAGTTACAAACTTCCCCGTCGCAATCTCCTCTCGTCACCGCTGCGACAGCGATGTAAGCGGAAGAGAGACGTCTCGACGCCCTCGACCGCATCTAACTGAATTAATACACCGCTTCAAAAATATCAATTTTCCCTTTAACTTCCTCGCCGTTGCTGATCTTATTTCATATTTGTTATTCGTAATCCATATATAATTACATAAGATTTCCATGTATATAAAGTATATGGTCTTTATTTACCTGCCAACATCAAGATGAATTAAATTTTATTGAAATAGACCTGAATCAAATCTACCTAAATCTCTGGTAATATCATATTTCATTCGAAAATCAAGCTTTAATTATATTAGTCCTGATTTCCACGACCGTTCCAAGTGTGTGAATCAACTCTTTATACGGAAATAAATGTTTAAGTAACCACTGCCTAAGTAAATTAAGTATATTTTATTGGTATATTTAAGTTTATAAACAAAAATTGACCAAATACTTTATTTTTAAAAAAATGTTGAAGAATGATATTGAGAATGGGATAACTTCATAATATAAAAAGAAAAAAGTGAAAGAAAAATTGGTTGCGATTAAGTAGTCCTTTATTCCAATGAATTACTTAGTCACTAAATGGTAAATTGTCCATGGTTACTATATATTTGCTAAATATTGGGTCAATGTTGGCTTTTTCTTGGCGAACTATTGGCAATTGGTATTATTGGTAAAGCATTGAGATGATCACGACGTTGCCAATCATTGGCAGGCAATCTTGGTTCATTACACTGGTCAACAGTGAAATTCTTTCGGAGATGAAAATAGCTAAACATTGTTAATTTTGGGTTGCTGAATCATAATCCGATAATAAAAAATGTCGATTAGCTCTTGTTTTCAAGATATATGGAGTCAAAGTTCGAAAAAAACGTCGTTTTCTCATATGTTTGAGGAGGCATACTTTTTGACGGAGACGAGTTAAGGACTTCAGTAATGACTTAAAATAATGCTTGTAACTTTGACTTGGGGGAAAAATGTAACAGAATAAAAAAAAACTGCATTGAATGGATATTTTTCTGTATGCATGAAATACCGGTCTGATCTTGTATGGCTGTAACTACTGCAACTATTGTGCTTTAAATTAAAATTAGGCGAGCGGGAACTTTCCCGGTTCACATTTTGATGAATCGTTTTTAATGAAATTTCGTATAAGGGTTTTTGGGGTCGCTCAACTCAAATTTTGGAAATTAAAAATGGTGGATCCGGGATGACGGCCAAAAATTAAAATGTTTTTCATTAAAATCGTACACAGGGTTTCTTGAGACCTTTAAAAAAAAGATTAATTTGCTTCAATTTTGTCAACCAGTATTATCGGCCGCCTAGCAATGCCAATGATTGGTTATTGATTAATCCCCAAGATTCGGCCAATATTGAAAGCCAATTATAGACGAAAACACCACAAATTATCATAAGGTTTTTTTTAAATTAAATTAAAAAAAAAAACTCAATAAGAATTGAGATAATAAAAATTCTCTAGTCTAGAAAGGCATGGACACCGAAATTACATTATAGCCTTTCGTCAAATGTTGACCCTAAACAACTCAAAAATGCAATAAAGAAATGTTTGTTAGGGACCTTCTACATCCGTTTTGTGTCACGATTTTAAAGTTTAACTTCTTTTTGAGTTTATTATGTCGATCTATACAAGATTCTGAAGGGTGTCGAACAGAAAATATCTGAAAAAAATAAGTTTGTTGGGTTTCTAATAAAAAATATAAATTACATTTAAAAATGCTTCGAAACAAAAATAGAGCATCAAGTTCTCCATATATCCATGTTCTATGCACTTTTTTCGTAAAATCAACGGTAATTTTGTTTTAATTCATAAACGGTTATAAATACCCTTTACCCTGGTAGAAAATGAGTCCCGTTTTTGGCCAGTATCTGTGTTTCCCGTGTTAAAGGTATAGGAAAACTGGGTAATGTAACAAAAAACTGGACAGATTTCTACCAGGGTACGTACAATGATATTTAGAAATATATGAAAGAAACAATAAAATTACCTTGGTCTACTAAACCCTGCCCAATTGATGAGTACATGAGCTAATGGCCACATGGTGGAAGCTACTAGTCTTATATTGAAACTATTTTATTGGCTGTCTTAACCAGTTTCTCGTGTATACGGAGAGAACTACGAAAGTACTTTAATACTAAACTTAGTGGTATTTTGATATTACTTTCTTAAAACCACAAATAATATCAAATACTACTGCAATGGCGTCTAAAACTACGTGTCGTGGTATCTAATACTGTTTACACAAGTTGGTTTGTATTTAACCACTTCAAGTAGTATTTAATATCTCTACACTCTCCCAGTGTCAATTTGAGAGAAATAAGCTGTTGATTGCCAGAATAAATAATTTTTATTACACCAGGGCGTTTGAGTGTGCCACGATCACATTTAAGTATTTTTATATAATTTAGAGCATGAACTTGAATCAGTGCTAAATGAAAGATACGCTCAGTTTCAAACGATTCTCAAAAATCTCAGAAAAAGTGCAAAAACGCATATTACACCCATACTATTCGTTGCATATTCCAAATTGTAAATGTCCCGACTTTTCGCATGAATCCTACAAAGTTTAAAAAAGCTCCATTTCAAGTTCTAGAGCGAGCAAAAACTTTAAAAAATCGATGAGATACGAAGTTAGTGTTTTTCTCGAGTCTCGTGCAGGGATGTCGCCGATCCGCTTGCCGACGCTCTCGACCATAAAGGGCAGATAAGGAGGAAGCAAAGTTTCGTCTTTCGTAAGCGTCCTGCAACTTCTTTAACGCTCGTTTGCGGGCATTTAAAATCCGTAAATTTTCATAACACCATGCCGGCAGTTTCGTAGTCGTCGAGCCATTAGCGACGAAACGTGTATAGCTTTCCACATCTTCTCCTGATAATGGGTCATTTCAAAAATGGCCATCAAGAAAATGAACTCCATTATTACAAAACATTATATTTCTTATATTTTTTTATAGAGGAAGCTGGTAGCAGGAGCAAAAAATAATAAAATAAATAAGTTTAAACCCGTCAAGATGGGTTGTAGGTCCTTTTTCCTATTTTAATGCACGGTCAAGAAGTTGGTTTTACTATCTAAACAGTAGAGACAGTACAACTATGGCTTTTAATTCATTTAACTATTTAAATCGTAGACCACCTATTATGTTAAGATCATTATTTAGATAGTATAATTAACTAAATCAGATATTACTACGCTACTAACTTTTGTTTGTATAAAAGCTTATGAACAATATATCTATTATTATTTACAAAGTATTACATTATCAACAACTATTAAAATTGTAAATAGTATACTCAGTATTTACGTAAATCTATTACTGGACCTACGATATTGTACAAATGTAAAGTGTACTAATGTATTGCACGTGTAATATTCAGTAGGATAAATTGTTTTTAATTTATCGTTTACTTTTTATTTTTAATTTTAGAAAAATTTTGATAATTTTTATTAGAAAATATGTTTAGGGGGAAGAGATTTAACTACCGATCTGTAATTGTAAACGAATTATTCGCATTTACTTGTTTGACTATTTAATATACTACAAATAAAAGTTTAATTTAGTTTAATTTTTCAATACATAACTATAGCTTTAATTAAAGTTTTAGATCTTTGTTATAAATGCGCTGATCATGTACCTAAATATACACCTCAAACGGATCAAAACGTTATAATGCATCATGTACTTAAGAAAAGTAGTGCAACACATTTTTTGAAACATGAATTTTAATATGAATCTTAATTAAATATTTATTTGAAGTGTTGTAGTTTTTACACAATTTATAACAGTTAATATCCACTGATGCAAAAAAGAAGTCACTGTTTCAAAATAGAGACTCTATTTACAGTGTTCTATATTAGTGAGTTTCATTGTTTTGAATTGAGAAAGAAGTTACAATTACATCGACATAATTCTTTTGTCTATTTTGGTAAACAAAAATATTGGTAAAGAGTAGCATCTTATTAATTTGCGCAACAAAATACTTTAACAGAAATAATTGTAGACAAGTATAGTGGTTTCAATAATCAGCTTGGTTGTGGAACGTTATTATTAATTGATTGTAGGAAGTATTAATTATATTTTAAATAATTTTCGAAAAACACAATACAAGAAAAAATTTTTATGTAACAAATGGAAAGACAAATTTTTAAAAATGAAATATTTGAGGTCTTGAAAAACAGTAGGATAATATTATTTTCGTAAATAATATAGGTATCCTAGAGTTATTCTCTGACAATTTCTGGAATACTCTGTGCTATGCATTATATCAATAACAATATGTGCAACTTCCAAGTGATAAAAATTAAAAAACAATTAAAGATATAATTTGTGAGATACTTTACCTTTTCCATATTGGTTACCATTGAATTATCGCAACAAGTAAAGTGAAGAAGTATAAATCATTCTTACCTGAAACATAAAGAGATATCAAATATTATTCTAAATATTCTAAAAATAACTCTTATTAAATATAATATGAGTAATGAACTCTAAGTAATTACAAAATAGTTTATTTTAGCATTAAACTAAACTTCATTAGATTTTTTCATATTAATAAAAAGGTAGTATGGTTTGCAATCTTTTATTTAATGAAGAAATGAACTTGTTTGTAACATATTGTACTGATAGTGATAAATATTACTATTTTGCTACCGTTGCGACAATAAACGGACATTCATTGGCTGACATTGACTAATTAGTTCGATCAACTAATGTCACAATAACCTCGTTATAAAAAGTGTTATAAAAAAAAAATTAATCGGTAATATATGTTTTCCATTTTCGTCTTTTGATTCTCAATTTTTAAGAACAAAAAGAAAATTAAATTTAAAGACATTTTGTTTCCACAGTATGTGAAATTTTCTCTTTATTGTTAATATCTCACGTTAACAATGCAGACACTCTTCTAAACGATAAAAAATGCAAATTTTTTCTGCTGTTTCTAAATTTATTTATATATTTTTTTATCCTCGTTTTTATAGTCCTTATTAATCAATTACATTTATACTACAGAATTGTACATTCTAATGGATGACTCACGAGGGTGACACATTCGTTCACCGAGACGTATCTTTTTTTAAATAAAATATATATTCTCGACCCCATAACGAAGAATTGGAGTCTTTATAAAATTATATAATGGTAAAAATTCTATTTGGATATTAAAAGCTAATTGGTTCAAAACAAAAAGTTGTCGGATGTGATATTTCCAGAAAAACTAAATGGCTGAAACACACATTTGACATTTGGCACACATATTGCACCAGCTTTCTGCCAAGAGTTACTCAGGGTTGGTTTGCAATAAACTATGACCACAACGAAAATGTAATGCCTTTGTTTGATTTAATTGTGACCAAAATGTCTCAATTATCATTCGAAATCATCATTGCTTCTCTACAAATGAAAACGAAAAATAACGAATAAGCCTATTCATTATTAGAAAAAACAATAGAATTTAAAAATACTTTGATCTATGGTGTCGAATCCACTATAATGCCACATACTTAGGAAGATACCAATCCCTCCGTTTTCATTGTCTTTTTCATTTTTTTTTCGACTGGGAAAGTAGACGTTCGTCAGTCAAAGCTTCCCTCCTCACCTCCCATTCCCGCCACATGCGAAATGTTTAAGGAAGAAAAGAGGTGGATTGAAGCGTCTCGTCAAAGTTCAAACGTGGGACAAGCGATCGACATGGAGAAGCGTTCAGCGAAGCGCTTCGCCATTACGCGAGTTTCTGAACTGCGGTGGTGTTCCACGGTACTCGCGGATGGATCTTCTCAGAGCTTTTCCGCTTGGTGCGGTATTCGGCGTTACGGCTGTCTGGTCCCATAGAGCAAGTACTTCTCGCAAAACGACTGCGTACGCGTATCAAACGAAAAGGGATGCACCGAAGAGGACAACGCTTGAAATGAGAGAGAGAAAAATATGTGAGTGAGAACAAAATAAAAATGCATGGCAGAAGGTAGGACCTAAAATAACCGAGTGTGAGACAGGAGTGACGACGAAGAGAGGAACAGAAAAAAAGTCGTATAAAGCAAGACAGCAATGTGCAAGTAGAAACCACATGGTGAAAAATTCAGGAAAAGGATGGAAGAATTATAGAATGGAGAAAGGCGCGTTGTTAAAAAAAGTAAAAGAAAAATAAAGCTCCTGTGCATTTCACCAAGGAGTGTTTTAGAGACAATCGAGCCGTATGCGCAGGAAAAAACAGTCACGCCGGCGTCGTAACTTGTCAAGCTCTTCGTGCAGTTACATCCATGCGTATGGTACCAGAGAGAGTTTCACGTGTACTGAACTATAACTAGGAGAAAATACGTCTGATTGGAATAAAGACGTAAAAACGTATGCATGAAGGGATAGCATAACAAATGATAAGGGATGATATGTGGAAAATGGTAACAAAACAGACAGGTGAAAATCCAAACGTAAATAACAAATGAATGTTTAGTTTTTTTTGTAAATGGTGATAATACAGAACTCAATCAGATTATTGGTGTTCAGGGCATGTTTTTTATGCAGTTCTTCACAAGGCACCTGTTAGGCTCTGATGTAAATGTTCCCTCGGTGTAAATTTAGTAATAACTTATAGAATGTTGATTCTGAGAGCAACATCCCATGTAGAAAATGTAACGCTAGTCTGGCCAGAATCCGGCCAGCCTTCCCTATTTCTGATGGAATTATAACGCTCTGCCGATAGGATTCTGACCAGGATAATCCTACCAGATTCCGATCAGAATATTACTTCTCCGACCAGGTTCCGCTCGGATTCATGCTTTGTCCGATCAAGCACTTACTAAAAAATTTGATGAATCTAACCTAAATATACCTCGGTAAATTCAGTCAGAATCTTGTCAGATTCTGACTAGAATCCCTAAGTAGGGTAAATGTGACCAGATTGTGGTCAGAATTAGGGAAAATCTGAGGGAGTTTCCACACCGGATGCCTTAAAGAAAATTTGACACATATTTTTGAATCCTGAGGTCAATTAAAATTTGAACACTTCTTGATAAATAAAATCTGTTAAAATAACTTGCACAAATGATTAGATCCTATAAGATTAACATACCAATATACTATAATTCTTCACGTATGAATATCTGTCATAGATGACCATACATGTAATTGGACGTTAACCCATTAACCGAGGCTCATGACAAAGATTATATATGGTAAATATAAATTACGCTAACAAATTCGATTATTGGTGCAAATTTAATATTAGATCATTTGCGATAGTCTAGGGTATACTACATAAGATGCTGTTGTCTATTTTCAAAATCATTGTTTTAAATAGAAGATTTGAAACTGCATTTTTTACGATTTTGGCAAAATCTTCATCATCGGCAGTTAAGGTGTTAATTAAAGTCGATAAAATAAAACTATCAGAGATTAAGGAATGCGGATACCCCAGATGCTACGTATGTATGTGGAACAAACATTTTCTTATGTATTTATATTGGGTGTTCGCTAGAAATCCATGAAACTATAGTTTTGAGTAATCTATATTCACTAACTAGCTGTATGATGGACGTAAAATGTCCATTAGACTTATGGTGATGATTGGAAGTAATCTAATCCTCCGTCCTCATGAATGAAGCTGAGATTCATGATCCGTTTTATCTGTGAAATCCTTCCTTACTTTCAAATCATTGATATTTTTTCCTTATTAATACGTACTTTACGCATTACCATCCCGACAGAATTATTCTAACTAGAGAAATAGTCTTCGTATCAGTAGAAAATCATCGTAGTAAAATAAAAGAGAAAAGAAGTTTCTGCAAATGAATCGAATAAAAGGGAAAATTAAAAAATACGGTAAACGGCAGGAAGGGAAGTACCAATCGGAGCACCGTTAAAGAAAGCAAAGAATACGTAAGGATGAAAGAAGAGAATGGACAATAACAGGGAGAAACAAAGTAAGATAGAACAAGATAGGACGACATCCTCGAAAGGAGGAAAGAGAATACTCCCTTGAGGAGGTAGAATGTTTACGGGAAAGCTGTTGCGGTTTACCTCGCGTTTACTTCCTCAGACAGAGAAACAAGCTCGTTTCTCTATTCTCGTTCGAATGGCAACGATACACCGGAAGAACCCGAAAGCGTTGAAATACTGTGTTTTTTATCTTTACTCATTAACCTATCGTACTTAGCTTTTGACGGTTAAATTTTTCTAAGCCAGTCGGATTTTACGTCAAGTTTCATTCACGCGGAATCGATGAAAAGGGGAACAAAACCCTTTTTGTCATATTTTACAACGTACTAATGAAATATAAAAAATATAGGTATATTTCATGACTGCTTTAATTAAATGAAATAAACAATTGAGTTTTTCTCGGTAATGCGGTCCTCTTACTAATTGTGAAAAGGTAAACAAAGAAAATACGACGTAATTGGGATATCAGTTAACGTTTAGCGCAATAAATCATCCGGTACCTATATGTAAAAATTATGAATCACATACTATTGGATTTAATATTAAAAATTATCCTTCTAGCGCTTATAATTGGAATTATTTATGCGTTTCGTACCAGGATGCCATGTTGTGCTCTTCAGCATTTAAGCAATAGTTCCAATTATAAGCGCTAGAGGGATGATTGTTAGTATTAAATCAAATAGTATGTGATTATTTACCAATGGAATATTTTCAATCCAATTTTGTACAACATCAATTACACTTTGTAGTAAATGATTTGAAAAAATAGGAAAATTCAGATAAAAGTGAACCCAATGAAAAAAAAGTAGGGAGCGTCCAAAGAAGAATATTATTTATTTCATTTTTTGAAAATTTGTGATCTCTTATCTTCGAAAATATGCATTTTACGAAAAATAAATAACAGGCAGTTTTTATTCAGAATTATTCAAAGAATCTAAGTAAATTTCCAGTAGGTTTTTGTGGAACAAATTTTTTTTTGCAATTTAGCAAAAATCAGATAAAAGTGCTTTTATCAGAAATATGAGGAGATTCTTCAAAAGATTTTCGATGTGCTGAATCCAAATCTGGTAGCAGAATTATTTTATCAAGTCAAGATTTTGAGATATGCTAACTTTAAAGCAAAAAACGAAAATCCAATCCAAAAGAAACGGAATCGAATTTACTAAAAGAGCATTTTAAATACACTTAATAGTACATTATTCTGCATTTTTCCAAACTGACAACAAATTGTTGTTACGCTTCGATAACATACCGAATCGTACACAAAACGGTGTTTTTTCATTGTTAGAATATCTTAAAATTTTATGATAGTGTGATAGAACAATTCTGCGGTTAGATTTGGATTCAGCCCATTGATAACCTTTGAAAAAGTATAGTCTTGTTTCTGGGATCGACCTCATTTTGTTGGCATATATAGTTAATCTACCTTTCATTGTTCACAGGGTTTCTAAAATCTACAGACTACCCACTTTAATTTGATCAAGAAATTTTTTCCAAATTCGTCCAGCTCTCTTGAATCCAAACTTTTCAATTTTCAAAATCTGAGGACATATTCCGCGGAAAATTCCTGTATTATGAAATATGTGCAATTTATTGTTTAGAATTCTAACAGTAAAAAAATAATTCCTGTAATTCAAAATGAAGAAATTGAACAGTTTGAACTGTTAACTAATATATATACAAGAAATAGGAAATGCACGCATGCGTGACGCGTACGTCCATGTTTGTCACAATAAAGTAGATGAAATCAGAAAATGAGGCAGTTGCACGTCGTTCCATACGTCTGCCTATATATGGTTATGCGAGTATAAAGAATAGCGGAGGAAGCGCAAGATGCAGGCTGTTTAGGTGCACGTAATGTAGGCGAGCTGCAACACCGTTGACGGGGAAGGTACATCTATATACGTACATATTCCCGGCTGTTACGCATACGCGCGTTCTTACGTACCAGCTGGGTACACGTACACTGTAATAAATTCAAGGAAGGACGTACAATTTGGCCAACGCCGCGTGCATAATGTTTGTTCCTTATTGTCTTGTCGACGCATATTGCCAGTTACATATGTCATCTTAATTTATCAATTTAATGTCAATATACTGTGACGTTATGAAAACTATTAATCTTCAACTATTGTAAACATTATCATTATCGGTCAAAATTTCTGAACTTCGAATTCTGAAGTAATCTTTAAAAGGACGACTACCAACTACAAACAGATGGTGAAAGTTGTTAAAATGCAAGTTTATGTTTATTTCTTTATTTTTATTTAACAGATTGCTCTATATTCAGGCCTTACCGATTTAGCATCTTTTAGCACATATACATCTCCAATATAAAATTGTCTTGATTTCGTTTTTATTTCAATCTTTAGATTTTGATTTCCAGTCATCTAATCATTATCTCCTTGAGTGACGGGTGTCGTCAATCCTACATACGTCATGCGTACCTGTACCTTTTGTTCTACGCAGTTCAGCTGAAAACTATGACTTGGGAGGTTTTGTGATCTCTGATTGCCATGTCTATGCTAATTTTATCAAATTCAAAATGACAGAGCCAATATGATGCAGTGAATTTAAACAAACAAATCTGATATCGACGTTTACCACAGACCCTGAAAACTTATAGATGCGCAATTTCTTCTAAATTTTTTTAACTTGATGATAGCTTAGGAATCGAAATAAAAAACCTCAAACCTTCTTACTACAATATAAATAATGATTTAATGATATCGGTATGGTGAGCTATCCACATACCCACTTAGGGGAAATTCAGGTAGCCCAAGATAACGGTGACGCGACTATTCAACACATAACTTTTCAACACAAGTATGTTTTCACCACAAGATAACTTCATCATAAACATTTCAACATACAAACATTTCATCATAAAATGTTTCAACAAATGACCATTTCAACATAATACATTAAACATTTGAATAAAATAGATTAAGTTAGGTTAGATTAGGTTATAAGGTTAGGTTAGGTTCGGTTAGGTTAGGTTGGATTTGGCGTGTATAATATATGATTGTTATTTTCAATTTTTTTATTGAAATGCATTCTTTGGTTCGTGTTGAAATGAACTACAGACTAAAGCAATTGGCATTCAAAAACCGATGTTCACATAGTGTGTGTAATTGATTAAATTTTTCGTAACTATTTATTTTATAATATTTCATGCTTTACCACACTCCACTTCATCGTTTCGGAGTGAGAATCTATTTACTAAAAGAAAGTAACATTTTGATTCCTCATTTGTATTTAAAATATATTGTTTTGATATGGATTGAAATTATATTTTAGTGTATTGACATAATCAACACGTCGGTCGATATATATTTTTAGACATACAAAGCAATTAACTGAAATCTGTAATTATCGAAATAAATGTTATAGTTGTAGTTACGTGTTACTCTTTTTAAGTACTTATAGTGATGATATTGATGGGTCTAATTTGTTCAGATATCCAGTAAACACCCAAATTGAACTGAACTCAAAAATATCATAAGCAAACTAATGGAATTAGCCGGAAACCAGGACATACTTGACAAATCTAATAATTGCTCCGATTGTAATGATCAAGAGACGTCATATGTAAAACATTATTTCGTCTCATCTTTGTTCCGAATAACCCTGTAACGAGCGGTTTCCGATGTGTATAAAGAGAAAGAAAGAGACAGAAAAACAACGATATGAGACATTTTTGTGTGTTACCGACAAAAATACTGGATAAACGTGCTAAGTATCGTACAATTACACGAGCATTCCAAGTCTGATCCCAAGTATTCAATGCCAAGCTGCCAGGAAATTTAACCAGCAAACTGGGAAAAAGATCGTGGATCAACTTGAAAGAAATTTGGATTGATCATCAACGAAAATTGCACATGCCGAGAACTTTTATGCGGGCTTCAATATCATACATTTTCCTCCTTGGCATCATTCGGGACTTGGTGTTCATTGGATCCAGTCTTCGTTTTCCATTGCATCATTGAGTTCATCGTGCAACTTCGAATCAATGAATTTGGACTCTGACACGAAACAATTTGGTGCCACGTGTATTGGGCTGATTTGTGCAGCCAGTATTTAATTGCTAGATCATCCTGGAAGGTTGCAAGCTTCTTCGATGCTGCGATAAGTTTTGTACAAATTGCTTTATATTTCTTTGATTTCAAATTTTTAATTCATTAAAAAAATAAAGGACGACATTTCGGTAGTTTCTTTCTCTCAATCGTGATTTTTCCACCTTAAGGAGGAATTTCACTCAATTTTGAAATACGTTAAAATTTGGGTTTTTTCTTGCTAAAAGAACAAGGGAAGAATGATTGAATTTGAATTTTGTTTATTTGAAAAAAATAAAAAGATATTTGACTATAAACTTTAAAATTCAATAGGTTCATTCCTCTTTTTTTCATATGAGAAATAAATATTTCCATTTCTTGAAATCATGTTTTATTGAATATTTATATGGTAATGCAAAATTGTCAGTGATATTCACTAGTCAAATCATTATATATGTGGACACGATAATATTAGTAATATATTAATTTTATGAAAGTGAATTATGTAAATGTGATGAAATAAATAGAAAAGAATTTTATGTACAAAAATTATAATATACAGAAAAATATATAAAGAAAATTATGTAGAATAGTATGTGCAGCGAATCAAACTATTTACAATTTTGATATACACAAGAAATTATTTACAGGTTAAAGACATTATTTATAATTTGAATACAATTAATATAGATCGTTAATTCAAATTTAACTTGGGACAGTTAATCTGAACAATTAAAGGTTAAATTTTGAATTTAGTATTCAAAAAATAATGAGCGTGATGGTATGTAATCAGAGAGTGTGATTTTATTTTCTAAATAAGACATTTTTGTAAGTATGTGTGAAGAATGTGAAGAAAATAGTTCATGCCAGAATAAATTAATAGCGATCCAGAGTACATTATGCTGTTTATTTTGGTCGTTATTCTTTTTTATTTTTGGGAATAGTGTTATCGGCCATTTTTCTTTTCTATTTATTTTGATTAGTTTTGTCTTGCCTCCAGTTTGCTTCTATCATAATTTTCGTATTAAAGAATAAAGACAGCTTTACATCCGTTAGATGTTTCATGCTAACCATGAAAAAATACTGTCATAATACAGTTTTATAAAAAACATAATAGTATACTTTGTAATCAACAATTAACTGTAAAATTACACATATAAGGTGAGATATGCGTAAATTCTTGATATAAAGTCAAATAACCGTACACTTAGAGGTTGCTAAATCTCAAATAATAAAAGTTGGCAGAAATGAATATATGCCGCATTTAATGAACATCCCTTTCGAACAATATGAAAAAAAAATCCGAAAATGCCGTAAACGTCAAAGATCGCGGAACTTGAACGTAAAATGACAATAAACATTTCTTCCTGAGATGCTTAACGAGCTTTCCGAAATTCAGCGATTTTAATTGACGCGATGGTGCATAGGACTAAATCACGCGCCCTCGCGCACTAGCCCGCAATTAAACGTCTATAAAATCACGGTATATCATTTAGATAAAAGCGGCATAAAAATTTGCAAATACCATTCGGTAAGGAAAGGGCTCTCGTCTTAAATAATTTCGCGAGCGCTTACGCCCCGTTGCGTTTTATCGGAAGCATAACCATAATCGGGCTCGCAAAGCCTGCGGGTCGCTGGATCGTAATTCAACGTGCTAGAAGTTTCTCTATCCAGCGCACCTTGCTTAACTACACGCGCGGATCCTCATAAACAACGCGAGTCACGCATACATTAGTCGAAACGAGCGGGAATTATGCGTTTGAAGCTCGACTGCGTATTTTTTATTCGCCCCTTCTCGTTACGCCGCTTATAAATTCTTCATTACCTTACGTTGAACAGTTGTTATCATTTTATATTTTACTTTTATTATGGCGATTTGCCCTTTTTCGAATTACCTGACGTCCTCCATCCCTATAGATCGTAGCCGTCCAGTTTATGAACGCAAACCGTTATAATTATTACGCGTGTCCCATTGTTTTATTCCTTCGATTTTGTCAAGACGCTTTATAACTTCAATTCATCCTACGCATTAGTTGAGTAACTTCCGCAACACAACTTTGCTCTTAGAACTGAAGTGATGTGATGATTTATGCTTCTATTAAAACTTCGTACTTGGAGATAGTTTTTTAATGGATCGTTCAAAAACGACCATTGTTCCGTGTATTCTTGTCATTCTTAGAATTGCTTTAAATATTACAGGTGAAAACCCTGGTGGAAAAATTGACCACCTTTTGCCTGGTTTATGACCATTCTTACCGGCTAATGGCCAGATTGTGGCCAACATTTCCGCTGAATTCTGGCCGGTTTTCTTGTGGTAATGTAACGCTGATATACTCATGAACTAGCCATTATTTATGTCCAAAAACTTTCGAATATAATGCCAGATAGTTGGTCAAAGAAAGTTAGTAATTAATACATGTTCATTCTATGTATTTATATCGCACCATTGTGTATTTATTTAACAAATAGCTTACATTTAATGTGGGAGTTCGTTTTGGGCTTAACCTGTGTTTTCTTTGTCTGGACAAATAAATTTGTATTGTACTGGACAAAGAACTTTTTATATACAAATTAACATATATAGTTTGCTACAAAAACCCAATTTCTAGGAAAATAGAATCTGATAACCTCCGCACCAAGTAAGTTTTATCCACATTTCTACAATTGCAACCAATGTTTCTGAAAATATGATTCTCCTATATGTAACAGCGAATTCGGGATCTGCACCGTTTCTGCACTTTTTCACAATTATTTGCACTAAAATGTAGCGAGAATATGTATAGAGATATCTTATCCGATGTCACGAACATCGAGAAGGTTAGTTACTTAGGTAAATGCCCAGTTTTTTACTAGAATTTAGGACACAAATATTGGGCAGCAAAACTATCTATATTCTTGGTAATGGCCAGTCAATCTGCTCATATTTTTCACCAGGGAATGGCATATTTTTCTCAATATTTCATTTAGGAAAAACACCAATTTCATTTTTTTTATAGGACATAACATTGGGGAGTTTTTTAAGATGCAATATGTGTATTTTCCAAATTACGAAATACTGCACACCATTTTCATAGAAAAGAATGTTTGGTTCCATCTTAGGTGCTAAACGTATCCAGAATCTGCTTACTGGCAACATTATGTTTTAATGACGGATAATGGATGATTATGTCGATAAGAAATCTCGATGAAACGTTATATCTGATATAATTTTCAACATTTTACGTTTCGTTCCCACCAAAATGCCTATTCACGACGCTCTCTGGATCAACCCCACTGTCGAAAGAGTTATCTGACACCATACCACCAAGAAAGAGCAGTGTGCACTTAAGCATTCAAGTGCAGCATCTCAAGTGATTTTATGATGGGGATGAGAATGAGAGAAAATCGTTTGACACAAAACACCTGGTATTTGGGTAATCTTACCTCTTAAACAAAAAATACATATAAATAAACGAGTTTATGAGATAATCGGGTTTTTATTTAAATAACGAAGAGGAATCTACAGAAGTCTACAATGGTGTAAGCATTATATTAAAGTGCACTTAACCTAAGTAGTATAGAAAAGTGAAGATAATTAATTTGCTACCTCTATTAGTAATGTCTGATCTGTATTGCCTGTTTCACTTATTATTTCTAGCGTGCAGTCTTTAATATTTCTTATATGTTAATCTTTGTCAATTATCTCTTGTTCAGAAACCTAATTTTGTGTTTAAATTTATAGAATCGTATGTTCTTTTTATTCCAACCATATTATAAAGGTTAAGTATCTTGTTTATAGTGGGCATTCTGTTTTCTAAAGAATTAATTACTAGTTATAGATAATTTTCAAAATATGTAAACAAAATTTAGAACACAAATGTGTAATGTAATATGAAATATAGACAACACTTATAATCCATTTGTAACATTTTTTAGGGTTTAAGCAACTGTTTTAGTTTTATAACTAAATCTAATTTGACATCAAAAACTGGAAGGATTTCATTATGTACAATAAATCACTCAAAATAAAAGGAACCCAAACTTGAGGTTATGATGACATTAATGTATTCATTAGGCAATAATGAAGATTTTTTTAATGCTAAAACAACAACCGTTTATGGAAAAACGGCCTAACTCGGCTTAGTCAGGCTGCAGAAAAACGAAATAATCGAATAATTATTATTATTGCACCAAAAAAAAAACAAGTTGGTTAGGAGAACCAACTGAAAATTATTTGGTAGAATCAACGTAATGAATTGTACTTGGTTCCGACTACTATCTGAAGTTAGTTAGAAGAAATACAAAAAATTGTACGCGTAATAAACTCAGTTTGTTGGCCTAACGAATTAATTTTTTGGCCTGATTGTAAACGAAACCAGATGGCTTTTACTTATTCACCGTAATATTATGATTCGGTTGATCTATACGTCGAGAAGGTTAGTTACTTATGTAAATGCCCAGTTTTTTAATTAGAATTTAGGAAACAAATATTGGACAGCAAAACTATCTATATTCTGGATAATGACCAGTCAATCTGCTCATATTTTCCACCAGGGAATGGCATATTTTTATCAATATGTAATTTTGGAAAAAACACCAATTTCATGTTTTTTCCAAAATATATAATACACCAAACCAATTAAATAGTTCGCTTAACCAGTCTTATTAACCAATTTCTTGTCTGGATCTCAGCTAATTGAGACACTTCATTAAGACAACAAATTTATTGGTTATTAGAACCAATTCGTTAGTTTCGTGTATTACTATAAGAAATATTAATATTAACAATGATATAATGCGAGTTGAAACCGCAAATTTTATTTCGAGCTCCTGTATTTTTAAATATTTCGTAAATCCTGAATACATTTGCCATTATAGATGTTATTATTGATCTGCATGTATGATGATGCATATATTCCTTAAATATTCATAAAAAGTACATCATTTTGCTGAATATTCATAAAAAACGAAACTGCAATTCAGAATAACAGCCTAACTCCACATTTTTCAATTGGGATAAAATTTATATTATTATACAGATGCGAAAAATGTATACGTGTAATATCGTAGATGTCTTTCCTTTATGTTCATACTGAAGCATGACACATACGAGCAATGTTGATTAATCTTGTAAACAGTTCAACAGTTTTTTTTTAATTATCTCGAAATCGCAGCCCGTCAATTAAGATCATTAAAATGGAACAAAGTGGACACTTTCATATTTTGAGTAACGTTATTCATCTAATACTCAATTTTCTGAGTAATATTTTGAAAACATTGAAGCCCCCTTCAGACATAAAACGCTAGGCTATCATCTCTATGCAGCTATAATACGCTTCGAATACTTTAGATACTCAAAGTCCCATAATTTTAATCATGCGCGATTCTCCAAAGATCCTCTCGAGATTCGCCGCTTCTGAGACTTTAGCGTTCTCCTAGCCGAGTTGCTCATTATCGTTAATAAGAGTGTCGAAAGTAACACGAGTAACAAACTCTTGGACATTAGAGTTCCCTGCTGCTTGAGCGAGCGTTAACGATGTCAGCAGTAGATCGGGCAATGCCAGTAGTGCAGTGGCTCGACGACCGTTCGAGAAACGATGCGAAATCTGATAACGCATCGTTTGTGTCTAATGCGTTTACTGTCTTTATCCTAGCCTGAACTCGACTTCTCAATTCACATCGTTGATTTCTCGCTTTTGCTAGTTACCCTCGCTAACAATCTATTCGACATATTAATTTATGATCTTGTGTAGCCAATAATATTAACCAAATGTCCTTCATTTCCTGCAGATTTTATAAATGCATCAGATCATTCAGTTTTCTAGATTTTTTTTTTATTTTGCTTCTTCTGTGATATGTTGCACGAACCCGATGCAACCTAATTATTCCGCCAAGGCCGCGCAGGAATATAGAATAGCACTACATTTTCACCGGATAGTACGCTGCGAATGTAATTATATATCCATTTCGCTTCTGATGCGGTTTTAATCTAATTCAATGGTAAGAGAAAGAGGGTGCTATAAGGGAAACGACGACCACTGCAACAACGTCGGTTTTCTTGGGTTGCTTTCGTGTACTACAATGATTTTCGTACCTTCCGTAAGATGCTTTGTACATTTTGCGTAATATCCGTAGAACGTCAGCTAGACAAAATGTTTAGTATAATAAGATAACTGCGATGATTTTTTTAGCAGCTATACTTTTTTGTTTAAGTCAACAAATGTATAATATTTTTATACTTTGTAAAATTGATCAATTGTCATGTCAGCTACACCGAAGGAATCTGGATGGTAGTAAATATCTGCTAGAAGTCGTTGCATATGTTGCATTGGAGGAAGTGGACGTTTGAAGGCAGAAGGAAGGAATCCACTATAAATCTGGTCTTAACAAGTCGTCCGGAGCGAGGACGATCGTGGAGAAGACATTCGGCGCGTTAGTGGGCGTGTTCGACAGGTGGCAGTTGTTTCTGCGTAGGAAGAAGAAAAGTGCTGCGTATGTACATTCAACTTCCTGCTACATGTAGTTTCGACTGTTCACAGCCCTTACGCAGATTGTTTTTTAGAAAAAAAAGAAGAATAAAGATGGTTGTGATTTCTGTTCGTACTGAAAAATCTAATGCCTTAGAAGAACATGTTAAAACATTCAACAGCGTCCAATGTTAAACAACAAATATGTTGAATTAAATGGCAGAAAGGTTAAATACAATCTAATACATTATAGTTGACGTACAGTAAAATTGAAGACAAATTTTGACATTTCTTGAAAAGACATAAACAATAGGTGTGAATTTTTTATTGTTTAAAAATGACCACTCAATTCGCTTTTGCCTTCAATGATATTTAAAATCTTCATAAATACTGAAATAAAAAAGTTGTAGAGGTTGAATGTAATGCAATTTATTTTGAAACAATGAATACATTGACAGTTATTTTAAAATATTATTGATGTTTATATGTGAAAAATTTAGTCATATTTGCAAGAGTAGATATAATTGTAAACTTTGCTATAAAATAGTACTTTTTTTAAGTTGAACAACTAATTTTTTCTAAACAACTATGCTTTTGGAATATTTAAATAAAAAGTGGACATTGACGTTTTTCGAAAATATTCCCAGCGTCATTCGAAAGGGCGACCCTAAAAATAGTGGGATATTTATCATTTAGCAAGTAAAAAAGTCCTATCCTATTTGAGGATGTGCTTAAGCATTCACAAGAACATGCAAATGTCTTCTATTAAAATCCCATTACTACTCGGGACATCCTCAGAAGCTTATAAGATTTATAAGGATCTTTTGACTTTTCAAAACTGAGATTTTGAAAATTGGAAAAAATCATCAAAATTCATCATTCTTTGATCAATTCTAACATATTTTTTGTTCGGAAACATTTATTTCAATAATCTATGATTTTAAAATAACAAATTCCTGACCTTTTCGACGATTTCTTCGTGTCGGAGCCATCATTTTGGATACTTTCATACTTATTTTCAATATTGTACAACGTGTATTGTAAAATATAGTCCTCCAAAACATTTTTCTGTGTGGAACCAGACGCGTATACCACCGCTTTCTTATACAAATTTTAGATCTAACAAATTTGTTCAGTAAAAAATAATGCATTTTTTTCAAAAAATTGTTTATAACTATTTAAGACTTTAGGTATGATGTATCGGTATTTTTTCTTTGGTACTCGCAGTATGAATAAAATTGAGAATTTTTTTTTCTTTTTTATTATTTTATCAATTCGATATTGCTCTTTTTTCAGAATTTCATACACATATTTTAATTCCTATTTGTGAGATCTTCAGATTGACTTAATAGATGGCGCCATACTTCACATTTGTGTATAAAATGTAGGAGCTGCAGAAACCTAAACCAATAATAAACAAAACTAATAATAATAACTTTTATTTAACCAATTTCTATGTCTGAAAAATAAATACATTTGATTTACTGCCACCGACATCCGACTTCAAAACTGATGTCCAATGGTACAAGAAGAGAAATCACATTTTACTATTATTTATTAAATTCATTTATTTAATAATGTAGTTCTATTTTTAATATACTTGCTTTAGTGGAGGTTCGGTAGAAACTGTCAAAAATAAATCACGTTCTTTTTCTTTTCATTGGATCGTTAGTAACGCCGTTACTTTTTGATTTTTATCTGATTGTTGATTTTTAAAATGTACAAATTTGTCTCTCTGACAGAATCGGTCGAACCTCCATAAAAGTACGTCATAATGAATCTACCAACTAAATTATTAATTAAAATCATAAATAATTATTAGTAAATTGTAATTTTCCATTTTTTCCAATTTTACAAGTTATTTTTAGAATTGCACCTGCTGATGATTTTCTTAGTGTCATGTGAAAATTCATGATGATCCAGGAGTCGTGTCCAGTGATTAAATGGCATCAGTGATGAACTCAAGTTTCGATGGTTTCATTTCCTGTTTAATCAAATATACCTCATTTTTGTCTATGCTTCGTTGTGTCGCTTTGCAAAATCGTTTCGTGGACTTTAGTACACGTCGATTGTGATTATGAACTTTTCTTCAATTTGCATATCTTAAGTATAGATTATGTATAGATCATGTTTGTTCAAATTATGTATAGTTTATTCATAATTTTTTTACTTGGCTAAACCTAAACCAACAACTTGGCTCGTCTTACGAACTGCGAGCTACTGCTTGAAAATCGTTTTCGAAATATTGTTTCCTGAACGGGGATCGAACTTACAACCTGCAACTCCGTAGTCCAGTGCGGTACCGCCTGAATCAGGAAGCCGATATGCGAAAAAAATGTATTGAAAATTGACATTTTGGACATAATGTGTTAATTATATTGAATCATAAGGACTACATATTTGACATTATAAAAAACTACTAATAATATTTTTCCAGTGTTGGAAAAACCAAATACAAAACATGTTTGAAAACTGCATGTCAGCGTTGTCCTGTGACACCTATCCATTTGAGGGAATCAGCACTCAATTTTCCAGACGTATTAGTTTCAGAAAGAAACGTCAAACAATGAGTCCTCACAAAATGAAGAGAACCGATAAGATACACAAATATAGGTTACGGAAAATCTCCAGAATTACGCAAAGCCGGACAATCGGGGCTTTTTCATTCACCAAAACAAAATATTTGCATTTGCTGAAGTCCACAATCAAAAGGGCCCGGACTTTACGCGGATCCGTTTTAAACCCGAACGCTAAAGATTTATAATTAAAATGGATGGATAAAAAAGGGTTGTTGAACAGGTATGCACTCGGTGAAATGAACGACTCGAATCCCTTCACAGAATAACGACAATCCGCGGATTAAGGCCGCAGCTCGACGAGTTAATCTCAAAAACGGAGTAACGGGATACCTAAAAATCGATCCTGCACACAGCTCCGTGATTCACTACCGACTACTATAATTAAATTCCTCGTTTTTCGTTGGGACGACGGCGGATTTTGCGGCTGGTCGACCGATCGCGACGACCGAAGGGTCGCGATCGATTTCGTTCGCCAAGACTAATTTACGACCTTCCGCTCTTGCGAATTTACGGCGTGACATTAGATGCGAATTGTTTCGAAACGTTGCCAAACTTTTTACGCGATCTTTACTATCGTGTCATTTTACATACACTTGCATTCTACTAAAATTTAGTGGATAAGCCGAATTTATTCCCTTTTTTTACAACAGGGCTGATTTTTACGCGATATTGTTACGACTTTATTGGTTACGGGTAGTTATTAACATGACACACTTGGTATTCTAATTTTCTTGTAGGACAGTATGGTATCCAACATTTTATATAGTTCGATTTACTTAAGTGTGACTGGATTATTCAGTTCTTGTGGATCATCTAAAAATAGTAGTGGAAAAACTAAAGTCCAAAATGTTCTTTGGTTGAAACAAATGATTGGAGGCTATACTTATGCTTCAGTTTTTCAATGTTTGAAGGGAAAACTCTCGTCGTTCATTTCGTTTGATTTTATTTGATCTTATGTTGACAAATATAATGAGCATCCTCAATATTCGCTAGTGCTTTTGTAACATTGGGAGTTATGAGCCTGAAACTAGCCCACACTCTTCAGCCCACACGTTTATAGTTTCTGTTTCTATTGTGACTATATTTTAATAATTATTCCACACAATTAGTCTTGAATATGGACTTAATTGTTAGGACCCCCTGAGGTGTCCATACACTATTCATCTTTGGACCGCGAGAACTGTGGGTTGGAAAGTATGGGTAAGTTTCTGGCTCATTTGGGAGTTTTGAACTAAATTACTTGCTAAAAACAATAATAATAAGAACAATAATAAGACAGTATGAGAAATGTCAGTTTGGATGTATGTTCAGATAATAATCTTGTCCATTCGAAAAACAAAATTTGAACTAACCTTTGCTCAATATTGTTGAGTACTTTTCAGTATTTTATGAAAATATTTTCATAACTTAGTGGCACAAACGAAATGTATGCCTAGGGAAACGTTATTAAATTTACTAACCATGTGTTTCAAGACCAAAGGTCAAAGACACTATTATCTTTCTCAATATTAGGTATTCTTCTATAATATTCGGAAGTGATCAAGTAAATAACAAGCGGTAAACAATGGTTTCGAAAAAAGGTCAATTTGGGGACACATTAAACTGTACACCAAATTTTCTCAAGAGCAATGTTTGGCCTAATCGCATTGACCAATACTGGGGACTGAAATATTTATGTATCTTCGGGGTATAAAGAATTTTTCTTTAGAGAAACTTTTAGAAAAACACCTTTCATTTAGGAAACAATTGCACCAAGCACAAATAGTTAATTCCGTTATTGTGGTGACATAATTGATGATTCTTGATGAGTTGATGTCGGCTTCACGTAGTTGGTATCCTGGATTTTTAAATCGGGGAACCAAGTAAATCACGAGATATTCGATTCAGATGACATGTTCATATTCATCGAACTTGAAACGAAAACTTGCTTCTGCATAACATTAGCTTATTACGATTCTCTCAAAATACGCTACTTTCATTCAGTCCGGATATGATTACCCTGATTTTCAATTCCTAACAAACGATATGTGACTGAAAGTACTACATCCACAATAATAGGACAACTTTGCACAATAGGTTTCGCTCAGTACTAACTCAAGCACTACAGTTCCCATCGTCTTAACAATGCATGATCCATCAACATGTTTGAGTAACGCACGGTGTTATTATACATCCATCCACATCGTGTTTTATAACAAGCTTGAACCAGCCAAGTATGCTTTGATAAATTTCATTTTGATCGCGCGTATAATAAGTATCTCATAATGCGAATGTGTTATTGGAAAGAATTCCGTATCGCCCGAAGTCACTCTAACTAGAAAGCAGCGTCGTAACGTAACGTCATAATTCAACGAAATCTTTTGTTTTTCGCTCTCCTGACAAGAGAGAATACAGCTACATTCGAAGGCATTTGAAGAAAAAGGCTCTGAATGCAATTAATAACGCATGTAATCGCTCGTCGTTGCCTGTGATTACCAAGTCGAGTGCGTTAGCCTCCATGGAATACGAGCAAAGGAAACAAACACAGCGAGGAACCTGTCGTCCGTAAAACAGCTGCGGCTCGTCGAAAGTGGGCCCTCGTGCGGCTCGGGGCCGCGGGACCTCAGTTACACGCGTATTAGCGCTTAATGGGCCCTACGCTCGCGTTGCCAGTTACCGTGCCAGTTACCAGAAGAATGGCCCCGTTTTCTTGGGCCCTCCGACTTAACTGCCTTGTAAATTGGGCTATCTTCGTCATACTTATGATGAGGAATACCCCCTCCCCCCTTGCTACACTTCATCTTAACCATCTTTCTCGATTCATTAAACGCCGAGAATTACCTCGTACCCTACTCACTACCGTTTCATTTCGTCCAATTACAATATCATTTTATTAATACGCCTAATCGAAAAACTAATCAGATACTGGTATATCGCAAGTCATTAGTGAAATAACGAGTTGAAATTTAATGCGAAATGAAAATTCGATTTAAATTTTACACTTTTGAGTAGTTCATATAACATAGTGAAAGTATGAGATATTCTACCTATGTTTTTTGATGTTGATCCCGATGTGATAATGTAAGATCGATTATTTTTGGCTGTTCAATTTATGAATTGAAATAGCCACATTTTTATTCCTACTATTAAATAGATTTTTACTTAGATTTTTACTTGGTTCTCAAATATTGTTTCATTTGAATAAAATAGTTGCAAGCTTTTTAAATAATATCGACTTGAGATAACGTAAAAGGTACATCGGTACCATTGACGGTGGGTCAAAATGTTATGTAATATAAATTTTTTTTTAATTATTTAGTTTCATATACTTTATTTATTCTATAAATAGAAAAAACGTAAATTTTGTACTGTAACTCCTATGATAGTTGTGAGTTTCTTAATTCTTATGTTTGTTTTTCATTTCAATACCCTAGTAGAAATCGAAATCAGCTGTGCTTGTACTAGACAGGAGCTAGCAGTGAATCGTCACATTTTGTCTAGAAACGCATCCTCATTGAAACAAACCTGGAGAGAAAGTGAAGATTTAGTCTAGCTCCTGTGTAGAAATAGCGTGGCCGATTTCGATTTTTGCCAGAATACAGTTTAAATAAAGCTAACATTTCAGTTGGGTATATAATGTGTTATTTTCGGTTGAAAATGGATGTTATCGAATTCAAAGTTGATTAAATTGCAGATACTGGTTCTTGTGTAATTGACATGAAATCCCTCCACACACGGTTTCTCGACCTTATTAAATGTTAGGATTCTGTCCATATATGGGTGCCCAAAAAATATGCAGCAATATTTAACATTTAGATTCCACCTTTTGAATGTGCCAAAAAAACATCGAATTTTATGCAATAAATTGGATGGTTTTAATATTATTTCGGCAACTTACCTGAATGTTATTTTAAAGCCCTTTAAAGAATCTTTATGATAGTTTCACCTATATGTAATAAACTGCAGTTATAGCCATACATATAGAGACAAAATACCGATTTTATGGGTCTAACACATTTTACTAAATAGTTAATGAAATATCACATACACACTATTACACAAGCCCTAATAGAAAGTAGATTAGCTTGTTTCTTGCTGAATACGAATTTGCAATAAAAACTTGGGGATTCCCAGCTCATTTTAGAGAAAATTAAAAAAAAGGACTCAAAATTGAAGAATATTATTTTACTCTCTTTAAGATCAATTTTATTGTATATCTTGATGCACTGAAGACAATTCTGCAATTAGTTTATATAGTTGAGACTAAATGGATGTTTAATTGTAAACTGACACATATGCATCAGTCTTTTCTAATCTTTAGTCATACGAAATACTGGGCCCAACAGCAGATTGAAATCGATTCTGACAATTTTTTACAATTGTGAGATCGGAAAACTGGACGGTACTCGCTCAGGTATTGTGCAGTCCAGTTTTGTAATAAGCATATAATTCCATTTTGAAGCGCAACCACTCTCAACAAGTCTGCATTAGGCCTGAAACGAAGATGTCGTCGCTAACTCTTTTCCAAATTAATTTTCGCTTACGTATGTGTTTGTCGTGCATTTACCAATTCACTAACATGCGATTCAACAACATGCGAAAAATCAGATTCTACCTTCCTTAGCCGTTAGTGTTATAAAAATTCGTAGTTTTAAGGGATTTTTGAGGTTATGTTTGACGTTCATTAGGCAGCCTCTACTTTTTTATTGCAGAATTTTATTCAGTGGGTCAAACGACATGTGAATAATGTGGTCTCATGCTCAGATCACGATCCTTTTTTTAAAAGGCCTGTGTAATTTATAAATCTTGAAAAAAACAAAGAATTTAACCCAATGTAACACAAAATGGCGATGACATTGAGTAATTTCTTTTTAAAAGTTAACAAATTTTCTTCAAAAGTGACAAAATTTTCTACGAATAAAAATGTCTTAGAATGTATCAAAACAAAGAATTTAACCCAATGTACGTTACATTTGGTTAAAGATTTAGACCACAGGAAGCCTGCTAATGTCGTTAAATTATAGACATACGCACAGCGCCATTGAAAAATCCAAATATCTAACATTAAAGGGCTCCATGTGGGCCCAATTTTAACCCATAGAGATCCTTTACAAAATTGCCTGTATACGAGGTTAATTCCTTCATCTTTCAAGTTCTATAACTTATTTTGATGTGATATTTCATTAACTGCTTAGAAAATCGATAAAGACCAAAAAACGCGAAAAATAGGCATTATTTTCACTTTGTGTATCTCTACCTAGAGAAACACTCAACATACGTCGAAATGTCATGTATATGGATTATAGAGCTTAAAACAGTTGTAATGTGCACTAACTCGTCAAATTAACATTAAAACATTCGGAGTTAAATGAATAAAAAGCATTTGATTTTTTAGTTTTCTTCTTTTGATTTCTAATTTTTTTGTCTTGACAGGAAAATGCTACGACTCAGATATTACAACCCAGTATTTGGACTTTTTATATATTGTTTCATTATGCTTACACTTGCCATGATCTTAATTTTATTTGATCAGAAGACATTCGAGATCTAAACCACAAGAAGCTGGTTTCATCTATCACGATTAAATCTTTTGGGGTAGTTTATTTAGTTTCCATTCTACATATTAATTACCTTATAAGATTCCTATATCTGACTAATTGTGCGGAACTTAAGCAGTACCAAAATATTCCTTTTCCCATCGAAACTTGGATCCGGATTAGAAAGTCGGAAAGTACTCCATTTAAAATCACTCTATCCTTCTTACGTTCGCGTCATTAAAAACGCTCATACAGAAACCTTAAATGTTCCCAATTCTGACGTTTTTTAATGGAAGTCGATGAACAATGCCCCTTTTTTCGCCGAGTTCCAGCGCGTGATTTTGCATTTTTTCTCTTTCGGATCGGGAGATGGTTAATGGCGATTCCTTTGTTGCGCCGCGTGCGCTCGGATAATAAGGAGAAGCGGCCCGAGGGATCGGATGCGATCGTCGAGCTCGCGCGAGTGGCGTTGCGAAGAGTAAAGACGGCACCGGGAATTCACCGTGAAGAATGAAACATCGAGGGGGTACAGCCGTTACAGCCGGCGCTTGTGCTCGCACTTGCTCTCGCGTCGTACATCTGCCGCCGCCTGTCTTATTGTAAGTACTCCTGATGGTAACTCCGTGTATGGCTGCGTTATACCATACTCATCTATGTAATGTCATACGCCGCGAAAATATAGGCACCGCTCGAACATTCCAAATAACGGCTTGTGCTACAAACGACTCGACAACGTGATCTTCGTATATTACAACCAACCATTGTGTATAATCCTGGTTGTTAATAAATGTTCCTGTCAATCAGATACCTCTACTATTTAACAGTATTGTTTTATTATTTCTGAAATACAACATGTTAACATTTCCGTGAGTTTCTGTATAATAGTCTCTGCTCTGCAACGGAAAAACATACTTAACTGCAAAATAAGTCGAATGGAGGAATTTAAGAAAAACCATTTGCATCTAAAACTTCATTTATCTCCATTTTCGTTTATAAAATTAATACTACTTAGGTAAATCGAATGTGCTCTTTTCTGTATATAATTAAAAATTCATTATTCAAATTTAGGTCAGTCTATAAAAAAGCATCAGCTGTGACTCTCCTCTTGGTACATAAAGTTAAAATTATGCACATCAAAATGAAAAGAGCATTATTTACCAATAAAGACGTTATATAATAACGCGAGCAAAAATGCTAAATCTGTGATGGATCTGCGGTGGATCTACAGCGTCTGTGGATTTATAATGGACTTACACTCATAAAATGCCCTATTACCACAAGAGGAATCCTCTTGCCGCAAGTGATCTTGTGATATGATCAAGCGGATTATTCCACTTATGGGAAACGGATTAGCACTTGCCGCAAATAGATTCCGCTCGCGAATAGAAGACCCACGAGGACTGTTTTAAGAATATAATTTCGCATGATTTGTATGCCAATAATGGTTATGCATTTCTAAAAAATTCACTACAAGTTACCATTTGTAACGAAATCCACCGATAGTGCGGTATTGTCTGAAAAAGCTGACTTTCTACGGAGATCCACCGCAAATCCATCACCGATAATAAAAGGAACGTAAAATCGCTACCGGTATTTTTCGCTGTAACGTTATCAAGCAAAGTCTGATATGGTTTTGTCATATGCCTATGCCTACGGCTATGGCTTAATGTCCAACCAGTAACATTCGCAAAGCACATGGCAAAGTATGACTTCAGCTAGAATAGAAGAGCAACAAATTGAGTTTTACAGTGAAATGTATTAAACCAGAAAATTAATATAGATCTTGATCACTGCGGGAGAGACTATCATAAAATGGATAGCGGTATAATGAAACAAAAATGTCTATAATAATATGACATTAATTCTATCCTCGTCCCGGATGATGAAATGATCTAAACGTAGAAATGGAAGACGTTCAAACTTGCAGGTACCAATGAAGTAATCGACAGAGCAGTATAACAGTTCACATGTATTCCATTTATTTAAGAGTTGAAAATTCAAAACAGTACAGAAATGTAAATTGCACAGACTAAACAAATTTTGATCCAGAAAGAGGACTATACTTTTCCGAAGGTTTTGGTTCGGCTGAATTTATATCTGGTCGCCGAGCTGTTCTATCAAGTAAAGATTTTGTGATATCCTAACCTACAAGTGCAAAGGAGAAAAATCATAAGCGTGAAAAAATCCTGTAGAAATGACTAAAAATCATTTTAACGATGATGAATAGTACTTTAATCTGGTTTTTGCCAAATTGAGATGACAAATTTTGTTTCGCCATAAAAGTTTACTGAAAATGAACAAAAATAGTGTCATCTTGACGTAATAGTACAATTCTACGTCCTGATTTCGATTCAGGACATTGAAAACCTTTGAAAAAAGTATAGTTCGATTTCTGGGCATGGAGGTCGACTTCATTTGATATTTTGATTGGCTTGTATTATTATATATATTTGAAAGCAGTCTTATATTCAAAGTGATAGAATCTTTTACATAGATTTACCAACGATCCCTCTTAATATTCAGCGCCAGAATCCTGTTTTGACGTCAATAAAAATGCTAACGTGTGTATATGCTGTTACACACGCTGTACTAATATATGTACCATATCTTGTAATTTAATGTTGTGAGGAATCGATATTGAAACACAATTTGTTATGAATTGTAAATATTATACCAAGCTGGTAACAATATTGATAACTGTGATCTGTCATACTCGGTTGTCAAATATTCACTAAGATACTATCAAGTGGTAATATATTAGTAAGCTAATGTTTATAATGATATCACGAGTTTTAAACAAATTTTCCGTATTCGGTAAGTTTACACTTACCGATCCGACTTTTTACTAAAAATTTGCTCGAATTTTCCATTGTGCGTCGTCGAAATCCCTTAGAGGATAAATATATGGCCGTTACTACTGAAATTATATATGCAGGCATAAGTCGAATTGATTAAGTAGTAATACAATTATTTATTACATACTAACTTGTGTTTTCAAACTTATCATCAGTCTTAAAATCATTGCATCTTTTACATTTTTATTAGTTCAGCATTAGATAATAATAGTCTTCGAACTTACGTGCCAGATCAGTAGTTATTACCTATTAAAATTTAAAGTCATCCACTTAAGTAGTAACTACTAGAATCAGTACGGACACAACTAACTTCTTTTTTGACCGTTACTACTTAAAAGATTGGTCATTTAATTTAAATCGCAATGAGGTATGTAACCTCGTATGTACGTTGGAAGAAAATTGTTACAAACCTCAATCTTGCCTAAAATTACGTTTGCGACTGAAAACCAAATCGAAAGCCTTAATATTGACTTAATATAAAATTGGCCTTATTTTAGTAGGACTCAGCCATACAGTGTAATAATTCTAAGACCTTGCAGAAACAAGTTTTGGAATTGACAGATCTTAAAATAATCAAGTAGAGCTTAATTTTCTTTATGTAATGAACAAAATAAATAGTTAACCTGTACGTTACACAGTACAGAATAGTAACAACTATCATTTGGGGTTACTGTTGCTACTTAAATGGTTGGCTTTACAATTTAAATAACAGGTATATTATATTTGACAACCACTTTTGTAGTCCTATTAATATTAATCCCGCCATATAACAAGTCTTATCGAATCAACAAGATAATAAACAGGGACATTTAGACTTCTTGAAGGGCTTCTGTTGACGTTTTCAGGCAGGTGTATAGAAAATAATTGCCTGAGTGACATTCCTTACAACTAAAATTTAGCTACAAACTACATCGTTGTTTTCACCAAAATGTTTTAATCACAATTCTTTTCTAAAATTAAGTCAATGTACAAACTTTGAATTTTACTACGAGATAAAAACATATATTCTTAACTGTAATGCGGGAATAAATTTAAAGTTTTTGAGCTTGTAGCATGAGAGCAAATAATTATTAATCCAACCCTAAAAATTAGTTTAAAAGGCAAAAAAAATAACTTAAATAATTTAAAGAAAGTTGTGTTTTTACAAACGAAATTTAATAATGAATTATAAAATAATTTGTTTGGAAAACATTTCTTCATACTAAATATTGGGCATAATATTCTTTTCTGTTTGGCGTTACTATTTAGGTAATCGTACAAGTTAAATGGTCAGAGTAATTTAAATTATTATCTGTGACTCTCCTTACTACTGAAACAAAAACTCTATCGATGACTTTCTTTCACGAAACACATTCACTTTTTGTTATGCTAAAAAACTGCTGTTCTGATAAGAAATACCTACTTTTATCGATTTCTTGATTAAAATAAAATTCACTATCAAATCAAATATTGACTACATGTACGAATAACTTTACTGTTTCTGACTGAAATTAAGGAGTAACCCTACTTTAGTGGTACGAAGGGTATGAAGGTACTTTTCAAATTGTATAGTATTTCATATAATTTAAGTAGGATCAAGAGAGTATTAATATAAAATTAAATATAAATTATAAAAAATTTAATTTAATACATATATTATACAGTCATGCAAAAGTTTATTCAATATTATATCATGAACACAATATGAAATGTTAACATATGCAATAAGCATTCACTAAATATCAAAACTATTATTTTTTCAGATTAACAACGGCATTGAGAAAGACTATCTAAATAACGACATCTGAAATGAAAAAGGTACGTATGCATTGCTTCATGAATCGCTATTCGTCACACGGGCTAAAAGTAACTGTAAAATTGTACCTAACATTTAAATATAGTCTGTGTTCTAAATAAAAAAATATTATTTAATCTGGAACTTCTACATTGTTCTGATTTTATTGTTTCAAAAAATTTAAAGGAAACGGAAAAATTTACATGCGAGTTCACGTACCTCATAAATCGCGTATTATGAATTCACGTCACAATAGCAATACTGCTCTTTTAATTACGTAAGTCGCATTAATCTTCCATATTCAGTAATCGTAATTACACAAAATCATATTTAATTATCATGTCCATTAAGAACCAGTGCAGCGACGCTTGAGATTTTTATTTCTTACATTTTCCATAGTAATTGCTGTTATTAAATTTACACGAACGAATCGCTCGGACTACTGCATAAATAAAAACGCTGCGCAACCTAAAGAATATTACAATCACAAAAGAAAAAAAAACATTTCATGCGGACACGTCTTGACGTGCAAATAAAGCATCTCGTAAGTGTAAAAACACGCGTTATTGTGCAGCGGAGTATACGCTAGCCACGTGGAAGTGTACGGCTCGTGACCGATGGTACGATTTAACAAGAGTATATATGAGTATATACAATCCACGCGAGGATAAGATTCACGATGGAGATTGCGACCAAAAAATACGAGACTCTAGACGTGAGCGCCGAAGGCGGAACGCATCAGTGTATTTTACAGGGGGGGCTTTTCTGGAGATGATTTACTAACCTGAAAAGGCCTTCGGGAGCTTCGCTTATGAGTTTTTTCAACTACTTTTATATAATGTGCCCCATCGGTGAAAGTATTCTTGGCAGCGGTTGTATATCTAAAATCAAATCAATGTGAGATTCTGACGTGTGCAATGAATACATTTTCAATAGAATTCGACAATACTAACAATCGTTAATGTTTCATATCCCTGATGTGCATGTTTTATAGTGGTACTAAAACTCAAGTTATATCGTAAACTCATGCCTTAGAATTCATGCCATGGTAGAATTTTGACATTTGACGAAATACTGATACTGACTATCGGAGTTCAATCCTGGCCAATACATATATATTAATGGTCTACTAGTGGCTGATAATGTCAGTACCAATTACATGAGTAAATCGATACTGGCGTACTCTTGACCTCTGGTAAACAATGTGGTCTAAATTATGATATATTTAGTCTTAGATTTTTTTTTACTCACATATTATTGTGCAATAAAGATAACCCTCACAGAACACAGCATTATGACAAGGTTACGCAGAGGTTATAACCTTAAACCTTTAAACGACCTGTTGTCAGAATGTTATGAAAATATTACCTGTAATGAACCTAACAATGTAATGTAAATTTGAAATGCTCATAACCTTACAGAACACAGCAGATTTAACATTGCAGAACTGTCCAGCTCAATGTCCAATTAACCTTATTATATAGTTACTATTTGTATAATCAAGTCATTACGCGATTTTTATTAAAATACAAGATTCTAGATATAGTTGCTAACCGTGACTGAATCTTTATTTAAAACATGAAATTGTGACTCTAATATGACTCACATGCGTCAATAACTGTTATTCGCAGATTTGTTGTATTTTTAAATGCGAAAAGCGAATATATTTTAAAAAAGCGTAAACTACAATACAATACATTCTTTCGAAAATGCTTTCCGACTTAAAACGTCTTGAGATGGACTATTTAACTTAATCACAGTACAGCTAATATTTATTAACGACACATAAGAAAAATATATGAAAAATTATTTTTGTGCCTTATTTATATTATTGTGTATATATTTATATTATTTATATTATTTATATATTTTATTGAAAATAATTGACACTACATAGAAACTGCAAAAATCAGTATAATTCATTCTTTTACAATTTTCCTGAAATTTCCAAAATCAAAATTCATCGAAAGTAATAAGGCAGATAAGAACAACGTCTCGGACAAAAAGAAACACGACTGTTCAGGTCCATAAATAAGGCAAGGGAGAACGAAAGGCAATAATGCATAGGGACAAAAATGAAGCGCCGATTCGCAGAGAAATGGAGGGTGCAGTAATAGTTACCAGACGTGGCCATAAATAACAAGACGCGCCCTTAATTACATTAGCGACGCCGTCGTATTACTACTCGCATCATACGTCTATGGAGCATCAGCAATTACATCGAGAAAATCAAATTCCTTCGTACAAAAAAATAATTGACCACTGATTTCTTGCCGCGCGGTGTAATAGGATCCTCTATTTTGTAATAATAGGTATTGCAACATAAAAAATTACGGACAAATAGAGTTAAAGAAAATTTTGAAATTAAACGCAATATAGTCTTCCATATGGGTGAGTCTACTGCAGGGACCCCGAAACGCGTCGTCAACATCATATTATAGTTTTATAAGGGATATTTATTATAATACTTATGTTTCTCAAATGCTTCGAAAATTATTTTGTAAACTGTGATATATTCGCTATAAAGGTCTTCAAATAATGGGACCATTACAGTTGTTGTGCGGTAGGGGATCATTTCCGAAGTAATTTTGTTACGCATAATCCGAATCCAGGGTCAGAATGGTTCCATCGCGTAAGCATTTTGAGATATTTGAGATTATGCGCAAAAAAAGTGCAATTTCTGGCTTCTTTTAAGGTTATGTACATAAGGCACCAAATTTTGATGCAGGTTTCCATTGATTTGGTCATATTGTACTGCTCGTTCGCTTTAATTTGAGAATGGCACGGTTAAATTGAGATTTTTTCTTTTGACATCAAATATCTTAAATTAAAAAAAGCGGCATCAATATGATGGACAACATAACAGAATTCACTTTATTTGCAGAATATAGGAACTGGGTGAGTACGATTATTAAGTGTATGGGTTAAATGAACAAATTAATAGATTTTGATTCAGCTGTGTCTGCTAATATAAAGTCATGGCAAATATTTGCATGCAAAAATAACAAATAATCATGTAAATTTAAAAATTTTGGTCCGTAATATTCGATTGGCCATTGTGAATTTTTGGATTTCTCTCTGCCATATTGAAGGAACATTCTATATATATCCGACATTTCTAATTTCGAAATTTTAATGACGAATTTGTAATAAGCGACTCCGAAAACCTCTGAATAACAAATCGCTGCTTAACCATACTCATTTTTGGAAACATATTGGATTGGCCATTTTGAATTTAAAAAATCTGTAAACAGATTGGTAAGCAGCGACGTAATCAGAGACATCCTTATAGTAACAAATTTCTAGTTTATTGGATGAAAGCAATGACTTGTAACACAAATATCCATAATACCTATTAAGTCATGAATGGAGATTTCTTTACTACATTTTTCAACGTTTGCATTTTTAGTAGAAAAAGGATCAAAGATATGTTCAAGGAGACTCACCTCACTTAAAATTAACTGATCTTTCAGAATATGTTATTAGATTTTTCAAAAAATGAGCTCGTTTGGGAATTCTTGTTTGACGTAAAGAAATTATTTATATTATGAAAATAAAGGTAAGAGCATCCAAAATAGAGGCTCAAACACGAAAACTATCGAAAAGTTCTGGAATTTTTTACTTAAAAATGGTAGACTTTTGAAAAAAATGTTACTCGAGTCCAATTCTAAGTCGAAATATAAGTCGAACAAAAATGGAGAATAATCCCAAAAAATAAAAACTATAATATACGATGTCAATTCTATACCGATTTCTCCAAAATGTTACTAAAATTAATAGAAAATCCATAAAAACATTCCAAAGTATGCTTGTAGTTGACAATTTAGCGAGTTTTTACTTAATTATTGATGTTTCTTACGTTATAAAGTGATGTTCTGAATGAATTAGATCTATAGGCTTGTTCAGTAAAGGAATTCAGTACCTTATTGTCGGACTACGATAATGAAAGATATCTAAATCGCTATGATCATTGATGCTGCTACATACGATAATCTGCGTTGCACGTCAGACGAATTACATCGAATAGACTGGAATTATCTTGGACAAAATCGGAAACTGTAATACAAAATTCTAAGATGTCCTAAGAAAGTGAAAAAGCAACTTCGAGGACAAAATATTTACAGTATTGGAAGGAACTATTTGTTTCCGATCCAGGGTAATAATTCGACGGAAAAAAGCATAAATCCGCATTTACCTGTCAGCAGGTTAGATGCCGCTTAATCGCGTTTATAGGCAAACTGATAGCCATCGACTATACTGTTGTATTGCAATAGCGCGTACGTATGCTCCGCTCGTGCCGAAGAATGGGGCATTGGGGCGGATTGGGGGGTTAGGGGGGTTGCAAGGCAAAAGTCGGGAATAACCTAGCAGTCGTTTTTTCGAGAAGCTACCGCGGCCGGTGCATCTCGTCGCATCAAACGGATCGTTATCGTAGAGGCTCTTGTAGCCCCGAAGCGGAATATCCACGCAACGGAAAACAAAGTCTTCCGTACGGATACCGACCGATCGCCGTGCCGTATTCCAGATGGAATATGGTACCCACGGTGCGCGAAAGGCATTTCCTCGTCCCGGATTGGCGATCGGGAAGATATGGTCCATATTAAAGGCGACGTCCCTCCATGAATATTCCACGATGGCCCTGCATTCCGCTCGAGTCGATAAGAATTTCCATTGGATTTTTACTTATTCCAAAGATATATATATGTTCATATATAAACTTATTACCTTCGAAAAATAATTCATGGCGCGGTACAAAAATTTTTTTGTATTTATACTTGTTAAATCTAAATACAGGTTTATTTCAGTTATGCAATAATCCAAGCAGCAAAATAGGTCGAAATTAAGTAAATTCGACTTCAGAATGGTCCGAATGCCCAAAGGACCGCGACTTATTTTACTTCCAATCGACTTTATTTGAATGTAAGAGGGGACAAAAAGGACTTCATTTTTAAGTAAAAATTAAGTAACGGAAGGCATTTTGTCCTGTACGACACAGGCCAATGTGGTCCAATAGACCAATAGTAAGTCGAATATTGGTAATTTATTGGTACTTTCGACCTAATTAGGTCCTATTAGTCGTTCTTGGATATAATATATATAAACGATCCACGTAAACTGATTTCCACAGATGGCGACTTTAGTATAAATATACATATGTATATTCATATAATGCTAATAAAATTCATGTTCATCATGCCGTATGGGAACTGAAATATATGTAAGTCCGAAAAAAATGGATATGCATACATATATAACTAATTATTCCATCTTACACGTTCTTTTTGAAAAGTGAAATATTGCGAGAAACATGATGTAAATTTCACAACGAATTAAAATTTTCTGTCTAGATTTTAATTCTACATCATTAAAAATAAACAGGCTCAATGAAATATACACTTAACAGTTATTAACTTTATAAATTATTCGGTAAAAGAAATTTGTTTTCATTGGATTGTTTAAACAAAATTATTTTTCAATAATTTGAGGTCCAATATTTAGAAATCTTACTTATTTTTTTAATTAAAATCAGTAAAAGGCAACGAAATAAATTATTTTTAAGATACAAATTTGTAGGTTAAAAATTGACTTTCTATGGCGGATGGATAATTTATGACTTATTTCTTATAAATACTTAAAATTTTAACTTATACGTCGAATTTCTTCAAAGTGAAGTCCAAATGCTCAAATATTTTTCCTTCGTTGACAAATTTAGCTATTTGAGACATTCTAAGGCTTAAAGAGAGTCAAGTAATTGATGTCATAGTTAGGTAATTTCGACCAATGTATGTCGAAATTGATTTTAAAGTTAAAGACATATAGTCAACGTATATATGTACATTGTACATCTACATGTAACTCTGTTCACTGTTCCATTCGTCACGTCTCGTTAATTAGTTAAAAATTTCATTTTTTCATAGGTGTAAGTACACATTCGAGACTGTAAAATGGATGGAAGCTATTTTCAAATTGTCGCTATAATTAAAAAACGTGGATACCTTACAGTATTGGAGTATTGCTATGTACTCCATTTAAGGGTGACGAACAATATATTAAAATGGCCAACACGTAATTGTTTATAACTGTACCTAATGATGCTTCAAGTGTCCCTCAAAACGATTGGGAGACATACACATGCAAAGTAAAAAAAAATACATCATAGACCTGAACGCGTTCGCTGAAGTATCTTTAAGGAATGAGTAATCCGATTTACTATGAGGTCTAGTTTATTGGTCTTTTTGACCAAACATTCTTCATATTTAATTTTATGGGCAATTTTTGTGGTTATTTCGACTTTTAAGTAATAACAGAAAAACGTCATCATAGTCGCGGAAGTAAAATATAGCATCATTCTAAGTTTTTGGTAATTCTGTCGTTTAAGTAAAAATTAGAGAAATTTACGAGGTCAAATTTATCAAAAATCACGACCTATTTCCGCTTTCAAAGTCCGTTTGTTTATCAAGTCAAATTAGAGGTCGAAATTTAACAAGATTTGACTTCAAAAAATACTTCAAGTACAATTATTTTACTATTAAATAATTTTTAAGGTGTAATTTGGTAATATTATCCCAAGACAAAGACTTTAAATACATTTTTACTTATAAAGCACATTGGATGGTAGAAAGTTGATTATTTTTAACCGAAATAAGACAATCTGTTCTATAATGCTGGTCAAAATTTCTTTCTTTGCTGCTTGGGAATACTTTAACGTAAAATGTATGGAGTTCTAATAGTTAAGTTTTCATAAAACATTATGACTTACTCTCTTAATCTGAAGCAGCGAAAAACTACTAATTGACAGTTCATAGTCGATAATTCACGAATCGCATATGCAATCGCTGTGAATCAGCCTATAGATACTGATTTCAACAGCGAACTCTTCTAAATTGGCTGGAAAATCGTTGAAATGAAATCACATTTCTGCTGCTTCAAAACAATGCCTATTCACTGATCGATTGAGTGAATTTGACTGAAATCAGTGGAATAAAATCAAGTGCTTTTCGCTGGAACATAGTGTGTACTAACTGATAGATTAGGCAAATTTCACTAAAATCACTGGAATCAAGCCATATGCTTTGTTCCGATAATCAGTGCTTTTCACTGGAAAACAGTGTCTGTTTACTGATTAATTCATGAAAATGTGTATAACTGTCTGAATTATTCCGAAGCCGAAAGTTTTTCGCTTGTGTGGTATTGAAATGAAGTAGAAAGCGAATAATTGAAGAAACGTTACAATACAACGTATAATGCAACAAATAAAACAATAGAATTGATACTGACATTTTATATCTTGCAGAATATTTCAATTGACACGTTAATTTTGAAAGTACGTGAAAAAATGTATTGGGGGCTGCAACGTTGAGATATGACCAAACATCTTATACAAGTGTCGTTACTACTTAAGTGGTTGACCTTATTCTGTAACCCTTTTAGGGTCGGTCCAACATATACGTCACCTCTAAAGTAAATGAGCTTTTTTGAACTTTCTTGCTGTATTCAATATCATGTATGCTCCGTACGACATACATAGTGAGTTCATTGGAAGACTTTATTAAAATAATAGATATTTGTTTATGATAGTTGTTGAAAAAATCTACGTATAAAAAGAAAGTTTACTTAACAACTAGTTCAACTGTACTGCTGCATACATTTTCATTACACAAAGAACTTCAATAGATGTTCCTAAATAAAACTGTTTCTTCCTTCATTATTTGATTAAACACAATTAATTTTGAATCTATTATAATCCCATTCATTATTGAATGATTTAACTAACATTCTTGCAGATTTGATTTTAAAAAGATCTTGTCACTGGAATGGAGTGGGTTGGTGAAAATATTAAATGATAAGATAAAAATAAATTTAATGAATTTCTGAGATTTGATGCAGGATTTTTCGCTTTTGAAACAAGTACCGAACATTAAGATATACTTCATATTAATCACGAAAAACAAATATAAATGTAGAAATCGGTAATCTTTTCCCGTTTCAACCATGAATCAATTTGACAGATCTAATTTTCTTACTCAGAAAATCACTTTCCGAGTCTCACACTATGTTTCGTTGATCTTTCAAAATCAGAGATGGAAGAGGCTTTTGAATGTACAAGTACGGTATGAAGCGTCTTGTAATAAAGCAGTTAATCAAAGTGGCATCTCGTGCAATTGACACAAACACGTTTCTCTATCTGAAATCGTAACCGCAGATTCACTCCAACGTCATTATGATTCAATTCAAAAACTTTGTCATACTCGACGAGATGCATGTCTGTCACGGATTACCTTAAGCTAAAGCCTTAGGATGGAAAAAAGAGTACTAGAACGGTATTTCGGTGGTAATAGCTCGACACCTCATCAACGGCCATTCATGAAAAATCGAGTTGACATATCCGCATGACATCGTTCATCTTTTATCTGCTTGAAGGCATTAGAAACGTACGCAGATATACGTACACTGTAAGGGTTCCTTTATCGCATTAGATGGCTCGCTTGCAGTCTCGACGTTGATGTCTTCAGGCGCGTTCCCGGTCACCCCACCCCCCTCGCTTGTCCATACCCCCTGCCCCCTTAACCGACAGGAATAAGCGTTATACCTCCGCGCCTTGCGGATCAAACCGGAACGTCTTATACGTATGTAAGATATGATCCGCTTAATACGCCCTCTTGTGGCTGACAAGTATTATGATACTCCGACTAAGCTGAACAGCGCCTCGCGAAGCCCCGCCGGATACGTCGTAGGCTTATACGCACGTGTATCGATGTCCCCTGTGCCTTATGATATTAATACCTTAATACGACCGTACGAGTGACCGAATAGACGTCAAAACGCCGACGAACTTGAATTGAAAAGAGACACGTGTCGCAGACACTTGTGCATTTTTTGCCATGGAATTTAACAGAAGGATCAGACAACCTTTTGTATATGTTGACGTATGATTAGCGGATTTCATAAATCGATTTCGCAATGTGTTTAGTTGCAACAAAAAACAAGAAATAATAGAAATGGCGGTTGTAATCTATAAATCTAAATCCAATTTCTAATTGAAAAATTAATAAGTATCCCAAAAAATGTATCAAAAAGTCTTAGAATTTACCACACACCGAATTCATTTCAAATCATGCAGGCTGATATGGTCAGAATTTTAGATTTAATTGCCGATTGAATGTTATACTTAAAGGAAAATAAGGGGATACGTATTTTGCCGAATTTAACAGGATCATTTTTAACGAAGTTATGAGTATTACAACTTTTAACGCTTAAAATGAAGAAACCGTTAAATAATTTTTCTTTTGTCTGCTATTTTTTTCCTAATTAAGATGATTCATTTCCTTTTGCTGATTCTTCTAGGCGATTTTAAAATCTTGAAAAATCCGTTGGGTATATTAAAAAAAATCTTCAAAATTACAAAATGGCGGCTGATTTTCTAAAAATTAGTAAAAATTATTTTTTTATGTAATTGAGTTTATTTATTTGTAGAAAATCACATTTTTTATTGCCTCACCAACGTTTCTCTATGAATTTCGATGATAAATTTATTATGAATTAGAGTCGTTATTTCCCTCACAAAATATAATTATGATTATTCTTGCCGGAGCAAACTGTGAGGTTAAAACTATTCATAACACTGACCGAAAAAATTTACTTTTTGTCTGCCTTTGTCAAGTGATGTATAAATTCCGACGTATTTTTTCATGCTGAAAACGATGTCACTACCAGAAATTTGCTATTTTGGACATTTTGGAGAAAAATGAAATTAAATGTGTAAAAAATTGGGGTATTAGCTTTATTTCGGTTTACTTTGTAGCAGAAGAGAAATTTTTTTTACTGGCAAAGTTTGATTTCCGACTTATTTTTTCCTGCAGAAAACGATGTCGCTAGCGGAATTTTGCTATCACGTCAGACTTTGCAGCAAAATTAGGTTAAATGTGATTAAAAAATGAGGTTAAATTTAACCACGTTTTTCTCCAAAATGTGACGTCATAGCAAAATTCTGCTAGCGCCACCGATTTAGCACGAAAAAATACTTCAGAAATGATCCTTCACTTGTTAAAAATAAATTCCGCTGTACTACGAAATAAACAGAAATATAGACGAAAACACTGCTTTTTACAAATTTAACCATGTTTTTCTCCAAAGTCTGACATGATAGAAAAATTCTGTTAGCGCCATCGTTTTCAGCACGAAAAAATACTCCAGAAATTGTACTTAGCTTGTCATAGGCAAAATCAGTGTCATGACAGCGTAATGAAAGTGATCGCAAACCAGATTAGCCATAAATGAGTGCCCGCATGGAAAAAATAATCGATGAAAATATATGCGAGAATATATGTGGCATATATTTCATATATTGCATTTTTCGCCGAAAATATATGACATATGTAGGTTGAATATATGCCAGATATAAGTTTAAAATTAAATTTACATTCATATATCTAACATATATGTCACATATTGCCTTTTTCGCCGAAAATATATGTGCATTTATTTAGCATATATGTCGCATATATTTATATTCCGTGTGGGTGAATCCGTTTTTATTAGAAACCATCCAAATAATTAAAAAAACATGAAAAAGTAAAAACAAAATGTTAAATTTGTAATTTTTTCGAATATCCACTAGAGTTACTCTACACGTTTATATTAAGACACGTAAAAGATGGCTTGATTAGTATACGTAACAAATAGGTTGGCACAACCATTCTTCTTCAATTTTTAAGTTTATATATTAATTAGTCAGTTTACGAAATTGATTTCTTTCAAGGTGATCCTGTTAGATCATAAAACCAACTTTTCTTTCATGCAGGGTAATAAATCAAATTTTCTAATGGCATGTGCTCTAACTATAGTCACAGCAATGAAATCGCTAGTTGTGTACATTAAGTGCGGATGTAGACAAATTTGGCATCATGGAATTAGCGCTTGTATCTTTTTTTTTTATTTTGAAAGAAAAAGTCGTTACATTAAAGATAAAGCTTCCCTTTAAGAGATTCAGGACAACAGACGTACGCATTTTATTTTTATAGGTAAACTTACCAAGAATACTAAAGGATATTGCGATTTTTAACTCAAACATTCGGCCATAAAATACATTACTTTTTTATTGAAATTGACGTCGTGAAATGTGAAACATATAAGATCGTATATTCGTACGTAATATGCATTACACAGTTAAGAGGTAAGTAGTGCAAATACGTGCACCGTGTTGTGTATTACGTAATATATTTTGCCGTTCTTGACATCAGAGCAGTTAAAATGCTTCATATAACGCTCGTATAAAGCTGAGATATTCTAGTATTAGGAGGAACATAAGAGCTGTTGTCATTATTAGATGAATTATACGCGAAATTATCTCGCGACAATATTACTTCGATAAAATGTATCATTATTACTTCATTTTTAACATTTCTACTATAATTTATGATGGAATTTATCACATTATGAAGCTCAGTTGCATAAGAATAAAATTGAAACACATTAATATTTTAATGTTTATAGCATCTATAAAATAATTTATACAAGAAATATATTGTAATTCGTTAAAAATTATAAGTACTGGTATGGTACAAAAATCTAAATACTATAATCCTGGAAGTGTAGAATAGTTATTTTTGTATCAAGGGCGTAAAATGGAGTTGTACGCCTCGATTACTGACCGCGAGATTCAAATATTATTTTTTGACGCAGACGACTATCGACTAACGACTTAACTAAAACGAAAAGTGGGTTACCATCAATTAGTAAGTGTTTTACTAACAAATACTACGAAAATACTAATTAATTATTAAAATTCTACTAATCTACAAGTAGGTATTGACTTTTTTAGTTTAGTAGTTTGTAGAATTAGTAATAAATTACTAGGTTGTAACTTTTCATTATCAAAAGTAATTACTAATTCATTTGGTAACTCACTTTTCATTTTATTATTGGTAGGTTTTAACTAATTCAGATTTAGTAAGCACCTCGATCAAAAACTACTATTATTGACTGGTAGTCTATATTATAAAAATATTATAAAAGCTTAAAAAGTCCATAAAATAACACCAAACTTTTTAAATTTCATCCTTATGATTAAATTATAAATAAAATTGATAAAATCTATCTTTTTGTACAAAACTGATAAATTTATTAATTTTTAACATTGTCATTTTATGAATTATTTAACTTTTAACAATACTTGTATAATGCAGTCTACAAGTTAATAAATTAATTCCTGAAGAGGACCAGAATGTTTGGCTGAAATTTTAACTTGTGGATTATAATTTAAAATACCATGTCAAGTGTACTGAAGGATTACTATTTAATTTATATATCTTGGACTCTCTTATTAGCAAGTAAAATGTTACAATAACGATAGCAAACCGCGAAATGTAATATTAGTTTTCATTCCTATTAAAAAGCAAAGATTTCAAATTCTCAAAATGTTCACTATTATTCGTACATTTATGTAAACAATCAAATATTGCTATAGATTTAAACACTTTCTAACTGAATTATATAAACATAAGTTTATGATTTTCAGTTAGTGGACTGAGTTAACCCGGAAGAAAATCTGAAAAACGTTTTGACCTAAAAATTTGAATATTTATTGCAAGTAGTTAGAAAATTCTGTTACAATTTAGTTTCGATCCGAGTAGAGAAACCACGATATGAACATAAATAATTAATTCACAATTATGCCGGCAATGTCATTATATATCAGACTGACCCAGAGCCATTGCACTAACTAAGCACATTTGTTACCTATATTAGCACATCACGATGTTACAAAGGAATAAAAAAGTAAGAATCTGTAAGACACTCTGCTTGTTAGTCTTCACAAGATGTCCTCATTATTGTAACTGACAATGATGACGATGCACAGAAAGGATGTCGGTGCATGACGTTGAACTTACTGAATACTTGAATACGATATAAAAAGTCCGCTCACGCCATGCATCGGCGTTTTGTAAGTTACACAAAATTCTGAGATTGATATAAATATTTACATCGACAGTGCCTATGTGGAACAAACACTTTCTTACATTAACCATCCGAAGTTTCATTTTTATTTGTATGGTGACTTCTGTTCTGCTCGTTAACAATAATGATTTTGCAATTTTTACTTTATATTTATAACCGACTAGTTCCTTATATCTGCCGAAATACATTCCGTACTGAATTTCATATTCTAATAAAACTGTAATGTAGGAACAATTTTATACTAATATCGAACTTAACAAACTCCTCATTAGACAGGTTTTTATTAATTTTGTATAAGGAACATTATCCTTTAAAATTTGGTTCAATGCGCATAATATTTTAATATTAATTCATTAGACATTTTGAAAATATGTTACTAATATTAGATAGAAAGTGGCAATGCATGTACACAAGAGTTGATTAAAGTTTTTATAGTAAATTACTTTTCTTTTCCATCGCCTCCTAAAACTTTCAATTGTTTCTTTTTGTCAGACTTGAAGTACACGTGTGTGAGATAATTTGGTATATCTTATGCACTAGGTTAGGTTAGGTTAGGTTAGGTTAGGTTTAACATTTATTTTATTTCATTTTATTTTATTTTAGAAGTCATAAAATCATCGTAAAAATTTAGCAGAATGTGGTACAGGTAACTTTTTTACACTAAGAAACAATTTTCATACGCTCAAGTAAATGTTTGTTTGCAGTATTCAAGTAAATGCCAGTAAACATTTACTTAAATAGAGAAAATATTCTCTTATATTGAAAAAATATAAGTTTGTAAAAAATTTTACTTGAATTAGGAAATTACTTGCTATTATTCAAATAAATATTTACCCCTTCTGATAGTTATTTAACAATTCTGAATAAAAGCACACTTTTGTATGTCCATCATCTTATTACACTAGCAGCAACTGTAAGTGATTTATTGTTTTGGAATTAAAAATAAAAGAAAAACAATAATTTATTTGAAATAATATTAGTAGTAATAAATTCGTATCTGATGATGTAACGGGGTTCTAAATCGTCAATCGTTAAGGTAGTAATCTATACTCAGAAATAAAAATTACAAATTTATGAAGCCATTGTTCTAAATGTATGCTATGTAACTCCATTTATAACCATTATATACAATATCCTATAATATAAGAAATTCATCAATAATTTTTACCAGGGGTTAACATTTTAGATACAGATCCCAAATTTTGGAAAACCTCGTTTCCTTAATTTTAAATTTATATTTGTAGATATAGTTATACTACCTTATCAACTGAGGACGTCAATATTAAAGGATCGGATATAAATCATAAGGCCGCCATTTAACGATTAAACGTCTATCATGAAACCCGTTGCAGAAAGAAAAGATCAAACATCATTTATATTTGCATTCTGAACATTACTTTGGAGAACGATGGTAACGTTTGGAGATGAAAGAAAATATTGGATAAGCTATACAGTACTTGGCTTTAAATTTATATTAGGGTGGACTGTCCCACGAGTATGCAGCTTATCTAATTTTTTGTATTACTTTTTAACATACAAAAAAGAATTCACAGAAAATAGTGATATATGTCTCAACAAGGGAATGAATACCATATTAAAAGTATACAGATAATCATATTTTTTTTATGTAAATAAATCGAAATACATTTTATTTACCTACTCTGTGGCATGATATGTCCAATTTTCAATTTTAAATAGAAGTAATTACTAATTAATGAAGTTTTATTATATGTCTAAACATTTGGCAAGTTTTGGAAGGAAGACTCACGCTACACCTATTTAAAAATAAGATAACACATCGTTTATTAAGCTTAATATTTTAAAAGAATGTTATCTGACTTGAAGACTAATGTAGTAAACAAAACATTTTTGAAAAATTTAAGATTCTGCAAATTTTAGAAGTGAGCTTCTCATATGTCTAGTACATCGCGTGTCACTTTTTCTACAATAATTTCGAAAAAGTATAAAAACTGATCATGACAAATATTTATCTCGTCATCTTACAATTGTTGTTAATTACAATTTTAATTGTATAGCTTAAGGATTAAATAATTCAAAGTAAATAAATCATTTTTAACTCGAAAAATTTTGCAATCTAGAAGATCAAGATATCTTGTTTACTTTATTACAATTCCAGAACCAAATAACTTAAAGATTCTATTATATACCCGTAACTAATATGTTCTCTATATTTTACGAGTTTTTAGAACAATCCATATAGTTAAGTAAAAAGCAAATGAAAAAATGGGAGGGTTTTCGCTGAAATTCAATAACCTATTATCTTAACGGATTAATTTTTTGCAATAAGTCTATAGTGCATTAAATCACAACATGCCAATTAGTCAATGACCATGTTGCAAAATCAATATTACTATTTGACTAAATTCTTTTATATGTATTTACTTTGTCTCTGAAATCTCTAACGAAACACAAACTCTTTTATTCCTTTGTTATTTATCAGACCACCGCAATAATTTATGTTATATCGTCATATGGCCTTTACATAATAATCAAAACATTTATTTATTTTTAATTGGACATTTAAATTTATATTATAACTAGCTATTATCTACTCTTGTAATTATGTATATCATCTTAGTTTACTACATGCACACAAGAAATAAAAGAAATTCATGTAACTATACACATAATTAAAATTGATAAAAGTCCAAGAATCATTAATTGACTTTCATTTAACTTCGCTGGTGTTAATTTCCTTGTGTATTTTAATCAGTTTTTAATTACATAAAACAATGGATTAAACTAAACAGATTTGTTGACTCAGCTTTTGTCATTAATTATCCATTTTTGTTTATCTAGTTTTTCTGTTAAAAACATTACAACATGAAGAAAAGAATTCTTTTTATTATTCACAATGTCTTTATATTGTAATTTCTAATTAGACTCTTTTGTATATTTAGCCTCTGAACTCCCAGAAATGTTATCTATAGTGAATTTTCCAAGCTCATTCTCATTCTGAAATTCTACTTTTTATCCCCTGTGTTCATTCGGTATAAAACATAAAAAATTCAGTACAAAAATAAACCGATTTTAATTCACAGTTCATTAGCATGATAACGAAAAAACTCTTCTAATCGCCGTGGATTTGAAAATGAAAGTTATTTACCTAGGATTATATACATTCAATAATAACGTATTAATTCTGAATAACTACTCAGTGTAATTTGAGTAAAATTCTCTTTCTAACCTTTTTCTCACTGTACAGCTTGATCAATTAAATTTTGATAAATTGAGTCCTCACCATAATAACTATGTGCCAACTAAAACAACATAACTCCGACGTATTACGTTGCTAAAAATACGTGTTTGTAAAAATCAAATTCTACTCCTATTAGAATGAATGTTATATCTATATCGCAATAATGAACTCAATCCTAAGAGACAGCTGTAATGTAGTAATAGGCAGGTAAGACTTTCAGATAGCCGTGAAAAATTAAGCATGTCTGTAATCATGTCAAAACTCTTATCGAATATACATGAAATGTATGAACTTTAAAAAAGGATGGCGTGCGCATTAATCTGACAAGATAGACAGGCGTGAATTCCAGTCTAAGTGCCATTCTATATTCCGTGTATATTTAAACTCCATGCACAGTTATTTCGTTTAATATTCTAATATGCGAATCATATTTCCATTGCATATTTTACAGAAATTGTTCAAAACGAATGTATCGTATCTGTAGAGTAAAGTGTTCACACTCGATACTGTTGTTATATGCACTAACTTCGTAGAAAAATATCACTTACGTTTTAGACTACATTTTAATTTGTGAATTGTCATTATTAATGTGTCTGTTAACTATAAAATCATAATGCGAAATGTATAGAACTAATGGCAACACCATCTATAGAATTTCTTCTCTATTTGAACCATCTGCAGAAAAATTAATTTATTTCACGTAATTTTTTATATGTATGGTCAAAATGAATAATCCACTTATTAAACAAGTAAATATTTCACTTATTGAATGTGTGTAAACTTACAGAATAAGAAAATTCATATTGAATAAGAATCAGCTTTTTCAATAAGGGAATAAATAATGCTATAATAATTTATTTAACTTATTTCGAGAAAGCAAGAGCATAGAATATATTGTAGAATTATTTTTAAAATTAATTCGCAGGTTTTAATGTACTCAAAAACCAACGAAAGAAATATAGCTCAGAGTTTGAAAATTTATCAAAATCAAGATATATCTAATGGATTATTTAATACCTCCAAGTAATAATAATTATTGGAAACGTTCTGTGGTCGTCAGTTGTTGACCTCGTTATGTAATAAAGTTGTTGTCGATTAAGTTTTATTATTGACTCCAAATATGGGATGATGACTATCAATAATTAGACCGATTTTGTGGTCAACACTTATGACAACAAAATCAATTTTGTTCGGTATGGGGAAAGAATTTGACCCACGTTGTCATTTCGTCAAAAGAAGATTTTGTATGGATGCATATACAAATCTACAATTTCTATATACATATTAAATAATATACAATTTCTGAAAAATTCGTGAGTACTTATATTTCGATCCTATACTTACATCTAGAATTTAAATGTCCGGAATTATCACAATGCAAAACATGTTTATGTAATGATCATGCTATTGGTTATAACTATCCTTGCAAACTTTTCTTGTAGTCTTGAAAACAATATTTGCAAATTAAATTACACCGAAAAAAATGAGTAATTTTGACTAAATATGTGGTTGCCGATTAACACATAAATATTTAGTCAATGCAACTACAAATTAGTGCTTCCAACTACATTATGATACCGATTCAACAACATTTAGTTAATTCAACTAAAATGTAGTTGGTATTACTTAATATTTGTCTGCTAGTAGGCAACCACTAATTTGATAAATATTACTAATTTTTTTTCTCAGTGTATGTTTTACGATACCGCGATTATTATTATTGCAGACAGAAAATATGACATTTATTGCACAATTTATAAAAATCATCTCAATACACATTTTAAACACATATAATATTTAATTCATTGAAGTTGAAGTCGGATTATTATTTGCTGTTTTTCGTTTTCCGATTAAAAAAACTACGAGAATAGAATCCATTTGTTAGTCATAGAATATGTATTAAAACAGGGAATTTTATTTAAAAATCTCCCGTAGTTCGTTTCATTACAAATAAATACAAAATATTATCAAATTTTTAAACAAGTTTTACTAAAATCCAACACATAATATTGATTATCTACTTTTTTTAATTCAGAAAATAAAATAATGTTGGGTGTTATTAATGTTGTGTGTTAATTAATAAAAGTCTTGGAAGAGAATTGGTTGGAGAAAACTAAAGTGGTTCAAATTAAGCCATTTTGTGGGCAGTAATCTGTCCTTACAACTGCCCAGTTATTTATATTTAGTTTTTATATCATACCCCGAATGTCATACTGTATAATATAACCCCCCAAAAAACAGCCAGCCACTAGAATCATTCGATTTGGCGCATTAACCTCAAACTGAGCACACTTGCACTCGTGTATTTCGCGTTCTCCATTTCTTTTCAGAACTCAAATTTTTGTTCTTTCTTGGCCATTTGGAGAATAGAGAGCTGTTTTCACAATATTTCTAGTGCAAAACTAAACTGATATCAGCTAGCATTTGGCTATAAGTACAAGTCGAATTGTGTATTCCACACGGAGAAAAATTGCTTTACAAATTTTGCTGTTTTACATGGTTATTAGAGGACAGAATTGCGTAAGGAGAAAATTTTCAATTCCCTTTGCTAAAAATTACTACAATTTTTGTTATTTTTATCATATCTTTCCGGAATGTTTAATGTTAGTTTTTCAAAAATTCAGAATGTTATTGTAAAAATTACACAAATTTTAGTAAATTTTAACAAGAAAAATAGTAACTTTACGCCAGATGCAAGTCTGTCCCCTAATAACCAGGTAGAGTAGTAATATTTCCAAAGAAATTTTTTTCCGTGGACCTTATTGCAGCGAATGTTCATTTTCTTCTCCTAGCGCTCGACTGTTGTCAGAAAGTCTTACCACTGCTTTGATTTTGCCCGGATTTAATTTACACCTGGTGGAAAGTTAGTGACGGAGTATCACTAGCAATTGAAATTTTCCAGTTATGGCAATTCTGGATTACGTAAATCAACCCAACCCGCCATTACTCTACTCTCACTATTGAAAATAGATATCAGCATTTTCATCTGGTATCATCACATGACGTACGTGTGTGGATATACAATCTTCAATTGCCCTCATCATTACTTTGGTTCCCACTGTGAACGTTTTCAGATATTCTTTCTACATATGAAATATGAAATTGCCAAAAATTTATAAACGGTAGAAATACACTTTTATAAATAAAATAAATAAAAATTTTCCATTAAATGTTCCTTTTTTTACGATTCATGTGAAACGCATGTTTCATGTTACAAATTTTATTCATTAATCTACCCTTTATTAATCACTGGTACTCGTATCGCATGAAAATAAATTCAGCATCATCACTTTCGACGGGAAATTCATAAAACACAAAGCTCAAACTTTAGAAATGATGGATTACCCAAAAGCAGGAATAACAACGCAGCGTTAAAAAAACGGAAACAAGCGCGAGTTTCGAAAACGCACCGGACCCATCAGCCGTCGACGCGAGATTATTAATCTATCGGGATTTCGATAGGCGTGCGCCGCACCTCGTTAAAAAAGCGCACACAATGAGGGCGGAACAAATTTTGAATCAATGTCCATGCTGTTTGAAATAAAAAAAAATGAATAAAGCGAGCGTCGAACGAGAGCTAACGAAGGCATTCAGGAATTGATTTTTCGCGAGGTTTGATACCGTGGGCTTGCGCTTTCGTAATAATCTTATCCGAGATGAATTGTGAGCATGGGGCTTGGTGACGAAGCAACGTCCACGATCCTTGCAGGTTGTTTCGGATTAAACTCCACATCACTCAAGGTAATGGGCTTAAAGGCTGGTGATCTCGCCTCGACTCGACAAGACCTCTAATTTTCAATGTACACGTTTAATGCGAAAATGTATGAGAAATTCCTACAAAAATCGGATTATTTAAATAAAAATCGGAAGAATGGTATGACAACGTCATGACATTCCTTTTAGTGTAAATGTCTTGTTCGCAAATGCGCTGGGTATACAGAAAAGTTCGAGAAAACTTCCGCAGGATTAATGTGGGAACATCTTCACTGCTTTAAAAAAACTTTTGTGGGAGCTGCTTAAGAATTAAAGTGGGACTTGAAGGATGTACGTACCAGCCACGGAGAAACTTCATATACCGTTGTTATCGGTGTTCAAAGTGCAGCTCCCAATGGGGCATGAAGTGCATCTTCAGAACTTCACAGAATTGATGTATAAGGGAGGACAGGAAAATACTATTCGTGGTTTTGATGCTTTCTTGAAAACGAGATTTTATTTTTTTTGTATAAAAAAATCGTATTCGTTATGTAGATATTGACTACAAGTTAATCAGGTTTAAGTTTAATGAGCCAAATTGAAAATCTATTTTCCTACATCCCAATCCCAAAACTTATTAATATTTTTTTAGACAACAAAAGACATTGGTTTCATCTTTTTGTAGTAAATACCAACCTGAAAGGAGTAATGATGATGATAAAATTATATTTTTGGTAGTCCTTAAAAATCTGTTTGCATTTTTGGCAGACTTGGTATTTGGATTTTAAGAAGTTTATCAACGTGGGCATACGAAATATTACAAATACTGACCTGCGACTTTAAATCATTTTCTTGGATCATCATTTTTATTTTCGTCTTCACTAAAGTCCTAATGTGGAACTTACCTCTTCATATAATTCTTCAGTTTTTTTCCCACTCGTGTGGTATATCTTTCTTTTATATAAATTCATTTTTGAACGTTTTGTAAATCGTTATTTTACTTTTTTAGTATCCTTAATAAATTATTTTCAACAGCGTACGTTGCATACAAAATAAGATGCAAATAATATTGTATTCTAGTATAAACTAAACAGGACGTTGAAAACAATTGTATTCTATTCCTATATCTAGTTCCTTTTATGAAGATTAAACATGCATTTATAAAAAGTATTCATGAAAACTGGTCCTTGTATAGTAACTGGTTAGGTTGTGCAGTGTTTGTATCTATAAAATTATATAATGACATTCCAAGTTGCTTCCTAAGAACTAGGTATGAATTACTAGGCAGTTTTAAATAAAAACAGAAAATGATTTGGTTTAAACCAATTTAATTTTTCCTGACCAAATTTTTACCTGCGTGTTCGAATCTATATGTCAAATGACTTGATTGATGATTGACAGAAACTGGTTTATATTATAAATATTTTCTTACATGTAAAATTATTGTAAACAATAGATGGTGATGGAATTGCTGATTTTTATGTGCTATAAAAATTAAGGTAAACCTTTACAAAACGGGCATCCTCACAAAAAAAAATTTATTTATACTATTTCGATGTATTTTTGCCCGCTGATTACGAATATGATCATAAAAATTGGGGGTCGGACGCATTGAAGCCGCTATCTTGAAAAAACAGCAAAAAAATGGGTATTTTTTTAGTTTTTTGGATTTATTTCGAAAATTAGGCATCATACGAAAAAATGTTTCCAGCAAAAAATGTAGAGCGTAAAATTTTGTATAAAAATGGTCGAATAAATTTTTTTCGTAATCGCAAAGGGCAGCACGTAAAACAGCGATGAATGTGACGGTAATGTTTGTTTACGTCTTTAGCCGAGTTTGCGCCCTAGGCCCGCGCAGTCGTCATTATAAGGACACATACATTTCATGGGTTTGATTATTACAAACATCTGATGGTTAGAGGTTAGGCTAGTATAAAAAAGGGGGGTCTGGGGGGCGGAGCCCCCCAGAATGCAAGCGCTCCAGAGGCCCAAGCAATAGTAATTACAGGGTCATATACTTCACACATTAGCGTAACCTCTATCCAACAGATGTTTGTAACAATTGAACCCATGGGAAGTGCGTGTCCCTATAATTACCAATGCGTGAGCCTAAGACGCGCTTGCGTGCTGGGGGGCTCCGCCCCCCAGACCTCCCGTTTTTATACTAGCCTAACCTCTAACCAACAGATGTTTGTAACAATCGAACCCATGTGAAATACATGTCTCTGTAATTACCACTGCGTGAACCTAGGAAGTGCTTACGTACTGTGGGGCTCCACCCCCCAGACCCCACTTTTTTCTACTGACCTGATATCTAATCATCCAGATGTAGGTAACGATCGAACCTAAGGAAGCATTCAATGTCCCTGTAACCATCGCACTACATAAGACTATACGATATATAATGAAAATGCCCAGAACCTCGTTTTGAGCACGTTCAATACTCATTTGCGAGCTTATCGTTAGTATTTCAAAAAAAAATGTATTGTATCTTTTCTGTAGAGAATTTTTTGCTCTACATTTTTTGTTTGAAACATTTTTTTGTCAGATCAGTATTTTTTAAAATAAATGTAAAAAACTACAAAAATACCCGTTTTTTGGATGTTTTTTCAAGATAGCGGCTTCAGTACGTCCGACCCCCAATTTTTATGATCATATTCGTAATCAGCGGGCAAAATTACATGAAAATACTGTACTTAAATTTTTTTTTGCGAGGATGCCCATTTTGTAAAGGCTTACCAAAATTAATAGCATTAAAAAACTTATTCAAATATTATTCAGGTGTTTTTAAAAAACAGTATATTAACAATTCACAAAATATGAATTAAAACTGAATAAAATAATTATTATCAGTCAATTTGAAGTAAAGTATTACTTAAATGAGTTTTCAATTTTCACATCATGATTTATTTATTAATGTATAAAATAAAATTTTTTTAATCTTTAATAATTTTTATTTACAATCCGTTTATAAACTTTTTACTGTGTAGTGCATATTTTTCCCACTTTTTATCTCACTCCAAATGGCATACGAATGAAATTGCACAATTTGCTATCACATATACGACAAAGTGAGCATGAAATTCATATCATAATTGTAATGTTGGGCATATTGACAGTGATTTCGTTATTATCGTAATTCATAAATTTTACTGCCGTACAAAGGTTATGCTACTATAAAGTAAACAATAAATTAATCTCACATTTCACAAACGTGCTGCAGTAGTGTTTCGTTTTTTTCCGAATATTTAAATATAAAATTTTTGAATTTAATTAAAAACAATTAAAGAGCATTATTTGCTATTAGTATTATTATTATTTATTAGAAAATATTATGAATATTTAGTCTATCCGCTGAATTTTGGTCTAGCCCATTATTGAATCACCGCAGCAAAACATAACCTAATTCTCTGTATTGTTATACGGAAAAACACAGTCAACGTGAAAATAATCTTTCATTATATTAACCGTTTTTCTCAATGTACATAAAAACAAGTAGGGGTATATAGTCCATTTAACTATATGTGAATAACTATTTTCCTTTTCTAAAATCAAACTGATTTGCACAGAAATGAAGCTTGTGTTTATTGCGACTGTAATCGATAAAAAATAAATTATTGATGTCTTTGTCGATATCAATATCAACCTTTCTGTTAAGTCTTTGCACAAATTAATAGCAAAAAATCCAAGAATAAATAACAGTCGAAATACTACTTTCAAAATAAATCTCAGTATTTAGTAAATGGAAAGTATTTCAAAATTATTCCCAGGACACGAAACATTATAATGTGAAACATAACACTTTTTCTACTGACTTGATATAAAATTAAATATAAATTTACCTGAATAGGAATTCCAAACGACATTTATAAAACATACGGAATATTTATAATTTATTTTTCAATCATATCCAGTTAGAGATAAGAAATAATTGATTCTGGAATCATTTACGTTAACTATTTTAGTCTTCCTCAATTACAGCATTAAATTCTACGTTTAGATTATTCAGTAACAAGTTTCATTATGATACTCGGAACTTTATTTTTACGACACGGAAATATCCAGAGCATACAAGAATGACAGATTTCATCATTGATTACAATGGATAATATAGCTACCATTCATATACAATACATCCTGTAACCTGCTTAATTTCCTAGAAATAAAGATGGGACAAAGTGTTAGTTTTTCCTTCCTACTTACTTGCATCGTTTATTAGAATTTATTCGCAGTAAATGTGACACTTAGAATTGTTTTCCTGAATGGGAAATACCGACTTACTGCAACACAAAAGAGGATTACAAAATTAGAGATAAAGCAATATTTACATACATTTCTAGAATACATATAAAATATTTAGTTATTTAGCATAGCATACATTGCTCAACTGGTTATATTCACTAAAAAATGAAATTTCTTGTTAAAAGTTTATTGGTGACGATCCTGATAATATAAACGTGGTTTGATCTTTCACCTCATATATATTTATTTACATTTTTTTCAAATTAATTGACCGACAAATACCAAGAAATTCCATCATATTTAATTCAAAACGGTCGCGAAATTAAAAATTTTATGATTTCACAATGGTTCCTATTGAGTTCGGCAATTAACTTTACCAAGTTATGAAAGTTTTTCATTTTTCTTAAAGGTTTTATCCCAGCCTTTAAGTTCTTTGTTTATTTTTTCAAAATTAAATTTAACTATGGCGCCCAAGGCAAGGATGTCATTAGCCCTGCTGAAGAGCACAAAATTAGATCCTGGGATGAAACGCATTCTTCACAATAGTTCAAGTTTCAAGTTCTAGAGATATTTTCTACTTTTCTGCCTTTCCTTTTAATATTAAACCCAATAGTTATCATATCCAAAATGTTACATATAAGAAGAAGAAGATAATAACGCTCTCGACATGCACTCACGTCTATATATATATATTTATTTGCTGACATTTATTTAAATTTTTTCTCAAATTAATTGACCGACACATATCAAGAAATTTTATCATATTTAACGCATTGACGCCCAAATGCACAGAAAGTTTACTGCAACTTCAACGCTTATTTTCAATATAAAATAAATTTCAAAAAAATAAAAACTATCAGATTCCACCATTTCCTAGGCCGCTCGAATGTTAGTACAAAAATTTAAGAAATTGAAATATATATATGATTTTGACATATATAGTAGGAAACCATAATTTTTTCAGGACGCATTTTTTATAAATATCGAGTTTTCGATACAATATCTTACTTTGAGTGAGCTAAAATATATTGGAAGGATGCACTCGATATTTGTACTTAAAAGATACACTGGTGTGTATTTGAAATTTTCTATGTCAGATTCAAAATGGCCTCTGCATTTACAAATTCCTTTTCAAAATTTAACCATTATTTTTTCTTGAAAACTATGACTTTAGGGAAAATTTTATAAGAACAATTATGTTCTAGACTAAGTCGAAGAATACCTCGAAGTTTTTCAGAATATATTATCACAATTTTTTATTTTTAAAAAATTCGAAAAATCGAAACACTCTTGCAAATTTTTTTTAAATGACCTCAAAAACCGCAACGGTTGTTTAGCTGTTAAGAACCGTTTAAAAGTAAATTGACTGTTGATTGTTGAATGAAATTTATATAGATTATGTTATACGCATTAAAGCCACATTTAAATAAAAAAATTGAAAATAATCTGATGTGATGTTTTGAAATGTTTACCACTAAAGCCATCAGAGTAATAAAATGGTATCGCTGCCGCCATCTTCGAGCGAACGCGAGAATTACGGTCGATTCGAATGTACTACGCCTGAAAAAGTGGCGGGTGGATGCAGGGTCGAAATGATTGACTCATAAAAATTCCTTTACCATCCACGCTGGCATTTATGTCAATTTTCATTACGCAATCGAAGTCGATCGTCTGTTGTTCTCAATCGTACCGCAACGGTCAATCGATATCCGCAACGAGGCGAGTAACGGGATTCGAGAAAACGAGTGTAAATGACTGAGGCAGGCTTATAGAAATGCAAAATGATCCATGCTGAGAGAAAAGAGTTAGAGTGAGAGAGACTTAGAGATGGAAAGAGATTGTGGTAATTCAACTCGTGGGTGGTTCGGGATACTAACTATATAGTGGTTCCAGTACGAAGCAGGAAAACCATTGTTTAAGAGTCGAGGAAGGCTTCTTTATTCTTCTCTCGCTGGCACCTAATACTCTCGCTCCACCACCTGCTCGGAATTCACATTTACAAATACGAAACAACAAGAGGAGTGTGCGGAAAGCGAATGCTCGCATCTCTCTGGTGGGGGAAATGTAATAAAAAGATAAAACCGCGATGTATAAACCGCATCGCCCGAGGTGTAACGGGCAGTGATGCAGTGATTAAACTTCCTACTCTCGCATAAGAAAAGTATGATGTGCGATTAAAGCTGATAACCCAATAGTTTACTTTTCATTTTTATGATTTACGGAACTAGTGCTTAAAATTCGATTCATAGTGGTTTACACAGTTCTTTAAATAAAAGATAGTTCCTATTAACTTTTAAAAAATACTATTAAATAACAAAACTACCCTAAGCTTACTAAAAATATTCCATCACGGTGAGCTTAAATAAGTTTGTATCAAAATTCAAAACAACCAAGATTTTCTTTCAGGAATGTTTTCTAAGACATAAAAGAAGATATTGTGTACCCGAATCAAAATTATACTTCCGGTCCGTTTTAAAAAATTTGAGTTTTTTGTTAAAATTGCGAAATTTAGGGCTTTAATAGATTTTCATGCAAATGATTTTCCTAAAAACCCTTAGTTATATAGTTTTTCATATTATCACGTAGTAATTAATTACAAGTTTTTAAATGTGATTCGCAAACGGTCGTTCGCAAATCCTTCATATAATTTAGATGATCTGTTTGAATGTATTTATTGTCCCAAGATTTTTTAAAAAACACACACAATCAACAGTTACCATGGGTTATTGTGAATACTATCCAAAGCTTACTCCTTGTCTCCTCCTTGCTTTGAATAAAAATCGATATGGAAAAAGATATTAAACTTTTGAAGTGATAGATCTGAAAAGATCTTCCAAGTTTTTAATGGAATCCTAACCTATTTAACCTATTTTAATCCTTTGAAGCACACATTTTTCTTTACATGGAAAATGGTTGCAATTTATTACTCGATGGCTTTCCGGGTCGCTGATTACGAATATGACCTAAAATTTTCAAAATTCAGAATGGCGGATCCAACAGGGCGGGCAAAATTAGGAAAACGTTGCTCGATCGAGATGAAACTGAGTACACGGGCGTTGTTAGGATCGCTGATTGCGAATATGGTCTGAAATGTTTAATATTCAAAATGGCGGATCCAAAATGGCGGACCAAATTAGGAAAATGTTGTTTGATTGAGATGAAATTGGACACTCAGTGGGGTTTTCCCGTCGCTAATTACGAATATTTTGTCGGATTTCCAATATTCAAAATGTCGGATCCAAGATTAGAATTAGAGAGCCTGGGTAAATAGGTTTAAAAAAAAGGTATAAAAAAGTGTATATAAAAGTGGAGCTACAAGCTTACTACGTCTGGGTTACGCCAAAGGTAAAGAGAAAAAGTTGGCAATATTTAATATACAATTTTTCATCTAACTTATAGTATTTCTTAATTTCAAAAATTTTCAAAAATAGTTTTAGCCAATTTGGAATCTGCCATCTCAGATTTTTCCAAACTCAAAACGAATTACATATACGTATTTCGAGTCCCAAAAAATCTCCGAATAAACGTTTTCAGGTAAATACCTGTTATTTATAAATTTCTTGTACTGCCATTTTGAATTCGCCATTTTGAATTTTGGAAATCTGTCCCGGATTCGTCATCAGCGATCTTAAAAACCCCTTAGTAAAAATTTCCATGAAAATCGAAACTGAAATAAGCTGGAAAACATGTTTGTTCATTTATTGATTATTTATTTATTATTTTCATTTGATTTTTACAACAAATGAAATTTGAATATCAGTGGTATAATATAGTAAACAAATACCTTATCCACTAGACAAACCATCCAATATTTTTAAATACCTCAAATTTGAATTTTTATCGATGAAATTGTCTGGCAGAAAAGGTGGTCCCTGAGAGGGACCACCGTGATTCAAAGGTTTAAGCATCCAAAAGGACATGCCATTTAACATAATTTGTAATACTCTCTCGCAACTATTTCTCTCCAATCTTGAGAACCCCGAAAAATTGTTCCCTGTACATAACATTTCTCAGCTTTACGTCATTGTAAGTATTAAACATTTTTTGGACATATCATTAAAACTATATTTACTGCACGAAGCATTGAATATAGCTTAGGGGGAATGATTACATCGAGTATCAATAAATCTGATTGTGTATCGAAACCTTTTATTAACAAAAAATGTATACATTTCTTAAAATCTGTGACCTCTTTTTAGCTTTCTCCTTCTTCTTGCCATTTCTTATGGTATTTTATAATATTGTTTTATTTTACTTTCAAATAAAAATGCTGGAGGTGTTATTTTATGAAGGTTTGATAATAAACTGTCACAATCTTAGGTTCTATAAAACAATAACAAATCTACGTCGATGTTCACGTAACTAAAAGCTATATAAATAAAAGAAGAGAGAGGTTTGATTGAAAGCGCGGAATTCTAAATTACGAATGTATAACAATATTCTCAATTGTTTTAAGAACATCTCGATTATTTACGCTATTTATATTACTAAATATAATATAATCATGTATGCATTAACAAATACATTACTCTTAATGAATTTGTATGATAGTTGTTTGTTTTCGTGAAGACGTAAATTAATGATGATTTTAACTAAAAAAAATCAATTTTCTTAAAATGAGCACGATAGATAACATTAACTCTAGTAAGGATAATATCTCCTTATTCATAGTTAGTAGTAACTTAAGTTTTGAAACTTAAATTTGTTGCTGCAAAAGCAACCTAGTCGAAATAGTGAACTGAACCAGATAAGGAATTGAATTATTCTTTTACATATCTTTATTTTGTATGAATTTCTGCTGTAATAATAGCGCACTATAATACATTTCTAATAGCTCTGTTAAGGGTCCTCCTAAATATTGTTATAAAATTTCAGCTAAATTAGTTAAGATATGACATTGTTTGTCAATGTTCTTCTGGTTACTACAGTTATGATAGTCCTATATTTGGTTGAAATGACGAGACGTTTTCTAATACAGGGTATTAGAGCTTACACAATTCAGCATTATGTCGTGTGGCTGTGGATTTATTAGTATTATTAGGATTATATTAATATTAATATTATAACAACCAATAGCATTCAAAAAATGCAGAGAGCAATTGAAAAAGTTAGTGGAGAACATCTGTGCAAGGAAGTTAGTCTGTGCTTGCTGTTTAGATTTTCAAAAGAGTTTGATAAAATCGTAGAATGGAATTGATGATGTTTTTCATAGTATAATGCATTACCTCATGAACATCCTACTATTACTACGATAACATCGGCATTTGTTTATATTTTTCCACTACTTAATTATACATATGAACGCTGACATTGAAATTAATGTTTGAAACAACCGTTTATGTAACAGTTTCGTACTGGGCATGTGTTTGTCTTGATAACCACAATTATTGCTATATTAAACAATGTGGGTCTGATAAATTTAATTTACACTGGGTAGTAGTCTTGAAAGCAGTATAAATAATTACTTGTTTGATAGGTTAATCCTGTTTCTGTAGTTCTAAGACATTTTATTCATTGAGTCATGTGATCGTCTATAATAATACTTATTTACAAGAATAAAATTAGTATTTAAGATACTTCTGCTTATATTCTCTAGTAAGTAGAGAGACGTTTTTCCCTCTCAAATACTTTAGTTAGGAACAAAAAGTGTTTGTAAACTACTTGACTGAAATTTGACGATTTAAAATGTTTCCTATACTTACTTGATCGTCGATATATAGAATTGAAAAAGTTTTGACATTGAGGGAATTTGGCTAAACGTCAAAAAAACCATGGGAATGTCACATCGTTTTTTGAATGTAAACCGTTATACTGAACCATAATAATTGTAATGTATTTTGATTAATAATATCTTAACGCTATAAATTCTATAGAGGTGACCACTTTGGGTCCGCGGACACTCATGCGGACGTGGAAAGAAGTTATGATAGATTAGTATGTTTGCCTAATCTGGTCAAAATAGTTCGATAAGAATATGGATTATGTACGTTACTTCATAGGTTAGAGTATTTTTCAACAACTGATATCTGTGAATTTAATACGATAATCTATGAAGGATTCAAGAACTTTTGAAAGCTTCTACTTCCATCTAATAAAATTTCATATTAAGATAGCGATCAATTAAAAATCTAGCACACCCTGTCTCCCGTAGAAGGCATGTCTTAAGACTACATGCTAAAGTATCGATTTTAAGGGTGCACCTCAAAAACCCGACAAATCACAAAACAGACACTTCAAAAACCTGACATTAAAAAATCAGACATTTAAAAAAAAGACATTCAAAAATCAGACATTTCAACATGGACATATTGTGAAAACGTACTTAGCGATTTAATTCTAAATGTGCGTAATCAATAATCCAAAGGACAAACTGGTTTGACCTTCAGGTGACTTACAAAATTAATACTTTGGTCAAACACATTTGACCTTGAAATTACCTGCCAGTAAGACTTCAAGGACGGCGACCTTAGATAATTTTTTTTATGTTGTGAACGCACCAATCGGAGGTGTTTGTATTTTGAAAAGTCTGGTTTTTGAATGTCTGGTTTTTGAAGTGTCTGTTTTGTGATTTATCTGGCTTTTGAGATGCACCCGATTTTGATTTTTAATTTCTCAATTTATCGGACGATGACCGGCCATCAAGGTTAATAGATACTTTCTGTAGATCCTTCATTATACTCTTATAAAATATAGAGTACTTTTTGGATTTTTGAAGAACCAACAGAATCTCATTGAAACGAGACATTTTTCAAATAAGTAATTGAATATGGTATTAGGACCTGAATTAGGGTCCTATAATCAGCTGAAACCTTGGTAGATCTTCACAAATACATAAGTTATTCCGAATGTTACCAATTTCTCCCCTAGTTCCACAATGTGTTACTCAAAGTCAAACAGTTTTCACTGAGATAGGAATTATTTTTGTGTACAATTGACAGATCCTCCTTGTTGTCTAATTTCTCATCATAAAGAAATGCTCGACTACCATCAGAAGAAGTCATCGACCGTTTGGATGTTTATGGGCACTGTGTACACTCCGCAGACATATTCTCGTCTCTGTTACCTTTCTAATCTTCAAATTCTATAACCCCGTTGGACGAATTGCTGACAATTGGCCTTAATTGCCACTCTAGCAATTCCGCCTTAGCGGACACACTCGGTTTTCTACGCGGCGTATTTTTAATCATCTATATTCACCCGTAGCTGTGGCATTGGGCGTAGACGCCTTCCCAAGAAGTCGAAGTCGAGGATAGAGGGGACGGTGAAAGAGATTGACAAAAAAGGCCAGGACGACAGTCATCGATCATCGTTAGTATTTTATTCTCCGGCAGAATCTGCAGCCATAGACCGGGAAAGTCGCGCGCGTTGCATATCGACGTGCGCTTTTATCGTCACCAAGTTCGACAGTGACCGCATCCTTCCAAGCTGCAATTGCGTGCAATAATCGCGAACCAGACGCGAGTTCGTTATTGCGCGAGTGAATCGCGTCGCACGCGTACGCGTCGGGGAACAACTTTGCGAAAACGGTCGCACGACTCCCACGTACGCGTTTTATTCGAATCTAATCAAATTGCATCAAGGACCATTTCGCCGTGATTTACGTGCGTGGCGAAGCGTCGTTTTGAACAAAAAAAGAACCTCGGAACTTTCATTCATACGGCCCGCCACGCGTTACGTGCCGCTGCATCGATCAGTGAACGTTGGGCGCCACTTGCAAGGTAATGGACTTTTCGATCGCGGATATCGCAACCATTGCGCAATGTGCTGTTGTGTTTTATCAAAGCTTTTATTTTTTTTCAGTCAGACTTTTTTACTGCATATATGTACATCGAACAATATATTCACATATCAATGACACTTTTCGCCAGTCTAGGATATCAGAAAATTGTCATGATTTTTACCGAACTGTCATAATTGCTAATCAGTATTTTAAGTATTACTGAAATGGCGAAAACAACGGATTTAAAAAATGTCCGACAACTTTTAAACAATTTTAAGTAAGGTTATGTTAAGTGAAAATCTTGATTAATTTTTCAAATCATTGACAGAAATTTATTGCAATTTTTTAAAGAAAATATTTTTTAGATTATTTTTATTATTGACATTCACGCAAGGATACAATACATATAAATTATTGTAGAAAATGTAAAATGTTTCTAGAAAGATTGTCGTCAACAGGTTCAGAGTTCAACATACGTCAGAAAGTTTTTTGTGGCGATTTATTTATTCGCGTTCCATGCTGTTTGCCTCAGTTGCAATTATCGTTTGTTGATTGAACCACTCCAATTCCGAATTGATTTATTTCTATCTTTTAAGGAAGGTCAACAACATTACAGTCTATAAGTGAATAAAAGAATCATATGTCCGGTAGCTGGTTACTTTTCTCCGATAACAATTTTGCATATACGTATTATAAATGTTTTTTCTTTTACCCTCTACCTTCTACCTCGATTGAGGTGTCCCTTATTGATATGTAACAACAAAGATAATAAATAAGAAAACATTCGAAATTATGTAAATTAAATTCAAAACAATACTGCTTCTGTAGTGACTTATTATGTAAAAATGTATTTCCAATCATGGTATTTCTTAATAAATAATTACTATTAACCAACTTGTTTTCGCCCTTGGGCTTCTTTTGCAAGATTTTTGTACGTCAGACTATTAGGGCCACGTTGAAACCTATTTATGGCCGCTTACGACCATCTTATGACAGTTTACGATAGTTTAAGACCTTTTACCAACAGATAGAAAAAAATATATAGTAAATTCAATCAATTAAATTTACTGTTTTTATAGTAAACTATATATAGGCTTTTTATATTATGGTTCCATTAAAAAATGTTTTCTTCGCGGGCGAACACCTATCGTAGTAAACATTTCCTTGATATCCTCAAAAATATCGCTGCAATGACTTTGTTTCCGCCCTTGATACATAAGCTATCATTTCGTCATAGCGTAAGGATAATTCGATTTTATACCCGAATTGTTAGGAAGCAAATATGGAAGGAGTTTCCTAACTCTTCAAAATCGCAAATTTGAAGTAAATGTGATACATTTGGCACGAAAGTATTTTTTCGTTATACGGGGTTGCAAAATCCGATTTTCTGACCCATTTGCGGGAGTAAAATCGTTTTTTACTTATTTGCAAAATAACCTGAAAAAGTCTAAAGTTTCACAGTATTTCCAGTTGTAATTTGTTAGCATAAAATCGACTTTTCACTAAATGTAGTTCGGATCCCTTCCGACATGTTGATCACCAGAGGACGTAAAAGTCTATTGTACGCCCTTGTAACGAAAATAGGCATTTCTGTATATATCAAGGAAAATAGATGATCAGGCAATAAAAGATAGTTTTCATTACAATCTCAGATATTCTAACTTTTTATCTTGATTTTTATAACTTTTTATATTGAGTAATGAACAAGTATCATTGGCACTAATATCTCAGATAGTGACCTAAAATATAATTAACATCTAGTTTTGTCTATATAATAAAAGTATTTTTAGAACAAACAAAAATAATATTCCCAGAAATGTTATAAACTTTAATGTAAAAGCGCTATCAAAAAGACCTTCCAAATGAAGATTCAAGGACAGGAAGGTGTGCAGAAGTATATAAAATAAATCTGGCAAAAATTAATTTGAATTAACTCAATATCAAATAACAATTACTTGTAAAGCGCGATGTAACCTAAATTCACAAATATTATAGAATGTCTACATAATATACTATAACAGGTCAATGCTCCAGAATTATCGAGATATCGATATTGGGTATGTTCTGCTTCAAAGAAACGGATCACTCTGCAATATTGAAGCACAAGTAACTCCTGAACATAAAGTATCGAATAAAAGTTCGAGAATGATTGCTACTGCTTGTGATGTAGAAGAATTGTCCTCAATGTCGAATGTAAGAAGTGACCTGCTTCGTTAAATTTACTACAATTGAACATTAAATATTACTGTACCCTCGATTTTTCATTAATAATTGTAATTAGTTAAATATGCACAATTTAAAGTTGTTATTGTTCAACGTACTATCATCGACAAAATCCAATATTTTTGAAAAACATCATGTCTTACTAATCTCGATAACAATGATTACACTCTCTTATAAAGCGACAAAAATAACTATGGAGCTCAATAATTTGTTGTTCTGTTAGTTTCAGATAAATTGAACTTTACTCTTGTAATTTTTGATGGCAACATATTCTCGATAATACGTACAATGTTTACAATAAATATACACATTTTTATTAATAGTTTAATTAAACCCATATCGCTTCAAATTCATCCTTAAAATTAAAGAATAACATTACGAAAAATATTTTATCAATACCCAAAAAACCAATACTTAAGTTGATTGTATTTAAATTAGAACTGTCAGAAACTAACATGTAATATCAAAATAAATTGAGTTTAAGAACGAAATTGAATACAACTTGAATATAGAACCAGTTAAAAATAATTAACCGAAAAAAAGAATAAAATTCCTGAATCGGTAGAATTCTTATTATAGTACATTGAATTAAGTTAATTTGACAGCAAGGGATATTTAAATAAATTAGAAACATTATTTTTATTAATTTTTTAAATAATATTTAATCTATCTCTATTGGTAACTTAATATACTGTGTAGGTTAATGTCCTTTCATTGAATGATATAAATACTTCAAGGGGAATTGAAAGTCCTTCCGTGCATTCCAACCTACTGCATTTCAGTTGTAAAAACGTGAATACCTGACTTTTAATATTCTTAATTTTGAAATTCATTATTTATTTAAGTAAATTAACTAAATTTGTTAAATAAGCTTAATTGCCATTTAAGAAATATTAATTTAATTTTAATAAAAGTTTGTATCAATCAATATTTAATTTAGGAATTCGTTATTTTAACATTCTGTCATTATTATAGCATAAACATTACTTTATCAAATAGAATGTTTATCAAAAAATATCATTTGATTTACAGAAGCAATTAAATAACTATCGTCGGGTATTTTAAAATATTATTTAATAATTAGTAGCTATATGTTTACATTAATATGTACGTAATTTACCATCAATTTTTAATTTCTTTTATCTAATCTAAATTTTATTACACTGTCAATATGTAATTTCCTTATTTTAAAGAAAGTATTTGAAATTTATATGTATATCCTAAACGTAATTATCGTAAAGAAACTTCCTGTATTAATGGTTTTATTTTCGTTTATTACTTTTTCTGAAACTTCAAAATTAAAGCACAATTTCTTTCCTATTCGTAGCTTCCTTTTACGTTCACTATCATATGCTATTTAAATATTTGATATATTCAATAATCTCTTAAATATGTTTTATTCATTGTAAATTAACTTCGGTAATATTCATTATTTATTAGAGAAAACTTTGATCGTTAAATGTTTATGAATGACAAAAGACTTCTGTACAAATAATTATTGACTGATTTGATCCTTCGTTAATTCATTCTTTTATTCTTTTATGTAATGTTCTGCTTGCTGAATACTAAGTAAGTAGCGGCATTAGTATTTTGTAACTATTGGTGCACGACATAATTCTTTGTTCGGTCTTTCATTCATGCCTTTCATGCCCTGTCATATTCATTCAATTGTGATTCAATTGATTACTATATTGTTAAGGAATGTGAATACACGATTTCCTTATTCAATCCATATATTCCCAACTTTATATAGAAACCACAAAAACAAAAATAGCTGTATGTTTTAAAATACATTACACTATATGCAAAATAAAATGTAACACTTTTTTAAAACTTCTGATATACTTTTTTCAAAATAACAACATCAATCAGAAGCAAAACGAATCGTTCCGTGATTATAATATGCAATGTAATCGTGACTATCGCAATTCTAAAATATGAAATACTAGGGCCCGAGTAGTTTGAACTGTTGCAATAATTCCGTGATTGATAGAGCTCGGATAAACATTATCATCAATTTCACGGGCACGAGACACAAACACGAGATTTGTAAATATAATCACTATTTAGTTGTTATTACTTTGCCAATGTTGACGATAATCGTCTATCAACTGCTTTAATTAGTCTACTTTTTATTTTAGTTTCGTAATACTGGAGTCGATTACTTTGCTTCGGTGTTAATTCCCTTTTATGCGCTTTCAACTCTGTATTTAGTATTTACATTTATTAACATGAAATTCCAATATGAATAAAATGACATTTATTTATGAAAATCGATCGGCATGACATCAGTGAATTCATTTCCATTCCTATAAATATAAATAATATTGTTTACGTTTACACATGCATGAATGAATGATGATGTACTTTTAAAGAGCCTATATTATAAATATTTATTGGTAGCATTTTCTATAAATTACTAGAAAGGCAGGTTGTTTATGAATTTTAGAAAGGAGTGCACTAATTTAAAATTAGAATTGCATAACCGGAACTTAAAACGGTGAGATATGAGTGAAATATTTTTTAGTTTAGTGGATGGATTGATATAGCTTCCTTTTCTTTAACTAACAAATTTCGTTAGTTAACAGAAAAGAACATAACTTTTTAATTTCATGGAATGTAGCAAAGAATTGCAAAAATATTCTTATCTCAATCGTTTAATATTTACGTACAACATTTTTAAACGGTTATATCATATAACTAAAAACTCTTATTTTTTGCTCTGCCATCTATGCGTTATAAGTACAGTAGAGTCCCGGTATATTTGCGTCTTGCTATATTTACCTCCCAACATATTTGCTCAGTTCCATCTCATTATATTTGTCTGTCGCCGCTCTCTTTTTCCCCCACCTTGCGCACTGGGGCCTCAGCAAGGGCCTGTTGTGACGTCACCAACGTAACGCGACTGAGGAGAGTGGGAGAAGTGGCGCTCTCCTTCTTTTGACAAATATAAGGAGACGGGTGGGGAAGGCGAGGAACCGAACCGGCAAATATACCGGGACTCTATTATATACAATTAAGAAAAAGTTAAAAAAAAAGGATATAGAATTCGAGTTTAATAATTATGATTTACTTTTGTCACTTTGAATTTCGGGATATAAAAACTTTTCTATCTTTTAATTAAGTCACTGAACAAAATGACTATGTCCTAATTCTGAATATGTTGTTTTTTACGAAATATGAAGATTCGCGGGTTTCTCCTATTTTTCGATAAAGGGCTACATAACAAATCTTATTCATAGCATAAAAAGTGTTTTGACGGTAAATCGTATATATATATTAAATGTGTTATCACGCATATGTATGGGCGTGTAGTTACTTGCAATCAACTGATTATTATTTATATATAAGTTATAGACGTCGCAGTATGAAAGTGTGCGAAAAATTAGGATATTTCTGAAAAATAAATGTTGTTTAAACTATTATAGTAATATTTTCCAAACAACATGAAATTTTTTCAGTACATTAGGCAAATTAAATAATTATCCTCAACGTTATGGAGTTAAATATTAGAAATCATTAGAATAGAAATCAACAATGTTGATGGTTGCTTCGATTATTTCAATAAGACCAAGAAGGGCACAGAATACTAACTACTAATTAAAATATGGTTATTTTATATTATATATTGTGTATTATAAATAATATAATAAAAAGACGTTGGCGATAAAGACATAACGGTATAATATAATCGACTTCAAATCAAACATCATCTACGTTATGTACATATCAAATTTTTAGGAAATCGGTGGACATAAAAATGTGGCAAATTGAAGAAAAAAAACAATCAAAATAATTTTATATAAATTCATATCAAAATATCAATATTTTCAATTTGAATAGAAATGTGTTTTATTCAAGGTCAAGCATGTCGCATTAGTGCTGCTACAGTAAAAAAATGGTATCAATTATTCAAGTATCTGTCTTAAAAAATTAAATTGACTAATTATGTCGAGTAAATTATTAACTTCAATGACCTCCACATTCATAGTGATGCTCATTTCTATCACTTACGGTACATCAAATCACAAATTGTATCAGGCATCATACAAAGATTAAGAGTATACACCTAACTTTTTTACCTTAATTTTTCTAGTAGATTAACTATTTCTTTTTTCGTGTCAGTATTAATTAACAATGACTATATTAAAATATCGAATAGAGCCAATACCCGATGGAGTCGTCGAGGACACTTTTGATAATGCACGTAATTATATATGTAGAAAATAATGCCGATACTTCACTAAGTGACATAAACTTACGTAAACGACCACATTGCTTTATGTAAGAACATCTCGCGAGAGCTCTTGACACGGTCACGCGTGGTTGTCACATTCTACGTATGTAATTTACATTCTTAAATTATGCAAGGCAATTTATTTGAAGCATATGACCGGGAAGTAAAATTTACGGATAAATTAAATGTGTTCAAAAGGTTGTCGGTAGATGGAAATAAGTTTCTTTCTTCCAATTGGCTTTCCTTCTGTTAATTTACAATTTCTATGACAAATGCGCTAAAGACTTCAACCTCAGCTTTACTTTGTAACGTTCCGTATTAATGCTCAGTTAAAAGACACAATTTAATTTCCAACCACTTGATAACAATGTACGGAACTTAAATCATTTTATTTACTAACAGATTCATCACTCTGATGCTGTTGTTAATTCCTGTTCTGAGATTCGTTTACATTAGGACTAAATTACATGTACATATAAATGAGAAAAAAAATGTTTACGCTTGATACTCAAGGCTTCGAATAGTATAACATCTACAAGACTGGAAGCTTTTTTTTAATAAAATTAATATTTTCTTGACGATTTTTATTTTATTTTTCCTCGATGCGGATTGATTGAAAATGTTGTGTCTACATTGATTCATTTATTGTATATAGCTGCAATGCCTATTTACAAACAATCGCGCGTGTATTATATATTAAAACCAAGGAGAAGAATCCAGAACAATAAATCAGTTGCTGAAGAGTAACCGAAGACAGCGTATCGTCTGTAATGTCGTATTGTCAGTAGTATATAATTGTTTATTTAATCGTGTAATTTAAATAATGTGTGTGCACCAAACTGCAACGAAAGAATTTAAGTAATGTAAGTTAGTCGTTTGTCAAGTTTTGGATTTGATATGAGAGAATGCAGTATTTAAATTATAAGAAATGACAGCTACTAGATTCCACATGACGAAAAGTTCAGTAAAACAGTGAAATCATTGCTGAATTCTTTTTAATTTTTTCAAATGAACTATTATATATTAGCTATTAAGTATGACCAGCAACTTCCAGTTTCATAGCGAAAACAATGTAATATTTTTTTATTTCTTTCATCAGTTCTTAAATTCTGTTTAAAACTAATCGAGCCAGTGTAAGTTACATCATTAAAGCATATTTAATGTGCACATTCATAGTCAAAATTGTCTTTAAAACCAGTTAATCGATAATAGAAGAATCATTTTTACTGAAGCTATAGTGTCATTAATCAGCAACTGTCGTAACAAAGTGCATACTTATCATTGATTTTTAACGGGTAAGTAAACATTTTTTATAAATAAAATCTTGTATATTCAAATAATAGACACAAAAATCCCATTTTTTTTAAAACTTTAATTACTCTCTTTATTACTAAATACGAATAATTGTTATATTTTTCTTTAATTCGATTTTTTTAATTAAAATTTGATTTGATACATTTTTCATTGCCATATTCAAAGTGTAATTCAATTTAGTTATGATTTATTGTTCAGATAACTAAACAGAGTGTTTTTTTAAATATAACAACATTTATTGATATATTCTTAAATAGTTTTTGTTTTTTTTTGTCACCTAATAATAGAAATTAAAATTGTTGAGTTTGATACAAATTTAATATCATCGTCGAAACGTTGCTAAATATTTATTCATTATTTATATTACAAAAAACTCTCCAAATTATTGACGCTTGTTTGTTTTTTTATTCTTCCTCTAATTTTTAAATTTTTATTAAATTTAAATTATTTTTACAGTTATAATTTAACCAATAACGACTTACCTTCCTTCATTACTTTTACTTTTCATTGTTTAAAAAAAGTAGCGAATTGATTCAAAGTAAAGAACTTGTAAGATGCAGATTTACTAATAAACCAATCGAATTGAAAAAATTGAAAATATTTTATTTAACCAACAAATAAAGTATTCCTCGAAGAATTCCAATGCTCTTGCTTAGCAATGCTGTAAAGGAATCTCTAGATTATTGAATATTGAAGATGTATACGTAAACATTGAACTTTATGCATTTTTTAAATGCAGTGCAGCATACAAGACGTTATCACTAATCGTCTATTCTATTTCGTATTTTTCTCATTTATAATTTATGATGAGGTAATGAGTACTGTGAGGTTTTGATGAAAGAATAAGTGTTAAATTTTGTGATTTTATAGGTCAGGCTCTTAATAAAAAGCGATGATAATTCATTATAATATCACATGATTAACAAGTTATCAATCAGTAACTCGTTTCCATATCACAAAGTTACATAGTACGTTTAAATATTAATTACGAGGTATGAAATGCAATTGAAAGTAATGAATAGATAGATCATTGCTGAGATAATAAATAAACGATAATCGCCATGAACAAATATTGGAATGGTATTTAATATAAATGTCTATCAGAGAGTCTACTTTTTAAATTTTTTAAAAATATTTCTTGTTAAAAATAAGTAATATATCGTCTTTTACACATAGTTTTAAGCAATATTTTCAAATGTAGTCTTTATGCAAATTTATTAGAATTATTAAAAATACAAATTTATTATTTTAGTACTTTTTTAATTGTATTAATATTCAATAATAATTATTAGAATTCTTACAAAATTTTACAGTTTTCTTTTGTTTAAGGTCATACATATCCGTTCACAATGTTTTTATAATTTACAGAATATTAAACGATTTTAGATTTTTTGTGAATCATCAGTTTGTACTATTATCACTATAATTACAGATATTCTTCCTTATAAATTACATAGATTTATTATATTCCATTAAAAATATTTTTTTGGATCTATGTATAATGATTATATCTACTATTATCGTTCCTAAACATTAAATTACAATAACCTGAAGAACTATTTCACAATTAATATTTTGTATTGCGCTATTTTTTTTTAAATTTATTTAATCGTTTTTATTTTAAATAAACCGTATAATGCATGTATTGATTTAGACTGACCTTAAATATATTCCGCTTATTTACAGAATGATGATTATTCGTGAGCAAAATTTGTAATGAAAACAAATTTTAAGAACGTCAGTAACCAACTATTTCAAAATCTCAATCACCTAATTATTTTAGATAGTTCTGATATTGAATAACGTGTATAGAGATGTGTCTCCAGCGTCTTAATCAACAACCATTTCTTGTGTCACTCTTGCAAATACCATGACTGCTTCTTCCGTAATTGATAAGCTTCGACCGATACTACGAAATTCCAATCATAGCTGTGTAGAAAAAAATCACTGTATACAGTAAATCTAATTTTCTTATCTTATTGTCAGTTTAATAGCGGATAAAGTAAGAATTGAATTGCAATAAATCCGAATCCTGATTTATCCAATCAAACTTTGACATAAAAATTCATACTGAATTTAAAATCATTTGCGATTATTTGTAAAAGTTCTACGTGAGCATAGTCATGTAATGGAACTGTAACAAATCAGTTATCTTTGATGGAATAGTTAAAATTAATCATTTCAGTTTACTCAACGGTTTGGTTACACGTTTTTTGTGTGTCTGTTTGCAAAGCCGAAAGTAGATAAATGATAGTACTTTTAGAATAACATGTTCTATTTATGTACATAAATTCAAATATATTAAGAAAAGTATTGGGGATTTGAAAACATCAAATGGAACATTTTTCAATATATCTAAATAAAGATTTTTAATTCCTAGGTGAAAAATATGAGCAGATAGGGGGGTCATATTTTCAGATACATCGATTGCAATTGAAGAAATATGGATAAAAGTTGCTTGGTGCGGAGGTTATCAGATTATATTTCCCTAGAAATGGGGCTTTTGTAGCAAACAAAAGAAAACACAGGTTAAGGACAAAAAAAGCTCCCACATGCAATGTAAGCTATTTCTTAAATAAATTTGGGAATTTTGCAATTACATTCAACATTTGTAGCTTAACGTGGATATTCCTATTTACATTTTCCCGCAAACACCCGGTATACCCTTCCAATATAATTATAACCACACAATTCTTTGATATAAATAGATAGGATGGACACGCATTAATTATTAACTTTCTTTGACATATATGCACATATATTCTTGCCATTTCTAACTAAGTGACAACAAACCTAACCAATGTAGATCCATAAAATCTGCAATAACGATTGACGAGTTATTGGCCATTTTCTGGTCGGTGCTATGTACTTTAATTCAAATACAGTTTGCGATGACTAGAAAATAGCCAACTATCTAGCACTATATCCGAAAGATTTTGGGAATCAATAATGGCTAGTTCATGGGTACATCAGCGTTACATTACCACAAGAAAACCGGCCAGAATTCAGCGAAATTGTAGACCATAATCTGGCCATTAGCCGGTAATAATGGCCATAAACCAGGCAAAAATGGTCAATTTTTCCATCAGAATTCAGACCTGTATTATTAAATACTTATTTTTCTTTACTGGGCCCGTCCAGAAATTCCAAATGGGTTGAGAATTATTTAATTTTCAATAATCGAAAAATGGAAAATGTGTTATTTTGATACCTGATTTCATGATTGAAATATAGGTATATCTATATCTAATACAATCTAACATAAATATATAGCGAAGACAGCTGGCTAGTAGACTCAGTAACTTAACATATTAAGATAACTGGTGAGCACCATTCATACAATACATCTATAACCCGAAAATCGGATAATTAATGCATTTTTAAGAACAATTGCATGCAAGTACCAAGTGCAAGTCCACATTTTAAGCAATTCCGTAGACCGGAAGCTTGGCGATATAGTTTTCCATAGTTCCATCATCCATAGTGTGCTGAACATATTAGATTTAAGGATTGTTTGCAGTCTCTGGATTGCTATCCTCAATTTTAATGCAAAATATTGAATGTTGAAATGTCAAATTCCAACCAACTCGGTTAAAAATCGAGTTATTGATAAAAATACGAGTAACTACCGTGTATTTAAATTTTATTCTCGCGTATATATTCCCAATCCTAACCCGATTTTCATGAAATACGTCGTAAATTAACTTTGATTAATTTGATTGCAAAAAAATACTCTAAAATCGATTTACACTGACAGAATTTTTTTTGGTAAAAGTCACATACTATCTACTTTACACGGGATATATTTGCAACATGCGCAAAAGTGCCATAATATTATTGAAAATTACCTTACAGTATGGGACTTTCTAGTATAAGTGTGGCACATTTTCAAAACCAATATGGACATTTTTAATATCAGTGTGGCACTTTTGCGTATCTTGCAAGTAAATTCCGTTAGAACTAGACAAATGGGACTTTTATCCAGAAAAATTGTCTCAGCGTAGAATAAGAATTTATTTAGTGTATGGGATGGATGAGGAGATTATAGGTGCTACAAAAAATTATTCAGCATTTCAGACTATAAAAATTAAGTATTTCCAATGAATATTAGAACAGGAAACAACACTATGCAGAAATAAGGAAAAAATGGAAAATATAAATCATATCTTAATCTGCTATTACGCAGAGAAAAAAGGTTATGCATCTCCCGCTACGCAGCCGTAACAAGTTCGAAGTATATTGAAATGACGCAACGCTTTTACGGTACACCACGGGAAAAAAAAGCGAAAGGGACTAAAAAAGACTTCATCTCTTGTTTCTTCTCACGGGTAATGTTTCGGTACATATAGGTGCACGCACATACGTCACATATATGCACAGAGCCTTGTATTATATATACGTCCCAACGAACGAAACGGAACTGAATATAGACGAGAACTACATCCGTTTAAAGCGTCGCTTGAGATAAGCGATAAAAGGAACTTGAGCGTTTTAAGTGATCAGCCTCTACAACGAAACGACCGTATAGATACATTTAGTCACGCTTATTATACGTCGAGTTCGGCTGAAACCGTAAAAAGACGTTACAGTAAAATGATGAAAAATTTACTGGCTTTGAATGATAATATAAGACCCCTTTCAGAAACATAAGGAAGAACAGGTACGGTCTTTTTATAGGATTCGAAAGGTCGTGTCTATGCGATTGTCATTGCGGGCATAGTAGATAAGGGGTCTTTAGAGACACGTCAAGGTGAAGTGATAACAACCGATTTTTTCATCGGCTCACCGACTTACGCATTCGCATGGCTTATCTAATTTTATTTATATATTATCATGTAGTCACGTAGTTTTCATTTAGTAATATTCCCACTCATTTTTTTCAAAAGCAATTCTCATAAAATATCACCCTTATCCAATTATTTACCTCAATAAATATAATTTAACAGTTGTTGCACGGGTCTAACAGAATTTACACTTTCTGATCCGTATGTGATTTGCGCGAGTTTGTTTTTTAGGTTTCACACCCTTTGGTGAGAAACTTGCTTATCTAAAGTAGTTTCTTTACTGATAAAAATTGTATTAGGTAACTAATCGGGCATGCATTTAACACGAATATCATAGATTTTTATCACTTTCGTAATTAACGAAATAAAAGGTATATTAATTTCTTTCATTTAATTTCATTAACGAATATTGATTGAAGTACAATCTCTAAATATCTCACAATATCATTATAGGTACACGTGGAACGAAACTGAAATCTGAATTTTTCTCCAACCTAAATGACATACAAAAAATACATAAAACAATAGAATAACGTGATTAAACTCTGTTTCATTATATTAACTTCAACGTATGACTAATAGTTTTTATTAATGCTCATGAATTTTATACTAAGGAAATAAAATTTTTAGACGGTTAGGCACGAGTTATCTATAAAATACGGTAATTTAAGTAATTATTTAGATTAGATTTTAGTGGGCACACATACTAAAATTAGCAGTGTTGGCTGTGTAAACAAACAATAAAACATGTGATTATATACTTAAAATTTACTACATTTTACTTTGACATTTCACCGGTCTTGATTAATAATTTATAACCAAAACGCTCAGTTGGTAAAATATACCGACCAATTTAACTAATCATTCATTACCATATTATTTAATCTGATAAAAGTTACGTCGCTGTCTATCAATTTCTCATTATTTCGAATACGTGGGCGTGTCTCACTATCATAATATATGATATTCAAAAATGTTTTAATGAGGGATGACAAAAACATTACTCGTTTCAACTTCATTGTTACGCAGTTTTTCATATCTGTCGATCAAAGCAAGCATAACGTGCCCTAATAGATAAACCATTGAATTTGGACATATCAGTGCCAGTGTGCTCCGACACTCGAAGCAGTTAAAATCTCACTCGCTTTGGACAACTTTATACTGTTACAAGTGCATTTATATTTATACTTTGTTATAGTGCAGTTGAAAATATCTACTCAGTTTTTAAAAATACATAGTTCGCAGTACACAAAGTGAATATTTATACAGGTATGGTGTTGGTAGTATATAAACTGATTGAATATTTGTATACAGCAGATATATTGCCAGGGGGGAGTTTGAGATCTTGAAAATGTTAAGATCAAAATTAATCTGAATATTCTACTGCTGAATAATTTCGAAAAATAAGAAAAGTGCAAAAAAGCATGAATAGGTTAATAATCAAAATACGACTTTGAGGTTAAACGTCCAACTTGTCGGAAATATGGAAAGAATTAGTGATCAAATAATAAGAAGAATGTAATTTTGTTTTTATTAGATAATAATTGTTATCTTCAAAAACATTTTTATAAGATTTAAGATTCTTCTTACATAATTTCGTTAAATGTTTTTGGACTTTTACAAGAACTTATGTTTATTATCAATCATCCTATTGTAGACAAGAAGTTCCATCGTTGTTGAAAAAAAATAAAATACGCAGATTAATTTGTTCAGCAATTTTTGTTTACGACTCAAATTTTCTTCTTATTTTCTTGTTAAAAATGTAGGAAAATTTTAAAATATCGATGGATTTTAACAAATTTTAGCTTATTCTTTCGAGAAAGATATTCTTTACGACTTCACTTAGCGATTTTTACAAATTTTTAAAGCAAACGTAAAAAAATTTCTTAACAAAAATGTTGTATTTTATTAGTAGTTTTAATGCTTAGGCAAAAGATTTGTAAAAATAAATTCGGTGAAGTTATATATAATCTTTTTCTAGAAAAAATAAGTTATTCGTTAAAAGTTGTTTATTTTTTAAAATTAAAAATAAAAATATTTACAAGACTGTAAGAACAAGATTTGAGTCAGTAAAAAAATTGTTTAACAAATCAGTTTTGAACATTTTAATTGTTTAAAATATAATAATGCATTTTTTAACGATATCATTAATAACAAAAATTCAATTCTTTGAAATGTTGCTAAATGTTTTTCCCCAGCACACGACTTAATGCATCTAGCATTAATTCTACCCAATTTCGATTAATTTTAAAAATAGATAAAAAGTCATTGCTTCTGATATTAACATACAATTTTTTTCAATCATTGAAAAAACTTATTTACTCCATTAAAATAAGTGAGTGTAAAAAAATTGCTTCTCGTTTACATTTTACTAAATCAGTGAAATGGGTTATTAATTATCTAAATGAATACTAATGTTTCTTTGACATTTGCAATCTCAATTGTAATTCACGGCACGTGTTCATATAAGGAAATCCTATTATGGTCGTAGAAAGTGTGATGTAATTAATTTCTCATATACATAGTATATGCATGGTACATCTATACCTACAACTTCAGAACTGAGAGACATACAAATTTTCTTCCCTTTTTCACTGTACCGATTTTAAATTAGTTTTAAGCATATTGTTCTACTGCTTAATAACAATGCGCTTTTCATATATGAAGAACTTTTAATACCAATGGCAATTTTTTAAGTGTCCCATATAGAATTGAGTTTTTCCAAACAAATTTCTAGAAATGTAGAATATTTAAATTTTTCCAAATATGTTTCCATATAAAATGTAATACATCTGAAAATATTAGATATTTCATGGATATATGCTGACTTTTTCTTGTCATACACTGTTAAAAATTTCTGTACCAATTTTCTGAAAGAGTAACCGTTTCTTCTCGTTACGGTTTCAGAATTTTACGAAACAGAGTTTAGTAATTTTTTCGTAATTGTTTGAAAATGTTTCTTAATTTTGTTTCGTAAAATTCTGAAACGGTAACAGTAAAAAACTTCAGTTACTATTTCAGAAAATTCCTAGAGAAATTTCTAACAGTGTATATTTCAAATAACAAAAATTCTTTGTATTTAGGTTACAAATTAATTTTAAAATTGAAAAACCATTTTTAAATTATATTGCACCGGGAAAACGTAAAAGACAAGAGCAAGAAACGATGAAAAAAGCCATTTAGAATTCGTTCTTAATCGCAAGTATAATTATATAATTATCAACTATAAGAGCTATATACCAAAACCCTCTGATAATATATGATTATTACGTATCTTTTGATAATTTTAACAGATTCATAATTACGATTAAATGACAGTTTAATATTTTGTATATTACACCCATATATAAAATGATAGGTTACATATTGCGTTTACGTCAATAATTATTTTATTTCTGATTAAGATTGTATAGTAAATATTGAAAATAATTAGCTAATACTACATTAAGGGTTCTAGGGTAGAAAGTTAGTCGTTGCAGCGAACTCAATAACAGTGCCAAAGGCGTAGAATACTATGCATTGCCTACTGATAAATGTTGCTTTTCGAAATTTCCCATAGTGTCTATACTTCAGCGGTATATATTTGTAACATGTTGCTATTTCATATGTTACTCTAAAAAAATCTCCATACTGACATGGGTACTTTCCTATTCTAATTATTTTATTAAAATATAGAAAACTTTATTTGTCAGGTGTATGAGTTTTTTAAGTATAATTTTATCAGAGCAGAAGGAGATTTATTACTGTTTAGCGTTCTAATGTCTAAGGAAGTACTTTTTGAGATACAATTAGGGAGGTCGTATAAAAAAATAATGGTGAATGAAAAAAAGTGTTGAAATACCATAAACAACGCAAAATGCTTCCTTATCGATATAAAAATAATTAATTTATAAAAGTTCTTAAAAATTCTAAAACGAAATGTGATGTATTATCGAAAGTTGGCAGTGTAATGACAAATCATAACAAACGAATTTAAATATTTGAAAAGAAAAAAAGTGCTGTATAGGTTTTAATTAACACTTTCGTACTTTTAAAGATTTAATGGCAAATATACTATTATTGGCAAATATTATATTCCATAAATGTCATTTGTTACTAATATTATTAAATTTATCCCTTCTGATGTATGCCACGCTTTATTTTCATTTCACAGAAACACATCCAATACTGCCCTTATTTGAAGCTCCCAGCAATAATTAAAAACCACACTGTATCAGCTAGATTCAGGAAAAAGTGATTAGTTCTCATTTAACGATCTACATTAACCGATGGCGTGCAATTCATACTAGATGAAGATACAAGAGATTTTAGACAGCTGGGAATTCGAAAATCAGTCCACCATATCTCGGTGATCACACGCACATTGCGTAACGGAAAATTCCAAAGCTAGTCGTTCATGAATAATAACTTGCACTTAGTCGGTCGATGCGCTCGTCGGAACACATGTCTATTCTCGCGACGGTTAACACTAAAACAATCGAGTTCGCTCAGTGATAAGTCCTGCGTGAGAAAAATAAATCTGCAAACCTAACGCGGGCAGTACATAGTCTCGCGTAAATCAAAATGTTAGAAATTAGAATAATACAAAGACATACGAATTCGTATGTGTGGGGTGTTAGTTATAATCTAACACCATTGTTATGTAATAATACAATTTTCTTTCAAAGTAAATGTAAAGAATGAATTCTTCTTTCAGAACATGGCTACATTCCTAGTTTGAATAAAATCTGGGCTTAGAGACAAAACCAGTGTAATTCGTCCAAAAACTGTTCAACACACATACAAATATGGGTAAATATTAGCTGCAAGTTCAATGACATGATGTAAAACAAAATTAATAAGTTCTAATTCATGAAAAACCTTTAGGTTGCGTACGATTCATATTCGCGGCCATGCTCTGCATCGCGAACATGATCATCTACGGGTTGAAAGTGAACATCGCAACCACGATTATTGGAATGGTTAAAAGCAAACAGGGGTATGTGAACGAAACACTTCAATGTCCAGAATTAGAACCACCAGCAGGTTCATACAATACTGCTGGAGGAGGATCGTACGACTGGGACTCGACGCAACAAGGTCTTGTTGTCAGCATGTATTTTGCAGGATATCTCTTAGGAATGTTTCCAAGTGGATACTTTGCTGATCGGTGTGTGAATACTACTTAATTACACTGGGTTATTATAAAAAAAATAAATTTCGAACAATCAGTTTTATTATCTTCGTTTACAGATTCAACACCAAGTGGGTATTGCTTATCTGTGTTTTCTGCAATGCCATCTTCACGTTGTTGGTGCCACTCGCCGCCCAATCAATCGAAATGCTTTTGACGCTACGATTTTTAACTGGCCTTGTGAGTGCTGCCAATTTACCGATTGTGAATGTCTTGGTCGGAAAATGGGTTGTTTACGAAGAGAAGAGTTTTCTTGTTGGTATAATCTATGCCGGCACATCTCTGGGAACTGTGATTTCAATTCTAACTTCAGGGTTAATTATGTCTGCTTGGGATTGGCAAACTGTCTTTTATATCCACGGTAGTCTACCGATAATATGGTGCATTGCTTTTTGGTTTTTCTTCGCCGATTGTCCCGAAGAACAAAAGTTCATATCGGAGGAAGAGAGATCACTATTAGTAAATTCCTATGGACATCGCACACCAACTTCCTCAAAAGTAAAAATTCCATGGAGAGCAATGTTTACTTCGACACCATTCTGGGCCCTTATCTTAACTAACACTTTAGGCAACTTCATATGGTACTTCTTGCTCACCCAAATGCCATTGTACATGAACAAGATACTGAGATTTGATATAAAAACTGTAAGTTTATATTATTTTTTGAAAAGAGAAATTGTAATCAATTGCATCATTCCAAATGTTACATTTTTAATTGCAGAATTCAGCGATTACTTGTCTTCCATATTTATTCAATGCTGTAGTAAATACCGGAATTGGCAAAGGTTTGGACTACGGTAGAAGGCGAGGTTGGTGGTCACAGACAATTGCTAGAAAAATTGCTGTTTCTATAAGTAAGTATGACTTCATATTGTCAATCAATTGAAATGCCCACTCCAATTGACATCTTCTGTACAATTAGCCTGTAAATGAAAATCCATATTTAGTTTTTTAACCTTTAGACTTTAGTTAACATTTAACCTACGCTACATTTATCTTCTCGATGTTCTTCGTGGCATACTTATTTCTCTCCAATTTTAGGTTGTATACCGCCGATGATATGCTTAATTATCATTGCGTATCTTGGATGTCGACAAACGGCCTCAACCGTATTGTTATGTTTGGGTATAATATTCAGCGGTGCTATTTTCGTCGGACATCTAACCAATCAAAATGACCTTGCTCCAAACTATGCTGGCATATTAATGGGAATAACGAATACCCCGGGCACGATTTCTGCTTTCATTGTGCCTGCTCTTGTTGGAGTTTTGGTATCTGGCGGGGTAAGCAATATTAGCTATTTAAATACTGTAACTGCACTAATAACAATTCGTAAAATAAGATTAATATTATTCGATATATTTGCAGCACACGTTCGAGAGCTGGCGTTACGTATTCTGGCTGAATATAGTAGCACAAGGTCTTGCATTCGTCGTCTTCATGATCTTTGGATCTGCAAAGATTCAGAACTGGAATTATCCAAATGGCATACCGCCAACCAGCGCTATTAATTAGAATGTTGTCGAAGTATTTTAAGAGCAAATGTAAGGAAACTAATGAACTCTAATGTATTTTTTATGTCACCAAACTCAGTGATGGATGACGTTGTTCTTGGGAGGATTTCAAGTAAGGAAGTGGATAATCCACGCGAATTAATGTCTTGAGACTTTTTTGGTGAAGATTCTATACTCACCAACTGTTTGCTCGTTTCCTTAATTAAATCCGAAAACATTAACAACTTCTCACGCCACCTCCGATGTTGACGAACAAGCCGTATTGCACATTAGTCAAGCGTGATCGATTGCACTTTTCGCAGTCTAGCGCCAGGAATTCCTCGAAGACTCGCAATAAGAAAAGTATCGAAATTCTTGAATTAGAGCGGATGGACCACCATGGATGTAGTCAACCAATTAGCAGCCACCTGGTTGCGGAACGCCGTTCATCTGCAATTAGAAACGTTCCTTCAGGAACTCGGTGAAAATGGAACAAGAAGAACCGTAGCGCCGGTCGCACGAAGAGATGTCCATCTCCGCAAGGCCCTTGCCGTTTTGGAAACTTTTGAAATATTGCGCTCAAGTCTATTTTAAGCCACAAACCATTCCTTCGTACATTTCCTCCTTCCTCGAAACATTCCCTTTCGCTAAAACCTACCACGGTTCACAACCGTTCGGCGTAGGTGCGAATTTTTAATAGCGTATTTTGTAGCGTTTTAGTTAGAATTACGAGTCTTTTACACAACAATAGATTAAAAGAAACCTTTGCATGTTAGTATTTTTTTATCATCGCATAAAATGACAATTTTACATGAAACTGTTCTCATCTAGGTTAATGTTGTTTAGTTCTATCGTCCGTTGTATTAAGTAATAGATGTAAAAGATCGTAAATGTAAGGTTTTCTTGATCATGCTCTCAAGAAAGTTCCATAAAAAGCAAACGGCTGTATATATAGGAATAGATCATTTTAATCGTTTTGGTCGTCCACAGAAAAGGATTTGAATATATTGTGTTTGTACAAATATTCATGTTTCTCCTTTTAAATAAGCATGCGTTTTATATAAAATATTATATTATACATTTACAGAAGTAATTAAAAGTAATTTTTTTAATTAAGTGCGTAATACCAGCCGAATTTTTTACCTTCCCATTTTTGCACATGTTTTTTCTATGTATGACTTGACATCTTAATTACGTCTTATCTTCAGAAGTAATTGCTCAGATGCTCATGACATGAAATACAATACCTCTTATCTTTCTCACAGATGATAAAAGTCTTAAAATCGATGTGAAATGATCAAGATCTTAAATTAATTAAAATAATTGCCGTTCTTATCGGCAAAATACTAATTGCTTCCAATTTTTTAAAATAGCAGTAATATTACGTATTGCTTTATTAGTTAGGAAAAGTTTATTTGAAAATAAATGCAACTGCTTGAGGTGGCATGCTTCCACAGGATTGCAATAAGATTAACTTGATCTACCACAAGTCCCGTCGTACCAGACGAGTTTCTTCTTGCGGTAAGTAATTCATGAGGCGAATAATTTGTAGATGAGCCTTCGCCAGTATGAATAATGATTCTGTCTACATTAGTATACGGCTCTAATTAATATTACTAGGAACACTTTACGATCGAGGGATTAGCGAAAGCTGAGAGTCAATCGGAGGAATAAATCAGTTAACTTTAAAATACCACTAGCACTTTCTTATCAGTTTCGAATGCCAATGTCATTTTTATACATTCATAATTGGTTACACTAAAAACAATCATTTATCTCTTGTAAAGCAGAAACGAGACAAACTAAAGAATTTTTAAAGTCTTATTTTACATTTAACCAAAATTATAAATAATCTCAGCACTTTTAAAGAAATCAGTTTATTCAGTGTACTTTTGTTTTGAAGCAAATTTTTAGAGTTATATTTTGAAAGCTCATAAATAATTATGTACCTATTCACAATTAACAAATTTAATGAAACATACTAAATGGGATAAAAAGGTGTGTTTGATACATTTACTAGCTGCAATTGTGATATAATATCCATTTTTGTATTATTTTTATGAATATTTTGACTGAAAATAACATAATATGTACAAAAAAATCTTGATATTTTCAAGAATAAATATTCGTTTGTCTATAGGCGTAGTGCGATAAAATTGAATTCTCAATAACCTAAAGTGGTAAAAACAATGCTCAAAATTCAGTGAAAATCGATTTCTAGAAGAATTTCGTAAATCAAATTTAATTTAAATGACTCAATTTCAAATTTTTTCAATAACACTTTCTATCATACAAACTTTCAGCTAAGTCTCGTCTTAAGCTGAATAAGATAGAGGAAAACGAACATCATTATTTTAAATTCTACATATCAGCACACTTTATTTGGTAAAATTTTTTCAATTCATTTAATTTAAATATTTCATAATTTAACTTTAAGGCATCTTTTTATTTTTGCCTTTTTTATGATTATGGTTCCATTTTAATGTAAAATTGTTTCATAATGCGATAGGATTCAAATCTATTATCTACTTCGTACGAATTAATATAATATAAAAATTCAAAAACATAATTAACTAGCCAACTTTAATCAAACTTGTTTTTTATTAGCAATTCTTTTACAGTTTATAACTATATCACAATAACTATTCTCTCCAAAATAAAGACGCTATTGAATTCCGAGGAAAGTAGAATAGTTACCGACAGAACATTTCTACTTTACCATCTGTACTTTATGTGTTGGCAATGAGATTTTAGAGGCAGAGGTCTCTAAATCTTGCCGTTGTTTCTCGGAAACATCACGTTTGGGAAATTAGTAACCAAAATGAATATTTTACATAAATTATACATATTTCTTATATATTTGCAACGTACTTGTTATGTATATTAGTTATTTGAATATTAGGTATCTGCAATGAAACACAAAACATGATGTTGAACGTGGACATTGCAACGAATTTGACAGGTAACGGTTACTACCTCTTTGATAGAGAATACATATTTATAATGATAACTAAAGTTTTGTATAGTTAACCGATATATAACAAGTATGCCACATACGTATTCTTTATGGTTGTGCTGTATAGGATCTGAACTCTTAACGAATTATCGACTGACACGAAAACTCGATTTTTATCTTTGAAACAAATACGATTCATTTTATCGCTGTTGGTAAATTGAAACTGACGTTCCGAGCAATGATATACTGTCATTAACTTTTATCATACTTCTATTATCCATTCTATTAAGTGTTCCTAGTAACTTTTGTAAATCTACCTTATTTTTAACATGAAATAAATACACTTTTATTTGCAGATACGTTGCGTTTAGCATGTACAACGTCTGTATTAATTCTATTTTATTTATTAATATATCATCAAACAAAATCTTATTATTTCCTATTTAGGATTACTAAGGATTTCGAGACATTAAGATGCAAGTATAATATTTTAATAAGACGGAATAATATTGCTAATAATATATACATTTACTAATGCATTAAATAATTCAAGACCTAAAATTCGATTTCGCATACAAATCAATAACAGTGCGTTGTTGAACAAAGATAATGTGAAAACTTACTGCTATTTTGTACATAATTCTTTTAGGTTCTGTACAACATTTATGATTTACTTGTATCGATATAATTTTATATTATGGCGGTATCTGCCAAATATTTTATTGTAACAATTTTTTTTTTTGCAAATTGGTTGACCAGAAATCTTACTCTCTTAGATTTTGTACAATTGTAAATTACAGTTTCTTTATTTCCTAGTTTTCACCGAAAACAAGAGAGAGCTTTTTTAATCCCTCAGCGCCATGGAGTTTCCTGCGGTGTTCTTTCTGAATATCTGGGAGTGCAAATTGAGCCACTCTAATGAAAGAGTGAATTCCAACTTTTGAAGAATCAATTTTCACTGCACGCAAAGTGAGAATACACTCTTTCGCTGGGAAGATTTACGAAATATTTAAAGAGAATACACTCTTTCGCTGGGAAGCTTAATTTTCATGCCACAAAGAGTGAATTATCACTCCAAGAAGTTTCGGGATATGGAGGGAGGCATTAGTGAGCAAATGATTAACGATAGATCAGTTCATTATTTTCAATTATAATAAATTTTCATGTTTTAACAGAATTGTGTAAATCGTATTTTAAAAACATGAAATGAGTCTCTCTATTACAAATCGAAAATCTTTAAAATATTCTACTTCTCGGTTGTTTCTTAGATACAATAAATCGAATATGTCTGTAAGCAATTCAACTATTATTCGACATTCGACTCGAATTAACTATAAGTTGTAAAATCAAATTTATTGAGAATTTTGTTTTCACTGTATAAAATGTCGATACCAGATTAATCAGCTTAGATGACTTTTAAGATAAACACAAAATCAAATAATGAAGATTCCAATTATTTTTTTGATAATGAAGTATAAAAAATTATAATAATGAATTTTAATATTTCGTTAAAATATGCAAATGCTACAAGACGAATGGGTTAGTGAGTGAGATTACAATTCTTCAATTTTCCAGCAGTAAATAAAATATAATTGCATATAAAGTAACCCATTTAGAATAAATTATTTACACTGGATCATAATTAGCTTTAATAGTTAATTCGGAGATCTTAAGAAATAATACAAACTAAAATTCCTCTTAATAAAAAAATATCTCTTATTTCCCAGGTACCTTACGATCTTATCAACTGAGTACGATAATAGATCCATAAAATATAAGTTCATCAAATCTCAATTTAAAAATCGCTAATTCACCTTTAAGTCGTAATCCTTATCACGTAAAAGAGTATGTGATTTTGCAGTTATCTTAATTAAAATACGTTGAAAGTACATTATATATTTTTATGGTAATGCTAGTATTCAGCAAAAGTGTGTAAAATTACGTAGTAAGGCCTAAGTAAAAAAGTCGATTATGACAAAAACAACACATAACAGTTTACAGGATTTACTAGCAGTTTTTAATCAGTTAGAACATCAACAATGGATATCAACAACGTTACACGGATACATATTTCGCATATCTATAATAATATGGGGTGTGGTTCGAAAAACTGACAAAACAAAAGGCAGACAGGTCGAAAAACCGACAGTCAAAATATTGACAAGTCAAAAAGCCGACGGGCAAAAATCCAACACGTCAAAAAGTCGATAGGCAAAAATCTGACACGTCAAAAAGCCGATAGGCAAGAAACCGACACGTTAAAAAGCAATAGTAAAAACCAAATTGTCATAATATCGACAGTCAAAAAACCGAAACTTCAAAAAATGACTGCCCGCTTGTCGATGTGTCTATTTCTTTATGTGACTCGACTTTTAGACTGTCCGTATTATGACAATTTGGTATTTCTACTGTCGGCTTTTTGATGTGTTGGTTTTTGTCTGTCGGCTTTTTGACGTGTCGGCTGTTTGCCGGTCGACTTTTTGAATGTCGGTTTTTTGACCTGTAGGCTTTTTGATTTTTCAATTTTTCGACCCGCACCCATAATACGTATTTTATCGCAATTGAAAAATGGTAGTAAAAGTTAGGGCGTTATTCTGACAATCACTTTCATTTCTAATGAGTATTCAGAAACAGTAGATTCTTTTTACAAATGTCAAATTAAGTTAGACTCTCTAGAAGAATATATGAAGTTTGACCTTTCTTCTTTAAACTGTTTTCTTGGACTTACTAATTTTGACATGAATAGGTAATACACAATTAAATAGAATTTTATATCATCCGTAGTAGAAATTTACCCAGTTTTGTGTTACATTGCCCAGTTTCATCGAAACTTTAACATGGAAAATAACGAAACTAGGCAGAAACTAGTCACAAACTGGACTCATTTATCATAAGGGGTGTTTCTGTAGCAGTTTATTGTGTTGTAGATAAGAAAAAAACAATTATTTATACTTCTTTTCAAGTTCGTATGGACATTCGGTCTTTAGAAAACATGCCAAGAATTGGAAAAATATTTTGATAATTCAACTTTTTATAATCTTGAGCGTAGCATCTGCCATGATAACTGTATTGACCTTTGAAGATTTACGAAATAATTACACATACGGTTGAAAATAAAATATGCCATTTGAAGACGCATTAAAAAAGTATTATTATCAATATTTCTAATAACAATAATAAGAACGAAAAAAACTTTTTACATGGGCATGGGCACTAGCATCTTAAAAAAGAGTTCGAAGTTCATTGAGGAAAAAGCTATTTATACTATTTACTTTGGCCAAAGCCTTCTTTTCACATTTTTTCTATTACATTGCCTACATAAAAATAAATTTCGATTTTATTGAAAACCTTGATTAACTAGATTTAAGCCATTTTTTCGAAGATCGTAGTTGTTTTAGCCTTAGAAAATAAACTTCAGTTCTTCGTAATAAATTTATTCGCAGCATCATAATATGCTCTTGCACATTAGCTAAATTCTGGAATAACCACCACCAAGTCGATTTAGGCCATTTCCCATACAGTAGGTAAGGATATTCAGTTGTCATCAATCGTATGATCATTCAAGTCTTGATTGTTATTTTACATAAAGCAACACCCATGCTTGAGCTGTTATTCCTAATTTACAAAACTTATAGAAATTAGCGTAGATTATAATTATATCTTAAATGCTGAGAAAAATTAACTTAATTTCCCCGCTCTCTTCATTGATCAAATTACATTTCCATGCATTTTCTAGATTTGTTCGTTAGTCATAGCTCTTGCGTAACCCTTTCCACTCGTCACTTCATTTCTTACAAATCTGTAAAGCGTTTTCTTAATTAAAAATTTCCCCTTCGTAAATCACAGAACTTTTTTCTGATTAGAAAACTAGTACAATTAATGCAAAGATTTCAGTATACGGAACGATAAAAAGAAGACCCTTTGTAGGAAAACCAGTACCAATTGCAAGAAGTTAACGCTCGAGTAATGAATTTAATTATTTATCCGGTAGAACTACATGCATTAGAAAGGTGATTAATCAATCTGGTAGCTCGTTAGGCACGACCCTTTTTCGTGTCACTAAAGACGAACATCCAAGGACTGAACGGGAGTAAATGGTAGATAGAGTGGACGAGGGTACGACCGAAACACAGAAAAGAAACTGGAAAAGTGAACAAAAGGACATAAAAGAGATACTGACGTTAATACTGATAACTACCAAAAAAGAATCAGAAAGTGTCATCAAAAATATATACAGAATAATCGATAATTAAAAATTTCACGGAAAATGTAAGAAGCTAGGAATACTAGAGGTTAAAAATAAATTGAGATATGCTGAAGGAGACAATGTGATATAAGAATGAGTGAGAACGGTGCAGCTTTAAAGCTCGAGCGAGCGCTACTAAAATGTCAGGAATTGTTAATCTACCGCGTGCCAGGCGTCGAGGAGCACATTACGTCGTGGTGATATCGCATGCAAGCGTTTCTCCAGAGTAGGTACGTCCTTTCGCAGCTTTCGACCCCCTGTGAATCGGGTCTTTCCAGATGCCGACGGAGAAACCAAGAGGCATTTCCTTCACTATGGCTAACCGGGGTCCTCGGGAACACCAGACCGCACCAGTTATTACTGGCGATAAATCGCGACCTTTAATAAGAGAGCGAGAGCACAACCAGCTGCAAGTAGAGCAAAGGAGATGGAAGGGATGGTATCTTGGGGTGTGCGAAGAGCTTGTACCCATAGGAAACGAAAGCGAGAGCTGCACAAAGCTTCCTGGTGAAGCACTAATGCCCAGGTTCTTAATGCACTTTAAGCCAACAAAAAAAGTTTAACTAATACACAAATTCAATGGTAACGTCTGAAGTGGATTCTCTCACTTTTTACAGACTAGTCCCATTGTAATTACTATGAAGTGATCTTCATTGCTGATTCCAGCTCTTAAAGATTAATTACGACCATACCCGTACACGGTATTTTATCCTGTGGATATCCGTATAAGGGCCTCTTGACGTCCACAACATCCCGGATATCCTTAGGCTGTCCAACGAATATCCAATTATCTATCCAAGAAAGTGGAATTTTGTATATCCCTAGGATATCCAGGAAATATCAAATGATGTTACTTGGACACCCCTAGAATCTCTGGTAGATAACCTGAAGAATACCTCAGGGATATTTATGGATATCTCAACAAATAAGGGATATATTTGGCAATTTTACAAAATAAATACGTTGTTTTTGAAATTTTTATACTATTTTGAATAATATCTTTAGACTCCGATTTTTACAGAAGGAATTCAATATATTTTAAAATCAAAACGGGTTCCTCTTCGGGTCCAGATATAACCAGTATCGAACAGATTTTTTTTACGAAACTATGTAAAACCCAATTGATAATTTTTTTGTGAAATAAAAAATTCGCAATTATCATAAATTTGTACATTAAAAATAAGTATTTAAATTAAAAAATTACAAGGCGGAAATGCAACAATACTCGAAAGGTTAGAAAAAAGGGCAACATTTGACTCTCGAAAACGTCCACAAAATGAAGAAATCCTTACGATATAAAACACATAACATTCCTAAAATCGATGGTCAGGATTTATAAATTGGAAAATTTGAGCGTTGTAATCCTTGACCGCAAACTGGAACCCTCCACTTTTGGTTTAGGAAATTGTCGGAGTTTCTAGAAGTAAAAAAATAAAGAAAATCACTGCAAACCGAAATTATGTAGGTTTCTACATAACAAGTTCCCAGATTACAGCCCCTATCTAACACGAGAAAAGTGCGCAGAAGTTTTATATCAATGTCAATCATATTATTGTTTGAACTGTATGTGTTTTTTGCATACGTTGGAAACTATCAGAGAAATCCACGATCCTTTTTTTCGAAACGTTCGTGGTAACATGTGCAGCGTTTTTTGACAGATTTCCTCCAACCTCCGCGTAAAACACATCGTTTTTAAAAATAATGTCGAAATTGACAATAAAAATTTTGCTCATCGAACATGTGTTCTGTGTGTGTTGTGAAGCAGACATAATTTGGGGTTCCAGAGATTTTCAATTTCTTGGTTGCAGAAATTACTACGAATTCCTCAACATCAGTGGACGCTACTAGATGGATTTCAGTTTGCAGCCAAAGAATACTTCGCACCAGTTTTTAATTCTGCAATCCTCACCAATGATTTTAGAAATGTTGTACGTTTGTGTTGGAATGTTCCATTCGTTTTGTAGGCGTTTTCAAGAGGCGTTTTCTAGAGTTTGGCTTTTTTAACCTTTTCGAGATACCATTCGCAGAGTTCGTTTTGTTGCATTGTCGCCTTGAAATTTTTAAATTTAATTGCGAACCTTATTTTCAGAAATTATGAATTATAGATTCAAATCCGAATTTAATAAAGAATTTTCTAGATATCGATTATGTTTGAACCCAAAAAAGATATTGTTTTGAGATGTCCCATAGATGCCTTGTGGATACCTAAGATATATTGAGAAAGAGGGAATTTTTTATATCCCTTGGATATCTTAGAGTTATTTAATAAATCTCCCGTTAATCTCTAGGACAACCGTAATTTTTACAGGACATCCTGTGGACATCATGGGGATGTATTTTTCTTATAGAGTATACGTGTTGTTCCTCCGTAGTTTACGAACTGGAAAAATTATTCCAATATTGAAAATGATACTGGATACATATTATGACCTAAATACATGCATTTGAATAACAGCCTGATGCCTTGAGTAGTAAGCATGGACAAGCTTAATTTATGCCTAAACAGAAATCTCACGACATTGATATGTGTGTTTTGCATCTTGTAAGGAAATAAATCACGCCTATAAAGAGCATCTAAAGAAGACAATAAATGAAGGGTTTTGAGGAGACCAAGAAGAGCAGGGATTCGCTCATGAATAACTATGTTCAGAAACGCCCGAGCCGGTTGAATAATAGGTCGCTTTTTCGTCATCACTCTGGAGATCGTGACAAAACAATCTTTTGAAGTAGTCGAGAGAAATGGAAGGAATGCCTTGAGCATCAGTTTTCAGGTTTTATCCTTCTCCACTGAAATGATTAATTTATTTATGTTATAAATTAATTAGGTATTTAGTATTCACAGTTGACTGTTTACAATATTATACATCAAGAATCTACATGATTCTTGAAGGTTCATCTTCATATTCATTCAAATAAGACACTGATTGGTTCCATATTCGATACACGTTTATCTGCATATATTTAAATGATCTACTTTAATGATTTTCATCTTCACATCGTGTCAATGAATGTAACATTCTGACTTGGTTGGCGTAAAACACAAATCGCAGAGTCGACTACTATCGGTATATCAAAGAACTTTTAATCATAAATATTTAGTAGAATATAAAATCATTTTCTGTTAATGAAAACAGTCTCATCGTTTATTAAACTCGTGGGTAACCGTGAAAATTGCTGAAACATCCTTTCATTATCGTAATCAAACTCGAAGTAAACTCGTGCATTATTTCCGGATTATCGCCCGCTCTTAATACAGATACGAGAGTGAAAGAGTACTTCTCCGCAAAAAAAGAAGCAAGATTTACTTTGCTCACTCGTACGACCAGAAATGAGTTTCAGAAGTAATTTTCTCGGAAAATGATCTGACAAAATTGTCGAGGGATTTCCCGGTAGTCGAGTTGGACATCGATCGGAACTCGAGCTTCAGGAAAATGGGTCAGTGGTATTCCGAAGGGTAAGTATGTAGAATGTCGGGAATGAACGGGCGAAATGTTGCTCTTATCTCCTATCTTCTGCCGACAACTGACGAATGCCTTCGCTTTCTATTTTATACGTATTTCTTCCTGAATGTCGGAAAATATTCCACAATTTTTCAGCAACACAGCTGGTGAGATGGTAGCAGGATGCTTCAGTCGTGATGTACGTATAAACAAAACTTTTCCATACATCTTGCATACGAAAATATTTATTTTATGCCAATAAAATATTTATTTCGAATATTACTGTATGGAGAGCAGGTAAGGGTCTTAACTTACTTTTATAAACACAAGAACTTTTAATTGTAATAATAGGATCTGGATCGTTCCAACACTAGAAACGATAGTACTGATATGGTAATAAAAAATGTCAACATTCAGTTTTAATAGAAATAATCTTATTGAATAATATCTGTAAGGTATACTCAGCAAACTCTTGCAGGGTGGATGATGAAGAAATAGAGCTCCTCATTTATAGAAACTAGGTCAAATTATTTCTGATTGATCGATTTGCTGACATAAAAAACTGAACTCTTTCACCTAAGACGAAGCTGGTTCACAAATTTTGTAAAATTAGTTGCAGATTAGAACAGTCAAATTTATTTGACACATCAATATGTCGCAGAGTATTATGCTAAACTTATAAATCTCCTACACAGATGGAAAACACATAATAAAGCTTTTTGTGAAGAAATGATGTTTTCTTTTTAATTGCACGACTGGGACTTCGTTAGGTCATGTTACATCAATGACATAGATATTTTTGAATTGCTTTAACAACTGACACTAATTGTTCATTTGTAACTACACTGGTTATCTCTACTTCGACTACTTTTTCTGATCATTATAAATGATGTAACAAGCTGTTCCAGTTTTTCTTCAATTACCCGCTCTCACTAATGCAATCAACGTTCGCAAGTTCAGCATTATCATGATATAGGGAACTTACGGAAAAGTTCCATCGATGCCGAACTTCGATACTCTAGAGAACTTCAAGGAAGCCGTCTTTTCAAAGTTAAAGCCGAACAGAATGCCATTCGAAAGGACCTCTCAAATGTATGGACTCCTTGTTATCAGCAGATACCATCTTAATAAAAATTGGACATTCATAAAGTTGTTTTTCCTGTTAAATGGGAAATAAATGCTGCTGTGTAGGAAGTATATTTTTCTAATTGATAATCCAAATTCTTGTACTCGCAAACATGCATATTTCCAAAGTATGTAGCAAAAGTTCTTCCAGCCTGAAAAAGTGTGAATGTAAGACTGGATTGGTCAGCTTTAAATATCAAGTACCAAATATGGAAAAAGATCTACACCAGTTCATCCATGATTCTGTTTTATTTGTCGGTTATTTCTACTTTATTAACTATTTATAGCACAACTGTACAGATACGTGATGCATAATCGCCTCTACAGCTTTCACATGAGTTTTTAAATATGAGTTGTTGAAGTCCAGTTGATCAAAAAATATTCAGACAAACAGGATGTGCCATGATATATTTTAAAAAAATGACTTCAATTTATATTTTAATGTATTTTATCACTTAGATCATCTTAAGTCCACCAGTCTATCACAAACGTCAGAAAAACTTATCGTATTAGGCGAGACCAGTTAATTAATATAGGAATTACATTCTATTAGGTATTAAGATAGATAACATAGCACCTTAAAAACAAATTCTTTTATTCAATCCATTATTCAGAGTAGATATTTCTTTATTATTTCGTTCAAGGATTAGTCTCCAGTTTTGATATGAGAAATCAAGCCGGTTTTCGAATGAAAGAGTAAAATGCCAATCTAACAGAATGAAAGGCTAAATTTCTCCGTAGGTAAATTAAGAGAGAATAGTTTATAGCAACACGATTGCAAATATTTTTATTCACTTCCATCACTTTCCTCCAACGTTCGTTATTTTTAAGGTTAATACAGTTGCATCAAACGGAAAACAAGTGGATAGCTATCAACTTCAGGTCTCTTTTTCACGTTGCCTACTTCCCACTAGAGAAACTGACCACGTGAGAATCGAATAAGACCCAGGAATAGTAGGTTCCGTAATTTAATTCACATTTTTCCAGGCACCTTCGAAGATTGACGAACAGCGAGTAAAACACCGTTCGGTGCTGCGACAGACAGCACCTCGACCTGGGATAGTGGATTATTGCGTTCGTTCATTGTTCTGCATAATCGACTTCATTGTTGTTTCAACTGCACGATAGAGAAGGAAGTCCATCCCCTTCGGCAACAATGCGATCGCCAATCACTTTCTACCTCCTTTCTCTATTTATCTCGCTTTGCGATCCAACACTTAAACTAAACTTCACTTTAAATTATGTTGACATCTTATTGCGAGAATGTCAATCTGTATTTCACTATTCTTTTGAAATTCACTTGTATTTTTCTTGGATGTCTAGAAATCGAACCCATCACCACTCGTAGCATATATTTTAGATTCATTTTGGACCAGTAGGGTAGAAATGAAATTGATTACATTTCCTAATGTAATCACATCTTCATATATTATTACCTTCATTTTTGTGTTCATCTTCACCTTTGATTGTCTAATCATTGATCAGATAAGTCTTGTCACATAAACGCTTATATTTGGATTTTAATATTTATGTTTTATTATTCAATATTTCTTGGTCCCCAATAAATTCAGAATTCTATTTATATTTCGCGAATTTCAGGAAATAAAATATATTCAACGTATGTCATAAAATAAAAAAATTCTAATCTTTGATGAATGATGACTACTGATGAATTTGAATAACACGAGATATTTGACTTATATATCATATTAAATTATATATAAATATATATTATTACATGAGTGATGTCGTGCTATTAATATTGATGATAACGAGTGATAACATCAATCACTATCATCTTTCATCTGATATCGATAGCTGCCATCCCCATGACCATTATCCATCATCCGTTATTGTCATCCATCATCGACATTGCCCACCTACATTACCCTACAATCTTTGACAAGAATTGCCATACACCGATGTCGACTAACCCTATATCTGTTAGGAAATTGTTTTGGACACCTTACAAAAGCACAAAATAGAATATGTTTACGTAATATGATAAAAATGTTAAACTTATTGTTATTAACTTAATATATTGACTATAAATTAAACTGAATCTCGACTATGATAGACTAAAAGTCGACTTTTACTGGGACATTCATGTTGAAATATTAAACTGCTCCCCAAAATTGTACTTGCTAAATCACAGCGTTTATCCTAACGTAGTTAGCAACAGAAACATTTATAGAAGATAGTTGGACTATATAAAAAAGTAGTATTGAAATGTAACTAATAAATATTATTTTTAATGGTGTTAAGACAATACCGATATGCACAAGATTTTCCTAAGTGTAAGGGTTGAATGTTTCACTACATTTTGGCCAACTACTTTAGCTAAAAATGATATTCCTAAACCAATTGTGATTTATCGGATATTACTACGTAATCTAAAAATTTTACTGAACTTTTCAGAAAACTACATACGAATTTCACTTGATGCTGCAGGAACTTTTTTCAAATTTAGCCAACTTCAAACTTTGCAGTTCATTTTCTTTATGCACACTGAAGTAATCGCAAACAATTTCGCTCTCTCCTGGTGGATTTAGGGCATTACTTAAAACAACCGCAATCTTAAATTACGTTAACAAGAGCAAACTACCTGACTTAGCGATTTCTTAAGTGCAACATTATTTTCCGTAGAGATTTAAATCCTTAAATTAATGAATTCTCCATTTTTGTTATATTTTCCCGATTAAACCCTCGTTTACGGTTTCTACTTTCTACCCTCTCTTAGTCCATTACGTTCTTTTTTTTTTGCTTCCCCGTATATCTTTCGCTCTCGATTCGACGTTCATGCGGCGCCGGCATATTGCGCGCATGCATAATTTAACATGTTCAAACAAATAACAAAGTTTTCGCATGAAGATGAGCCCGCCAACGTCGCAGATTCGAATGCCGCCCGGCTGGCAATGACATTATTTCATTTAGAGATCACGCACGAGTGTCCGCAAATCATTCTTGTAAAGGCTGTCGCGCCAAGTTGTTGCTGATAAGACAATCGAAATGTTGTGGTTATCGTAAAATTGCAAATTTGATTAGAATCTTTCATTCAATATGGAATTCCCCGACTAATGTACTGTTCGTAAAGCCCCTCAGTGTGGTGCATTTTCAAAATTGGACAAGATAAATATCTAATGAAGTTATTTTTTTAGGAATACGATAAATTCTGAAAGTGAAATTAATGAAAATATTATTATGCAAAAAAACATAGGCTCGGTCCATTTTATTTATTATATATTCTATTATTTTCGTCAATACACAATTTAAAATTATATAATCAGGAGCTGGAGTTTCTATATTTACTTAAGGGGCTAGTCCAGTGGTTTCTTCAGGTTTAGAAAATAATTTTTATTTCATGATGGAGACTTTTAATCGATACACATCTTTTCGCACTTTGAAACTGACATATTTTAGTTGCAAAAAAAAATGTTGTATATATATATATATATACATGTCATACTTTCTCCGCTGTAGCTGCGTGAAGTCGGTCCGATCTTAAAACGGCATTCAAGATATCTCGGGTCTGAATCATTTGAAATGAAAAAATCAACATTTTTCTTAAAATATAAGTTAGTAGCTATGTTGTGAACTAGAATAAACATTGTACGATGAAAAATAACGACATGGTTAACTTTTGAATTTTTAAGCGTGTTTTTTGCAACTTCAATTGTTTATAAAATTGCTGAATATTAATAAAAAATTAAGATTCTAGTTCAGATGATAGCCAGACATGCGTAGAACATCCCCTTAAAATTTCAGCGCGATCGGATGAATAGTTTTATTTTAATCTTAAATGCCAGCTCAAAAAATACTGTTTCGAGAAAAACGCGTTTAAAGTTTTAGGTCTGAAATAGTGACTAAAAAGCGACTTACTTTAATCAGCAATGCCAGGACCGTAGAATCCAATGAAGACATTGAAATGCTTACTAAAAGAAAACAAAACAAAATAGCATGCATGCCTAAACAGGACCCCGCCTGATAACAGGACAGAGCACGCGGCGAGTACGCAAGTACGGCGTTTTTGATATATCAACTTTTTATTCGGATTCTGAGTAATTTTCGAAACAAAATCATTTCTAGCCACTTTCAGCGTATTTCTGAATGTATATTCTATACAAAAGTCATGTTTTTGAAAAAACGATTTTTTTATGAAAAAACCACTGGACTAGCCCCTTAAGGATAAAATTTCAATACTAGGTTTGTACAATAATCGTACACCTGTAATAACACGAACAAATTTACTGAAATTTCCGTAGACTTTTAATACGAATAAATACTTATGTACATCATCGATGTTTACATGTATAATTTCATCGTTTTCCTTATTCCAAAAGAATAAAATTGCTTTTGAAACGTTTCAATTATTCATGCTTTTAATGGGTTTAATCTCTAAAAATTGAATACACGAAATGTTAATAAGGTTCTCTTGCAATATTTAAGAATTCGCTTAGATGACGACTAGATTTATTAATTATTTTAAAGAGTTGATCGATGCTTCGAGTCAAGGTGTTAACAAAATAACTAACTCAGTTATTTCAAATAATAGTTATTTTTTTAACACCTTGACTCGAAGCATCGATCAACTCTATAAAATAATATAACTTCGTCGAATGACAGAATCAAGATTGTAAGATTTATTAATAATTAATACAAACCTTATGAATATTAAATAAAATTTTTCCAAGAGAATAGTAAAAAGAAAATGAATTTAGGCCTTACTACTCACAAAGATAACATACTTTAGAAAATATTAAATAGTTATTTCAGTTGCGAATTTATTCATATGTTTGCAAATTATAAGTTACAATATTGTAAACTATTTTTCACATAATCGCACTCCAACACAATAAATTAAATATATTTAATTTTATGAATTGCTTGGGTATTACAAAATCAGTTGTCTTAATTTAAGACACTTAGATGGTCATTTTTGGTGTCTTGGAATATATCTCAAGCATAAGTGACTAAGCTTGGCGACCCGTGATTGACAGCCGCCGACCAAGACGTGTCATTAATTATATAGTTAAGAATTATTATTCTTCACAGTGAGATAAAAAATAGTAACATTTACTACCTACTAGATGGGATAATTATGTACGTAGTTAAACCTTTGCGGATATTGACATCCCCTGATACCACCTATTTTTAAGTAATGTTTTGCTATTTCCAAGTGGTTTTTATGCGATTTACCTGCAACTTTTTGTAATTTTATGTTCATGAGATATCACAAATAGAAAATGCACGTGCAAAGTTTTTAAAATCATTCTTCATTTATTGATAATTAATAAACAAATTCTAAAAACGGCCGTTTTAAAATAAAAAATTCATTGTTTAGGAAACTATAAGACATAACCTTCCAGAAATCAGAGTACAGGGCTTTTCACGATCGCCAATTACGAATCTGAACTCAGATTTTAAAAATTCAAAATGGGGGATTCAATATGGCAGACCATAAATGTAAAAAATTAATTGATGAGACGGGGTACTAGTGGGTTTTTGGGATCATTAATTGCGAATATGAATTCAGATTGGTAAACAAAAACTTCTGCGTACCCAGTTTCGTCTCGATCAGATAACTTTTCACATTTTTGGCGGTCATCTTGAATCCGCCATTTTGAATTTTCAAAATCTGAGTTCACATTCGTAATCAGCGACCCCAAAAAACTCCGAGCACCCAGTTTCATAAAAAATGGTTCATCCGAAAAATGTGTGCCGCAAAGGGGTTAAATAGACTATTCTCTACACTTTTAGGTTATACTAAGCTGTCATCATTACTAAACAACGGTCATTTCTACTATACGAATTCCAATAAACGAGATCATGTGCAAAATTTTCAGTGATTTCTTGCTTACATTCGATTTGTTTCCAGTTTCGAATGAAATTTACCACATTTCAATTCGATATTAAATGGTTTCAAACGAATATACCCCTAGTGTTAACTGATTTTTGAGTTTGAAGTTATGTTCAATGTAGACTTTTGAAAACTAATAACTTGTACTAATAATTTGAAAACTTGCTAATTTTGGAATGCAAATCGAAGCTAGAATCAAATGAACTTAAATGAAATATCATTCATTTTAAGCAGGCTATATCAAAAAAACATATCACTTCGAAAAATATTTTGTCTTCAATATTTCGTAAAGAATCGGCTGCAACATATGACATCCGACAAACTCAAAAGACGAAAAACCTTTGACAAAGCATTGAACGTATCAAAGCATTTAAGAACGTTGAATTTCGTATTAAAAGTTGGTGAATTTTATCAGAAAGTGGAAACAAATCGAATACAAGTTGAAAATTGCTGAAAATTTTGTACACGACCTGGTTTATTGGGATAGTTATTCTTTAAATAATTATCCTGTTTAGAGTTAGTAGATTTTACTATATTCTTCTTTCAGCGTTACGAAATTGAAGTGTTTATTACGCTAACTCGCCACCCAGTAAAGCAAAATATGATGAAATTTCGCTTTTAAGATCAGGTTAGGTTATGTTTGGTTAGACATTTTCGATGTTTTTCTTTATTATCATAATCCTCAAATCGATAAGTAAAAATTGATCAAAAAGCATGTTGACTGTTTGATCTTCGCACAACTTAAATCGATTTCCATGGAAAATTACTTCATGAAAGACTAGAAGTTAAAAATTAAATGAATTTTTAGAATAGTAAGCGTTTCAAAAACATTTATTAACATAAATTCTAAATGTTTGACCGACTCAAATTTTAAGGCACTTCTACGTGTCTTAGTTTCTTCGTTTTAGATACAAATAAGACACCCGATTTTGCAATGACACGATCCCGTTACTAGTATGATACAAAAGGTAAATAAATAAATAATATTAGTTCGCAAGAGCTGTAATTAAAAATGTCACTTAATTAAAATTTTGAAATCTACTTATTGCGGATAATGTATAAGAAACCACTAGCTCGTATAATTTGCACTACTGTACACGTGCATTTCGCAACATCAATTACAGCTTAAATACATTTCATGTAGAAAATAGAATATGCAAGTGCATTCATAGAGAAAGTATAGTAGTTTTCGATTGAAGTGCGTAAAAGTTTTTTCTGTGAATGTGAAGGTTGCTGGCAGAGCCGAAAGCGAGCGTGGTATTCACATTCCCTTCTAAACATTTTTGCACATGCGTCGACATTATTTTATATTGCAAGTATGTATACAATACGCCAGAAGAAAGTAAATTATGTGTAAAATGGTATTTTACGCCCACTGCAACATAAAAAGTTTTGTTACAATTTAATTGACATTTTCCAAAAGATTTTTTGGATAGATATTTTTCAGTATAGTGATGTAGTTGATTAATAGTCCAATAAAATATTTTTATATAATTTATGTATCCGTGTTTAAATGAATGATTATTATGAATTTTGTATATTTTGGCCTATGCAAGATATTTTCAATATTTTCAGCAATTATCTAAACTAATAAAATTTATTGGTTTGTTTTATCTACTTACATCATGTCTGCGAATTCCAATTTTTGAAATATTATTTTAGATTCGTGGGTACCAAAAGTTATTGCTGTGAGACCGTTTGATACACAGTACGCTATGTAAGGTTTTTGAAGACAAGAATCCTTGAATGGTGTAAAAATCCAACACTATAAGTAAAATTCCTCCAAAAAATAAAAACAAAATCGATTGTCGGTGTTTTTACGACCTTTGCCGATTTTTATCTTAAAAAGTCGCTGGTAGTCTACTGTGCGACAGTTTAAACGATTTATGGGTCCACGGTCTGAAAGTTGTCTTTTTAGTAATATTATAATATTCAAATGCTTAAAAATCACAGTGATATTAATGTAATAAATACATACCGGACGCTCGTTCTGTTTTGCCTTTTTCTTAAATATCTCAGATATCATCCATTATACTAATGTTTCGTATCTAACAATACGTCTAATATTCAATGTCAAATTATTACCGTAAGCCCTTTGAATTAAAAATTATGTTTACAACAGTTCTAATGGTCTCGAAGCGCCTGTGGCGACATTTTCTATAAAAAAACTACCATGTTCCAAGTTTCTGCCCAATTTTTTAAATTTCCTCTAGCATTTAGATTGTTATGAAATTTGGAAATAATATTTTAATTTAATTAACTATCAGTTGTTGCAAAATCCTTCAAATAACCTTTAAGTTATTTTATTCGAAATTTTACATATTTTTTTTAACAACGATTTTAAATGGGTGACAATTATTATCAATTTGATATTTCAAAGGTATATAATAATTTATTACTGGAGACTTGAAGCAATATTTTGCTGAAAACTGAATGGAGTTCAGTTACTTGACCAAATATGTGTTTACACCTTAACAATTGTTTAAATTGTAACGAAAATGTCAGGTCGAAAGTTCTAGTCTTCCAAAAAATAAAAAACTCTTCCCGGCGTTTCTTACATAATCCTAAGTGCATCCGGGTCTGGCTTAATAACGAAAATATTATTTAAGACAGAATCATAAAAAGTTAACTGGATTTCTCTGGTCATTTACATGTCACAAGGATTTGATAAAACTGACCTTAACAAAATATACAATTGACAAAAATGTTTAAAAGTTGAAAACAATATTTATTACGCAAATCAGCTTGGCGCCACACAACTTCTTAAAACAGTCGATAATTAATTGGATTTTCTCATTACCTTAAGTTTCGTAGAATGGATTGCGCATTTCCGAAAGAATGAACGTTAAGATCATCGAAAGTGAAAATTAAGCATCCACCCATTTTTCACCTTCATTCTCTTAGATTATAACGAAACAACGAACGTTAACAAGGCAGAAATAAACAAATTAGCTGCAACTTAAGGCCCGTGTAATTTCATGTCTAATTCAAGAGTGTCTTATCGGATTCTCGTAATTCTTGAAGCGAAGCTGCTGCTGTTCTGCAGGCGCGAGAAACAATCCCCGGCGTAGATTGTGCGGCCAGCTTGAAAATTCGATAAAGCCTCTACCTACCGCCTCGGCGTTTGACTCTCGCTCCCACACCTCTGTCGTTGGCGTTTCAGTTTTATGCTTCCGACGAACAACTGCAGCATAAACGTATCACGCGGCGGCGCCGTCTTCTTTGTAAGAAACGGCGAATAACCGACGAGGTTGGAAAAAACGTAAACATTACTTGATTAAAAAAAAAAGCAAATCAACGTAATCAAAGAAACCGGAAATACAATTAGATAATAACTAACACGAAAGGGATAATTGCATTTTGTAAATTGTTTCATGTTCTGGAAGAATAGGTAAATTTCCGGTATTTTGGTAGAAATTTATCGAAATGTTGTGCCCTAACGATTACCAGAAGCTGACAATAATGTCCAGAAGATTTTTTTAATTTTAAGTGATATCCAAAGATCCAGAACGGCAGTTTTGGCAAATTGTGATATAACACCGCCAAAGAAAACAATTTTCTTGCTGCCTATAAGGTAACTTCATCTCAAGAAATTACCACCCAAGAAGAATCTTAAGAAATTTAGTTATATTTTACAGAGACTGCCGTCATTGTAATCCCTGATCCAACTTCCTGAATAAACTCGATGGTATTAGGTTTAAAATAAAAAAGGCCTGATCAGGTTTGCTGTTATGAAATATCATCAAATGTATTAAATTCATAAAATCAGTCACATTGTTATGAAAATGATCGTTAACGAGAATTTCACAAAAAATGCCCAAAATGCAAAAAAAAATTTGTTAGATTTTACTTTAATTTGGTGTATAGGGGTATTTTGGAACGCTGACTATGAATCTGAAGTCAAATTTTGAAAATTCAAAATGGCGGATTCAAGATGGCGGACGAATTTTCCAAATTCCAACCATTTCGCTTGATATTTGTTACTCGGGGGTATTCGGGGTCGCTGATTACGAATCTGAAGTCAGATTTTGATAATTCAAAATGGCGGACAAATTTTCTAAATTCCAATCATTTCACTTGATATTTGTTACTCTGGGGTTTTTAGGATCGCTGATTACCAATTTGGATTTGGATTTTGACAATTTTTCAACCAAAATGGTTTCATTTGTAGAAAATTCCTCCGCCATACTGTAGCCGTCATTTTAAATTTTCAAAATATATTATCGGATTTGTAATCAGCGAACTCGAAAACTCCTGAGAAGCAAGTTTCAAGCAGACTGGTTAGCCTTTTCAAAAAAAGTGTCCGCCATATTCAATCCGCCATTTTGAATTTCCGAAATCTGACGTCAGATTCGTGATCAGCGACCCCGAAAGCCCTGAAATAACAAGTTTCAAGCAGATTGAACCCAATGTCATACTTGATGACTAAGATTTTGCATATATTTTTGTTTACACAGCGATTATGAAAATGGATATACGTCATCCTATTCAGAATACCTTGAACTGTCTAGAAATGGATCTGGTTTTATTTTACATAAATTCCAGAATTCGTTAGTCTACTTTATATCATGAAAAAGATTTGCCGTTTTCTGGCAGTCTGGGAAAAGTCCAAAATGACAAAGATCTTCGCCATTGGTAGTCAAGGGGTAAAAAAAAAAGTCATTCCAAACTTGAAATCATTTCTTGTTCAAGGTTCTGTTTTGTTGATGTTGATAAGTTGTAATGAAACTGTGATTGAATTTTGATCCACTTGTCAATTCCATTTCAAAGTATCCCCTAAAACGTGATAATATCGAATAGAGATATCTAAGAGAAAGTCATAGGTTCCAGATTATATCCGTCATATGCGATAAGAACTCTCTGGTGTACTCGAGTCCGCAGCGGCCATAGGTGATTCCCGTTAACAACTTTGGACGGTTTAATCATGGCACCACCTCTGCGGGGTACGTTGGTTACGCAGGATAGGGTTATTCGATACATTTGAGGTCGCCTAGGAGCACTCTGTTTACTTTATGGGCCGTCGCGTCCATTTTTATGGGGCAATTATGCAAAATCGTTGCACAGTGCACGGGCCGAAGTAGGTTCCTCCTATACGTAAAGCTTCCGTCGCCGACCGTACGGCGCGCCCCCGACGGCTGCAATCTGCTACTTATACGATCATTTTCAACGTCTTCCAAGAAGCTCGCGTCTGCACGTATGTGCACCAACATGCATCAATTTTATGGCCTCGCAGATTGAGAATCTATATACATTTTAATAAATTGTAGGAGACGACGTTTTTAGAATTGATCGAACGGTAATTTGAATTTTAAAGCGTCCTCTCAAAATGTGATATTCTTCTACTTACGAATTGTAATATAGGGTGGAATTTTTACCGTTTGATTATAAAGGGGATCAAACATGATTATGTCCTCTTCTAGGAATGAGATACTTATTGATCAGTCAATAACAATGGAAATATAATAAGTAGTGGAAGCTTGTTATTAGTAAACTGTATTCTTTAATGCGATGGATAATAGTTGTCATTACTCAGAGGTCAACTTGAAAATTATTTTATTAGAAAAGAGAACACCGTCAACATCCGTTTCGAAACATCAAAGCTACCGGAAGTGTACCATCCCTTTCTGTAATGAATTCCATTTTAACCCCTTAATTCATACATCGTTTGTCAACGGTTCCTCTTTATTCTTAGTACCACACCACCAAAACATACAAAGTTCATATCCCCTAATTTAATATAAATAGGACGCAATCGCCATCGTTTTTACGTAGCTTTGAAGAGTCGAAACGTTACTAAATAGGTATTTATTATTTATATTACAAAAAACCAAATTATTAACCTTTGTTTGTTTTTCTTCCCTCTTCCTCTAATTTTTAAATGTTTATCAAACTCAACCATTTTCCATTTCTATTATTTATCTAACCGAAAAAAACTATTTAAGAATATAATGTTGACTGATGCATTCCACTTGTGTATTTCAAAATACGTGTTTGCAATTGCATATTTCTATAATGTAAATGCTATCTTCCACTAGAATAGAAAACAAGATATAAACAAAACCGTATAGTATTGGTTGAAATTTGAAAAGTTGACATATTTCAATTAAGTTAGGCCAATGCTAAATTACGCCTACTACCATCTAAGAACTTTTAATTTATTGAATAATTAGAAGTTATGAAAAATTCAGGTGTTGTCTTTTCCTGAATCTATTGGGAACACAGCAGGCTCATAGATAAACAGGCAGTTAAGAATGCTCTAGATTTTGATATTTCAAGGTAAACTGTTGTCTCTTAAAACTATGTCAATGGCAGTAAATTTGCTTAGTTTTTAGGATTTTACTATACTTTAAATGCTCATATCTGGAACGCAATGCTGAATCACATTATCTAAATACTACTCCATAAAGATTAGTCGTGATCACTTTGTCTTCCATAACAGAGCGCTCTGAGGGGAATTGCACAAACAAATAAGATCGAGAGCTAGTTTACTTAATAATTAAATAACCCTAATTTACTTAACCTAACCTTCCGAATTTGTAAAAAAATAAGATTCATGTTTGGATATTCGTAATCTGGGAGTATTATAGTATGAAACATAATTATGATGTCTTTTGTTATTACGCATCAGTGTCAGCGTTTCGAAAGATATAAGCAACGATATTTCCTAACTGCAAAAGATAATTGTATTGTTTACGGTAAATGTTGTACATATAATGTATTATTAATGTGTAATAACATAATTTGATAGTAAACAGTACTTTACTCTAAATCCGTTGGTTTGTATACTTCAACTTGCGTATTACTATTGATTTTCAGTTGTAGCTATTTATTTGCATTCATACCTGAGAATTTTATCCTAATATACATTAAAAATTATGATTATTCCTTGTAGTTTTATACAGTTTGTATCTTAATTGAAATTTCCGATTACTACATTACTTTGTATTTCCTACATATCATTTAGTTTGTAATGTGGAGAAGTTTAAAAAGAAATTTATGTCTGGAAAATTGTCTTTTTTCGAAACTATTAAACTATATTAGTATTAAAAACTAGTAAAAAAGTTGAAGACACATGAGTTAAGCCTGATCAGAATTTTATATTTAATAATAGCATATTTTGTACTTATTTACAGAACATTATGACATTAACAAAAATACAGAGTAAAAATTTAATATTATGACAGATCTATCACGCATTCAGGGCGAATCTAGTTTATAAGTTAGTCTTTGGTTTTATCATGAAATGATATTCTTTATACATTTTATAGTTTACATAAAGTCTTGTCCACAATAGTAGTACAAAGTACTATACTGGTAATAATTAGATAAAATAAAACCATTTATACAACAGTTTTCCCTTGTTTTAAATTTCAATTCAAAAACGGAGATCAACATACAAACAACGGAAAAAGCGGAACCTCTCGAAAAAACGGGAAAAATCAAGGATATGGTACTGTTGCTGTGTTCGTACATTTTTGAGACACGAATACTCCACCTAAAAAATACAAAAACAAAGACTGAAAACTTGTATCGGCTTAAGAAATATCCAAGGAGCAACGACATGTCACTCTAAGAACAACAGTTGTCATCGTTCATACAAGATAATCGCAAGTTCTGTAGGAAGCAACTGAATACTTTTTTTTAAAATAATTTAAAAAAATTCTTGCTAGAAACAAAAACGGAAACATAAGAAACCAGATTACAACAATTTAGCAGGTTATTGTCATTTTAATTGATAATACTACATACCGAATGTATTTCGTACGAAGATTCGGGACAGACTGCCAAAAATAACAAAGCTCTTCTTTTATTATTCCATGAAAGTCCTTGTTAACGTGGTTGCTAGGGCTTGTTGATTTTTTATAATGTGCTGAAGTTTTGACAGTTTGTTTCGAGTATTGATACAAAGTACGTCACGTTCGTCATTATAATAAAAGTAAGCTGATGACATGTTGTAATTTGTTTTCTCGTGTTTTTGTTTTTATAGCAAGAATATTTCTACGGAATTTTCGAATTTTGTTGTAACAGCGATGGCAATGGTTCTCATATTATGATATTTCGTTGTTGCTAGGATATTTCTTACGCTGAAAGAGTTTTTCGTGTTTTATTAGCATTTAGTTACGAATTCTTTAGGATGAAGTCATAATTTTGATGCAATTTTGGATCAGACCAGGAGCACCATATCCTTGAGTTTTCTTCGTGTTTTTTAGTGGCTTCGTCGGTTGGTCCTGTCCTTTGTGCTTCTACTATATAGATCTCCATTTAGGTTTTGGTATTTTAAATTAAGAAAACGTTATACAAATTATTGTGTTCTTTTAAAAATATTTACCTTGATAAAAATACTATTATATTTTATATCAAATATAAAATGTAAAATACATCATTTTATAGCAAAAGCACTAACCAAGGGCTAACTTGTATAGTATATTAGTCGTGAATTCACCATGAATCTATCGTTCATATTAAGTTTCTATAATGATAAATTCATATTTGTTTCAGAGGACGGATATTTCATGCAGTAGATTCTGCGTGGATCCATCATGAATCTATCGTCTATAATTAATTTTTCAAACTTTTGAATATCGTTTTAATAAAACATCACCTAAAATGAATTCTTCAATACGAGTTAACTTACATCAAATTCAGTCAATATGAATAAATTTCTATACTTAATTAATATAAAATGTTAATTCCGGCTATAACATTTAATATTCTTAAATATACTCGAGAGCCTACTTTCTAATATACTTTATATTATTATCTATTAATAATATTGATTAAAGGTATTGACACACAGGCTGTAAAACACATACCTATATTTTGTATGTGGATTTTCAATTTTCTGATTGTTTGTTAGTACAATGTTATATTTGATTTATTAAAATAAATAATATAAATACATTTTCATAATAATTTTATTTTTACTTCATCATTATTAAAATCATTGTTCAGAAAAATGAAATAAAAATATAACCAAACAGATATTACATTATACTTAAGTCGACTAGCAAAAAACAAGAATTCCATCAGTTCACATTTTTCGATTTCTGTAAAAGATGTAATAAATCGCACCGCTTTTATATAGCGTTCACTTCGATATAAAATTCTTCCTCTCTGTATCGAATGTCGATATTGATACAAATTTTTCGACTTTGGCGTTATGAATTACATTTATTACATACGCTTCTCTGTTTTTATTACTAGACGGTCAATATTTACTCGAATACAAAATTTTAAATTGCATTTTCGAAAAACATTCAGCCAGAAAATATTCCAGTTAATAATTTTGCAATGTATAATTTACAAATATATGCGGGCACGAGTGTACTTTTGAGGATAAGTTATGAATATTTGTCGGCTCACGTTCTATATGCTCAAACTAACATATACGTGCACATAACGCATTCATGAATACACTTTTAATGTACATCCTATTAACATACTTTCATGGATGAGTCAACTGTATTTGCGGTAGGCTTCACATGAACACGTTACGTAATTCGTTTATACAGATGTGAGTTCTTGTGAGTGTGTTTGTGAATGATCTTTTTTAATGAACATTAGAGTGTCTAATAATTCGAATTCGTCGGTACATATTCTTACAATTGCTGTGTTAGCTTCTATGTGAGAAAAAATTCATTTCTACATATTCAATGCGTCAGGCTATTTTTATCCACCGGTAGACGGATGAAATAGACGAGACGGTGAATTATGGGTTAGAAATTCCCGGAGAATCAATTTATGAAAAGAGGTCATTTATCTGACTGGAATTTTTATAACTTCAGAAGAAAATTAAGAAATGCCACAAGTGTACTAAGAAATAATATGTAGATTATTGCTTATTTAATTTTAAAAAATGCATACATATTTATGTTTGATTAGATACAAAAATAGTAAGTTTAGCTAAAAATGTTGGGTATATATGTATACCTCTGAAATTTTTTTAGTTTCTGCGACTATTTCCAGTTTGTTATTCTAGGTTATTCTATGAACAAACGAAATGGTTGAATTAACTATGTTAATTCCTTAAATCAATTATTTTAATTACCTAAATGGTAACAGCTCAGGCAGGTTTTAACTAATAAAAGTAGTAATTACGACTCTTTCGAATAATTGAAATAACTATAAAACTATATTTGTTTGTTAACACATTACTCATGTCAGAATACTGACTAAACAAAATTAATTGCGGGATAATGTGTCAGTTCCTTGACTCGAAGACTAATATTGCATTCGACGGGTATTACCGATTATTGGATTCGATGGCAATTGCTTCTTCTTAAACATTGAATGCCACTCCAAGTCAATTTTCTATTTTTAGATATAATTTATAAATTTATCTTGACGGAAACTACATGTTAATATAACCGCTTAATATTATATGTACAGCTGACAAACAAAGTACCTCATTAATTTAACATCATAAATTAATATTTTCGACATTTCTGTTTGTATAAAGAACCTTGATTTTGTCAAAATCATATGTATACCCTGAATGTTAATAATATATGATGGATTGCAAAAATAACCAATTTGCATTTAATATGTCGAATAACAATTTAAAACACATAACGGAAATTTCAATATAGAATATTATTAAAGATGTCCGTAAATCGCAGGAATAAGTCGTGCATTTATTTGACTTCAATAATAGACAAAGATACGATTATGCGATGCTCAAGATATTTCCTGAGATTCACAGAGGGCGAGTTTCGCTTGTTTCATAGTAGAGTAAATTTTACTTACACATTTAAAATAGTTGATAAAAAATTTCCTTATAATTTTTTTGAGTGCATGGTTTTATTTCAAAATTGAAATTGACTCCTTTAATTTACTCGAAATTAAACATTATTGATAAGTAATGAAACTGGTACTTATAAAACAAATGAAAATATACTGTAAATGCATTTCTTAATCTACTTTTTTAAATATGATATTGAAATACTAATATCATCGGAGACGATCGCCCTTCAAGGTGTCGGCAGCGTAAACTGTCGTGCGTGCTTGGAACTCTTACGTCGAGTACAGAGTCTGTGCTTTTCAGCGGAAAATCAACTATGTAACTTTTCGTGGGGAATTTCCTGGCACACGTTTTTACATTACTGGAAATTTTCTACGACATTTTAGTCGGAAGTCGACATCCGAGCACTTTGCAGGCTCCAGGTATCGACGCGAAGGAATGTCACATTAGCGAAGGGTGGATGTTATTATTATTATATTATTTGTCAGCTACATTCACACATGCTGCAACACTACCTGTTCGAAAAGAAGGTTTTGACATAAAGGCGTGTGAGAACCAATGGTCATATGATTCATATTTATTATCGTGTAATTTTTCTGAAAAAGGAATAATCATGGATGAGAAGGAAAAATAAACCTATAACATGATAAAAGCTCATTTTCCTTGATGTCTTAATAGAGATATTTTGCTTGATATTGTTGTTGATTTGGTATCATTTGTTTAAATTTCGTGAAGTATACTTGTTAATAATGATTAGCTGTATAGGTAATATTTATAATATCGTCTATTAATTATATTAATTATATTAAAAATAGTGTTATTAGTTATAATATATATGATCTAGTAAAATTAATAACTTTAACATAATCAATCCAATATATGAAAAATTCCATAGACATTTTAGAACTGAATGCACCCGCTTAATAATCATAATATTAAGGATAAAAATTACGTTGAATGTTGCCATTTTTCAAAAGGCCCTTATTATCAAATATAAAAATGCTGAAAATACAGAAGTTATCTCATTTTCATAGGTTCATCTTGATGGAATCGCTTTTTAAAAATTAGGTCCAGCATATATTCCTTATTTTCAATTGAAACAAAGGACCAATTTTTGTTATTCTCGGAAAATATTAAGTTCAAGATTTTTGTGTAATGCCGATGAAGAAGAAGAATCACCATAAAAAGTAATAAACAAAGGAATTATTATTTTCTTTTACATGAATTGGTACAAATTCAAAAAACAGACATTCAAAAACCAGATATTTAAAAATACAATCATTCAAATACCAAACATTTCAAAAAGCAAACATTAAAAAATCAGGGATGCACTTAAAAAACTCGACAAATCGCAAAACAGACACTTCAAAATAAAAAAAAAGTTTTAGGATTTGACTGGTTTTTGTGGTGCACTCTTTTTAACTGTCATATAAACATAAGAATTAGTAAGATTATATATTGTGTTCATTAAAGATTTATTTATTTGCGAAGGAGAAAGTTTCCGCGGATTTGCTCATTTACTCACCACCAGGAAGCGCTAAAAGTACTTAAAAAAGTATACAAGGTATTTGGTCGAATGGCCGTAGTAAAGAATTTCAAGTTGTATGTAATTTTATGGTTTTAAACAAGAAGCATGTTTAAAATGTGTGTTGTTTCATTTGTTTTTTTAATCTGTATATTTAACGGTGAAAGTTTCTTTGTGCAACTATTAAAGTACAGTTTTTTATGCAGTAGGCGCAAAATGTTCATTTTACGCCCTCATTTGCGGGCGTAAAACGCTTATTTATCGTCTTCTGAGTCATAACATAAATTTTACGCCAACGAAGCCGTGAAATTAGCATTTTAGACCCGTAAAATATTTTACGCCCACTGCATCAAAAAACAATGTTTGAATCTCAGGCGTAGAATTTTCACCTTCATCAACGTCGAGCCGGCTTTACCGTCTCTCGGGTTGTATTGTCGAGGCGTAAAACTCTGTTTTACGGCCTTGGTACAAAATTAACTATTTTTTTAATATGGTCCAATTTTTCGGAACGTCACATACTGTACAGTTTCTACTCGGATATACGGTTTGTTGTGTATGTTACGTAAATTCAGTGCAAGACATTACTATAAACATTTTAAACAATTTCGTAAATTACATAATGAGTACATTGTAAATTTGCTCATGCAGCGTGATTTTTATTTTTTTTTAATTTTTCGTTATAAAATTTGTTGCGTTGGTTGTTCATAAACGAACTGGTGGTATTCGAAAATAACCATCGAATTCATCATAAGTATGTACTTGCAATAGTACAAACGTTAGGATGGATCGAAGTAACGTGACGTGATTTTTTGAAATATTGATTTTTATAAGACTTTTATAGTGTACCTACTGTGATCGGTGTATCCTATATTGCTTATCGCATAACTATATTAATATTCTGTGCGCGAACGTAAAAAATGCATAACTTTTTATTCACACATCGTCGGAAATTACAAAATTTAGCAACACATTATTAAACTATGACTGCCATGCACCTCATATACTAACAATTTCTGGCAATTTTCAAATTTTAAAAATAAATCAGGAGTTACGAAAAAAGTTGAAATTTGGGAGAATTGACCGTACACGTCATGCCTCCAAGGAAATTGTACATTTGGAACTAAACTTTGAGGAATGTAGGTAAACAATCATGAACCCTCAAACCCTCCGAAGTAATTCTAAGTAAATAAAACGAATTGCGGACTCCATTACAATTTCAATTTTACTATAAAAATAGTTAATTTAATTGTTTTTCGAACATTAGTATTTATTTGGAGTGTTTATTACTATTTACAGAGTATCAATGCTAATAGCACATTCATTATGAAACTGGCAATTCATTAGTATCCCTTAGACGACTCGCAATTGAAATTGAATTTAGGAATTCGTTAAATTAGGAACTCCACTTGAATTGAAACAGTACCAGAAGATTATAAAAGCATTAAAACTTCGTTGATACTATCCGAGCCGGTAGATGGTCATAAACAAATTACGGAAAACGAATTTAACTCGAATGAAAATTAACTTTCGAACGAATCCCATTCCATTACATTAATAAACTTCCAGCACAACCGAAAGGATAATATGGTTGATTTTCAGGTTATATGTACGGTTGTTAATTCGTTTTCAGTATGATATATGAAATATGAGATTTCGCACGCCGAATCAAAAGATTCACTGTTGTGCTACGTGACACTCGACACACGTAGAGGCGAAGTGTCACATAATATTGCCCCAATAACGCGCGGAAGTGCGGACTCTCGTGAATTCGGGGATGATCTGTGGCATGCCGGAGGGTTTATTACATATCCACTGGCCGATATTGGTCAACGAACGATCGACTGCTCGGGGTCGATGCACGGGACTCCAGGCTGTTTCTACTGCGTCGATGATGTGTCCTATTTCTATATGCAAAGCCGATTTTCCTCTATGCGAATTGCAACACGACTTTTAATGTATATGATTTTTAGAGTGATGACCGTTTATTCAATCCATTGTTTACCAATATTTATCTAAAATAATATTTTGTTGTTTTCATTGGAGTGAAAATTCAACTGTTCTATGGTGCAAATTCGGACACTCTAATGAAATAGTACATTTTTTGTTTGTACAAGTGAAATGCCAATCTTGAGTGAAGATTCATTATTTATGAAGTAGAAATTATCATCTCCGACATTGTTCATCGCACTGTTTGATAGGCAACTTTCGAAAATGGTAACCCTAGTAGAAATCAGTTTGTAAATATCCGTTCGCAAGATTGGTCCTGACTCACTCCCGGACGTCTGCGTATGCATATTTAGAAAGAGATTTCAGCAAGGCAAAGATTAAACCATTATCTTGTTGATTCTATCGATCGCTGCCCTGCTAAAAAAATGAATCCAGTTTTTGGCTAGTTTTATGTTAATAGGTATAGGGAATCTGGGTAGTGTACATATTTCTATCAGGGTGATTGTTTAAAGCATTTCAAAATTTTGTTATAGAAGCCAAAATACTAGCACGGTTGGTCTCCACGATGTGCATGGCGAATCAAATTTCAAGGGAAGTGACTTAACTGGGGACCATAATTTGGAATGGTGACCGAGTGGGAGTATGTTCCTCATTTGGTACAGCTAGATTGATAGTAGCTGCTGAGCAAGAGACACGTGCCTCACTTTTAGAAATTCAGATCTAAAAACTTTTCTAAAACTACTCATAGTATCTATATCGGTCAGATCTTCGGTATTATTCACTGTCCCTAAATGCAAATGCGGTACAAAAAGGTGAAGTCACTCTGTGGAGTGCAGGAGTTACCCATTCCTCAGCCGAATCGCGAACAGGAGAAAAATTCATAAACCCAACACAGAACAGTTCAACCTTTATTGTTACATAACCTAAGGCAGTCGTATTTTCTATCAGTAGGACGTAATCTTCGCTACAATTTTAACAACATAAGCGTAACCTATTTATCTCACAAAAAATCCTTAATGCAAAGTTGTACTTTTGTGGGTAACTACTGTAATGATATTTCAAACGTTTTTATCAAAATTGGCAAGTTTAAAGAACTCTATTATGTAATATTCAAAGTACATTTTATCATGTATTTAATTTACAAGTATTATTCATTTACAAAACTACCATATTTGTGGAATGTGATGCAGCTCGCTTATTAATAATGCAAATTATTTCCACGCTGATTTTTGGCGCTAATTTTGAACTCGCGTTGTGAATACATAGATTAAATATTGACACCAAATACAGGGAGCTCGAAATTTCCAATAAACGAAGAGCTCTTTCGATGGGGGGCATTGAGAGGGAGCATATCTCTGCGGAACCGAGTGAAATTACATACTCGCTTCCAATCTCTGTTAATTACTAATTGATTGACTTGCCTCCGCTCGATGTCATTACGGGTATGCACGCAGCCGAGAAGCGCAATTATCACGTTGTTCGCGGCGTTCGACGTTACAATCTCTCGATTAATCGGGGAATCTCGGCTCTTGTCTGATACTAGTGTCGCGACCGTACTTTACAAAATTTCGCTAAAGCATCACCCAGTAAAAATTTCATTATACTGTTGAGGCGCGTGCTCGTATGCAACTATTTCTGTATGTTAAAATATTTTTTTTACAGCCACAATATAAAAACCTTCGTAAAGTCTAACAAAATTGGTGTATAATCAAGCTCTTTATTGGCTTCAGGAAGGTTCAGTTTCATTTCTACACTCATATACCGAATGATTGGTAGTGGAACGCGGTTTTTACAATGGAAAGCTATCTAGATTTCCTTGAATTCTGAATGAACCACAACAGGACTATGTAACATTAAAGAAATTGTATGTTTTAATATATAACAATATTATTGTAGGACAATTAAATGTTCTATTATTAGTACGTCTGCTTAGTCCCTTAGCAAATGTTCTTCATTATGGCGTACTTGAAGGACAATAGTTCGTTAAAAATCGTTTGCAGACACAATGAGTTGTTTTTAATATGTCCTTATTTAAACAGCATTAGATCATCAAAAAGATGATTAGATAGAAAGGAGAATAGCAAATATCCTAAAAATGAGCTTATAGAGCTCTCCTAGACAAGAAAGTGACATTTGGATGACCCCAGGAGCTCCTCACGATATCTTAAGACGAAATGTAGTCTGTGGGCATTAATTCCCCTATCCTATGCGCCAGGACGAATATACTCGTCCAAACTACATTGTTCCCTTACGGGAAAAGAAGAACTGGTGCACAGGAGGGTTAACTAGACAATTCACAATATTGTCTTATATCAAATGAGATTTATATATATATATAAATATAAATAAAAAAAGCTGATTAATAATCTTTTTCTTGTATGTTGTATACAGTGGAAGCCTTTTGCAATGTAATCGTATTGCATAAATCTTGCTTACGCTTACCTGATAACGAGTCAAGAAATATTAACATTACTGTCAATATCTAAAATTTACATCTTATTTAAGAAGAAACTCATAGATATTCAATCACTTACGAAAAAAATGCATCACCATCTAGGCAAACAAGATATGTGCAATAACGTTACGTTGCATCTTTACCAGAAAAAGATTATTTAATCAGCATTTTCTTAATTCGATAAGAGAAATTTATTTTAAAAAATTTATAGAATAAAGACCTCGTATAGATTTTAACGTTTATTATGCAACAAAAAAGATAAGACAGTCTCACTTTTGTTGGGTTACTCATAAAAATTATTCAGTAATATTTGTTATAAAATTTAGATTGTTAATATGTTTAAAAGACTTAAATTAACTGGACATGATTCGATTTAAAACGAACTAAAATGTGAAATTAAAAAATTAGAAAATAGATTTTTTTCTATGCAGGCTTTATGATAATAAAAGTGCCCTGTTTTCAACCATTCTGAACCAAATCATCTTGAACTATATTTTGACGGCTGAAATGTTTCTATATTTTATATTACTTGAGGGAAATGTTGTGTTATTTAATAATTGTAACGGGCATTTATAAATTTCCATCCTTTCTATTTGCGAATTCAGGAAAGAGTAAAATCACAATCGACTGTCCAAAGTCCGCAAAACGATTCTGCGACCACGGTTGAAATTTCAACTGACGCTCCGACATTTAAAGGACTTGATGAAATCCTTTCTTAAAAAAAAAATGGAACCCCCGGAGTAGATGCAATTCTGAAAATAACAGGAAAACTCCGGAATCAAATTCTAGACAAAATGACACCAGGAATGAAATCACACTTTACTATCACTTATTTAATACATTTTTGATGATATAGAACTTTTTTAATACATATGGCCTCTGTTAATGGAGCTTGGACCGAAACTATCAATCAAATTCGTGCGATTTAAATACATATAATACTGAACGTTTATAATATGACCTACATAAGATGCCGATATTATAAAAAACGCATTGAATAAGTAATAGTGAAATGTGATTTTTCATCTTCACTGTTGTCATTATGTCAAGAATTTTATTCCGATTTTTTACTAGTGTTTTTGAGTTTTGTAACTGCTCACTTTAGCCATACGTAGAAGTTCGTGATGATGCAGGAGTTATGGCCAATGACCAGCGGATATCACTGGTTGTCGAATTTCGTTGAGTTTATTTTATTTTTAAGGAAAGGTTCCATTTTTGTATATACCTTTATGCGTAAATGTTTTAGGATTGTCGGGTCAGTTAATTTGGCGGCGTTTAGCATTGACCGACTATGATTTTGCTATTTGAAGAATTTACGTATCTCCGACTTGAAAATGTCAAATGATAGAATTAACTCAAAAAAATTGTTCGCCTATAATAATATAAAAGAATTAAAAATCTCAAGCGACAGAATATATTTGGAGATGAGTCATTTCAAAACGAATAAAAATGTACTTTTGAGATCGAAATGAGACGATTAAATTATAGGACGTTTTATAATCGGTTAGTTTCACATTGTGGTCCATTTTTGATGGAATCATGTCCAATGAGATGCTTTTTTAATGAGTGATTTTGAGTTTTATTGGATATCGATAAGAAAGTGATTGTATTCTGTTACAATTTGAATCCTCGCAGTACCGCCGATATTCGAACGTGTAAAAAATGTTCAAAACAGATGAAATATGGGAAAATCCACGGAACCGGTGGATTTTGTGTTACCAACACATTTTACCTTTTTAAAAATATCCTATCAACTTTTACATATTTCTACTTTAGGATTCCTCTGAAAACTTATTTAACTAAAGAAATTCAATGATTGTTTATGTACATGCTTCGTATAAATAACAAAATAGTGCTAATTGATTAAGAAAATGAAATTTGCAGTGTTACTATATAATTTATATATAGGTATAATTTTCAGTTCTTTCGGGTATAATTTTTTTTGACGTAGAAGGAAATAATCTCATATCTCATCCATTTATAGTTTTATTATAGTAAAATAGATTGAAGGCTAAAAAAATGTGTGCTCTTAGTATAAAAGGAACGGTGTTAAAGGTAACATTACCCATTATTTTTGAACATCGAAAACCCTCAAAATATTTCGTAATATCTTTGGCGGCGAATCCTCAATTGCAATTTTTTAACGGTGCTTATTTACTTGCTTGTAACTACTGCTTGTGAACAGACGATCAAATGTAGGGATTATAGAATAATGTACCACTTGAAATAAATAAAATATCATCACTCCATGTCAGACCGTGAACGACTTTAAAATTAGACACTTTTTAGTAGGACGCGTACAAAATAAAATATATTAGATTAGAAATTTGCGTGATCATTTAAAGATACCATTATAATTCTTATATTCAAATGCCAATTTCCATTTCCAATTTTTAATCTTTACAATTTAAAAATACCAACTGAATGAGTTACTAAATATGAAAAACGGCGATGACATGTAGTGGAAACAAAAGAGCGTTCTATCCATATATGCTATAAAAATTCGCTTAAACTGGCAGATGAAAAAATGTATTATGTATAAAATAATTATTATACATATATTAAAATGTTATGTATAAATTTTTATTGTATTTGCGTGCGTGTAGGGGGGGGGGGGTGCAGTCTTCTTTACTTGCATTGAATTGGATCCTCAATATTCTGCATTTCATGGATATCATATGAAAGAAACCTCATTGTGCAATTTTGATTTACTTCCCATTAATTGTCGAAGCATTTTATATCCTGGAATTTTTAGAAAAAGTGATCTTATATTGACCATTTACCGATTTATTTACTTTCGAACAGATGTGATGAAATTATTGTAAGCTTATAAGCATCATTCAATATTTTCTTCATCTTACGTTAATCTGAATCAAATTAATTCTTCTCAATTAATTAGGCCATAAATCAAAGTCGAACCAAAGATAAAAATTCGAGTATGTCGCAGTTAGGTATAAAATACCAGTTCCGTTTTTACATACATAAGTGCAGGAAAATGAATAAGTAACATTTCACATTACTCTCCAGTTTCTTCATCTACAGTTAATACAATCACTCACTCTGTAAAAAAGAGTTATCGCACGTTAGATAAGAAAACGTAATATCGCTATCGTAAATTCGTTTCCCTGATGTTATTTGCCCACGCAATCCCCGAAATTCCTGTAACATTCTGACTTACTGATTCGTATTAAGATTACAATAGATAATTTAAAGTGTATATGAGTGGATTGCTTGAGCGCACCATTGTTATTCTGTACATTTTCAAGGAGTGACATTATTGCGATAAAGTGTTAAATATTTTACGCTCACCTTATAGTTGACTAAGATTCATGAGGTTCAGCTTCATTTGCATACTTCTTTGAAATTTTCATTAGGATGATATAAATGGATATGCTATTGAAAAATTTATTCTAGAAATTTTTCTAATTTAGTCGAACGTCGTTAGAATTAACAAAAAGGGAAAGAGAATTTTAACGTCATATAGTCGTTCCTTCATTACATTATCATTTTAATCCACTTTGATGTCGTTATTTAAAAAAATATATTTTTAACAATCTTTTTATACTAAGAGTATTTAATTCAAATCAACAGGAGAAGTAATTACAAACATATGCATTAAACTCATGTCTTAGTCCACACTATTTATTAGATATGCAATTTGCATACTTCACATGAATTTTGAAAGTATATTTTTAATTGTTGATCTAAAATTATGTAAACAGAATTCAAAAGGATTCTGAGAGGATTTCTATAGAAGCTTATATTATTATACATAACTATTCCTCCCATACACAAATATTCCTCCTACATAACATATTCTAATAAAGTTAACCCTTTCAGTCACAGGCGGACACCACTGTCCCACTGTAAGATGCTCTCGATTTTTTAAGGTTTTTAAACAGATAGTTCTCGATTTCAATGCGATTTTTTTGTTCCTGGCTTTCCTAAGAGTCCAATAACTGTTAAAAGACAATAATATTACAAAATTATTTTAAATAATTATTTTTATTAACAAATTAGTACCAAAAAAGGCATAATTTTCAAAAGAAATTCATGTCAGGAAGAACTAATCGCTATTATTATTTGAAATTCGGTATGCCGGAGTTTTTTATGTCGCTGACCACGAATCCGGTGTCAAAATTAAAAATGGCGGATCTAATATGGCCTACAAAAATTTTGAAAAATTATGATTTTGTCTAATATTTGGTATATAGGGGTTTTTATGTCGCTGATTACGAACCCAAATATTAAAAAAAACGAAAAAAGAATACCAAAACCCCTATATACCAAATATTAGCTAAATTCATTATCTTTCAAATTTTTAGTCGGCCATATTGGATCCGCCATTTTGAATTTTGAAGATCAGACACCAGATTCATAATCAGCGACCTCAAAAACTCAAGTATACAAAATTTCAAAAAACTTTCTTGGCTGGAAAAATTCGTGACTGAAAGGGTTAAATGGAACGAAATCTAATTATCTTCGACCTAAATTGCTATGTAATTTTACATCCGTAGAAATATTTATAATAAACTGAGCAGTTTATAATACCACTGAATGTTTGCACGTCATATTAAATTTCATAAATTTCGTGTGTAGAAAGCTGCATTTGTAAATGTAAAAAATGTAATTTAAATGTTACGCTTAATTTTTTGGGGCAAAAAAATAACAAGTTTATAAACGAGTTTTAGTGAGTTAGTGGATAATAATTATATAATAAATGAGTGTAAGTAAAAAAAACGTGTAAATGAACAAAATAACTTTTGTCTGCAAATTCCAGTTATTTTATTATTTAGCACTACATGGAAATATTAAATGTCTGTTTATTGTGCTTTTCTTTAACCTGCATATTAATTCTACACCGTTTTCCCATTTTAGACCTATATTGTATGACGCTGTAACAGTATATATGTATTGTGCGTAACAGCAACCTGTTGCGCATCTCGGCGGCTTTTATTCGATTGACTTTTCAATAACGTAACGGATGCCAATGTTACATTAATAAATATCGTTTCTTAATAATTTAATTTTATGATATTTACAAAAATAGTTATATTATTATTAATTTAAGTTAATAAATTACAACAAACTGTTTGTGAAATAAAATCTTATATTACATCAGCATATACACTGGTAATGATTAAGTTTATGATGGAGTTAAAATTTAAATTAAAGGAATAAAATAAAGTTGGAGTAAGGTTTTAATGATGAAAAATTTAAGGATGTCAACCTCATATGGCATATGTCTGAAGACGTCTTCGGGCATTCCTCAGGATGTTGAAATGTCAGCATCAATCATCCAATTACCATTCGTAGGATATCCTCAAGACGCACGATGCTATGACGAAGTTAACCAGATGATAAAAGCTAACATGTCAACATCCTGAGGAGCTCTATTAGATATCTCCCAGAGGATGTGCTGTAACAAAATGTTGAACATTATCAGAAAATCGTAAACATTTTTCCTATTAAAACTATCGTGACAATTGGAGACATTTCTCGCAACAAATCTAAATTATTTTCAATGCATCAATGATTTTCTAACTTCAGAATACAAACTTTAGAAGAAAAATAAAAATATTAACCTGCATATTCCATTTTTATTCATGTCAAGGAAAAATCACCCTTGCAGAAATATGTGACAGATATAATTGACAACACATAGGGTATCTGTGCATTTGTGATTAAAACTGAAAAACCTGACAGAATGAATTTAATTTATCAGGACAAACAGATTAAAAAATAATGCTGTTTAAGCTGCAAGGATGATACTCATAAGTGGCAGTTGAAAATGCATCATCGTCGTCACTTCAAGACAGAGCATGGGCTCGTTTCATTAAATCTTGGCTTCTTGCTGTCTTCGTTGCTTGACAAGGAACCTAACGAAGCTGACGACGAGCCGTATAAGGGAGTGGCCAGATTACAACCAGGAGCCTGCGCTAATATAATAACCAATTAATTCGACGGGGTAACAATAGGGTCGCGATATTAGGTAGCGCGATACTAACGATGAATGACATTCGTTTTACGCAGCTCCCGCTACTCACGAGATATTTCCCTCGAAACTTACCTACGTCTTATATCAGAACAGGTTATCGCACACCTTGTACGTCAATCTTATTTCCAAGTCTTACGAACTTTACTTTAACCTAAAATCCACATTTATCACGTTGTTATTTATGAAAAATACTGCGGGGTCATAATTTAATAAGATTAGAGAAGTAAATCTTGGTGGGAAATTGTTACGGTACGAGAAAAAACATTTCTTCAGATAAATCCCAAAAAGCTGTCGACACGGTAGTTTGGACAACTTTTTGGTCTTTATTTTAATAAATGAAAATTTTTATTAATCATTTGATACTAAATGTAATTAAATGAATAGTAAATAATTTTATGAATAAATTCATTAAACTCGTATCTTATATCACACTATTTATTAATTATTTAATCTGTCGTATACTTCACACAAATTTCGATACGACTTATATACGCATGGAAATATTTCCGTATTGATATTATAAAAATCGCGTGAACCTCAAAAACCCGACAAATCACAACAGAGACGGATAAACTTCCGAAAGCCACACACCTCCAATTTTTTCGAAAATACGTATACTTACGTAATTTGATGCGCTGATTACGAATTTCGTAATGAAAATTGCCGACAAGGTCATCTTCAAGGTCAAAATGAAAAAAACGCGTTTTTTTTCCATTTATTCGCATTTATTTCCGAAAATACAAATCAGACGGAAAAAGTTTCAAACAAAAAAGATAGAGAATCAATTTCTCTACAAAAAAGGTTAGATGCATTTTTTTCGAAATATCCAAATAATGCCATAATCGGATGAGGAACATGACAATAATCTAGTTAACGTTCTCTTTGCAATGTAGTTAGGCTTGTCGCCACTAGATGAAATTGCGGTGCTCAGAACTTTCTGCTAGGCATTTCCGGCTCCCGTTGACAGGATCGGGGCAATTTTTGCCCTTTTTTATACTAACTTTTATACCCCCCCCCCTCCCCCTCCCGTTCAGATTTATGATTATTTACGGCTACTTCCTACAGTTTGAAAAGCAATGCTTGAATCTAGGGAGTGCCTACGTTCTGACCCCCCTTTTTATACTACCCTAACCTCCAACCATCAGATACAAAAGGAACACGTTGAACAGATTATTCTTATGTTCCTCCTTCGATTACGGCGTTACCTTTAATGTTTCGATAAAAATGCATCTAACCTTTTTTGTAGAGAATTTGATTCTCTATCTTTTTTGTTGGGAACTTTTTTCCGTCTGATTTGTATTTTCGGAGATAAATGCGAGGAAAATAAAAAAATGCGTTTTTTTTTCATTTGGACCTTGAAGATGGCCTTGTCGGCAATTTTCACTATGTAATTCGTAATCAGCGCATTAAATTACATAAGTATACGTAGTTTCAAATAAATTGGAGGTGTGTGGCCTTCGGAAGTACACCCAATCAATTGTCACTGGCCCAATTAAAAACAATTAATACGTAGAACATCACGTGACACTGGAATATACATCAATAAATCAAGCACAAGTAATAGAATATTATCATGCCGCAAAAAGCGATAATATTAGAATCTTTGTGAGTATTACTCGTCAACATAAAATTTAATTTCAGATATAACCCCAATTTTAAAGGAAGTAGGATTAAATGTGAATACTCTGAAATTATTTATAAAGTGTACCATTGTATCCCGAAATCCTCCAACAAATAATAAATTATATCTGCTATTATCATGTAAATAAAAAAGCGTTCAATTCTTGTCGCACCGACTGTTCAGAGTGTAAACCGCGAAGAGGCTTTCTTTGTCGCGTCTTTGTCAGGGGGTTCTTATTCATTTTGAAGGAAAGTCGCGCGATTCCTGGGGCAGTACGTAGCGTGCCACGTGGGCGTCTTGGCACAAAACGTTTCTCTTATGGCGAACGTCGCGTACATGATAATGAAGGTAGGCGAGGCTCCATGCTTTTATGCTTTCTTAGGATACCGGATATCACGTGGTTTTCTCACGGTGACGTCTATCATGCGCTCCTTCCGACTTCGCACGGACAAAAAGAAAAGGCGTGTTTCGCATTCGCCTCCGCCAAAATTTCGGCAGTTCCGGAACTAAAAAATGTGGGTGTCACGAAAATTGCTTATTGTGCATTATTCGCTTTGCCAAAAAGGGTTACGCACATTTGGAACATACGAAACAACTTTTACGTTATTTGTATTCTTTGTACAACAGGGTCATTTAAATTGCACGCTTTGTCTAATGTAGGACTTATTTCAAGCGTTGTTTACTCGTTGCTTTCAATATGTTTCTTACATTTATGTTTCTTAATTTGATTCTTTTTTTATAGTCTTACCTGTTGTCTACCATTTGAATGAAACTCATTAGGACTGCTTAGAATTTAGACAATGGATTGTAGACACTTACCTGAAACAAAGAATAATACATCATCTTAAATTTTTGTAAATTTTAGCATATATTATATTATAGCAGTACTGAAATATTTCTCATCAATGAAATCTGCACCGTACTTATAAATATTACAATGTGTGCATGAAAGGTATTTTTTAAAGACATATTGGTTAGAGGCAGAGAATTGGAAGGAGATTTAATAATAAGTTCGCTCAACCTAATTCTGATAGAATCGACATTCACAGTGCCGTCGATATTGAACATATAAGCTTTTAAAATGAAAGTTCGATAGTTTTTTCTTTTCGCAACAACAACAAAATTCTCAGAAAAGAATTATGTAGATTTTTGAACAAATTCAATGACTGAACCGTGAAATATACAGTTCTTTTTCTGGGATTTTTTTAATTTGAGGTTGTTTGTGCCTTAACGTTCTGAAATTTATATTATTATTTACTACTTAAGCATATCGGACATCAAATTTTTCAAACGTGAAAATAATGCAGAAAAAACACCAAATGAAGGGAATATTTATAATTTTTTATACAAATATCATAAGTTGATAGAATCCACTTCGACATTCGTCAGTGCGTCTTTAACAACAGGGACATGTCGTCTATTATTGGAAAATGTTCACGATCTGTAAAGATATATAAAAAAATTAAAATCGTTAAAAGAAAATAAATCATTTGTTCCAATTTGCCTTTGGGTTGGAGCAAAGTTTTGTGATGAAAATAAAATGTTTGCATATTTTAAATATTTAAATAGTCAAATCCAATATTATGTCAATTTCTAAAATATATATGCTTTATCAATGAGTGAAATAATCAATAAGTAATTATACTTGAATTAGAATTATATAGGCAATAAAGGTGTTGGAGCCCTTTTTCGTCAGTACTGTTTTTGCCGATCTATCGCTTTTAATATTTTAAGATTTTTTATGTCAAAGTTAATATTTTAACTAGTAAACCTAATTTCTGACATCGGATTCAGAAATAATAGAACGTTCTATATTCGAAGTGATAGTTATATAACACAGAACATTAACAAAAAATATTCGGAGAAATCTCGGGCCATCATGTCAGATTGGACAGGAAATGATAGCTTTTAATATTTAAGGTTAGATGTCTTAACAAAGCGACTTGGTCTATAGGATATAAGACCCACTATCTCTGATTCAGGCTATCAAAACTCTAATATTGGTATCCTATGGTATTTTCTATAATGAGCTTTAAAAGGTCTGATTATCAACAGAAAGAGGAGAAGAAGCTATTTATTATTAACCTTAGAGGACTTGTTTATGAAGAAATGGTTTGGTGCGGTATAATATCTGGATGAAGGTTGATAATCTCATTTTATAGTCACTTTAAATTTCGTTGCTGAACTTAGTTTTAAGATTGCCCATAAACAACAAAATAGACACATAAGGTGGTACCAACATTTTAAGCTTTTGGGTTCCCTAGAATTTGCTGTAACTCCCTAATAAAACAAAGTTATAACAAATTATTGCATTTGTGCGCACGCACACATAACTTTAACAGCGAAAACTTAATAGATAAATATAAATAATAACGACAATAACAAGAACAAAATAATAAACAACTCTTTTGTCGACAGAGTAAGCCATTTATGTCGTACTCCCGAATTACATAAAACTTATAATCAAACTTATAATTATCATCATGGTCGTCATTGTCATCATCGTCACTATCGTCAACGCCATCATTGCCAATATTGTCATCATCATCATTGTCACCATCGTCATCGTCGTCGTCACCATCTTTATCATCATAATCGCCGTCATCGTCATTGAAGTTATGATCATCTTCATCATAATTATCGTCATTACTATCATTGTCATCGTCGTTCACACCATCAACGTCATCGTCACCTTCATTACAATCCTTGTCATTATCATCGTCGCCTTCATTGTCATCATAACCCTCATGAATATCGATGTCAGCAGCATCAATATTACCGTCAACATCGTCATCATCTTGAACACTCAAATAATTATATGATTTAGGTTAGTTGATGGGACACAGATTTTTATCATTCGAGATCAGAATGTTTCGCAAGCTTTTTATCAAAGAATCGGACGTGACATCCACGAAATTTGTCATAATTCAATCTAGAATTCGTTGGTTGCTCGTCATGTAAGAAACAAAATTTCAACTAAATATCTTTGAAGGTGTCATAAAGCCTGTCCGCAATTGTAATAACCCTGTGGCTCCTCTGTAGGTTCTTTGACGTCCATGGCTAACCCGCTGAAAATCCATAGTCTAGGATGTTTAACTATAGGCCATTAAAAATTATCCCCTTATTCGGTATGTGTGATTTTTTTGTTTTAGAAAATGCATTGTTGAGATTTTTTAAGCTTCAAAATGGTATTGTTGCAATGTTGATGGCTATGTTTATAATCAGCTTATTTAAATGAAAAAAGACATAAAGTAACCAAATCAGAGGTACGTTCCTATTATATTATACATCGAAGATGGAAGATCTTGCATTTAAATTCGGAGATCAAATTACTTTGTTTGGATTTTACTCCAAATATCAATCTTTTCTCCATCTTTACACATGTATTATTATTTACTTGTCATGAAAACGATTATTTTCGATTTTCTCCTTCCTTCAGCTTTTCGACATTTTAAGTTGACTGGATCAGATGAACACAAATTTATATTGTAATGTATGAAATACAAAAGACATTAACATGATGGATAACGTGTTTTTAAATAGATATTTTAATTGGTCAGCTTCATCGGACTCCATTCTGATGTGAACTTGCAATGGAAAACACTTGTGTCGAGCACCAAAATTAATAAAACATGGATCCTGACAACACTTCCATTTAGAATTACATCATCTCCCCCCCATAAAACGTTAAAAATTCAAAGTGTAATTTGCAGAAAATTTTAGTAATTTTCCATGGTAATGGTCTTTCATTCCTTTTCCACGGCCATTGAACAGAGTAATCGACTCCTCTACGGCGAGCACAGTCTATTGACGCGAATTATCTTGGAGAGGCGAGGAGCTAGGTCAAATTTACGGGGCTAATTAGTTGGGCAAAGAGGGTTGAAAAGGATGGGTAGAAAGAAGCTCGTGAAACCCGCGGAACACCCGGGAACTGGACCAGACTGGAAGGACGATCCGGCAAAAAATTCTAATTACAAAGCAAAATATACCGTGTGGGCGTCTGCAGTCGGTGGAGGGAGAGGCAGGTAAGTCAACGTCGGGTATATGGCAGAAGATAAATCTGGTCACAGGCCGGCGCCCGTTGTGCTGTACGGCTCTCGTCCAGCGAGCAATTCTAACCGGCAGACCGCTCGGGAGAAGGCAAAAACCGGTAGTATCCCGATGCAGGACACGCAGCACACGATGCTCATTGCTTGCCCGAGGGAGATAAAAGAACTACCGCTACCCTACTCGCCTCACTTTGCGCCAGTTAGCTCAGAGTGTTACCGCATATATATTTTTTTTATCATCTGTTTGAGAAAACAAACAAGCTTGCAGGGAAGCGAATGAAAGCGAAATCAAAATTATTTGCTTCTCTGGGACGTTTTTATCCTTGGGATTATTATGATTTTTTAGGGTACTGGATAATATTTGCGCATGAAAAGAGATCTTATTTTGGAATTTGTTAGAAAAATCGTATTCCATCCATTTTTTTATTGATTTTAATCCTAACAATGGAAGAGAAGAATTATTGTAACGAAATTGAAAGTAAAATCCAATAGATGGTAATAAGCAATAGCAACCACATCATATAAGTACAACAGCACTCTCCAAAAAAGCTGGTCTTTGATGCTAACGAAAAGATGTAGATGTTTTACGAAGTAACTTTGTATGCAAAATGGTGGATCCAATGTGACGTACCGAACATGTGAAATACTTTTTTATAAGTGGAACAAAAATTCTTCATTTTTGCAACTTTTTGTTTTGATTTGCTTCATTTTTGTTTTTGTTTACGTCGCTATTTCGAAAATCGGTAGCATAACCAAATATTATGTTATTTAAAATGTCAATAAACTGCCATTAAAGTTAAATAAATTGTTTTATACGCATGAGCTAGGTACAAACCTACGAAACTTGAAATTTGCACAAAATTACTCATTTTGGGAATCGACGAAATTCAGAATATGTGGATGTATATTTCTGTAACAAAATATTGAGAAACACGCGTGTAATTAGTATAACCGTGTGATATCAGTAACCAGTATCATATTGAAAATCACATTAAAAAAAATATCGTGTTTTTCTCTTTGTAGTGATGAGTCGATTGACAAATAGCTAATCATAGACGTACCTTAACGTAATATTGAAAATAATTTAATAAATCATTACATTAGATCCAAAATTGTTCATTCCGATCTAAACTTTTCAGTTTTATTAGTTCTGTGAGTGTTATGTCTCAAGTTAACTTTCGTACATACTTTTTGTGCATTAAAAGTTCGTATAGTAACTTATATTTATAATGAGTTAACGTACTGCTATTTTGAAACGATCTTGTTAATATCAGCATTGTCACTATAAAAATGTTTAATTACACTAATGACATTTTAATAATGAACGATATTCTTAAAAAATTGAAAGCCAATGATTTCATTTTTTTCTTAACGGTTCTCAAGCAGACCGCCGCTAAGGTAGGAAGTTTCACTAAATAGCGTAAATTGAAGATGACTGAATCGATTTTTCAAAATTCAGACTCTGTAAGGGCAATTTTAATTGCTATAGGCGGTATCCTAGAAAATGACAAGTAAATGAACTGTGAATTGACAGAGAAATTTCGGAAATAAATAAAAATCACTTATAGGATATCCGGACGGACCCCCTTAATATCATCGGAAATATTATATATTCCATGTATCATAAAATACTAGATTCATATTGCAAATATTTTAGCAGCATATAAAACATTTACAAAGCAATTACCTCATATAGACAAAGTCACATAACAGAAAAACTGCAACAACAAAATTCTTGGTCTAATTAAAGCATAACTTCTTAATTGCGTTTTTCACACAGTGCTCGCATCGAAATTACACGTCTGGCCTGAAAAAGTCGCGAACCCTAATTGTAAGAAGTAGAGAGATGATTCATAGCTGCATTAGCAATAACTTTTGAAAGCAAAGAAAAAACTAAACGAAAAGTAAGAAGAAGAGTAAATGGAGCATGGTAATAAACCAGAGAAACGAGCCACCAACGCATAAAACTTGAAAAATAAAGTAGACCATAGAATTTTAATATTGCCTTGCACACAATGCTGAAAAAAAGGTCCCAGAATGAATGTTTCCAGACAAGAAAAACTATGCAGCTGCAAGGGCAAACTGTTTTGAAAAACTATTGTGGCAAATTGCTTTTCGTGAGTGTTGTCCTGCTGTATAACAGGTTTTACGAGTATGTGAAGTTAGTGTACTACAAACACGAGAATATTTCATTTGAAAGTTAATTGATTAACTTGAACTTGTTGGAGACAAATAAATTTTGTTTTAATTTTGATTAATATATGTGATTCATCTTTACATCGCTCATATTGTACTTAGTCCAATAATTTGTACTGTTAGTTGACTAGTTTAAGCACGAGCTTCCTGCGTTTTATATATTTAATGACAGCGAATAAAAACTACTACTTTTTCAATCGTAAAATACAGTGATAATATTGGTAAAGCAGTTAAATCAAATTTCCTTAAAATTTGCTTGACTCTCGAGTAAACTAAGCGTCATTTAAAAATAATTATATTAACCTTTTGCGAAAAACGGAATTTAAAAAATCTAGAACGACATAACAAAGGACATCTACATAAATGGTTACCGACTTACATTTTTTGAAGAGTTGTTTATATTCTGTAAATTTCATTGAAAACCCCAACAACATAAAATGTTCCTTTAAACATTTATCTATAACAATTCATTTGACAAATAGTTTCACCAATACGATACATTTTTCAAGCTACAATTGTAAATTGTAATTAAACCAAATATTACCTTCACAATATAAATATAAAGTTCGAAGAGCTACATATAAAATATTATTAATAAAGATATGCAATTAAAAATTCAATCAACATGAGTCATTTTCTGCCTAATCCATGAAAATATATTGTGTAAAATACAAGCGTTTCGAGTTACGACTGAAGGATCCTCGTGTTCCGTTTAATTTTCAATTTTATTCGAGTAGAATGCCGATGAGGCAAATACATCATATAATTGACATTCAAATACTGCCGCTCAATCCGTATACCAATTTGTGCTTTAAAGCCGTTTTTAATCGTCGAAACGCGCGATGATTCAAGCAGACCGATGGCTTTGTTTTCGATAACCTCGTATGAGTCGATGCGAATGACTAACTATATTGTTCAATATTCTAGTGTTCACCTGCGGGATTTCTGAAGCGTGCGGCTTTAATATCGAAAAGTTTAATCGGTCGAATTATATCGACGTCATCTATTTCTTGCAGTCCCTTTGATTATCAGTTCCATATTATAACGTCATAGATTCGTTTTATGTGTATTAAAAAAGTAGGGCAATAATACGATGCTTTCATAAAAATATTGATACAAGCCGAAATATCAATAAATAATTCTCTTTACGATTGCTTATTTGATCTATTAACAATATATTGACTAAAAGTTACTCCGGTATTGATAGGTGCAGTAAAAGATGCAAATAGTCTGGACAAGCGCTGACTAAGCGCCATTTAATTTTACATGAGAAAAGAAAGAAATAAAATGAAAATTTACAAGAAAAATGGTTAGATTCGTGTATAGAATTTTATGGGACATAAGTGAAAAGGAGAAAATGACAGTACTACCTCCTGATATGAGCCTAGTCTATCTTATCTAACCTTTTTTATCCGTTTCAATATTAACCTAATATGGAATGAAATGTTTCCCTTAGTCTGCATTAATGAGAGAACGTGTAAGCGTCGACACGATGCGCAATAGAACATTCCATGTTCTGACGCCATGTGACAACAGGACGAAATACTGGAGAACAAACTCATACAGTAGCAATATATAAGATAGCTTATTTTTAAAGTCACTTCGAAACAAGAAGTTTGTTAGGAAATTAGGGATTCATAACACACCGTTTTATTTCATTTTTGTGGGTTAAAGTTATTCGTGTATTTAATAGTTTTCAAACATTTTAAACTAACTTAGGACTTGTAAATTTTCTGACAACTCTCTCCCTACGTAGTTATTTTAGACATAACTGTTTCCCCATAAGATGACTGTAGACACTTGTTCTCTAGTGTCCACCATCTTATCTGATTAGGTTATAACATGAAATGATGTATACATAATTGTCAGCTGATGTATAAATGGAACACATTAAGCTTGCATAACATTGGGGATGGTGGACAACAGCTATCGCGAAGAACGGCTAATATTGAGAGGGTGGCCAACACTGGGAAGGCAATTATTGGCAGAGACTACTGTAGTTTAATATAGTTTAAATTTGTTTGTTTGCATTAATCATACGACAAACAAGAAACGCCAAAATGGTTTTATGACTACGGAAAGAAAATACGGTTAAAATGGGCATGAGTTATTAACCATATTAGCTTAACCAACCTTAACCATTTTTTTCTTGTGTATGATGACTATACAGATAATACCCTGGGAAGAATAAAAAGGAAGAAGCCTTTTTATATTTATTTCTTTTGGTCATAATGGATTAGATTGAATTGTTTAAATATTCATTGATTTATTATTATCTAACATTTGGTCAAAGTAAAGCGGTTACTAAAAGATGACTGTTTAAAAGCCAAGCGCTATTAAAAATTTCTTGAACCATTTATGTTAGTCACATCTTATGTATATTTATTGTTTTACTTCTGTAGAGTAGAACCTATGTATTCCGTTACTTTTTCGGTTCGAGTGAGTACAATGAAGCAAAAATTCCTAATTTCAAGTAAATATATACTTGAATAGTCGCAACAAAGTATTTACTTATAATAGAAAATTAGTTAATTCAACTAAATATTAATTCGATTTTATCGAGTAAGTAAATATTTATTTAAATTAAGAAAATGTTTCCTTATTTTAAGTAAATATTTTGTTGCGACCGTTAGGACATTTTTTTCAGTGTAGAATATATTGTCAATTATTTATCTACTTTAGTAATCAATATATGTAGGATCCATACTTAGTAAATTATACTTCAGCACAGAGTTGATACAAGAAAACTTGATGACTAATGAGAATAGTTCGTTTCGTTCAATAAGTTTAACGAAGAAAAAAGATTGTATAAATATAACTTAGCATTTGTTGTGAACGACCGGAAAATTTCGGAAACCAATGTATCTTAAAATTATATAAATTACATATTTGGAACTGAATATTACAGAATCTACTCTTCTGTGTAACGTATACAACTCCTTCGTGAACTATTCATTATAGTTCAAGAATCGGACGTAAAACTATTTCCGGCGTTAACAACGTTCTGTATGTTTACGAAAGTTTGTCGAAATTAATCACATTTTAGTTCTTCAATGTTATTAAAATTTGTATTTTTAGTTTTGCCTGTAAATTTTATAACGTGTAGGATTTTCTAAATTTCTAATACGTATTTATAAAAAAAAAACCGAAGGCTTCGGGATTATTCGGTAAACTAAACTGTCAAATTATGGCAAAATTGTAAAATTAATGTTGGGTTCATTAACATTTTTAACTCATTACTGTTTCTCGTAAGCGGTTTAATTTTTAAAAATTGGTAAGTTGTGAATTATAAGTATTTATTGTAATATGCCAGAGTTACCTTGCCCAAGTCTTTGCCTCTGTTCGCCAAAGAAACATTAGACTAATCCTATAGTACACTGATTAAGTAGAAATAACATCGCAACTAAAAAAACGAAGAATAAAAAAGTATTTTTCGCGTGCTGGTATAAACAACATATTAATTTGAGGAATGGTGTATTATGCATTTTCTAACAATTCTTCTATTTAAATATACATTAAATTGCTGCGTTTGCAAAAGACTACTAATATACAATTTCTCACAGTGTATATAATAAAAAAACCAATTTGACTAAATGTAATTTATTGCTGAAAGTTATGAATATGTTACAGCTATATAAATGTTAAACTGATTTTAAAGTTATTAAAGACTAACAGTGTCTTTTGCAAAACGAAACATGAGAGTAAAGAATAGTTTAAATAAAGAACCTTATAATTAAAACTTATCTACCACAATCGAAGTATGTAGCAGCTTTCTGCAAGTTCTTGCTTCATTGGTGTTGACCATCAATTACTCTTAATTCGGGTATCTCTGTGTGAAGCGAACCACCCTGGTGCAGGAGGCGAAAATATACTGACAATAAGAGAAAAGAAATAAAACAGCTAGCCACAAGGTAGTCGGCAGAGATAAAGAGACTACTCTACTGGGGTACTGCGGGTACCGAGTCTACCCATCTCCAGTAAATTCGACAACGCGGCCTCAAGTTGCACTTAGTCACCCGAAGGTGTTTGTACGCCAGAAAACGAAGTGCTCTCCTAAGGTGAAGATCATATATTTTCTTGTTACTTTCGCTTAAGCAAAATGATTATTTTTTGTTTTCAAATAAAATTGGTCAATGGTATTGAAATACATTGTAAATTTAGCCTGTGATGACTTAAATGATTTAGTTTTATGAATACCGTTTTCTAATGTTTAATCAAGCTAAAACTTGTGTTTTACTTTAACTCTAATGTTTAAACAAGCTAACTATGGTTTTTATTTCTTTTCTTAATTTATGACAACATTTTATGGTACTATCTTAATGTAATCTTTTAGATTTGAATTCCTTTTCAATTAATTCTCTTCTGTTAAATTTAGAAGTTAGTCAAAGACAATTTTCAAAATGGTTATCTCTAGCGATTTTGGTAATACGTTATTAGTTCTCATTAAAGAATGTTTTTTGATACAAAGCACATCTGAATAAGAAAAACTTTCTTATGCCTTTCTCAAGACTTCAAACATTCCCGCTTCTTTGTCCGTGCAACTTCCTTAAGGCTTCACGTGTCCTCAAAAGTTCTCGAGGATAATAATTTGTTTAAAAGCGGACATTGTTGGGTGTCTGAAGGAGTGACTGAGGTGGTCTTGAGATAAACGTGTTGTATATGACATGCACATGGTATAGTCGCGAATACTAATTTAATTACTTGAGCGTTAGTGTCCTTCGAGTTTTTCAATTTTTTCCAATGTCAGGAGTGGACTTGGAGAAATTAGAACTATTCACTCAATATTGGATACAATATTTTTTCAACATGTTCTGCGTAAAGTGTTGATATCGAAAATTGGTGGCTTTTAGAAATCGTATTTAAAGACAGAGGCTACTAGAGAAATATTTGTTCGCAATAAACTTCATATAACAGCAAAAAACTTTAGTGTAACATGTTACACAATATTAGGCACCATTAAAGTGTATCTATCATAAATTATCCTTTAAATTCAAGAAATGTGCAATTGATGACAAAATTGTTTATATTTAATATGTTACCCTCAATTTTAGATATTTCCATCTAAGGACATTTGCAAATTAAAAACATTATAATACCGATCGAGCATTTTCGGGAATATTCTTCATAGTTTTAGAATCTGCCAAACGCTGAAAAAATAGCTTCATGAACAGGGATTTAAACTATATTGTAGTAATCGCAAATTCCAAACATCGCTACTTAGCTATCGCATACGGAAGAAGAGTTTTCTTTAGTAAGAATGAGAAATTTTAATACATCATCACATTAAAAAAACGTATACAAAATATTAATTTATCAAATGAACTAAGCAATATAGTCGTTACTTGAGAGTAAGATGAAGAATGAAATATTGTTCACAAAATTAAAGACAGGAACCGGTTGCAGCATATTATAATATATGAAAGAGTGCCACATCTACGAAAGTTTCTGGTATTATAAAATTCCATTTGTTCTAATTTTATTTAATCGCTGGTTTAACTGATTATAAACGAAGATGAATTTCAACCCAAACACTATATTTAGGGTTATGTATTACGTTGTATATATATACAATATATACGGTTTGAAATACTGGAATTATTTCAAAGGAAGAAAAAATATTTTCAACGGGAGTACAAACGTTTTAAAAGAGATTAAACAAACAGTAGCAAATTAATGCAGTTAGACGCAATCGCTTTAGAGTTTATTGTGTTTTTTAGAGCCTTCGTAATTTATAGAAGAAAATATGCAGAAAAATCAAGAATATTTCCTCGTAATTTCACGAAAACGTATTTAAATTTGGTTCATATTAGTGTAATTTTGTCTTGACCCTTTAACGCCGGGACGGACACTTTTTTACGTTCCTTTTCAACTTTAATTTTCTCGGCGATTAAGAATGTAAGAAATCCTTCAGAAACCATTTCTTATGTATTTGATCTCCCTCTTTCAGAGTCTGCAATCAAAACAGCAATTTTTTTTTATAAAAATCGAAATTTTTGACAATTTTCTTTCAGAAATGAGTTTTTTTTCATATAGCAGCTCACCAGAGCACTGTTTCACCTGAAAATATCGCGTCCGCAATATCTAAGCGTGAAAATGGCGAAACGTACTTTTTTAAAGATGGCGACTCAAAAATGTTGGCGGAAGCATTTTTTCCCCACAAATATTAATAATCTGTGTATCCTTATTTTTTTCAATTTTCTATTTGTATGTCGTTGAGTACCTAAATATTTCTCGGGTCGCTCATAACGAATCTGAAGTCAGATTTCAAACATTCAAAATGGCGGATCCAATATGGTGGACGATATTTTCGAATACCAGAACTACATCAATCGATTGTCATTATATCTAACGTTGAAAATATAATGTAATTTCTCAATTATTCCCTTCATGACAGTAGTTTAACTTTTTTAACCGTAACATCCCTCTGGATTCATAGAATTGTTAGATAAGTTTTTAACATTTCATACTTCTCAATTTCTCCTGTCATCAATGACCCAGCAGTCTTAGACTATTAGGACCTACAGTTCCAGAGTCAGTACTTTTCATAGTTCTTTTTGAAGTGAGATTTTTGTAATATTCCAAGTTTCCGAAAGATTTGTCAAGACATCAAATTGCATCATTTCTTTCAGGACTTCGTAAACCGACATGTATGATCGGTGTTCAAAAATGTGTTGTTGTTTACCAAGACAGGGTTCTTTCTGTAAATAAGCAAAAGTCACATCTGCCGTGGTTTTAGTTTCTTTTTCTTCGAGTTTTGTCTCCTTCCTCTAACAAGTGACACGATGATTATTGAGACTGCCTCGTTGTCGAGCTAGACGGTTGAGGTCCTTTTTCCTTTTGTTCGCCCTCAACGTCAGTGTCGGAGCCCTCGAAATAGCTGACTCGCCCGCGTGAAACGATAAGTGTGCAATAAATATAACTTGTTCCGGACATGTCCGTAGTCGCATGCGATGCGCGCGACCGGACGTCACGTAGCGTGTCACGACTGCCAGAGCGAGAAGGCTACAATACTTATGAGGACGACCACGTCTGATGGGCACATGATTCGTGTTTCAATCGCTGGGCCTCTCTATCGCTTCGTTTTTCGTTTCAACTCCTGTCGGAAGTCGCATATCACGATCAGTGGCATTCATCTCCTACTGGAATATAAATTTTGACTTTTTCCAACTTTTTGACGAGCGATTCGTCGAATGGTAAATAAATTGACCAAACGTGTCCTGTATCTCGATAACGGTTAACGGAGAATGACCCCATGTTATAGAGGTCAATTTTGTAACAGCCGTAAAACCAAAGTCGAATTATGTCCTGACCACTACATAGAGTCAACCTGAATATAGAGGAGTAAACGCTTAATAACAAAGTAACCATAATTTAATGATCGTCATTAAAATTCCTTTTAATAGTAATAGTGCTTATGATCTGAATCATGCATTATTATACTACGGAGAAAAATATAATTATAAAGAACATGTATAGTTAGAATGGAATGTAATTATATAATATATAATGGACTGCTAACGGTTGAAAATTTGAACGGAAACCTTAAACAGTACTATGTCACTTTACAAAGGATTATTTTTGAAGTAATTTATATAATATATATTAAATAAATAATAATAAATAGTTAATATATACAAATATGGGTAATGATTTTTACTAAAATTTACCTTCAATTTATCGCAAATATATTGAATGTATAAATTAAAAAAAATGAAAATTCGTATACTTGCAAAAAAATGTCAGATCAGAAGAGATCTAAGAGCTCTAGAATTATGACCACATCTCAAGAAATCTGTATATATCAATGTGTATCTGACTGAATTAAAAGGTGTTTGCTGTTTTTCAATATTGCAAAAAAATTACAACAATTATTAAAATGTTATGTACATTCAACACAGTCACGTTACATTAATACATACCATTCGACAGCACATCTATCATTACCTAACCTAACCTAACCAAAATACTAATTTGCTGGACAATCGCACAATATTCATTAAATACTTTAACATAAATTGTTATTATTCATTTATATTATTGACAATTATAAACATAGTTTTAAGATTTAATTTGTGTTACGATTAATATTATTACACTTGATATTTAAAATACAATATAATTCAATGAACAAAAAATAATGTTGAATGTGTTAAATATTGATTACACCTGTTGCCCTCAATTTTACTACTCAAGTATATGTTAAAAACAATTCTACTATCTTTTCATGGTTCCGTTAACCCTTTTTTTCTCTCTGTGTAGTTTTTATACTTTTAAACATCTGTGGTACTACTCACTATTCTAATCTTATATATTCAGTAATAATTTTGTATTATAACTTCTTCGAATAACGGGTCGTCCAAAGTTTATTTTGAATATTATTTAAATGATGGACACATATTTTTTTCTAGTGATATAACGCTATAGTTGTTTATACAAGTGCATCAAAGATTTTGTATGAACGTGAGGGATACATATTTTAAATAAACATCTTGGCGCAATGCGTTGAACAATATTTTTTTGTTACGTAAGTGTTCTTAATGAGCTACTGAACGAAGAGTCTCCGTAAGCTACATGTAAAAAATGCCCGTTTTCAGTGGCTGTTTTCGGTACCTCGACATTTAAAACTTTTCTTAGACCAAATGGTTACTTATGATGCACCAATAAACCATGCGAAATTTCAAAATGAGCATATGTTCCGTTTACGAAATATAGGGGGTTAAACATTGAGTCAAAGGGGACTATAATACTGCTATATTTTTTAGACAAGATTAGCTATATTTCTTAAACGAGGTATATGCTCATCTTGAAATTTTGCAGGGATTATTGGGTCATCATATATAACCATTTTGCATAAAAAAAGTTTCAAAATTTGAAGTACGAAAAACGGGCATTATTTGCCGAGGCTCTTTAAAAATGTGTAAAATAACGCGATGTGCAATAAAAATAACAAAATAACCAAAACGTATATTGCGTAATAAGGGCGTAATTAGCGACACTGGGAAAAATTTCTTTACGAATTTTCTGAAACATGTGACTGAAGCTTATTAGACAAAATTAAATTATACTAAAATTATAAACAGCAGGCAAAAAATAAGTTTGGCACTACTACGGTAATCTATTTTCCGCACTCATTTCAGTGCGGAAAATAAAATGTAAACAATATTTTTTATTACAGTGAGTGTATAGTGCGATCTCGTATTTTTTCGATGATACCTTTCGAACACTTGCGTACAATAAAAGATGTTATTCAACAGATGCGCAAAAATGTAAAGAATGTGCATCACTTAGATTCATAGAAAAATCTCTTATGCACTTATATCGTTTAGAAAAACATCTCTGCGTGTAGTTTAGGAGATATTAACGAAAGAATATAATACAATAATTAAAGTTATCTAAAAATTACATGTTTATACACTTTGTTTACTGTATTTATAATTATGATTACTGGTAAGCAAACAATAAAATTCTTAAAAAAGAATGATTTCATCTGAGGAGAAAAAAGTGCTACAAATACGATTTTCATTGTTTTGTCAAATGTATCTATACAATATCGTGAAACATCATCAATCTTAAAATTAGAGATAATGAAAATTTTCGTTTCATTTTCACTAAATAAACTGTGATCAATATTGTTACGTACATCTTATACGATATTTAATTAGATTTGTAATTCCTAAACTTGAAAAGTTATAAATATGAGATAATCGGTTATATTTGTAAATTTTTATGTAATTACATTTTGTTAGCGAAAAAGCTTTCTATTTACGGAGTCTAGTAATTAATGGTGATAAGCGTACAGGTTAGAACGGATGTTTCATGACTGACGTTAAACATACTACTGGTCTCGTCGGGGTAATCCACTTTGTACACCTCCTACTACAGACTTGAGCCCAACAAGCTAAAAAGGGCTTGCTACCACAAAAATGTTCTCCATTTAAGCGGTAGGACGTTAATACGACCAACGAAGAGAAAACATATCCAAGCGTGTAGGATGACGTAGTCGTCGCGGTTCTTCGCGAATATAAGCGGCGGTCGCTTTTACGGCCCTTTTACGGCCCGTCCTACGGACAGTCTACGTACGTATATATATTCGAGTATCGCGATGAGATCTTTGTTTTACATTCGAAACATTATCATGTTTCGAACCCATGCTTTACAATACTCCCTCTCTTCACTCTTCTGTTTTTTATGGCTTTCTTTCCTTGCTGCAGGCAAATTGTGAAAGTCTGCCAGTGCAATACGAGCCTGCTTTTTTATTTCGACCTTTTATTATGATGTATGACAATCGGCATTATCGGAATTGACCATCACAGCGGATTGTTCCGTAAAATTTTAAAGCGATCCGCTTGCGAAAAGTGCAAAAAGTGTGAACTTCTGCTACGCGAGCACGACAACGATGGTTTTTCGAGCCGATAACACTGGTACCAATCGTAGCGCGAGTAACCATTACCACTCCGCTGTGAGATACTCCGTATGCAGTTTCCTAATGCGCCAGAAACCGAAAGTCTCTTTTGTGGCCATTTGTAATCTCTTACTGACCTTCATAATCCTCCGCTGCATAATCTCCGTTACAAATGCGAATAGATACATGGATAGATAAGCCGAAAACACGATACGACTGGTAAGATGATAGAGTCCCCGCATTGAAAACTTCTACACTATTATGATGGGGAAATCGTGAGTTCGCAGTTCCGAGAAGTCCGAGATATGTATGCGAGGTTACGGTGTTTGAATGGAAAAGGAAATCATGAATGATGTTGGTTGTTAGGATTGTTTTAGTGTATAAATTGCAGTATTGTGCCTATAATTTTGTATACAGATACATTCCATTTCAAACTGGGCAGGGGTAAAAGTCCCAAAAATAGGGTACAAAAACTTTAAAAAAATGCTGTGTTTTCTAAAGTTTTTAATATTTTACTATTATTCCTCATGCATGTGATTGTGTTATTGGTATTTTATTTCAATAAAAATTGAAAAATAACAAAATAGAGGCCATTTTAAAAAAAAACTAAAAAGTCAATTTTCTCAAAAACATCACCTTTTTTTCTTTCATTTTTTTACAGATTACTGGTAATATTGTTAACAATATCTGAATAGTGTCATGTACGCTAAAAGACGCTACTAGGCTGCAGATTTTTTGTTGTTTTTAATTTAAAGTAGAAATTTTGTCAAGATAGGACATTTTATCTAAATTATTTCAAGAAGGGAATGTCAAAAACATGACATTCGTCAAGGGAATGTCAACCAGACATCTCGAAAACCCGACATTCAAAAACCCGACATTTCAACAAACCGACATTTCCATGACTTTTGCCGTATCAGTTTCTTTTCAGTTTTTTGTTATATATTGTCAAGTTTTCGAAGTGCTAGGTTTGATCATGTTGAGTTTTTGAGGTGTCGGGTTTTTGGCGTATCAGGTTTTTGGTTTGCTGCCTTAATATATTTGCACACTATCTTTTCTCAAATATGTTCTAAACTTTTTAACTTCAAATTTAACGCAATTCAAGGCATACGTTTTTCTTTATGTAGTTAATTTGACTCAAAAAACCTGAGGTGCAAAAATTGCACTCCTCAAAAATCTGACACTTCAATAACCTGACAATTCAAAAACTCGCCAGTACATGAAAAATAACTTGAAAGAAACCGATACGTCAAAAGTCATAAAAATTTAGGTTTTTTGAGATGTCGGGTTATTGCATGTCACGTTTTTTATGTACTCCCTTTTTTAAATAATTTAGATAAAACGAAATATGTCCTATCCTGACAAAATTTCTACTTTAAATTAAACTTAAAATAAAGAACATCATATTTAATGGAAAACAATTTTCGAGGTGTCAACATTTTACACCTGCCCGAGTTGAAATGGAATCGGTCTACAGTGATGGCAAAAAGTCCGGGAACGATCAAATATTTCGAGAACTATCGATAGTAAAAATCGCTGAAACACTTGAAACGATTTTTTGAAGAATAAAAACTTGAACTATTCCAGATTGATGAGTCAGATACTCAAAAGCTGATGGGTAACACAATCCAAGCTGTTCCGGAGGCATCTCACGTTCACTATGGAATTCCTTTTTTTTTAATTCATTAGGTATTTCAAAATAATTTCTATCGTAATTTTTTGTCAAAGAGTTTGCATTCAAATTCCTGAGCATGTTCACATTGTAAACAACATTCAAATACGTCAAATATATCAGCGTTACATTGTACGTAATTGAATTTTCAAATAAATTTGATGTTTTCCTCTTGGGCAGTTAACCCTACAGAGTTGTGAAATGTATGAAATATACACGTGAATTGTCAGCTTATTAAGCTTAACCCCTTTGCTGCGGATGACAAGGATACTTGTCATTAAGGACTTTTCTGTGACTGTGGCAAAAACGCAAATCTTTGTCATGGCATAAATTAGTCGAATGAAGTCAATAATGTATCCCATTTGAACACTCAACCATTTCTAATAGTCTAAGGTATACCGAACAACATGCCGTTGCCCTCTTTCAAAAATATGATGTCAAAAAAAAAAGATAGAAGTTCTTTGTCACGAGCTGACATCGTATTAGGTCAATTTCTGCATTGAAAACTAATTAAATCGATTGAAACTCGATTCCCGGGGATTTTCGAAGTTGCTGATTACAAATCTGATGATATATTTTGAAAATTCGAATTGGCGGGATCAATATGGCGGAACATTTTCAAAAAATACAACCATTTTTTAATGCTCTATCAACCTGCCACGAGCAGCATTGTTGTCATGCAACATTTTTTAATGATTTTATTTGTATGAATAACAAATTGCCTTAATTTTGAACATGCAAAAAATGACATAAGATTTTCACTAAGTATGTATTTTGATTAAGACGTCCGCCATATTAAATCGCACATTTTAAATATTCGAAATCTGACTTCAAATTCGTATTCGCAAACCCGAAACCCCCAAGAAACATGTATCAAGGACAGTAGTTGAAATTTAAAAAATTTCTCCGTCGTATTGAATGCGCCATTTTAAATTTTCGAAATCTAACTACAGATTCGTAATCGGCGTCCCAAAATAAACCCTATACGCCAAGTTACAGTAAAATCAAACCATTTTTTTCCCCGAATTTCGGGCACTTTTTGTGAAATTCTCGACGCAGCGAAGGGGTCAATAATAAAAATATTTGATATTTACGTTCATAAAACTGCAGATGGTTTATTTTTATTGCACTTAATCAGGAAATCAGTCGTTTCAGACCGAAGTAAATTATTTCCTGATGTTGTGTGACTGGTCATTTCATTATAATATAACAAACTCTTATTCAATCTGACGAGAAATCGATAAGAGTAGATGTTTTTTATTTGTATCCGTGTGACGTTACGGTGGTGAAATCGTGATTTTGCAGTTCCGAGAATCACAAGTGATAGGTGAGCAGGAGGTTACGGTGTCTCAGTCGACCGTCCCGTCGATGTCGAATCTAAGGCGAGAGGTCTTAGCGGAAGGGAAAGCTCCAGGGAGCAATCAATGTCAACAGCAGAGCCGCCTCCCGTGGTCTGCCGTCCCTCGGAGGAGAGAACTTGACGTCAAAACGTGTCTCCGACCGAAGCAGAGGATCGTCTTCGTCTCGCGAATTATGATCATACCTTAGAATTCGAAAGTAATTAAAACTTGTCGTCAAAGTCCTGCATTTGGTAAAAAGAAACAACCAATTTCAATCACGAACGATAATGGGAATTTCCAAAAATCTTATCGGTAATCAGATTTTATTCCTAATAAGAAGTGGAATAAACCCATGGAAGCATCAATTTTCTCGTCATTTTTTTAAATATCGGATAACTGGAAAAAGGGCGTCTTTGGCATTTCTGGTTTGAAGGATCAAAGGATTCCCGGTACGCGACGAGTAGTAGGAGAAACGTAATGCAATACCTTGCTTGGAATCCGTAACGAGAAGGATCCTTACCCGGCCTCTCTTCTGCGTCTCGCGCGCAGAAAGGATTCGCGAATGGAGAGGCTGCGGCTTTCCAACTGGATTCGCGTATACACGTCGGTAGATTCACTTTTTCCACCTTTCTTTTTTCCTTTTCACTATATATGCATTTTCTTTCATAATTTTTGGGCTCTTTAATATATTACTTTTCAATATTTCATTACTTTGCGTGATCTATCAGTTATTCGCAATAAAATTAGAGAATCAATGATTGGTTTTATGGATTTTGCTCCTACTACATTTGCTGCTTACATTATATTGCAGAAATATCTATTTGGAATTTCTTAAGAATTAGAAAAAATACTTCTGGGTTGTGTGCTTTGGTGTTTGGAAGATTCTTCATTCTTCCTATTTATCCCTAACAGACATAGAAATTAGCCACGGTAGCCCTAGGCAGGACCTGGCAATGATTTGTCACGTTTTGTCAAATACATGCGCTTTGCACCAAACTTAGACCAAACATGACGATTTAGTGTTTGCTCCTGTCTATAGTGACTTCGATTTCCAACATTGAAGCTTGTCTATATGAAGCTTAAAATGTGCACTTTTTCGAATAGGTATTAACATGGGTGCACCTCAAAAACCCGACAAATCACAAAATGGACTCTTCCAAAACCCGACATTCAAAACCCACACATATCAAAATACAGACAATATGCGAGGTCTCGCTGAAAGGTCATTTCAAGGTCAAAAATGTTTGACCAAGGGGTTATTAACTGTGTAGGCCACTTGAAGTTCAAATCAGTTTGATTCCCGGATTATTTATACTAAGCATATTTAGAAGTCAATCATTAAATACATTTTCCGAATATGTATTTTCATATGTCTGGTTTTTTGAATGGCAGTTTTGTAATTTGTCGGGTTTTTGGGGCGCACCCAATGATTGACTTCGAAATATGCTTAATAAATAATCCGGGGGTCAAACTGAATTGACCTTCAAGTGGCCTAGAAGGTCAACCTCGTAGTCAAAAATTTTTTACCTTTAAATGGCCTTTCAAAGAGACTTCATTCATTATAAGTTACGGGTTGTGAATTTCATTATCACTGCAGTAGTTTATGAAAGTGCTGCTGAACCGATTAATCGTGAATTGTATGATATGATTTAGAACGTGCCAGACAGATGTCTCTATTTCAGGAACATTTCTAGCTTCCCATACGACATTGTACTACTGAACATATAGTACACAGAATATAAGTCCGCTTTGAAAATAAACACCCTTGTGTATTCTTAAAGGGACTGATGTAAAATATTACGATAATGTCAGTCAACTGTAGTTTAGCCCAAGTAAAAATGTTTTATAAAGTTTTCATAAAATCTTTATACAACTTTTATAAAGAAATGAATCTATAAAAATTTTATAAAGTTTTTATACAGTTTTTATATGGACATATACATTTTATACAATTTTTTATTACAATATTGTATAAAATTTGTATGTCCATATAAAATTTTTATAAAAACTTTATAGAATCATTTCTGTATAAAAGTTGTTTAAAGATTTTATAAAAACTATATAAAACATTTTTATATACTTATATCTATTGTGTTCAAGCAACGAACCTCTCTGGTGACAGTTTTAATCGCTCCGAATTTCTTTGTATGATAATGTTATATGATAATTGTCTGAGCGCACTTTCCGATGATTGACATTCTTTACGGAACGGGCAAAAAAAGCTCCAAATAAAAATGCACAGAAATCTTCAATTTCTTTGTATTTTTCTGTATTGCGACTATTTTAAAGAAGACGTGACAGAACTACAATGAATTTCACTTATTTCTTCTCAATATTTCTCTTCGTATAATGCTACATGGTCAATTCAACAAAACTTTTGACTTTTGCTAAAAAAGGATTGAAACAAATTTAATCCTACGCTATTCCCCCTTCTCATACATGTTTGTGTCCTCCTCTCGGAGAAATAATCTATACCTGTGTAACTTTTTTATTACGGGCCATTTGAATGTGTATGAAATGCATAGGTAATTTTAATAATTTTGAATTTATTTTCACTAAATTATCAATTACATTTTCTCTACTAACACGAACAAAATACAAGAATTATTTGCGGCTCAGATAATTTCTGTTAACAAATGATCGATTGATAGAATCATAGACATCAAGAAACAAATTAAAAACTTATTACAGATGTGCTCTACGATGATGTGAAATTTTTGATGTTTACACGAATTTTATTATTTATTTCCACTGTTCTTGTTATGGATGTACAACGAGCACATATTCGTAATATGGCTAAATTTCTTAATTTTTATATCATAAAATGCATCTATTATTTCGTTGGGTTATTGCTGGCCGCAATCGTGAAACAGTAAAATGTGAATAAAATGTGGATTTCACAAAGAGTTATTTCAAAGGGATGCTGAAATCTTATAATAATAAAAAAAAACTTTGCGCACATCACTATGACTTATAATACCATTTTCTGGTATGTACAGTTACAAGTTAAAAGTCAGATCAATGCTTTAATCCTGGAGCCGTTTAGCATAAGGGAGATTTTTAAAAAATTGCTATTACATAAAAATACCTTGACAAGTTTTTTTCTACAAATATTGTTAATAAAGGTCGTTGTTTGAATACTAAATAGGTATATTTTTGAAACATTCCTAAAGCTTTAATATTTATAAAATTATGAGTATTTTACAAAAATTAAAAGTTCTATGGATTTGCCCATATAAATATTACATGATACATCATTAATATCGATGTCAAGAAATAAGAATACATGAATCATGTAAACAAGGTAGAGTTTAATTTTTAGTTGCCAGAAAAATGCCCATAGTGATTGAAATTCATTCCATGATAAATCTTTTAAGTTCTTATCCAAATTTTCCGTTATCTTTAATCGCTACGATTCAAATTTGCTTATTCGCTCCTTCCGTCTTCTCGTTATATTTCCTTTTCGTTATTTCGTATTTTGTGGCAAACCCTTATCGTTACGGGAGCAATAACAGAGCTTTCCATGTACACAGAAATTCGGTTCTGTACCTGACAGTATCTTGATGGCGCGATAGCTCTTCTCTCGTAGTGGTATATGCTATCATTCTAAAAAAGCACTCACTCCATTTAGGAAGCTTCCAAATCCATGCTTATCAAAAGTATGTATCGAATGAATGCAAAGAAAAATTTACATTTCATGGAGGCATTTTTCTAGAGCGATGAACTTGCCAATTCGGACGTCTGCAAATTTTCTGAATATCATGAAAGGGTGAGCCGAATATTGTGCATTATCTCATTATATAACTGGTGTGCGTTCTGATATTCAGAGAAAGATTCAGATGCTGGATATAAATAGTTCGTTCGTTTATTATGGATTCAACTAAACTGGTTGATTCCTATGTGCATAAATGAGTTTGATTAGTCCATTGCTATCAAGTGGTCGACTAACTGCTCCTAGACGCTGCTTAGACGTCCTTTAGGTGTCCATAGACGAATCTGGAAATGATATGTTTTATTGCAGTTGTTTCGCGACGCAAAATAGTGCTGAGGGGACACTTCAAATACTAATCATTTGGTTCCAATAATAAAATCTCATTTGATTTTCACAAGTATTGGGTAGATAAAAAGAAATTAGGTTTCGTCAAAACCCAATTTAAATTTGTTGTACATTACTTTACTACAAAAAAAAGTACGAATGATTGTGTAAGAAGAAAGTCCAACTTATTATACCGATCATATGGTTGCCATGACCATTTTCAAATGCTTGGTATGTATCTCTATACCGGGTGCATGCGTGGGTTCCGAACATAGGGCATCCTATGTTAAAGATAGAGCGGTTTTGATTGGTCAATTCCAAGTTGGAGATCTCTCTTCATTGGCCAAGTCTCGCAAATAGTAGGGAAACAGATGCCAGACTAATCCCATATACCTTGACCCAGATAAGAGGCATACAACACCCGTATCATAGCCATACTCTTCTCAATACTCAAGCCATACTGGTGCCGTACCGAACATTTTTACGCGGGACTAATACTTCTTAAATGCTCTTTGAGTTCCAAGTATTGTTTAGCATTTTTGGTCGTTGTCGAAACATGTAAACAAATACCAAATTGACTACCTATTCAGTACTCAACCAAAGGCTAGTCGCAAGACTTGTCACGTGCAATTTAAACAGCTAATTTTCTACTAATAAACTTGTTTCCTTATACGTGTTATTATTGCCCATCTGCATAAACAAGCAAAAATAAAGAGTAGTGACACGAATTGCGTCAAATGCACGGAAAGTTTGCATATTTCCGTTCTGAGTGTACGCGAATGCTTTAATGCATATTCGTTCAGGCTTTAGTCTGCATCCCGATTCTTTCGCAGTTGCGTGATATGCTGCGCATTGCGTGACTTGAACCGACCGTTGAGCTAACCGAGTGGTTACGGGGCCACGACCCCGTGTTTATCGGCAAATCGTGTTAAACTTCTATAAACTCGGTATCCCCAGAGAAGCCGTCTGATAGTTTGACGAAAAATTCCCTTGTTCGCCGGGCAGATTCGCCTCGTTTTGCGGATTTATCTCCTTAATTGACGTTTTTACACAATGGCCATAAGTGTGGTTCCTCCTCTGTTGAAGGTAATAGTTACCCAACTTTATAATGACGACCGGATGATCAGATCATGAATTTCGATTCAGGGACTAACAAGGTCAATGTAAATCGGTCAAACATACTTTTATGGCGGAAAACCGTTTTCAAATAAAAAGTGCCAAGACTGGTATGAGCCAGTTTTTAAGATATCGAGAAACTGTGACACATGGGTTCCATTTTTTCATAAAACATATCATTTAACGTAAAAAAAAACCAAACATTTATTTAGAAGGAATCATGTGAAAAAGTTGTCCTCATGACGACGTTACTAGAACTGCTGTGGTTACTTGAGCAACAGTATTTTAATCCTGAAAATTTTCGAAACCGTCAACTTTGATAAACAAAGTAATCATTATTAGGTTCTCATTTATGCTGAAACTTAAAATTATCTATTCTTTTAAAATATCATTACAAATTCATGGCCAAACGTACACATTCATCTCAAGTCCGACGCAAGCGTACCCCACGTAATACTTCAACAGCATTAAATTTTGAACCTCATCTGGTATGATCTTACGAAATGTAGTTCGTGTCACTCATGCAGGAAACTTTGTACGTATGCACATTGCAGCGTTCAGTTTACTCCAAGTTATATTAACGAACAGTGCACTAGGTCATGGAAGCGAGAAGTAGGTCGCGTCTTCCGACGATCGGAACAGTCTGAAGTCCATTACAAGGAGATTTTGGAAGTGAAATCAGCGGTGACGGAATAATCGTCCTAGAAGTTCCTATACCTTCCGAGGTTAGAGAAATAGGTAAAGCTCTACAGGAAGAGGAAAGGTAGCTTAGGAGGAGGAACTCTAATGTGGGACAGTAACTTGGAAGTCGGGGCACGACGAGGGTAATCCAGTGTTGATAACCGCAAAGAGCTGGGTGGAAGCATGCTAATGTCCAAGTAAGCTTGCTTTGTCTTGCGTATTCTGTACCTGTCGTCTTGATTCTTTTTTTTGTTTCTTCCTTAATTTCATATAATTTACAAAACATATTGTACAGCATCCTTATTAACCCATTAACGCCGGGACGGACACATTTTCGTAATCAGTTTGATCGTCGATAATTTCTACATAAACGCCTTGGAAAAAATTTACGCACCATTATTTCTAATATAAAAATGTATGCCCTTTGAGAATACTTCAATAGAATGTCGATAAAATTAATTTTTCTTTGTAAAAAAATGGGGCTTATACAAATTTTTTTTCGATTCAAACATCACTTTCACCTTGAAATGGTATTGAGAGATACGTCTAAAGTGAAAATAAGGTGTCCACGGACCCTAAGGAATAAAATGTGCCAGGCCTCGTTTCGAAATTCAATATGGCGGCTTTCAAAATGGCGGCTGTAGCATAAAGAAACATGACCATAGTTTTATTTTACAAAAAATGCAAATTCAAGACATACTGGCGTTATATCAGAGTGGCATATGTAGTTGTCATGGTCGCTGATTACGAATATGAGGTCAGAATTAAAAAATTCAAAATGGCGGATATCGAATTCGAAAATTCGTTTTAAATGTTCGATGAGTATGAAACTGGGTATACAGGGGTTTTCGTGGTCATTAATCACGAATATGAGGTCAGAATTACAAAATTCAAAATGGTTGATTCAAAATGGCGGATATCGAATGCGAAAAGTCGTAAATGTTCCATGAGTACGATATTAGGTATAAATAAAAATATGAGCATGTTTTTTTATGCTACAGCCGCCATCTTGATTTGCGAAACGAGGTTTGGCACATTTTGGTCCATAGACACCTTATTTTCACTTTAGACGTGTCTTTCAATACCATTTCGATGTGAAAGTGATGTTTGAATCGAAAAAAAAGGTTAAAAACCCCATTTTTTTTACAAAGAAACGCGTATAACTTTTTGGCCGTTCATTTTATCGAAATTCAATTCAAAGATTCTAAAAGGGCATACATTTTACATTTTTAATAATGGTGCGTACATTTTTTCCAATGCGTTTATGGACAAATTATCGACGCTCAAACTGCTGATGAAAATGTGGCGTTAATGGGTTAAGAATTGATTTTATGTTGCGTAATATTTATTAAATAAAATCAGGAAACTGTAAAGTTAAATTTGGAACAATACACTAGGGATGAAATAATTCGTCGTTAGTTCCCAGCAATTTATTTAGGTACAGGTTGAATCTCTTCTTGAACGTTTTCGCTGAATTTCATCGTAAGTACGCATTTAGCCACAATTCATTCCGCCATCAAGTTCGCACGTTAACGCGAGTTTTTCGACCCGTAATAATCAGGGTCGGGAATCTTCGGCACGCCCTCCCGTATGCGAAGGACGTGTCGTTTTTCTTCATCTGCGAAACGACCTTTAATAGCCATGATGGTGAAATATCGCACGGACAGCGTTACGTTTTTCTTCGAGACGCGCGGACGAGGGCGTATATATAGAGGTCGTGTGGAAAAGAAGAAGCATCGCGAAAACGAGAAGGTTTTACGTGGCCGCGAAAAGGAGGAGTCGGCAGCGACTATTATATCTTCGGGATAAACGGGATGCCGCGATCTCTCGACGCTTGACAAACGATTACGCGGACGCCACTTTCGCGGTTGGAAAAAGTAAGAAAACACTCTCGCTAAATCATAAGGGTGGCCATTACTGAAGGTAACTTCCGGGACACGCGAGGACGTTATGAAAACGACCGTAATCTTTCCTCTGACGCATACGACCCAAAAAATGCGGGTAATGACAAAAGGTCTGTACTTATTACGAACCTCTATTATCTTATTTCGCATCTGCAGTAGCGACAGATTAATTAATTAAAAGATTATTATCGGAGATGGTACATAAAAAGACATAGTTGATAACGGAAAATCCTAATACAAACCCAAAACAAGATAGGTCAACGTTACGTATAAAAGGGATAGCCAACTTCAGGAATATGCACTTTGATGCACTAAATACGGAAACCCATGAAAATTATCTTCTATTGGCAAACTGGAACTAACTGAAGATGCTAACCATGTTGAAATGTCGAAAGGTACAAAGAAATGTTATCATGATCGTTTCAAGAAAATACAGTTACTTATAAAAGAAACTCTTCGCTTTAGAACTATTCTTGGTGGTACCTTGACGAAAATTCTGTAGCGGAAGCATCTATCTTTATAATATATAGGCCGATAAATTTGAGAAGCAAGAACCAGAACATACTTTTCCGAAGGTATTTGACGCGCTGAATTCGAATCCGACCTCAGAATAGCCCCTATACGTCAAGTTTTTGAGATATTTTAACCTAAAAGTGCAAAAAGTACGTTTTTTTGGGTACATTTGAGGTGCTGTAACTTCAAGACAGATTTTTTTTTAAACGATCGCCACGGTATCTCAAAGTGCTGTTTTTCCCTTCAAAATCCGGGAAATTCGGCGATATTCATCTTCTAACAAATTTATAACATATTAGATCAGGGTCTTAAAATTATGCAATTTTGATATTAGTTTCGTATTCAGCAACCTCGATAACCCCCGAGTAATAAGTTTGATGCGAATTAGGTCGATTTTTACAAAAATTGTCAGCCATATTGAATCCGATATTTTGTATTTTGTTATTCTGACTTCAAATTCCTACTCAGCAACACCGAACATCTTAAGAGCCATTCGAAGTTTACGTCATTGTGGTTAATTTCTTTCTATTTTTGAAGCTTTATCTGATTCTGCTCAGTTTCTGAATATCGCCGAATTTGCCAAACTCAGAAACTTCAACAGACGATATCTCAGTAACCAATAATTTTTCTAAGTTTCAAAACGGATTTTGAAGGTGAAAAATAGTACATTGAGATACCGTGACGATCGTTTTGAAAACAAAACTATCTTAAAGTTGCAGCACCTCAAATGTACTAAAAAAAAGTACATTTTGCATTTTTAGGTTAAAATATCTCAAAAACCTCACGTATAGGGGCTATTCTGAGGTCGGATTCGATTTCAGCGCGTCAAATACCTTTGGAAAATATGTTATGGTTCTTGGTTCTGCAATTTTCTAAAATTTTTTCGGCCTGTGATATCGACTGTAATAGGTAGTAAAGGCGGGAAGCTGCAAGGAGTGATATCCTGAATGACGTAATTAGGCTTGTAGGCACAGAATTGACAATACCAAATTTTTTCGGTCGCTTTCTTGAAGCCTAGAAATCGTTGCATGTAGTAGCCGCCTACGCCAGTCCCGATTTTTCTCTTTTGATTATTTCTTTCTCTGAAAGCGGTGATGAGAATGGTTTGTGACAGGAGATATGGGCGGCACGGATACAGCTTCAGACAAATGGGATATAAGTTAGCAGTAAGGGGGTAAACATTTCTTGGCAAGACATCCTGGGAATTAGTTCATTTCTTCAAAACGTTCCTCAAAATAGGAGACACATTTTCCATAGCGCCGCTTAGACAGTACCAGCCCCGTGGACTATATTTATGATTTCCTTTTTCGTGTTGGTGCCTCCCATGGTACAATAAGAAAGATATAGCAACTAGGATATTACGCAATGTGCAACCAATCACAACACAGTAAGTTTTCAACATTGAAATTGTGAGAATATGCAATACAGTAGACGAAAAACTTATAGCGTTGTGGTTGGTCGTACCATGGTTTCTCCTTGTTTCAAATAAAATTTTCAGACCTGAGACCTAAACCTAGCCCTGCAACTATATCTTTCACCGGTTTGATTGAAGTCCCTTACAATATTATTAACCATTATCTTGATTAGATAAACATAATTCATTAAAGCTTAAACAAAATCGTAAAGGAATGTAGCTTCCACATCGTTACCATGCACTTAAGCGTAGCAACGAACACGAACTACGAGAATAAGAAGGACAAAACATTGGTATCTATCGTGAGTATTTGGATTCTGCTCGAGGCGCGATAAGTAAAAGTTGTACTCGTTTTTTGTTCTTCGGCCCGAAGAGGGAGTTTTCCCGGAGTTTGTACTTTCTCTTCGGGCACAGTCCGCACTCGTTCTTTCAACTCTCTTTGTCATTCTCATTTTCTTTCTTTTTTCCCTCCCATTTTCCTTTCTCGCCTTTGCATTCTTCCTCGTATTTTCCGCTCATCTCTCTCTTATTCTCTGTTGTGGACGCACGGCGTCGCGACGCACAACCCTTGTTTCTGCCGCAAGTTCAGTTCGGTTGGCCGCCACTCACGCATAACAAATGGCTCACCCGCTAAGTTTCCACCCTTTCTTTTCGCGTAGTTGTCTGTATTCCTTCTGCTGCAATCCTCTCTTTTCCTCAGCTTTCGACTGTCGTTCGACGAGCACCTGTAAATTCGTTTGGGAAATGAATTGCAAATAAGATGAGTACGCGCGCGGTGTACCTCCATTAACTGGACTAAGGGATGAGGAGATACTTTTCGAATTAAATCCGATTACATTCTTTTTTTTATCCAGAAGTTTTTTCGGTTCCGTAATTAATAATAAATTGCGACAGCTTTTAAGACCGGTGATTCAATGCAGATTTCCTTAAGATAATGTCCTCTGCAGTAGAAATGTCACCAGTCTTTGATGTCAGTAGTGATATCTCAAATTATTATTAGAATATTTTACAACTAGACCTACAAAAGTCCGAAGAGAGATCAGCCTACGTTAGAAAAATGCTAAAAATATATGGAATAAGTCTATGAGTATTGAGAACGATATTGTCTTTCGTATCGCAATATACGTCAGTACTTGTTTTCAATTTGGTCTTCCCAGCTAATGTCTCATAGTAGCTAATATAGGCAGGAGAAATTACGCAATTAAAAATTAGATAATGCTCATTTCACCAAGAACTCGGTGTACTCTTTTAAAGTTTTGGAATACTCACTGAAGAACTTACAGACCAACTATATAAATTCAATACAATATATTTCAGTCCAGAACATTCAATACAGTATTAGTAAGTATCCTACAATCCTGAGCTCAGCAATAAGTGCATTATTGTGAAGTGCAGTAAGTACAGTTCAATAAAATGCGGCTCAGGTTAGTACTGTCGAATAATAGAATACAGTGAAGAATAGGTCCGGACCCGAGCAGAATTGGCCCGATTTGACCCCAATAGAAACCGGGCCCCAGTCGATATACGGCTTGGTTAACCCGATTAAAAATTCGATCTGGGTTTTGGCTGGAATCCAACCGGGCTAGCCTGATCCCTTCGAACTCTGAATATAACGAGGGTAACCTGTTCGGGTTCCGATTATAGGCTGATCAGTATCTTAAATCTGATCGTGCTGAAGTGGGGTAAACGTGACAAGCATAATCGGATCCCGGATATAACCAGTGTAACCCAGATGGATTCCGGTCAGAGCCCGGTTGAAATTTCTCCTCGGGTACATTAACCGGGGAGTAAATGGCTTATAGTTGAGTATACTGGATAGCTAGTTTGAAATGGATTCATGAGAATTTGATTATAATGGAGTCATTGAGCTATACCGCCAGTACTGTCCAGTATAATTTAGTACCGTCAATTTCTGTCCTATCTTACCTTACATAATAATAATAGCCACTGCTTTATCTATGCAGTCCAGTACATCTCAGTGCATTTCCCTATACTCTGGTATATTCCAATACATTCGAGTATTACCTAGTACTATGTAATCTAGTCTTGCATAACCTTTTTTATTCGAATTGTGACAATTTTAATGAATAAACCCGTTCTTACTCGCTCGTACTACTAAATATGTTTCTTGGAGTCATTAACATATCGCTAACATAGTGCCGTTTAAAACGTCTTTACACTATTTGAATTGTATGACTTGATTAACTTAATAATAGCATTAGTGGTAACCACAAGGTAATATCACTTGTGGATATTGTTCAAATATTTTTCGTAATCAAACTTTACATGATGAGTGTTTTATATACCTGCTGACGATCCAAATCTTAGATATATCTGACAATGATCGACTAATAATGCAAATTAATATTATTTATTCAATAATTTGTTTAGTCAGGAAACGTTAAAATTTATTGATTTCCAAGTAAGACATATTTACATTACCAATTTTTGTTTTAGTTTTATGTAAAATATTTAAACCTGCAAAAATACTCGTAAACAATTCAGTTCGAATCTATACCATTGTAAATTAAGACCTCACTTGATCACTCTAGTAATACGACTCAAAAGTTAGAATATTATATCAACTACTCCTTGCATTCCAGAGCATAGAAATTAAGAATCACATTGAATCTCGTACTCGTAAAGAGTGACTGATATTCTTGTAACTTACCGCGAAGTGTTTCATTAATATCGTTCTTACTTTTAAAGACTCAATTAGCGTTTCTTTAGTTTCTTTCTCGAATGTACATAACTGAATGGTAGCCAACCAGAAATAGCGGCAGCTTTCATTAAGAGCTTTTATTGAATAGCTATTTCCCAATTATTGATTCTGCAAAACTCATTAATGAGGCGTTGTGTGTAACCATTGATATGACTTGAATATAACTTTCCATTAACTACATTATTCCATCAAACTTTTCAAATTAAAAGAAATCTGTAGCAATATTACTTAATCGAGAAAGTTCGTTCAATAAAATGGTTTTGTTACGTTCCGAATTGATAAATGGGGGAAATAATTAAACAAGAAAATATATAAAAATGCTGGACATAATATTTTGTTAAAATTATTAATATCATTTACATCAGCAGATTAATCAACAACCAATTTTTACGGGTTTCGAAAGAACCAATACTAAAGCACAAAACACGAACAACCTATTTACTGACAATTTGTCTACAATAATTTTTGACATAAACTCTTGCATATTATTCCACCTTATTTATAAAATTATACCCACCAATAGTTTAAAAATATCTACTTTTACGTTGCCCTTTTCTTTCACATATAAAATAGTATATTTTATATCGAAAGCAAGTACCGATTTACGAAGAGTGCGAAGTTTGTGAATAATACATTCGATATGTGTAATTCCACAGATTTTTGTACTTTCGAACTCGGTAAAAGTTGAAAAAAGAATTGATGGCATACCTACAGTATGACATTTATCACAAGTAGGACGTGTATGAACCTTAAAAATCGTAATGTGCATAATTTTTTAGCAGACTTATTGAAGGAAATCAAACTTTTCATTTTTTATATTCTTTTCATAGGAAAATAACATACAATTGCAAGTAGTAACTGATAATTTACTTCTTAAATTAGTAAATGTGCTTAATAACAAATATATAATAATGTATTTAATATACAAATATAGAAAGTTTTATAAATATCTTGGCCGATAAACGTTTCTCTTTTGTTTTAACAATTTTTTTTAACTGATACTTTTCGTTTTAATAACATTGCTTCTGCGATTTTTTTCCTTTACACTAATGCATTTTGTTTCTCTAACATTTTTTATAGCAATATTTTTTTGTTCACAAACGTTCTCTTTTTTACCCGATAATTTCCATCCACTTTCAATTCATGGATAATGTTGACATGGAAGAGTTTGTATACACTGAAAACATGAAAGATAATTAAGGACTAATTTTTCTGGCTTTACTAGTTAAAGGATTGAGGAAACGCTATTTTCACCGGTCAGTGATCTCCCTAACCGTTTCCAATGTGAAAATACCGATTAAAAAATATTTGTCAGTGAAAAAATCTGATTTGTTTGTGAAAAACCAAGCATAACTTTTTTGGATTGGGCTCGATTGATTTTTTAACAGCAGATTCGGAAAGATCGATCAATTTTACGTCGAAAATGTTTCGTCTAAAATTTTTTGAATTGCTTTCTAATGTCAAGAAAGATTCCGAAAATCTTGGTAAAATTTGTGTCCTCTTGGGCGTTAATGGGTTAATACTCGCCAGTATATTGAAATAAAATAAACCTAAAATCGCCAGTACCCGCAATGTCAAAAAATCTGTGGAATGACTCATATTTTAATGTAATGGACTTGGGGCTCGATAAGTCGCGTTCGAAGGTTTAGCCCTAGGGCGTAAAATCGAGCTTCGCGACACGGAGTGTTCAAAATAAGTTACAAAATGTTCACCAATTTACAATCCCTGTGCATCTGAATGTATGGGGAGTCCATAGAACATTTCGGGTAATGTTAAACCCACGCAATAATTTCAAACGAAAATTTCACTGGATCAAAACAATTTGTTTCTAAATATGTCATGGAATCACAAAGGTTTATCGAAACAAGCCGCCATTTGCTTCTATTTAAGTTGACCCTTTCCCTACAAACTTAAAATGAAAAATAAAGAGCACCCTCGGGTATTTGTGACCGAAGAGGAGGTACATCGTCCGCGACTGAATTCGAAAGAGCAACGGAATCTCGTGAAGATGAAAATGAAAGATAGAAGTTTGCCTACGGGCTGGAAATCCAAATAAGTTGGTAGGAATAAGTTCGGACTTGGAGAGGCTGCGGGCTGTTAGTAAGCGATAGGGTAGCCCGTCCGAAGATAGAAAGCGGGTGGACTCGGAAACGTGAGACGGTCCTAGGGAAAGAGAGATAAATCGAATACCCGAGGCAAATGGATAAAAGTCACTAACAAGTAACAAAGGTTTCGCTGGTGGTGCAAGTAGAGCAAGAGCGGGAGGATAGAGAACTACATATTGGTTCTTCGTCCTCTTCTGCCCGTACCATCCGAACACCCTCTCGGGTTTTGTTCGCACCAACTGCAGGATTCGTCGGACCAGTCTCTTTCCACCAGTAGTCCACCCGTTTTCTCTAGGAAGCTGGGATTGTTTCTCGCTCGACCTCGAACTCCACTCCAACTCTTCCTCTAACTTTCGCGAGCTTTCTGCGATTTCCGCGGATGCTCTGTTCAAGGGAAATAGTGTTTTTTCTTCAGTCATCATTGCGTATTTCCTGCCTAGTTTTTTTCCGACAAGTGTTTGCTTAAAAAACAGAAATTATCGTTAATAGAAGAACTATTGTGTACACGGAGAAAAATGACTCCGCTGGATTAGCTGATTCATATCAGCTAAAATTTTCGGCTGGAATTGCCGAAAATATCTGCAATTTTAGCTGTTTTGATTCCGCTAATGTAGCCTTAACCCTACTCAATTCGCGCTTAGCTCTAAATTTCCGCTACATTAGCAGATTTGTTCCGCTAAATTTGCGGAATTTTTCAGTAAATTTAGCTGAAATTATCGGCTATCTCTAACGGAATTCCAACAGCTATCCCTATAGGATAAAATTGGTAGAATCTGCGGATTTTTCGGCTGATTTAGCCGGTTATTTTGCTCCGTGTATGAATCTTGAGAGCTATTTCACTGAGAAACATTGCGTTAGATCGTATGTTTCAGTCAGAGACTGTAATGAATAACCAACGGAATATATGATTTTGAAAATTTGAACAAAAAGAATTATTGATCGACGTCAGTGTAAAATACGTACTTTCAGAATTTCGAAACGCATGACGCGCGACTCGGCTGGGGTAAAACGAATGTCTATGCGAGAAGGGGATGACAGATGTCTTTCCTTCGCAGCAGCTGCGTCTCGTCGCTTTCCTTCGTTTCGTTTGAAATTTACGCGAGATTTTTCTGGCATTCGATTTGAAATTGCAGTATTCAGTTCGAAAAGGATGTGACGAACACAAAATTAATGTAGTATGAACAGCCATAACCTGAAATTCCATGCCCGCGTTAACCTAGCACCGGATTAATTTTAGATGAAACTACGAGAAGCGTTGATTGTAAAAACATTCATTTCATTCTTTTAATAAGATAGTGGCACCATACCCTAATGAAAGCGAAGTACACGAAGATTTCATATTGTCCTTTAAGGTTCACTGACAAGAAGGCGCGAAGCAGGATCGTATCTATGGGGTGCACCACGATTCGGGAGGAAAAGCCAGGGGATAACAAAGGCCAGTCGAGCCGACAATAATGGAAGACTGATTGTACCTGTCCGCATTGCGAGACTTCGCTATCGCTCAAAGATGGCTTTCTATCCACTGTGCAACGCGTCCATTCATCAGCGATCCTACGGTGAATCTTCCCTCCACCCATTACGGCGGTAGGTCTTACGGTTTTGCGCATCAAACATCCAGATAACGAACCGTTGAGTAATTGGGGAAAAGCTCAAACCTCATTCCGATTAATCGGATTGGTTTGCAGCTCAATCGTATGCAACTGATGTATAACAATTTTCATTATCTACATGCCATTCAATTTGTTTTAACTAATTAAGTTTTAAATGGTTCTCAAGAATTTGCTTGTTGAAGAATACGTTTAACGATTCTTTGATTTATGGATGCTCGCAGGGACTACAGATGTAATTGAGGCTCTCGCAAGTTCGCTTTGGTCGGGTGTCGGCGATATTCAAAGCGTTGGTTTCAAGGCATACGTGACACGGCACATAAAGGCGGTGGAGTGCGCGTTCGCGCGAGCAAATGACAAATGGAAACCGCAAGATTGCGCGCGGCATCCAATTAGACTGTTCTACTAGGCTGCATCCTCCTCTTTCCAACGGTAGAGTGGCTTCACTGTTTGGTCCTTTCTGGCACAGCCAGATTCTCCCAAAGTGTCTTTCCTGTGGTCCTCACTTGTAGTCAGGTGCAGCAGAGAGAGACTAAGCTGTCGGAAATTGTAAGAATGCGTACAAACATCTCCTAAATATCCGTACTAATGTAGAATTCATTAATGGAAAATATGGATTATTTCTTTACTGATACCATTCATGTTTAGTATTTTGTTTTCCACGATTCCAGAAATATTACCTATATAGTGTTGAAACAAAGTAAATTAATCCAAGTCAGCCAAGGGGCAAATTTAACACCATTTTCGAACATAATGTGGTTTGACATGATTTGCGATTGTATTTCCCGAATGCAGCATCCACCACTCTTGGACTTCAGTGTTGCACTAAATATTTGACATACGACCAGGATCGTGTAGTGGTTTTAGTACGTAACATGTGCTGCGATGAACACTGGAGTATGTATGGATTATGTTTCTCTGTATTTAGCTACGCATGTAACATCGTAACACGGTTATGCACCAAAAATTATGGATTCTTCCTAATTGCTTATTATTTCAGTGCCAAACCGTTTCGTGTTAAATAGCTACATGTATTGCACCTGGATCCAAATATGTCTGTACCTTTACGAATTGTCCCGCCATGAAAATAAAAATAATGGACATGAGCTGACAAGACAAATTACGTAAAATCAGGATTTGCAAAATTGACGAGTACAATTTAATGCGTGAAGGCTGGAGAGGTTACACCTTTCTCTTTTATTTGTTTCATTTTATGTTAACTTAGTAAACAAAATATTACATTTTTTGAAGTATGTGCTAAATTTAACAATTAGTAACACGTTTATGGAAAGCCGTTAAGAATAATTCTAAACACCTAAAAATTCGATATTAGAAATTCCGCACTTAGCCATATCACCAGCTTGTTTCCTAGTCGCGACAACAAGAGTGGCGCTCAGTAGCGTGGATGATGACATTATTAAGGAAATGTGACCCACGAACTGCGCAAGGGGTAAGAACAAACTAATACACGTATACATCTATATGTACATGAGCTGCAAAACGTGCATGTGTGAAAGCAGGGAGAGCACGTAAAAGAGGCGTCGCCCTTAAGATACTTAACCTCGGTCTATTAATTATCTAATCCTTGTGCCTCGTAACAATACATTTTAGGATACAACGGGGCTTTTATGCTATTCTGCTTTTATTCTGCTCCTGGTACGTTAACTTTCTTGGGAGGTTAAAGTGATCTCCATCATCGTATTCTAACCTGGATTATACAGAGTAAACAATATAAATTTGAAATTTTAATATAAATCTAAATCGCATAAAATAGCCAATATTTTATTATCTCTCGTACAGCCCTTTAGAATTATTGAAATATGTAGTCCAAAAATTAATAAATTCAAACATATTTATTTATATTTTTGCTTTATCAATACTGAGACATTGTTTATTACACTAAACGTATCTTCTTACATGAATTGTTGAATACAGAAAGGGCAAGTCCATTTTTGGGAAAGTAGAAATAATTATAAATTATTACTTTTAAAGTCCAAATCTTTCCTTTGATATGTATTAGAATTAATAATCATTATACCCTGTTGTTAGTTTACACACAAGTGGATCTTAGTCCAGGACTTTTACCAGATTATTTTTTGCATAAATTTGAAGTTTAATTTTGTTATACAACGTATTTGACAATATTATGTATAAACGTTGATATCTTTGTAGACTCTGTTATCTAATAATAACTAATAATAAATTAAGTACAAATTTATTTACTTTCAAGTGTGTTTATATTCATTTCAGTAATTTCTGTATTAATAAATTGCAACAGTACATGCCAGCTAAACATATACATTTCTTTAGTTCTCCGATCAAACGAGCTACTTTCACTAACGAGACAGAAAGTCCTAATTTGTATTAAAATATCTTATAAACTAATTTATACATTGTAATGTATTTCTTAAAATAAATTTGTCAGGTGTATGTCAGAAAATGTTTGTTTTGTTTTGATTTATTCGGAATTTATGCAAAGAGGGCATTAAGTCCATTACTAATTTTTATAACTATTTAAAACAGCCTTAATAAGAAGCATAAAATCACATATGTGTTATTTACAATGCAGAAATTTCAATCTGAAAAGTAAATTAGTTTTTTGCGTTTTCCAAAAATGATTTCAACTAACTTAGTACACTTTGTATCAAGGAACGATTCATTTGAATGTACCAATAATCCCTTGGTTTGTAAAGTGTAGAAATTTTTGTATAATAACAAATTGTATAAAAAAGAAATTTAATTTCGTAATTTATGTGCAAAATACAACCCAACATAGAAATATTTCCGATCGGAACATAGATTTTGTTTTTCAGTTTCAGGTAATTTATGTAGGAAAATTAAACGTTAATTACATTATCATATATTGATTAAATAACAAAATTGAGCAAATAACAGTATTCAACCTACACGAGAAGAAAGCATCAATGGAAAAAGTAATAATTCGGTTAAGATGTAAAAAACAAGTACTGACACAAGTTTTTACAAAATGTGGTTAATTAACATAAATCCGTGTGAATCAAAACAATAAGTTGCAAACATACGCAGAGAAAATGTTCTAATTTTATGTAATATATTAAACTTGCAATAATATTTATAAATTTCAATTGTGAACTAATATCCTAATCTAATAACAAATCCAATCTTAAGACATAATTTCCAAAATGTAAGAATAATCCATAAATACTTTAAGACGTACAAATTCAATATGATAATTTTTAGAATGTTTTTTAGCTAGGTCAGGTGGTAGTATAGAATCACGCTTTATACTACGAATCTCCGCCCGTTCATAATTGACATCTTCATCATTAGTCTTAAATCGGGTACACTATAAATGTGTAAATATTGCTGTAAATATTATTTTTAAATTTTCTGAAAATGATTTTTTTCTCGTTTTTATACGTATCAGTAAAGATATACAACCATTTGAAGTTTTATTCTCTAAAGTGCGGTCCTAAGACTCAAAGCAGTAAACTTTTCTCTGGAAATTAAAATTATCATAATGGTTTTAGAAGAAGACAATAATATGTAATCTAAGCCTTACCAAAATTTCACTAAAAATTGAAAATGAGCGCAAATTTTAAAACACGTTTCGAAGGTGTGTTAGCAATACCTGCTTCGAGATACACAAATAATCATTATTCAGAATTTTGTAACTAAAATTTTTTCAAGTAAATTGTCATTGTTGCTTTTCAAAACGACGTGATTTATTATATATATTATAAATGTTATTTCTTTTTACAGCTACAAAAAATAATGTTTCACAACGATAATACAGAAGAATTTTTTGCGAACATTTCTTATTGTGTTATAATAAAGAACAACAAATGTGGGTAATATTGGAAAGATTTCATTTGGAAGGTTGATTTTGATAATTGTATCTAAAGTATATTTTTTGACACGATCCTGCACTGCCTGTAGATTTATTACTAGACTTTCGACGGTGTAGATCCACCGAAGATCCACCAAGGATCCGTCATGGATTTAAAATTTTTGCACAGTGCTTTGTGAAATGTGCTAATTTTTCTATAGCTCATTTTTAATTAACTCTAATGCAGCGTATGAATGTCCGATGTTTGAGAATATACGAATAGAAAAAACTTGAAAAAGAAAGTTATCTAATTTTACAATTCATCAACATTATTTTATTTATATCACTGTCGAGCGTAAAAATACTTTTTACGTTATATGATATATCCTGATCTTGATTATTGATTAAAATCACAATCTAATGCCGTTTTTGCTTGTGAATTTTATTACCTATTTTTTGCTATTTCAATAGTAAATCGTAAAAATCTGAACCAATGCATTTTTATAAAAATAGATATACGGATTGTATTATTACCTGCATTGTATATGGAGATTACTTATGCCTCCTCTAATTTAATAACAACTCTCATTAGTAGAATAATATTAAAATATTAATTTCAGTGTTTTACATAAGTTAATAGACAGTATAAGGTATAGTATAAATATAACATCCGAAATAAATAGTTTAATTACATTTGTTAGAAAATCTTGAACAAGCTATCACTGTTTCCAGTTCTGACTGTTCCTCATGTATATTTAGTATTTAATTATTTTGTAACGTTTAGTTGTTTATAATGGTTTTTCACAAATCAAAGTAGACATACGTATCAATTCAACTGTTTTTTTAATTAATGCCACATTATCAGGTTATGTTTTGAGCAGAGTTAGATACCAAAATCGTTGGATGAAATGCGAGTACTTATCGCAGTTGCTATTTAACCGGATAGAATTATATGTTAATTACAAAGTCTGCATACAGTTTCTATGTAATTATGAGAATCTCTACTTTGATAGTCAGTTTTGTATGTAAAGAGCTGTTTATATAAATTATTGTTGGCCACATTTTTGTTACGATATTTCCGTTCAATTTAAATTACAAACATTTTATTTATAATATGAGCGTATATTAGATACTGTTTAGATTCCTATATTTGAAATAATACATATATTTTGATAAAATATAGCAATATATTTAAATAAACATACAAATTAATTTCAGAGAAACTTCTAATAATGGTACAATTACATTCACCAAAGTGCAACAAATTTCCCATTCTATAAATTTCACGCACGAAGCGTTAATTAATCAAGGGGTGATATTCCATTACTAACATATCCGTTTGGATCGACCCACTTTTCGGTCCAGCTAGACAGATGTAGCTACGAGTCTCTCTTGCAAACGCGGTAGTTAAAATAGGTTTGTACCGCGTGTGACCGCTTTGAAACATAATCATCTTCAAAGCTTACGCACACGTAAACAAAGAGTGTTTGACGTCGCAAATTCGGCTACATTTTACGGGGCACTTCCTTGTAATCTTCGTTCTCGTTTCCTTTTGGGAGACCGGAACACGTTTCACAGTAGTTTACGTTGCTGACACTTGCAGCGTTCAGTTAACTGTATCCCATTTAAAACGAGTACCAAAACATCATGTCAACAAAATAATGTACACTGGTGTTCAAGCATTAACATCATTAAAATATTTAGCATGAAGAGCTTTCTAATGGCATTATTATATATAACTAATGCAACCAAATAACCAATATAAGGTTAGATGATCACCGTTAGTTAGTGAATTCGCATTGGTTATGAATTGATAACACAGGTCAACATGGTTTTGTTGTTGAGAAGCTGTGGATCATTTCGGACGTAATTTTGTGCGTAGAATCAAAATCCGAAGTCAGAAGTGGCCCATCACATCAGGATTTTGAGATATTTGAGGTTATTTACTCGAAAAACGCGTTTTTTGCTATTTTTGGGGTCATGTACAAAAGGCACAACATTTTTAGGAGTTTTTCCTTTCATTGGATCATGTGATACTACTCTTTTTTTTTAATATGTGATGCGCAGAATTCCATTACGGCTTTTCTTCACCAAGATACGCCAATTTGAAATTACGATATACATGTAAACAAATTTACCTTGAAATGCTCTTGGAGAACAAGTTCAAGGTTAAATTCAATGTCATGAAATCTATATAAATTTAAACAACTATTTAAAATATGGATACTAATAACTAAAATTACGTTTCAGTCTAGTGACTGTTTTGTTGATAACGTGAATCGAATATATCTCGTAATTTCAAAATGGCCGTAACTTTGTAAGAAAAAACCTTAGGTGATCGAATAAAACCTCATTTTGAAGAGTAAAGGTAGTACTGAAAGATGCAAATAGTACAGAAGGCCAAAAAAAAATTGTTGGGTCCTGTACGTAACCTCAAACATAGCAAAATACCGCGTTTTTCGAGTACATGATCTCAAATATCTCAAAAACCTGACGTGATGGACCAATTCTGACTTCGAGTTTGGTTTCTACACATACAATTACGTCGGAAATGACCCACAGCTTCCCAACAACATCCAAGACCCTCTTTTTTGTGGACCTGTGTAATTTGTGCTGTCCATATTTGACACTCATAGTGTATTGGTCCATAAAATTTTCAATTTTCGACAAAAGCTGACATATGTAATAGTTGAGTCTTAATTGGTAGTGACCAGCGAACATACAATTTTTTAAATTTGGTAAGTAGAAACTTGCCAAATAGATAAAATGATAGAATTCTGAACGTTGTCAAATTTGAAGTTTTTATATCGTCAAGTTGACATGTGGCACTACTACTATGGACATACATAGCTTTTGGAACATTCATAAGCTTCCATCAAGGTTTGTTAAACTTTAACTTTAATTGAAGTCAAATTTTAAAACTATGTCTATAGATACTCCTCTAGATCAGTGATCCAACATATGACGGCCCGACTAGAACTTACACTTTACTTCTCTGCTCACCATGTTGTGAATTAAAGACTAATCCAAGCGAATACATCAGAGATTAATGATAAACATCTTTGGTATCTCGTGATTAAAAAGTAGGACTGCTTCATAATAATATTATTTGTGGCTGAACTTCAGTTATTCCTGCATTTCACCATCATCCTCTAACATCAGTTAAGTCTTTTCGTATTTGACTTTTCTCTTGTTGTTATGTCCTCGGCCACCGCAGCGTGACCGATGGTCGGGCGGGGGTCTAAAGAAGTTAATTAATTAAGAGATGCTCCCGGGCGCGACCTACATAACGAGTCCGAGTACGAGGGGTTGAGCGCCCTCAAGTGCTCACCTGTAAAAACCGTAATGCCGAGCGGAAAAGCTGTCGAGGTGAGAGGGTTGCGTTATACACGTACGTCGGAAAGTTCATACCTACGTATTTCAGGCAAAGTGTACCAGCGCACTGCCGCTCTATACCCTGGCAATAATTAAACGATTCCGTCTTTCGGAATTACACAGCGCCACCCGTCGCTATGTAATAAAGTGCAGCGCACGTACCCCGCATTTATCCTTTTCGCGCCATGGAAGGCGATGGAACGAGACGTCAGGAACGTCATGCGCCTCGTTAATAAACAAGGCCAATCGCTGGTGAAACGGTTGTCGATTTTTCGTATGCGTCCCAATGAATTCAGTAATGAAAAATCGCCTAGCATTCCGAAAAAAATTAGATCCAGCAATGGATATCGTCATTATGACATTTGTAAGTTTGCAGGAGACTCCAAGATGATTGTCATCAGTTTATGCTACTAAAAAATAGTAGACAAAAAAAAAACAATTACCAAATTGTAGGGGAAGGTTATAATGGAACATTATCCAGACCAGAAACCAACTACCCAGCCATTCATCGTTTGATGGCTGGGATTTCCCCATGCATTGGCTGATTAGCATATCGTTTATGCACGTTTAAAATGACGCAGTCCTCTATGAAACGGCAGAATGCCATGTGCCATAGGATTCGAAACACCAGAGAATTGAATCTGCAGACGAAATCCTGGTAGGCCGACGTCCGGCTCAGGCGGACTCGGTTGACGTTTCTGATTTCCAGGGGTATTGGCATTCAGGGCCTGTTTCCCTCGCTCTGGCGGCCGATGCGTGTCACGTTCTCGCAACCCTGCAGACCTCTGACATCAAAACAGTGGGTACAATTGCACTCCACCCGTACCGGAATAACCTTTAAGGACTGTTCTCGTTCCCGAACGTGTCGATTGATCAGCAGGAAAGCAGCCTCCGATATCTCCGTTGCTTTTTGTATGAAGCGTCACTTAACATTGTATAAAACGTTTCACTACTGCCACTACCTTTCGCTGTGCATCATAAAAATCGTTTTAATGGGGTCATAAACTGCATTACGAGGTTTGCAATTTTCTCTGCTGTGTTGTAGATAATTTCTTATTTTTCGTGTTTTGCTATATTTTATTTAATTTAAAGTGGTCACGACATTGGATTTTCTATACAGAATTCCAAAATTGTTAGAATTTTATATCCCTTTCAAGTTTTTATGGATTCCTTCGTTTGTAATATTGTAATAAGGGGTGTAAATTCTTCAGATCTTATGTAGAATATAAATGTAGGAAACTGGAGGAACCTTCATCAGTTATTGGTCCTCCAATGTAACTTAAATTCGCCAAGAGAACGATTGCAATTTAAATGAAACAAGTGGTGACACAATCATGACAATTTGAATAAAGGAAATCGAATTGCTTCTCGCGGAACGAAATAGCATGCTGAATTCGGGCATATCATCCACGATGGAGATCGCATTCGGCTCAGTGAACCTGAGTCAAATACTTTATTCTTCTTTTCGGAAATTGAAGAGAAAGTGGAGACTGGAATAAGGAAAGCCACGTCTGGTTTCTGCCTCGTATAAAATCGATTCTACGTTGCTCGTTCGGTGAAGTCATTTGCCTTGATCACTAGAAGATGAGAAAGGATATCGCGTTATCTAAGGGCTAAGTCGTCCAAAACGAGCCAGAAAAAAATAGAGAAGGATGAGATGATAGAGAGGAGGAGTGTCCACTGCCGGAAGATTTAAATCGTTTACGGACTCTACACTTCCTATTGGATTACAGAGGGGGACCTATGCGTTGATACTTACACGGTTAAGTATGAAGTATCGTCCACTTATAAAAATGGCGCGTGCGAATCATGCATCTCTGTACACCTTTTTCTTTGTGTGTGCGTCTGCCTTGCCCATTCTCAGCCCAGGAGAAACTGCATTCGTATGGCCAAGGAACAGCTAATGTGCTTCTGCGAAAGACTAACAGCTGCACCATTTTGCTCGAAGAAATACGATGAGAAATGGCGCATTAGGAGATAAATATTATAAACTGCCGTAGACTGGTCGGCCCACGCAAACCTCGCCTTTTTCGCGCTCGCGCGCTCTCCATATTGCCGATCTTTATGACTAGTGCAAACAAAATTAAAGAATATATGCCTTTTTGTTACTTAAGTGACTTTTTCATTCGTTTTCAAGTCAGGGAACTAATAAGCTTGATAGATTGCGCGGTTTTATTCCCGCAAATAGTCGGTGCACTAATGGACAATAATAAACAGAATAGCACATCGTAAAATCAGGCATGTATACATTTATTATTTATATATGTATTCCATTTTGTGAACATTCAAAATTAGTACTGAATTATATCAAATTAATGACTTAATTTGAACCCACCCTTATAACGAGCAAATACAGACGTTAATGTAGCAATATAATTTTAATTTTTATTATAAAAATCTACAATGTTATAACATGGTAAAAAAGAAAATTATTGGCTTGTTTTTAGATTTTCGAACAAAATTCCATTAAAGTGGAAAGATTCGAACATCGCGTCGGGAACATCGTAATTCTCGAATCTTTGCACTTTAATTGTTTCCATTTTTCCGACAATTGAGGGGCTGCGTGGAAAAACGGCCTAAGTCGAGAAAGTCGATTTCGAGAAAATTAAAAAAAAACTGTGTAACTGTTTACAGCATTTACCAACAGTGTTCGTATGAACATAAAGTAAGGACATCTACGACATTGCACGTATACATTTTTCACATCTGTGTAATAATATAAATTTTATGGCAATTGAAAATGTGGAGTTAGGCCGTTATTCTGAAAATCAGTATCGTTTTTATGAATATTCAGCAAAATTAGCAATATATGTAGCATCATACATGCAGATCAATAGTATCATTTGTAATGACAAATGTATTGAGAATTTACGAAATATTTACAAATATAGGAGCTCAAAATCAAATTTTTTGTTTCAACTTATAATATTGATAATATTAATATTTCTTATAGTAATATACGAAACCAACGAAGTGGTTGAGATAACCAATAAATTTGTTGTCCTGATCAACTGTCTCAATGGGCTGCGATCTATACAAAAAATGTGTTAGAAAGACTACTTCCAATTGGTTAAGCGAACTATTTAATTGATTGGGTCTATTATAGATCAACCGAACCATAATATTATGGCGTATAAATAAAAGCCATCTGGTTTCGTTTACAATCAGGACAACAATTTAAATCGTTAAGCCAACAAACTGAATTTATTACTCGGAGAATTTTTTATAGTTCTTCTAACTAACTTCGGATAATAGACGAAACCAAGTACAATTCATTATATTGGTTTTTCCAAATAATTTGTAGTTGGTTCTCCTGACCAACTTGTTTTTTTTGTGCAATAATATTAATAATTCGATTTATCATTAGAGGAAATTGGTTAAAAAAATTAAATTGATATTGTAACCTAAACATTTGTATTTGTTCGTTATAAGGCCTGCATCCCTTTTTCTATAAATGATCAGAAACAATTACGAATGATTCGACCAGAAAAATGAGTCTCGTAATCTCGCGTCTGTAATTTAACAGAAGCATCGCTAAGCGGCAAATGTGATATTTGACGCTATACTTGATGTCCCATTAATCAGAAAGTATTGCTAATATCGCGAAAGTATCGCAGAAGTATTGTAGATATAAAGTAGATCGATCTACTCATGACATATTTTTGTTACGCAGAATGCAATTGTGCGACGAGTAAATCTTCTGGGCTTATGTTTGATAATCTGTATTAAATATAGGCGAGCATTAAGAACCTACATTCGATTTAATTGCATCCTAGTTCAAACGTATGAAATGTCTGACTCGCTTACTTTATATTAATAACCGATAACTTGACATTTAAATGTCCCCTATTTTATTTTCATCCATAAAGGTATGATGATTTATGACTTTCATTTCTGAAAGTTATTCCAATAAATAATGTTGTACTATCTAACCTTCAATTGGGGCAAAACGGAGGTATAATTCTATATTTTGGTGTCCATATTTAGATTCTGCGGAAGAAATCCTATCAGTATTGACTTTTAATGGTGGGTCCACAGAATTTTCTTAGGCTGGGAATAGAGGTCCAAAAGTGCAGAGAATTGAATTTTTTATCCCTTTGACCTTCAACATTTCATAAACTAGAGCTAGTTGGGTATTTTTGCGGTCACATTTGGATTCTAAAGCAAAAATCCTACCAAAATCGAACCTTAGGGCAACCAAATTTTCCTCTTCTAAAGCTCGTTATTTAAAATTTTTGTTTGTCATTCAAAACTAGTTGGACCATTCAAAATTTCGATTAGATACAAAGAAAAACGTAAATATTTCAGATTGTTCGAACATTTCTTTTTTTTCAAAATATTATAGTGTCAGAAATTACAAAAATGATGCTATAGCTGATCATCCCTGTCGAAAACTAATTTGGCCCAATTCCCATCTCCAAGTTATCGAAAAGATCGGATACCCTTTACTTCTATTGTAACTTCATCGTCTTCTAACGCTGAAGAAATTAAAATGTCTCTTTTATGAATAAATATACTTTATTTCAAAGATTGATTTTTGTCATTTGTATTTGCCAATATTATAATTTACAATAATGAATTTTATGTAAACGTATTTTGAAAAAGAGACCTTTCAATGTTGACTAATTTTTATTTTTAAGTTTTAATAAGTTTCTTAATCATCAGTTTGAATTTTTGCTCACTGCAACAAAAATAATTAGGCACGTGAGAGTTGGTTCATCTTCCTATGAGCATAATGTCTCATTACCATCATGAAATTAATAACTTCATATTTTCATATTTAATCATATTTTTTTCATTACCATCATAAAATTAATAACTTTTTTATTTTTAACATATTTTCATACCATTCTATGTGTAAACTGAATTATAATATGAGCAGGAATACTATAGAAACATGTATGCGAATAAAATCATAATCTAGAATTAAGCTTCCGTTTAACTAAAATTGATGTAATCTTAAATGGATATTTAATATGCATTTTTCTTTAATAGCAAAACTAATTTAAAATAATAATTAAATAAATCAAGAAACGTTTATTTGGACATTTTCGGTTCCATTAATTCATTTTTTTTTCAGGATGAAACGTTTTCAATCCTCTGATGCTAAATTAATTTTTCCAAATATATAGACTTCTGTTTATTAATTAAGGTTAAGGTCCACAACGAGCACAAAATCCGGCGATAAACGAGGACCAACAAAAAATTAAAAAATGAATGGAGGGGAATATGTCCAAATAAAAGTTTCCTGATTTATTTAGAATATTCACGGTTCGAAGTTACGGCCAAAATCATATTCCAGTTTTAATTTAATTCTATTAAATTTAAAATTTAATACACTCAAAAAAATAACTTCCTCACGAAAGGAGTATCAATATTTAAAAGTCGAATATCAATTTGATATGAAATATGACTGTCTAAGTATCTCAAAGTTGCATATAACACCTTGCTTGATATTTTAGAGGATAAACGGAGAAAGAGCTTAACGAAATTAATTTTCGGCGCCGTCTTACATCAACTTACCTCAAACTACTTATGATAAATTTTATAGAATACCCGCCCGTGCCAATTAAAAACTTTTTAAACACTAAAAATAAGATTTCCCTGTATTTTATTACAGCATACCGAGCTTATCGATGGGGGCGACGTCGTACGAAGAGTTTCTAGGTAGTTAAAGTGCAGTCTGTAAGGACTATACCGGTTGCTTCCGCGCGCATCGGACGAGTTCCCACGTTACTTATTTACGTCTCTTTTCTCATTCTCTTCATCTCTCTTTCTCTTTTGCCCTTTACCTCTCACCAGCTCTCTCTTTCATTTCTACATTTCTTATTTTCCCTCTTCCGTTCAGTTCTTCGTTCTTTATCTTTAGGACTCTTCTTCCTAACTTTCTCTTTTTCCCACCCTTTGTTTCACCGATCGTCTAATCGACTACTCTCTACGAAGTTCGCCACTTTCTACTTTCTCCCCTCTTTGTTTTTATTCGTTCATAATTTAGCGACACCGATAACAATGTTCGCGTGCTCTCGTCTTATTAATATAATGGATACCTGGTGGAATAATTTCTGGTTTCGCGAAAATACTCGTAACCGAACGGTCACACGTACACCCGGTATAAAGAAGAGGCTAGCTGAGGCCGTTATTGCTTTCGAGGCATGAATGCATTGTTAACAATCGCGGAGGTAACGAGATTGACGTTTGAACTGTTTCGAACTTTGGCCAGAGTCGCGCACGTGCCGAGAACCCACTATCGAATGATCGTATCCCAGACGTGTTTACGAGTCACCTATAATACCGAATGGTCTTCGAAAAGAGGAAAGTGCTTCGTTTTATTGCCCCGATTCCGCGGCTTTATTGACTTCATTAACTTTTCAAAATTAAATTCTATCAAAACGTAACAGTGCTGTTTGCGGTCTTGTTTCGCACAGAACTATCGAATGAATATAAACTATGCCGTCACGTTCTTTATTCATTCTCGTTTCGAACAATACCAGTCGTATGCACTGGTATAATGATGTAATTTAATAAGGAATAATTTCGTTTGAATGCTATAACAAATATTTACAAAGTGACAACCCCGAAATATAATTTAACGCTTCGATGAAGTCATTAAAGCATAAAAACCGACTTTCGGGTGGATGAGGCCTTCTCATCAGGAATCATTAATAATTACAGGGAGCTTCGATTGAGTTCAACCCAAAAGTTCTTGCCCTTCGCGGTTATTTTAAGCCGTAAATGAAAATATTACTCATCTCTTAAATGAAACTCAAAATATTTATAAAAATACGCAAAAAACGTGATTTTTTTTTGTTTTTTTTTGTAAATATAATTTTTGCCAGGCATCCTGCGACAAAACATCTCAGGAATAAATTAAAGTATAAAAATTATGTGTAAAACTAACAAAGCAACATTACTTTATCTCATTTCGTTCCAAAGTTAGAGCCTTTCGAACATACGTTTTAAAGAAAATATCTATTACAATTTGTTTCAACTTTCACATATTGTTGATTATATTTTTCTACAAATTTCGATAGAAAAATCTGAGGAAACGAGTTCGAGTAGACGAATTTCCGCGCAATTCTTCAAAAAATAATAAATCTTTCTATTTATTGTATTTACAAAGTTATAAAGGTTTGAAATGTACAGGTTTTACGTATGTTCATTCGACGTTCATCGCATGTTACACTCCTTATAGGAATACAATTTTTGTTGTCGCGGAAATCAAATGGTATTTGTTACTCGGGGGTTTTTGGGGTTGCTGATTGCGAAACTAATGTTAGATTTTGAAAATTCAAACTCAAAACAAATTCAAACTTGAAACAAATTGTACTAGATATTTTCATTAAAACGTACGTTCGAAAAGCTCTAACTTTGGAACGAAATGAGATAAAGCAATGTTTCTTTGTTAGTTTTATAGATAATTTTATATACTTTAATTTATTCCTGAGTTGTTTTGTCCCAGGATGCCTGGAAAAAATTATATTTACAAACAAAACAAAACAAAAACACGTTTTTTGCGTATTTTACTTAAATATTTTGAGTTTTAACATATAAAAGTAATAAAAACATTTCGGGATTATCTTTCTAGTGTTAAAATCAAAATGTTCATGCAAAAAAAACTCGATCCAAACGTTATTTTGATGAAAATATTTATGATAACCTTAAAAAAATGTAAAAAATCGAGATATTTCGAGTTTTCCTGTATCGATTATTTTCATTTACGGCTCAAAATAGCCGCGAGACAAATCTGAAAATATGCCTAAAAAACCGCAAGGTTGAACTCAATCGAAGCTCATCGTGCAATATAATTGAGTGCCCGAATGCAAAAACGCCTTAGCCGCAGGGTCTGACTCATCTGAAGTAGTAACAGCCCGTTTCGATGTTTTTTTGCATGTATCTTGTTTTGATTGATAGATAGCAATATACCCCCTATGACAAAGCTGTAGGTATTGAAAATATCTTTAATTTGAGCCATCACTCGTTCCGATTCGATGAAAATTGTGTCCGAAGGCTCCCCTGAGCATAATTTTCATCGAATCGGAACGAGTGACGGCTCAACTTAAAGATATTTTCAATACCTACAACTTTCTCAGTGGCGGCCAATGATAAATACAAAAAACTGCGAAACTGGCTGTTACTACTTACGATGAGTCAGACCGAGCAGCTAAGACGTTTTTGCATCCGGGCACTCAATTTTGAACTGAGACTCTTCCTATAAAAGCATACTGTGAACTCAATTGTATTGAATTAAACTTTCCGTAACACCTTTATTTTTAACTATTAAGTTCTTTAATGTTTTTGAGATTGAAATTAAAGAACACAATAAAGAAAATTTTGTTTCAGACCCGACTTAAAAATCAAAAGAGAGGTTCTCGGAATGCAAGATCGGAGGCCAGCTAGCAGCGAAGTTTTCATGCACAAAGGGACGTATTATTACCCTAATAATACCGTTTTGAACGAAGAAATCAGTTTTATTTAAATCAGGCCTCGTTCCCAGTTCCATATTCAATCAGGCCGCATTTGCAAACTATCGCGAGTCAATTGAGACCGAACGCAACCGTCCGCCTAGTAATCGCAACGGAAGGTCGAGCCGTTTCGAGGCAAGGCATAATAAGAAGCAGCACTGCAGCTTGATAATTTCTGGTTTTCGCAACCGACGACATCGCCTAGCGATAAATTCCATTAGTTGAACTCTTTCTCCGCAGCTAACAATCGAACCGTACCGTAAAAATCTAACGTTTGAAAAAGAGCCATGGAGAAAATGCGACGCATCGACCTCTGGAAATTTGCATCGTTACTTGGCATCCCCGGTTTATTTATTACTGGAAAGAAAAAGCCCTCGTGTTCACCCAACTCCCTATTAAAGCGAAAGATTTTAAAAGCCGAATTCAGTCATTTCACCCGCATGTCGAGGGAAACTTTAAAATTATGACAACAATGTAAAAGTACGGTGAAGAAGTTCCATGTTACTCTCAAAATTGTACGGAGTTGTTGTACGTATTTACCGAAGTTGTTGGCACAGAGTTAAGTTCTAAATAGAAAGGTACTTCCTCGAGAGCTACTGTACGGAATTATGAACTCTGTTCTTAACTGCACTATGATGTTAAGGATAATTAGGTAATTACTTTTAAAACCAAATAATTTTATGGTCTAAATTAAGTTCTTCTCCTCAAGCGGAATTCGAAACTTTTGATGCAACATATCTAGGATTTAAATTATATGTCATCTTATTCAACTAGGTAGAAATATTACGGAAACTCCTCAATTGTTAGACTGATAGTAAAAATACATTTTATATCGTTGTTTAAAGTTTGCTTTAATGAATGTAGATTCCAGTACGTATTACAAAATTGGGTGGACTGTCGTTGTCATAATCGATAGAAAAGTCCTCTTGACTTTTTTTAAAATGTTTTTAAATTGTTTTTAAAAAATGAATCATGGAATTTTATAAAATTAAAGATATTACGGGCATCTCAGAGACAGGTAGCAATATTATCTTCTTTTGTAATATTTTATTTGATTAAAGACATTGATTGGGTTAAAGACTGAATTGATGGCACTACCTTCTAGAGTTTTAATAGCCCAGAACAATCATTAGCTTATTGTGGAAGAGAATAAATATGAAAAACCTGAATTAGGCCGATCTTAACCCATTTAGGCCCAAGTGAACTGATTTTTTACGTTGAATTTGATTGTTTACAGCATTTCCAAAAATGTATGCATTCTTTGGAAACCGATCATTTCCTATGTTTCTGAGGTCGCTCTTTCGAATGCCGCTGAGAAAATTTTGAAAAAAAGTCACTTAACATCACTTTTTTAAGCAAATAAATAAACAATACCGAATAAAATTTTATAAATGCAATTCATTAACAAAATGGATAAGAAACAACAAATTCAGATGAAAGTATTGGCCATATTGGATCCGCCATCTTGCATTTTGCAATTCTGATATCAGAATCGTGATCAGCGACCTCAAAAACCTCTATATATGAGCAAATCCACAGAACTTTTCATTTTGGTGAAAAAAAAAATTTTTTTTCAACTTCAAAGCACACGTTTTTCTTATGATACACATGTTTAATTGGTCAACTGAGACTAGGAATCCGTCCTTGTTACTCATTTTTAAAGGACGGCGTCGTGCACAGAGGGTTAAGAAATAAACATTCTAGATTTTTTAAATAAATCGTACTATTAAATTTTAATAAATGATGTAAACGTTTGATTTGGAAGAAGGACTTCCACAAATTTCGCGTACATAATCAAAGGCCGCCTGATCCTTCTCCGTGCGCGCACGTACACTGGCAAATATATTTTGATACATTACATTCAAAACATAGCAGTAATTATAAATATAGTATGAAAATATAAAATTTTGGGGTTATCGCCTACAAAAATTGCTACCGAATGTAGGCCTACTCTATATAGTAATTACGTGTCTGGTAATAGAAACCTACTTAGTGGACAACTCATGTTTAACAGCGCTGAAAATACATTCTACAATTTAAGTATACATCTAGACATATAGTGTGCGTAAAATTAAATTTTGAATGGATTTTTTTTCATAAATATGATACACGTCGTCTAAAATGCTTTTTTAGTGGTATTAAACACAAAGAGTTATCCGCTATATAGACCACTAAGCCGGCATCATCAAAATTATTGTGAAAAATGGCCATTTCAATCCCTTGACGTGTATTGTACACTTGTTGAACTAATTAGTTCATATTATATTACATTACGCAGTAAATATACAAGCGTATGACCTTTGATATATGTGCATTTGAGTTGTACATGATATTTTATGGGCACCTATTGCTTTACTTGCCGTAGAAAAGTAATGAAGAGAGCATAAAGTGTACTTTATACATAAGACAAAGTCCTTCATAAAATTAGTTAAGCCTCTGCAGCCTAATATTTAAATGTCTCACTAGCGCCACTGCGTTTTTATATATAAATAGAGTAAAGAAACCAATTACAATCTCAACTAGGCCCCAAAGATGATATTGTTGATGTGCCCTAGGAAAAACTGATTTTTCTTTGCGAGTTACGTTTCGACAACCTATATTTGAAGTGCTGTCATTTGAAGAATACTTGCAGCACACACTTCTACCACGTCTCAAAATTTTCGTTTTCACGTTAACTATAAAGGTATGTTCACAGCTTTGAATTTAGAAAGACGGCGTGTTGTTAAAACAGTTAACTTTGCCAAAATTCAAAAAACTCAATTATGTTCTTACACATTTTAACAGTATCATAACTTCCGTCTGGGAAGTAGCACATTGATTTTCTGGCAGGTGAGATTGTATAATTGATACAGGAAGCTAATTCAATTGGATTTAGTTCGATAATTATTACGGCGTCACAGAAAAACTGTTAAGATTAGAAAAGGTTAGGCAACTTACAAGTCAAACTTGTCAATTTTTCTTCATTAGCCTTTCTGAAATCATTTCAAATTCGCTGCTATGAGACTAATACTTCATCGGTATCTATATTTACTACTATTATACTTGTTTTACCCCGTACATATGTTTCAATACAAGTATGAACTAGCGTGTCTTTACTTACACCTAAGTTTAAAAGTTCTGTGGATTTGCCCATATATGTATATGATATTTTATTTTCCAAAATGCATAAGAAAACTTAAAACCTGGAATTTATAAATCAATACAAATAACAATCCTTTCAGCCGCTATTTTGAAAGTGCCATCTTGGAAAAAAAAATTTCCGATCATGATCTTATTCCTTGGATATCGGGATCACTTTGCCGATTCATTTTGTAAAGAAAAAAAATCCTTTCCCATAAAAAAATATGAATTTATAAAAAAAATATCATGGAAATTCGGTATCTTTTATGTATTTGCTTAAAAAAGTGAGGTTAAGTGACGTTTTTTTTTCAAATTAACGCAAAAGACCTACTTAAATCTAACTTTAAAAGTTTATTCTAAGTAGTACATACATTTTCTTAAATAGTTTAAGACATCCAAAAGAGATCTTAAGAATATCTTACGGCGGCATCCGGTTGCTCTAAAAAGCGATTAATAATGACCATAAAAATCTTTTTCACATAAACGTTCGTCATGGCTAGCATCAGTACTTGAAATATTGCTAGGAATATCATCTGGCCGCAGAAAACGTAATTTATTTAGTCGCTGTATGATTGATCCTCTTGTTCACCCAATATATACTGTTTCCGTGTCTTCATGAGAATACTTTCTAACAAAAGAGAGCGCTATCTGCCAGCGTAATAATTGTGGTCCCTGCAGTCTTCCTCGTTACGTTCACCTCACGGGAATCCCTGCAAGGAACCAAAGAACTGTTTGAGTAACCGGAGCCTCCTTGCATATTCGCGATTGGGTCGAATTTCTGTTCCTGAGAGATGGAAAAGGTCCCGCCAGGAAGCTCGCGATAAACGCGAGCTCTGGAATTTGTAAACGTACGCGGTGGCGATGGAGAGTTACCGCAATCTCGGACGCGTGCGGTTTTCGCGAGTGACGACGAACTTCCGGCCACGTGAGAAACTAACGACGTTCGCGGCCCCTTATCTGCACGGTCACGTAGGAGCTGAGGGTGAAGGACGATACGATATACGACAGCGACGAGAAACGAACTGGACGATAAGGATCCCCGGCGACAGTCTCTGTTAATTTAACCGTTTAGGAAGTGCAGTAAATACGAAAACTCTCTGAGGAACGAGGGCAACGAAGGGCACGAAAATCCTGGCTTTGGTCTTGAACTACTCCAAAAACCATGATAGGATTGACATTGTAATAACCTTTGTGTATTTTTCATGATAAAAACTGGTTACAACATGAAATTTTCAAACTAAAATTTTGGTAAATTTTGATGTAAAATAGGTATGAGATCAAATTAAATTCGACTTATACCCTACCAATGAGAAATCTATAGTTTCCCCCTGTCGGTCGACTCGCGTGCATTCCCGAGGAGGAATTTATACCAATCACGATGAAATTTGACCGATTTTTAGTATTACCCAAGTAGAAATTTCCTTGATTCTTCCCCGATTATATAGTGGGCCAGCTTTGGTAAATCTATCTTGGAAAATCTAGACAGGTCCAAGATTTCCAGTGGATAATTTCTACAATATGATAATAAACAAACCACTGATTGAGTAGCGGCTCCCAGGAAAGTGACGTGCGCATGAGCATAGCGAGCCATATTGCCGAGAAGCCCGAAGAGGCTTCTGGCGTTTCATCCCGATCTGCACCTACTGGAATCACCAGCAGCCAGGCTTGTTGGTGCAGATCTGCCTTGTACGCCGAGTATTATTTTTCATGTTGGAGAGTCTTTTATAAATAATAGGCTGAGTCTCGCTAGATGCGAAAATCCATCCCTGGTACTGAAGATCTCTGTTAACGGTCTACCAAGTGTGAAGAACAAAGAGTCACTCGCTCGATAAGGTAGTCAGTGACATTATTGTCTGATGATAAACACATGTTATCGATTAACCTTTTCAATTGTTACAGTGCATTTTTACTCTTTCTCGCCCAGAGCTCATTATAATAATGAATAGATGTAACGCGCGTCGGATACTATCAAATTAAATTTGGCTTATGCCCAACTAATGAGAATTTTTTGTTGTTGTCAATTTAATTCCGCATAAGCCAAATTTAATATGTTAGAATCCGACCCACGTTACGTCTATTTATTATCATAGGGATGACATGTTTCCAAGATGAAAGGTGTCCAAAAGATTTGGAATTTTATTTGCACCTGAATTGGAATTGATATCCACCACTAAGACCAAATGAAAAGCTCAGGGCAAGAAACAGTCAACTCATTTTAATTTGACACTATGACGAATATAAATTTTTAAACTTTTCAGGGCAATAAACAGTGAAGTTACAGTTTCCGAAAAAACTTTTTTGACCGTTTGTAGCTCCGTATTTTTTTTTGGCAATAACATACTGTTACGACCCACTGAATATCTCGAAAGAGATATAAACCGAACAGTAACACGGGCGTGTAACTCAGTAGAATTACTGGGTTCTTTAGGTGAGTGGGGGCTACTGATGACACAGGAAAGTCGGGAATAAGGGTACAATAAGGAAACACTTTATTTGGTTGAAATTAATTAATTTATTGCTGATTCGATAACATTTCTTTAGGTGTACAAAGTGGTGTTGTTGGATGAGGGGAAAGAGGGATAAGGGAGGTTCTATTAAGGGGAAAAATTCCTCAGCAGTCTGTCGCTCATTTTCCTCCAGGATAAGATGAACGACCTTTGGCAAGTTTGGGCGCTGACACTTTTGTCCTGCTCGACGGCGTTTGACTGAAAAATATTTGTTTCTTTTTAGATATTCATTTTTTTATTTTAGAACTCGCGAAAGTGAGAAAACAAAATATTATAAAACTAATCAATTGTATTGTTCATTTAGTTAACGCTCTGCTAGAAATCTTTGGAACATCGAATGTGAGGAAGGTATTTCCCTAAGAATTGGTCTTTAATATTAAATATATATTTATATTGTCTCTATTTTTAGAAAAAAGATGAGTTATTTAGGAAAAAATAATGATAAAAACAGGAATAGTAGTCGCGTGAGAGGGGCGACTTCGTCTCGGTGGGCTGTGCGCAATATGTAGGAGAGAAGGAGCTGTGGTTTCGCAGGCCTACCCGCTATGCCACAAAAGAAAAGGGGGTGGGGGGGTGCGATTTCGCAGGCCGTCCCGCCATGTCGCAAAGGGGAAAGGTTTGTGTGATTTCGCAGGCTTACCCGCTATGTCACGGAAAGGAAGGAAGTGCGCTTTCGCAGGCCGACCCGTTATGTCGCAAAGGGATAAGGTTGGTGTGATTTCGCAGGCCTACCCGCTATGTCACGAAAAGGAAGGAAGTGCGATTTCGCAGGCCGACCCGCTATGTCGCAAATGGAAAAGGTTGGCGTGATTTCGCAGGACTACCCGCTATGTCACGAAAGGAAAGGAGAAGAGCGGGATCATTTGTTTATTTATAAAATAAAGAGATACTTACCATTTCTTTTCGCTGGTCCCTTTTTGAACGGCGATCAGTTGTTCCGACGGACTCGTTCTATGGAAATTGGTTGCTTGGCCAGATGAACTTCTGTGACTGAAGAACTTGAATTCTTCTCGTGGTAGAGCAGACGAAGTAGTCTGCATCGTCCGGAAAATCTCCCCACGATCCTCTACTATGATTCCTACTATTCTCTAGTTTTCTCTGGTCTCTCTAGTCCACTCTCTGGTCCACTCGTCCTCTCTCTGGTACTCTCTAGTCTACACTCTAGTCCTGTCTCTAGTCTACACTCTGTCTGATTTTCTGTACGCGACAGCGTATTTATGGTGAGCCATAGTTTTATCCCCGCTTTGAGTTTTTCCCCTTCTATTTTGAAAATGGTGGATTTGTGTGTTGGACAGGTTTTGGAAATAGGCCAAGGAGGAAGCACGCATTAACTAATGCTTTTACATTATTGTTATAACATACGGTGTCGTAGATAGCTATTTAGAACGTACTCGTTTTCTCTTTTATTCTTAGATAAGTCAAAAACCGGTAACTTGATAGTTATAAGAAAAGTTTTTCGGCTTAGGCAACGCGAGCCATCTTCTGATTTATGGCTAATGAAAGTTAAAAGAAGGTCTAATTTGAAACGGTTTCGTTCCAACATGCTACGTCTACGTGATCACAACGCTATATTAAAAAAAAGGAACTCGTTTGTCCGATACCGACATACAATTACGACAATTTTCGGATTTGTCAATACATACAAAAAAAAAGGGTAATCGCGCTAGTTACGGAGACGTAACAATACGATCAAATAAGACGTGAATGTTTATTGTCCAGAACGGTTTCTTTTGTCTGTTTGTCACTTCCGAATGTAAATATGCGACATCACAGTGATGCAATTTGCTGTTTCCATGACATCGTTTTTTAATATAGAAAATAATATGTCTGATTTGTTCATATTTTTTCCGTCCTGATCATCATTCTAATCGGCCGTCCAATTGCACGGAAAGAAATAGTGGAAGGTTCCTGGCATGTATATGGGTATATCAGCTATAATATAGTGTTCGAAAGTTCCATTATTTCTTTCAGTGTAAACTACAATTTACTTAATTTAGGAAATGTCTGGGTATTGAACCCCCTAATCTAATAAATCCAGTTAGACTATTAGGAAAACTAACATTGAATAACATCTTTGATTGTCCTATTACGTGGGAAAATTGGTCGTTACAAATTCCAGAGTCGATTATGAAAAATCAGAATGATCAGTAGTAACAGTCCATTCGAACAATATGATATGCAGGCTACCACTTCGTACACCATTTTCCTAGACGAAATGAACCCTCCACTGGTAATACCATGAGGATTCCATAAAACTCATTAATATAAGATGTTATATTCTATTTCCTTGTAACCGTCTATCATTTCTGGCCACGAAATTTAGCTATGGCGAAAAAGTACGCAAGTAAACGATTCGTGTCTGTAAGAGTCTGCTCCTATACTGGTGAAGGTTACCCTTAATATTAATAATGGAATTTACTCTTCGGTATTAGATATCATCATCCATTTACTGAATTTATCCGAATATTATGCTGCATAATTAATTTTGCACCAAAATTGTGGTATTTTTTTAAAGCATCGATTGCAGCCCCACGGAATGGTTCCATAATGTGGATCGAGCAATAATATATAAAATATATTAAAAAATACACAAAAAATGACGTTATCTTCGAAATTTGGTATAAGTTTAACATATTGTTTCTGCGAGAATCCAAATTAAGAATTTTTATCATCGTAGCTTATGGGGATGTCGAAAGGAGGATGTCCACAGGTATAGGTGGTTTTGTCCCCCAAGGCGTAACCTCCGAAACTGGGTGCACCTCAAAAACCCGATAAATCACAAAACAGACACTTCAGAAACCCGACATTCAACAACAGACATTTAAAAAAACACACATTGAAAAATCAGATATTTTAAAAATCCATATTTAAAAACCAAACATTATAAAATGCACAAGTATTTTGAAATTTCTGGTTTCTGAATGTCGGGGTTTTAAAGTGTCTGTTTTGTAATTTGTCGGATTTGTGACGTGCACCCCCGCAACTGCCCCATGCGAATACAGTATGATGAAATGTAACACCTCATAATAATTTCGATTATTTTATCAGGTGGGAATATTTAAAAAATCATTGTTGAATTCACGGATTTCACATAGGAAAATGCTGTAATCTAAGTAGTAACAGTCTGCATTATCGTTTGTTTGTAACGGATTCGCTATTACTACTTAGAGTAGTGATGTAAAATCCGCGATTTCAATAACGATTTTTTACACTTTCCCACGTGATAAAACAATCGAATTTGGTATAGGGAGTTACATCCCATCATGCTCTGTTCGAATTAAGTAGATCGGAGGTTGCACCATGGGGGACGGAACCCTGTACCCGTGGGCATCCTCCTTTGGACATATACACATATATATATATAATACATAACATTTGTCTTTCATCAATCCACTATTATTACATTATTCCAAAGTGAAATAAATTTGGTTGAAAAGTAGACTGAAATGTTAAGAACATAATATGTACAGGATCACGTATATTTCTTGCACTCCGGGCATACTGAGTAGCATAAATACTGCATTGAAGAACGTTGGATGAGCTGTTTTTGGAATTTAATGAATCATGAATATAATTCACAACCAACTTTAGATAAAAAATGCAGTGCTGTGGCATCCATGCAAAAATGTAATTGTAGCCTAGCAAGCAGTGGGGATGAAGGCATTTATTGTAAAAGTGAAAGGAACAACAGTCGCACTAAAGAGGAAGAGATGCGTCGCGTGTTGAATAAGAATTTATGGACGTACCGGAATCGGGAAATACAATTTAAGCGCCGTTGATCCTTTCATGACAAAGTGCAAGGCATGATGGATGTGACTACGTTTGTTTCGCTTTGATGAAAATAACGCACACAGTGCTCCACTATGAAGGGTAAATTGCACGGCGTTTGGCGCGCGTGACATCCTACTTAGTCGAGGCGATTCGTACATCATTTATCATAGGTCGTCCGACAGATCCGATGAGACCCGCTTTATTAATGATTTTATTTTTGTATTAAGTTGCACATGGGAAAATATTAGATAATTTTATAAGTTATAAAAGTACGGAAAGTGAGTTAGGTTTGAAGATCTATTAATTAAGGTATAAATGTACAAAAATTTAGCATGAAGTTTGACAGTACTTTTTAGTATAAAAAAGCAATGAAATACATTTTGTGGTCAATGTTTTTTAAGTCTGAACCCCTGTTCTTTCGAATGGATTATCGGAAAATACTGCGAATTCAAAAATAAAATAGTTACACGAGGTTAATGAATATAAAACATAATTTTCCAGGGTTGTTTTTCATTTATTTAAGTAATTTTGTTATTTTTGAACATGCTGTATTTTCTAATACACCATTCGAAAGAGCGGGGTTTGAAAATTATCTTAAAAATTCATGTTTTTTGAAATTGAAAAATAGAGTAGGATGGGGTGGCTTTTTCAAAACAGTCGTGCAGGATTCTGAAAGAACACACTTGAAAATACCCGTGTTGTTCTTTTAAGCAATGTTCTTTTAAGCATAAATAACAAAGTTGTTCTTGATTACAATTTAAGGACAAAAACTGACAAATTTGGTCAATAAGGATTATTAATGGGCTCAACTAAATAGAATTGCATAGGTAAGAGTTCGTCCCCTTATATTTAGAAAACAATTTAGTATATTTTAACCGTATATTAAACTTTCAATTTATATTTAGTGATATTAAAAATTCATTATAGGAATTTTAGAAAAGTTCTTGATAAGACGGTACTAATAGATAATAAAACCATTATACAAAATGTTTCCTTTAAAATCGTTTCAGGGATGTTGTAGATGCCACCCTTTAGTTGAATTTTGTATTAGAAAAATCTTGCAATGTTTTTTAGACTTTTTAAATAACAATTTATGTTTAACACTTTCTGTCGTGACCGATTCTAATATTTGGTAGCAAACTAAATGTCCCTGAAACTAAAGAGCAGATCTTTTAGTTTATAGATTGAGCATCATGTTTGAAGATCAGTTTCTTCATGGTTTATTGATTTTTTTATTTTTTTGTGATTCTCAGATGATTACCGGGTATTTTAAAGTATTTGTAGCCGAATGTGGAGCTTTTTAAACTTAAAAAAAATACACTACAAAAATGCCTGGATCATAGCTTGTTTATTCTACTCAACAATATTAGAAATTGACTCATCTGTTTTACACAAACTAATTATTATAAAAAAGAATGTTTAGTACCCCTTTCATTTCCGCATTGAAATTTGAAGTCATCCTACAATTTTTTACAGTTTTACAATTTTTAATTAAATTGTATAAAAATTAAATAAAAAACAAACTTACGTGAGTAATTTTTCATCATAATTAATTTTATTCAATCTTGACACATTTTGTACACAAATTGTGTAGAATCACTTGACATGATCCGTCCTTTGTTCTTTGCTTTAAAGACGCGGTATCAACTTTTTTAACTTTCTTTATAGCAATTTCGAATGTATTTCCTCAAAGATTCGCAAAATATATGCATTTATTTTTAATATCAATAAATTGCGCTTTACTATCGAAGTCGTAAAAATAAGTGTAACATTTTCCCCAGTACAGTTTAAACTTGAAGTTGAACTTCGATTTCCGGAGATTCGTAGCACTCGGAAAAGAATTAGTCGCCGCGGAAAAGTCCGAAGTCGATCCTTTAAACCGTTATCGGGAAAGTTCGTAGAGTGCACCGTCGACGGGAACGAAGACGAAGAAAACCTTTAACCGCCGCGCCCATATACGCTTGCGACGTTACTATACAGGAACGTCGAAGTCTCGAGCTCCTTTTTCCCGTATTCGTAATTACTTAATACATTATTAATAGGCACTGTGCCGAGTTTACATAAGCTCCCGTCGTCTACGACGCAGCCGGGAAATTTCGAGACGAAAAGTTAAGCAGATTGCTGGCACTGGACATTAGCATACTTGTCTTGCACTTCGGCTCGCCTTTTCCGTCCTTCCGTCACTTCCGTCTTTTATCTTTATTTCTTTTTTTTCCGTCACGGACTTCCGGTAGTTTCGCCCGGGAAATTAGATTATCCCCCAACATCCTTAATAAAGTTATTTTAATATTCGCCGCGCGCGAGATGGAAAATCCCTCCGCGTATTTTCTTTCAATCGCGGGCCTTCAATTGAAAAATGTAAATGCCCTGTTGACACATTCGAATGCCAGCCGTGGATTTCTCATTCTCGATGCTTTTTGCTGGTATTCGAGAAGTTCGATTTAATGCGCGTCGATTAAATATTTGATCCCGTCAATTTATATGCGTGTTATATTCTGGATGAATATCTTTTGAAATTTATATCGTTATTTCTTGCTCCGTCATTGCAAATTTACCATATCTTTTTAAAAATCAATTTATTTACATATTTTTATGCCAAGAAGCAAAAAATGTAATCTTGCGATAAATAAACAAAATTAATAAAAGTATTCATACTTTTAATTTGTTGTTAATAAACAACCGCATACATATCAACCGTTTAAAATTATCAAAATTATCAATGTTAGTTCTTGGTGTATTCGGTCAGTTAAAATATATATTATATATATCAGCGAACATCGAAATCGTCGCGACAATGAAGCAACTCCTGTTCCTATTGGGTGATTTTCATGCTAAATAATTTGAAAACTATACATTGCACAAATTTTTTTCAAATGAAAAATGTTCTTAGAATTTATCGTATAATCTACTGTTAACCGGAAGTCATTCAATGGAGAATCACCCTGTATATATAATATATATCAAGTGTTTTACTTTCTTAGCCGCTTGAAATTAAATTAGTCAAAAATCAGATTCTTGGTATTACGGTTCTTTTACTACAAACAAATAACATTATAAAGCTTAATTAAAATATTAGGTTGTTGATGTCAACCACTAAATATGAAAAATTGTGTATAAATAACCGGTTTGTGTATCATTATCGCAATAAAGCAAAATTAATAACTCGACCACTATCAGATACTGCACCCCTCTAGCGATAATATGTAGAACTAAATGCCGATTGCTAAAGTACTCAAAAATATGTGCTTACTATGCGAAGCCACAAAAAATGTAGATAAATTTGTACATATCCGGTATTTGTATTATACATACATTTATACAACTTTATATGCGCCCATGTCATAATTCATATTATGTTCTAGTATATTCTTTCAAATATATTATTCGAAACGTAAATAGTAACAGGAAATATTGACGAGACAATGTCATTTTCTTAACGTTCCTGCGATAAAACAGTCAAAGTTTGCTATGAGATTTGATCTCTCTTAATGCTCTGATAGAATTAGTTCATTGGCATATCTTGTAAGTTTGATATCGATTAGGAAAGAAAATAGAATATTTTTTGCTATTTTTAATTCCATATCATCTTGTATTGTCATTTTCTTGCATAATGCATATCTAACTGAGATATACATAATAAATCTATGTTATAATAAAAATATAAAGTAAGCGTCAGGGAGTAAAATATAAAAAAAAAAATGAAAAAACATTAAAAATGCGTGTAAAAGCCGCCATATTGGATCGACCATTGAATTTTGATATTCTGAGTCGCTTAAATTTTTAGTTGTGATATTTTAGCCAATACGTTAAACAAATAAAAAAATTTTAAAAATCACGTTTTTTTGTAAATTAGCCGCCATTTTGAAAAATCAAATGTCATAAAACAAAACTAATATCAGATTTGAAACGTACGGAGAAAAATATGTCACAAATATGGTTTTGAAATTTGTTTACTTATCATTACAACGATAAATATTCACTTGAAAAACATGACAAAATTGTGGCTGTTTGGCATGAAAAGAGTTAAGAAAATATCATTGAACTCGATTCTTATTGCTAAAAAATAATGGGACCACTTTGCTCTTAACAACGTACTTGGTTGATATGCTATCTAACGAAAAATTTTCTTCTCAATTTAATTTTATTGTGGTCACGTTTTATAAGTAATATATTTTTATTCTCTTACTTACCACTGCCATATTTAAGTAGATGGCCAAGTTTCTATATTTAATAGCAACGTCGGAAACGCCTTTTTAAGAATACTTAACAGAAGGCTATATATATATATATATAGACTATAGCGGCTGAAAATGAACATTTTTTACTCTGGAATTATGCGACATCAGAAATGAAACGCAGTTCTCGAATCGTTCTTTTTTGTTATAGCAGATGACTTTATTATACTCAGAGTTGCATTCGCGAAATTTCCGAGCGGTCATGAAGCGATGAAAAGTATGCGGCGGAAGAAAAGGAACGAGCGAAGCCAGACACGGTCCCGTCGCTCCTAGAATTTGCTCTGGATGGGTTTTATCCCATTTTAGCTCGTGCTGCCGAGATTAAGATTTTAATTGTACAGCTCTCGCGGTAATTAGGCGTACAGAACTTCTCACTGGAAAAGGTATCCTTTTTTCAGCTTTAGGAACCGCGGGCCATTTTGTAGGTTACGGACCAAGGGTCCGGCAATGAAACATAGCGCACTTGGCTCAGACTCAAAAACGAATGAGAGTACTACAATAAAAATAATTACTGCCGACCGAGGAATTCTAATGATTGATGAACTAATGTAAAAATGATTTTGAATAATGGTAACGTATATTTTTCATCGAATTATACGCAGTTAACCCTTAAAGCGCCAATCTAAATAAAAATAACACAAAACGCCATGTGGGGTCGTGGGAGACCCCAATCCGAAAATAATCTCGTCCTGCGCAAACAGTTTTCGTTATTTCGTTTAAATAAAATTACTGGATACTCTCCAAGTGTCATTTTACCGCGTAGATAAGTTATACTGAGAAAAAGGTTATTGGTGCCAGTTATAAAAAATGAAATACAAAAGTGACATTTTTCACAAAAAAGGTCATAACTCAGCCAATTTTCAATATTTTTTCCTAAAAATGTAACTTGTGCCTCTTGAAATGTGGCTCTTTAAGATAAAAATGCTGTAAAAGTGCAGTTTTAGAAGGGAAAAAAAGTAATATTTATGTTTGGGGTCTCCCGGTACCCCCAGAGCGTTTTAAAAATTTGTTTCGAGATCTCTTGAATCAGAAATAGTGGATCTTATAGATTTTTAGCCGCTGAAAACGAATCCGTTATTCGATTTGGCCCAGCACGTCAGGATTACAATATATCTGATGACCCAAAAATATTCAAAAACATAATTTTTGGCAATTTAAGGTTACAATATGCGAAATATCTGACGTCACGGGTCAAATTGGACAACTAATTTATTTTCAGCGACCAAAAATTTATAACATCCAGTAGCTCTAATTCAAGTTATCTCCCCTAAAAAATTGTTTTGCGGTCCTGTGTAATTCATCACTGAAGATACTTCTCGAAAAAATACCAAAAGACCGCAAAATTTTTGTTTTTTGACACAACTTGCATTAGAAGTGGAGGATCTTACGGTTTTTTAGTCGTTGAAAACGAATTCTTTGTCCAAGTTAATATCGTTTCAGATTTTTCACATTTCCTAACCTGAAATTGCCAAAAAGTATATTTTTGAATATATTTCGGATCTGATACCTTAAAATCCTGACGTGATGTGCCAAATCGAATAACGGATCGTTTTTAGCGGCTAAAAATCTATAAGATCTATTATTTCTCATTCAAGTGATCTAAAAACAATTTTTTGTGTGGTCCTGCGTAATTATTGGAAGAATTAAAATAGCAAAGAAGGTGGATAATGTAACAACTTTGTAAACAATTTGGTAGTCCAATTTATCCACCTTATCCAAAACAAAAACGTAATTTTTTTAGCATTACTTCAAAATTATTATTTTCTCGAAACTTACGCGTCGACATTCTGCTTCCAAGTTGGAGTCAAAGTGTCGACTTTCCGCTATCGGCGTAACTTCCGAAATGACGGTGGCGTCATCCAGGTCCGGAAAACTTGGAACGAATCGGAGGAAAACTTGAAATAGAGTCGCATTTTCGTAAGTTTGGATCTTTTTTATTTTGAGAATCCAAATTGGTAGCGCGAGTAATGCGCTAATGAACTTGTGAGATAACAGCGACGAGTCAGTGCGAACCCCCCGGCATTTGCAAGGAACACAGCGGGTTAGCCACGGAGCGGCTCGCGCCGTATTTTCCGAGTGGCAAACTTGGTAAGCTCGGGGAGTTATGCCTGACTCCTAAACTCACTCCCCTGAACACAGGCACAGGAACAGCGGTTGTTCCGTGTCCGTGTGTAGCGAGTACATCGCTTGGCGCAACTTGAATAATAGACATTGTTGCGCGAATTAGGAGTAGTCAAGGCGCACCGGAGTTGTAGCCAAGTGGACTTTGGTCGGAGAACCTTCGCGCGCGTTAATCAGCGGTGTTTGCAGCCCTGTTCATTCGACTAAGTCGTTATTAACCCGTGCCCTTAATTAGTCATGCCTTATTACGGAGATGTCGTCACATGGGTCTATTATTTATGAAAACGTACCGCGTGCACCGTCCATTGGATTTCGAAAATTATTAGTTTGTTTGTTTGTTTATTAATTTTAAGCCCTGGATAAAACCAATAGGTTCGTTTCCTTGGGGCTGCGAGATACATTAAGGCGTACATAAGAAAAATTTCTATAGTGATACATAATTAGGTATAATTAATTATATAAGAAAAGGCGCTTATTTGTAACTTAGCTTAAATTAAGATATCTAAAGAACGGCTAATTTATAATTTGCAGCAGAGATCTATCGGAATTAAGGTTTTCTTGTTTCAACAAGTAATCGTAAAGTGCAGTCTTAAAAGTATGTGACGACATGATGTCTTTAATATCTGCAGGAAGGGTATTCCATAGACGCGAAGATATTACTGCAAAAGACTTTTGATACTTGCTTGTTTGCGCAAATGGTACATACAATACATCACGCGGGGTTCTTGTTGAACGATTAGCAACAGTGTCTCGCTGTGTGAATAAATTAAGTAAGTATTTTTTTATTGTAACTAGAAAATGCAATGTATTTTGAAAGAGACGTTGCATTTTCAGAATTTGTTCACAATACTCCTGAAGTAACATACTTCGTGACGATCACTCTCGGATAATAAAATATTTTGGAAATGAATCACACAAAACAAACTCTGCATCTTCACACAAATTATGATTCATTATTCTTTCTAGAAATTAAATATTGAATATCATTTCTCTGTACATCAGAAAACATTTGTATATTAAAACACATTTTCTGCCAATTTCATGTATGAATACAAGTTACCCTTTGGATTTCTTACCATGGTGTCTTAAAAACTAGTTTCATCAAATTCCCAATTAAACTTTCTTTAAATGACTATCAATAATCAAAATATAATTATACTGGTCGTGAGTATTGTAGTTGACTTAAGGGCCGAAATATCAATCAACAAAAAACGTACATTTTGTTATTGCATTGATGAATTGAACAAAACTTTTGTATATTTTATATCAATAAATATACGGTTAATGCTGATTGAATGAAATCTGATAAGCCTACTCGAATTTAAAATAAGTTCATACCACTAAACCATATTACTTTTAAATTTAATAAGACTCTAAGAAATTGAATCGTAATAATCGTTATTTTTGAACATGGAATTTCAACAATAATCTATTGAATGCCTTAATCATATGTATTAGATAAATCAAAATTCGACAACGTCAAAAAAGCTGGCCGTAAATATTCGTGATGACGTTTTGACACTCTTGCACGATGCTTAAGAATTTTATGATTGAACAAAACTCCAACAAACTACTCAGTTAGAGACCACATTGCTTAACTTTTTCATTTAGTTTACTATTTCTGACAAAAATTACAAGTGTCAAATGTAACAGGTGAACTCCATCGAATTTCGCAAAACATCTTTGACGAATTAATTGGGACCTGTTTTTTGACGCGTTTTACAAAAAAATCCCACTTTTCTGCTTACTGATTCAGTTCGTCGCAGTATAGCCTTCCATTTTCTCAAAAAAATATCAACCAATTTACTAATATTGGACACGAGAAAAGTAAAAGCAATAAAAATACAGGAAAACGGAAACCAACAAAAAATAAATCTAACTCATTTGTTCTCATAACTGACCATAACGATAACCTGCAGAACCGGAGGAATATCAGAATATTTAAGATACATTTTTTAAAAGACCTACACTAATATTATATTATTCAGAATGGATTTTAAAATCTAATGTCAAATTCCTGATTCCCATAATGCCCCAGTTACTATATTCACATAAATAACATTAATTTGTTTAATTTTTAAGTTTAATATTTTGTTTTGTTACAAGAATTGTAGTGGTAGTTAACTAACATAAAGACAACTTTATCTACAAAACTAAATTCCAATTAACACAAATTTTTACATTTAAAAATTTTGAAGTCGCAATAAACGGACACAATGATATGGATAACTATAGAAATTAATAATGACGTAGATATTACATTTCATTTTTTAGTATCTTCTGGTTATATGCAACTACAGAGTGACATTGATTTTCAATAGATATATTGAGATGTAATTACATCTTATGAAAGTTAAAACCCATTCAAATATCGTATGTCTATCACAGAATATAAAATCAAATGCAATTAATAGAGTTACATGAGTTTATAAACTAATTATAGTATTCGTCTAGTTGATTGTTTAGTTTGAAACAACCAATATCACGGAACATTTCTCGAATAATTGTTTTTAGGTAATTAGTAATGTTCTGCAAAGAACGGATGTGTGGCTGTTAATCTCTTAATTTTGTACCAACAGTAGGAAGAGTTTATTTCTTAACTTTAGAAAATTGAATTTTTTACCGGCACACTTACAATTAGTAGATTCAATTATAAGTTTTGAGTGTCCATGTAACTTATTGCTTTTAACAGCAAAATAATTATATAGACTAATTCCGGAAATACTTAACAATTTATTGTGCCATAATTTCCCGTATTGTGTAGGTGTATAATATCAATTTTATCAGAAATACTTATTATACAGTGAGAACTTTCGTATAATTCTAAAAAATAAAATAAATTAGTGTAACCTAGTTTTGGTTGCTGGTACCTCAATCAATCCTAGTGTATACGAGCACATCCCAAATTTAATCTATAATTAGATGGTTTTTTTATCTTTTCTCAAGAAATGTATTTTTGTACTAATTATTTAGTTATTTGACGGTGCATTTTTCTCCACCATATTATAAATATCTTGAACTGGATTTTCTGAATTAAATATATTTGCCCGCTTCGATCACCTATGGGTTTTCATAGTAAATTAAACAAAAAAACATTTATATCAAGCTATCATTCTGAAGTCGAATATATAGATTTAAAAAGTATAGAATTGATGAGACATATGCTATGAATAAAATAAAAATGAATTTGATTTGTGTCTATTTAAATATTTTATTAATATTAATTGAATGACAATAAATAACAGTTAGTTGGTTGCGGCATACCACAAAGTTTCATTAGACTTGGGTACTCAAGACTGTTACATACACTAGATTTCAATGCTCACCACAAGCAGATTATGGATATATAATTGGCGAAACTTTATATTTACAATCAGCGTCAACAAACAAATTTATATATAAATAAACACATTTAGATTCAAATATAATTCGAAATATGAAATGCAACCAAATTCATATTACCTTCGTTCGTTGTTGCTGAAATAACTTGCTATTGACTAAGCGGTAAGGAATACTATATATAAATAAGGAAGTTCTTACTAATTGAAGACATTGTCCATTCCACACTTACCTGAAACAAACAAAGAAATTTTTCATTAATATATTTTTCTAATTTTAGTTGAGGATTTATACTCTTAGTAGTAAGTATGTATTGAAATTGTTTTGTACAGCATGTAAATACAAATTCAAGTAATTGTGTAAGAATTAGATAACCTACAATGTGCCAGGGCTTCATCGTCGCGTATATCGCACATGTACCGTAAATTTAGCTAACATAACTTGTCGTTCTCAAATTTAAATTAATATTTCATATACATACGTATAAGTTTCCTATAAATGTTAAGCCAATAGTAAAGACAAATATAAAATTACACTTCATTCATTAGAAAATATAAGAAATTCAATTTTAATCCTTAAACGGTACACTAAGGCCATATTTTTATATGGGAAATAAAATGTTATCATTAGTAAATGTAACAAACACTGGAATATAAATGAGTAAATTTTACAGGACTGTAGTGTTAATTAGTGGATTTTTAAGATTAATGTAGATCAGCACCACATCTCTGAATCAATGTATTTGCAGGTTCCTCATATATCCTCAAATGTTGTGTTGCCAACTATTGAGGTGTTAATCAGTACTAATTAAGCAGAAAGCTCATTTAAAATTTATAAACATTCAGTATTCTGCCTATTTTCGAATCTAATTAAGCATTATCATAGCTAGAAATTTGGATGCGGCCTTGGTCAGGGGCTGAAGAGGCATCCTTACATCAAATAACATCAAGTCACTTTCAGGTTTAATACAACTTTTTGTCTGTTGACAAAAAATAATCCTAACAAATTGATTTAACCTGCGTAACATTTAAAAAGTCTAATTTAGATAATTTATCGGTGAAATGAAGTAAAAGCAAATAATAACAGGGACATTGATTTCAAAATTTAAATAAACATGTAGATATGTATTGAATATATATTAAAAAATCTTCAGAGCGATTTTTACCTTAATTTTTTGTTTACATAACGTTTTTGTGAAGAGGGACATAATCCCGAGCCGAAAATTCAAGCTTTAATCTTTAATTTTTTTAAATTTCTTAATATCTTGTGGTTTACTTATACGTCAATATCAGATCTAACCGTGAATACCGATATTACATGTAGCAGTAATAACGAGACCTTGATACCCAGATCACAATTTATCTCTGGATGTCTTGAAGAGCTCCTGAGGACGTCGGAATGTGTCCGACGAAGCAGTTCGAAGAAGGCATCTTCTTAATGAATGTTAATCAGGGTATCACTCACCAACTCCTGATGTATTCCTTACTCTATCCTGTTCAGAACCTGAGAGTATCGTAATCAGGAACATTTAATAAGACGTAATTAATCTCTGACTAGACACTAACGGCTAATGCCTGACAATCCTTGGCTTATTATTATGACTGCAGCAAAGTTGTAAACGAGTCGGCAGTTGGAACAGGGTGTGTAGGTAGTAAATTGAAGTATTTCCTCAAACGAAGTGTTCATAAACCAACTTCCATCTTCACAGTTGAAATAATAGCGATCAATGCCGCTCTCGATCAAGCCATTAAAAACACCCATTATAACGTTATCGTTTTTACGGAATCTCTTAGTGTTTAAAACAAAAATTAAACTGTACAAAAGTAAACATAAGAACAAACAGAACTATATATGATACAAAAGAAAAAATGTTAGAATTTAAGAGACTCAGACCCACAAATCCGAAATCGACTTCATCTGGATTCCGGCTCACAAGAGATTCTTTGAAAACGAAAACGTTGACCAACTAACAAAAACAGCTACGACGGTATGAAGGTATATGGGCTTCCATTTTCTGATATCGATGAAAGGGTTGAAGCCGTACCAAAATATAATACTTAAAGAAATATTACAAACACAGTATCAGTGAAGGAAAGAGCGTATTTTCAGTACCCATACACGGATAGATCTAAACCTTGGTTCTCATATCTGAATTGGACAAGAATTGTGACCATAAATCGGTGCATGGCCAATTTAAGGGCATCATCACCGAGAGTCAACATAATTGACAATCCTGGATGCAGCCGTAGACATGGGTACAAAATTTAGACCATATTCTGTGGCAATGTCTGTTATATTCCAGTGAGAGGGTCAAATTTGTGAAAGAATTAAACAAACATAAGATGTTTTTACCACTAACATCGAAACTATTAATATACGAAGGTAGAACCATCGCTCGATTCTTTAAGGATTGCAAGTTAAAATTTTAACTATGATAAACCGCAATATTCACGCGTGCGCAATACCGATATGTAAACTAAATTGTATATAGCTAAATAATCTCGTGAAGAGGTTAACACATCTCAATATACAAAAAAATAAGTATCACGTAAGTATTCATTACAAAGCATGCCTTGTGTGACTAATCGGACCGTGATAAGCATTAGGCGTGTTTGATGAGGTGCGAGTTATCACTGTTAGAGTGGGATCCGATCAATATTCAGACACTCTGAAAGATTCATGCTTTGGAACCAATAAACTGAAAAATTGTTATGGTTACCAAAATTGCAAACCAAATTGGGTTATGTCGTTTCAGGCAATTATCATTCGTCGATAAAGAAGATATTGCAAAAATATTTAGGCAAGATAACTTGGACAAGAACTATTGGTTCAATAACAGTTTTATCGTTAAGGAGTCACCATGGCTTACATCCCTACAGCTTATTACCTATGTTTGACAAAGTCAGGTCGCGTGGTCGCATCATTATTATTGTGATAGTGATATATCCAGGTACTCCAGTAGTCCAATACTGAGCCAGGGACGGAATAAAACATTGTTTCAGTACTGATCTATGGAGTCAATCAGTTATAATTAAATAACAATGAAAATTGTACTGGTAATCAATATTACGACAATAGTGACGTACATCGAGGGTCAGACGCTACTGACGTTATTGTTGATACCAATACTGTCAGTGAGAATTGGGTGAGTATTAATTTCCTCCGTCAGTCAGCACCGGTTTAATACCGAATACAGCTATGTTTACCTGTACTGGGTGAGGACTGACTTACTGCGGTGATCCGGCGTTGTTTCTTACTTATGTCAGCTCTAGTGGCGCATTGGGTATTGGTATTCATCTTCTCCGTCAGTCAGCAAACATTAATAGCGAATCCAGTATTAGCTACCTACACTGGGTTAATACTTTGGCAGTATAATTAGCACTGATTTATTGTCCAAAAGGATCATCATTCGTCCAAAAGTTCAGTATTGATTCATTTCTGTTATTCCATATTAACTACTAGTACTGGGTTAGATCCTTGCCAGGGTTTTGCACGCCCATTTCTACTTATCTAGAAATAATACTGTTCTCAATTGTATTCTTTTTTGCACGGCGTTTTAATTTAATGTAATATTAATATTTAATATTCATAAGAACGCAATTAAACAACCATCGTTTATGAAAAATATGAGCATTCTTACACACAGTACGACAGTCTTCGGCTATTTTCCTGCTGCAAGTGCAAGCAGAAAAGAAAAAAATTCTATAGTCTAGCGGGAGCCATTAATAATTCACCAAACATATTGGCAGGTCAGTCATGAGTATGTATATATATATTTTGTTTGGTCCAGACCTGCCTGCGGCGATCGGCCGCACGGGGCGAGAATCCGCGGAATACGCTCGAGGGAACGACGAGCACAAGATGCGGGAGATTGTTAATAGAAAACCTCATGAATTCCGACCATAGCTCACGAGATAGTAAAAGAGGTTCTTCAGCGTGGGGGTGGAAAATAATCAGAGCTCGGCACGGAGGAGGATCTTTCGATAAGACGCATAGTCCCTTAGGTACGTCCGACGGAAAATTAATTTTCCTCAGAATATCGAGTAGCCGGGAGCTTTCTAACCTCTTGTCAATTAATTGAATTTTTAAGGGGGCTTTTCATTTTGCCTACTTGAGACCTCGAGACTTCTAATATACTTCTCTCATTATTCGATACTAGAATATTTATATATTTTCCAGATTACATCATATCGTAAATGAAAATGTGATGCTTCCAATCTCTGCAAATTTTTGAGTATAAATAAAATCAGATTTCTTGGGCCCATTTTTAATTAAGAATGCTTCGCCACCTGTCTTTAATATTTAAGAATTCATTTAAGATATCATTTAAGAATTTAGTGAACCAATGAGTTTTTGTAAAAATCAGGTAAACTTAAATTAATTTTTCAAAAAAATTGAAATTGGTTAGAGATAAATTAAAGAAATGCAGAACATTAAGACCAAAGACACTTTATGAATTCTATCTGAAAGAGTGATGTCTTGAACTTTTAATTACGCTTGGTAAGATTAATAGAGAGTATCGGCATCATGTATTTGTATTTCATCATTCTTAAGTTATTAGTGTGTAATTCGTTTACGACAGGAATAATTACTTTACGTTCAGTATAATCTTTATGTGTAATCGTTATATATATATATATATATATATATATATATATATATATATATATATATATATATATCATTTGAGAAACTTATACAGCCACTAGTCATGGGTAATGCGTACATTAGTAATAAACAATGGATGAATGTAATTACACGTTTTTATGCTGCGTGATATTTTATATTTTAATATTAACCAAGACCTGTTTTTTGTTTTTATATCCGATTTTAATAAATCTAGTATTCTTGCATAGTTGACTCAATTCTCAACGTTCCTCCACAAAATATCAAAATCTGCCCGAAACACTGAAGGTATTTAAATTTAAAAAAATTTGAAATGTTGGGGTTTAAAGAATGTGAACCTAAAGTGAGCCTGTATTCTGAACTGGATTTTCCCGATTTCATCCCCGTTTCATGAATGTATTCACGTTTTTATGTTTCTAAACAAAAAACAAGAAAGCTCTTTTTTACCAAGTGTCAGAAAAGACACGTAGTATTTTGGGGACGGATGACTATTAAATGCAATGAATTGTAGCCTAAAGAAAAAGAACAGCGTTTCCATAGGCATAGATCATAAAACCTAGTAATAACTCTACGAATCTCTTCATCGGTTACTGCAGAACGCGATTAAATTAATAATTTGTATCTTACTAATAAAAAACACGCACTCAGAAAGATGTATGATATAATAGAATCAGTTCGAACAAGTAATTTATAGAAATGTGACAATATTTTTCCAATCCTGAAAATATGTTACACTATCGTGGGGTCTTTTGAATATTTAACAAGTGTACGGCCATCAAAATGGACTTACCAAAAACCCTTAACAATATGATAATAACCGATTGCACCAAACTAGAAATAAACGATGTGCTCCACTCTCTCCAACATATTTACAAAAACGAAAAATATGAAAGGAAGTAGTTTAGGATACTACTTAAGTAGTAAGATTCGGCTATGAGTATCTTCTTGTAGACGATCTTATTAGTTTAATACTAAAGCTAGCCAGTTAAGTAGTAGTGTCAATGAAAGGAAATTCGGTACGTCACCTCTTACTACTTAAGTAGTTACCCTATATCTACTTATTTTTTTCCGCGTGTTTTCTTGAAAACATACACTAGATACTAATAACAATTTCAGTGTATTTGCTATGTTTAAGTTATAGTAGCATAACAAAAATGTTACAAATTACAGTAAAGAAATAATAAAAAATACAAGTGTAACATCCCATTCAGAATTTATTATGAAAAAAGTTGATTTTGATATATTTTATTAAAAATATTGGACATTATTTACAAATTAATCTCATCATTACTGCATAATCATGGTCGAATCATGAACATAATGTTAAATATGCAATTAACAATTAAGTAAACCTGGCAAATTATTACAAATGTCCATTACGTATTATGTAAAATTCTAATCCAAAATAAATTATTAAAATGTTTAGAGTTATACTACAATATTATTTAACGTATTTAATTCATCCTAAAATATATTTTAAATATAATTTCACAACAATCAATTATATGATAAACCTTTATGGAATTAATATTTTCTTATTGTCTTCGAGCAAATACAATACGTGACGTTTACGTCAATAAAGTTCCTACATTTCTATTTTCCGATAATTTGTAATACCAGAAAACGTCAAGTCTTAATATCGATTCTGATATAAATATTACTATTAATATGTGACACTTAATGGAGTTCTAGACAATTATAAAAATAGATTCTTCGAGTTTATAAGCACATTTCATTCCTAATTATCTTACAGATGTTGAATACACAAATTATGTATTAAATAAATAATGTATTAAATTGAGGAATTGACGGAATCGCATATATAAGGATTCGGAAATTCTCAAATTTATGAGTATAATATTATGATATATCGATAATTTCACAAAGAACTATGTAACATACTTATGTCAAAAATCTGACAAAAAATACGCATCCAGACAAAACTACGAGCGATGTCGACATCGCTACTCAGTGTTGAAAATCTTATAAATCATCGGCATCGGGCCAAGCATCCGTTTTATCATCGTATGGAAATCCAGAGAGTTATATCGAACCTCTGGGTTCTTATTTATGGCCCGTGCCCGATCGTAATTCAGAGGAAACCATTTTTTCCTGCCTGATTCCTACACGCGCGGAAATTCGAACAGACGTCGTGTGTGTTTCTATCGAAACTTGTAGAATGTCTACAATTCTGAAATTACATATAAATGGCATTATCATCGTACACAGAAATTATTCTATAAAAGCTGTTTGAAAATTACTTTTATTGAATCTGTTTGCAATTACAGTACATAACAACTCATCATGGAATTCGATTTTATCGACATTTTAAAAAGGTATTCATTGTATATTTATATTAAAGTATTATTAATTTTCGCTACTAATAAATATTTCCATTAAATAATGAAATATAACATCAAATGTCAAGGTCATCAATTTATGCAACATTTTATAATAATATCTTCTTATTTAATTTTTATAATCATTTTTATAATCATATAAGATTTTTTTTTATTAAGCATTTCTGATATCTACAAGACTTATTTAGCTACACATAAATATTTACATAATAAGCTGGAATTACATTTTCAGAGGTTCATGATAATTATATTTTTAAGATTTGTCTTTCTTTTTAAAGACATGAAGATGACGTCTTAAAATTGAATGTTTACGTTGCTTTTACAATCATTTCATACTAAAATTGACACAGTTTACGATTAACATTAAAAAAGTTTCTTCACTATTATAAAATCCTCTTAGTTAAAGTGGTCGATTTGTTATATATTTGTTAAAAGAAATCTTCTGAAATTGAAGAAAACTTTTTCCAGTGTATCATTATTACTGCAGATTTGTTAACTCTTTTTCAAGCTGCAAAAGAAGTTATGAACAATATCTATAAATTGACTCGGAGAAACTTGCTTTGTGTGATAAAGTCTATAGTTTCTCATTAAAAGAAACAATAAATCCGTTCGATCCACGAGATTCACAGCACTCGGTAATCGTGATTGTCGCAAATAACCGCACAACGCTCAGTTATCCCAGCATTGCAGGTTTGTTATCCAGGGATAATAAGGCGAGTTGGGTGCGATAACCATCAAAGAGAAAACTCACGAAAAACAAACTGCTATTCGGGAACTGTCCGGAGCACTCGTAAACCCCTGGAAAATGTCGCTCATTACAGAACATTTTGAAAACGCGCAATGTAGTCGGTGGTACACGGATAGATCCATGGTAGAACAAGAGTTTATATCAAATGCATAACAATCCTATTACGGCGCCCAATTGCTATAAGCACTAGATTGTGAATTATCAGTTCCCGTAGGGTCCACGATCTAGTAGTTTCCGTTCCGGCGAGCGACGTATTAATATAATAATCGCTTAATGGTTATTAACGCTAATCTGAAATTTCCCAGCGATTACGAAACACAACCACGAACAATAAGGTTGGAACGCCCATCAGATATTTTATGATTTCAAAAACATGCTAGGGAAGAGATGGTACATGATTCCTGGACAATTCCATTAGTTGTCAACGAATTATTTTAATAATCTATACTATGGATCATTTTGTTTTAACTACAACTTCTAAATTAGCGAAGTTTTATTTAGGGTAATGTGGATTTGTATCTTTATTTTCTGATGAGAGAACCAAAATAAAAAAAGCCCCAAATCACGTTTTGATCATCATTACGACTCTCTAAAAGCGTTATCAGCTTTCCGACATTTAAATGCGACGCAATGCATTTCATTGTTTGCATTAAAAAAAAAAACAAGATGGAAGAACAAGAATGCGGGTTGTACCTTGACCGCGAAGAAGTTGGCTGCAGATGTTTCCACTTGTCTCCTTGCACGCTTTCTAATTCTCTCGGGTTCCTTGTGACGAGACTGATTTATCTCGCGGAGACGAATAGCGTAGGAAATAAGTGAAGGAAAGAAAAGGTAACCCGTTTTCGAAGATACGTCGAGCCTGCTCTTAAGTATGCGTAAAAGGACGGAATGACGGAGGGATTCATCAAACGTCAGACAGTCGAAAGATTTGTGGGTCGTCGTATCTACTATACATTTCATTACTAAACAGTCGTCGATTGTCTCAGTGACTAACGACTTATGACTTGACTTAGTCTTCGAGGCAAACTCGTCCGTGCTACATGAAACGATTTGCGTGCATAAAATTTACGTTGCAAATGAAAACTTTTTTTTGGTTCCCATAAAATAAGTAGGAAATATATCAGGATTTTCGATGCTGGTGGATCACGGGCCATCCATTTGTGTTTGTTACATTTCGGGTCGTGAGAATATTTACTCTTCTTGTATTTAACTTTTAATCAATTTTTTCTAATACTAAATGATAATATATGAGTGTCAGTTCTAAATGTAGAATACTTAAAGAAGATGCTGCAAAATCGAGTGTATTAAGAGGGCGCTAATCCAAAAAACTAAAATATGTAGAAAGGACTTTTTCAAAACTTGTTCACAGAAAAAAATAAGTCTTAAAATTGTTACATCTTAAATTCATCATTAGGTGAGGCTTAATTTCAGCCCAAAATTGCGTTATTTTTCTTAAATTCAGTTTCAATATTTAGACTTAAAATCTTACTTTTAGACAATAAAACTGATTTTCAGCCGATATTTTGGTTTGAAATAAGATTCGTCTAACTTAGATGCCATAAGCTCGATAAATCTTATTTTAAACCAAAATATCGTCTAAATGACTTTTAGTCACTGAAAGTAACACTTTATGCCAAAACTGACTGAATTTAAGAAAATTAACGCATTTTCGGGATTAAATTAAGCCTCAACTGATGATGAATTTAAGATGTAACAATTTTAAGACTTATTTTTTCTGTTTAATGATGTAGTTGTCTTGACAGTTATTTGCTTGCGTACAAACAGCACAAGTGAAGTTTTTATGGCAGTATAAGTACATAAAGCTTAACTGCCTTTCCGTTTACGAGTGACGTCTTTCATAGTGTAAAATAGTTTACTTCACCCACACAATTACAAAAATGACTTTTCGCTTTAACAATTGGAATGCAGAAGACAAACATGCATCGTATATTGTTTGGTGCTATATTGAATGTGTTTACAAAAATGTTAAGTTATTTAGGTGGAAACATTTTTCTAGTACCAACTGTCGAACATTCAGATGTCAAGGATATGAGAAACATTCAAATGTTGTATATTGTCTGTTAAGAAAAATGTAGAAAAACTTATTTCAAAATAATTCGAGAAATGAGTAAAAGAAATTACGCAACTTTTTTTAACATTACTGAAATGTTCTGATGTTTTCCTTATGCTGAGTAAACATTGTTAAGAAGTCTCATTATGAACGTTGGATCATTTTAAGGAATACAATTTGTTTGCATAGATAATTAATACATTTTGTTAATATATTATACATTTTGAAATTTCATCCTGTTTATAATGCAAGTGAAAAAGCAAATTAATTTTAACATCAATTTTGATAATATTCCTTCTCGTACGATTTGTTGTGATTTTAGTTTGCACGTTTCTTATGTACTTTTTAACAGTAATTCTATTTTATTTGTGTCTATCCAAATAGCTGAAAAAAAGTTTTAATTTTCCGATGATTTGTAATCGTGTTCGTTACATCAATCCACGTAGACGAAGAAACCCAGACTGTAATAATAGAAAAAGATTAATTTTACTACCTTGATGTGACCTCCAAAAATTAGCTTCTGCTTTATTAAAATAAACAATGTTATGAAGGGGATTTTTTACTTGTACCACCTAACATGTAAACTATATTTATAGGTTAGCATCTTATTTTAGTATATTACTAAATTTCATGAAAATTAATGTTAGTATGAAAGTCATTTCCTCTTCGATATGGACGTCTACACTGCCGAAATACGGAATGCTATATAAAATATTAAAATTTTAATTTCCTAATTATTAGTATAATTTAAAATAATTGTTTACAATGTTTGGATGTTCGCACATATAAGAATAGTCCAGCAATATCAATTCCAATTAGCTCCTGTTAGTTTGGTGCTACACGCAAAAGTCTAGTAATGGCAACAAATAGTTTGTAAAGGATACTAATAAATTTAGCTGAGAAAAGTTAGTAGTACTTTTATCTAAATATATTTAGAGTACGGTTTTAGCTGACATTCCTTAGCTATGGTAGCATCTAATTCTTTTCCACAAAAAGTATAGATAATCACTTTTAAAGGAGTACTTGTTAAGCTGCCGTAAAACTAATAAAATAATTAATAATTTCTGCGTCAATTCTACGAAAATGAAGAAATTGCGTATTTGTGGAGATAAGTGATAATGACAATGAACGTTATTTATGCAAATAATGCAAGGGAAACCCTGCGTTAGGAGCAACAATTTCATTCGCTTCCTTTCAAGGTTAGCATTCATAATGACTGCTGAAGTAAGGATGACATTTTTACAAGTCACTATAGTCTTTAGACTTAAAACAAACACCTTGGTTTGCTGCTAAGGGTATCAATAATATGACAAAACTAATTTTTCACGCTGGTAGAATATTGAGAAAATAATAGAAACCCAGTACTTTCACTATAGAAATTATATAGAGCTGCATATTACACCGTATTTCACTAATCAACAAAATAATAAATTTAAATCATTTGCAATAATCAATGCAATCCTAACGCCGTTATAGTGAGTGTATGTATAATAAGAAAAATACTTGTACCGACATAATGGGCGGAAGTATATTATGTCAACAATTTATGCACAAAATTACTTCCGTTAGAACTGTTGTATAGAGGACCATAAACTAATTCATTCAACTTATTCCACCAATTCATTCAATTTCGATGAATAGGCCAAAAGTAATAAATTACAATCATGCTGCAAATCCTACTACAACCGGGAATCCAATTATTCTATTTCGAAGCGATTTTGAAACAGGTCATGCAAATTATAAAATACGAAACTCCGGATGTACAATAGGCAAACGCTGACCTAGTGACGTCTGCAAATCAAAATGGCCGCAGAAATCAGATCGCAGATCTCATATCCGTGCGATCGAAATTAATTGGCCGGCAGGAATCTTCCACGGTTCGAATGCAATCGGACGGAAGTATCAGATACGGTACTCCGGTGCAATCCAGGATGGCTCAGACTTGTTCGCTAATTATTAATTAAATATCTCGCTACCGCGGGCTCGAATTCAATTAGCTTGAATACTAAAGTCGAAATAGTGAATCGAATACCGATGTGCTATTACAAGGGAAGCAATTTCTTGAAAAGCCTGTTTTTTTTTCATCATCAGCCTTAGGAAAATCTTAGCTTTCAAAAATGTATCTTGCATTCATTTTCTAATCGAAATTACTGGTACAAGTTATTCTTGCATATTATTGAATATGAAATTAGTGAAATATTACAGAGTTTTTCTTACTGTTATACTGCATTTTTTCTTTAAATACTTATAAATCTCCTATCACGTGTTTAACTTGCCATTGGATATCCTATACCGTGAAATCGACATTTCAACAATAAAAAATTTGGCATTTTTTAAATTTCTATTATTTGACATTATTAAGTTTATAATAGGAGACAAACATTCTAAGAAATAAATGAGCATTTTTCGAATTTGAAAATGAACATAGATTACTACCTTTTCGGTTGATGTCTTTAGACTCCCGTAATAAAAATTGAAAAAATTTAGTTCTAAATGAAATAATGCGTAAAAAAACTGTATTTCTCATAACAGTAGCTTATCTTGAAATATAAAAACTATAAGATATACAGAATATAAGTACACCTGCATCCACCATTAGGCTATTGTTTAGTTTCAATTTTGCCTTTATTCAACTTTAGACAACTTTATTCAAAAACGAGTTACGCCAACTGTTGCTTACTACTTGAAGTGCTGTAAAACCCCAAAAATATGTCCCATTAGTGTGCCACTAAAATAATGTTTGATGACTTTGAACTTTGAAGAGTTAAAAGTTCTGTAGAATTACTCTTATACCACTTCAAAATTAGCTCGATAAAATTACTATTATTTTTGTACATCACTAACATCAGATATTCAGAGTAAAATGGAAACAAAAAAACTATTGAGTCATGATTTGATCTCTGTCGTCTTGCAACATCAGCTACCGTGTTTCCCTCGGCAGACTGTTGGTTTCTGCATTTCTACAGTAGCTTGTCATAGACTTCTGATTATCCTTTCTTTCCTGTGTTTGCCCACGTCCCAAGCGTGCCAAGCGTTATGAGAATATTTGCCCATGGCGAGTGTGCTCGCAGCGTGTAAACGCGTGAAGGAAGCACGCGTTGGTGGTTCGTCTTCGAGTCTCGTGCTCCGTGGACTTTTTACCAAGAGGCGAATCTAAAGAAATGGAAGCAAAGACTTGGCCAACCGACTGGGATGCTGAAGGAAATGTTTGCTCAAGCAACCACCCCAAATACCACGCATTGAAAGCTGTCAGCCATACCTGACGAAAATGTTCACTCTTATATCTGACGAAAATCACTTGCTTCCTATGTACAGGCGGAGTAAATAATTTAGTATAGATTTTTAAAAAATTTAGATATTACAAGACTCAATTCTTTAGAGACACATTCATGATAATTTTTTTATTAACTCCCTGGTAGAGATTTGTCTGGTTGAACTAGCCATTACTCTAGTAGCTGGGAATATCTGTTCGGTAGAATCTCGATAGAAATATGCACGAATTCTAGATGAAATCCCGCTAGACCAGTAACATATACTTAAAGTGACATAAAGCAATAATTGCAAACTGAAAATATTATATCACATTTGTATAATAGGTCAGAATCAATCGATTCGACAAAACGAGCAGATGTAAATGTAAACGATTTATCTTTCGAAATGAAGATTTGATCTTTGCAGCAGCTTTGTAAACAATCATCGAGAGCTATTCGTGATTCTCGAATCGAGACGATTTAGATAAGTTGTAGGAGCTTGTCGCACTCATGTTAAAATATATTAGTTGTCTCAATGTCGCGCGTCTCGGTAGATTTATGCCAGAATTCATGTCATTTTTAGTAGGATTTCTACCCTCATTACAGATCTGGTTTTTAGTCGGATTATCAAAATCTAGGATAATTCTGGGCAGATTCTCGTGACCATCTCTACCAGGGCTTCTTTACTGCTGAAAAAACAATAATGTAACTCAATTATAAACATTGATAACGCTCCCGAATACAATTTTCTTCCTAAGAAGTGGTTTTTAAATCCATACTCGCAACATTTCCTGAAGTGAGAATTGGCTTTCAGTCTTAGCTAATGAAAACTCTCTCTTTATGGAACGAAATATAATCCTTCACGGGAGGAAATGTCACTCGTTTCCTAGCTCTGCTCAACTGACATGATACAAAGATTGAATTTTTACTTGAAATTTCCTGGTATATTCATTTCAAAATTGAAATCTTGATTCTCAAATTAAAAATGACGTATGCAATATGGTGAACAAATTTCAAATAATTGCAGCGTTACCAGCGTTCGCTTACCTATATTTTTCGTTCTGGATAAATAGATGCAATATGGAAGTATATTGGATGTCCGCTTATATCAATTTTCCGTCCAAGATAAACGGACTCAAAATGGATAGAATATGAAGGTCCATAGGATGTACGTGCTGATTTGTATTGATCAAAATTTGAGCACAATTTGATCAAATTGTATGGATTTTTGATCAAAATTGATTAGATCCAGAAGTGATCTGACTGGAATCATAGTTTTGAGCCTATTCAGGACCACTCTTAGTGAGCGGACAGTTTTCTGACACTTTGATTCACTTAATTGTGTATTTAACAATAATTATTAGCAGATTTATATTATATTAAAAGATGTGTTATCTAAAATATTCTGAACATTTTCTTCAATCTTCTAACTTCTCTCGTTGACAATTGCTAACAAAATTTTCTTAAGTTTTATATTCCTTCTATTTTTTATTTATTTTAACGCGCAGTTCGTTAAAACGCACTACAGAATAGTAATATTTTTACATCGAATCCCGGTATCTAATATCCGTTATTTGTCCATCGACCATGGTAGAAATTTTGACTGAGTTCTTGCCAGATACTCGCCAGGCTATCCTGGGCACTGGTCAGGCTCGGGACATGGAATGTAACATCCTGGTCAAGCAGGTCCTGACCAGTATCTAAGCAGATCTGTGCAGGTCTTGTACATTCCCTGAGCAAGCCTATATGGCAGCCAAGTTTAGAGGTAAAAGGACCTGAATAAAACATATCTGTAGGACGACTGACCGGGTTATTACAGGTTCTGTATGTACAGGTTCTGCACAGAATCTGCTCAGTTTCTGGTAAGGACCTGCTTGGTCGCGAACGTTACATTTCCTGGCCCGAAACTGGCCAATGACCTGGACAGCCTGATTTCTATTTCTATCAGGGGAATTCTAACAAGAAGCGTGCTTGAGTGGTTAAGAGTGTGGAATGTTACTCCGAGTACTGGGGTTGGAGTACAAGTCGGTCCAAATTTTTGTTGTTGTAAATATTCATTTACATTTAATATAATATACAAAAGTGATTTATTTTTGGTCAAAAAGTCGTCCAATTTTGGTCCTGGATAGTCTCAAAACTATGATCCCAGTCAGATCACTTCTGGATATAATCGATTTTCATAAAAAATCCATACAATTTTGATCAAATTTGGTCAAATTTGGCTCAATACTTTTTGTCTCGTGGTTGTCAATTATGTTCAACATGTTCAATTATGTCAGTTATGATTATGCACTTCAGTACTCAGATAAACTTTGTTAAATCGTCCACATGGCAGAAAGCAAAGACAAATAAAATTATGTAACATTCCCTTCAGGACAGATGAAATTTTCGAATAGGAAGATGCACAAAAAATGTAAATGGTAAACAACACCATTGATAGAGCGAATAAAAGAAAAAGATAAAAAACGTAGAAAGTCACCTTGGGTGCGTAAATGTTTCGCGCGCTTGATTACAATAGCTATTTGGCTAATTAGGTCAACGCGTGGGAGTGCATAGTACATGGTACTGCTTGGTACTGGTGGCATATGCTCGTGAACAGACACACAATAAAATGAAGGGGTGCTACGCCTTACTTTCATGCAAAATAAAAAATAAACTCTGGTAAAATACACAATGCATATCATTAGATGGTCCATGGGAAATCGGCCAAAATTGCAGGAAATGCCTGCAATTACCTAAAATATATATTTATTGATAAAGTACTTCCGTAACCTACGTTATATGGAATTACTGTAGTTAACCTTGGTTACTTCATTTGAACTAAAAGGGCATGTCACATACAGATATAACTAATATGTGCGTCTACTGCAGTGATTTTCTACGTTGCAATTTATAAAGGCATTGTTTTCGTGTAATCCACAGGAGCATTCAATCTCCCCGTAATGTCGTTCGCTTCTTACGTCCGTTGTTTCTTTGAAAGCATTCCTTAACTGTCACTGGAACATGGTTTGCCCTTTCATCCTCCAATTACCAGCCCTGGTTGACGCATCTATGCCACCTTTATTTCAAAAAGTAAGTGTATTGTGGGCCATTTTCCAAAAATATTTTCGGAACAACGTAAAGACGACCGTCTGGGTGGCCGATTTCACCGCCCGTCCGTCGCTCGTCGGATACGTCGTTTTCGTCGTTTGAACCTTCTGCAATTCGTGAACGGAAATAGTTCCGTTACGGTACTTACGTATGTCGTCAGCCGTGGATGCTTTGAGGATTCGCCTTTAATATATTTTCGACGAAAAGTTCGATGCCGGGTGGTCCGGAACGTTGAAGACGTCAATTATGCGTTATCGGCTCTTGGCGCCCAAAGCACTTCAAGTGTTACAGGAAAGTGAAAGACGTCTTTCGCGTGATAATTATGATACTTCGCTCCTGCACTGTCGAATTCTGACGGCTGACATAATATTTGTTCTATTTCGGACGAGCTGTAAGCGAAAACTGTGATTTTAAAACCGGTTTTTATTTCTTGTTTCAATTTTTCTTTTTCTCAATTTTGAAAATATGTCAGTGTCACGATTAAATCCCGGACATTTAAAAAAATGTGAAATGTTCCCAGTCCCTGCAAATTTCTCAATTATCGTCGATTTTTCTTTCAATCAGTGTCGAAAAAGAAGTCTGTAATAATTACATCTGATAAGTAATCGAATAAAACATCAACCGCAAGAAAGCTGCTGCAAAAATTGAATTCCTTATCACGGCTTCGAATTCACCAGTTTCCTTCACAATCAATCCTTAGCTATTTCCTAAAAAAATAATCCTTTAGGAAGGAATTCGAGCCCCTTGATTACAGGGACGCTCTTTTACTTAGTGGCGCGAAGGTCGGCAGCCAATCACAGCGTGGTTTAATTAGTCGCCACTTTCTTTCATTCGAACTTTCTATTAGAAATTAGGAAAATTTATGCACCAGGTATCTCATTAAACATGTATCAACGTCCAGATTCAATCGAATTCCACCCCAGATTTTGTCTTTTTATTCGTTTTACTAGTTTTATGGAAGTGTGGGGTGTTATGTATTATAACGTATTATGGGTATACAAATTCGCACAATTTCGCAGCATTTAAGTTTCCTGAACTGAAAAAATCTTTCTAGGGTGCTAATTCAGGAGAATCAGTCATAAACGAAACTATTATGAAGATATAACATCACATATTTCGAGGTGTCTGTTTTTCAAATGTCTGGTTTTTGAAGTCTCTGTTTTTTTATTTGTCGGGATTTTGAGGTGCACCCATATTTCGTGCATCGAAACTGGCATTCAAGATTTCCGAATTAAAAATTGTGTCTCCTAATGTAAACTATTAAATAGTCTTTTAAAAGAACCTAGTATTTTACATTTATTCTTTTATTACGTCCAAATAAATGGATTTGTTTATAATTGTTTTAAATTGATTTAAATAGTTCTTCCTTTTCACTCGTTTATATAAGAACTAGTATCGGGCAGGAGGTATATAGGATCAGGCAAAGTGCGAGTTTCAACGAGAAAAAAAAAGAGAAAAAGTGAGAAAGTGAAAGATGATGGACTAACGGAATGAATGAGCTTTACTAGAATGAAGCAGTCGTTTTACGAGAGTAGTGAAGCAAAATCGTTATAAAAAGTGAGTAAGAAAAATATATGCATGGTGAATGTATGGGGAAGAAAGAGAATGGATAACTAAACATACAGAGAGGAAATAAGAGGGAAAATGGAGAGAAAGACAGGAGAATAAAGAGAACCTGCACGAACACTCGATCGAGATAAGCATCGTGATGCATAGCCGAGTTTTTTCCTCGAGCAGCGTCGGCGAGAAAACTTGAGCTTTTTGTAGTGCACCACCAAGCAGAAAGTTCAACTAAAAACTTAATTATCGACTGTTAAACTGTATCCCCGTTGTCATGAATATTAATGAAAAGGGGTTCAAATGTGTTTATGTTTAGTTTTACACAGTTGCTCGAATACATTTTAAATGTTTTCCACGAGTTCAGTAACGCTGAATTCCTTTGATTTGAGCACAACTTCTGGTGACAATAGTACTAATAAAATAAACATGGCTTTAATATGTGATAAAAAATAACCAAAAAATCAGTGGGAAACTGTATGCATGTAAATGTAAGTTTCGAAATGTTTGGTTCTAGTGAATTTGATTGCAATTAAAATTATTTTCCAATTATGCATTCCTTTAAGCTCTATATTTTATAACGTCACCCTAATGGTCTATAATTCACGTTTATTCAATTATTTTGTAAGGATCCTACAATATTTCTGTATTTCATCTCGCATTTTCTGTGTGTAATGACACCGTTATTCTTTATTTCAATTATCGAACTGATCATTTGTCACAATTATTACACGAGGAACTGCAAATATCTCAATGGGTAGAAATAGGAACTTCCACGCGGACAACAAGAAACGAGTAAGTAATTTTTAATTCATTGCAGTTCCTGAGTGCAGATTTGTAGCCCGTTATGCAACGAAGTTTATGATGCATTTAAACATCACTATAGAATACGATATTCTTCATTATTACAGTTAAAAATGTGTTGTATCGTTTTGGTGTAGTCTTCAGAGCTCTTCTAATGTTTCATGTCCACTACTGTCACATGTTTTCAAACATTTCCAACGGTATCGTGGTCGGTGCTTTGAAATGAAGAGTGGTCTACTTTTAAAGGTTTTAATGTTGAAAATTATTTTAGTAAATATATTGAATTACGCGTTCAATCGTTTGTTTTTCTTACGAAGAAAACCAAAATTTCGAATATTGGTAAACATAATGTTTTATCTGACATTTTTTTTATTTAGTCAGGAAGCAAAGTAAAACTATATTCAGCACTTGTGTTCAATCAATTTAGTAGGCATAAAAAGTTTATAAAACCGCTGGAAATTTGTTACTCGGGGGTTTTCGGGTCGCTGATTACGAATGTGAAATCAGATTTTGGAAATTCAAAATGGTGGATCCAATATGACGTACACTTTTTTTAAAAGTCTAACCACTCTGCTTTAAACTTGTTACTCGCGGCTTTTCGAGGTTGCTGATTACAAATCTGATGATATATTTTGAAAATTTAAAATGACGACTACAACATGGCGGAGAAAGTTCGTAAATTCGTAATCAGCGACTCCGAAAACCGAGTAAAAAATATCAAGCGAAATGGTTGGAATTTGGAAAATTTGTCCGCCATATTGACTCCGCCATTTTGAATTTTCAAAATCTGACTTCAGATTCGTAATCAGCGTCCCAAAATACTCCTATACACCAAGTTAAAGTAAAATCTAACAAATTTTTTTTTTTGCATTTTGGGCATTTTTTGTGAAATTCTCGTGGCAGTGAAGGGGTTAAAGATTAGTTATACTAATATTTGATTTGTTCCTAAAGATTTGTTCACAAATTTCAGGATTTGTACTGCACAGTAACAAGTTCACTGAAAGCCAAAGCAATTTTTATCGGTTTACTTACATATCAGCGACGGTATATGATGTCCGAATTTATTACGTAGATAAAAATTAATGTACAATGTACAATTCCTAGACGACGTAATAAATACGGACATTATTAAGTACTTCTTCATAAACCCAGATAAAATTAGCCGCAATTGACCTGAACAGAAACAGGGTTAGCCCGTTTGGTTCCCAAACACGACCAAGGTAGCCTGGCTAGATTCATATCATGCCCCGGTCAGTGGTCGGAATACAGTTGGCTCACTAGTTGTGATTCGACCGGGTTTCCCTGATCAGAACCCGATCAGCTCGGACAAAACCCGAATAGAAGTAGAACAATTCGGCTGTATTCCGGCAATAGCCCAGTAAATAATCTACAACATATTGGCTTTATCGGCGCTAGCGGTGAATTGGATACTGTTTTGTTGCTATTATAGAAATGAGTACTTATTTGGTATATAAAGAGCATTTCTGATAACTTTCAACACGACAGATCCCTTTCTGTAAACTGCAGTTATTGACAGATGTTATATAAAATCTGTATAGTTCAATGCGATTAACATGAAATACGCAGACTTCATTCCATCTGAATCTGGACGGAAATGTTTGTTGTATCCTGGTCTAAAATGCTTAGTAAGAAGAACTGGTCCGATCCCGAATGAAAGTGAAATAACCTCGCTGGAAACAATATCAACATTATTTTAAAGAATGGTCGTAACCCCAGTAAGAGGGGTGGCATTTTGCAATCATAAAGCCGCAATTTTACAGTCGGCTTTTAGCCAGCTTCTCCTGGCAGACTATAAAAATGTACAGAATTGGCCGACAAAAAGCCAACTTTTTTCGGCTAGCATTAAGTCGGCGAATAATGTCGGCATCCAGTCAAAGGTTTTTGGCTAACTCCTGGCAGACTGTAAAAATGTACAGAATTGGCCGACAAAAAGCTGACTTGTTCCAGCCGGCATTATGTCGACAAATAATGTAGACAACCAATCGGACGTTTTCCTGCTTGGAGTTATAACTGACACGTTGAGAATAAAAATGGGTCAAAAATATAACGCGAGCAAAAGTGAATTAACTTTTTTAACGCGGAAAAATGAATTAAATAATCTCCGCGAGCAAAAATGACTTATATAATATTCAGGGCAAAAATGGATTAAAATTATAATTCACTTTTGCTCTTATGGAATATTTAACCCACCTTTGCTCGCATCATAAAAAGTAAACCATTTTTACCCGTTAGCTGAAATTAACTCACTTTTGCAAATTTCCGAAAGTTAACCCGTTTTTGTATTAATTCGAATAATATCTACACAAAGTGACTCTTATTATTTTGTTTATCGGAAACGGGACTTACGAGTATAATCACGTGTAAACATGATTCTATTTATTTAGGAATGTTGTTAAAATATGACATTGTTATAATTGAAATCGAAAAACAACTCAATTATAAAAATAATAAAGTTTTATTTATTTCTTACTATGATTTTGCCAGTGGAGATAGCGATAACGAATAATGTAGCATATTATTTTTGTACTTCATCATTTTTTGTTTAAGAACGCATTTATGTACTTTATAAAATATATCTATATAATTAAACAGGTGTTGTGATTTATTCAATTATTACCGATTAACTTAAACTCGTAAACTTAGAAAGTTTGAATCTTTTGAGACTAGCTTGCGAAGCTTAGCAATGAAGAAGGCCATATTATAAGGATGGCCTTAACTCAAAGTAATTGCAAAGTTGATGACAATTGACAATATAAGGTGATATATTAAAACGAGTATTAAGCGCGACCGTTCAAGTTCAATAATATAAAATAATAGCGCGAGCAAAAACGAATTATAATTTCAGCGCCAGCAAAAATGATATACATCTTTAATCCGGTTTTGCCCAAAAGAATATTTTATAAATGTAATTTTTATCTTCATAATATTTTTATACATTTTTGCTCGTTGCGTCTAATCTCGAAAATGTGACGTAACAGAAAATTCTGCTAGCATCATAACAAAAAAAACGTCGGATATGATACTTCGCTTGTGAAAAATCTCTTGTGCCCTAAAATTTAACCAAACATGGCAAAAAACGCTAATTTCGATACATTTAACCTCACTTTTTTAAAAAAAGTGCGACGGAATAGGAAAATTCTGCTAGTGTCGTCGTTTTCAGCACCAAAAAACAGTTCGGATATGATACTCTGCTTGTCAAAGGCAAAATCAGTGTCGAACAGTGATAAGGGATCGTATATTCTGCAAATAATATGCCTCTCAATACTTGATTGTGCCCCTGCAATAAAAAATTGGTGAAAACAATAAGTCAATGACAATGAATATCAGTTGTACACGTCTCTTACAAAAATTCCGAGAATTAAGCAATGTACACTGAGAGAAAGGATCGTTTGTTGTAAAAAAATATCATTCAATTGCAAAGTTGAAAACATTCTTTTAATGTAAAGATGGCATTGTAATGTTAAATGCGATTCTTATAATATTAGCATTTTATTTCTTATATCAGAATTGACCATTTCTTAATAGTTATGAAACGTATACTTTGAACTCGACAGCTGCGCAAATTCACAAATAAGACATGGAACATGTCTCTTATACGATGTATTTGTTTATAAAATAAGCATATTTAATATTATAAACAATATCTTTAATTTATTTGTTTTCACAATAACAACCACTGAATTGCAATGGCGCTCAATCGTTCTTAACAAACCAAACAAAGCAACCGAGTTGTCATTTGAGGTTATGTTACGATCCGTATCAACTCCAACCTTACATTTTGTAGCTATTAAGAAATCATTACTTTATAGATACAAACTCGTAGTAAACAAGCGGTTTCTTAACTATTAAGAAATGTTTGGTTGCATTTAATAGATATTTCTTAAGATATAAAATGCATTGTTTGCACTAAAGAAATGTCAGCTTTATATGAAATGAATAATTATTTTATACTTAGAAAATTATTGGATTCGCCATATTTGAATATTTGATTTTTTAACTATTAAGAAGCCTTCTTTTTAGTAAACAATCCTTTCCTCAGTGTAGAAGCATACCAAATTGAATACTTTTATTACAGAATTAACATAAGAAGTATAATAGTGTAATCAGGGAATTAACGCAAATAATGATTAAAATTTTAAATCATTTGTATATTTTTAAAAGAATCCCAAAAGTTTAAAAATTGCGATATCAAAGCGAACAAGTTTCTATACAAAATTATAACACGAGCAAAAATAAGTTGAAATTTCTTTGCGGGTAAATGTGACTTATAATTTCCATGCAGGCAAGAATGACTTAAATCTGTAATTCGTTTTTGTCCTGAAGAATATTTTAAGTCATTTTTGCTCTCACAATAGTGTAACTTACTTTTGCCCACAGCCTGTAATTTGTTTCGTTTTAGCTCGCGAACAGAATAATAACCCATTTTTCTCGCGGCGTATGTTTAGCCCGTTTTTGCTATCAGCGTGTCAACTGTAAGTAGCTAACTCTAGAATAGTGCGTATACTACCTATCCAACGCCTAAATTAAATTAGATTAACCAGATTCGATATTTAGAAAGCGGATATCATTTTCCATACGAGTCTTGATCGATTTATAACAGATTTATAAAATCTACAAATATATCACACAAAATCTATGCATTAGAGTTTCCATTTTATATTTGTACCCAAGAACATACAAAGATATAAACAGGTTTTCCTAATCAATATTTCCTTTCTGAGACGTTATTCGGATTACAAATATTTTCAAATTTCTGTTTTTCATGTTTCCCATCATTGATAGTTTTTTCCTTACTTGTGTAAAATATTTAGTCAACCCGAACTACACGTACGTCAAGATTGTCGAAACAAGAAATAAATACGAGCAGAAAGAGTGACACCAATTTTCACGAATAACGCACGGTACATTTATTATAATAATATCCAACAACAATAATATAATATACTATAAATAATAATTAATCTACAACCTTAATAACAATATTAAACTAAATGTACTTATTAGACTCAATATAAGTTCCAATATATAATTGGCAAAGTTTCCTGAATATTATATTATTAGTTTGTTCATGACTTTGACACTTTTACGTTAGTTTAGCTTATAATAATTAGCGGCATATTCACGCTGCGGATGCATTGGTAATTGGATCCACTGCGGACGAAACAAAAGATACAGTCGTTACGGAAAAACAACTGAATAACTTGCGGGTTATAAAAGGTTAGACCAGCAGCTTCAGGGAATTCTCCTCGCGGAGGACGTCAAAGTTATCTTCATTAATTTGCGCGAGCCACTGCGTTGAAAGGCAGCCGAGAGTCCGATAAACCAGGCCGATATGTAAATGCAATATTGCCGGAGGAGAACACGTTGTTTCACAGGCAAACCACTATAACAATGTTATCGTGTATTCCGGTTAAAAGGGAGCTGGAATATAAATGTGCGGATGCCAAGCGAGCAAGTGCTATTCATTCTATGCTAGGAGACAAAGTCTGCAAACGACAGAAGAATCGGCCTTTTGGACGAAAATGGAACAAGGTTCTGAACATAAGTAGCAAAGTGATATTATAAAACGGATGAATTTCACGTGTTAGTATCCGCAAAGTCCTGGTACTACAAACCTTTGCAGAATGCAATCAATTAATGAGTTAAAAAATCCTAAGGATTGAGCAGCGAGCTACCGCGTGCTAAAAATCGAAATCAATTTAGAACCAGCTACGAAGTAACGAGTTTTGTTGAAAAGGAACATCGAAATCCTAGTAGGGAATAAAGCGGAAATGCTGGCATTTCTCTCGTCTCCAACTTTCCCGTCCTCCTCTTGAAATTTTTCAACTCGTTTTATCTCGTCTGCTTTCACTCATATCTTGAATGGCGCTATTATACATTGTAATGGAATAATGAGCACGTTTTGCAGTTTCCGTAATGGCGATAATACGAAAACGATGCTGATTCTGAATTTCGGACAATTAGTTTTCTTTTTACGCTTTCCGCCACAGAAACAGTTTATATAATTTTTGTAATTATTAATTAACTTGCTCAAATTACTTTTGAAATTCAAGTGCATGGAAAAAAAGAATTGTCTCTATAAGTCTCAAATTTAGATATATTAATAGAAAATATATTCATTTTTGGAAAGGATAGGACATGTATCAATACCACTACCTGAATAGAATAATATAATTGCTTGTAGCTGTTATCATGGTAAGGTTTTTCCAAAATAACAGAAAATCACTGGATGTTCCACTATCTTCTCTACGGATCATTGTGCATACTTCGAGCATGAAGACATAACATGCCCATTAAAGTCTAATGACACTGAATTAGAACCTACGTTACGTTTGCCTAATTTTAGTGAAGAGACAATCACATAAATGGAGGTATTGCCCTCCCCCGAATCCAACTCTATAAGATGCAGCTTTAAAAGCTCTTGGAATAGCTAAGCAATTGCAAATCGTTCACCTCCGACGCAATATATCGTCAGCGTGTCCCAGGAAAAAAGGAAGCTCAACTTGGAAGATTCCACACGAGCTTCCTGGTTGGAGGGGATGATATGTATACGTCGCATAAAGAGAGGATCTCAACGAAAGCAGTCCCCACATGACGTGTGTGTAAGACCATGTAACGACGCACACGCTCGCATTAAAGTGCAGTAGTGTGCGTCGATAGCCAGAGTTGCCGGTAGTTTTGGCCCGAGCCGGCTGCATCTAGCGCGCCATTACTATCGGGCCATTGCTTTTTACGGCAACGATTCGCCAAAATGTATTCGAAGCGCTCTACTGATTGGCGTTTTAAATTTCTCGAGCCATTGAGCCTTAGCGCGCAAGTGTGGATTCGCTGCTTTATACGGTCGATAGGAGCTTTCCAAATCCAATAAGTATATCGCTTTGAAAAATTTCACTGGGATACCATTCCCCAAATCGGTTTTCGGATGACTGATATTTAAATAAGTTGTTAAGAAGAGGTTTCCGCAATAATTCTTTTGGATCGGAATTTCACCTACTAGAAATTTGTATGCATAAGCCAACTAGATTATGATATGTTTTTATATGTATGATTATGTTATTATCACACGAATACCGTGATTTCTCAGAAACAATTTGAAAAACAGTTTCCTTCGAATTAATAAGGATCAAAGAGTTTGTTGTTATAATAAACATGAAATTAAAACAAAAATTCTCTCCAAAGATGACTCAGTAAAAATCATGCTGTGAACCAGCGACATAAATATTGATGGGAATGTAGTGATATATTACTGAACCAGCGAATTGATGTTAGTGTGTCACTTTTCGGGCTTGAATGACCAAAAAATTGGCTGATGAATCCGTGAGTCTCTTGAATGATTATGGAGACAGAAAGTTCGAAACTGTTTCCGAACGTTGAGGTAACCCTTCAGAACAGTTACGGTTTGATCTATTATTTTGGTTTACATTTGTACGTTACAGTGAATTTGCAGTTAGGTCTTGGTTTAGTTATTTACAATTATAATAAAGCGGACGGATTCTAAAACACATACTCGGTAAAAAGTAAATGTATCAAAATGATGAATAAAAAACATGACCTTGTAGAACTCATTGAATCACATATTTTTTGTATATGACATTTTCTTCTAGGATTCGTAGTTTTTAAGATAAAAAATGAAAAGAACAATGATTTTCAGTATCGATATCAATAAAGTTTTTAACATAACTCGCCGTAGTTCGGTGAAAAATGCAACAAATCACTTGAAATTTGTATGGTATACTCACTACACAAATTCGATGTCTACGAGTTAATTTCCGTGATTAAAAATATCAATTGTTTATTAATAGTGAATAACTAATTCCCGCGCGCATAAAATTGTATCTTTCAACTTTGACGGAAAAAAGTGTATTACAAAGTTTAAGTTTGCAAAAACTTCCAGTGACAAAGTTTTCATCTGGGATTGAGGAAGTTTTCTGGAAAATTTCAATTCAATCGAACCAGAAATTTTGATTCTGTGATATTTAAAACGAAAGCGCTCAGCGCCCGCGTTATTGTCTTACGGCTCTCTCGAACTTAAAACATGGGCATGGCATTTGCATTGTTCGCTATTTTTTTTATTTATTATCTTATATATTCTCTGTGCATTTACATAAGTTTATATGTCAATCGATGATGAATGCTTTATTAATGAATTTTTACATTCATTTTCCACTTTTGTTTTGTTTATTTTTATGCATTTAGTTCTTTTTTGTTTTTTTGTCAAGTTCATACAGCTAACCTTTGCAACAGTGCAGGGAGTTTTAGACATTATAGTATTTTGCTTCGAATTTGCATGAAAACGTATTGCAAATAAGTTAAAGTAAATAATAAAAGTTATGGAAAAAGAAAGGATTGAAAAAAGTGTGGGAAGAAAAAGAAAACGGGATGAAAGTTCGTGGACAAAATAGATTAAAAAATCATTTAGAAATTCACGATGAAAAGAGAAATTTTGAAATACGTTAAAAATGTATATCAAGACGTTTCTCAAATGGTCATTGAGACCAGATTGCTGTGTAACTTTCTGTTTGATATCCCAAGTCCATTTCTATTTATATGATCAATCGAATGCAAATCATTATATTACCATATTATAATAGAGCACTTATCAAAGGACAACATTCAGACCGTGATGTTGATATATCCTGACATAAGACAACGAGTAGTAAAGGTACTATAAACAAGACAGGCAATTATGCTGAAACATAGTAATGTGCGCTCTCTCGGGAAGGACTCGAGAAGAACTCAAGCTCTAAAGTACAAAGTAGATGGACTTCCAGTCTTTCATCGGGGGTTTCTCTTATCGAACGAACACCGATGGAACCGTCAACAGAGAAGAATTCTGAAGATATAGTCCGTGAAATCGCTTTAAATGTGTTTTGCGTATTAAACAGATTTTCATATGCAAAATAGCCAAATCGTGAATTGCTTTTAAAAGCGTTCTACAATATGCCAATCAATAACAACAGAAATAACAATTAATAATACATATTCATAGTGAATTTGTGCAAAGATTATTCAGTCGTATTTTTCGTGAAAACAACTAGCGAAATTAACATAAAGAAATATTGTTTCCCATGTAAAAGGGTGCTTAGCTGCACTTTGCCATATGTCCCTCTAACTCCATAAGATATTATGTGACCGAGACTCAAGAGTTTCCAAGAACATCTATAGAGATTACAAAGTACCGTAGCGTAACGACTTTTTGATTACATTGCTCGGCACATTATGGTAAAAAGGAGATGAAAACTAAACGAAATTCAAAAAGGATCGATATAAGATGGTAAATTCACCAATCACGAACTAGTTCCGAAATATTAAAAACCTTCCTTCACAAATGAAGCCAACGATATTGTTGCCTCATACCCCAACAGGATTGTATCGACTGAAACGTTTCGATCTCCAATCTTGGATTCAATATTTCTCATGTCTGCTTGATTGTGTTACCTGAAGATCTTATCGAGAGAAGTATTGGAATCGTAGAAGATGACGTGATAGGGGTACTGAAAAAAATGATTATTCTTCCGTCTTCGGAGAGTGATCCTATATAGGTGACAATGTAATCGAGGAGTCGAAAGTACCTCGATATTTTTTGCCGTAGTGTTGGGAAAAGAGTGCGATGCGCAATCTTCGTGAAAAATACGGCTCTCACATCTTGAGTGAACTGCCTGCTCTTACGATAATGCAAATTGAAACTTGGAGCTAAAATTTTCTTTTCGGTAGGGGACAAAAATTGTTCGATATATACCGGGGAAAATTAAGCTTCTGTTGAATGTAAACATTTCTTGTATATGGTTCTAAATTATCATTTCGTATGTTTCAGGATGAATTTGGTAAAATATGATTTCTGAACTTGTAAAGATGTTATAGGATCTTGTACATGAAACATGATTCATATTCTGTATATTTGTTCTTTTATAATTATAAAAATTAACTGATTGAGGACAAATTCCTGAAAGTTTATAGGTAACTATTTAATATTAAAGACCTCTAGCCCGTGTAGAAAATGTAACTATAGTCTGATCAGAATCCGGCCAGCCTTCCCTATGTCTGACTAGGAAATCATAGAAATGGTAACGCTCTGCCGACAGGATTCAGAATCAGAATCTTGTTTCTCCGACCCGGTTCCGACCACACATTTACCTCAAAATTTGATGAACCCAACCTAAATATACCTCTGTAAATTCAGTCAGAATCTTGTCAGATTCTGATTAGAATCCGTACCTAAGTAGGATAAATGTGACCAGATTCTGGTCAGAATTGTGGAAAATCTGAGGGAATTTCCACATGGAACCACCTGTAGAAATGTAATTTTATGTCAAACTTTGTATATAACGGAAGCGAATGTTTGGCGAGATCAAAGCAATTAAGGCTAAGTTTAAATATTAAATACAGAATTACAGACGGTAATTTCCTCCTTTGGCATTTACGTAAGAAAATATACATATATCAAACCAGGTTTTGAACTCTTCATTTTTTTTTTAGGAATTATAATGATCCCACAACAAATAAATATTATAATGTGATTGTTATAATATAACAAAAAAGGTATATTCCTAAAGAAGCATTTAAAATTTAAGAAACCTGATTTAGAATTTTGATGCATCCTTAGTCAAGCCTTGGTTAGGTTGCATTACAATCATAGTAATATACATCAAGGCCAGATCAAGAATGGAAGACTTGGTCTGATTAGGGACTGAGCTGAAATTGTTGTCTACTAACGGCAGGGAATAAGAAAATAGTATATTATATAACTAGGGTGCATTACCAATCTTCGACGAGCGAAGTGACAATCACACTCGTCGGAGATCAATATTTCGCCCGTGTTCCATAAGATATTTTTTAATATGACGTGCGTGGAGCTCGTGATTTGCGCCCAAATATTTCACTCCCGGGCGCAAAATCGAGTTCTACTCCCGGAGTGTTAAAACATTTATTTAAGCTTAATTAAATAACATTTTCTAATTATGAAATACAAATAGCTGTCAGCAGATTTGAAACTTGCAAATATTACATTGTTATTAAACAATATTGATCTACTTTTTAAATATTTTTTGAACTGGGAATGACGGCATCATTAAGTAACAGAGAATGCTGATTTTGTCATCAGCCAATAACGACAAACACTTTATTACATCCAGATCACATGATCATCACCTAAGTAAAAATGTTTTATAAAGATTTTATAAAGTTTTTATAAAGTTTTTATAACGTTTTTACATGGACATATAAATTGCTTTTTGTGAAACAGGGTTAAAAAATTCGATTTTATGCAACGTATTTGCGGGAATACGATAGCATTTTACGCCCTGAAAAATTATACGGGTAAGACGGAAGATCCCCACTTTTCGAGTTTGAAATTCGACACGTAAACTCAGAATTTATAACACCTATGACGAAACATTTTGTTCGTCACGTGGGGGAAGACCTCAAAAATCCGGAACAATGAAAAATCGACATTTAAAAAGCCGACACACAAAAAGCGATGACTGTCAAAAAGCCAATGAGTCATAAAGCTGCAATATTTATGAAAACAACAATGTCAGCTTTTTAAATGTCGATTTTTCAATGTTTCGGATTTTTTTAATTCGGCTTTTTGAGGTGTTCCCTCACATGGGTGTAAATTTTTTTTTACCGGGAGGCGATCCGGAAGTAAAAGTTAATTTCACACTCTTATCACGACGATAACTATTTCTTAATCTGTTGCATAGAATTAAATTTTGTCAAATTTACTGGAGTGATAAGTCGTTCTTTATGCATTGAATTCCCAATTCAAGAATTTTAGGGAGTGCAAACACAATTTGTGAGCATTCGTTAGGAAAAATGTACATATAATAAGTTTGCATTGGGTAGAAATAAAAAATTCTGCCACAATACTGATTTGGTTGAGAATTACTTTTTTATAAATAATTGATGTTACGAATTAGTTTATTTACAATGACAACACTGGTACTCAAATCAGCTAGTAGTCTAGTTCCATTAACCGAAAATGAATTCATGTAACTGAATAGTTTAGTTATTAAAACCAAATAGTTACTTACCGACATCTATCTCATCCGTACCGTCACGTTGTCACCGAACCGGTTTTGTTTCGATAGATATTCGTCTAATTACATGGCCAGAGGTAAGACCAACTATCTGGTCCAAATAGAAATTTGTCTTTTACCATTAGAGAGATCTATGCGAAAGTGTTGCAGAAAAATCAATTTTGCACACCAAAAGAAGGACCCAATTTGCCAACAGAATCGAATTTTATGCATTCAGATAGGAAGAATGTTTTTATTATAATTGTATAAAATTTGTAGGTCCTTATAAAACCTTTATAGAAACTTTATAAAAACTTTCTTTATAAAAGTTGTATAAAGATTTTATAAAAACTTTATAAAACATTTTTACCTGGGCAGGTATGACTTCTAGTAAGTCATGCCTTATTGAATCTTGATCTGGACTATCAATCAGAAATCAGACATGCCTAATCATTATCCGAGAAGGCCCTGGACAATACAGAAGCAGCCTAAGAACACATTGGCAAAGTTGGACATTGTGGGCAATTTGGAATAGTTATTAAAAAACAATATTTGGAAAGAAAACGAAGCGCGTCGGTACATCGTCTTGAGGTAAAGCACATGGTCAATTTTCATTGTATGCTGTAAATGGTGGTCTAAGTTTTCCAGATCCCAATATATCAAACCTCGCTGGAGGAGTTTGAAAGCGAGCGGAAGTGAGATCGAAGTTTCGGGACGCATATCGGGGGAAGGCATTCCGCGGAATTGCTTCGCAAAGCAAAGCTTTCCAAAGGAGCTTCGGCCAATCAGGGTAAAACCGGGTCACGTCAAGAGGGTTCGGGGACGTCGCGGGGTGCCCGGGTCGAGCATTGATGGCGCACTCGAGCAAACCGAGACGAATTGCGAATTCATAGAACCACTTAGTTAGTCCGGGGTATTACTCGACCCGGCCCTACCTCCTCCTGTGCTCGCTTACTCTTAGGTCGTGGCGCCGGAGCTTTTCCCGCTTCCTCACGACCGCGACAGCCCATGCAAACCGCGATCTTAGACCGAATTACAGAGCCGCGAATTAATTTAGAAAGCGAGGAGAGCGGGCAAAGTTCGCGCCACGGTGCTCGCAGATGTCAACGTTCTCTCTCTCGGTCGTGCCGTTCTTCTCCATCCACGCGCCGCGATGCCTCTTCCTGGCTGACCTTTTCAAAGATCACGATCGTACCTGCTTTCTTCGCGAACGCCATTTTGCCGGTAAATCCGCTAATAATAATAATTTGTTGACGGCCTAATTGGTGGCCAATGTGTTTAAAATGTATGATTTATTAAAATACACCTTACATGAAGTATATTGTAGAAGAATATACCTAAGAAGAAATTATTCCTAATATATTAGCTAATTCCTCGGGATAATATTCTCAGACGTTAATTTATTGCAATTATATTGACTTGATGAAAACTTGAACCTTTCTTATTTTTCGCAAAAATTGTAAGGAAAATAACTCACCTACCGACACGTATAATAGCCTTTCAGAAGTCTATATCAAGGTTAAGGAGAAACTTATTTGAAACATTCAAGTAAGTTTCTCATGTATTATAAAAGCATGTTGACATCCACTTTTTAACCTTTTTTCGGTTTGAGAAAGGATGACTGTAAATACTATGAATATCAAGAATTTAGACTTCATCCAAAATTGTGACTTTTTTAGGACGATCGGAGAGGGACTTTTGATATAGCATTGGGAATAACTGCCATTTCGATGACAAGTTCAATTTTTCAACGGACGGATAATTGGTCAGAGCAAAGGCTTTTGTTGCCCAAAACCGTTTACATCATCTACTGTTTGCAGCTCAGAAACTCGACAAATCACACAACAATCACATAGAAAACCTGACATACAAAATCCAGCCATTTAAAAAACAGATATTCTGAAAATGTAATTAATGATAGACTTTTAAATAAATCCCTTGGTGCATTATTTTTGACCTTGCAAATAACCTTTCCAGTGAGACCTGGAACGGCAACCTGAGATCATTTTTTAGGTGCACCTCAAAAACCAGAAAATTAAAAAAACTGATTTTGAATGTCTGTTTTTTTAAATGTCCGGATTTTGAATATCTGTTTTTTTAATTGTCTGGTTTTTGAATTTCGAGTTTTTGAAGTGTATGTTTCGTGATTTGTCGGGTTTTTGAGGTGCACATTTTAAAAACATACATTCAAAACCCGGACGTTTCAAAATGAACACATATTTTGAAATTTTTTTTTTAATATTTTTTTTTAAATGTCTCGTTTTTGAATGTCGGTTTTTTGAAGTGTCTGTTTTGTGACTTGTCGGGTCTTTAGGTGCACCCCATCTACTGCTTAAACAATATCATATTAAATCGTAACATTGTTGAATCTTCTAATTTTTGGCTTCAGAGTACGCCCTCCTAATTTAAAAGATTAATTTGTTTTTAAATTACCTTCGCGATTACGACGGTTAAAAGTCTATGTCATATTTTCCAAATTATCCATCTGGTTCGGAACTTTGAACACACTCAATACATACAACAAATAATTATGAGGATTGCAGAAAAGAAATAATAAAGTATTCAATAAATGACCCACACAACAGAAGCCTGTCTGAGGATGTCCTCAGAAACTCCTGACGAGCTCCCGAGGACCAAAAGCAGACATTTGGACGTCATCAAGACCTCCGAAAAGACATCCCGGGACGGATTACATTGTTTAGGGACGTTATCAAAACTTGTAAAGTCATCTTTGATTGAACGTATCGTAACGGTAAATAAATAACCTCTGTTTTATGAAAAACAAATTTTTAAAGCACCGAAATATTTATAAAATCGGAAATTCCCGCGGTGCGTAAGATGAATAATGGGTTTGTAACAAAATGTCATACAAAAAGTTGCAACAAAAAAAATGCTCATAACAAACAATCATAATGAGCCTACGCAGAGAAGAATTTCTTACAATCGATGAAATTTATTTACTTGATATCCGTTTACGCTTTACACACTACGTCCCCCTGTTTTAAAAAGTTAGTTTAATCGACTGCTCTATCCATTTAGATAATTTGTTTGTGACATTTTTGCCACAAAAAAAAAATTTCGAAACTAAAAAATATCACGTAATTGGAGCATTTGTTTAGGATAGCGACCAAATTATAACGGAACGACAAAATATTTAATCGAATTCGTTTTCATCGACCTGAAATGCATAAGATACCGCATCAAATATTCTATTAAAAAGCCCTCGCGTTTCTGTGTCATCCATCGGCGCGTGCAGGAAAGGTTGGAAGTTTCTTTTTGTTACCAGAAAAGTTGTTATCATAAATACAAAAAGTCGTAAGTAGCAGAGTTTAAAAATTTCGAGAGCAATTGTAACTACTTAAAATTACTAGCAGTAATAAAAACATTAGTTCATAGCATGTACTACTTCTACGTAGTAAGTGTGACTAAACATTTTTTTTCGTGTATCCTAACGTCATAATCAAAACGTAGGACAATTATGTAATTAGCCTTATATTGATTTACACCTTAAACACAAAATATCAAATATAATCGGATATAACAGAAAAAGTTAAAAGGTTTTTCTTTTATAAATGAGAATTACATCAAAACTTTCATAGTCGATTTTACTATTATTTTGTTACACCAACTATCTCCTCATAGTTGAAAAAATCAACTATGCAAAATGATTTAAGTAAATATGACAAATATTGTTAAAATAACCATAATCTAGTGTAGTCCTCATTTCACACTATGCCTCGTAGTAAATCTTTCTATTTATTATTATTCATAGTTAAAGTTTGTATTTACTATAAATCCATAGTAAAACTGCCGCACCTCGTGTGTTTTGATTCCGCCAGGTGGCGACGCGGCGCTCGCAGCATTTTTTTTCGAGCCCGTGGCTCCCGTTATTGAAGTTGGATTTTCATTTGGTCATAAGAAGGACCGTCGGGCCTTAAGATATGATAATACATAATGCATGTCGTATACGCACCTATATCTATAGAGTAGTTACACGACATTGAAATTTGTGTGTATTATGGCATTGCATAATACATTTTTTACTGTCTAGAGTGTGACACTCACAAAATTAGCGCAGTATTGATTTTTTGTTTTTCTATTTGTTTCCTTGCTTATCCTAAACAAAGAACGAAGGGAGAAAGTAAAAAGTGGACTTTTCATATGCTATGATATATATAGTTTAAATATTTCTAAAAGGTAAATATTGACTCATTTCAATATTATTTATGACAATATCTTATACAATTTCTCTCAGTGAAGGTAGTCATTTTCTGAAATGACAAAATAGTTGAGTCTATTTGTCTATTATGATAAGTAGCATTTTGAATCATGAAACAATAGTTAAAATTTACTATTTCAAAATAGTTATTTTAACTATTACCATGCCTAGTCCTCACTTCACACTATGATTCATAATAAAAAATGGTCATTCCAACTACTTTTTTCTCTGAGTGTAGAAATGCAATACTTTTAGTCGACAAGTAATATTCAAGTTATTCTAAATTTGTTAGAAGATATAATAAAATAATTTGTATTGCAATATTGTTTCAATGTAACTATACGTTCACGATCCTATGTAGTGATGAAATTTCGCCCAGCAACTAGTTGCATATAGATGATATTGTTCCATCATTTCATTCAACTATACAGGTTTATTAGGATATTTTTCATGGTAATAAACAGTTTTATTGAATGAACACAAAATGTCTTTATACGACTTTCTCAAGACACTGGTTGCGTAAGAAACGTTCTGAAATAATTCAGTATTTAGCCGACTTTTTCGAAAAATCCATAATGTACCATTAAGCTCCCGTCGATTAGTGATGCACCGCCGACCAAAGCATTAAATCTCGGAGTATAAACATTAACATCACCTACATCTCCATTTCAAGACCATTTTATCTAGTCTCCTCTACATAAGAGTAAGAAAATCTATCGCACCAACAGTTTATCCAGAAAATAGAGTTGCCGGTAAATCGCACTTATAATTACAGTCCCATAACTCGTTGCCGAATCCGCATTACCTATGAGATAAGTTTGTTTTTATTGGATGTTCGAAGCGGAATCCTTTCTACAGTAGAAGTCCGTCGTATTATTTCTCTCCGAAGCTTTACGATGCAGCTTGTAAAATGTGTTATCGTCCCATAAAAGCCTAAACGTGAGACCGCTGTAAACCCAGCAGCTCGATATCGGAGATGTACTAGCGTAAAGTTTTCGCGACTCGAATTTATCGTTGATTTGTTTGAAATTCGTTTAAAACATGTACGCGACGAAAGTTTGGGATTCGTACGGCTGGTTCCGTCAAACGAAATATTCTGAAACAATGTACAACGAAGAAAGATTCGACTTGGAATTTCAAAAAGTAATTTCTCATCGTTCGCAAAAAAAAAAATTACAACGCATGAACGCTAGTTGGCAATATTTCTCACGATGCAACGAAAAGTCAGCTGTGTTCTTCATGCATTCGCATTGGACGTAATACGTAATCTGCGTGTAAATACATAATGTACAGGTATCTATGCTTGAGTTCTTGGTAACCGGTGAAGTATGGCACGTAAATTTAAACGTGAATCCCTTTTGGATCTGAGCGTGTTTCTTGTAACCGAGGCCGCATGTGCCCTTAGGAGAGTGTCCGAATCGGCATCGGCATGTACAATTCCAGTATATACGTCTGCATGCAGCTGCAGACATGTTGCGATACAATACCCTAAGAGTGCGCACCAGGACACAGGGACTATAAATATACGAAGAATATTATCGCGATTAATCCGGCCGCGACTATAAGTGCCTTTTATGTCCGCGTTCCAGCCGCCCGCGGTTCGTTTCCGCTGATTTTCATCTTTTGCTGTTCCGCCCTTATCATTCTTCAAAAATTCGTTTGTTCCATGATTAAATTGCGACGAGATTCAATCGCTGCTAGTCATGTACGAAAGAGTTAAGAATAATCACCGACTGTCCCGAGTTGTAAACCTTTGCTTACTTTGCAAATGAAATTTATTTTATATTCATCAAAATATGAAATCGATTAAATTAGTCGAACGAGTATAGACGGGTATGAACGGATGAAATTTCAGTTTATATACTCCTATTTAGTCTCGTGAAGTTTGGTAGACGCGTCCACCTCTGCTCGGCGGGGGCTCCAAATATGCCAGAATTATTTGTATAGGTATATTATACTATAAATGGTAGTTCCTTTGTTGAAAGTTACTATTTATGATGCCGGTGTCGAGAGAACGATTAACGAAAGCTATTAACGAAAAAGAAAAAATACGGAATGGAGTACACTCTAAAATTATTGGACTCAATTGCGGAGTCCAAGAGAGAGTAATCGTTAAATTTCACTCCTATAGGCTTCAATTGTACTCTTTTGGATTCACATTTGCTCCTTTGGGGTATTTTATGCTAGGTTTGAATCCCCTACTGCATCGAAAACTCGTTACTACGTGGCCGGCCGGCAAACTTGTTTTATTGCAACTCCCTATAACTTATTCAATTCTGAGAATTTTGAAATGAATAAAAAAGAAATTGTTCGTTAGAGTTTTTTGCATCTAATGAAGAATGAACAAATTATATATCTCAATAAACAATGAAGTTTTTCAGGACTTCGAAGCACATGACGAGTTGGTCATTGGCAGCCACCAACTTTAAACATTCATTACTTTTTGACTATTAGACCAATAAAGATAAAACTTTCCAGAAAATTTGTTCATTCATTTATGAACAATTTTCTCGCTGACAGTTTTCGGATACTCGAAATTTGCTCGATAAACGAATAGTCAGAAGGTATATTTTGCAATTGCATAGAAAAAAGTTAATAACTTTTTTGTTTATTGAGATACATAATTTATTATTTCACCATTAGATGCGGAAATCTCTAACGAACAATTTATTTTTTTATAAGTTGTAAAATCTTCAAAATTGAATATGTTATAGCGAGTTGAAATAAATAAACCGACCGCGTAGTAACTAGTCCTGTCTATACGGCATTCAGTCGCCTATCTCTTACCGGCCAACCCCATTTTCTACTCCTTTGGACTGATATTTGAGTCCAATAATTTTAGAGTGTAGACCAGTATATACCAAGAACTACCAATATCAAATTTAACGGTCCGTTTTACTAAAAGAAAATGTCCTGATTTATATTTTATTAATTTGACAGAATACTCCATTACATTATTATAAATTGTATCTCTCACTCACGTCTCACCGTAAACACCAATATGTCTAACTCGTTACATATTACACATTAATTCTAACAATTAATATAGACAATATACAGGATATCCCAGAACTAGGGAATGATATTGCAGGAGATGATTCTCCGTGATATTTCGAAAAAACAAGTCCGGTACCGAAATTGAATCGAGGCTCAGAATTTGGGTGACGAGCTATTGCGGTTTAGAAAAAAAATTCGTTTTTTGGCAATAGCTCGACTGCTTTGAAGTTACTTTAATGAGTGAGGGCTCATTTTAAAGCTTATTTTAAGCCTGCGATTCACCCTTAAGAATATTTGATACCCATTATTAAAATAATTCAAGAAATTCACCTATGTTTTATAGATGTTTTCGAAAAACTTTTCGACCGTGTAACATAAACAAAGAAGATCTTGGTATTTTTCGGTCATTGTAATTAAGTGAATAATCATGCAAAAATGCATTTTTTAACAGTTTAATGACACATACTACAGGGATATTTTTCAACATTCTCAAAAATACAATGTTTTTATCTGGCTACAAAAATTAAAATAATAGTTACGAGTGTACAATGTTATTGTTTACATTTATTATTGTCGACTTAATTATAATGACCGAAAAATACCAAGATCTCCTTGACTTATGTTAAACGGTCGAAAAGTTTTTTGAAAACATCTATAAAACATAGATGAATTTCTTGAATTACTGTATATACCACTTCAAATAATCTTGAGTATAAATTTGAAGGATTCCAGAATGGTCGAAAGTAATGTATTCTGGACAAAATAAGAACTAAATATTTTTCTTCATACATATTTTTATAATAAATATTTAAATATCGAAGGTACCTCAAATGACCATTTACTCCTTTCGCGATTCTGCATGGCGCGTACGCCAAAGCGAAAGCGGATAATCCAATAGAGTCGATTATTCCCTACGCTCGGTAGGATGAGGACATTCGATTCTACGAATATCGAGGAATCATCAGTGAAAACCTATGATTCGATTGCCGCAGAAGAATTAAATTTAGCGGAAATTTACCCATCCTCGATTCTCTCGTCGCCGAAACGTTGTAATGGGGACGCATAGAAACATCCTTTCTGCATGAACGTTCCCATGTGTAAAGCTATCAATTTTTACGTGTGCGCTTTCGAGCGCCGTCCGCGAACGTGAATGCTCAACGTGGAGTTTTGGGGGATTACCACAGGGTCGAAATATGGTAAATCGCGCGTATTCAGAGAAGGCTTCAATTTTCCTCGTCAAAAGGATCCCAGTGGAGAAGACCTTCAAAAATGTCATTCATTGGGCATTGAACGTTATACGAGTTCCTGTCTGTCTGCGAAACCCGCGCCGTTCTTGAAATAAACGCCGCTGATGGAACCGAGTGTAAATCTACTGACTGCCCACTGGCTCTAAGCGGCTTTCGGACGTTGTGTAATTAGTCGGTAAACTTTTGAAAATTCTACCAATTTGCTGATATCATGTGAATGAAATTGTTTGCCGAATAACTTTTCATCTCCCTGTGTAGTTATTTAGTTCGACTGATGTAATAATTTTGCTTTTGTATTTCATAATTAGTTAGGCATCGTTTGTTACCAATTAATTGTGATTTTTTTTCTGGGTCATTACGAACTTCAAAATAAAAGTAGTACCAGATTAGAAACATAATTTATTATGAGATAACGAAATAAAAAGTCTAAATGGCTATAATTAATTTTTATTACTGGTAACTGTGGAAAACGAAAATTAAAACAAAAATTTATTTGTAGAATCATTATTAGTCTAGTACACTAAAATTAGTCCAGTGATATTTTACTCCATATTAACTGAAAATGAAGAAAGTTGGAATCGAAAACATTGTCAGCTTTCAAACTTATATCCATAATTTAAACCTTTTCGTCCCAAAAATTCCGAAATTTTGACGCAACATTCAGCGCTGTTTCTTCAACTTTTTTTCCAAACGCCAAAAAAAAATTAAAAAAAGTAAATATCGATTGTTTTGGACCTATTCTGTGGAATCCCGTAGCCAAATTGAGCCAGTGATTTCAAAGAACAAAATTATGAAATTGTTGTCGACATTGTTTCACAAGAGTTCACATTTTTGTCATTGAAAAAAGCAATAGTGACCTATACAAAAGGTACTAATCATGTTTATTTACTTAGCAATTTCCTCATCCGTATGATTTTTTTCAAACAACAAAATGGCGGCTACAATATAGCGTCTATAAGTTGTAATTTTTCGATTAAAATACTCGATATTAATAGTTGCTAGTCAATGGTTTTTCGGTAGAATATTTAATGATTTTTAATGAAGAATAATGATAACTCTAATATTATCTAGAATAACATATATAATATTTAACTTTCGGAATGAATTATTTTGAATGGAGGCATTCAAAGCGAGTTTTACTCAATCCCTAATAGCACACTTTATTCCATCCATATTCCAGACATAATGAAATGTCCAACGTTCGGAATATTCCTTTGGAATATTCTAGGAACATTCTTTTGGAATGTTCCAGAAACATTGAAATATTCTGCATTAGAAATATTATAAACAATATGAATTTTATTAGAATATTCCAAAAACTATCAAATAATATAGACGATAATAATGCGAAATGAATGAATATCATTTTTTAAGTTGATTTCAGAATGTTTAATTCAAATGTCACAATTATTAATAAAAATCTAGTAAGTAATTGCTAAAAATACAAATATATGTTAATTGCTTATTATCTCTGTATATAAAATGTTCAATCTGCAATACTTAATAATATTTATGATGCAGAACATTTCAATGCTCCTGGAATATGGATGGGATATTACTTTGGAATATTCCTAGTGTTCCAAAAGGAATATTCCGGGAATATGGATGGAATAAAGTGTGCTATTGGAGATTATTCAATTTTGCGGAGCTTACAATCGTCATAGTAAAAGCTAACTCTCTCGTGAATGAATTGTCGTCCTGCACTCAATTTTTAGGTTATAAATCGATTCTTGATAGGTCACAAATATTGAATATTGTCATTATCAATTTCACATGTATTTTCTTTAATTATATTATAGGCTAAATACGACTCTGTTTGTTCCTTTTTGGTTAGTAACAGCGGCTTTATCTTTTGCGTCTATGTTAGTCATTATGTATTATGTAGCTTCTAGATGTTAATTTTAAGTGTATGCTGCCTAAGTTGTACCTGTGCAATCCAACCCTTACGAATCAAATGTATTTCAATTGAGGGTCAATAAATTATCTATCTATCTATTATTATCAATTTCACGCGCATCTAATGACATGGAAACGTCGAAAATTGAGTGATCATGAATCATCAACTTATTTGACCTAATGAATGAAGTATTATGAGAATGGACATTAGAAAATCAGGATAATTACTTTTTCAACGTAATTATTTATGTTTCCAACAGTCACGGTCAAATATTCGATATTTGTGCGAGAAAATCCAAAATTACGATTTTCAGATACCATACTGCGCCGTCATTTTGAAAAAATCGGACGGATGTAGAAAGGGCTGAACAAAAAGCTTCGCGATAGGTATCTTCTGCAAAGGTAACTGCTGCGTTTTTCAATTTAAAAAAAGTAATTCATACGCAAAAACGTCGAAAAAACAGGATTCGAAAGGTGGGTCCAAAACAATCAATTTTTAATTAGTTGAATTTTTGTCAAATTTTGTAACAATTGCCGAACAAAAGTTACAGCGCTGAAAGTTGCGTCCCAATTTTGGATTTTCTGAACCAAAAGTGTTAACGGGGAGATTAGGAATGTTTACAAGTGTGCAATATGGATCAAAATTCGAAATAATCGGACAACGCATTTTGGGCTGGGGAACAAAGTTCCGAAAATCAAAACTAAGGCTAAAATTTCGATATTGCGCGAGTTCAAGGTATTTTCATTTGTTTTCTTTTTGCCAATTTTTATTTTAGTAACTTAAGGACACCTTCTCAGTTATTACTCAATATATTTGTACGTGGGTGTATTTTACAAACATTTGTTAGATTCCAGAACCTTCCAACAAATTCCTTTTTTAATATCTCATTATTTCCTCAAATTGTAAACAGAATCGTAAAATACACCTTTCGAAGTATGCACATTTCATATAAATGTTAAGCATAATATAGATTTAACTGAACACTTTTAATAATGTACGTAACAATATTTTATTCGTGTGCTTGAACGAATGTGCGTATATAAAGCCCATTATGCTTTCATCTCCAGACTCCTAATATTTCATTCCGCCTTTGATCACACTTATTTCATGCAAATAAAAGAGCGTTTTAAGTAAACCGTTCGTTTCCCAACATTTTTTAAAATGCCCCCGGATATTCGTATTTTGAACGATAACATCCTTCCACAAAAAAAGCCTATCAATGCGCGCTTCGATGAATAATGCATGCACTGAAGCACGGAATCCACAAATTTTATTTCCTTCGGTTAGGACGATTGCCCTTGACATTCAAATGAAGTCTTTATATTGAAGCAATTCCCGAGTTTTCATTCTTAACGTTTCCCTGTGTCTTTCCCGTCTTTAAGGTTTTACTTATTTCCTTCCTAGCTTTCCTTTAGTATAACATATATTTGGGACATTGAAGAAACGCGGCGCCGCAGCGCGCACTTCGGTGATTCCGACGTCACTTTCGCTCGAGTAACTATTCCACTTACCCTTTCTTCTCTCTCCTTACCCTCACTACGGTTCCATCTATTTCCCCCTTTCTAGCATTTATTTGTTTCTACTATTTCAATCAAATTTCTTTGATGTGACGGAAAAAGTGGAGCGAACAAGCAAAAATTCTAATGTCATTTTTCGGAAAATATAATTTATTTAGAAATTCATTTTTTGCAATCTTCTCGAAAACAATAAGATATATCATCTTCTTCATAGAAGAAAAGAAATGCGGCATAATATTTCTGGAATAAGGTAGCGGTCGTTAAAATTTATTTTTTGAACATATATTTGTTGACTATTGGGACATCAGTTTACTTTCTGGTGGCTCAACTAAAGGTTGATATAATTTGGATTTCATTAAGGACGAAAGAAAACAATAATTTTTGTAACACCTAATAAAATATTCAAATTTCTATTTGTGATCTCCTAGAAAAAAATGTACTTCCACGCGATGTCCATCAGACCGGAAAGTTAAAAATATCATTACTACCTAAAAATAAGTGTTAGAATTATAACATTTTAAATCGCACTGAAAAATTTGAATTCTGGATCATTGACAGGCTATACTTTCAATGCTTGTGAATGCAAACTTATGCATTCTATTAACTAATTTGGATCATGTTGCGCCCCAGGAAAAAATTAATTATACCTATACAATTTTATACAATTGCATACAAAATTTATATATAATTATATACAATTGTATAGCATTTTTGTTTCTATACAGTTGTATATAAATATTGTTAAAAAAAAGTATTTTAATGAAAAAGAATTACTAATGTTTAAAAGTGCTTATATAAATCATACAATGTTTTAGGAGAATCAAAAGCATTATGCAAGCTCACTGATATTTTTGCGTTTTTGTGGGTAAATATAAACAATGCTAAAAAGTTTGATTTTATTAAATTTTGATATGATTATATACGAACGTATAACAATATATACAATCATATATTCAATTATATAAAATTGTATACAGTCGTATATAATATATACAATCTCATACAATCATGTACAATACTATAGAGACAAAATTCATATGTACTTGTATAAAATCGTATATAATTGTATATAATTTCTATATAAATGTATATAATCATCTGCATATAAATTATCAATCTGTATATAAGTCATTTTGACCGTTCAAATAATTACCAACAGTAGTTATTGCAGGTCATAATGCCGCCAAATTTGATTTGTTTAAAATCAATAAAACAAGTCAACTTTTACTTTCTGCATAGTAGAAAACTACGTGTCCTTTCTACTGCATTAGAAACTCGTTTTTAGACAACATTCAGGTTAGAAATAATAATTTTCAGAAATTAATGTTTAACCTAACATTTAAGCTTTTAAAAAAATTATCGGAATTAATATAAACAAATTCACTTCATTAACATAGTCCGTGTCCAGCTTTTGAATGATTGGGCAAGTGATCTATAATATCCTATATATATGACAAATGTATAATAAAAATGTAACAATGCGCCAAACTAAAATTTATCAAATCATGTACATGTGGTTTTAAATAAAGTATTTAAAATAACTAAACCTCGTTGATACAGAAAAATTTAATAGCTTGAAAGATACAAATAGTAGTAGCTACCTATTGCGTATATCGTTCCTTTTTTTATGGAAACGCCGTCGGCTTTCAATTTCGACGAACGGTGGCCAGCGTAAAAATCACTGGTTGACCGACTTCTCCCGCAAGAGAGAACACAAAAGGACAGTTGCTATCGCGTTCTCTGACGTACTAAAACTATTAAAAAATCATATAAAACAATTGTTCAACAGTAGATTATACTGGAAAATTCTTTTGTATACATATGCATCGTTTAAAATATTTTAAAGTATATTTTAAATTATTCCATGTACTGAATTCACTACTTCTTATTGTCATATTTTCAAAATTCCTCCATAATCATCGTTTTCGTCTGGTTTCTTATAGTATTTTCCATAATTCCTTTAGAACATGTAAAATTATGTTTTTCTTAAGAAACATTCATTTAGGATAAAATAGTTTTAAGGTGGTTAGACCCCAGAATATCATATGATGAAGAAAAATATTTAATAATATTTCCAAGAGTTTAATTTTCATTATTAATAATATTGTTGAAAAGTGAAAGCATTATTATTTTTGAAAAAAAAAATTGAATTGTGTAAAAATAAGTCACTTTTGTAATTGATTCACATTTTTTCTTCTCCGCTGCTAAGAATTTTTTTAAAATGAATGGATTTTAAAGAATGACGGCTTATTTTCTCGAGAAAAAGATTTTCTTTAACTTTACTGCAGAATTTTTTAATGATTCTTTGTCTGATCACGAAAATTACTCAAAATTCGTTAAAAGTAGCAGTTCTTTCTTAAAATGAATAGAGATTATTTATCGTTGGCTTCGGAAATTTCAAAATACCTACGGTTGTGGAGAATCTTTTTCTCGAAAAAATAAGCCATCATTCGTTAAAGCCCGTTCATTTTTAAAAAATTCTTAACAACGGAGAAGAAAAATTTGAAAAAATAACAAAAAAGTGGCTTAACAAATTATTTTTGCACATTTCAATTTTTTTTCAAGAAGAATAATGCTTTCACTTTTCAACAATATTATTAATAATGAAAATTAAATTTTTCGAAACATTACTAAATATTTTTCGTCAATGTATGATATTCTGGGGTCTAACTACCTAAAGATACTTTTTAGATCGAGAAAATTTTGCAAAATTGATATTAAAACAATTTATAGTAATTGTATTAGGTTTTACACAATTTTTATAAAAATTATTTAATCAAATGATGTTGATATCAATAAGTGATACCCTAATAAGATTTTGGGGAGGGGGGGGGGAGGAGTAATAAATCCAATATAAATATGGAAAGCATTTAATAAAAATTTAAGATCGTGTTTATTACTTACGATTTAGTTCATATTATCAATATTCTATAAAATTGTTTTTTAAATTTTTGATATACATATTTTCGTAGTATGTAATTAAAGTGCGGTATGAACAGTAATTTAGGAAATTGTTTAAACTATCTGGCATTTCAAAGTGCACATTTGTCACGAACAAATAAGACTAGAATGGCTTTTGCTTTGTTTCAATGTACAGGTGTCTGACCACATCAATTTATACTTCCTGCTTGAAGAGCAGGACGCAAAAGCACGAGTTACTCTGGCTTGACCACAAAGTGTGCGCGCACGTCGATTTGGTCCCCCAAACTATTCTCAGATATTCCATTCTCTTCCTGGCGAATTTACGTTATGACATAGATATTTGTACAATTAATGATGATGCTTAAAATACTTTTGATAATTTGTAAATTGCATTTTTATGTTTAAAAAAAAAGTAAACATAAAAGGTGTAAAAAATACTCGTGAAAAATTCAAACTAGATTATTCTAAACATAGATCAGGTTTAAAAAACAAAAGTTACGGATTTTACATGGCATCTTTACGGACAATAAAAATCACATTTTGGTTAAAATCTAGAATAGTTGAATTATCTTTTATTTTTAGATAATTAATATTCATGTTACACGAGAATAATAAGACATTTATCAAATTTATTAAAATTTTTAAGTTTATTATCTTTTTGAAGACTGCAAGCAAGATGACACGACTAACTACTTGAATGCTTTATTGGTCAGGACTGGATGATGATAAAATTGAAATTGTTATCATATCAAAATATGAATTTTAATTTCTATAATCTAATTTGTACTTCTCAAGCGATCATGTATATTGTCATATTCCAATGTACTTATTTATCACACTGTCAACTTGCTGTCATTCTATATTCAATTTAAATATTTCAATCGATATCATGTAGCTCTCTAAAATACACTTACTAAAATATTTATATTGTAAATTGATAAACGCGACGAATTTACCTGGAACTTCTAAAAATACTATAGTATCGAGGATCACTGCCTTCAGAAGTACTAAAATAAGTATTGCAAAATATTATTATTATCAATATAAATTAAATTCATCAATTATTGACAAAGATATTCGATAAAATACTCGCAATGAGGAAATTATAACTTCTATTGAAGTATAATCTTAAAAACAGTAATTATTGTTGATCAACCTCCGTAAAACCTGTTTTCAAGGTTTAACCTTAAACACGCCATATAGAATAACCAATTTTCATAAATTTGTAGAAAGAAAATGCAATTGTTTTTCCTTTCTGTGCCAATATATATTTCAAGTTTCACTTAAAGGCATTGGACAGATCTCCGTCTTGAGCAGTAGTTCAAGGATGAATTTACATTTTCATAGTCACGGTTGGTTATCGACTTTCTTGTCTCAATATGGTACACCGTTCGCAGATGTTTCATGGTCTACTGTTGTGGTGGCTGGAGCGATAATAATTCAACGTCCGGTGAGACGTCTTCCCGATCGCCTTTACCACTTAAGGATCCATTGTTCCTGGAGCAGTGATCATTTGCTTCCATCTATTTTTCCAAAAAGGTCCGTCGATTAATATATGTATGCCAGAAAAATTTTTTACTTTCCTTTTCGTATATTTACTCTGCATTTTTTGCAGTAAAAATGCATCAGGATAAGAAATAAATGACTTGTTTTTCAATGTGAAATTTTTGTTATCATTGTAGTGTTTTTTTCAGTGGGTTTAGTTGTGTTGTAGGTAGGGATGAAATACATATTTCAGCAGACATTTCTTTCGGGATGTTCGTTCTTGAATTTGGATTGATAAATATTATTTCTGAGGGAACCTTTTAATTATTTCATATAAAAAGCATATTCTTACGTAGTTTCTTTTTCTGTCTATAAAACGACGATGAAAGTCGAAACGGTCTTTTTCGAGTCATTGTTGCTTACAAACATTTACTCAGGAAGACCTATACTACGTATATAGTTTCGGGTTAGATTGTTTTCGTAATTTTGTTTGTGTCGTCGATTGTAACATTATTAATTGAAATGCCTTATAGGTAATTTTCTGCGGTAAATTCGACTTTCAGGTTAAACGTGCAGCACGCCATTAGGTCTTAATTTTAACCTGTTAGTGAAAGTATAGACTTATATAAGGCATATTGATCAATTAAGACATTTCGCCCTTGTAATCGAAAAAAGGGAAACGTGCAAGGACATATTGACTGAAAAGTCGGCATGATATCGACTTATAAGTTTATTCGACTTTGAAGATATATTTTTGTTCCAGATTTGGTAATTTCGACCTACTATATAACTTTCAAGTCATAGGACTTTAAAGGCATTTCTTTACTTAGGTTATATTTAGGTGATTTTCAGCTTGCGTTTAGGTCTTGAAAGTCTATTCGACTTACAGGACAATTTTTTAGTCGTAAAGTGTTAAATTTTACTTGATTAGGGCATTCTGACTTTAGCTTGGTCGAAATGACTTTTCTTGTTGCTTGGAACAGCATGTGTGATTTGAGACACTGGTATTGGAGAAGCGCTGACATCGTAGACATAGAAGGATCCACAATTATATAAATGCACATGACATTAGTCCAATTTATTAATTAAAGAAGAAGATAATCCTGTTATACACTTTTCATTTAAAATTGTATCATAGCGATTACCAGTTCACTGCCTATTTTTTTATACAAGTTTATTCCTAAACCAAATCAGTTTGCAATATCACAATATCGAAATTACAAAATTATATGTTACATGTTGTACGACATAGTCCTCGTGAATTATTGAAGAAAAATCGGTGTTTCGTGAAAAATAGTATTGGCAAACTGAAAGTCAGATCAGAAACGCTAACGGGATCTCGAGATGCGGAAAAAGGAAAATATCCCGGAGGATTCGAGCATCATAAACAATTCAGGAAAGTTCGATTATGAAACTTTTCTTACCTCCATAGCCGCATGAATGTTTGCGGCTTCCCAGGGAAAGCTCCGAAGCAAATTTCAGCCCCGATTTGCAACGATGTTTTACAGCCCAATATCTTCGGCAGAAAATCGCTCGTATCTTCTGATGTTACCCCGTTCATCGCATTTTGATTGTTGGTAACGATGATTAAATATTAAAATGTAATTTCTTTATATTACCATTCTAGAATATAATCTACCCAGCACCTTTTTCACGCAATTTCTCTTTTCATTCAAACACATCACTCGACAGGATTCTCCATGATATTCTGCTTTATAGTGGCTATTCATTTGGATCGTCCTGTGTCCACTGTCTTTGGCAAATAGAGCACGTTCCAACGCTTTCGTTCTCGACGACAACTACGAAATACGAACGCGAGCTCTTCGTTGGCAGAATGTACGTAGTCGTGCTTAGTTGTTCGCAGAGATGTGTCTCGAGTTACTTAGGGATTCTGTCAGAGTGAAATATTGAAAAAATAAATTTTAACTATAACATGTTATTTTAGAGTTCGTCTATATTATTACCATATATATTTAGGTCCAGAATCCTTGCGAGTAATAATGAGATTGTTATTTTAAAATAGACAAAATCACAAAACTCACACCTGATATTTAGTATCAACAACCCTAGTAGAAAATTAGTCCAGTTTTTGGCCAGTTTCTGTCCAGTTTCGTATAGGAAAACTGGGTAATGTAAAAAAAAAACCAGAGAGATTTCCACCTGGGAATTGTTTTATCTCGAAACATTTGCGAGCACTCATTGGTCAGATTGTCAAGTTCAAGTCAACTTTTTCTTCGATGTTAATAACCCCTTCGCAGTCGAGACCAAAATCTCATAAGTGGGCTCAAAATGCCCACAATTTTTTCGAAAATTGAAATTTGCGGAAATGAGCATACTATAGTATGTGAGGTCGCTGATTACGAATCCGAATTCAGAGTTTGAAAATACAATGTCGCAGATCCAATATGGCGGACGCTATTTTAAAAAATTTATTATATTCACTGAATTTGTGACCTGGAGTTTATTGATGTCTTAGATTAAAAATGTAATGTCGGTTTTGAAAATGGCGGATCCAATATAATAATCAGTTATTTTAAAAGTTACCTAGAGATTTATCCGAATTCTGTTCGTCAAAAGTTGTTTATGTCTTTGAATTTTCAAAATCTGAGTTCGTATTCGTAATCAGCGATTCCAAAAACCCCCGAGTAAAAAGTTTCAAGTGAATCCGATGAATTTTTGAAAATGTCGTCCGCCATATTCGATTCGCCATTTTGAGTTTTCAAAATCAAATTTCAGACTCGTAATCAGCGACCCGCAAAAACCCCAGAGTATCAGTTTGTGGACAAATCTGTGTGTTTTTGTAGCAAAAAATCTTCTTGCAGCTATACACGTCATCGACAGTTTGAGGCCTATTGCACCATGACGTGTGTACACGTCATCAACAGCCAAGGAGTTAAAACAGTATACACATAGCAAGTCAACAATTATTTGTCTAACGATTAAAAAATATATTTCTAGACAGTATTTATTCACGGAAAAAAGGACTGATTGTAGCAATTAACTTCTTAGTGTTCTTAGAACCAGACGAGAAATATGTTGAGTCAGCTAAATAAATAGTTACACTGAGAAATAAATTGGTAACTAACCTATTAATTGAAAACCAATATTAATTAACTAGTAAGAGAAACTATTTCCTTAGTGGTCTTAACAAAATTAAATGGTTGCCCCAACCAACAAATCATAAAGTGAAGAGTTGACAGACATTGGACAATATCCTCGAATTCACGTATTAATATCCAGGAGAGAATTTTAGTAATGTAAATAGTTATTATCACGAAACATACGCGATTATCTTCAAATTAAACTTATGTAAACATCTGGAGGATGTAAATGTGTAGGATCATCCCTAACATCAATATCATTAATTGGCAATTTACGGTACTCCAGCAACAATTTCAATATTACCTAATCATAACCTCAAAAGACAAGGTTCACTTATAGTTAAACGAAACTAAATATAAAGTAATCATATAATATCTTCCAAACATAATTGACTTCAGTCATTGTAGGATAGCAATACCGCAATGATAATTATTTTTTCGAAACTAATTTACCAAACCTTGCAATATTATGACAGTAGTAAATTCACCTCTAGCAACATTATTTGTTTCTGACCAAATGGTGCATTACACGAAAATTTTAGAAGTTGCCAAAATAGATAATTAACAGATAAAATCGGATCCATTACTTAGAGCACACAACGGTTTGAAGTCCCTCTTCGCTGTTACTGCTCGTGTTCCTCGTCAATAAGACTGCAAATCCAGGGATCCTATTAAATCGACGAATAAGAAGCACAAGAATACGATTGGCGAAAAAAAGATATCGAAAGTAGAGAAAAAAACGTCGCAAACCACCGAGAAGGGAATATGCTAAAGGAGACTCGCGGAACTTTTTCTTTGTCGGTCTTGGGATATAAAATATTCCAATGAACCAGGCGAGCGAGAGATGCAGGAGAGGGTTTCAGCATCTCTCGTCGCTCGCTGGTGGTAGACGAAGGAGCTCGGTGTGGATTTCGCAAGGCGAAAGAATTTGCATAGACAAACGTCAATGTCCGCCTCTCGAATCGCAGAGGCGAACCAAAGACTCCGCTAACTTCTTGCCACCGTCGTCGCTGGAAAACTCTTCCCTCGAGAATTTGACTTTGGGAAACTCCAGAGCGAGGAGTAGTTTTTGGATGGGATGTAAGACGCACTAGGTCTTCAAGTAACCGAGTGATTAAATGTATCGCTTATTGCTTCTGTGCTGTCTTGGAAGAAGCCGTTGAGGTCTTTAGGTAAACTGAATAAAAAAAAGCTTTCAAAACCAGCCAAATTAAAACGATTGCTTTAGAAAAGGACACGTCGTTCAACTCCAACAGAATAATAAGACAATTCTGGAATATGACCAGGGGACTTCATCAGTTGAAGACCAAACTCGAATCAGAATAGTCTTCTATAAGAATAGGTTGAAAGCTGGATGAGTTGCAGACTCACACTAAGACCTTAACATGAACAGTTAGTAGGTAACACACAATATAGTTACATCCAAAACAAAACTGATAGTCAATGGCAGGAAGCAGGTGATTTATATTCCGTAATAGATAGTCGGCGGCTTTAGATTTCCTTGAAGATTCAACAAGATATTATTGTTAGTTTAACTTTCTATACTTTTAAGTACCATTTAAAAGAAGACACTCATTTTTAAAATAGTTACTTTCTTTTGAGCAAAAAATATCCAGATACATGTGCTCAGTTCTAGGAGAAATAAGAAGGAAAGACATATAAGATGATGTTGGATCTGGAAGTAAATTGCTATTATAGAAGGGATATTGGCGAGTGTTGCAGGAAGGAAGAGGAGTAAAAACGTCTGAGAGGAACAAAACTTCGTTCCTTATCCTTGCAATAGAAAGAATAACGTCGTAGTCGATAACGGGTAACGAAGAGCGAATTTCAATCTCCGCTCTTCTTTGTTTCGCGCGTCAAAGGAGCCGCGTTATTCCGCGAATCATTCGAGATAAGACCTCTCTGTCGATCCTTTGGATCTAGAACAATGATGAGAATTAAATTTATCGTGAAATATCGTATTCAGAATATAATAAATGATGCAAAAAAGAGTCGTGTGAAGTATCGCAAAATAAAACAGAAGGAATATAGCTACGACTTCTTCTGAAAGAAAAGACTACACTCTCCATTGTCTTCCAGCAAATTTTCGCGATAATTTACGATTTCATTAAAAATATTGTAATTTGAAATTTTCCGCGTTAAATATGCTTCTCAACCCATAACCATTTTTTAGGGAAAGCTCTGGAGAGTAAGGGAACATGAGGCAAAATGACCGCGTACTCGTGAGATTCTCTCTCGAACATTTTTAAGTGGCACACTCCAGCGAGATTTGTCGCGCAGCGGCTTTAAGTACGGTTCAACATTCCGTAAAACATGGGCACTCGTTGTGGTTGGAGCACGCACTACTAGTAATTCCCCTTTTCTCTCGGCGAACGCTACTACGCTGTCATATTATTCAGATTATTTACGCTCGTCGCTGACTCTTGAAAAGACGAAATTACATTTTACGACATTCGACCATCGACGGTCTTTGTCCCATTTTCCGAAGTCGTTGTCGAATATTTTGAACGTCCACATAGTTGCAAATAAAAATGCAACCAGTGTGCAATTTCGTCAGGGTTCGTCTGCAACTTTACGTCGTTTGTTTGGTAACGATGGATAATTAATTTGTCGATCTGGATTAAATCAAAACGACATGATCGAAGTCGTGTTTGCATTGACGTTCATCCGTGACAAGAATATTTTAATCACTTCCGCTGCACTCATACACAGTGTGCCAGGGGTTAATGCGGTAATTCGCATGCACTTTGACTGTATTTGACAAACACCCAGGACAAACTCACCGAACAGGCAATGCCCCGATGCTTTAGGTCCTTTACCCTTCACAGTCTGTAACGTAGAGTAGTGGATCGTTGACATGCTTCTGTAGTTTTAAGTAAATTACCATTTGAACAAAAATGATAAAATAAATTAAAAAACGCACGTTACTAGAAAAAACTTAATTAATGTAGTAGAAAAGATGATATGGCTATTTTATTGGAGTCCTTGGCCTCAAAATGAACTTGATATCAATATCATATATTACATGTCCTTAGATATACTTCTTGGATATTTGGATTTACTTCCTTCCCGATACAAATTTTGTCTACAAACAACCCAGGTCCTAGATAGTTTTTACAAACTTTTTCTCGGGTCTCGGTATGAAAATCTGTACAGATTCCGTCTCGATTCGAGGACGCTCTGCTAGGACTGAATCCTTGTATAGGACCGAAAAATATATCCAACATCAATTTTTGTTACATTTTTAAAATTTATGTACCTTAAACTAGTTTTAAGGGACACCTTCAATATCTGCATACGGACAACACATTTTCAGGAACAATGTAAGTAATTAAATTTCTAATTTTACGATTTCGAACGGTAGATATACCAATATCAGGAAAAATCGATTTCCAAACGACCCAGAATCTATGTTGACTCGTATAATTCGATAAAATATTAGTATATTTTCAGATTCTAGCCGGAATTTACACGGATATTTCCACATAAAGTTTTCTTACCAAGCCCTGTATATAATGTGGAGAAATCAAGGGCAATATCTACCTGGGTTACTATATATACTATCATTTATCGTATATTATTTGTAGGACTTATAGGCATCTTAATTACGCCATATACTTGATAAAACTGTTTGCAGCATAAGAATTGATAGACGTACCGAGACAAAAATTGGTTCTGGGTTGAATCAAAAAAGGTAGAAATGTTTGTAATATATTATGATAGCAGAATTAACAACTTGAAAATTTGTTGTTGACTGTATGTTAATTTGACCGTTCGCAATACTCTATAATATACCGTACAATAACTATTTGGTTGAATAAATTTTATCACATCTAGTTTATTATTCACTAATGTTTAAAGTAACTATTTAATAGTAAAAAAAACGGTATATTTGAGGTTATGCATTCTACTACACATTTAACAATCGGAAAATAAATCTGTGATTTAATTTGTAAAATGGTTCGATCTGTGGTCGGATGACTATATGTTTTCTCTCGTTGCAGGTAATCATTGATTATACCATTACAGTTACTAAGAAACATCTAATTTCGCATTAGTATCAAGCAGATGTTCAATTTCTATTATTAAATTTGTTCTATAATAAACATTTAATCGATGAATAAAGTGGCAAAATCGTTAACTGTGCTAACGAATGTATATGAACTAATGGATTATATAGTCAAATAAAATAGGAAAGTTTAAAATTGTTCATATAACGTCAGTGTAAAAATTCAGTTAAAAATTTGAAAATAATCGAAAATTACTATTTCTAATAAAGTGTGCGTAAAATTATTTTCTCTAAATGTGTACATAGTAAGTCTATAAATTCCTTGTTATTATATCTCAGTCAGTTTACATGAGATTGTAAACCCTGAATGAGTACAATCTCTTGAAACTTTCCGCATTTTTATTAATTAGCATGTCAAGTATTTTCATAAGGATGGCTTGATTCCTTTTTTAATAAATACTGAGAAAACTTTTTTTTTATTTGTATTGCAGACTCGTTTTCGCTTCATGAAGAGCATTTGTTAGATTTTAGTAAGTACCGGATTTATTAAAATAATTGTCGCATAACAGCAAATGCATCGTATTTGCAGATAAAAAAATAAAAATAATCACGAAAAATTCTGATTAAACCTTCGTTTCACAAATTAAACATAAATGTTTATTAAACATAAATTTGACTATAAGTTCTTAATATAATATTCGTTAATATTATCGGTCTGGTTCGTCTTCGTTTTACAGCTTTATTGTTTATTTGCAGTTTGAATCAATAAAGACCGGTGGACATTTCGTATGTTTTTAAATTGATTGTTGATTTTAAAAAAAGAAATGAACCGAAGATCATTCGGTGACTGATGAAATGAATGATTTACCAAAAAAACAGTTATTATTCTTTTTAGTTCTTTCCAATAATAACAAAATGGCTAATCAAGATTGTAAACCTTTCCGGTCTTTAAAAAATGCGTTATTTATTACATCGTTCATCATAAGGTAATAGATAGCATTTATTGTTACTTAATGTAGGCAATATTTTAGGCCTAATGAGGTTGTACAGATTAATACAAATTTTAAGATTTTAGAATGGAATAAGTTAATTTCCAAATGATATATTTCAAAGTTCTTTTTTTCAATCGGTATATTTAATACTCAACATTTTCATTCTTTCTGAAACTTCTTGAAGTGAGAATTCTATATCCGTGGAGACTGATAAATTAGCTATTGAATACCCACTCATTACAGTAAGATTGTATTACTTCGAAAGTGAGATAACATGCTCTCTAAAGTTGAATTAATAAAAAACGACTTATATACAGTGAAAAGTGTGTTACCATCAATTAGTAAGTTTTTTACTGGCAAGTAGTACTAAAATACGAATTTATTAGTAAAATTCTACTAATCTATAAGTAGATATTTACTTTTTAATTTACTAGTTAGTAGAGTTAGTAATAAATTAGTAGGTTTTAACTTTTTATTAGCAAAAATGATTACTAGTTCATTTGGTCAACTAGTTCAGATTTAGAGAGGAGTTCAAGTGATTTGTTAAAAATCCTGCAATAGATTTTTGAAAAAAGCAGTGAATTAAGTATGCGTCCGCATAATTTATTTAAAAAATGGGCAGATTATTTGACGATACTTTACATTTACAGGGCCAATGACTTTCCAACTCTGAAGATATTTTGACATAATATGGTTATTGTAAACAATAATATTAGTATCTGATTCCATAGATTACACAGTTCTACAATAAAAAACAAAAGATATATGTACGTTCAACGAGACCTAACAGTCATTATATATTTTGACGAACTTCATCTGAATCTGAAGTCGATTTAATCAATACTCCCAAAAATTATCGTAAATCGCAAGAAATAGTGCTGTCTGTCTGGTCAAGATGAAAGTTGATCAACTTACCAATGAACAATTGGAGAGTGATGACAAAGATGATAATTAAGGAAACAATTTTGCAACCTTTATAGCCAGGAATTATTTAGTGATCTAATAAGAAATTTTGGATTATCCACAGTTCAAAATAAATACTTAGCAGTCAATCTGAACCGGAATGATGTTTTATAGAAAGGAACTACAGCTGACATGAAAGGGAAAAGGAGTTTCAAAAATTTTGCGCTAAAGATGAGAAGAATTCACTGGTATATTCTGTACAAATGTGAAAAAGATTGGTTGATGAATTAAAACCAAACTTGTATAAGGATGAACAGTGGAGAATGTTCATTGGTTCATCTAAGCGAAGACTTACAGTTGTTTTGCTCAATAAGCAGAGAATTCATATGCATCTATATTCCAATAGCTCACGCAAAGAAACTCAAAGAGACTTGCGAGAATATCCAAGCGGTATTGGAGAGAATAAAATATTTGGAACATCAATAGAAAGTTTGCGGTGATCTGAAATTTTTAACTATTATCCTAAGACAGCAATCATATTTCACAAAATCCTTACTTTTCGTGTTTGTGGGATAGTAGGGACAAGGAAACTCACTACATACAGAAATAATGGCCCAAAAGAACGGATATACATCTATCATGGAACATCGTGCGCAGACATTTACTTATCCTTCGAAAATTCTGCTACCACCTCTTCATGCCAAGCTTCTTCTCATGAAGCAGTTTGTAAAAGCTTTGAAGAAAGATGGTCAATGTTTTCTATATCTAGGAGAGTAGTATACCGCGATAAGGGATGTGAAGTTGTAAGAGGGTACCTGTGATTATCCTCAAATTCGAATTATTTGTGGAGACGAAGATTTCATTAAACAGAGGAATGCCACTGAAATAGCAGCACCGCAAAAAATGTATTTCAGTAATTTCTATGAAATGAGAGGATTGACGATTACTAGAATTCAATTGAAGAGTAATTAGAAATTTGTTAAAAACTTAAATTTCTTGATGAATCTGAAGTAGCACTGCCTACATTCTCACCTTGACTACTTCCCTGAAAATCTTGGAGACTACCCTGAAGAACAAGGAAACCGATTCCATCAAGACATAAGTGAAATGGAAAATTGATATCCACGAAGTTGGGATGTCAACAAGAGAGAAAGAGAAATCCACTCCGCAGATCATTTGTTGAAAAAAGAGTTTGCTACAAGAGAAATACGCCATGAAAACATAAAAAGAACCTTTGATTCAAATCTGAAGAATCTGGTTTGAACTTATTCACATCCATGATATTTGGAGCTTAATAGACATCAAATTGGGATTTGCATAATAAAGATGAATTAGGACAAACAGTGCTCGATCTAACCTATAAAAGTATAGTAAAGTATACCTGTTTGTCGCTTTGTGCAGTATGTATGAGTGATGAAGCTCGAAAGATTTCTGTTTCAGAATCAGCTCTTTAAATACAAAGAGAGACACTTGCTCCGGGTGAGAACAACATTTTTTTAATTTCCTGGGAAAATTAATGTAGTTTTCGTAATTTTTTGCTATTTTTTTGCGATTTACTTAAAATTTTTGGGGTGTTTGAATTAAACGGATTTAAGATTCAGATTCAGAGCATTAAAATACACGAAACTTAGACTTAATCCGGATCGAAATATCTTTGTCGGAATGCTCTTGCATACATTAATGTTAATATTCGCTATTTTTTTCTCCAAATGTTGAGGGTATTCAGAATAAATGATTCGGAATGATATTCAAAATACATAAAGATTTATACACCTAGTTAAAAGTTCACCCGACTTTTGTTTATTTTGTGGGCCTGTGTTATCAATCATAAAAAATGATATAAAATTTTGTATCAATATAGGTCAAATGCTTTTTGTTGGAAACGCCAAACATATACACAACAGTTGCAAATAAATCATTTTAGCAGGAGGTGTAAATCCGTCCCGTGAAAATGTAAAACCAAAATAATTGATATCAAATTTATTACTGTACAAAAGCTCCCATGGCCTCAAATTATCCTAAATCATTTGTCGTAATTAAATTGGATTCATTATATTTACTTTTACAACAAACATGATTTCTATATATTATAACATAAAAACTATTATTTAATCGATATCCAATAAAAATAATATAAAAGTGATTGTTATAAAGTAACGCAATACGTTTTTTCTTAAATTGGAACTGTACGCATTAAAATTTTGTTGAAACTTTTAAATGATTCTGGATTAGCACGGTTCACTATACTCTTTATCATAGTTAAAGTACAGTATTTCAACACGTCTCCATAATAACGGAACCTGATTCACTACAGTATAAATGTAAACTAATATTTAATCAAACATTCTATCGAAATGTTACATAAAACTAACCGTTATAAAATAACTAAATATATTTTTCTATTTAAGAGAAGTTCTCGATGTCGGTTCAATTAAACGCAGCATTGCATTGTTTCGAAACCGCGTATCGATGAGCCCATTGTGTTAATGAATGTATAGCAAATGCCGTGATGTGTGAGGGTGTGTTCGCGCGTGTGCGTCAATGGGCTAAGTGATTCGCGTTAGCGGACTAATTTAATTGGGAATACTTGAAACGCCATTAGCGATCCACTTGGATAGTGTTACTCCCGCCATGAAGTATTTTAAAAAGGAGAAAAAATTAAATAAATATTTCAAATTTTTTAAAAGAATTCAGAATGCCATTTGATTTGTTCTTCTAAAACATAGATTTAACACAATACGATTGAGTTGGAATATTTAAAATCATAATCAATCGTTAATTTTTATAATAAATTGGTATTTTCAAATATTTCCAAAAGTTCTAAAGAAATGTGATGCTCTGTTTCTTTTTATCTTCAACCTTGTCGACATCGAGCGTCTTATGTAGACAGGTGCACTTACATCTCCAAGAGTGGTACTTGTGGGAGTAAGTAAACACCTTTCCCAATCCCACCTTTTTTACGCGTTTACCACCATTGTGAACAATGTGGTCACTTCTATAGCCTCTTCGAGTAAGTTTCTCAATGTCTGTATAACAAAAACCGCTGTACTGCGAATATGTTAAATATAATAAATATTTGCTGGATGTTGACACCATATTAGCAATAATTATAAAGGTATCGCTCGTCGTCACCCATTATATACAGACTTAAACGAATTTTGAAGCTTCAAACTGGGATCGGGCTATGAACCTACTTACCTATCAGCACTTTGAATATTGAACTAAGAGTAAATAAAAATTGAATATCATATTGTAAATTTAGTTATCTTGCATTATTTAATAAACCGACAAGGCGTGCGTTTATTTTCGTATATACGAAATGCATCAAGATCTGCATTGGTAGTGATGTCATAAAATATACAAGCGGTGGTTCTCCTTAAACGAATTATGTGACCTAACAATTCAATGGTACTGTAATTCTTCATATAGTTATTTTCGTTAATTCGGTTAGTTTTGAAATAAACGCTAGATCCGTTAGTCTGAAACCTTTGAATTTTCAGAGAAGTTGTGTAAGTGCGGATACACGTTATAAAATTATAAATAAGTGGAAATCAACAAATACTGAAAGGAATTGTAAAAAGAAATAAGAATACCGTAAATACAAAATTTGGGTACACCTCAAAAAACCAGACATTTAAAAAAACAGACACTCAAAAACCAGACATAAAAATAGACATTCAAAAAAACAGACATTAAAAAACCAGAGGTGCACCTCAAAAACCTGAAAATTCACAAAACAGATACTTCAAAAATCAGACATTTCAAAAACAGACATTAAAAACCAGACATTTTAAAATGCAAACACATTTTGAAAGTCAGATTTTTTAAATATCTGGTATATGAATTTGTTTTTTGGAAATTTCTGGTTTTTGAATGCCTGTTTTATTAATTATCTGTTTTTGAAGTGTCTGTTTTGTGATTTATCGGGTTTTTGACGTGCAACCCTAGTTTTTTAATGTCCGTTTTTAAAATGTTTGATTTTTTAAATGTCTAGTTTTTGAGTGTCAGTTTTTTAAATGTCCGGTTGTTGAAGTGTCTGTTTTGTGATTTGTCTGGTTTTTGAGATGCACCCTTAAATTTGGAACCTCTACATTCTATAAATATTAATGCTGGTTAGTAAACCAAATAAATAAACGTTGACACATATTACAGAATGTCTTTCGGGACACCGCAGTTTCCTAAATTCTTTTAAAAAATGTCAATGTAACAATTTAAATCTTTTCATTAGTTAAAAAAGGCTATATAACTTAGGAAATCCTTATATATATATTCAATATATATCACATATATTTTTATTTTCGAAATAAATATTTTTTTTTTTTGAAAGCTCAATGGATTTTTTGTCATGACTTCTATCTTTTTCCAAACAAAGTTGTAAAAACTATGCCTAGATTATTCGCAGTCATATATCAAAGGATAAGGCCATTCTTCCAGCATGTTTACATTGTGAAGATCAATTCTATTGATTATTTTTTTTAGAGTCCTAACGAATATAAGCAATCGTCTTTATATTATAATGAAATTACTACCTACGATACAAATTCGTATTACGGTAGCAGAGTGTCAAAGGTAGTATTTGATTCTCTGCTACAAAACGTGACTAGACAATACCAGGTTTCCGACTGATAAAAATCCGTAGTAGTTTTCCTCTTCTAACAAGACGGATGGTTTTCGCGAAATGTAAATCGAGCAAGAAAGGAGAGAGATAGAAATTGCAAAAGTTGGGAAAAAATCACGAGAAAAGACTGTCTTCCTCCGACTGACAAAGCGACGTAATCACGATCCAAGACGGTTGTAATTAGTTACGGGTGCTCATCGTGGCAATCTTGATGACTTCGATTTTTCTCAACGGGCGCGCACGTTAATTATCAGCCAGGATCGATATTTTCCTCGGTGAACCTTTGACATCCACTATTGTTCTTGAAAACCACTAAAAATAAATCAATTCGAAAGATGCATAAATTAAACGGCTTTAAGTGGTAAATAGTTGATGAGTTGTCAAATTTACGTCTTGTATGCATATTGTACAATTGTATACTTTGCAGTTAATTTTTAAAACGTTCATCCCTGATTTTTAATATATCAGGATTTCGAATAAACGTCATTTACGATATCAGGAAACCTGACGCACATTCATTAAAACGATCCTTTCAATCTGGCCAATCATGTTCGATTGAGTAGGGTGATCTGCAAAATCCTTTCATAGCTGACGAAAGAATTTCATTGGGATGTAGATCGTATCAGTAGGAGGGTGAAAGTGGGTGGGGCGGAAAAACTCAAAGGGGCAAAGAGTCTTGAATGCGCGAAAGCGACGCGCCACCATAAATCATCGACAACGGTGGGCACATTTATTAATTTAGCTAAAGGCCGTATATCCCATTATGCTGGCTTGCGGAACAGAATACGATTAGCTACAATGCGCACTTATCGGATGATATGAAAATATCTGCATCTCCACGTTGGAATCGGCTTGCAATCACGGACGATACATCCTCCGCGAATGACCTAGCCGATTCATGGAGTCCCGATGCACATTGCTCCCACTCCCTCTCCTTAAGTACCTGGACATCCACGATGTTTGACGAATTCATTCAATGAGTTGCGTCCTTGAATTTTTAGTCAAACAATAAAGTACCTATAAACGACCTCTACTGAAAAATAGACGTCATCATGAACTAATGATTGAAATTAAGAAAAATTTGTGCAAAGGGGCGAAATGGGAATCTGCGGGAGATCACACGGAGGGAGACAGGACTCGTCGATAAAACGAGACTTGCGTGTATATCGTGTGATCCCGACTGGCCTATCCAACGATGGAGTCCAATATATTACACAGATAGCAATGGTAATTCAGCCATACCACCAACCTTCCCATGACGTCGACACCGACGCTAACTCGTGTCGCATACTCTATGTACAGTAGTCCTTTACCGGCGATTCTCTGCACACATTGAGAGAAGATTGCATACGTAGCGTTTGTTGGAGCTCGTGCGTGTTTACATATACGAGAGTTAGAGTACACGCTTATCACTCACGGACGTTCGCGTGTTTTTGAACGCATGTATGGGAATGTGTACCTCGTGGATTGCATCACACTACTGCATACACCAATTCCTAGACTGAACATATACCTCATACATTCGGAAGAACAAAGAGTTGCAACTATAACACAGGTCAACATCGTTTTGTTGTTGAGAAGCTGTGGATTATTTCCGACGTAATTTGGTCCGTAGAATCAGAATCCGAAGTGGCCCATCACGTCAGGATTTTGAGATAGTTGAGGTTATTTACTCGAAAAACGCGTTTTTTTTTGTTATTTTTGATGTCATGTACATAAGACACAACATTTTTAGGAGTTTTTCCTTTCATTGGATCGTGTGATACTACTCTTTTTCTTTAATGTGGGATGCGCAGAATTCCATCACGACTTTTCTTCACCAAGATACGCCAATTTGAAATTACAATATACGTGTAAACAAATTTAACTTGAAATGCTCTTGGAGAACAAGCTCAAGATCAAATTCAATGTCATGAAACCTATATAAATATATAAACAACTATATAAAATATGGATACTAATAACTAAAATCACGTTTCAGTATTGTGACTGTTTTTTTGATAACGTAAATGGAATATATCTCGTAATTTCAAAATAGCCGCAACATTGTAAGAAAAAATCTTAGGTGATCGAATAAAACCTCATTTTGAAGGGTAAAGGTAGCACTAAAAGATGCAAATAGTACAGAAGGCAAAAAAAATTGTTGCGACCTGTACGTAACCTCAAACATAGTAAAATAACACGTTTTTCGAGTACATGACCTCAAATATCTCAAAAACCTGACGTGATGGACCAATTCTGACTTCGACTTTGGATTCTACGCATAGAATTACGCGGAAAATGACCCAAAGCTTGCCAACATCCAAGACCCTCTTTTTTGTAGACCTGTGTAATGAAATGCATCATCTAGAAACTCATAAAGGTTTGTTTAGGTCAAGATAAATAAACAAGAATGGAACTAAATGAAAGTTTGTTAATAAAGAAACCATTTGAATATTCCCTTACACCAGCAATTCCCACACAATTTTAACACATTGCAATTCGGTAGAAACCAACTAACCGTGATTTCCTTCAATGCGGCGAACGTATGAATAGTGGGCTCGATTTTCCGAAAGTTCGAGTTCCGGAGGAAAAGCACTCGAGTCGTCTGATTTCGCTATTTCCGCGGCCAGTGCGGTTGATTTCGCACGGGCGGATGGGCGTGCGCGCACACGTACTATGGTACTTGTTTGAATTTTCGCGGCGAAGTTAAATCCGAGCGTCGAGAAGTACCTCGAGCGTATATTATTTCATTAACCGTGCTTTTCCCAACCAACCAACCAAGTTACGCGTTTGGATGGTCGCGAATAAGGATGGAACGTCCACAAGTACAGGAGGGAGCGGAACGGAATAAAAAGCAAAGATTTTCTGGTCTCCACCTCCCTATTCTGGTGGCCTTTCGTATTAATTAACTTGTTCAAGAGTTTTAACGACTTATTACACTTCAATTAATTCATTTTAAATAAGATAATCGTGACATTGCAACCAGCGATGCATCTCTCGGGGGTAATTGGTTAGTAGTAATGCGTGTATAGGTCACAACCATCATTGATTTATATTAACCTTGCCAGACATCTTAAGAACAGGAAGTGAACAAAATATTACCATTGCTAAAAGTTCGCTTCCTGGGCAGAGCACCTACTACTTTAGGAGCTTTTACTAGATTGTTCATCTATTAATATGGTATTTCTTCTGGATTGCGAATTATCTAAAGCAGCTAGCTTCTTGCCTTCTTGCATTTGTTCTTGTAATTACTATTCTAAATAAAAATCTGAGTTTAGTCATTATAAGAAAGGCAGTCTGCTCAGTGAGAAAGTTGTACCATAATTACCGGATGAAAATTAGGATTTTCCTGTCTGGTTTCATTTGAAAAACGATGATTAAACCAGAACAATCAAGTCGACTAGTTTCGGAGCCGAAAGGAATAACTGGAAGAGGAATTGTCCCTACGAATCCCTTTTAAATAGACCTGTTTCCCCAAAGAACTCATAAAAAAGCTTTATTTCTGAAACCCAGAACTTTGAAAGGGACTTTTCGAATTTGTTATTGGACAATTCGTCTGGATCGCCGTGTTTTTGAAGCCACCGGTTCCGATCTGTTCGTAATTACAATTCGAACAAAGTTATGCGACGGCGGACGTTGGGCAGAAGGCGGTGTGAATGTGTCAAGTATTTAATCAGAGTCGGGTCGGTACGAGACAATGGATGGTCGCCATGACCCCATCCTTCTACAGACTACAGCTCTTCCTTCCGGTATGACTGGGGCTGCAATTATGTCGACCTCATTTCAGGGTAGCTTTACTCTTCTCTAGCATTAGGTCATTTCGCTGTGTCCGTATATACCAATACATCCAGCACATTCTCACCTTTTCCTACATCATAGCGTTAAATGTACTTATATCTATGCACTTAGGGCGTTCCCCAAGTCGCCTCCACTCCAGCTCCTTTCCTTCTCTTCACTGTTCTCATCTGCCTTTATGAGATAGCTATTGTCGTCTTTGTTGTAAGTGAATTAAGTTTCTCGTAAACCATACTTTCATTGAACTTGGAACATCCAAATTAATGTCAATGCGTACAAGACCTATACAGTTAAGCATAGGTAACTTAGGATATTTCAAACATGTTGGGATGCATCTGAAAAACCCCGCAAATAAAAAAACGGACATTCAAAAAACAGACATTTCAAAATACAGACATTCAAAAACAATACATTTCAAAAAACAGACATTCAAGAAAATGGGTGAACCTCCCGTCAAATCACAAAACAGATACTTAAAAAAAAAAACAGACATTCAAAAACAGACATTTAAAGCGCAGACATTCAAAAACCAGACATTTAAAAAGCATACATTCAAATACCAGACATTCAAAAACCTGGGATAAAGAAAACCAAACATTTAAAAAAAACATGTTTTTAAAATATGTTTGAATTTTTGAATGACTGGTTTTTAAAGGTCAGTTTTTTTTAAATGTCTGGGTTTTGAATGTCTTTTTTTTTAAATACCTGATTTTTTAATATCTTGTTTTGCACGTCTTGTTTTTGAACGTCTGCACCCATTTTTTTATGTCTTGAACGCACTAATCGGAGGTGTCGAAACGTCGGGATCTTGAATGTCTGTTTATTGAAATGTATTGTTTTTTAATGTCTGTATTTTGAAATGTATGTTTTTTCAAATGTATTGTTGTTAACTGTCTGTTTTTGGAAATGTCTAAATTTTGAATTTCTGTATTTTTAAATGTCTAAATTTTGAATGTCTGTATTTTTAAAGTCTTTTTAGTGTCTGTTTTTTAGGTGTACTCAAGAACCAGACAAATCACAAAACAGACACTTCGAAAATTCCGACTTTCAAAAAACAGACACTCAAAAACCAGATATTTAAAAAACTGACATTTCAAAATGTACATATTCTGAAAATGTAATTAAAGATTGATCTCTAAATGTACTTCACAAATAATTCGGGCTTGACCGTCAAGCGACTTACAACATTAATCCCTTGGTAAAACATTTTTTACTTTGAATTAGCCTTCCAGTGAAACCTCAAGGACAGCAACCCGAAATTATTTTTTTATGTAGTGTACACACCAATCGGAGGTGTCTGTATTTTTGAAATGTCGGGTTTTGGAATGTCTGTTTTTTGAAATGTCTGGTTTTTGAAGTATCTATTTTGTGATTTGTCGGGTTTTTGAGGGGCACCCCGTTTTTTGAAATGTATTGTTTTTTAATGTCTGTTTTTGAAATGTCTGGATTTTTATAAATATTAGTATTTTATTGAATTACAATATGAGTATTGATACTAGAAAATGTTAAAGGCATAGTTTTATGCTCTGATATTAATTCTGTCTATTCTTTATATCCAATGTTTAGAGGATCTAGAGAATATTGAAAATTCTCTTTCTTTGTCTCACTCCTCTCTCGGCCTCTCTGTGTCTCTCTTTCTGGGTAGTTTGGTTGTTGGTAACACTTCTCTAACAGCTAATTCGGCACGATCCTACTCTTTCCACGCTCAACTCTCATTGGATATTGTTTCTTCGTTTTTCCCTCACTGCCGTTTCTCGTCGTTCCTACCGCACATCACCCAGAAGTCCCATTACGTCCGCGTTACTTCAGAAAACAATTAACTGAACTCGGCCACGAGAAGCGTGCGTGATTCTATTATTCTGAAAATCCTAATGTATTGATTGCCCGGTCTTAAATTTAGCTTCGCGATTCTAGGTTGCTTTCGTATACTATTTAAATGCAATTAATAAACGGCAAATGAAAAATATTAAGAATGGAAATTTTATCAAAATAATATTATAAAACGTTTAGAAAAATGTATTTCAATGATGGATGAGCAGATATTCGAAACCAAATTAATATACAACCTCGAGGCTAGTAATGTTTATCTTCAATGACTTCAAATTGTATATAAATAATACCTACAGACGTAGAACTACAGTAGTTTATCATTTGAAACCGAAAAGAGACGATGTTCCATGCGTATTAATTCCAGTAAAAGATAGGAACGAGAATGAACTACCAATCTCGCAAAAATCTAAATCCTTTCTGATTGTCTGTCTGTCAATTATTTATGATTGGCATCAATTTGTTCAATCCTCCGTAAGCCCAGTCTGTGGGATTTACCAACTGTCATATACAGGGACTCGGACTAAATTAGTGTCGCATCGATAGTCTCTGCATTAAATTTTTTAAATCTACATAATCTACATTTTTATATTACATTTGACTTTAAAATATTTCGTACGCTTCGTAAAAGTATGTATGAAATTATGAATCTAGTATTGTCAAAGCAGTTCATTATTTGGTAGTTAGTCATAAGCTGAAAAAATGGACTTATTTATCAACCCATATTTTTGTAAATTGTAGCATGTGGAATGTTTGAATTAAGAACGAATATAAATACTAGTGATAACAGCAACCCGAGACAAAAAGTATTCATCAAAATTTGAACAAAATTTGAACAAAATTTGATCAAAATTGTATGGATTTTTTATTAAAATCGATTAGATTCAGAAGTGATCTAACTAGGATCATAGTTTTGAGTACCAAAATTGAATGGCTGCGCTTTGTTGGATATGCAAATGTTATGAAACTGGAATGAATGTTCATAACAGGAATTTTATTCATTTTTTTTTACATAACGTTAATTTATTTCTATGCACAATAATTGGCACATGACCATGAAGCGAATGTTTGGCTACTTTTCATAATAGAGGTATTATTATATGCCAATAAATTGTGTAATTTTAACTATTCAGACAGTCATAATTACCGAAAAATCTAACAATTCTGACCAGAAATAATGGCAATTTTCGCCATTCTACAATCGTGTCCAAAAATTACCATCTGAAAAGGTAATGCCTTTTTTCTATTTATATATAGTTGGTCATTATACGATCAATATAATATTTTGATATATTAACTAAAGACTGTTTGGGAATTTTTTAGTTTATAGTTTTGTTATTACCCAAATATTAATGGTCAGGTTATATTCGAACCTTTTAGATAGCATATTATAGTATCCTTTGAAAATGTAAACAACTATCTTTTATAGGTGAGCAAATAATTTATACAGTAAAATACGGAACTGAGAACATGAGCTTGCCGAAAAGAGTGTTTTCAAAATTATCGTCTAAATTTAATAAAAAGTTAACGTGAAACTGTCGGAATTTACATGAAATCTTCACATCAACTCCTCCAGTATGAAAGCGAGCGTTGAAAATTATGTGCACGAAATTAATTACTACCTGTATTCATCAAATTTCAGTGTGCTTTTGTTAAACTCACATAATAAATTTTAGTATTAAAATTATTATAATGATAAACTTCTGTTTACGAAATAACATAAAAAAGATCTGCTTAAAATCGAAAATACTGTATTCTGTGAATTAATTAAAAAAAATATACGCACATGAAAACAATTGGTTTTAATTTTATCATTGTATACCTCATGAAATTTCTAAAGAAATATTATCAATGTGCAAAATCATTACAGAGTTGAAATTTAGATTAGGAGTTTAATTGAAAAATTTATTTTCGAACTGATAATTTAAAAAGTTTATAATTAAAATATATTTTTCATAGCGTTGCTTTTCTACGTGCATTGTAATTTTAATATATTAAAAATTGTTTACAAAGAAATATTTTATTGGACCGTTTTGATATAATAATGATAATTATTAGCTGATTAATTGAACCTTTAATTTGAATATAATATTTGATAAAAACAATGGAAATAGATTATTGCTTCTCAAATGAAAATATTTTAGTACTTTTTTGCGAACAATATATTGAACATGTTATTTAGCGAACATTTAGAGCTATATTATGACATTTTTTAATTACACTGTACTAATTGTAACACCCATGTTTTAAACATTTGTTATTATATCAAACAAAAAGGAATATTTCAGGAACGTTCCAGTTATGCATGTCTAATGATGATGTCTGTTACTTTCCTGTTATATTATAAAAATGCCCTGGAAATTTTAATATGTAACTACTTTCAGAACAACATTTCTATTGTTATGTTCTTGAAATATAAATGAAATTAAAAGTGGTAGAAATCTGTCCAGTTTTTTGTTACACTACCCAGTTTCCCAGTTTCCCTGGGTAAAAATGTAAACTGGATAGAAATTAGCTAAAAATTGGATTAAATTAAAAGTTTCAAATACACTCATAATATTAAATTGATATATTCACTCTTAGAATGGAGTGAACTGCTGTCACTCTTAGCGAAAGTGAATATTCACTCCAATAAGAGTTGCTCGATTTTCACTATCGCCCCGAGTGGAAATTCACTCCATTCGAGTGACTGAAGCAATTTAGAGAGCAAGAGATTTTCGTAATATTTCATTTATTTAATCGATCAATTTGTTTCACTCATAATAATGGTGAAATAAAAAAGTAATACAAGAACTTATGTCGTGGTGAAAAGTACTAGGGTTGAAACCGTTCGATTAACCCGTTCATTATTTCACTCGGATACTCGCCTAGATCGGCTGGATAACGCAGCAAGAAAAAGTATCGAGATGAAATCTGTGTCGTTGAAAAAAAGTAATACAAACGGGTGGAGGATAAAGGGTCCCGGGGGTATGAGCTCGGGCGATTCCAATAGCAGTTTGACGAATCGACAGGAAAACACGGGAGCGTCCTGACAACGGCGGCGGTGTCGCTAGAGCGTGCCGATTATGAATTTCGATATCGAGGAGACGTCCTCGTGATTGAATTCTGATCGATTGCCATCGCCCTCCGGATGCAGAAGTCGTCACGTTCTTCGACACTCGCGACCCGGACCTGCACCCACCCAATCACTCAACAATTGCGCCTCAAAGTACTGTTTTGCGGTTGTCGCGTTTCCGGTTTCCCGCAATATTTCTCGCGTTGCCGTTTTCTCATTTGGACTCGCGCCAAATGTTGCTTCGCTGGATTTTCATTTTTCCACACGTCAGCAGAGTGAATTTTCGGAAATGCATTTCGTTCCAATTTTGATATTGATTTTGAGATGACAGTCGCTCTTCGGAATGCCTGATACCCTCAATATTTCTTTACATTTCGATGCATCCAAAATAAAAATGAAATGACGAAACTACGAATATGTTATTTATTCCATGAAATCAAGTTCATAAATGTACTGCCAAAATTACATTTAAGGAGGTTGGTTTGGTTAAGAATTAACAAACAGATTCTGACGAAAAACTTACTAAATGAATTCCTTGAAATTTTTGAGTCATTTGGATACCTCAGTGTTGAGAAATTATGAAAAAAATTTTCTGCCTATTAACATGGTGTCTTATGTAAAATGGCATTTTTAAAGTCTTTATATGCGAGGTTTGCACAGAAATAACAAATAGATTTACTCAAAATTAATGTCGATTAAAGAAAAATATATAATAAACGTTCGAGAGAAAGAATTAGATCCATTGGATACGATAGGTAAGAGAACTTCAATGAAATTGTTGTCAAAAGTTCATTATCGTACAGGTTAGAAGCCATTATTCGACTTCCGAACGGTACTGAACTAGTCAAAATTGGGCGAAAATTGCAATTGACTCCCTATTATTTTCAAGCCACGTTCTACTTGTCACCAAAAAGGTAGGTTTCTCAAAAGGTGCATCATTTTTATTCATTTTAGCAATTCTTATTAAAATTTTCACAATTTTATGTTTCAGCTAAAAATAGTACACTAGATCATCAATATTGCAAAATGTTGTTTAATTATAATAGTTAACCAAAATTTAGTAACAGTTTATAAAATCTCAGTTTTAAATTTTCAGAAATTGTCAATCAAATTGATGGAGTAAAAATCATAGCTGGATTTACACCGTAGGTGTAAGTATGAACTGAATGAACTGTTTATTTTGACATATAGGTGAATTAAGTTTTAAAAACTTAAAATATTTGAAACAATCCAAATTAATAACATAATACTGACAATACGTTATGAATGTATTATGCTCGTACGCGGTGATGAAACTCTAATAACGAGATACTAAATTTCAGTTTAGTGGAGTTTGTTCGCGTAAACGGATACTTCGTTCACGCGTGCACGTACTATCCCATTTTCAGCATCGTCGAGTGAAATACAACATTCTAGTGTAATAAAGCCGTAATAATTCCTTGACTGCGAATATTTTTAACGTTACAATTTCACCTCAGAAAAGTTTCGAAACGTTTCGCATTCCCTGCATAATACGATACTTTTATACCCGTCCTTCTGTTCCTTCAGTTTTATTTACTGAAAAATTGTTTCGTGAGCAATGAGAAATGTTCGAACATTTCAAATATTTAACTGAATATTATCTTACAATAGCATTTGGCATCTAATTAGTCAGTGCTTCTCAAACAACCACAAGTTGTTTTACAATCATTATAAATTTTTAATACATATTATTGCAAGGACAACTTGTTTAATGAAATGCAATATTGAATAGAGGAACTCTTGGTAGTAAATGTGAGCATTTTCTGGCCAGTTACCAGCCATTTTCTCTGGCAGCTGGGCATATATTGGCCATCTTTTCTGGTCAGTTTTCCTATAAATATGTAACGTTTAACTGGCCTTAATCTGGCCATAATCTGGCCATAATCTGTCCATAATAGTTATATAATTATATATACTTTTCATAGAAATTTTCTTACTACTGTATTGATAATAATAACAACAAACTCGTCGATAAATCAATAACTTTAGTTAGTCGTCATATAGCTATAAAACTGCGACAATGTAAAATATTAATTTTTACAATTTATATAGAGATAGGTATTTAATATTTTATGTTACATCGTTTATTTATGGTTCTTTATATACTATTGTGGTTATTTTTTATATATTATGTAATTTGTTTAAAAAATTCGAATAAATTTTCAGTCTTGAAAATGACAGTGACGCTGTAGAAACGTCGACTACGTGAACAGAACAAGACCAAGTGTTCATTTTAACATTCCTTGACTCGTATATAATCGATTTAGCCAGTTTTTCTAATTTGTATAAAGAATGTTGCCAAATTGGACAGCAACTACGCTTTTCCAGTTTAAAATATCACTTATGGACCTCATTTATGGCCAGAAACTGGCCAATTTTAAGCTGTTTTATAACAACAACGTATGGACATCAATTATAGACATAAACTGGCCACTTTCTGTACAGTATCAAAATGGTTTACGATAACAGAATATGGGAATCAATTATGTCGAATTCTTGACCAGCGAACATCTCAGATGGTCACAATTTCTAGCAGAGACATAACTATGCAATTAATGCGGGTGATTTTATTTGGAATTTTATGTGTTTAGCGCCAGACAACAAATTCGTTGTTCGTCAGATATATCACATATCCTAACCTTAAATTGTCAAAAAGGATATTTATCGGATGAGATATCTTAAAATCCTGATGTGATGGATCAAATTAGCGAATGAATACGTTTTCAACGGCCAAAATATTTATAAGATCCACTACCTCGGATTCAAGTTATCTCGCGACATTTTTTGTTGTGGTTTTGTGTAATTAATGGATTATTATAAGGAATGAACAGATATCAAGTAATATAATACACTGAGAGAAAAAATGCCATTAAATACAACTTTTAGAAGTATATAACTATTTTATATCATTCGACTAGCATATTCTTAGTTTATTTAACTACGTTAGGACTATTACGGCAGCTTATGAAATGCAGTTAACGATGAATTCCATTAGGCCCATTAATTGCAAAGTAACCAAAATTAGTAGGGATTTTTTCAGTGCTGTAAACGACTCACTGCGACAGTATAGATTTACGACTATATTTTTTTATATTTGCATCTTAATTTCTTCAGTGCGTTATAAATCTATTTTAATTTTCTGCAGATTACATAAATGTATAAATCCCCAAATAAAATTGATGATTGACTGAGTGCTGATTGATAGAACTTTATAATAATAAGCAAGCCACACGGACGGATACTATACTATAATCTGTACTTATTAGGTATTCCCCACAGTAATTAATAATTGACTAATTACTGGCGTGGGAAATTCGAAGAATATTATTGAAAAAGATTATGTGAATAAGTCTTAATAGTTCTTTTTGGATCGGGCAATATAAATTCTATCGTAACAATCAAATTCAATATTTTATTAAAATAGAAGTAATGAGTACACTTTCAGGAGCAGACATTTTAACGTGATACTATTTGCACATGATTACTACTTGTCCGCATTGTCTATAATGCAAGAATTATTCCGCATAATTATTATACACTGTCGGTTATTAACAAAAGCAAATGACAAACATTTAGACAATTGAATAATTATCTGGACCATCTCCACTAACTAATGTCTACAATATGGAGGAAATGACTATACATATTAAGTTTATATTTTAAAATTTTAGTCTTTTTTGTTTGTTTCTTAAAGTGGGTTCAGACGTGTTTATGGTGCAATAAGGATTTCCTTAAATTTGATTTTTTAAATGTCTTACCCAAAATATTCATATAAAATTTTCTGTAGATAATAATGTGAAACTACAGAATGGATATCGATAACTGGCGAATTATGTGGTCGAACATAAATGGTTAAATTAAAAATGAAAATATGTATAAACAATTATAAGATACAATAAACGCGAATGTATTAAGATATCGTATTAAACAATTATAGGAATGGCACGAATAGTCAATTTTCAATCATTTTTATACAAAATAATAGCGAGAACATAAAATTTGTTCAACTTAATAAATTAATTATTCATAAAAGCAATATGTCAAATGTTATTAAAAAGCATAAATTTTTGTTAATAATTAGTAATAGTATACTTTTTCCAAAGGTGACTGATACTTCATGGCGGCTTGGAACTGCTACTAATTGAAATTTGTGAGGTTGCTTTGTTAAAATAAATCTCTAAACACTATTTAAAATGCATACTCGTAAAAAAACATAGATTTCGTCATACTAGTTCATAAATTTATAAAAACGTTCCCAAATTTAATTTGTAGCTCCTTTTATTAGTAGATGTAATTTATTTGGTATATGTTACTGTAATTTCAATTTAATAAATTATAAAATACGAGAAATCATTCAAAATATAATTTGAGGGATATTTTATGCTATACTTCAGTAAAACATTGCAGATTATTTGTTTGACCCCTTTGCATACAAAAAATATACTCAATTGTTTTGTCATTTTCAGTCTGTTATAAATGCAATATTAGAAATAAAATAAATAAATTCCAAACAAACAAGACTAGTTATGTAGAGGGTAATGATTTTTTAATATAAATCATGAAGAAATTCCAATATTTCTGTATTGCGTTTCAATTACATTGCGTCCTTTTCAGATATTGCTAGGCCTTCACTGTACTACTGTTAATATTACTTTAGAAATCATTTATTATTTGATTAATATTTACAATGGACCGCAAAATACCAACAGTTTATTAATATATTTATTTACAACTTATGTATATTATTATGGCGTTAAAACAATGTAATAATTCGCTTCACAATCTTGTAATGATAAAATTGCAAATCTCATTTGTCAAAATTAGACATGTAATACACATGTTTATTTAATGGCACATACGCGCGAGAAACACGCACTACAATTAACTGTTCCCTATACAATAATGGAGTTTTGGAATTACTATTATTCCGAATTTCGACTATTCGTCTTCACCAATATACAGATTCTACTGCATCCGAGACATTCAAATTACCCCGAAATATTACTAGATATTCTGTATATTACTTTACCGTTTTAAATTGGCGATAATAATTAAATTGTAGCCCTATAACTTGGAATCTTTTTCGTTTCATTTTTTTACTTTTTCAGTAAGTACAACTCTTGTTGCCACAGACATTATGTATAGTAGTTACGTTATCGTGATTTCATGAATAATGTAAATGATGCACAAATGTTATTCGCGACTGTAAAATTTACGCTAAGGAATCTCATAACAAAACCCCGATGAAATTTGTCTTGACTGTCGGTCGTAAAGAATACATAATTAATGTAATGATGCATTCCATCGATAATTACGTCAATTAGTTTTGTTTAGTTTTTTTTCACGTCGAGACGAATTCCATCCCATACTTACAAATACCTCCTCTCGAACGACATTGATGAATCGTAAGACCACCCACGAGTACAACCAAACATTTCTTCGATAATTGAATTTCAATCGTATTTTGACTCGTTTTTTTTTACCATACAGAAATTCGCAAGGCCTTTTTTATGAGTAAAAGATAATTTAAATATGAATTATTATTTTTGCCATTACAGTGTTATTCAACTATCTCGCTGGTAGCCTCCTAATGTCGTGAAAACGACAATAAACGGACACCGTACTTTCAAAATTTGATTTTCGGCAATTCTGTGATATTGAAGGAAACTTCAATATCTGACCAATTTTCATCTAACCGTAACTTATAAGGAGTAGAATATTTTTCAGAAATCTTTGTTTTGTCAAGCTTTACAACTTCTTTCTACGAGATTCTCGCGCTACTACTTACTATTCTTACTAACTACTTATAGCATAATCTACGGTGAATTCTAATCATTTGTTCGTTTTTTGTAATTTGTTACAAAAGATTATAGTTTTCGAGGCTATGAATTATAAATATTACGTTTAGGACTGTTTTTTCGAAAATTATCAACTTTTAGAAATAATTGCAAGGAACAAATAATTATTAGAATTCAGAAAAGGTAGCCGAATTTTTTCTGAATTTTTCGTAAATACTTTTTTAAGGAGGTTGGTATGGAATGTAGGGAGTCAAGTGCTTCTTCGCCCGATTTTGACAATTGCAGTGCTGTTCAGATGCCAAACAATGGCTACTAACCTGTACGATAATGAACTTTTGACAAGAGTTTTCGATTAATTCCTCGTGCCTATCGGATCCACTTAATCTATTTCCTTCTTTTGAACATTTATTATATATTTTTCTTTAATCCACATTAATTTTGAGTGAATCTGTTGGTTAATTTTGTGCAAATCTCACATATAAAGACTTGAAAAATGCCATTTTACATAACTCACCATGTTCATAGGTACAACATTTTATTTTATTACAATTAGGGAGCAAAATAAGGTTTTTCGCCGATGAGTGCGAGTTTAACGCCCGAGCAAACCGAGTCTACATAATCAACTTTGTTGCACATACTATTTTTTCATTCAAGAGCGTGTTAATTTTCTCCCGGAATATAGGAGAGGAAAATAACAAATTTTGAAACGTTTTAACTTTGCAATAAAAACCTATAATGATTTTTTGAAGGTGTTAAGTTGGGGTATTTATTAATAATTAAAAAACCGAAAATTTGACGTTGTTATGAGCCTTATTTTAGAATTGTAACATACAGTAGGAAAATAACTATAGGTTAGGTTAAACAGTGCAATGAAAAATATTCTACCTAGTTTTAATATGACTAACGTACAATACGAAATTTAACCTTCACAGTTATTTACCCGATTTCTGAATATCACTGTAATTTATTATTTTTTTAAAATGCTGAGAAAATATAAAAAATATAATAAAATATAAAAAAAATGTAGTGTCATATATAAATTTTGCTGCGTAGTCTTTAATTCAATGACAATTTGAACTTTTAGAAATACGCGTTGCTTTTAATTGCAATTAATTATTTTAAAAAGCTGTGACAACTTTTCATAAATAATAATTGTTTTTGGTTTCATGAATTTAATTTTCCGGGATTTTCCATTTCGAATTTCTTATTTTTTATTTTATAGATAGAATTTCATTAAAAATATCCCTTAATTCGAATCGTTTTGGTAGAAATTTTATATTGCGTGCACGTTCCTAGTTTGAGGATTTTCTCATTCTGTGGAGCATCGGAAACCTAAAATAATTTAGACCCATCACCGCATATAAGCACATAACATCCGTTTTTCGTTCAATAAAAGTTCAAAATATATCGAAGATTCTGTGGAATTATTTAACGATATGTTATGGTGAAATCCAAAGTTAAAAATAGGCGGTTGCGTATTTGACGAAGTAAAGATCAGTTTTTTACATCTTTATTTATTTTCTTAATTCATTTTCTACAGTTCTGGTAAATCATTTCAGAATTGCTCCCGAAAATAAGGTTGAGCTGCCAAAGCCATAATGAATATACATTAACGTCCAATTAAATGATTATAAATAATTAAAATATGATAAAATGTTATCAATAGTTAACAATTCTAGTTTTACTTCATTATCAATATTTCTTCTATCCACATTTTTGTAGCAAAAATATCTTTAATTAATTAACACAAAATATTAGCACTATAGATGATTAAGAGGGAAAACACTCCACAGCATAAGAAAAGCCTTAAACCAAGAGTGTGCAATTGTACTAAAAACTCGATAAAACCTTCTCGAATTATTAAGGAATATTTTTCATGGAATTGTGCATATACATTGAAGATAACCTTTTTAGAAAATAAGTCACATTATGTACAAATTTTGCTGTGTACACTGTTTAGCATATTAAAGACATCTATATATTTTTAAAAATCTACTTATTCAAATATTTGATTGTACGTTTGGAAGGTATATAATAACTAATTAATTAAACAATAGGCTGTCTCCATATTCACCTCTTCGAATACGCAAGTTTTATACAACCAGATTAGTGAAAGAGAAACCTGACCTTACTCAGACTTTCAACGGATATAATGGTAGATTCTATATTACTCTATATATCAGGCAAATTAAATACAGTTCCGTTATGTCTAATAATAGAATGATGAACTACCATATTGGATTTACTCTGATTTCAAGTACGTATTTACAATTAAATATGATCCATCTTTCAACCACGTGTGGGCTGATGAGGTGGTTGTAAAAGTCAGGTATAAAATCATTTTGACAGATTAAAAGTTATATCATATATCCTCTCTATTGATGATTCTATGTAAAGTAGCGATTACAATGTAGTGCACTTGTATATCTCAGAACTTTACTGTTTTTTCATAATATCTGAGGAAATAAACTTATCTTTTAGAATAATCATCTTTACCTCACAAATGGAAACATTTAGATTATTATGTAATGCTAAATAGTAAGCTGCAGAGAAATTACCAAAACATCCGATTAGCAATAAACAACATACTTTTAACAAAACCAAAAATCTTTCAAGTGTCTCCCATTTCAATATAAAATATTCCTGAAGACCAGTATTTTAATTGTCATTATAGAATGAGCAATTTTGTAATGAAAAATTTGACTAAAAACGTAACACTCTGGCATGTATTTCCTAATCGAGTAGAACGAAATATAAATTGTATGTGTTTTAAGTAATGACCTTTTCACTCAATAAGGATAACCATTCAAATAGGATCATTAGCCCTATAACAGCCAATTGTTATAAGACATTTGGGATTTACAACATTACTAAGGATATTGATTAAGTGGAGCAGAATTTTTTTCCTTGAAAAATGCATAATCGAGTTTCTAAAGTTTATTTAGTTAATAACTTATATTTACTATTGAACGGTATCTCATGAAAAATATAAATATTCTTAATTGGAATTCAGTTAATAAAAGTTTGCTTTTTAAGTAAAGGAATTCTCTGCAACTAGTAAGTTGTCGAAAAAAGTTAATGTTTCAAAATAACTTAATGTGGCAATTTAAATTTAGTTCATTCGCCTCAGTGAATCTGTAAATAATTATTGATTGACATCCATTAATTTTGAAGAGTTTTCAACTATTTCTTGTGATGCAAATTTTAATAATAAATAATCTTATAGCGTAAATGAATTTTGCTTATTTATAATTTTGGTATTCACAAAATAAAATTCTTTTTCTTCATCAACATTCCCATTAATAATTGCAATTCTTAAATTTTTTATAACAATTAATTTTCCAAACAACGTCGGGTTTAAAGAAAAAGCTGACTTAGGTTATCAACCCTCTGATATGGGACACGTGTCATGCGCTAGTGTTGATGCTTCGTATCCATAGGATTAGAATCGTGTAGTATGTACCAACATTCTCACAGGACGGCCAATAAGGGACTCACCAGTCACGTTGATTTAGTGATTTTCTCCAGGAAAAGTAGCACTAGCTCGTCACTTACTAGTTCTCTTCCCACCCACTACAACTGGAAGTCCCTCGAGTCTCCTTCGCACAGAATGCACTGCACGACACAGTTACGTTTCTCTTCCTACTTTAAGGACCACAAAGAACTCGATTGTCGTGCGGTCAAGAAAAATGTACACAAATTCTTTATCGCACCTTACTCTTCAATTTGAAAAGTTTTTCATTCTTGCTCAAGCTAATTGTTTTACATAGCCAACATTAATTTCCCCATGAATAATGACAATCGCTAATTTCGAATTAGCACCTAACAATTCACTGAAATATCATCAAACGACAGAAACCACGTTCGAAATCGAATCTGAACTTTCAAAGTTGCGCGACCCTCCGACTGCAGCTGGCAGTCACGTGGCGCTTGGCGCCGCGCTTCCGGATGATGAGACGACTCAACGGAAACTTGCAGGCCTCATTCGTGGCTTGTGATTTCTAATATCGAAACCGCATATATCCACGTTCGATCAAAAATTCATAACTCTATTTCGCAAGGTATTGAGTTTCGAATTTCTGAAAATTCAACCCAGAGAATATTCTCGAGGTTGTCATTCGTATGCACACCCCACGGTCGGTGTGACTCTTCGCTCCACGTTGTCGTTTGTCGTCGGTTTGCTTGGGATTCGTCCCTTGTAAGAGAATTTTTTTCCGCGATGGAAAGGTCGCGTCCGTCCGCGAAGTGTTCGCCGAACGCACTGAGGATTCCGACGGTGACTGGTTCGCCGGTGACGTCGACGGCTCCGGCTTCGATTCCCGGATGGGCATGCGCCACGTCCTGCGCCCCCGCGCTTTGTTATCCCGGTCTTGCTTGCACCCGCGGGGGTGGCACGCGCCCCTTGCACATTTCGGGGGCAAAACACGGCGCGCGTACCTTGCGTCGGAAAAGTGTCCCGTTCCCGGCCACCTATATACCACCCCCGGAAGGCGTGCGTTCTCCGTTCGCTTCCCGCGAACCAAAGGCCATCGGCCTACCGCCGCTGGCTGCTGCGATTTCCGCCGTTTACCCGCGACTTTGATTTCAGATTCTTTAATTTCTGTTATGTAATTAACAACCTGACGTTTTTTTGCAAATTGCAATGTTTAAGTTTTTGGAAAGGCAAATAATGTGGTCAGAGCTCACAAGAATAAATTTTCGATCGGGAGTGAAAAGTGGTAACTTTATGAGACACTTTTATTCTCATTTTTATGCCATTGTGAATGAACGACAACATGTCAAAAAATTGATACACTTTTCTTCAAAGCTTTTCGGAAAATCCTTGATATTTATGATCAAGTTTCGACGATACTTGACCCCTTGACAAACGGTGTATATACGTCATGGTGCAAGAGAGCTCAAAGTGACGATGACGTGTATGGACGCAAGCAGAATTTTGAACACACAGATTTGTCCACAAATTGATACTCGAGGGTTTTCGGGGTCGCTGATTACGAATCCGATTCAGATTTTGAAATTTCAAAATGGCGGATCCAATATGCCGGACAAGCCCGGTCGGATCCCAGATACAACCAGGGAAACCCGACCACATTCCGGTCAGAGCCCGGTTACAAATTCTATTTGGGTATTTGACGGACTAGCACAATTCGAAAATACGGTTTAGCATTTCGGGTCTTATGAAATTCGTACTCGCTAAATTTCGTCTTTTGCGAAAATTTACTCTTTAGGGCGTGGAAATTAAGCGACTATAACGAAAGAGTGAATTCTCACTCTTTAAGAGTCCATTTGCGCTCTATGGAGAGTAAGTTTTCACTCCATAACGAATGAGTTTGTACTCGTTGAGAGTGCAAAGTCTACTTTTCACTGGAATCGGTAAATTTGCATTGCCTTAGAGTTAATTTTTACTCCAAGAAATTAAAAAAGTATGTCCCTACTACCAGGGCACTCATAACCTAGTATTGCTGCAGCTCTGCATCTCCTTTGCATAAACCTCTTAGGTTCTCAAAGTACGACAGTACATAAAGATTAGAAAAAACGATGGACAAAATAAAAAAAGAGATATAATAACCTTAGAAAATTAGTGAAATGGCTAGAGAAATTTCTGCATTTATGTAGAGAATAATTATGAAGCTCTGATTTGTCGCAAACTTCAACTACGCAATTGTAACTTTATTATTTTTACAATTTTAGTTCCGGTGCCACATTCAGTGAATCGTGCATAATGAGCCCTAAATAAAGACGAGAATTTCTTATTTTCTGAAGACCTTCGATTTTAATTATAAAGGCTGTATATTTAGTAGCAGTAGCTTGCAAATTTCCAAAGTAAACGATTTCAACCGGATATCAAATTAGGACAATTATAGATTCATCATTTGGATTTTTGAAAATCTAATGCCACATTCGGTACCAGTCTTCCCAAAACCTTCCAAGTAACAAATTTAATAAAAACTCTGAATGTTCTCAATAGCTGTCATCGACAGTCAAGGGTGTAATAAACAATTATAATATTTTAAGAAAGAAAATGTAGATAATAATAGACGTTTTCGGATTAAATTAACTATTGTACCCACAATCGATAACCGTTCTCGAGTGATTGTATAGTTGCCTAGAAAGTATCGGATGATTTCAAAGGCGTAAAAATTTACGTCCGTGATGCACACAACATTTTTTGCCATGGTGGGTATAAAATTCGAATTACATCTCAAATTTGCAGCTCAAATGATTCGGAAACTCCTGTCATATTTTATTCCTACAAATTCGGGTGGAAAATCGAATTTTACACTCGCTTTGATAAAAAACATGTTTGTAGAAATAGTACCTCATGACATTATCTTTTTCACATATAAATTTATTCTGAATCTTCCCTTGAAGTTCACTTGGAGCGCTTGCATTATAAAATTTTAGAAAGGCTGCGAGAAGTTTGTAACATTTATATAAAATTTCATGTTAAAATATGCACTACATTTCTTGGAGTGAAAATTGAGCCACTCTTTCATAAAGAGTGAAATGTTCACTCTATTGAGAGTGATATTTCACTCTTGTAGGAATGAGTTTTTCTTCTTTTACTCCTGATGGAGTGAAATGTCACTCTTCATAGGGTGAAATTTTCACTCTTAATGAAAGAGTGGCTCAATTTTCACTCCAAGGAATTTGGAGAGGTCAGAGTCTAATGTTTACATCTCTCGTTCATATAATATACATTTTTGGGCCTCTAATGAATATCATCATAGAACATTTCCTGATGAGCGTCACTATAAAGAACCAATATGTCGAGGATATACCGTGGTAGAAAATGCGATCAATTTCTGGCCATTTTCTTGATCTCTGTATTGTAGATGAAGCCCAGCAATGCTGCCCAGAAACTGGTCTCTCTTTCTACCAGAGGTACCAACTATTATTTACTATTTATGGGGCAGAAGTATTTTTATCTATAATAGATTCACATAACTTTTTTTTATTAATTTATTATCTTAAATATATATTTAACCTCATACTTATTGTCTTGTTTATTTTTTTATTTAGATTTATACTGCGAATTGCATAAAAGAGCCTGCTTATGTGTTCTCGACATCTTTGACAACAAAGTTACTTGTCACCCGAATAAATGTACATCGATATAATTAGTCTTTAAAACTGATCAATTTCAGAAATCCATAACATTGCAAAGATAGTTGGGCATTTCTCGAAAACTTATCGAAAGTTATACATACGCAGATTATTTTTTTTTCAGAATTACACAATAATTGCATTTTATTACACAATACATTGATTACTATGACGCTTGTAATAACGCTACAAATACACAGAGAGAAAAAGATTGTTAATGAAACCATAGAACAAAGGTAGAAATGGTTGTAACATCTAATAATAGTGAAACTAACAATGTGAAAAGTTGTCGTTGATAGTAAGGTATTTTCAACTAACAATATTATAAAATACATCATTCAGTGACAATTTGTACCACGACATTTTTCATTTAATCCATCTTCTAAGGAATATGTACATATAGGGGCTATTGAGGTTATGTTTGATGTAAATTTGAGGTTATGTATTTTACTGCATACCTGTAATGGTCGTCAAATTGTAACGGGAACAACGCCATGATGCGATTTACTACCGAAAAAGTAAAATCAACTATTTTTTGTAATACCGTGTTTTAATATGGTAAAATATAGATCCATTAACTAAATTTTGTTTCTCCGTGTATGCAATATTATACAGTAACTGTTTTATTGTCAAAATTATTGCCAAACATTCTAAATAATTATATCTTCGTATGTATTCTTGCTTATTTTACAATCTGTGAAGATTATGGTTATTACATACCGACATCTGATGACAAATAACAGTATAAATGAGTCGGTTCAAGGTACAGTTTTGGTTTTGGCGATACTTCTGAAATTCATTTGGGTTCGAACAAACTTTGTGAGTGTCTGTACTAAAATCAAGTGGAACACAACTACGGTGATTCGATGCATTTTCAATCTAGTAAAGTGTGTGCGAATATTTACTGTACGTCTACAGTAGAAAAGAAATAATTTGTCTATTGATTTTAATATAGATCTTAAAAGAGTCAGGCTTCATTCGTAATGAATGGTGCTTAGTAATTTATGATCAGCAAATTAAACAGTAAATGTCATCACATGGTTTAAATTTCGACACAATAAATCGTGAAAACGGTCGAGGAAACAATTATAATATGATTTCGACACATTATTGAGAATTAACATTAATGATGTTATATTATGTAGATATGTAACCAGCACAAGATATTCAAAATTTATGGATCTAACGTTACAGAATGACATGTCATGACAATAAAACTTCATGAGTATTGTAACATATAACTTTTTTTTCGATAATAAAAATAATTATTATAAATTTGATTTGACCATTTTAAATAGAGATAAACAAGATAAAATAGTTACAAATCTTAATGTGAATCTTGCAATGCTTAAGATATTAATAATTATTAGTATTCAAGTTTAGTCGCAAATACATTTGTTACAATTCGTCAATTGTAAAGCATAAGAAAAAGAGGTGATAAAGATGTAATTCTGTATAGAATGTAGTGATACGTACTTAATATAAAGTCTCTAAAACCTTAGATGAATTTAAATGATTACATTGATTATTTCAATATTTTACTTTATTTTACGGATAAATTACTTCTTTAAATATAAAAAAAAATAATCTTATATACGTAGTAAATCTTAAAATCTGTTTGCCGCCCATGGTTCTTTTTAATATAAAACAGCATAGCGTAAACCCTCATTTTCACACATCAGAAAATCACCCAGCTTGTCATCTCAGGTAACTTCTTACGACGAATAGCCACCAAAAAACGCTTAATGAGAAGACCTCTTTAAACTCCAGAGCCAACTTCCATGCTCATAATTCTCAAATTCTTCTGATTTTCCGTCGTATATTTTTTATTCCTATTCACGTTTTTCAACATGCCCTACTTATTTGAACCAAATTATGAAAAGCACCTTGGTTAACTGTAGTACTGGATCTAAAGAACGAAATTAAAAGCAGCTTGGCATGCACAAATCAAAGGTTGAATTCTTAATGGATTCTGAAAGGATCATGCGAATAATCTACACATAAGCAAAATGTCCAATAACACGTGGTTTGAACAAATAATATTTTCCTGATTAAATACTTAACTAACTATCATCGTCTGATAAAAGAATAAAACAATTCATACTAACATGGGTAGAATTAAACTGTAAACAGGAAAATTATCACTAGAAAAAATGTCCAAAGTCGGTTATCCAATTTCATGTCAAGATTGTGAAAAAGGTACGTTAGTCAAACTAGTAGACTACTAAAAAACTAGGACTAAAGAACATATAAAAAATCTTCCTTTATAATAAATTCAGTATAATATGATCGGAAATAAGGCCTACTATTAAGGTGGCTCGAGGGACTCGGCTCTAACATTTAGAGGGTGCTTAAGGACCCGCTCGATTTATTAATGTTTAGTCTTTTTTTTTTCTACTAGTGAATTTATATCATTTATTTTCATCGATTTATACAAATATTTTTCATTATTAGTTATAAACTTCACATATTATATTTTATCATTAAAAATTTTATTTTATTATACCGTCCCTGAAAAGGAAAACGTAGCAAGAGCGCTTGAATATCTTTGCTAATCATTCGGTGATTGTATATTTTTAAAATTGTAATGAAATCATTATTAAATGATAGATATACATGTGATTTTTTACAAAAATCTGTCTATCTAAAGTTTTGTTTATTAAAATCGAAAGGTCTGCTAATCGAAATGAGCGTTACTTACTAATATTTTCTTCTCATTACTTACTTCGGTAACAGGGTCTGAAAGAGTGGGGTCATTAACTAGAATATAAAATATTTTTACGCATTTCTATCGTTGGTCGATTTTCGCTCGAGCCACCGTAAATTTGATAATTGTTAAACGTCGGGGAGTTGAAAAAAATCGTTGTTGAAGTTGCGGATTATACATTAAAAATCCAGTACTGCAGTAGTAAGAGTCCATTACCTACTGCGCGAAGGAAACACGGTGCGGGCCATTACTACTTAGATTTTTCCATGTAATATCCGCGAATTTCACAACGATTTTTTCAACTTTTCTAAGTGAAAGCAATTGAATTTACTTTTCTGTATCAGTTCTCATCTTATTCCAACTGATTTTGTCAGTGTCTCGGGTTCGAACTGTAGGGCAGAAGGCAAATATATCGGTAGGTTTCCTCTTTTACAGTTCAAAAACATAATACAATTTTATATACAACCATCAAACACAAAGTGTATATCATTTTGCAACACCAACTATTATACATTTGCAGTGCATTCAAGTCAAAGAAAAAAGGAAGATGTCCACGAGTATAGGTGGCTTTTTCTCCAGAGGTGTAACTTCTGAAACGGCCCAATTCGACTACAGTATGATGAGATGTAACACCTCATACCGAATTATATTATGAGGTCGGAAAGTTTAAAAAAATTATTGTTGAAATCGCGGATTTTATATAGGAAAATGCTGCAATCTACGTAGTAACAGTCCTCATCGTCGTTTGTTTGTATCGCATTCGATGTTACTACTTACATTTCTACATTTTTCCGTGTAAAATCCGCGATTTCAACAACGATTTTTGACCACGTGATGAGAAAATTGAATTTGGCATGAGGTGTTACATCTATGCCCGAGGTAGGTAGTTTGGTGGTTACACCTCGGGGGACAAAACCACCTATAGTCGTGGACATCTTCTTTTACGTTAACAATGAAAAGAAATCATGTTATTGAAAAATGAGGAACTGTCATCTACGAATTATGACAATGCACGCAATGATATCTGCATGTACGATCATCATCGAAATTTGTTTGAATTTTATGAAAATCACAGATACCATTTTTTCATATTTTTACATTTGCCTTGCGGTATTGCGATACCATTTTAATGACACCTGATTAGTTTCTGGCATAAAATATTGATCTCATTATACTGGAACGATTGTTTAATATTAGACAGTTGAAGAATAGATAATTTTATTGCCTGTGTAATTAAATTTTTCTATAAATTATTAAACATGAATCAGTGTTTCGTGCCAGGTCTGCCCACGGACTCGTCAGTTGGGCTATGAAAACAGACCCTGTCCAAGGCATGAAACGAATCATATAAATAAATAAATATACCCAATTAAAGGATACTACTACTCACTCACCCACACCAGCGCAGAACCCGAACCGCCACCGATCCTCAGTGATCTTGTTCGCGACACAAACTAACTGATATTGATCAACCGCATTGATATTTATACAATGTCATGCAGGTCAGTAAACAAGCGCAATAAATATAAACAAAACAATTGAAAGATTCCTTCTCTATCCCTTATTTTTCTTTATATTCTTCTAAAATACCGCCACCTCTAAGCATGGTGATTTATAACAAAGCACACCGTTACAATACGTTACATTCTTGTTCAGTTAAATGTTGTCTGTTATAACGTATTATTTATTGACTTCATAGCATACATTCTATCCAGTAATATTCCCCTTTATAAGTTATTCGTCTTTGGATACAGCCATATTTTCACAGAAACAATAAAATTATTTCCAAGTAATTCTAACGCAAGAAGCAGAATTATTTAATGCCCGATGCACAATTTTAGGTTTCCGGCATCGTGACTGGTCATATAATACTTATTTTCTATAATAATTATCATTATTTTAAATATTAATCTTAATATATTCAATTTGATATATAATATATTAATATGCCATACACACATATCAGTTGAATAAAATCACTTCAATTTTAAATTTGTCCATTTTGAAGACATATATAATCCATTTCAGTGTCAATCAAAAGTCTCAATTAAAATATACAGCGGAAAACTTTCGTTCCATTGTTAAGACAGTCATATATTACATTAAAATCTTTGATTGCAAACCCAACATGTAATTTCGTGGTTGAAAGAAAGTATTTATTTTTATCGTCTAAGTTTCGTTCGAGAATATATAATAATCATTTCAATTTGTTACTCACCCTTATACTGATGAACTCTGCAGTGACTTAATGAAAGATCGATTTCATCGAACATGACGTACCTCCATAATTAAAAAGTTAAAGGAGGTAAATAAGAAGCTATTAACACATTATCAAGTCCCGAACTCGGCCCAGAAATCATAATTGGATTCTGAAATAATTGATGTCATTTTTATAATGACCCATCCCTGCTTGGGTTTATCGAATAACCATCAATTATCGCATGTCAGTTTTATGACGGTAAAACGAAACTCGCGAAAATTAGGTCGCTCTACCTTACAAGTGCGAACCCCGTGCGATCTGAAAGCAGTGGTCAGGCGTGCTCCGGTGAACCGCAGGAAAATATTTATTGAAAATTGCCTGCACCAGCCGTGAACCTATCGATAGCTTCGCATACTGTGTGTTCGCTTTCAGCAGCCGTTTTCCTAGAGCGTTAATTGTACCACAAACTTCCCTAGGCGTGTGGAATCGACGTTAATATCTCTAGCGTTTCAATTAGCACCTAGATATTATTACTCTTATATAGAATTTGTACGACCTTAGAGGATGAGGATTGAATACTACTAATTTAAATACTATTCCGTTACAGGTTTTCCTAAATAATATTTCTCTACCTTTCCGTATGATGGATTGGGCCATTCCTGTGAAACAATTCCCGCGTAGAAAACCAAAGCATGGACAATATGTTGGCAATATATTGGCCATTGCAATTGGCAATATATTGCACATACTATTGCCAATATATGGGTAATATCGTGGAAAACCAACATTTCCAATATATTGCTAATATATTGCTAAAATTAAATTATTTTTAATTAATAAAAAAATATTATATATAACCGAATATCTCCCCTTGTATATGGCTAGGTGACTTCTGTTGATATTAGTGACATCATACTGAAGTATGTTAAATGACCAAAATATAGGAGAAGCATTCTCAAATACCTATGAATAGGTAGCAGCAGCAGTAGTAGTAGTATACTGGTAGCGTTTATTATGCCATGTGGAGTTATAGCACTTGCAGCAAAAGTGAAGCTATTCTATTACCAGTAATGAGCATTTTTTTGAAAAATTCAATTTTTCAATGAAATTGAAACATTTAACCCTTTGAAGCATACATTTTTCTTTACGTTGAATTGGCTTGAAATTACGCTACTCGGGGGGGTTTTCGGAGTCGCTGATTACGAATCCGGAATCAGATTTTCAAAATTCAAAATGGCGGACAAAAATATGAAAATTCATGAAATTGTTGCGTTTTTACAGCATGATGGCCGCCATTTTTAAGCCGCCATTTCGAATTTAGTAAAACCAATATCGGTATCGTCATCAGCGATATCTAAAACCCTGTTATACCAAATTTTAAATGATTATCTTAAAAAAACAGCATCAATAATGAATTCTTTCGAAAAAATCGTGTTTTTTTCATGTTTGTTTATTTATAAATCATGAATAATAAACAATTATATCGTAATAACTGTTTTTATACATTCTTCTATTACTATCGTAATAGATCTAAATGCGTTAACTGGAATTTAAATTAGCAAATATCAAAGAAATCGAGATGGTAACGTGGGTTACCACCATGCTTCTCAGGGTTAATTGAGTTTGTGTCCTCTGAAAATTCAATTTTTGTGCAGTTTTCCCGAAAATGGTAAGATATATCATTTTTTTTCGTAGACGAAAAGAGATGCGACATAATATTTCCAATAAGGTAGTGGTCATTGCAATTTATCTTTCGAACATTGGCCTTTTAGGTATAAGTTTTACTTTCTGGTGGCTCAAAGAAAGGTTAATCTGATTTTTATTTGATTGAGTGTGAAATAAACAAGAATTTGTTTAATACCTGATCAAACATTATCATCCGTATTTTGAAGAATGCCATTATTTATTTACAATAACGGAAGTCTTGAAACAAAATAATATGTTGGAAAATGCAATGAAAACGCTGCTTGTTACGTACACGGAAAAATGTGGATGTCTGCATTAGCCATAAATGCGCCTGACTTAGACGTGCTTCTTAATAATTCGTATTATTATTATTGAAATTAATATTTCCCCGTGTTAATCAAATGCGAAAGATAATAATTACCCAATGAGCCACTACTAAACATTATCGTACGGCGTGCAGCAGGTAGACCAGAAACTAACATTTCGGATTTTGTAGCGCTTAAGAAAAATGAGATTTATTTGTAGTAGTTTAAATTATATAAAATGAGATAAGAAATATTGAGGACGTATTGACAATGTGTCAATTCTATATTGTTTCTGCCGAAACAGCACTAGAGCCTTCTGAAGCATAATCTTCACTTAGGGACAGCAATACAAACTACAAGGAAATGCATTTTTAAGGTAATTGCAATGAGAATATTCTGTAGTGTTTGTATTCGAAACGCATTGTCTTTTTCCAAAACAACGAAATCTCTAAATAGACTTTTGAAATGTCGTAATGGAGGTTACTACCCTCGTCAAAAGTTCCTAAAAATAACAAAATTGAAGCAAAAAGATATTACTGTAAGATCCAGATGATCCCAACAATCTATAAAATAATAACGGATTTAGGACGAATTGAAGTTTAATGATTACACGAAATAGATTGAAACGTAGTATTCAGGGATTTTTCATGAAGTTGATCACTAATCTGAAGTCAGATTTTAAATTTTCATAATATCAGGCCAAATATGCATGTCCTGAATAAATGGTCATACATGATACCGGATGACAGCAAAAGTTGTCGACGACAAGGATACAGAGAAAAATTGCAAATTTTGTATAGGTTTGGTAAACTGGTTGCATTATGAAAATTTATTGAAGAAGAAACGAAGAAAAAAAACACTTATTTTGAAATATGCATAAAAAAATCTTAATGTGGTTAGTGCAACAAGAATGGAAATCATACTTTGAATAATACTTAGAAACATCCCAAACAGCACATACCTCTTAAAGAGGTCGTCCAGAGCTCAGTCCAAAGATATCGTTAAAAAGACCTCCTAAAGAGGTCCGAATTATGATAATCTATAAATGGAGCTCTTAAAGATGTCTGACTTAGGACTTCTTAAAACCGTAATCTCAAAGAGGTCTTATGTTTAGGTTCGTAAATCTATCTGTATTTCTTCCAGAGGCACTAGGTGGCCATTGAATCCGAAAATGAGATCGCACAATATTTACTTCATATGTGGACCGATTATACGCTCCAATGACAAAATAACTGCGATTACGACATTTAACCGTAGTAGAAATAAAAACTAGCCACGTCAGCTCCAGTTTAGTGCTAGCGTGGCTGATTTCAATTTTTACCAGGGAACCAGCTCATTAGTTCACAATAAGGGACCATCACATTATGATTTTTTGTAAATGTCGATTTCACAACCTACTTCTTTGTAAGTCTCTGCTTTCTCGCGTAGAAAACCAAAGCATGGGCAATATGTTGGCCATTGCAATTGGCAATATAATGCACATACTATTGTCAATACATGGGTAATATCGTGGAAAACCAACATTTCCAATATATTGCTAATATATTGCTAAAATTAAATTATTTTTAATTAATAAAAAAATATTATATTTAATTTTTCCTTATGAGTACCTAAATTGATTCGTTTATAAGCTCTCAAAGAAATTAAAAAAACCTAAACTACCTCGACGAGATTCGAACCCTGGACCCTTTCTTGCAAAGCACGCGCCTTAACAACATGACCATGCCCGACGTTGCAAATTCTTCCAAAAAATAATGAATAATTGAAACCTAGATTCTATATTTATTTTTCCTCGATGTATAATGTTTAATACAAAGCGTATAAATTAATCGGCGCACAGCTGACGATCAGTATAGTAAGCACCCGTGCAGAATTATAATTATTTATTCTGGAATTGTTTTGTTAAATACAAAATGGATGTGTCAATGACTGACACAACCTCGAGCTGAAAGAAGTGAAAAAGATTTATCATCCACTGAATTTGTATCCGATTAAGAATCTGAATTTGAAAACTGAACATTTTTGCTCGGTATATCCTTGTAAAATGTGAAATTTATAAATAAATTTTTATTTTTCACCATAAAATTTAATATAATTTAATATATACCGTTTTTATTTTATAAAAGCGGTATAAAAGAAATTTATAAAAGAATTTACTTAAAATACCCGTTGGATGCAAAAACAACCTAACTTTTGCCCTTTTATTCTTATTGTTAAATTAAGGTTTAATACAAAAATATTTTTATTTTTATTGGATTCGGGTGTCAAATAGTTACTTTATGGCTGTAAAAGAATTTTGTTTAAAAATGTTATCGAAATCGTAATATAACAGTATCAAAACTTTAAACACATTTATCTTAAAATAGGGATTTCAGATTTCAGAGTCAACGCCTCATATGAATACTGAAAATAAAACTAAACATTATTTGACGGTCCCTTTTAACGGAACGTTCGGAAGGTTAGGAGAAATGCTGTTGGGAACTCAACGATCTTTTGCGGCATGTTTAATATTATGATTATAATAACAAGTCCGTCATGAATGTTAAACAATATTATCGATTTCAATCATTGTAAATGATAAAAAAGTGATTTTAACAATCTGGCGAAAATGTATGGCAACATCTTTGCAATAAATCGTATAAAGCGTTATACGATAATGGAAAAATGCTTAAAGCGAACAAAATAACAAGACATTTTAGTAAGTAATATAAACGAGGCTTAGCAAAATAATCTGAATTGCAGTAGATTTAATTCAGTAGGAACGTCGGTGATTTACCGTCTGTGCGACTTGCTTCAAAAGAATACTATTCATTCGAACAATAATGTTAATTGCGTTTATTTTAAACAATCTATTCATTAATAAGGGTTCACTGTATACAATAATATCATTTACGGAAAAACAACCTAAGCCTGGTTAGGTTGTTTTTGCACGCAACGCCTCATATATTTATAGATAATATTAATTTATACGCTTTGTATTAAACATTATACATCGAGGAAAAATAAATATAGAATCTAGGTTTCAATTATTCATTATTTTTTGGAAGAATTTGCAACGTCGGGCATGGTCATGTTGTTAAGGCGCGTGCTTTGCAAGAAAGGGTCCAGGGTTCGAATCTCGTCGAGGTAGTTTAGGTTTTTTTAATTTCTTTGAGAGCTTGGAAACGAATCAATTTAGGTACTCATAAGGAAAAATTAAATATAATATTTTTTTATTAATTAAAAATAATTTAATTTTAGCAATATATTAGCAATATATTGGAAATGTTGGTTTTCCACGATATTACCCATATATTGGCAATAGTATGAAATCAGCCACGCTAGCACTAAACTGGAGCTGACGTGGCTAGTTTTTATTTCTACTACGGTTAAATGTCGTAATCGCAGTTATTTTGTCATTGGAGCGTATAATCGGTCCACATATGAAGTAAATATTGTGCGGTCTCATTTTCGGATTCAATGGCCACCTAGTGCCTCTGGAAGAAATACAGATAGATTTACGAACCTAAACATAAGACCTCTTTGAGATAACGGTTTTAAAAAGTCCTAAGTCAGACATCTTTAAGAGCTCCATTTATAGATTATCATAATTCGGACCTCTTTAGGAGGTCTTTTTAACGATATCTTTGGACTGAGCTCTGGACGACCTCTTTAAGAGGTATGTGCTGTTTGGGATGTTTCTAAGTATTATTCAAAGTATGATTTCCATTCTTGCTGCACTAACCACATTAAGATTTTTTTATGCATATTTCAAAATAAATGTTTTTTTTCTTCGTTTCTTCTTCAATAAATTTTCATAATGCAACCAGTTTACCAAACCTATACAAAATTTGCAATTTTTCTCTGTATCCTTTTCGTCGACAACTTTTGCTGTCATCCGGTACCATGTATGACCATTTATTCAGGACATCCATATTTGGCCTGATACGTGAAAATTTAAAATCTGACTTCAGATTAGTGATCAACTTCCTGAAAAATCCCTGAATACTACGTTTCAATCTATTTCGTGTAATCATTAAACTTCAATTCGTCCTAAATCCGTTATTATTTTATAGATTGTTGGGATCATCTGGATCTTACAGTAATATCTTTTTGCTTCAATTTTGTTGTTTTTAGGAACTTTTGACGAGGGTAGTAACCTCCATTACGACATTTCAAAAGTCTATTTAGAGATTTCGTTGTTTTGGAAAAAGACAATGCGTTTCGAATACAAACACTACAGAATATTCTCATTGCAATTACCTTAAGAATGCATTTCCTTGTAGTTTGTATTGCTGTCCCTAAGTGAAGATTATGCTTCAGAAGGCTCTAGTGCTGTTTCGGCAGAAACAATATAGAATTGACACATTGTCAATACATCCTCAACATTTCTTTTCAATTTAATGAATTTTCATATTTTTGTCCGCCATTTTGAATTTTGAAAATCTGATTCCGGATTCGTAATCAGCGACTCCGAAAACCCCCGAGTAGCAAATTTCAAGCCAATTCAACGTAAAGAAAAATGTATGCTTCAAAGGGTTAAATGTTTCAATTTCGTTGAAAAATTGAATTTTTCAAAAAAATGCTCATTACTGGTAATAGAATAGCTTCACTTTTGCTGCAAGTGCTATAATTCCACATGGCATAATAAACGCTACCAGTATACTACTACTACTACTATTTTGGTCATTTAACATACTTCAGTATGATGTCACTAATATCAACAGAAGTCACCTTGCCATATACAAGGGGAGATATTCGGTTATCAGCAATTAAAATGAAAATCATCGTATATTCTATTCACTTTTTTAACTACTAAATATGTTTTCACTAATTAGTTTTGGAAATAACGACATGTTATTATCCACTTTCAATCGTACTTTTTTAGAAAGACAAAGTATTAAATCTTACGTCTATCTGACTTAAATTCTACTCTCTAGAAGTCTTTTTTCTTCTGTCGTATATTCCCAGCTAAGTTTCATCTCGCTACTGAACCAGAGTAGTTACATACGTCACTAAAACAGTAAATAAGAATTACTATATCCTATGCGGACTCATCCCACAAGAGATGAAATGAATACAATCTGATAATAAATAAATTTATCCTTCCGACTATCATTATCTATGTGGAGTGCAATAACGAATAGCAGTGACTGTATATCACAGAATCAGGAGCAGGAAACGAAAAATGTGATTTGAAGCATATCCACACGGGAAAAAATTGTCTAAGTTCTTCCCCAAACCAACATCTGTGATAATCACATATCGAGAAGTTTAACCCATTAATGCCCAAATGCACAGAAAATTTACACCAACTTCAACGCTTATTTCCAATATGAAATAAATTTCGAAAAAAATCAAACTTACCAGATTCTACCATTTTCGGGGTCGCTCTTTCGAATGGCGATGAGAAAATTTAAAAAAAGTCAACATTTGTCTATGATTTTGACATATATATTAAAAAAACATACTTTTTTCAGTGCGCATTTTTTACAAATATCGAGTTTTCGATACAATATCGTGCTTTGAATGAGCTAAAATATACTAGAATAGTGCACTCGATAGTTATACTTAAAATATACACTGGTATGCATTTGAAATTTTGCGATGTCAGATCCAAAATGGCCACTGCAGTAACGAATTTCTATTCAAAATTTAACAATTTTTTTTCTTGAAAACCATACACTTTAGAGAAAATGTTCTAAGGACAATTTTGTTTTAGAATGAGCCAAAAAATACCCTTGAATTTTTTCAGAATGTACTGCTACAATTTTTTATTTTTCAAAAATGCAAAAAATCCAAAATTTTCAAAAAGTTATTTAATAAATGTGAAAAAATTTGACAGTGTTATCTAACCAATTCTAAGACATTTTTTATCTATAGAAATTTTCTCTAAAGACTATAGTTTTCCAGAAAAAAAATATTAAACTTTTCTAGATTTCAAGACAAATGATTTATTTTCTTGAACACTGCTGTCTTTAGAGAAAATTGCTATAGATAAAAAATGTCTTAGAATTGGTTAAAGAACACTGTCAAATTTTTTCGGATTTTTTAACTATCTTTTTGAAAATTTTGGATTTTCTGCAGTTTTGAAAAATTGAAAATTGTAACAATACATTCTCAAAAAATTCAAGGGTATTTTTTGGCTCATTCTAAAACAAAATTGTCCTTGGAACATTTTCTCTAAAGTGTATGGTTTTCAAGAAAAAAAATTGTTAAATTTTGAATAGAAATTCGTTACTGCGGTGGCCATTTTGGATCTGACATCGCAAAATTTCAAATGCATACCAGTGTATCTTTTAAGTATAACTATCGAGTGCACTCTTCTAGTATATTTTAGCTCATTCAAAGCACGATATTGTATCGAAAACTTGATATTTGTAAGAAATGCGCCCTGAAAAAAGTATGTTTTTTTAATATATATGTCAAAATCATAGACAAATGTTGACTTTTTTTAAATTTTCTCTTCGCCATTCGAAAGAGCGACCCCGAAAATGGTAGAATCTGGTAAGTTTGATTTTTTTCGAAATTTATTTCATATTGGAAATAAGCGTTGAAGTTGGTGTAAATTTTCTGTGCATTTGGGCATTAATGGGTTAATTACCAAACCCACACTATTGTCACTGTCATGACAATCACCGGAAAGTTTATGTTACAACAAAAGAAGGTTGTGATGATCCCAAACTTGCGAGGTTGTGATTATTACAGACCTGGTTTTTGGGAAGAACCTGGATAATTTTTTTCCGTGCATGCTTGCAGTAGTACTTGGGCTTCACATCATGATAACATAGTCTCTATTTTTACAATGCATGTGGTTCGTCTGATAAAGAGTGTCTTTTTTTTAATATTATTTTACGTCGACTTTTGTGAACCCACATGGGACTAAATCGCGACGGGACCTACATGAAGGTGGAATCCGAACCACCTGAGCTTTGGTGTTATTAGACACTTATAAACAAATACAGAGGTGTCCCGTTGACAGATGGATAAAGAGTATCTATTTGAGAACTTATTTTTCTTATTACACAATGATGGCTTCGGTAAAAGTGTAACACGATTGGAGTGCATTTTTCTACTTACCTTCAGCTTGAAATGTAACGCTTGTTCGTTGTACGTTCATTTCGGTTTTCTTCATTCTGCGTATAGAATTATAGCTCTCCAACAGGACATCTACTGTTAAAGAGTAGGTTGTATGTGATCACACGCGAGAGTGCATCATTATACTACAAAGGACTGAAAATCTAATCAAACGCAACTTACCTTATTTTCTACATCTTTAAGCTGAAAATTTACTCCAAGGGGTTTAGAGAATTTTGGGCGTTCACTGTGGCACAATTGTTATTTCGGTTCTTTTTGTTTGTTTATTGCCCATGACATTTATACTGTATTCAGTTGTACTTTACACTAACCATAAGTAACTTTCAATTACTAACCATAGCGTCAAATTACGTTCTTAAAATTGCTGTCAGTACATTCCACTGTTCATGAAATTAAACATTTAGAGTCATGATTATTCAGAATTAGTGAAATTTGTTTGTTTGCAGATTTGTGATTGATTATATAATTTTTAAGAACAATACTTAAAAAAAGATCAAAGGAACGTCACCAAACACCCATTTCTCTATTCAAACGAATGTAAACAAACCGAGTAAACTTAACACGTAGAAAAATAATTGATACGAAATTATTTTGGAATCGAAACGTCCAGTCATGCATGAGTGTGAAAATAAGCGATTTAAGAACAAAGAGCAACTTAATTATTCGATTTTGAACCCACGTCTCGATGCGCCTTTTGTTCTTACCAGCCCCTTTCTAACAGACGTGGTATTCGGAGGGTTGGAAACGGAAATTTTGAAGATCGAAAAAACCATGGAAACAGTCATGTACTAAACATTCTCTGTAAGGAATTCGTCATATAATTTTAAAAGGGCTGGTGCCTAAGAAATAATACAACGAAGGACTATGATAGAGTTATAGTTTTATATAAAATGACGTCGATCTCTCAAACCGAGCAAGCTTAATTCCATCATCTTCCAAGTCACGTTATTAACTTTTAATTGATATAAATATCTTAAGTTGTCTTTGCATATTTTTTTTGTTCTTAGCTTCCGGAAAATACACAAAATATAAGATCGGTCTCTTATAATTAAAATTTATGACATAACGATTGAAAAATCTGTTTGGATTTAATCTCATGAATCGTAAAATAGTTACAGCCTTAGCGACTTCTGAAGTCCATTTGCAGGGGCGCGAAAGAAGTAATTTTACGGCGACAGAACCGTGTATATCCCAGGAGACGAAAGTTACGCCGAACAAAGGACCACAAACGTCGGTGCTTTAGGCACTCCATAGAAATCGCACCTTATGGTTGACTACGTTTCCGATTTTCCAAATTACCAAGTATAGAAGGGGAATATACAAAATGCATGGGGAGGAGGCCCCATTGGGAACTTATATGCCCTGGACACAACACCTTTTTACAAGAAACTCAGGACCAAATGATAAATGATTAAAAAAATATAATGATTAATGAACAGTAATAGTTGCAGAGAATTCTCATGTGATATACGTAAATAGCAATTGTTATAAAAATGTTGGTGGAAGCTGGTAATTCTTGACAAAAATAATATTAAATCCAATATTTTCTGAATGTTCAAAAGTTGCATAAATAAGTAAAAAATTTTATTGTAATTAAGTGAGTTTGCTTGTATTCTGAGGACCTATGGCCCATACCTCCGGTCTTTTCTTGTACTAATGTTACCTCCAACCATGCAGGTGTGGGTAACAATCCCACCCACATGAACTTTGATATTCTTCTAACTAACGGAAAAATTATTTATACAACAAAAGGACACAAAAAGGCACTACAAAAAACACATGACAACAGAATGCAGCGACAAAAAGTCACTGCAACAAAAAGACACAATGACAAAAAGACACAATGATAAAAAGATACTGAAACAAAAAACGTACGAACAAACCAATATGTGTAGCCATCTCGAAAATCGCTGTTCGACTATGTCTTTTGAATTTATATTGAGTCAGAAAAAATACAATTTTATTTTTAGTAATTGATAATTACGCCTACAGAAAACTACGGAGAAAAAGTTGTGTGTCGTGGAGATGTAAAGAATTTTTTAGAAAATATACTGACAGGCCTTACACAACGACAGTTACAAGATATGCTTCGTTAAGAATAAAATATACACAAATCAATTATAAATATTTGTACAAAAGAGTAAACTGCAATTTTAAAAATCTGTAAAAATAATAAAAACCCATAAATAATTAACATATAAATTATTCCAGGAAACATAACAAAAATCGCTTATCGCAATCACGGAGCGAATATAGAAAATGTTGAAGCACGAAAAATTATGAACTTACCTTTTTGTCGTGTGATTATTTTTTGTGTCATTTTGTGTGTTTTGTCGCGTATTTTTTTTGTCGCTGTGTCCTTTTGTCCTATCACCAGAGAAATCATCCTGCCTGAAGCATTTGGATTTTTATTCAATATTCTCCACGTGTCTTGGAAACTCTTGAAACACTTCATACCCCCATTCATCACTCATTTACGAGCTTATCGTTTATTATATAAAAAATGCATACAACCTTTTTGATAATCGAACTTGGTAGAAGATATTTTCTTTGAACCGCGGTATATAACAACATATGGATAAAAGAATTTAATTTATATTTTTATATTTCTGTATTTTATAATTTTGTAATTTTGTAATTTTATTTTTCTGTCCTACGTTTCGATGTTACTGCATCCTCCTAAGGGACAATTAACATTTATAAAGAATTTTCCGCTCTATAATTTTTGTATGAAATATTTGTTCACGATAAAGTGAAACAACAAAACAAGACATGTTTTTTCTGGTGTTTTTGAGATAGCTGTTTAAACATATTAGACCGATATATATTTTTGTTAAATTTATCATTTGAAGGTACAAATAGGAGGATAAAATAATGTCCTTCGATTTTTTTAGAGGATTTACTTCTTCGGAAGATTTACCAATAAAATTATATACTCTAGAATAAAATAATGTGTACCAAATATATTTTCGCATCAGTTGAATAAAAAATAATCAAGTTTATTCTCTTAATATGAAATACTTTCATTTAACTTTTTACATGTTAAATAATATGCACATAACACAGTAAGACAAAATACAATAAAGAATAGAGAATGGATGAAATACAAGAAAATTAAAGACTCGCAGGGTGGTCAAGTGCTGAAAAGGAAGAGAATGAGGCAGGGAAAAGCATTTTCACGGTTTGCACTAATCCATTCTATTTGATAAAATAATCCGGATTACTTTCGCGGTATACCTTCCCCTTGTTTCTTTTATCATTTTTAGCGCTCGATCTTCAACATCCTTTATTTGCTTACCTTTATATCTGTTCCGAAACACGTCCACTATTATACAGTCAACGCTGCTGAAGCCAAATATCTAATGAATTTAAGCTGTCGATAATGTACGCGAGTTGGAGGAAATCGGCAATCGTATTCAACGAAGGACCAGTGCAAACCGAAAAAAGTCGATGCGCCCAGTTCCTGTTTGTCCGCATTACGTATATATATGTATACACACTTTCACGGACCTGCACACAAACATGGATTCCCTTTTACCCACACGTGGAATATGCAACTGAAAACGCATAAAACCTGCATTGACGAAAACCTATGGATGAGAAGAGGCCGGAATAAAACATATATATAGAAAGTTGAAGTATCCGTGGGACTCAGTCGCTGTGAAATTAACGAATTTTTCGCGATGGACGTATGAAGCGGTTCCGTGCTCGGTATATTGTGTTTGTAGAAAAGCGTCGAATTGGCTCGCGCCTGCCATCATCCATCGAAACCCATACGTATAAATACAACTAAATAAACGAACGGAGAAAGAGATAGAGAAACCGAGAAGAGAGCGAGCGTTTTTCGACACTCGTTAAAATTTGAATTTCGAAGCATTCGATTCGTTCCGCGTGCAGCAAGGCTAAAAATTCGCTCAGCCGAATGCAAGTACGACTCTTTTAATTGGAAAATTAATTTGAATTTGAATTTGCATAGGCGTCCGAAGGTTTTATAAGATTGCCTTTCGACGTATATCAGCTGTATCGTGTTCTAGGCTGCATATAATTTTCTAGCAGTCAAATGTACGATTCGAATGAAAACTATGTTCTTTTTTCTATGATTTTTATATAAATGTATTCTTAAAAAAATAATTGCCTGGACCCTCAATTTTTTAAAGTGAATTTTGAGCCAAGTTCGAATTTATCCAATACAAATCCGTCATTGTTACTTCTATGTGTGGTGAAAGATTACTTTTTAACGATGAACGCTCAGTGCATTCAAGTGCAATTTTCAATGACCGGAATGCAGCCGGGTTACCCTGATCTTGTGCTGGATTTGACCAGGCTTGCCCCGCTTTCCTCAATTGAGCCCAATCAGATTTGAGATACTGGCTTTGGTCGGAACCGTCCAGGTTATCCTAGTTGTGTTCGGAACCTGATTGGGTCGGGAGAGGCCAGGTGGATTCCACGTTTCTATTCGGGCCAATTCCAGTTAATTCTTTAACCCTTGCAGCATGGTGGAATGAAATCTATGCCACATTTTCATTCATAATTTCTTTCATTTTTAAGTCCACTTTTAATCGATTAATTCATTTTTTGCATTTAACAAATGCTAAAAATACACCTTTTTCGCGATAAATTAATTACTAGCAAAACTGTTCAATGTATTTATGTAATCCATCCTATACAGGGATCTGCAAGTTCGCAGATTGGGTTATGAGAGTTTGAAATTTCAAAATGGCGGATCGACAATTTGAAAATTCAGAAAAAAATTACTTCATCAATCTGAAATTGGTCAAGCTGAAACTACGATTTTTAAATCACGAATCTTGAAATAACCGCCAAGGTCATATTCAAAATCAATTTCAATGGTACCATTGAATAGCCGGAGAGAAATCCTTGAACTTTTGCCTCAAACATTTTCCCCAAAAATACACTCCCGTTGACATAATTCGCCGTTACTGGAAAATTTAAGTTTCACCTTGAAATGACCTTCATCAAAATATCGGTTATATCATATTGAGACGTAAAATTTCCCGCTTTTTCCGAATCCATAAAAATAGGGGTTCTCATTTAAAAAAATAAACTTGCCCTTGAAATAACCATCAAGGTCATGTTCAAGGTCAATTTCAATGGTACCATTCAATAGCAGGGGACAAATCCTTAAATTTTTCTCTCACATTTTCCCCGAAAATGCACACTCGCTGAGATATGTCGCAGCTCCGGAACTTTTTCAAATCGCTATGTATATATTAATAAATATAGGAGCGTGAATACTATGTTTACCTCCGAATAAATTTTTTGTAGCAAACCTCAACAGATTTTCTTCCTTTCTAAGGCCATTCATATTGTTTACACTAAAAACGCTTGTAGACGAAAGCCATTTACCTATCGTTTTTCGTATTCAATAATGATTATTATTAGACTCTTAAAACTGAATACAACGTACTCGAAACGTCGTGGAATTTTTATGCCAGTATTAGTCGTAGACGTTCAGTACCGGTCCCTCTGGTGACGGTACTAGAAATCGAGATACCAATACCAGTTACTATAGTAGATAATTTCTAGGCCAAAGCCGTTTATCTATATTTTTATTATTAGTTCGAGGACAAAAAAATTCTTCTTATTAATTGTTTACAATTTTAATCAGAGATGTAGAAAAACTTAGAATAAATAAAAATCAGAAAAAGTGTTGCCAAAATATAATTATGAGCATTGGTGAGATGAAATTAAATAACCCGGAAAACGGTACTGTAATTATAATGATAAATTCACAATTAAATTGATGAATTTGAGATCCCGGCCCACAAAAGGAAACAAATACAAACATTTTAATAAATTGAAGGAGTATTTATACATCAACCCGACTAAAATCAACTTACTTTTGCAATCACCATTTGTTGTATCACGTTGGTAGTCCCCTCCTATCAAACAAGTTTTCCATACTTTCGAGGCAGCGCTTTTGCAGCATTGTAACGCAACGTTCGCATGGAAAATGGAGAGAAGATGCCAACATTTTTAGGAAAAATTGTGAAAAAACCGGCGCGAAAAAAGTGATCATCTCGCAAGCAGGACAGATGATCGCCATAACTAAATTTCACCCTACATGGGGTTGGGGAGGTGAACCGCGTAAACGAAGAAATCCGGAGATTGACGAAGCGCGCGCCGAACGGTGACGGGGTGCGCCGAATAAAAACGAGTGACGAAGCCAGTCGGAATACGGGCGCATGCGACGCCGTCGGTGCGCCTATCAGCCGCGCGTCCTACGAAATTCAAAACATGTGGGCGGGCTGTCATATTGAAATGGACGAATAACTTTTGAAAGGGTGAGCGTTCGGCCCGAATCCCGACTAAAAAACTGAGATATGAAGACTGCATTGGGTATGACACTTCATATAAACAATAGAAAAATTCCTTGGTAATCCGCCACTCCGAATCATGATCATATGAATAGTGCTCAATGTATACTTCCAAGATATATGGGGTAAAAAGAGTAACTTTTATGGACTTTTTTTTAAATTTTTATATTCACCACATATTATCATTCAGGCATATAAATGTTGACTTTTGGCAGATACAAACAATTTTTAGTCCGCCATAAAAAATTTTTAGAGCATTTTTTCGTATTTTCGAATTTTCAGTATTGCCTTTTTTTGTTAATTTTTTGTTAATACGGGTAGTCAGAAAACAATTTTTTAAAACATAGATTTTGTTGCTTTTTTTGCGGGCTTTCTGATGAAAATATTTATTTTTAATTACACCTTGATTATCTTGGTGAAAAAACGTTTTGAAATTTTCAATTTTTATTTTAACACGTTTGGCCGGTCAAGCGGAAGTTCAAAAAATTGCATAAAATTATCATAACTTATGAAGAAAGTGATGATATTGCAAAAAAAACATGGGATGGAAATGTTTAATGCATTAAAAATTGCTTTAAACACAACTGTCGCAAAAGAAGGCCCCTAAATAGCACGTAGACGCCTATACATCAGGGGCCTTCTACATGCAAAAATTAACTGTGCATAACTTCGTCAATTATTATCGTACGGGAATGATTTTTTTTCATTTTAAACGGAATTCAATGCTCTTTAACGTACGGCTGTGGACGCAGCTGTATTTAGATTATTCAGTTAGGAAAAACTTGAAAACATCTCGCAAGTAAATTTCCGCTTTGACGAAGTCATTTCGGTATTTTTATTAAAATAATGAAATATATATGGACATTTTAATTCAATATGAATACGTAACGCAAGTAATACAATAACGTGATAATCGGACAAAATTAAGTGATGCCAACGTATTTTAAACCAACATATCAAAGCTCGCAAATCTTATGCGTTATTATCGAAAAATGTTTGACGCGCTGTAAAATTTACAAAGCAATGTCGAGTATAAAACAAACCTAGAAACCTTTAACTGCGCATCAACTTACTGTGGACACTATAATGATATATGTGGACTATATAATTGAAATCATTATATTGAAATATAATTCAATTTTTTTATGAATTTTTTGGTTTTATAGATATTTTTTTTGATATTTTGTCGTTTGGTATATTTGTTTAAAATATTTTGTCCTTAGTTATTTGTGTTTAAGCTATTTAGTCGTTTGTTATTTTTGTTTATATATTATGGTTTGTGTATTTCGTTATAGTACCGTGACGTCACAAATACAAGGCCACTAGGGAAGTGGGGGACGCGGCGCCCTCTTCTTTTGGTAAATATAACGAGTCGGACGGAGAAGGCGAGGAATCGAGCTGACAAGTATACCGGGAGTCTACTATATTGGACGGCGATTAATAAAACTAAATTGTGATAAAACTTGCTAAATATCGTTACAGCTCTTATTGTTCTTTTACAGCACCGTTCTGCATATGAAGTATCGCGCGGATTTCATTTCTGGATTCAGTTACCACCTGGTGTCTATGGAAGAAACACAGATATCAACTCCTACTCTAGGGATCCCTTTACCAAAAGAGAATTCGTTCAAAATGAGACAGATTAAAAAACGTCAAAGTAAAATCTCTTCAATAAACAATTTGAAAATATTTTTAAAATACCAAATAGCGTCCATTTTATTGAAAATAAAAAAAATTGATTACCTCAAAAACACCACCTTTTAAAATTTTCTTTTGTAATTCGGTGTATAAGGCTTTTTGAGGTGCTGATTACGAATCTGGTGTTAGATTGTAAATATTCAAAATGGCGGATGCAATATGGCCGATCACAAATGTTAAAAAAGTATAGTTTTGTCTAATATTTGGTATATAGGGGTTTTCGAGGTTGCTGATTACGAATCCGGTGTTAGGTTTTAATCATTCAAAATGGCGAATGCAACATGGCCGATAAAAATGTTGAAAAATTATAATTTTATTACTATACCTGCAGATGAAACGAAGCATAATATAACCCCACTTCTTAAGTTTCATGTGTCGGCTTTTTACTTTATAAAAGTAATAAAAGTATATCATAAAATTGATAATAAATGCAAAAACATGAAAATAAAAGTAAAACATACCTTGTAGTCTATAAACTTAATTGACATAACGCGACAAACTAACGTCTCTGCTTATATCAATAATTATATTTCTGATGGTAACAAGAACAAACGAAGAAACAAATAACTATCCACTTTAGATAACACTAAAACAATTGCTTTTATGATCTCTTAAACGGCAAGTAGAAAATTTGAATATTAAATTACTTCGTATAATTTATTATACTCATAGCATAAAATATTTTTTCAACAAAATTATCAATTTTCAAAATTTTTGTCAGCTATATTGGATACTCCATATTCAATTGTTCAAATCTGACATCGGATTCGTAATCAGAAACCTCAAAAATCTCAATATACCAATTGTTAGACAAAATTATAATTTGCTAACATTTTTGTCGGCCGTATTACATTCGCCATTTTGCATTTTTAAATTCTGACACCGGATTCGTAATCAGCAATCTCCAAAAGCCTTATACACCAAATTACAATAAAATACCGTATACAGAAAAACTCGTAGCTGAATAGTTAATTTTATTTTTTCATAAATTAATTTTTTTTATATGACAAAGTGTTTTACCAGAGCTAGAACTGTGAGAATGAGTCACATATGGACCCATTAACTTGTCAAAAAAAAAATGAAAATTTTAAAAGATGTTTTTGAGATAATCAATTTTTTTAATTTTCAATAAAATGGACGCCATCTTGTTATTTAAAAATATTTTCAAATTGTTTTAACGCCATTTTATGCAGCTGGGATATACATATTAAAAGCATAAAGAAATATTAACATACCAATATTTTTCCCGGCGGGGCAGAAGTTTTTGTAAAAATAACAATCACTTTCTGCGAAATGTGTTTAACTTCCCCAACTTCTAGTATCGCAGGGAATAATTTTTTCGCGAAACGGCGAAATACGCGTCTCTTCATTTTTACTATAGAATCGCATATTTCAATATCAGCACGTTCTGAGAATATGACCCCGGCGACTCTGCATGATTTGAGATGGAATCAGTCGAGTAAGATTTTTAAAGGTCGTTTTATAGATTATCACAATTAACCATCCTGTGCATCATGAGTAATATATTCATCCAAACTGCATTGTTTACAAATGGAAAAACAAAAACTGGTGCTTGGGTGGGTTAAAACTTCTTCAAGATGTCATTTTGCAGATATCTTTGGAATGAGCTCCGGATGACCTCTTCTAGAGATAAGTGTTGTATTGGCTACTATAAATGTAGTTGCTATTTCATCATTCTTCCAGTTCACGCCATACATTTTAATGTATTCACGATCATCATGCCAGACGAATGACACCTTGCTGCGATGGTGCAAAGACAAGAATACTTGCCCAATGCTGTATATATACTGCAGCGTATTCCCAGACTTGTGCATCAAAAATAAAAAATATTTATTTGGGTGTTATGAAAGAAAACACTTTAAAGGATAGTGTCGGGGAATATGAAATGTTTGCAATAGCATTCACGTTGCAATAACCTTACGAATTTTGGCTTCATCTCCCTGTAGCCAGGTAACTTTCCATCCTACCATCCAGTCTCTAGTTCTCTCAATCTCCCTCATTTTCACTTTATCTCCGCATCTCGTTCTTTGTAGCGGCACACGCGCCGCATCCCGACGCAGGGCAAAAGCACGAATGAGTGGGCTTCGCGCACACATTGGCGGCGGAGGCTCCGGCATTACGTCGTCGACGTTGCGTTTATGCCGCAGCAGATAACGAGATTTGTCGTCCCGGATAATTAGATTATCCGCGTTCTGGAAGCGCCGCGCGTAGACGCCGCGAGTCGTACGGTGAAGAGTCAGGAGGACGCTCTCTCGTACGATATGCAAGCGAATGTGCGCTAATTAAAAAAGTTTCCAGCCCTTACTTCTTTCCCTCTGACGATCTTTCTTCTACCCGTTTTATTTCTCCCAGAAAACAAATTCGACCAAGGTATTAGCTAATTTCAACGGACGCAGTAAATCCGGTTACATGAAAAACTCCTAAATTACAAAAACGCTGTTTGAAATTGTAAGCGTTTAATCAGTCATTTTTCGTTTTTCGAATTGTATACCTTCATAATTTTGTTGTTGAATGAAAACATTTCTTAGGAACCTTCAGTTGTTCTTACGGATTATTAGTAATGTTCAATAGGTCCTCATCTGCATTTCGTCAGCTACAATAACTCAGCTGAAGCATTTCATAGAACTACGAATAAGACTAGAGTAACGACTTCAAGAAATTAGTTTGACTACAAATGTCTTCGTCGGAAGCAAAATTTGTCATCATTTTAGGTGGAAACAAACTGGCTGTGATTGGAGGATGGTCGAAGCTACTTCTAAACGACCCTAACTTACCAGATGATGTCCAAAGCTAAGCCTTCGTATCATGCAAATTTCGTCCCTGTGCATCACTTGGAATGTCTTTCATAAAGTCTTGAAGAATCGGACTATCGCCTTCCGGTTTGTCGCACCTAATATTTTGGAAAAAAAATTTCTGTGGTAGGAAATATCCGCAGTTTCTGGTCATTTTTACTTGTCTCTACGTTGTGCGAACTTGAGCAAAAAAAACTGGGCAGGAAATGGCTTCATTTTCTAGAAGGGTTGGATTGACGATTGGAATTATGTTCTTCTGAACATGCGTAACTCAACCAGTAGTGTAATATATAGAAATGCTGAGTTACCTCCTACTTGAGCCGTTCTGGCAAATATTTTCTAAATACCAACAATTTTTTATCGTGATTGTATAGTTTTAGTCCTGTTCTGCGAATTTTCTTTTTTATCATATATTTACAGTTTTTTATTGCTTGATATTTTTTCTACCGTATTGCTAAGTTACTCGTTCCTTGTTTTCTATTTAATGTTTTCTGCGCTTTTCTCCGCCAGATCATTACTCCAAGTTTTCTTATTTTATTTTGTATTAATTTTGTAATATCTACGTTTGTCTGAGTTGCTCATGGTCGAGCCGACCACTGGATAATACACGTTATATCAATTAATTTATACCAACTACTTATTGATTCCCTTCATAGTAGTACACATTACGACATAAATAGGGTATCTATAATTATAAAAGTTCTTATGTCTACTACTTGCACGTCAAATACCGAAGCGTAGTTAAATTCGTCGGATAGACTTTTTTTTTTTTAAGTGGGCTTACGTAATGGTCTATACAGCTGGTATACACATTCTAATAATATAGGTGGAATAAATTGTGCATTTCTCGAAAAATTAAGTGTATAATTTGCGTAGAAGCAGAGGTCACTATTATATAAATTATATCCAGTGTTGAAATTTTGTTGGAGCTTCCCGAAATTTAGTAGCGCCTTCCGTCCCTTAAAAAACCACGTAATCACGATAATCACATCAAAGTAGCTCCTGCGCAGGAATTTATAGCTCATTTGTGACTCCAAACATCGAGTGTGCCGATAGGCCCAGTAACTCTTGCAATCCCAGTAGCAATGAGAAAACCTGGCAGAGCGAAGAGAAAGTCATTTTAAAATAAACTAATCCAGCAATGGCCTACGCCCTGTTCATTGCTGTTGGGTCTAAAATTTGTAAGTCGTAAGTATTATCGTAACTGTTCATGTCAGTATAATAACCTCATTCAGTGTCTTATGAAGACATTTTTGCCACATACTGATAGAATATCGTAGTTAAGTGCATGCTTACAACACATAGTATAGAATAATTACATATTACACAAATAGTGATAACTTACTGGATTACAGTGAAATTTCGTTGCAAGGTAGAGTGCCAACTTAACTTCTTCCGTTAACCAGTTAACGCCGGGACATGTTTTTTTTCATTGTTAATTTTCTGTGCTACAATGAATGTACACATTTCTCCAAGAGCCATTTCTTACGTATTCGGACATTCTCTGTAAGTATCTGCCAATAAAATTGCGAAAAAAATAATTTCGAAAACGTTACGGCTATTATTTGAAAAAATATATTCATTTTTGACAATTTTGTTTAAAAAATGATTGTTTTTTCAAACAAGTAAGTAATCAGAGCACTGTTTCACCTAAAAATATCCCGTTCGCAATATCCAGGCTTCACAATAACCGCAGAAGAACATTTTATCAGACAAATATTAATGCCCAGCGTTCGCTTTGTTTAAATCTAGTTATTTTTGATACAAGGCCGTAAAATCTTACGGTCGTGTGTCGAATATTATTTTTCGGTACTGAAAGCTGTAAAAATTCGATTTCGCGGACTGCATTTAGTCCTTATAGGTTATGTTTTTGACACCGCAGATTCATATTTCATGTAATCCATGAAATTTCATTTTACGGACTAAAAGTAGGCCGTAAAATCGGATTTTACGGCTATAGTACTGAAAATGTTTTATTTTTCTACCCTTGAGCGTCTAAATATCTTTTGGGACGCTGCTTACGAATCTCATGTCAGATTTCAAAATATAAAATGGCTAATTCAATATGGCGGACGATAATTTTTAAATTGCTCGAAATTTGTTTAAATTTATTACCCGGGGATTCACAGGATCGTTTTCAGGATCATCAATAAGCTGATTTCAAAAGTGTCAAATGACGGACGTTATTTTCAAAATCACATACTTATGTAGAAATATATTTGTGTATTTGAAGTATTCAAAGAAACATAATTATATATGAATTTTTCTCTCTAGAATTGTATATTCATGATTTTCTACATTTCTTCAAGAAAGATTTCATTTCATTGGAGAACAACATTTCAAACAGTGGGTATTAATATTTATGTGAAAACGTTCTTTATATAATGTGAACTTTCACAGCCTCCACGAGTAAATATTTAATATACGTGTATCGTTAATTACGTATTTACCACGCATATTAATATACTGTCACAAAAATTCTACAAACTCATATAGATTACAAATGATTGGGATATATTTTGTCAGTCATTTGTAACGAATCGAAACAAAACGCATATTTCTTATGTATATATGTATTAATCGTGTTTCACCGCTTGCGAGAATACTATACTGTGATACATATGCGCCACCAAGCAAGTACTCGATACATTAGCTTTTGAAATGTCTCCATCTCATCCTGACTATATGACTGCCTACCGATGGTTCGGTACAAAATTGCCAGCTCTCACAGCTTCATGCATTTAATTACATTCAATTCAGTGCAAAATATCCACATTACAAGAGTGACCAGTCAATTGAAAATCACTTCGCTGCAGTAAAACCTCTAAAGCCGGCTTTATGCTAAAGCGAAAATTTTAGCTTAACAACAGAGGACAACAGAAAGTATATTTAATAAAATATATGGAAATTCTGATTTGGGCAAAAAAAAATTTGTTATAAATTTGTCCGCGTCGGTATTAAAATTTTGTATGTGGTCAAAAAGCTATATTTAAACCTTCAAAAAATATTATAACATATTTATATTCAAAATGGTTTGGCAAACTGTATTAGTGCTCCATCAAGGAAGTAATAGATTACCGAACCGACCCTGTCACTGGCATAAATGGTGTCGCTATGAAGGAGTATTGTATAAATAACCAAACTCAATCCTCGACTCTCTGTTTAACAACATTAATGCCGAGCTGCATAGATGCGTGAACTACTGAGATTTTCGCTCCAAAACTGTTTTCCATGTACGCAGTGCAATCTTCTCCAGAAAAAAAAACGTAATAAAATAAAGAAACAAAGAGATTTATGTGGAGATAATAGTAGAAATACCGGGTATGAACAAATGTATCTACATTTTTTGTGGCTTCGCATAGTAAGCAGAGATTTCTGATTGTTTTCTTCTTTTTTGTATTTTTGATTAACTGACCGAATACACCAAGAACTAACTTTGATAATTTTAAAAGGTCGATATAATTGTATGCGGTTGTTTATTAACAACCAATTATTTGTTGTTAAAAATATGCGGAGATAACCTAAAGAGAACATAAAGGCAAAATTGCGCCGTGAATCACAGTAACCAAGGAAATTACCACAGTAAATGATTTTTAGGGGGAAGCGTCCAATAATGTCGACTTCACGTGGGATATACTTCAAATCTCCGGAATAATAAATGTCATCAAAAATTATCATAAATGTGTTGTAAATGCAACATAGGTATAGTAATTTTCAATACTGATATGGCCCTTTTTTACGTTTTTCACATTTTGATTATATTATACTAGAACTAGACAGTATTAGACTTTTTCCATTAAAAATTCTCTTAGTGCATTCGCCAAATCCTTTTTTTTGTCAGACTAGAAATCCTGCCTAAAATTTTAATAAGTATAGTTTACTCCAGTCACGCCAATGCAAATACGTGGAAGATGTTAAAAAACCAAACATAATAATTGTTACTTACATAACATCATTCGTTTCAATCAATTTTACGGACGAACAACACACAAATGTCATAGAGAAAATCCAGCTTCACTATTTTCATTTGGCACAATGCTTCCAATTCGATCTTCATGAAAACAGGGCTCGGAGCTAATTAAAAGTAATGAATTACCGTTGCAGCCCCGGTGCTGATTTACAACATCAAAGCCGCCGTATTTACACCGCTCGGACGGAATCGGCGCTATCATCGTTTCGAATGTCAGCGGTGAACCTCGCACCCGAGCGACCGGGCGCGTTCGATTTCCACTAACAACTTTTTCGCGTCTCTTTGTTGCACTCGGTGCACCCGCGCTCAAACTCTTGGGCACAGAACACCGAAGTACGCTCGAAAATGTATTTCGCGTGTAACGGGATCGTGCCTTGACAAGGGCCGGTACATGCCCAATCAATTTTCGGCGTGGTGGCACACGACCGCTTTTGTGGTAATATCTATTATTCGGTGTCCCGGGACAGACCGGTCGGGTTCTGCCCTCGTGCATCACGCGTGATCTCCTCGTCACAATCGCGCCGAGAATGCGCCGGTATTCCCCTCGATTTCCAGATCGAAAGACCCGGAATGCCACATAGTCCGCAGCGGTGGCTCGATGGCCCGACCGCACGTTTCCTATCTCCGTTCCTCGCTCTCATTGTCGCGTCATAATGCCGCGAGTTTCACTAGAGACTTTCGCGAAACGAGCTTACCGAGGATATGCCCTTTTATGAAATTCCGTTCTGTCATTTCTACATTTTCTAGCGTAATGAGAAAAAAATATGTATTTTTCCCATCAACTAGACCATGGAAGGAAATGGAACAGCAAAAAGCTCCCACAATAAGCAGAAAACATTTTGAAACATTTCTATTTTTACTCAGACCTACCAACTTATACAAACTACCGAGAGATAATAAGTTGATCAAAATTTGATCCAAGGTATCGAGGTCTCAATCTTCCTAGGGCCTACATAGTCACTGTCAATAGATGCAGAGCCAATCATTACGGGTTAGCTGATTCTCTATGTCGTCTTGGGATTACCAACGATTCGGACTGTGCATGCGGCCACCCCACAGAAGACATTAACCACGTTTTATGGCAATGTAATTTCTACAACAATCCTCGTAAGATTTTCACAGATTTGCTGCTGCAACAAAATATTTTTCTACCGAGTACATCAACAATATTGTTATCTGGGCCGCGAAGTCCAGCTTGTCAATACATGTACAAATTTCTTCAGGATTGTGGTCTCAATATATAAAATTTGTAATTTAGATGTCTCTATATTATGTACTATTGTAAGCTGGAATGTGCCTAATGGCCACAAATGCTTAATAAATGAACAAAAAAAGAAATGTGATCAGGTTTTGATCATAGTCGGTTAGATGCTTATGTGATCTAAATGGGATCCTAGTTATGAGACATTTGAGGACCAAAGTTAGATGAGTTTACAACCAAAAAACAATCTGAGTTATAATTACGGGAGATTGAAAAGTGATGCAATTTTTATCTATAAAGATAGAAAACTGGTCAATTTTTGATCATATTTAAATACGTAGACAAGCTGGCTGTCGATGCGCTAACATTAAATAGCTTTTATGGTCAAAAAAAGATCTGTTTATGCTCGCCTTAAAAAGACTGAGAATCAAATTTTGACTTGATTAAGATCCAAATGATCGTTTTGTGATCCGTTTCTGATCAAGATTTCGATTACGCTGTATTCGCAAAGGACCTAAATCTAGTGGACCACGGGTGTATAAGAAATATTGTCATGATCAGTATTAAACCAAAAATGAATGATAACGATTTTGATAACAAAAGATAAATCGAATCACTTATAAACATGACGAGAATCAAGTAATGACCAGTTTTTTCATGTAAAAAAATCTATTTTCTTGATTACTATTGAATAGAATAAGATTTGTTAAAATAATTTAATAAAAAATGTGATCAAGAAGTGCCATTTTTTTAAAATAATTGATTTTTTATACCTGACACTTTCTGTTGAATGATCGTCATCAGAGGTTACACAATATGTTAGATCCATATTAAAAAAGAATATCGAATTGTTCCGTTCGTTTCGGTCGAACTTCCGTTAAAATGAAAATGTTGGACATCAAAATCGAGTGAATGACGAGTGACATTAACATAACTGCTACTTCTCCAAATATCTAGTCGAACTATGAAATCGAATTCTTAACACCATTTTTAGGAATTGCTACACGATATAATCGACAAGTACGACGCAATAGCATGTTACCTGGAACCAAGGAAGGAAACGCCTAGAAAAGTGCATTTATACATGTACCTCAATTTTTGCCTAGATTTTTATTTGAAAAAACCGATCGCTTCTTAATTTTCGTCGTATTTGTACATGATCAAGAATCTGTCTACTGTTTTATCCGAAAATTGTCCTAATTCATTTTCGGTGTGATCAGGAGAATTTCTTATATACCCGAAGTCCACTAAATTTGGGGCATTCGTGAATCCAGCGTAATCGAAATCTTGGGCAGTAACGGATAACAAAACGATCATTTTTCTATCTCAATCAAGACGAAATTTGTTTCTCAGTCGTTTAAAGCGAGCATAAACAGATCTTTTTTTCACCATAAAATGATCCAAACAAGATCACTTTTTAATGTTCGCTCATCGACAACCACCTTCTCTACGTATTTAAATCTGACCAAAAGTTGACCATTTCTTATCTTTATAGACATTGGATCACTTTTCAATCTCCGGTAATTATAATTCAGATTGTTTTTTGGTTGTAAACTCGTCTAACTTTGGTCCTGAAATGTCTCAAAACTAGGATCCCGTTTAGATCACATAAGGATCTGACCGACTTTGAGCAAACTATGAACAAAATTTGATCTACTAATTTTCTCTGAGGCTGAGGAAAAAATATGTTTATCAACGATAAATGAGGTCCTAGATTCGAGACATTCCAGGACCTAATTGTGTGAGGTTACAACAAAAATCAACCTGAATCATATTAATATAACATTCTAACACTCTACATTTTTCGTTATGGACTGAAATTAGTGCTTTTTTTGAAAATAGAAAAAATTGATGAACCGGGAATTGAATCCGAAACGTTTCGATTACCGGTCATATGCTCTTCCAATTTTCATGACTTTTTATACGTAGGTATATAAAGTTTATATTCAATTCAGAATTAAATAACAACGAATGTTTGCATATTAGCTAATTGATTGTGTCGACATTAAACCTTCCTCGCTGTGAAGACCTGAACATCAAAAAGAGGTACAAAATATTACGCTGTTTCTGGTCCATTTGAAATTTGTGTAAGAATATATACCTAAAATATACTGCAAAAATTAAAAACGCCGGATCCAATACGGCTGGCGATTTACAATAAAATATACTGGCATGTGCCTGAACCATTTTATGGGAAAACAAGAAATGTTGGTGTGGACTCGCTATAGTGATGAGAGCCGTGATTTCTTCACGAATGAATCGAGTCTTGACGTTAAAAGTCTCGGTGTATTACCCCTACACGCCCAAAATCTAATTTTATGGCTAAAAAAACGTTTTGAGGCAGTTTTGTGTGAAAAATCATAACTACCCTAATTTTTATCGTATTTTTTTCAGACTATCCAAACCTTATATCGAAGAAATGAAAACTGACGAAATTACAGTTGAAAGTATCTGTGATTTTTTTACTTTTAAATTTTTTTTTAATTTTAACGGTAATTTTATAATATTATTCGATCGTGGAGACTTTGTGACCATGAGTCGAAAGTATATTCAATTCCCCATTGAATGAGTTTTTGTTGAATGAATATGGAAATAAATTGACGGAGATATGGAAGTTTTAAAATTTTAGACATTTTTCGCCAAATTTACATCATGCATATCTAACCTAGAATTAGCATCACGGAGCGTCGCGAAGAACAAAAATGATAACAACCTTTAAAATACAATAAGAATACAAAATATATAATGATTTGGATTTTCTATATTATAATTCTGTATAGTTCAGAATAATACAACTGAAAAAAAATAAAACAAAATGAACCACAAAATAATGGCTGTTTTATTTAAAAATGGTTGCTTGAAGTCTTCTGGCTGTATAAGTCATCACTTGTACGTATCAACGATCGGCAGTAATCAGCAAGCATCTTGATTGAGCTCTTCCCTTGGAAACGTTCTTTAATAGTTTTCATTGCTTTGTGAAATCTTTCGACGTGTTTGTCACTCATTTGTCCCAGGGATTTTTAGAGGTGGTATATTCGAGTTTAAAAAATTTGTTATACCCATCCACCACAGCTTTATTATTTTCCATCTTTAAGCAATGGACCTGATCCATAAATAAACCACATATAAAGTATAACTTATTGCGATTATCACACATTTTTATTGCAATTTAATCTACTTATTGAAACTTTAAATAATGTCGCGGATAAAAGGTACAGAGTGTAGGCACCGTGCTAATGATTTGTATATAAATAGAATGTAGAAATGTTGATATTTCGGAACGAAGTACGATTTAAGGTCACATGCAGCGACCGAGTCAAAACTTATTATTAATATGTACCTATATCAAATTTTAGCGAAAAATTCATAAAATTTTAAGACTCGCATAACTTTGTCAATTTTCATTCGATTTCATTCAACAGAAGCTTATTTGACGCGAAATTAAATATACTTTCAACCCATTAAGGTCCAGAAAACGTCCACGATCTAATAACATTGTAAAATGACTGTTAAATTTGAAAAAAAATGAAAAAAAAAGAAAAAATCACAGATACGTTCAACTGTAGTTTCGTCAGTTTTCATTTCATCAACATAAGGTTTAGATAGTCTGTCAGGTAAGGTTTTTGGCAATTAAATTTTAAAAAAGTTGTAAATCGAATAAAAATTAGGGTAGTTATGAGTGATTTTTCACTCAAGCCTGCCGAAAATCGGGGTTTTAGCTATAAAATGAGATTTTGGGAGTGTATGGGGAAATTACATCATACCATGTTACTCAGTTTCTCTAAATCTATAACTTGAACGAGGTTGCTATAAAAGTACCTGCCGATTTTTTTATTTTGCAACATTGTGCACATTGTTATTAGTAATAGTATTAATTTGAATAGTAGTTACATAAATACAGGTATACAGTATCAAGCACAAGTAAGTCTAATCTTATTTCTATTTCCGGTAATAAGAAGTTCTAAAAATTATATGTTTTTCTATTTCATGTATTTTATTTTTCGGCGTACACATAAGAATATCATGGCCATAACGATACAAGGTGGTTGCTTTAGATAGATTTTTTAAGGCATTCTGTTTCCAACTTGTTCATAAAAGTATTCGATAATACTCAGCAGGATTTTTAAAATCCAAGGATGATTTTTAAACATGTTCGAATAGAAAAAGATATATTTTTCGTACCGACTTGATTATGTTTACTACATCCCCGCACATACAAACATTTATATTTCTAAATTTCGTTTACCCACGCTAAACATACAGTGCGTCACCTCCATACATCTCCGCTCGTTCCCATAGTTTCTTTATCCGACAGGCACATTCGTAGAAAAATGTGCGATGACTAATATTCAATTGTACCTTTCGCATGAGTTTAATGAAAGGCGTCAGTAATATCATGCTGAAATTCATTCACTAAAAGAAGTCAATTTGTTCTGTTTCGCCAATAATACGATAGTTCCCATTCTGCTTTTATTCTTGGCGCTTCTTTCTCCCGCTCCATGCGCTGCTCTGCATGATGTATGCAAATTGCAGGTCACGAAAGTCGCACTCTGAATTTCGACATAATGGCTGGCAGTTGTATAATCGACACAAACTTTTACATTTCATTATAGTTAATAGCGATTCATGGCAGTCTTGGCGGGACGAATCTGAGACACGTTGAATCCAAACAGACTGCCGCATGAAGATGCTCCACTTATAATCCATTGTTTCGCTTTCGTCTATTCTTTACCTGGAGCGACGATTAGAGGGCAGAACACTAATTTACCGATGCGTGTCAAGAATTTACACATTAAGATTTCAAGTTCTGGCGAATATAAGTAAATGAATTTTAAAGATGCCACGAATACAGAAATTCAATAACTCACTTCTGAGCATTTAAGTATATTAATAGGGATATATTAGATATGGCATAAATTTCTCGTCATTAAAAAAAAAGCATTTTTATGTATTCCTTTACTGTAAATTGTAATAATCATATAAATAAATATTTGCAATGTTTTAAATTTTACTTGAAGCTATGCTACATACATCGTATGTAGCGAATTTCATGTAAAATTCGTTTTCATTTTTATATACTGTTCCCGGTTATATTATTAGACCCGTGCTGAAAAATTAATATTTCCCTAAATTGTTCTCGTTTTATTTCAAGACCGTTACCGTTCGTTAGTAGAACTTTTAGTTTAATACTTATAGTAACATTTTGTGTAATTGTTCATACAGTTACCATGTTCAAACGTAGATGGCAGCAGTTATGTCATAAAAACGTAAAATAAACAAATAAACGTGAAATAGAGTGCAACAAGCTCTATTGTGCAAAATACATAGTTCCATTACGTAAAATACAAAAACATTGCTGAAGCAAGTTCTTTATTGATGCTTTGACAAATTTTTATGAATATAACGTAAAACTTGCGATTTTTCATAATTATCTCATTTCAAGAATAGGTGTACAACACGTGTTCTGTCCCCTACTAGAATTCACCAAATTGCCGGTATGTTGAATGCTAAAAACATGAATTTAGCTAAAACTGTCTAATAATGAACGTGATCTGTAGTTAAAATGGCAAAAAGGTGATTTTTCAGCATGGATCCAATAATATGGCCACGGATTTTAATTACTTAAACATTGCCTGTCGTATTATGTAAATATTATGAAACTCCTACTTTCTACGACAAAAATTGATTATAATACTAAACGGTAAGGTTTAAAAAGTAAAAGTAAACTTTACGCACTCGATTATGTTTTACGCATGGGAAAAGCCGTACGTAATAGTAGTTTTCGATACAAGTGGGGAAAAGTTTTTTTTTTACGAATGAGAGAGGTTGCGGCCCGAGCGGAAGCGAGAATCAAAGAATACATTATAACTTACGTGGACAATAAAAAAAATACAGAAAATACATTATATAATACGTAGACGCATCGATAATACAAATATAATGTTAGAGTACATAATAATACAATGTAGATAAAAAAATAAGGCGAGAGTAGTCACCTGACAAAATAAAATAACACCGAGAAATACTAATACATAAATTAAACTACTGGCGATTAAAGAAATAAAACATTAATAATGCTAAAAGTATCACCAGGCCTACATACACATACTTAACAAAATGAGGCACGCGCTTCGTACAATCATTCGGACCGGTTACAAAATAACTAATAAAATAATTAATACAATAATAAATAACGCAACCGAATACAAAATAAATTAAAATTAATACGCAATAAAGGCATTAACATGTAATCTAAGCTTATTAACTACGATGGAGGATTGAACTCAGGACACTTCTAAAACTCAAAGTCGAAGACGAATTTCGGACGTTCAAGGGAAGGGAGTTCCAATAATATAGGGCTGAGATCCAGAAAGAATTTTTGAAGTAATTGGTACGACAAACTGGTAGATGAAATTTGGGATGATTAAAACGTGACGAAAAGCGTAATTTCAATTTTTTCTCAAAGAATAAAGCCTTTTCTTTTTAATAATATCGTTGTAAATAAAAACTGTGAATTATGTGTATATTACCATTATTATTATGGAAAATTTTGTGATTAGAACATATAATATTTTATACTTAAATATTATTGAACTGCATATTTTCGAAGTATATTTGTCCATTTATACACTGCACAGCTTTGAAATAAATAAATTGCATTGGAATTATACAACAATCAATTAAAGCTTAATAAACAACCGAAAAATTTGGTTTACCAATCATGAAGATGATCTTGTTTGCATGCAACCTATGTAAAGCACAGTTGGCTAAAGATTATTGGCTTATTTAAAAGTTGTTTAGAAGCATAACTGTAATGACCGCGGAGCTTGTAATTACAATGAAAACTCTTGTTACAGACGACGATAAATAATAGATCCGCAACTTTTCTTTACGTATTATTCCCACCCCCTCCGTGAGTTCCGTTCCATTCTTCAGCCCCATTACAGGCGATTCTCCTGTAGAAGAACCCTCATTCGATACAATTGAGGCGCGATAGCTCATGCCGCGCACTAAACGTGGTAGCAGCTCAATACCATAGCTACTGTCTTTTTACTGATAGTTATAATCATGTGTCCACAGGTGCACATACAGTTACCTCAACTAAAATATATACGTCCTCACGTGTTTATTAGGGGTTAAGTTGAAGGAGGATTAGGAATTAAATGTCATAATCCGCCATTTTAATGTCCGCTGCATCGATTTATACTAATAAAAAAAGAACAAGCAATTTCCCTTTTAAAATTTTGTTTAACAAAAAATGTGTAACTTAAAAGAACGAATGATTTTGCATATACAGCTACTTCCGAACATATATGACAATGTTGAATTTTAAAAAATTGAATAGAATACGATTTTTTCTAAATTAAGTCCTTCGGTTTTTTTTTCCGAAAGGTGAAAATACCTATTAGAGAGGGGGGTTCTAAAGTCCTCAGTTGATAATCTCTGAAAATATTCAAAATACTGTAAAGGATCTCTTAAACAATACCAAACAACTTTATCGATAATTCACCGAGAATTTTCTGAAATAGATTACACAGATCCACATGGATAAGCGTAATGACATAAATATTTTTTAAACATACGTGTCTTGGCATAACTTAGATCTGATTAATCCATTACTAAAAAATATTAGTCCCAATTACGTTTCTTCGTCGTGTTTTGCATTTATTTTGTAAAAATACAAATTTTATTTAAAAATATTTCGAACAAACAAGATACAGTATTAAATTCTCTACAAAAAAAGGTTGTATGCATCTGCTTCCTAAAGTCAACGATAATGCCATAAAAACTGATTTAAACTGCTTATGACTATTGTCATTTCGACCCCCGACCCGGGAGGGGTAGTCTTTTACCGGTCCCTCGGACGTGGTGATCACCTGCGGGCGCATAAGTTCTTTTACGCCCTTGATACGAAAATGACGTATTTCGATATATCTAAAAGATATCCGTCAGAGATATTTTCGACAGTTTCAAGGTATCTTTGACGAATTATATGCATATATATATATATATATATTGTATACATAAGATCATAATAATAATACAGGCAGTAATTAGTAAAACATAGTAAACATGTAATATGCATCGAATAGTCTATTACAATACAAGTGCATGAAGTCAGTGTTTTGCAACTTTTATTTATTAATACTTCGGCTGGCCTGTTGTCGGGGTCGAAGTTTTGAAAATGTTTATTTTCAATTTTCATACATATATCAGAAACATTATATTGTTGTAACATATCTATCAAAGCCACTTGCACCTAAATATGATTGGACCCCCAAATATCGATATAAATTTATAATATAATTGAAAGCTGTTAGTAAACGAACGAGTATTGCGGAATATCCGACTCTCTACTGGGTCAAAGTTTCTGAGCGAGCGAAGCGAGCAAGGCATCACGCCAACACTAGTTTTTTTTTGCTATTTTCAAGGTGTGTCAGAAGACATTTTTAGGAATTTGCCTCTGGTTGGATCATGTAGTGCTACTCCCTGTATTTAATAAGATGGGCAGAATTCCATTACGACTTTTCTTCACCAAGATACGCCAATTTGAAATTACAATATAATGTAAAAAAATTTACTTTGAAATGCCCTTGCGAAACAAGCTCAAGATCAAATTCAGTTTCATGAAGCCTGCATAAATATCAACAAACTATCTCAAATTTTGATCTTTATAACTAAAAACACGTTTCAATATTTTGACTGTTTTATAAAAACTTTTCTTATTCCTTATTGCTTATTTAGCCATTTTGAATCCGCCTTCTTGAATTGAAAAATTTGAGTATGCCCACTTCAAATTCGGCAACGCCAAACATCCCTAGAACAAATTTGCAAATGAGGATACCCAGTAAAAAATATTAGCCTTAAAGTATTCAAAACATATGCTCATGATATTAATGGAATATATTTCGTAATTTTAAAATGGCCGTAACTTTGTGGGAAAAATAGTAGATACTAAAACTTCATGTTGTAGGGTGAAGGTATTATTAAAAGATGTAAATAGCATACAAGGCCAACAAAAATTGTTCCTGTACGTAATCTCAAAAACAGCTAAATAACAAGTTTTTCGTATACATAACCTCAAATATCTCAAAATCCTGACGTGATAGACCAATTTAGGCTTCGGATTCGGATTCTACCCACAAAATTTGGTCAGGAATGACCCACAGCTTCCCCACAACAGCCAAGCCCCCCTTTTTTGTAGACCTGTGTTATTTTTGCCTATTGCCGCAGTTTCATAGTCAGAATTTGGAATAAATCGCTGGAATTATTTTTTGATTTAGATTTATCAAGATAGGTTCCTGACAAAACCACCTTCCTATATAACCCGCTTAATTTGTTATTCAAGGTTGATTTTGGTCATTTTGGCAGAAAATGGGAACTATCTAACAAAGAGAATTTGTTTATTTTTAAATATTTTCCATCTGCGAATATATAAATAAGGACGGAAAACAATGTATATCTCTGCAAAAAACTGTACCGTAATTTAAATTCAATGAACAAAGCTGGAATCATATTACCTATATCCGTAATATACAATACATTTTCGAATCCTTCGAATTTTGAAACGAGTTGAAAACAAATCAGCAGATAAACATATAAAAATCAGGTTACCATCCTTTCATTGATTATTGTAGGGTCCAAATTGATATTGTTTATATTACTCATAAGTTAATTTAGTATCTCCAAAATATACTAATTTTTACAATAGGCCTAGGCCTATTTTATTTACAATTGGAATATATAAAATAGGAATATATTATTTTTACGATAGGAATAGGCGTCATTATTGAAAACCGATATCCAAAATACCAAGTTAAATATACAGTTTCCTCTTACAAGAATACAAAACCACGAAAAGCTCAAAGTGTAAACAAAATTATGAATTAAAATTATGAGACAACCTGCAATGACTCGACTGGTATAAACGCACCTTATAGCTTGTCTTACTGATGATAAAGAGGATGTAATTTCTCGGATAAACGTCTTGAAAAATTGCATTCAATTGCTCAACCGCCTACTTTCGCTGCGCCCCAAACTGACAGAACGTTGGTGAAATCGAAGGTTGTCTCAAATCACAGTGTAATGGAAAAGGAAACCGCCTTATTGCATAATGAACCATCTGGACGATGAAACGCGTGAGAAGACTCAAATTGCACTCGGTCAATTGGTCAATCTCAGCCATTACTCCTTTCATTATCATTTTAGTTTGTTTTGGAGCACCTCTTCTTCCCCTTCGTTTTCTGCATGAAAAGAATTCGGGCACATACGGATGAGCCGGAGTATAGTCGCGTGACTGTTTTATCTCCTTTATCCAACCGATTGCAAATGCCTTTTCTCCAGCAATTATTCTGTTGGTCATGGATGCGTCAATTTGGATAGCCCATATACAAAGTGATTGTCGTGTATGCACATGCGGCACCTGACGTAAGGCACGGAAGAGTCTGAGCTCGTCGCAGAGATTCGCATAAGGCGGAGCATTTTCGAAGGTCTCCAACGGAGAATACAATGGGAACCAACAGGTTCGTGCTTGGCATTCCATGGGTTGGTAACCGGTCTCTGTGCGCGAAATGAAAAGATAACTGCGCAGATGTCACCTGCATCTGCGAACTTAATGGAAAATAAAATTGCGGCCTGGCCGACATATGCGAAAAAATCACGACCACCTCGGTACGAAAGCGATTGCGCTGTATCTTTTATCGTGTGCACTTTTCGCTCCCGTTTTTTTAATTAGCGACCTGTTCGCGTGGCAGGTGTTATACTGCGCTCGATTTTTTGTGAGCATGGGAAGATGACGGTGCTTTTCATATTGTTTCCGAGTCAATCCAATCCATCATAAACTCACTGGATCGAGGATTGTTTATTGACGTAATTAAAGGCGACATATTTACGGGTAATTTATGATAGGTAAAATTATTTTATTAAAAACGTATCATTCTATTAGATGAAAAACAAATTTGTTAAGTACAAATAAAAGTATGGTCATGTTTTCGTGAATATGAATAAAATTCTGAAAATTGCCTAACATTTATCTTAAATTAATTATATGAACTTATTAATCCGATTGGCGGAATATTTTTAACATTGTAATTCAACTCAAAGCTTTTAAAAGAATCTGGGAAAACTTTTGTTCAAAAACATTTTAACTCGCAGGATGATAATTTTTATTCAAATTTAAGTTGACTATACTCTATTACCAATCAAACGACTTAATGTTACATCAGCCTTATTATGAACATTTATTTCATTCAGTACATTGGCACAATATTTAATATTATAGTAACGATCATTATATTCAGTTAGCAAACATTTATATATCTTTATCCACCAAATATACGTAATTAACATACTTAACAATATGACCAATTTAGAATCAATAGCTGAACATAATTATTACCATCCTAACATTAAAAGTAACGAATTTCCGTTAAAAATTGCTTAAAAATATTTTTGAAAATTACATATTTTGATTATATGTTCGTAATAAAAATTACTTACTTCATGCATATCTGCATAACAAAAAGTACTTACTTCAGTAAGGCCACAGAAAGTATACTTTCTAGAAATTTATTCGGGGAAAAAATAAGTTACCTTAAGTCAGGGTTTAGTTGCCCTACGGGATCGAAATATTTTACTTAATCTAAATATTTTGTTTCTACCGGAAATCGAATCTATATAGTGAGGTCACCTAAATTTAGTCAGTGTTTAAAGGGCAAATCCTTCATTCACGGAAATGAAGACTAAGGAACCCTGATCATAAGCAATTATTTATTAAATACATTTTGCTACATCATAAATATAGCAAGAAATTGAAGATATTTTAATTCACATTTTTAAATGTTCCGTTTCAACAACATTTAAATATTCAAATTGCTTTGAAAATACGAAGATTTTTTAATATAATAACGAGTTATAAACAATTTATGAAGGGGGAAACGGAGTTCAAATCGACGTGAATTTAAAGTTATTCGAGCGAAAGTAGGTAACCGCCAGGCATACGAGTATTCATACCCAAACCCTTAAAACTCTTTTTCTTTATATTTAAAGCTTTGTCTTTTTACTTAAATTGGCTGGTGAGGTTAACAATAATAAGCAAAGCGTATTTTCTTCAGTCTTAAATTGACTAAATGAGCCGTCCATATGGTCATTTGGGGTCATTTGGGGTCAAAAAGTCTCGAAAAATCGATTTTCGAAAAGTCAATGTTTTATATGCTGGAAACTTGTCTGTTAGTGGATAAATTGGTTTGGGATCATTCCCGATAAGAATAGGCGAAGTTGACGTCTTGACAATTTTGACCAGTCCATGGGGTCATTTGGGGTCAAAAGTCTCGAAAAATCGATTTTCGAAAAATTAATGTTTTATATGCTGGAAACCTGTTTTTTAGTGGATAATTTGGTTTGGGATCATTTCCGATCAGAATAGGCGAAATTGACTTATTGACAATTTTGACCCGTCCATATGGTCATTTGTGCTAAACAGCACATTATGATCGAAGAGATCGAAGTAGGTAAGTTGCGCATAACCCCGCCAATTTTATTGAATTTTTAATAAGCAAATTTGTCAGATATATTTCAACGTGTATTAGAAAATACCATAAGTTTTAAAAAAAGCACAAAAAAACGCAGGTTTTTCAGTTTGTAAATGGGTTTCCTTCCTCAAACCTTTGAAACACACGTTTTTCTTTACCTGAGAAGTAGTTGACATTTTTTACGACGGGAGTTTTGGGGTCTCTGCTTACGAAGATGCTCTGAGATTTTCGAAATTTAAAATTGGCATCCAAAATAGAGCAACAAATTTTGAAAAAGTAACACGATTCAGTTGAAACTGGGTATTCGGGAGTTTTCTAGGTCGCTGAAGAATCATCTGATTTCTGGTAAGCAAAAAAAGAAAAAAATAGTATAACCATTGCAGAAAAAAAGTAAAAACATAGACCCCCACCCTAAACAAAGGAAACTTAGCTACATGTTTAATACATAACTGAACGTAAACATAACCTTACTTCAGTACTTTGAATAGATAAATTACGTCATAGGATCATACCCAAATTAATAGAAAGTAGGTGCCTCAAAATAATCATTTGCAACATTGTTATAAACAATAAAATACATTACGAATGATATACCTGTTGGTAAACAATAGTTCTAGAAATTATGTTTTCTTCTAAATAAAATATTTAATAAAACGAAATTCTGGTTCTTAAATGTTTTAAAGAAAAATTTATTTTCTTGAAATTTATATCACAACTAATGCCACTCCATACCCTCCGATTGTGTTTAAACTGTGCGAAACTGATAACACTATAAAAAGTAAGATGTACAGATCCGTTTTAATATCGACCATGGTCCATTTTTAAGGAGTGAAATCGCCCTTTAAATGAGGGAGCATAGAAAAGTATGAATATTAAGAAACTAATTAATTTCGAATAAAATTTGCTGTTTGGATTTTTTTTTCAGGTACGTTGCCGAATTTAAATTTAATATTATATTTTAAAATTTCGCCATGGAAAATCCAATATGGCGATAAAAAGTGGTAAAAGTTGAGCGGATTTGATTGATATTTGTTATTTTTGTTTCTTTTGTGTCACTGAATCCTTCCGTTAAAAATGATCCTTTGCTGATCTAAAATAATAGGCATCTCTTATTTTTCATAGTTTTGTCGGTTTTACAAAGTTTTAATTATAAACGGTTTTCACCGTTTAATTATAAACGGTTTTCACCGTTTAATTATAAACGGTTTTCACCGTTTAATTATAACCTAGACCCCCTAAAACGAGTGTTCCAGTCAAGGAAAATCGATGTTAAACATGCGTTAGATTCTAGAAATTTTATTAATTTTTCTTCAATAATCAAACGTTAGCCTTAAATACCGTAGCATAAAGCACCTAAAAATGTCCCTCGTAGAAATTTGTCCATTTTTTTCTTACACTATCCATTTCCTCTATATCTTTAACATGGTAAATAAGAATGTTATACAAGAATTGTACAAAAAATGTTTTCATTTCTACCAGGGGTAGTTTCTATTAAATATCATTAGTATATATAACCACAAACATGTCATTTATTTTCTATATTCTGGTTAATAAATTTATGCAATTAAATAAAATAATTAATTACAACCGGTGAATTACAATACTTTTTATTTCATCAATTTTGTAGCAATATAATGAAGAGACATTAAAATAAAAAATCACCGAAGCATACTTCCTTAATTACCCAGATATCGTTTACGAGGTAATTCTCTTTCCAATATTTCCCGTTTTCTCCTTTTTATTTTTTATTATCAAAGGGAAGCTGCACTGATTCCTCCACGAGCACCTGTCCCGCAGATTGTTCCATATTTCTCGTGGCAGGTACTCTTCGATTTCTTTTCTGAGATTTTAAAACGACATGCCGCCTGATTCGCTTAACTGGACATAGCACCTCTTGGTTGCTCCCACCGGTGAAGACCTACTCATGAAGATACACGTACCGAGATTGCACGTAACTACTTCACGTTCGGCCTCATAGCCGGACACTCGCCAGGTGGCTTGCAGGTGCATTGGGGATCCATGACAAAAGAAAGTACCGGGCACTTCGGTACTCGTTTTTTTTTTCGCAACCACGTTCTCCTCGCGGTCCATAAAAAATGTCCCGCTGGCGAATCCGCAAAATTAGCATACTAAGTTAAATTGAAGTATATCTGCAAAAGAAAAATAAAACGAACTATACAAGCAAACTAATACAGACAATTCTAAGACCGTGATTGTATATAAATTTCATGTGAAAGATTCTTTTTATTATGGAACTGCTAAAATACCGACTCAATGTTTTAAGCAAATTCGCTTTTACCATTAAATATTTGGTCTGAAAATGTATTTATTTGCGCTTAATTTGAATGTGTTAGGATACAAACTGACGTTATCAGCGGTTGAGTAGCCTCTTAAGATTATTTAATATGATCTAATATTATAATGTAAAATTAGTATGAATGAAAGAACATAGTGAGTACAACGATCATGAAAGACACAATGTTTCACTAAAAAGCTAAGTTTTCATGCTGTGTAGTTCTTTCTGATGGGTAAATGTTTTTCCAGTTCGTTATTTATTGTTATTGATCATCCGAAAGTAGTAGAGTTAATTTAAGAACCGTAACTAAAACGGTATAAAGTCCTTACAAATAATTTAATAGTTGAAACTATTTTAACGCTTATGGTAGCTATTGTTAATGTATTACACAGGGCTAGAAAATAAAGGGGACGTTAGGTATTGACAAATGGACTACAGTATTTCTGATCCTAATAATTGTTTAGGTCTTAATTAAAAAATCTGACATATAAATTAGTCCAACATATTAGTATTTCGCAGAATTTAGAGTTAAATAGGTAAACAATGCCATTCAAGGCAAAATTAACGAATAATAAATTGTTAATTGCTGTTTATATCTCAGAAATTGTTTAGACCATTATATCCTTTAATTTATCGGTACGATTGCTTAAGAGCCATTAGAAGGATTTCAAGGCAAACGTTCTAAGTCTGCAGTCTACTTTCCAAAAACAGTTTCCAATGAAGTCATCCTATTAAAAGGAAGAACATTAAATGTAACATGTGCTGAAATCATATTTCAATTCCGACATTAAACGACTTTTAACCCTCCCGTGCACTAGAGTGGCTATAGCCGTCCAAATTACATTATTCCTATATGGTCGAAAAATAACCCCTGCTCAGGAGGGTTAATGTCACACCAGAAATGTACACAAAAAAATGTAAATCAATATACACAAAAAATGTCAAGTATGTATCTTAAATTTAATTTCATGGTCCATAGAATTTCATAAATACCGCGGAAAAGTGATCCCTGCCACCACATAACAAATTTCTTCTAACAAATTCACTATAAAATTTCAATTTAACGTATAGTCCTGGTAGAAATACGGTCTACTCTCTAAAATTCTTAAAGTGAACACTCCGAAATCTAACTGTATAAAAGTGTCGATTGGACTACCGTTAGTTAAAGTTGTCAAATTAGCACTTTTATACAGTGAAAATGCACTTTTACTCAGTGGGATTATAGAGTGTTTACGTTAGGATTTTTTAGTGTAAATATTGGCCAGTTTTTTGCTAATAAACTTGTGTAAAGGTAAGTTTTCCATATAAAATGTACCAAAATGTATGTTGATACCATTTTTAGATAAATTGTGGACAGTTTCTACTGTGCTTGTCGAAATAATTATCCAGAAAATTTAAGACGAATAGCCTAAACACTTTTTATCCAGTTTCTAGCCTATACATTAGGTAATATTTGTAATTTATTCTAGATGTGTATTTGCGATAATCTAAATATTGTCTGGACACATTTTTATGCCGTTTCAGTCCATAATTTATGCATTTTTTGTTGGATTTGTGGTAGATATTTTGAAAGTGCGACTATTATTAGGAAACAGATATTTTGTACGTTCCTCATATTATTTAACGTCATTAATTTTTCAGTTTTAATGCGAGTATTATTATCATCTTCATCATCATCACCAATAATATAATATTGTTACCATTGTCGGTAACATTTTTATATTTTATTTCCTAGGAGTTGATATGTTCTGCACAGACATAGGCTTTCTTTATAATTTTTAGTTTCAAATTAGAACTTATATCTCTATTTTATAGCTGGAAAGATTATGAAACTCTTGTGATATTTATATTGCTGCAAATTCGAGTGTAAAATGGAATTTCACGTCTCTATGACAAAAAAAAATGTGTACAAAAATCAGTTTTTATTCGATACTCCAGATAAATTGGAATTTGTACCCTCTTAAGAATATTCCCACCCAAGTAGAAAAGTTGTATTCTCCAAGGATATAGTTGAGAAAACCATTATGTACAATTTTTATATACTTTATATTATTACAGGAAAATGCATTTTTTTTAATAATTCTACCCGGTATATGAAAGTTCCAAGGCGGAAAGATGTGAAATGAAGAACAGAGCAAAATTATAATCGATTGGTGTCTACAAAATGATTCTGCGGCCTGGGCTGAAATCACAAGTGATACAACGAAAATTTCGACAGAAAAGGTCCATTTCATTAGGAAGGAACGAAACAACCGACCTACCACGCGCTTCAGCAATGCCAAATCCACTTTTCGCCTGTTTTCTAATTTTTAACGGCTCCCCACGGACTCAATTTTTGTCAAAATGACACATATTAGAGGTCAAATTCTTCGTCTTTTCAATATCTACAATATTATTCTTTATGATATTTCGATAACATTTTCCGGAATTGAGTGAGACGCGAAAAACTGCCAAAAAAAGCCATTTTTACCCTTTTTAGGTCGATAATTGGCGAAATATTCATTGCAGGTCATATGCTCTCCAAGGTAAGTTGTAGCTCTATAAAAAAACTCTTAAAATCAGCCATCATTCGTCACAGGAGGTTTAAAACGAGCCGAGTTATTGCAAAAAAAAAATCGCCACTCAAATTCTGAGCTTCAGATCCCATTTTGGTATTAAACTTTTTGGCTCAGAATGATGTCAAGATTCACCCCCTGCAATATTATGCGGGAGTTCTGGGACACTCTGTATAGATAATTTATATATAATTCATCCTGAATTTTCCTACTTGGGATGCTTAACCACATAGCATTATGTTTAAGACATTACCAAAGATGATTCTCCGCAATAATATTTACGCGTATATTGAATGAGAGGCTGGAAATTCTTGTATAGGTTTGCGTAGGATGCTTGACAGCAATTTCTGGTGCCAAATAACTAGAAGCTCCTCATTTTCACGCATTTTCCCAAAGAATGCTTTTTTCATATCTGCAAGTGAGGGTAGTATTGATAAAGGAACGAGCAGGAATGAACCTAGAGTCAGAATATATGTACGAAATAGCATTGATCGTCATACTGCGTTTGACCACGATGAAAAGGGATGGTCGAGTCGATTCGGTTCCAGCGTATGGTGGCGTTTATCGGTGCACAAGCCGGAGTTCATTACGCATGGAAAAATAAGCTAAAGAGAGCACGGTTTGTAGAGTCGGTAAAAGGCTCGAGAGTTTGGCCGATGCATTCAATGCCCGTTTCTCTCCTTCGTATCCGCTTCTATCCCCTTTTTTTCTTCCAACATTCGAGGATCCCCTCTTTATCGAACCTCGTCCTCTTTTGACTTCACTTTGTATCTAGTCGCCCTCATTGAAATGAAGGAAAACTCTATCTTTCCCGTAACAACTGTACGGTTCGAATTTGTAAACTCGACTTACAAACTTTTTGCGCTGCATCCCAATCGTCTGTTGAATCGTCTTCCTGCCTTTTCTCTCTATTTTTATATCAAACTTGTCGGTGCCTTTAATTTTTTTATTTCTTTTTATCCTAGAATTTACAAATTTAAATTATAAGTTTTTGAGTACTATTTATCACATGAATAATAATCATACGTTGGTATCAATATTACTAGCATATATTTAACGACTACATAGATCTGCATTCAGGCGTGCACTTGAAAACCCTGACAAATCACAAAACAGACACTTCCAAAACCAGACCTTTCAACAAAACAGACATTCAAAAACCACACTACATAAAAAAGTTATCTCGGGTCGCCATCCTTGAGGTCTCACTACAAGATCATTTCAATGTCATATAAGTTTGGCCAAGGGATTCATTTTCTAGGTCACTTGAAGGCCAAATCTTTACATTTAGAAATGACTGGGTTTTGAATGGTTGATTTTTTAAATGTCTGGTTTGTGAATGTCCGGTTTTGGAAGTCTGTTTTGTGATTTGTTGGGTTTTTGAGGTGCACCCTATAAAAAAATTATCTCGGGTCATCGTCCGTGAGGTCCCGCTAGAAGATTATTGCAAGGTCAAAAATGTTTGATTCAGTGGTTATTTTTGTAGGTCACTTGAAGGTCAACCCCGGATTATTTATTAAGCACATTTGGAAGTCAATCATTAATTACATTTTCAAAATATGTACATTTTGAATTGTCTGGTTTTTTAACTTCGGTTTTTTGAAAAGTCTGGTTTTTGATGTCGTGTTTTTGAAAAGTCTTGATTTGTCGGGTTTTTGAGGTGCATCCACATTCAGGGTACCGGGTTTATTCTATTCCGATATTTATACAAATTTTAGGTGCGGCACATTGTCGGTTGCAGATTAAATGAAATGAGAGATAACATTGATAAATTTTCAATCAAAATCAAATCCCAAGAATACTTTTAGTTTTCTCTGCAAAGACATCGGCAAGTTGCATTACTGCTAAGGAAACATTTGTAGATAGATTGGATGGATAAATGTTCAAGACCCACAGATTAATTTGAATTTCTACAACATGTACACATCAGTTATAGTCTTTTCTTCACTTGACCTACAAATGACATTGAACCTATCGTGTTAGAGGTTAACCGATCCCATCATCGTAATCAGCGACCCAAAAAATCCAACCAGCAAGATTAGTTATGACTTGAAAGATGACTTACTCTTCATAAAAACAACAAATGAAATGATCGAAATTTCTGTTGAAGTATGTGGATTTCTATAACAAATTCCCGTTGAGTTTCCATAGAAATTCCACACGAGTTTCTATGAAAATTTTAAGCAAATTTGTGTGTGGAAATTCTAGAAGAACGAATTGGCTATGATAATATTCTTTGGCTAGATTAAGATTCTAACAGGCGAAATCCTAATGTGTTATTCCGAACATTAGTTTTTCGTTATAGTCACATTATAAGTCTAGGAATAGCATATAGCCACTTCGACTTTGTGGAATTTCCATAAAAGAATTTGCATAAAATTTACGCACAAATTATTGTAAAATTTCCGTGAATACTCTAGATTCCATACGGAAAAATAACATGGAATTTCCAAAGAGTGCTTTCCGTAGAATCGTAGTTTCATATATCTCACATTTGGGTAAGCAGCGCTCAAAAGCGTCTCTGTGCCGGTGCCTAAAGACAAATATTTCAGTCGCTTAATCAATGATCTACTGTTGCATGTGGATAAATGGGAGTAAAATGGAAGGATTGTACGATTGGTAAAGCATAAAAAAAACCACAGCACGATTGCTTCCAAAATATATACATTACTTGTACCATTAACATATTGAAACTAAATCATTTTAGAGAAATTATGTCCATATATAAAAAGACATTTCGTCCTGTACATACACACACTAATATCTCAATTACTCCTGTAGCCATTATTTGTGGTGGCTCCAGACTGTCAAGTTAAGCACTGTCGAGTTTCCCAAGGAAACACATCATTAATAATAGAATTATGAAGTCCTCTTAGGAAATTGATAAATTGAAGTAATTTTTTAATTTTAACTAATTTTTAAACTTCAAGAGTGATTATCTCCCTGTTATGCATGGTTTCTTTGCCATTCGTGATTTTCAAAGTCATTCAATCCCTTCATGTATGCCTCTTTGAATACATCCCCTTTCTGTCGGAGTTTTATCTCGGTGGCCTCCCGTGCCTCCCACGATCCTTACACTGCATGCAACCCCGATCAAGCATGTAATGATTTAAAGCCCCGAACCATTAATCATCCGGATTAACACCAGCGAGCTAGCGTCCGTACATGTACACATGGCGTGATACCTTCCTTTTTCGATTTTTCAAACGACTCGAACACACCCACACTTGCGCATCGATGGAATCGAAGCGTACGTAGAGAAATTCATCCACTCGCCGAGTATAAAACGAATGAGCTTCGCCTTTTCATTGGTGTACATTGCGCGAGTTCCCTGTTTACGCCGAGTCAAGCGCTACGAATGATTTTCAACAGCAAAGGTAGAAATTACGAATATATGAAGGTTGCGTTAATATGGGTAATGAAAGGGGAACTCGTTTTACTTCTGTCCGAATTAATATGCCCGTATGTGTTTCAGTCAAACTTTATTTTATTTGTGTGTACTCGCCATGCAGGTTTCTACATTTAAAATAAAATTTCGTGGAATCTATTCAGAGGTACCCTATTATTGACTCCATGATGCATTCTGATTACGATTTGGACTCATGATGAATCTGGATAGTTTGTTAGTCTTTTCTTATATTCAAATAATTCACCATTTCTAAAGTAATCGTCAAATATATGTATAAAACCGAATGTCTACAAAGCGTATTTAACAGGGTTCTGTGGATTTGCAGATTGTTCCATGTAAAAAATAAGGAATATGCATGATTTTATATTAAAACAAAAATAGAGATCATAAAATAAGGCTTACTGAAATGATAAATGTGTGTAATTAATCTGAATTATATACAAGTATTGTGGACTTTTTTGGTTTGGAATCAATTTTCCAGGGTTTTACATCACGCTGTTACCATTGGGATTGAACTTGATTGTTGTGTTATTCCTATGATTTCAATGAGTCCTTATCGAGTTCAGCATAAATCTTGACCAATGATGTCTCCAGTTAGGTACTTTCATACTTGACTTGTTTCGTACTACAGTAGAGTCCCGATATAATTGCATCGCTGTATTTACATCCCCGCATATTTGCCTGGTTCGTCCCGTTATATTTGCCTGTCACCGCTCTATTTTTCCCCCACCTCGCGGACTGCGATATCAGGAAGCGCCTGCTGTGACGTCACGGACATAGCGCGATTCAACAGAGTGGGAGAAACGGCGCTCCCCTTCTCTTGGCAAATATAATGAAACGGGAGCGGTAGACGAGGAACCGAACGGGCAAATATACTGGGACTCTACTGTATGTTGTTTATGACTGCCTTAAGAAGCGCATAGATGGGATACACTTCAAAAACCGACATTTAAAAAAACATTAAAAAATCAGACATTTCAAAATGGAGTCATATTTTGTAAATCTGTTTTTTGAAATGTCTGGTTTTTGAATGTTTGTTTTTGATATGTCTGTCTTTGAAAGTCTGGTTTTTAAATGTTTGGTTTTTGAATGTCGGGTTTTTTAAATGGCTGAGTCTATATCCACGTATGGAACAACCACCACCCTGCCACCCGGCCCCCCTGCGGGGGGCCACGCCCGGTACTATCCGCTAACCTAACGGCGAGAGGGGAATCACGGAGTACGCGCGGTGGGAGGCATTTCGTGAGTGTAAATAGACATTCCATTTTTAAATATGTGTTTTATGATTTGTCGGGTTTTCTATGTGCACCCCATAGCTGTACTCCGTACAATATGTATGTCGATTGCACTTCCCATAAAATTAAAACAAAGAGGCAGCGCTTTTCATAAATTGTGTTTGGTTTGAAAGAACGATTGTATTATAAGAGTACAAATCAAGTATGATATCTAAATTTGTACGAAATTACAAACATTAATTTATAGAGAGAAATGAAGACACTTTCTATTATAGCTCCAATATGGTAGCTAGTTATTGTCTTAATTAGTTACGCCGTCTATTGGAAAGTCGCCAAAACTTACATGTACACCTAATTTAATGGCATTTATTGTAATATTTGCAAATTGACGATTCAGCGCCTTATAATACAAATCAATATTGTATAAGATTTATAATTATATGAAGAATGTCAAACATAAGTTACTTGTAAATCAATAAATTTTTCCTTGTCGACGTAAATATAAATATAAATATAAATATTCTAATTAAATTTATTTCTCTTCGATCTTTTGAATAAACAAAAATAAAAACATAATATTATATGTGCTTTACATTTAAAGCAACAGAAAATAAAAAAATGGCTAATAATATTAGCATCCGGAATCCTTGATTTTTCCAGTTCGGTATATATTATTATAAATTTATGCTTTAATAGTAATGGATTTACATTTCCCTCAATCAAGTACTTCAACACCTGCCTAACAGTAATCATTATCGCATTCAAGTTTCGGATATTCATCGTCCGGAATATCAGATAATTTATCCGATTCTCCCTACAGATGAATTCGTACCATTTTGTTATCATACGAAAAAGAATCATCAGTCTCAACATGAACTTCTGTTGAATTTTCATTTCACTCAAAATTTGAGAAATACGTTTTCGCTGAATTATTAAGTGACCAATTACAGGAGGAAGTACTTAGATCCTATTGGCAAAGAAGGCATTTTTGACCTCAAAGTAGCAGAAATAGGACGAAGTTTACTTGGCTTATGCTTCCGTTTTTTAAAAGAATTAATACAGTGAAAAGGCATTTTGACGATAATAAATACCAGGTAAAATTTTACGAAAATTAAAATCGGGAAAAAGGATGAACAAAGATTATATTCAAATTAACCGTGAAATAAATATAATGATATATTAATTCAATTAACTATAGAATCTGCCAGTGGGATCAATATACGCATTTCAAGTGAAAGGAAGGACATCGACAAGTAACATATCTACTTTTGATAATAAATTTTTTTCACGAGAACGCTAGCCCTCTTGTGGTGAAATTATGAACTGATGCATTGCTTTCCCTTGCCAATTCAACCAATTTTCTGCTTTATCCGATGACATTGATTTTTTGGTTTGCGCCACTTGAGAAATTTTGCCCCTACATCTTATAGGTATTTTCCGTTTCCTCAACTCTGTATCAGTTTTCTTTTTAGATTATCATATTTTTAAGGAATGTACATAAAATTCGAAATATTCTTTAAATTCTATTTTTTACTTCTGATACTTTCGTTCTCACGCTCTTACTGCGTAAAAATTCAGCAAACAGCAATGAATTCCATCGGAAACCGTACAGGATTCTGGGTACAAAATAATAGTTTAATAATCGCATATAGTGCAAGCCGTACAGATGGGCATCCAGAGAATTCCCAATTGTCGAACAATGAGAATGACAATTCGACATTTCATTAAGCCTAGTCCAGTCTATTGTGGGCTTTGTCTAAGTTCGCGGGAACAATCGAACTATAGAGAAGTACAGTTACGCGCATATATGAATATCCGTCCTTCTGCCGGACTCTCACAGGGCATAGAACTCTTGTCGACGCACTCGGGTCCATTGATTCGACTTTCAATCTCTTCCTCGCTACCCATCCAATGCTTCTCTCATTTCCTACATCGGCGTCTATTTCCCTTGATCTCTCTACGCCTCTATCTGTATACCTAACTATCCATCTACGTCTGCCTGTGGTATTGTTCCCTCAACCGGCAAAGCGATGGCGACAACCCTCCTCTGGTTGATTTCAAAATTAGTCACGCGCTTTTTCCAAGACAGAGAAAAAAGACCTGTTTTATTCAGTCGGGTAGGATATTGGCCTCCGATAGAAAAGTTCGTAGTTGTTTACTTTCGAAATTTTACGACTGCGCGGACTTGCAAAGAAAATTAATTATACATACGTCTATACACGCTTGTCCACGTATAACTTTAGGCTAAATATAACTGCATAATCCTTTATGTACGCCAAATATCCAACATTATTTGTAGTACTGTGAACTTTCTAGAAGTTTTTACAACATTTTCGTTTATTTTTTTTCATAATTTTTGATGGTTATTATCATTTCACAGAACAAAAATTCTTAATTGAATAATAATTTTTAGCGTTTATTTCACTTATAGAAATTTTAATTAAAAGTTTATTCCAATATTCTCGGTTTAGGATTATATATCTCGTATGAGGCATTACACGTAAAAAGAGTCAGTATTTTTGACAAATTTCATAATTTATTATTTTGGTTTAAAGATTGGATGATTTTCCATATGTGCGATTTTGGAATTTACACAAGGTGTATTAAAATGAGCATTAAGATAATAATCTTCATTTTTTGCAATTAAGATGAAAGAATAATACAAACATTATACGCATTTTCGTTTTTTAAATTATTCTACGAATTTCGGAGTTTCATTTAGTCATCAAATAAAATTATTGACGCAGAAAAACATGCATGGTACAACGGAAGGCAATCAAAAGTTTCATTTTAAAATATATTAATTTGATGATTTCATTAAACTTTCTAATATGAATAAATTTGTAACAGAAGTTCGATCGAACTGTCACAAAATTTCGCTGTAACAGTTTCGTTTAACTCGACGGTTGGTAACGTGGTTGCTATGGGTTGTTGATTTTTATGATGAGCGCGCCTTTTCTTTCAGTATTCTCGAACCTCCAAATAAAAACGTCAAATTGGGAAAAAGAATATAATTATAAAATAAATAAATTTCATAAATAAAAATTAAATGTTTGCCATTTTCTTCCTCTGTAATTCGTATGTTTTTCGGCATCTAAAATCTGGTTATTGTTTCGCCCGATGAATTTCATGCAGAAGGTTTGGCGATTCTTTGGGTTAAACAAGGATTCATGTTGTATGGACGTCGTGTGGAGAACCCTGGATTTACCGGTTGGATCAACGATCAAAAGAAGTGTTACAAAATGATTTTCGCGTTATCTTTTTAAAAATTCTTAGGGAAGTTATCTGCGTGGGATATGGTCCATTGCAATTTTCAAGTTTTCGTATCCCTTTCATTTCCGCATTGAAATTTTAAGTCGCCCTACAATTTTTTGATAGTTTGCAAAATTTGAAATAAACTATATAAAAATTGAACCAAAAACAAACTAAGGTAACTAGTTTTATATATAATTTTGTTGACACTTGATAAATTTTGTATACAAATTGTGCAGAATCACATTTGGGGTCAATTTTGATGCAATAAAATGTATATTTTTATTGTACAATTTTTACTAAATTTTTTCAGTTGGGACTCTAAAGACTATATATCAATGTAATTTAATTCTCAAATAGTAATATTCTGTTTATACTCAGTTGTAAACACGTTTTCAATTACATTTGTTCGTAGTCAACAAATTGTTATCATATTTATAAATGCATGTGACATCGCAGTTAATTATTAGCTGCGGGCATAAACATGAAATTATGACTAGTTTCACAAAACTCAAGATTTAATATAAATTTAAATTTGACGGCTTATAACCTACAAACAACTGATGGTAATTGCATTACTTAAATATTTCGACATTGGTGATATCTTTTCAAGCACATAGGGTACCCTATGTTAAAATTCGATTCCCGAATAGCGGGGGTTTTAAATATCTCGTAATAAAAATGCTAAATACGTTAATTTAAGATGACAAATATATGAAAAATATGGAGAAACCTTAAATACGTGAAAAATTCAGGAAACAATAATGGGGAAGTTGTAAGAACATCCGGTAGACACCAGTCGGTCGAATTCCGTACCAACTGAAGGTTTAATATTTATAACTCGCTGTTAGTGTAGATGTCACCCAACGTATGGGCAATTTTTGGAACATAAATTATATCAATATTTTTACAATGCATTATCATCTTACAAAATGTTGATTTTGATATTAATTATGTGTGAGGCAAGTTTTCTGCCTTTATTCTAATAATGACTAATAAATTCTAAACTCTCGATAGATGACCTGGCGATGACCTGAAGTGGTACGTGGAAAATTATTGCTTTTTCCTGCCAACTATACATATAATAGTGGCTTTTACTATTTTTTGTTGTATCAAGACACATTGTAGTTTACTGTTGCTTTACTTGCGGTAATTACCGTAATATTGCTTGCAGCGAATGTCTACTCTCTCAATTTAAATCAGTCTGCCATTAATTGAATAAATAATCGTATATACTAATAAAGTGTAAAAAACGACTAATTCATTAGTCAAATGTAACATAATAATAAAAATACTATGAATAATTTGAGATTTTAGTATAGAATTTGATTAACGAATTAATTCGTAGTTTTGAGTACCTAATTCATATTTAGAGTGTACGAAATTTTACGGCTTTCAAAATAGAACATTGTAGAATACTAATTTACTGATTACTAGTTAAGACACTTTCCAGCAGTTTGTAATTCAAAATTTTCTGCTCATTATAACATTGCATGGTGGATGTTAAAGTTCTGCACTTTATCATACTCCTACAAGGACATCTCAAAACACAGTTAACTTATTAATTTTGTTTTACGCAACTGCAAATTAATCATTTTTAAACATTCAGTTGTTTCACATATCAAGCGAATTTTGATCTTCCGAAAACTTTCAACGACCAAGTATTCACAAAGATATGAACAACGTTTCAGAAAAATATTATTTTCATTGCTCTCATTGTTTAAAATAATGAATGTTTAAAGTTTGTAACATCCGACATTCACTGTATTAAGTGCGCATCCGCACGCTTAGAATATGTCCACTACTAGCTTCAAATATTCCTTATTCTTACAGTATTAAGGAAATGAAGATGGCTATATGGGCTAAACAATTTTTGTCCGTGTATCTATATGTATTTTAACAGTATATACCAGAATTGTCAGTAGACACTTTAATTGGTCAATATAAAACTCCTCATTATTCCAATCTGAACTTAATGTATAATGATTTTATACACAATTGATAATATATATTCTAACTCAAAATTATTACGTACAATATATCGGGTTTAAACAAATACAATTTTGAAATGTTTAAGCCAGGATATCCAACATCATGAAATCACGTTTTAAAGTTACCAAATTACATCTCAGTACGAGTCTAGAATAAGGGAATCTAAACTTTAAAAGTAAATATTTAAAATAGCAGAAAAAAGACGACTTAAGTAAGACTTTTAGCAACTTGCACAAATGTATAGGTTTTCCAATTAGGTAGATGAATAATTGTGCAGGAACTGTCACGAGCACCTGGAAAATACGTACGCCGGGAAATCTGCATAACTCAGTTTCGTCGTTTACATATTTTACATAGCTTATTCCGTAAATTTTCAATTAGATTCTCTAAAATATACGAAATCAGTAGAACGTGTCCTGTTAAACCTCAAGTCTGCGACAATATCCACAATGCACGGGCGAGAATTCGCGAGAACCGTATTGTGCAAAGCTAATTTTATTATTACGCTGGGTGCGTTACGTGAAATAACGTACAGAATGGCATTAAAATAAATTGTTATGCGTGTACGCAATTCTTTCTTATTCTATTATGTTCAAAAATATCAATTACACACATGATCAGTTCCACTAATGAAAATATTACATTGTAGTCCGTGGCAAACTTCACACGCAATTGACAAATATATTCTACATTTTTCTGAGAAAATACTTTATTATATGTGGCAAATTCTATACCGTCTAATAGTATATAATTTTTATAATTATTTCACTAAACTGTACATAACTTATTTATTTTCAGAGTATAACCATTCTAATTAACAACTATACTGTTGCACACATTGTGCTAATTTTTCCAACGAGAAGTTACTAAATGTATTTTTTATATGTTTCGTTACTAAATGATGGTTGAACATCATTAGAGTAATATTTTAAAATGAAAAAGATGTTAAGAGAATAAATAAAATTTAACAACTAGTTGTGATAAAAGGGAATAATTTTTAATTCCCCACAAACGATATTTGAGATACCTTATAATATGATAAATTCTATGAAAGTAAATAATGATTTTTGTACAAACGTGTACAAAATATAGTTGTATGCATTTCCCCTTTGTGAGCCCCGGAATACATTTGAAGTTTTTTTACTCAAAATTAATGTAACCTATTACGTAATTTTCTGTTAAAACCCCCCTAAAATGGTGACGAACTAGATTCATAATTTATCATTCGAATATTGTAGTATATCGATGTGCATTAAACTGTTTTAATTGATTTATACGGTCAAAATGTGATAAGTCAAAATGTGAAAAGTCGAAACGTTAAAATTCAAACTATCAAAGAAAAATGTGAAGATCGAATTCGGCAATGTTCATAAAACGCATGTAGAGAATAATGCACTATACAAATTCTGCATAGTTACACTCAGAATAAAGGTAGTTGAAATGACCATTTTTTTACTATGAATCATAGTGTGAAATGAGGCCTAGGCATGGTAATAGATAAAATAACTATTCTGAAATACTAAAGTTTAACTACTGTTTCATGATTCAAAATGCAACTTATCATAGTAGACAAATACACTCAACTATTTTGAAATAGACATTTACAAAATTACTACCTTCACTGAGAGAAATTGTACGAGAAATTGTCATAAAAAATAGGGAAGGGAGTTAATATTTACTTTTTAAAAATATTTGTCAACTATATATATCACAGCTTATGAAAAGTCCACATTTCTCCCCTCATTCTTTGTTTAAGAGAAACAAAGAGAAAAACAAAAAATTAATATTGCCCTAAGTTTGCGAATGTCACACTCTAAAATTATAGTAAAACCGACTATGAAATTGGTAAATTTAACTATTTTTCTTAGTAGTTTTAACTATATTTTTCCAACTATGTGATATAGTCAATTTAACTATGGCTTTTTCTTAGGGTATGCTAGATAATTGTAATGATGCGATCGAAATCATTTGTAAAGGAACTATGATAAATTGTAACGATGTTATTGACTAGTTAACCAGTAGAAACTATCCATTATATGCAGGTATTCATTTAACCAGGAAAACTGCATTGGTACATATTATATAATAACGTAATCGATTTTAATATAAGAAGTTATTTTTTATTTCAGAAAGTTCTCAAATTTGGGATGGAATTTTGATTTTCAAAATAAAGACTAACTAGAAAGTTGTGTGCAATGCCATTATACAGATACGAGTGTCAAAATCAGATCTACGTAAATACAATGCACATAAGACTAACTTTATGCAATATCCATAGATAGTGGCTGCCTTACGACCAAATTCACTTGTATAACGAGAGAAATGATCGCGAGAAAAGGAGGGCGTATGGACGGGTGGCACCTGGCGGTAACAAGCCTAACTAAACCTAACTATCATAGTTTAACTAGACACAGAAAAACGTAGTTTTACTAATTAGATGCGGTTTAGTAACGGCATAATTTCACGAATTAAGTTAACTGTTTTGTTAGATATGCAGTTGCTGGGGCCAATCTAGACGTCTTGATAATGTTATACACAGGAACGTATCGAAGGGTGACGCTTTGCGTCGCGATCAGATCGTCACCTATGATGATCGAAATAAAATTTCGTATTTTATGGACACCATTTCCATAGTCTTGAACATTCTTATTCCTTTGGAATTTCAAATGAAAGCTTCATCTGTAGAGTATGATTAAATAATGTACAATTATCTAAGAATGTTTCACAATATTGAATCAATTTTCTCGTAGTACGGAGATAATAAGTAATATAATTTACTATATTTTAATATCCAAATAGGTCCTTGTCAAGAATTCAAGGCTCATTTAGGTCTGCTAATATCAGGTAAATAAACTTTTGGACAATCTCATGACAATCACGAAAGCCTATAGGCTTGTTCAATGTGACAATAATTTGGTACGTCAATGGACCCAGAAACAATTTTATGCACAATACTAATGAAAAAACAATATGATCTTGTCGTTTTTACCTCAAGGGGATAGATCATCTCTTTAGAAAACTGCTTTCATAATTTGGTACATAAATATACCGAGAAATTATTTTAGATGTAGCATCAAAGAAAATGGCTGGCAATGCGAGTCCAGTCTAGTAACTTTTAATTAATAGCCGTAAGTAAAATTTTAGAAGCTCAGTAGAAATTATGCGTGCTTGTACCGTCGAAGCTGGTTTGATGTTGTGAAATCGATACAATTCCCTAAAATTCCGATGCAAGAAACAAATATCGTTCTTTTTTCATACGTGTTTGTAAAGTACAGATCATCAAGAGGTATCGGTATGTAGATGGCGCCATATTCATATTTATTGAGAATGTATGAAAAAGCAGAAATCCACACGAAGTACAGCATCGATCATAAGTCGATTCCTAGCGAACGTCATCTAGAAATCACCGACAACGTGGCTAGTCTTACACCTAGCGAACAGCTGCTTGAAAACATTTTCTAAAAATTGACCCGCCGGGAATCGAACTCACGACTTACGACTTCATATTCCAATACGCTACCTCCTGGTGCCACGAAATCGATAATCTTATTAATACCTTTTAATATATTTTAATACGTTTTTTTCTCCTGAAACTCGATTGACTTTGTGAGGAGTAATGGATATAAAAAATATTATGAATACGCAGAATACGATTATGAAGGTGAAAAGTTCTTTGTTTACCAGAGATATGTTGTGCATGGTATATATAATTTTCTGCCTGAAGTCTATAATGAACTCCAGCCACCCGTATTAACTGAATGATCAAGAACCGTCATTATTCAGTAAAGTGATCGATATGATACCGAAGAAGACGTTACTTATCGAAACATCTCGATCACATCCAAAAATTCGTGTCATCTGGTGAGAGTACGCCGCAAGCTTCAGTAACAATGAAAGAAGCCTTTCGCAATGTGAGAAAAATGGAGAAGCTCAAGGAGAACTAAAGTTCGAGAGTGCACGATTGCATCGTATAGTGTTAGGATACCTCGATAATTCTGAGCATTGTGCAGCCGCCTTCGGGTAGATACTCCATTAAAACTTGTGCAAGGGACACAGTTATCAGACGAGGTGGGGTACGCGGAAAAAACAGCTTCAGAGAGAAAAAGAATCCAATCGAGGTTCGTTCAGATACACGAACTAGCCCCCATGTGTGTGTGCATGCATGCGTGTGTCGAAGCTAAGCAGAATGGGAACTAGCGAATAAGACTCAATTCTTCGACGTTGAGTGTATGTATGAGTAGATCTCAAGTGGCTGTGAGATACACTTTCAATCCAATCGGCTCCTATTTTACGCGACGCAGACTCATATTTCACTCCCGACGGCAGCTCGCAGGTCAATTGAATCTCTTTATAAAATTACCCCGTGGAGGTGTAGAGCAGTGCAGATTCGCCATGGAAGGAAGAGACGAGCGAGTAAACGAATTTTGAATACGGTAATCCACAATGATTCATTGGTCGCCACTCGCTTCCCTTGCTCAGATTTCGACGACGCCAGGGTGCCGCTGACGATGAAATCTGAACGTTATTTGCTGCACCTCATAATAAGATCCTTCTTTTTCGAGCTGCGGTATTGGCTGGCGAAATTACGAGGGCTCATTTACACGTTATCGTCGAAATTGCTGCGGAAGCTACTCTTGCACGTATTTCACAACTTCTATTATTCTTTCATGTTTATTTTCCAAATATTTTCGGAATTTTAAGAATACTCGCCAGGAAATTGTCACATTTACTTTATTCGTTGGAATAGTACTAAGTTATAACTTCTTTTTAAATAATTAATCTTTCATTATACCGGAAATGGTTAATGGGACCATGAAAAATGGTAGAAATGGTTTTAACATTTAACGCGACAATAGTATTGTTTTATTTATTACTGATACAATCTATTTCATTATTTTTCGTAATCCCGCTTTTGCGTTTAGAGAATAGTTCGATTAACTATTGTCTAGTAATATCTCAAATGAAGAGCATGACGAAGAAAATTTGATTGCAATTAAAGTTGCAGGTTAGAGATAAGATTAATTTATAGTGCTTTTGACCTTGACCTGGACCTTAACCTTGACCGTGACCTTGGACTTGACTTTGACCATGGTCTTGACGTTGACCGTCGCACTGACATGCACCTTGGCGCTTATCTTCATTCATAATTGAAGAGCAAATTACATGTTCTTAAATGAGAACCCTTACTTTAATCCTTGAAATCTCAGAGCGTGGAAATTTGCAGATCTAAATATGATTTTGACAAATTAAAAATTTGACCTTGCAACGTCACGGCACGGTCGAAAAACGTATGCAGGGTGATTTAACCAGCATGAGTTTCGGAAGATTATTTTCAAAGCGAAAGTTGTAGCATTTTCTATGAAAGCTCAATTTCTGATCTTGCTTTTAACCTGTTTTTACAACTTGTGCTTTGAAACTCATTTTCGGAAACGTACGCTATTCAAGTTACTCTACTCAACGTTGATACACAGTACTACGGCGGCATGTTAATTTTTAATGAATGTAACATATAGATGAAACATTTTTCCCTCTTTATGATTCCGATATAAAAAAGTTCAATCTGACCTTGAAATATGTAGGAAGTTCGTAGCCTAGCTTAGTTTCTGTAGGGTTTGGATAGTTCGGCTCATGATTTAACAAATACAATTACAGTAGAGTCCCGGTATATTTGCGTCCCGCTATATTTACGTCCCGCTATATTTACGTCCAAGCATATTTTACCAGTTCTCTCTCGTTATATTTGTCTGTCATCGCTCTCCTTTTCCTCCACCTTGCGCGCTGGGTCCTCAGAAAGGGCCAGCTGTAACGTCACGAACGTAACGCGACTAAAAAATAAATATTGTATGTAATTGATGAGCGTTCTGATAATAGCAATCAACGATACTATATACATAACTTAACTCAGCGAATATTACAGGACGAGAACCTCACATGGTCATGTTTTGTCGAATTTAGTATTTTTAAGGCTTTGTATTATAGTAATTTTGCGCCAATTGTAAATAAATATTGTCAATACTTAAAGCAAAATAAACTATTTTTATATCGAAAACGATTTTTCAAGCAGCAGCTCGCAGTTTGTAAGACGAGACACGTGGTTTGTTTATGTTTCGCAACGTTGTTTATCTGGCTGAAATCGATTCATGACCGCTGCTGTACTTGGTGTAGGTTTCTGCACCTCCTACATTTCATATACAAATCTAAAGTATGGCGCCATCTTTGAAGACGATCTGCAGCTCTCGCAAATTTTATGATTAAATATTTACGTCTGAAATTTTGAAAAATGGGCGATATCGCCTGTAGACAAGGTTATACATATAAATAAATAAATTACTAAAAATATACATTAAGGCATATGTTTAACCAAAATGAACCGTTAACTATTTAAATCGTTACATATGTCATTTATAAGTAGGTATACTTTTATACGAATAGAATACGTCAAATAAAATATGTCCAAGGGTTTTTACAAAACAAAATAATTAATTTATTTAAATTTTTAAATTCCTACAACTGTTGGTAAACTCGGCATAAATGTTAATTGAAAATTGAATAGAAACGAATATTTTAATAAGAATTTAAATTTGATTATTCCACCAACCCCTTGTAATGAGATTAATATTACAGTTCGTCAACGTAATTTTGCATGAATGCTCAATCCCGAGCAGAAATCTTACGAGACTTAGTAAGCTACCCTTTATCTAAAGCGTGTAAATACAATCTGATTTGGATCTATTCAAGTTTTTCCTAATCATCATATCATAATCAGTTCTGAATCCCAAAAGTAAGAGTTACAGAACTCTTGTATAACTGTTACTTCTAGTGTTGCTGGGTGTAATAAGGAACTCTAAAAAAATAAATTTTCAGTTAAATTATTCATTTCATAATAGAGTAAAAGCTTTCAGATAAATATGTACGTAAGTTATTATGTCTGTGTAATAATTATAGTTGATCGACGCTGCTTGGAGCATTCTTGATAATGTTAGCTACTTTTTTTAAACTGAGAATTGAACTTACTATTCGCTCATTTCTTTTACAAAATCAAAAGGTAAATTTCTTTCGTAATTATAAATAACCCTTGTTATGTTGCGCGTAAGCAGAAGAGAAAAAATTAATGTCGTATCACATTGCAATAATCCCTCTAAGAAATGTTATTAAGTCTAGATTGCGATTTGCCGTGGAAAAGCGAGTCGAGTTACAAAAGTCTCTTTTAATGGCGTTCAGAGCTTTAATACCAGAGTAGATTACAAGTCTTGATGCAGGATTCACTCTTTGTATTGATCCTGGAATTAATAAACTACGTATAATAAGCTGGATATATATTTTAATAATGATAGAAAATTGCTCAATTTCATACAAAATTAATGTGGTTATAAATAAAAAAAATTATGATATTTAATTAAACAAATCCACTAATGATAATAAATTCATAACTATGCATTATTCGTTCTTTTCTCTTTTTACAGATAAATGTTTATCAATCAAAGTAGCCCTGCGTTCAGTTCCTGATATAAAGAGATAATGTATTCTTACTTATTATAGTAAACATGTATTATTATTTTTTATATTCGTATGCGTGATATTTGATTTTAACATTTAAAATCGCCTGCTAACAGACGTGCGAAGCTCAATCATAGCAAGTGCGTAACACCGTATTTGACATCCAAAAAGTGGCGCACAAATTTTACGCATAATATATCAAAAAATATGGATGGAAAAAAATGTGGGTAAGAATTCAATTTTACGCAACGTCCTATTTAATCGCTTGTTAAAAACGTCACAAAAATAAAGCTTATGTTTATGTTCTAGTTTATGTTCATGTTTTCTTATGATGTATTATTTGTTTATTTTTGGTTATGTGATAAAGCTTGTTATGTTATTCTTGAGAATATTTTCAGAAACCTTATCCTAAAGCTGTAAAACGATGTATTATGTACTACCTTCACAAGTTTAGACTCGATAATACTGAATTTTCTAATGCTGCATATTAGCTTTTTCTTAACTTACAAAAGAAAGGAGAATGCCCACGAGTATAAGTGATTTCCGTCTTCGGGATGGAACCTCCGAAACTGACAAATTCGGGTAGAGTAAGATGATAACTAACATCTAATGGAAAATCTACATGTTTTATCATCTGGGAAAGTTTAAAAAATCGCTGTCAAAGTAGCGATTATACATAGAAAAATCCTGGATTCTAAATAGTAACAGTCAGCACCTACTGCGAACAACACACAGTGCTGCTTAATACTACTTAAATTGCTGCATTTTATGTGTAATAGGCTGATTTAGCGGCGTGTTTTTAAACATTCCCACATCATACAACAATCCAATTTGCCATTAAATGTACGTTGTCATCATACTCTAACCGAATTTGTTAGTTTCGGAGGTTCCATCTTGGAGGCAGAAATCACCTATACTCGTGGGCATCGTTCTTTTGTCCAGGGAATTTTTGCAAACATTTCTATTATGGAATTCTGGATTTGAAAACAAAAATAATTCACTACAGGTATGTTTTCATTTGTCGTATTAAAATTTTGTAACTACGCAATTGATTAAAATTAAATATTTTTGTAGTTACACAACTTTTTAAAAAAATGAATGGACTTACTTTTTTGTTACTTTTTGTGGCCCTAGAAATGTAATGTATAAGGCTGACTAAGGTGACATAAAAAAAACATCATTTTTTAAATTCGAATTTTAAAAGTTCCAAAGAATTCCTCATTTAATACATAATTAATGTCCTGCTAGATTTTTGTTGCGCTCTCCTTTTTTACGCGTGTGCACCTTTTGCGTACAAAATAAGAATGCTGCACTGGGAAACCCGTACATGAGATTTTACTGAGCTTGCATATACATATAGGGACACCAGATATGTCGGTAGAATGTAATATTCCTTTTAAATTTTACAGTGCAGTAACGTAAAAATTACACTATTCTTTTCTGCACGTCCGTAATTATAGTGCTTGGCAGGAAATAAGATCAAGCTTCCAAACTATGTTTCTTTCCTTAGAATAAAAAGTTAATCTTTACGTTTGAAATAAAACGTGTGCTAGTAGCAAGAAAGCATGACATTCAGAATTGTAGATATTAGATTAGATTAGATTATATTACGTACTTATTAGTCATGGGTTTAAAACCCGTATGACAATTTTACAAAAGTTTACATTAATTGATACATTTCAGTATTAGTCTATGAATTCACTAGATCTATCGACAAAAGATGTTGATAAATTCTTTGTTTAAATATATATACGAAGAACAAGCAGCCTTAACATTAGAAGGTAAGGAATCCCATAGATACATGCTGGATACTCTAAAAGAGTTTTTGTAGGAGTCAGTGGGAAAATGAGGTATGGTAAATCTTGATGTGGGCATGAGGCGATTTCATCGACGAACCTCATCTGAAATTAATGGGAAAAGGTCGATAAGATATGCTGGTCTTGATGATGTGAATAATGAATATAGTTTATAGCAATGTAAGTATTTTCTACGTGATTGCACAGAGAGACATACCGTCTAACATTGTAAATAAATCTTAAGCAAGAATTCAATATTTTTGTTAGTTTTGCATTTAAATAGCCAGAGGCTTCGTTGTACACTAAGCAACAATAATCAAAGAAAGGTAGAATGAGAGCAGAAATCAATTGTAATTTGATATCCGGCGGAAGTGAATGTCTTCTGAATTTGAGTCGATATACGGTCCCATAAGCTTTTCTAGAGATCGAGGCGACATGATCATTCCATGATAAGTCATTAGATATAATCACTCCTAAATTTTTTATTTTATTTTCATATTGAATAGGACTATTTCTGACAATTATAGAGGGTACGTAGTGGCTATTTACATTCTTGATTTGTTGGCTGCTACCTAGAATGATAGCCTTAATCTTCGACGTAGATAATGTAACGAAATAAACATTTTTTATTTCGCATAAATTTATTCATACGAATTACGGCCAATTAAAGAATTCATATTTTTGGAAGAAGATTATTTCATCATAGCAATATGCATTTATTTGGATTGCACTTACTTTAAATTTTGAAATGTTGTTTACAAACAAAGCACCCTTTTCTAAGTAGATATGTCGATGATATATTAACATGCTTTTCGGAAGGCTATGTAGGCACAATTCTGAATGAGTTAAATCATTTCCACGTAGAATTACAATTTTAAGAAGTTCTTCTGAATTAGATAATAATAATGAAATTAACGTTTAATCGGTATCACAAAAATACATGGTCAGGGAGATTATATTCACTACCACTCATCATATTCTATTCCATACAAAATCGGAATGATCTACGGGTTAATTGATCCCGCAGTAACACTTTCTTCAACAAAAACTCCACGAAATCAACATTAAATCAATTTAAAAAAAACATTACATGAAACCGCTTATCCGCCAAAACTAATTGAACAATGTACAAAAAAACGCCTAATTTATTAAAGCTTCACTAATGATAACATTGCAGCCAATAATGCGGACAAAATTCAAACAGTAGACTCAGAGAAAAAATTGGAAAAATATTCAAAAACCGAATTATTAGATTAGCTTTACTCAAATTAAAAAGAGGGAAGTGGTCTAATACCGCGTAGATATTGTGACAACTCTTACATACGTTAGGCATGTAAACCTCTCGAAACACGTTTAAAAGAGCACTCTAGTTATTTTTGCATGGTGGGAGAAAAGTGCGACTTTACGCCCGGTGACGATCAACGTGCCCGAGGGCCGGGGAAGCCGACTGTACAGTTGTTCCACGCGGTCAGCCTCCTACAGTTGTTGCTACTATTTAGGTTGCTTATATTGGAAAAGCAACTTTGTCCACCCCTACCTGCCTAGCTATTGCTGTTTTTCATTACATTTGGGAGAATAAGTTAATTTTTATTAATAATTAATTGAATAAATGTGCATGTTTATATGCGTACAGATGATTCTCTTAAAAATTAATTTAGTGTGACACATTTAAAAAGACATTTATCCATACTGTTTATTGTTTGTACCTACATTGAATCACAGAATTTTGTTGTCAAGTTTGTCAAGTCAATGCCGTAAGTTTATGTACTGATAATTAAACACATAGTTAACATTCCAAATTCAGGTCAATTTTTCAAATATTTAAATACTTATTTTGAATTTATGTACGTGACCAATACTAAGTGATGAAAGAAAGCAATATTTCAACCTATAACTGGGTGTTATGCATATTTATCCTAATGCTTTCGAAGCATTCGTTGGACATACGTGTCTTTGAAAGAAAAAAGGAATCGCGAATTCTCTGGCGGTAGCAAGCGTGAATCGTTTTACAGCCGATGCACGCTTTTCACCACCTCGTAACTCGTGTTAGCTTTTGCCCTGGATTTCTCTCGCAAGTTCCGCATCTCCTGTTGCCCTTTCCCCTCGCTTTTTACCCCTGCCCTTCCTTTTCGAAACGAATGAATTTATTCGCGAGAGGGCGAACGTATACCCTTGTGAATCATTTACGCGGATACCGGCTGTTTCCGGTGGATATTATACGCGACTCCCTCGCTTTTTGTATTTCGCACCATGTTTGCAACTCGCGCTCCAACGGCAGTTTGTGTATTCGCGTATGTTTTCATTGTTCTACAATATGTTTATAAGAGTATGAAAATAAATCATCCACTATTATTGTTGAGCTCAGCGAGGTCACGAGCTTGATGAAAAAGATGACTGCAACTGCGTAACATCCGTGAACATCACACGGAGAATGGTATTACCGATTGGAAGAACTATAAGATTTTTGCTGGTTCAATCCTCTTTTTAAACCTACTTTGAATCTTATCAATATAATATTTCTCTGATTGAAAATGATAATAAGATATTGATGGTGAAAATAAATATGTTATCAGATACCATCAAGCTATTACTAGGTATCATCTACTATCTCCTTTTTACAATCTAAGGTGGTACGCAAAGCCATAAAAACATGTTTGCTTTTACTACATTTATATTTTACTTGAGGGATATGTAGGAGTTGCACAGAATCAGGAAATCAAATTGATTCGTTTTTAAATTGACCTGTGAATAATATTGCTTAACTCTTCAATGCCGAGATGTGCTGGTTTTCTACGTGGATTTCAGCCTTACTTACATTTACTAGAAATAATTGGGAAGTAAAGTTTCAAAAGATCCATTGCCGACTATTTTTGGGTTGCTCTTTCGAATAACGGGGGTAAAATTTCGAAAAAAATGACATTTACTCTGTTCATTTTTTAAAAGCAATACTTGCTGATATGTTATCAAAATGTCAGATAATTATGTTTGCTGGAATATTATCAGTACACTGAGAAAAGTGTATTTTATCAGTTACAATCCCGTATCTTTTAAAACGATTTCTTTTACCCCGTAAAATAAATATTGTAATTACTGAAATCCCATATATGTTATCCATAAGAATCTTTGTCTTATAGTTTGAATTAGTATTTACTTATTATCGAGTAAATGATATTCTATTAAATTCTCATGTTTCAAAAGATTATTTTATAATATTAAAGAATATTACGTAATATATAAAGTTTCGGGAATCAATACAAACTTTTATGTACAAAAAATTCACTGTTACAATGTCTCCTTTTGATACAGATCATCAGATTTTCGAAAATTACGTCATTCTTCATTACCAGCATAATTAATTAAACATAAAGTGTAAATTAAAAATTGTACCGAAATAATTTTTATAGTTTGCAACAATTATGAAAAGTTATCAGATGTTGACTGATGTTATGAATCAGGTGTTTATAGGTTAGAAACAAGTTATTTTGTTTTCTTTTATTATTTTAACGGGCGAAATTGCCTTTTTACACAAATGTTTACACAATATTATTCTCAAGTTTTGTTAGATCTGCAGGTCGTCTTCCTTGATGGAAGCCATACCTTACATTTGTAAAGTATGCAGACAACTATATATATTAAATTACAGTAGCGGTCATGAGTCGATTACCGCCGAACAAACAATATTTTCGAAACATAAACAAACAATGTGTTAGATTTACCAACGGCGAGCTGCTGCTTGAAACCGAAATCGAAAAAATGTCACCGGACGGGAATCGAACTCACGACCTACGAGTTCGTAGTCCAGTGCGTTACCGCATGAGCTACGAAGCCGATACAATTTTTTCTAATCTGGTTCATTAACTGAATTATAGCAGGTAATCATTTTTCTTATATCCAAGAATTACCGCGTTTATACTGGTAGAAATATGTGTCTTTTAACTGTGAAAAGGTATATTTATACCGACCACGAGATGTTTTAAAAATCTTTGTCTTTTAACCTGTAAAAGAAATATTTGTGTTTCTATATGTAAAAGACTGCCTTTTACGGGGTATTAGAATTCCAATACCTGGTAAAAGACACTTTTCTCAGTATACTGACTCATCTCCGTTAATCCGTACTGGTTGCTAGTACTGGCTAAGTATCTTACTACGATATTACTCCGCGCATTTCTACTTGAGATTGAGGTACTTTATTGACACGTTTTATAACTGATTGTTGTGGTCGAGACACTGAATAGCTGCGTGAATGAACAGTTAATATACGAAACATGGATTTTGACTTGGCTACGGGAAGAACAGAAGTATCGTTCAATTTTTTACTCATCTTATATTTCATTTAGTCCTCCGAAACAGAGAATATTGTATTTTTCTAGGCAGTACTAGTCTGAAAAGAAGAATTTGTAATACGAGTTCTCGTATAATGGAAGAACATTTTATCGCGGCTTGCTGATTTCAAATCTGTCATTAAAATCAACTTTAGTTAGTTTTTGTTTTCATAGCGAAAGAAAATTTACTTTTGACAACCGCAGTATCATTTTCGAACAGTTTTTTCATGCTGAAGGCGATGGCGCTAGCAGAATTATAATATCACGCCTCATTTTCGAGGATAGTAATAAATTCTCTTTTGCTTCAAAACAATAAAAATGTGGCCAAACAAATTCTGCTAGAGTATCGTTTTCAACACGAAAAAACCAGTCGGAAGTGATACTGCGATTGTCAGACAAACAAAAAGTAAAATTTAGTTTTCAAATGATGCAAATTCTGGCCGTACATAATAAATGAAACAAATGGAATTGTTCAATAAACTAAAGGAAATTGTTGTTTTAAAATTCGAAAATAAAGATGGATCCGCACTGCGTCCAAATTTTGCAAGTTGCGGCACACGCTGCCCCACTCTCCTATCCGATAAATCAGATACACTCGCCTAATTTGAATATCCGCGGCGCATTATCAAAATGCGATATCGACACTGCCCACGTGTGACCGAGCAGCCATATCGAAACACGCTTTTAATGCATATAGATTAGATCAATTTATAATAAGCCGGTTTTACCGTCGCATACGCCTGCACATCCCAAGCCCTTCTCTTTATAAACTTTCTATCTCATCCTCTCTCTCCAACACTCTCGCTATCTCCCTTACTCCCTCCCTCGTTGTCTCTCGCGGTCATCTCCCATAGAGGTCTGATCCCGTACTCCTCTCGATAAATTCGTATTTATATTTCGCGTTTATTACTATAATGTCCCAACATTATCGCTGTTTATTGGTACCGTAAGCCGTAAGAGCATGACCATATATGCAAGTAACGCATACACATCAGGCTCTGTTGCGCTAGTATGCTACACGTTCATTGATAAAATGCTGCCCGCACTTTGCCCTCTCGAAAATCCGGCGGGTATAATGAAATGCCTGCGCAATGTGCTTATGACGATACTCATCCCACTCTGCCGATTATAAAAACAAATCAAAATATGGACTGGAAAATTATGCCGCGAAACGATATTGCAAGCTTAATAGGGTGTCAAATAAATTTAGCAACTAAATGAATCGATTTTACGACGCGGATACTAAATCTTAGTAAAGCAATGATATCCAGCATGAAATTTAGCTCCATTAATAAATTTGATCAAATTGTTTTTCAATACGTAACGTGTTACATGTTTTAAGTGGAAATAACCTTGTTAAACGAAATTCGATTTATTATCGCTTACAGATAAAAAAACTGTCGTGAATTTGGTCAGCGACGAAAATAGAGCATGCCATCGAAATCGGGTTGTTAAATACGTTATCACGCCAATATTGTTAAAATCACGAACCAGTTTAAAAATACGTAATATGTTCCAAATTTAATTTTACCAGAGCGTGAAAGATAACTTTTTTAATTAAGAACGGAAATGTTCCATTTTTCACGTCAATGTATTGTGCACTGCATTATACATAAAGTATGTAATTTGCTGACATATTTTCTTCATTTACAAAATAATTAATTAAAAAATAATTTTCCTTGGATTTTACTACATTCATTCTCAATAATTAAATTGAAAATCTTATTTTACTGGAATAATCACACCGTAGTGGATGACGATTGAATAGATGCAGTAAGCAAAACAACATTCAAATAATACAGTCATCCTTAATACCATATTTTTATATACATAATATAGATAACATTATACAAGTTAATGTAATGTACATTAGTTGACAATAACTGAAATCCAATAAGTTGGAGGGTATGTGTTAACCTCATAGACCTTGAAATTTTGCATATCCATCCTGAAAAAATTTGCATTGCAAAATGAAAAAAAAACATCGGAATTTTTGCTATTACGAAAAATTACAGTAATTGGGCTTCTCAGGTTCGTAAAGGTAAAAAAATACATGGGAAGGTCAGGACACGTTTTGAAAGTGAACACTTACATTACACCAATTATAGTATAGTCCAATCGCCGTCCAATATAGTAGACTCCCGGTATATTTACCCACTCAGTTCCTCCCCTTGCCCTCCCGTCTCGTTATATTTACTTAAAGAGGCGTCGCTCCTCCCACTCCCTTCAGTCGAGTTATGTTCGTGACGTCACAGCAGGCCCTTAGTGAGGCCCTAGCCCGCAAGGTGGAGAAAAAAGATAACTTCGACAGGTAAATATAACGAGACGGAATCGGGCAAATATCCTGGGACGTAAATATAGCGAGACGAAATTATACCGGGACTTTACTGTAAATTTTTAACACTTTACTGACCATTACCTTCCATGATATAAGAAAAACCCCTAGTAGAAAATTCATCCAGTTTTTGGCTAGTTTATAAATAATTATTAGGAATGTATTATTAATTTGATCAGTTTTTCTTAAAAAGCTTTGAATTATCGTTGAAATTGTAAAACAATTTCGTGATTTCATAATATTCAATGCGGATTTAAACTGTTTGAATCTAAAAGAAGTGTAGCGTCTGTGTTCATTACGTTTCCATTTTTAAAAGACTTGTTTTTTCATGGTCGAATGTCTCAAGTGAGAGGGAAGAAAGGGAGATATCAAGCTCTTTTCCAAATATAAGATCAACCATTAATGTAGAATAATATTTGGTATTATTATAATTAGTACTGTAAACGTATCTAATCATCATGTCAATTCGTAATTACAAAAAACTATTCTATAAAAGCTGGTGTTCATCAGGGCATTGTATTAGGACCTACACTATATCTAATTTACACATCTGATTTACCTACCTCATAAAATACAATTATGACGACTTACGCACATGACACTGCCATTCTATCTTCACAACCAAATGCTTCTAATGCGTCTAGTCTATGACAAATCAATGAAAATAAATCTATACATACTACTTTCTCGTTACGAAAAGATAAGTGCCCTTCGGTATATCTAAATAGCAAAATTATACCGTATAGTAACTATGTAAAATACCTTGGAATTAAACCAGATCGCAGGCTAACTTGGAAAGAAAACATTTGGTCTAAGCGTAAACAACTAAATGTGAAGAGTAGAAAAATGTATTGGCCGCTAAATAAAAGATAATCTCTTACACTAGAAAATAAATTACTTATATATAAAATCATCATCAAACCAGCATGGACATATGGGATCCAGCTATGGGGCACAGCTACTAATTCTATTGTTGAAATCCTGGAAAGATTCCAATCTAAAATCTGAAGAAAATAGTAGCCGCACACAGCTTCTTGCTATGTCACAAATGATATTATTAAAAAGGACCTGAAAATTCTCACCGGAAAAGAAGAAATCAAAAGATTTACTGCACTATATACGCAAAGGCTAAAGACGCATCCGAATCAACTTGCGATTAAATTGCTAAAACGACCAAATACGGAACCAAGCCTCAAGAAATACCGAGCATTATAAAACTTCCCCTATAAGATATGATGAGGAAGTTATTACTAACTTGTAACACTCGTTTCGGGTGAGAAATCATGTGTTGGATTCATGCAATTGTGTTATGTAATATAAAATTTAGTAATGTTGTATATGCAGATTGTAAATAAATTGTAGTTAAATAAAAAATAATAATAATGTCAATTATTCCACAATTTTAGGCTGAAATATAATAAAATTAAAGAAAAATTGCAGGAATTTTAATCAATTGCATATTTAGGTTCTCATAAATGATAGAACCATTCACCATTTAAAGTGGATTTATCAGGTACAATATAGGTGCTATAATTTTAACACTGGCAAGAATTATCAGTTTTATTATCTCTCATCTTTATATTTTCTCTATTTGAATAAAGATAAAAAATGTAACAATTTTTAAAACAGTAAGTTAATTAAATTGCAATTCCGAGGAATTTGCACGAATCGCATATATGATGGCACATAACCGTTCCGCTGAACTACCAGCAATTTCAATTTTCGAAAAATTATTCCTTCCATTCTATCGCTCGTAGTTGGCTTCGAATCACGCTTGGTAGGGAAGCTTGCCAACTGGAAGTTCATTAGTCCGAAATTACTGTAAATTTGTTACTTTTATCGTTTCGGGCACCGACGTATAAAACCTTTCTCCTATCCAATTCCGCTTTTTGGCTCATGATGCACTCGCAGCACCTTCGAGTGCATCTAGGTCACGAGGTATTTTAGCGTGCGAATTGCGTACTTTTATTTTAAGAGTGCATTACGAATGAATGCTTTACACTGATGTATTAACTTTACGTCCTGATATTGTCCAAAATGTATTAAGCTTAGAACTGTACATTTGTGAAAGTAAAATGAAAAGGAAAAGTGCTTCATGCTTTAGTGTTACTTATATATTGAATAAATGAAGGAATATCCTGTATTAACTACTGATAAACATTTAATTTTGTAACATATAAAATTTCCCTGCGAAGTACGTTATGGTATTAATAAAATATTTTAATTTCACCTAGGAAAGCTGATCATGGTGACGTAACAAATGCGCTGCATTTATTGGACAGCACGGTCATTTTTCGAATTTTGGCATCAATTTCAAAGGAAATTTTTCTCCGTGCATAGACATCAGTACCATGTGAAATAACCACGAATAATAACTTTAATGAATACTAGGGTTAAATCGATGTAAACACTATACTTAAAGAGATTCGCAGGAACAATAACGTTAAATATGTCTTTGATTAAGATAATTAAGCATAATACAAGAACACTTGCGATGAATCATAATCGCTTTCTTTCAATAATTATCCTTTTAATTTTGTTGCTTCTGATCTTGGAAGAAACCAAATCAGGAACAAGTTATATGTTTACCACAATGTTTATACATTTTGTTACAAAAACTAATGGTCCGAACACACTTTAAGACATTCAAAAAGAAACCTTTTCCTTCGGTCCAAATAAATAATTCCCTTTAAAAAATATTTACCATGTGAATTATAGCTGATCGTTATATAAATTTAGATACCAATCAATTTAAAAATTATCACATTAGTTAATTAAATTTGTCTGAAAGACACGATTAATATAAACGTGTAAAATCAGACTACGTAGCAATTTCTCTAATTTTTAAAATGTTCATAGTGAAAACTTTGCCAACTTTTTAATTTTTGGGTGTGCAAAGCACTGTCTACTGACTTTGAGATCATGCTGAAAAGTCTTTCGGTGTTATGAAAATGTTCAAGATAAACATACAGAAAGGAATGCAGAGTAAATTTGACAAATTTTTAAGAGCTAGGAATAATTAAATAGATCCAGGGATACATTTCTTGAATTCCAGTAATTATAATAAAGTGGTTAAAATAACCAACAATGTAGTTTGCAGATATAAGTTTAGAAGTTAGTTCTATTAATTCAAGTAATTATTTAAAATCATTGACCGTGATAAATTATATAAATAATATTTAACCATTCACGTTTGAAAAAACGGTCACCTCAGTAAATAAGTTATACGCAATAAAAATAGTTAAAATTAATATTTAACGTTTTCGTAGCCCTTTTTTTGTAGCACTCTTCAGAATAAAAACCAAATTAAATAAATATGTACAAAAAAAAAACAATACAAGGTAATGTTCATTTTGCATAAGATCTTCATGTTAAATATACGAATAACATTTTCCTTTAACATATAAAGCCAACCAACCGCCATAAAACACGTGGTAATGCAAGCAAATGAACTTTTTGTATACAATGAATGAACAAATAAAATGTTGCTTATATGCAATTGAAAGCCCATTTAGTAGGGCAACCTTGTTAACTAAGGATGCATCTATTGTTGTTAGTATCAATTAACTATGCATAGTCTATTGAAAATAATGTTATTATAGTAAAACATCGTAAATTTTTAGGAAATTAGATTGTTCCAATTTGATATTGACAGTATTTTCAACATTTTTCTGAATAAAATAATTTTCAATTCCTATTCTTTTTTTACTGTTTCGTTCTCTAGCTAAAATTGAGACATTATTATAATAAAAATTGTACCCCGTTTCTATTCTGTGTTCTTTCCAAGTTCTTTTTTATGTTTGTTTAACCTCGTTTTTAATCTTCTTTCTGACTGCTCAATGAGAAAATCGTCACAGAAAAGACAAGGAATTAAACAAACTACATGGCTATTTTTTAATAATGGTAACTATCTAAGACTAGTTTTGATACGAGTCTTATCTTTTCATTTTTAAGTCTTCTTTCTATTCTTTCAATAGCACTCCTTACATAATGGTATGCATGAAGTTTTTCGAACCGTAGTATTTTTAGACTGGTTTTGAGTACCTAATGTATTGTAGAAGTTATGGATTTTCTTAGCAATACATCCATTTATTAATTGTAATGGATATCCATTTTCCACTAAAGTTCTCCTCGCAATGTTTAGATTTTTGTCTGAATCTTACTTAATTCAGATAATTTTACAGCTTTATTTTTAAGCTCATATATTGCGGTAATTTTGTATTGCAATCGGCGTTTGATGGAAAATATAAAAATCGACCAGACCATGTTTCCTTTCTTTATGGGAAATCGATTGTCTTTTCGAATATTTATCATGTTTAAAAATTGAATTTTATTATTTATTTCTAGTTTTTGTGTAAAAGAGATAATATTTTCTAGGTCTTGGATTTTTTAAGACTATTAAAATCTTTACAATATTATCTTCTTTTCTAATCAAGTAGGCTACAAAATATCATCTACATATCGAATATAAAAAGGTAGTTTAAAGCTTAGTTTCGCAACAAGACGTTTTTTATCGATACATTTAGAAATTCATGACCATATTTTAAACAACCGGGTATATGGGAGATCCCACATGTACCCCATATACCCTCTCATAGTGTCACCGCCTCGAGACTGAAGGGGAAACAAATCTTCTCTCTGTGTCGCACCCCCAATCTCCGCATTCCTTACAATGCAAACCCCTCTCGTGGTCAATCTGTTGATATGAGACGAGTTAAGTAGTGGGGAACTTACTGCGACACTATCAGAAGATGTCTAGAGAGCGACACTATGGGAGGGTCTACTATACTTTTTCGAATATCGCCCACTTAAGGAGAACATCATATTGCCTAAAAGAAACTTCAAGCCACAGTTTAATTCCTTTTCAGGTAGTTTTTAAGTTGATTAAATTAATAAACATCTAGTGAATTAGAATAATAAATATAATATATAAATAATTGCATTAGGTCTTGCAAACTTTGTGGGGCCAAGATATTTATATGCCTGATTTATTATCAGTAGTATTATTATTACCAACATGTAATTATCTAAATATTTTTATTAGTTTAATCCAGTAAATGAATAATAAACTTAAATAAATCAGTAAAATTAAGCATATGCCACAGCAGGGATTTCTTAATTAAAAAAAGAAAGTTCCTTGTACTAAATTCCACTCAACTAATCAACGATGGTTAATTTCCGTAAGAACATATTTTCGGTTCGGTATAAAATAAAACAAAATGTTCCAAGTTTTTAAAAATTAACTCGTGATATTTTTACAGATATTTCAAATAATTTCGGTAATAGCAGCATGCTATTACAATCAGTATATAATAACAAATAACAATAAAAATGTCAAAATAACCCGCATTTCTGAAAATCCACAGAATAAAAGTTGGTAGTTCTTGTTCACCTCTTTTATTTAATTCGTACATATTTCATCGTAATTAGTGAACTGGTTCTTAGTTTGTTCTTTTCTAAATTTTACTTTCGTTGTATCTTTTTTGTTGTTCACGTCTGTAGCCTTCGTCCTTCCTTAACGCAGATGCCGGCATCGCCACGCAGTTCCTAATGTATGGCTTCTTGTAATTGCACCGCGATAAATTAATACGATTTCGCACGCATGTGTCGCACGATATATAGGGTCATTGTTTAGCTTGGCCGCAAAAGTCCTGGAATGAAGAGATAGAATAAGATAGAAAGATAGCAAGTGCATGGAGGAGAATAAGTAACTAACTAAATAACGAGTAAAGGACAGAAAGGGAGAGTTTGAAGTCGGGATTTCTTCTATCCACGACATACTGCAGTAAGAGACGAATAAAGAACTTCTGCATATTTGAGACTTTTACGCCCTCCATCTTTCTTTCCTTGTCTGTTTCTCTCTATCCACGTTTCTACAGAAGCACCTGCTCTCCTACTTTACGAAGTATTCTACGAATTTCTCTCACAGTTCGTGTAATGCATGGAAACTTATACGTATTGCACATAGCTATAGGCATAGTCTTTTCCCTATTTTGCGGGTGGGAAAACGAAAACAGATCTCTTCGCAAACAAAACTGTACTTAAGATAGAAAATAGAAAAGTGTTTCTTTTGCCTCGTCGACATTGTTATTTTACGTTTTCGAGGAGGTACTAAAAAAATCCGGAAAAATGTGATACTTTCCTGTAACCGTGTTGTCGAATGGGTAAAATGTGGGATGTTGCCTTTGAGGAAGAAATATTGGGTATTATCTTTCGATAACCATCGCACTTAGAAATATTCGACGATCAATTTTATAAAATACGAAAGAAATGTGAGAAATTTTACAGTGAACTAAAATATACCTTTTTATCAAAGTATGCATATATTTAAAAGACAGAACTAAAATAACATATTTCTATATATGTTCAAGTGTTCAAAAATCACTGTAACTTTTAACTACAGGTGGTCAAGATCCTATTAATGTTTTATTTTTTTGTACTAAAAGTAATAAAATAAATTATTTTCAACTTTTATTGCTGACGCGAAATTGCATCAATTACATGACACTAAATTATTAAAATAAAAAAATACTACTTGGGCAATTATAATCATAATAATAGTAATCAGCTTTATTGCTTATACCAAGAATACAATATCAGAGAACTTACTTAGTAACCAAATATATATAAGCAAAAAGCGAGACACAGCACCACTAAGCTGTTTTACAGTCTGACCGTAAGTTCTTAATTATGTCGCAGTTTCGCACGATAATTATAATAAAATAAATCAGGTAATATATAGTATGTATATATAAAAATGGAATTACCGTGCATACTTTCAAGACAATTATGAACAACTGCAATAAAATTTTAAAATGTATATTAATCCAGAGTGATACTTATTTTATTAACCTGTTACTTTTACTTATAAATTCTGGGAAGTTTATTGTTTGTGTTTAAATAGATTTGGAACGTTTTAATAGCAGAATGAACTAAAAGTATATATTTTTTTTTAAATTTATTGATACTTCGGAGCAGCGATGTTTCGGATGTTTATCGAACAATTATAGACGATTGAACTTGTAACTGATTAAGAGTCTGGTCAATCTCATATAAAATATTTAAATATGTATGGTTTTTTAAAAATAATGATATATAGTTTTTCAAAGGTTTCAATTTCGAGAAACCAAATTAAAAGAATCTCAGATGTGCATTTGACGTCGGATATATCCGCTTGAAAATTTATTCGAAACTTTCTTGCGCTTCACACCATTGGTTCATTTAATAGGCAATATGTTTGAATATTCTTTAAAAAATAATTGAAAAATTACAAAAATATACGTAAAAAGACGCATTACAAAATGTACCATCATTTGACGTCCTGCATCAAAATGTTGTATCGCGTTGGATTTCATATTCTAACAGCGGAAGGAAATGCGATCTACGATATGTCGATTTTACGAAAACGTATTCCTTTTAACCCTATATTATAATTATTTAAGACAGTAAAAAAAATAGATAATATTCGGACATTTTTCGAACTTCTAAACTTCCTGGGTACATTTATGTCTGAATGAAAACCACTTGAAATGACGTTTAAAGAAAATAACTCTTGGCCTGGTTCCGTACTTCAGTCTATCTGCAAATAAAAAAGACAAAGAACTATTTTAAAGAGCTTGCTGACGTAAAGGATTATGGAAATAAAAGTTAAAGCAATAAAATTGTGACACACTTCAAAAAGAATTTCCGACTTTAGTTAAAAATCTTGCGGTTTGAGCCCCCGAAAGTATATAATCTTTATTCATTATATAAGATGATATTTTTATAGAATACCAATCTACTTGGTGTTACCGTGATTGATTGAGAACGAAGCAAATCCATATAGGTTTCATTTTATGCATAAACAATTTTTATCAAATTTTGATCTAATTTATATTACTTGCTGAAAAGTTACAGTGCCTGAAATGTTTCAAAAAAATTATTTTATTTCGATCACTTTTCTGTTTATTCAGTCAAATTTGATCAAATTTGGATCAAAGTGTACTCGTACGAGTTTAAATATAAAATGAGCTGTTTTATGGGGCGCACCTCAAAAACCCAACAAATCACAAAACAGACACTTAAAAAATCCGACGTTTCAAAAAACCAACATTCAAAAAACCAGACATTCACAAAACCAGACATTTAAAAAAACAGACTTTCAAATTGTCTGCATTTTAAAATGTATGGTTTTTCAATGCCTGTTTTTGAAATGTCTGGGTTTTTAATATCTGCTTTTTGAAATGCCTGGTTTTTGAGTTGCGGTTTTATTGATATATTATACCAATAGCGCCGTTCGAAAACTATTTCAGATGACTATTTGACATTTTCGAAGTAGAGAGTATCGATTAATAAAAAAAGCTCAATTTATTGAATGTGTTATTCATGTTTTTTTTTTGGCTGAAGAAAATTTTGTAATATCCTATCGACAGGGGAGAAATTCATACTTATAAATCAGAAACTAAAACTTTCCTCGATAGTTTTTCATAATTTTGGCTTTGTAAAGGTATCTCTAATGACTTTTTACGGTTTCCGTCAATTAACTCCGAATTTACCGACAAATGTTGGAAATGAGTGAAATTCACACATTTATGCTTGAATTTTGGATAATTTATTCGGATTATTTATTAATTTATGTCTGGGTTGTAACGGATATTTCTACATTACGCGGGAATCACTTTTGAAGCTCTTCAACCCATACATTTGTGCTATATATCGCACAATATATATTTATATATTATGTGAAGATTTTTACTCGCGGATTTTAGGAGTCGCTGATCTGAAATCCCTTTTCTGAAATCCGAAATGGCGCATCAAATTTGGCTGACTAATTTGATCAAATTTGCATGACTCGCGTTAATGGGTTTTTTTGGCCACTCATTATGAAGCTGAAATACGTTTTCATAAATTCACTATCAGGATCGAATATTTTGAATATCTTCGCGTTTCAGCTAAAATCAAGAATTTTTAATAAATTCGTCCCCCACATTGAATAGGCCATTTTGAGTTTTCGAAAATGGAGTTTATATTCGAAATCAGCGACCCAAAAAACACTTAAACCCTTAAACACCTAAAATCATTTAGTTAATTAGAAAATGATAACGAATTACTTTTTTAAACCTATACAATATTTTGTTCGTTTCGAAAAAATTGTAGACTCGGTCACATAGATAACAAAAAATTACAAATTACAAAATAAAATGTCTATGTTTGACAATGAAAAAGAAATATGAGGTCAATAGTGCTGACCAACATGCTGCTGCGGGATATGCCATATTTAATGCGTCAATCTAAAAAGTGCATTGGGTGCAGATTGTGAGTGTGATTGAGAGTATGTTATGTTTATTTGTCAATAACGATTTGCTTCTTAATTGAAAAAACATTTTGTAATAGTCTAACATACTAATTTTGCATACACTTTTTAAATATGGAATTCTGCAGAGCTAGATTTGCAGCCAAATTTCGAGAATTATTAAATTGAATAATATATGTGCCTGATTTTTAGTTAACCGAAGTCAAACGATTAACTTTTATTATTTAATATTTTATTTTCACAAAATAGTTAAATCAGCTATTATTAGTATCTACAGAGACTCCAGCATTATTATAAAACCACAACATGATAATTTTCTAAAAAGCGCATATGAAATTTATAAAAAGTAAACAATGAATTTATTTGTTTGAAATGCAGAAATTTTCGCATCTATGGTTCAGCTTCACGTGAAAATTCGGTACAATCGAGCGGTCGCATGTGGCGACACGACAAAAGTTTTGATTTTATCGTTCATCTAGTCAAGCGTCAATTTATTTCGAGGGCCGGAATTACGAAATAATCCAATTTCCCGTAAAATAATATGAAGCACCGTGTGTGGCCGACAAAGTCCTCAAATAAAATGCGAATCGAATTTATCGATGGATTAAAGGACCGCGCGTTCTCACGTTCAGCCATCGTTCCGGCAAACGTATGTTGCAGTTGGAACGTGTGCGGCTTGTATAAGCGACGACTCGGAGGAAATGCAAAACAATACGACAGATTCAACTCGTGAACATTGGAGACTTCCTTCTTCGATGCACTCTATTCCGTGCTTTCGGAAGCTTCATCTCGGCTCTACGACTTTTTCGAGAATTTGGACCAATACTTCACTGGCGCGGAAGAAAGTGCGGTTTTAAGGTTACTCGAAAGTGAAAAAAGATAGAAACGGAAAACCTCAAGATGTCTTACTTAACATGTTTTTTACAGTTTTTTTTTTGTGAAAAAAAAGTATTTATTAGAATGTAACCCTATAAAAAGTAATTTTTTATTCGGAAAATGTCTCCAAATTATTGACCCTTGTTTGTTTTCTTTTCCCTCTCCCTCTAATTTTTAAATTTTTATTAAACTCAACCATTTTTAATTTCTATTATTTATGTTAAAAAAACCAAAACTATTTAAGAACATATTCAAATGAATTTATTTGTTGATAAGCAGTCAGTGTAAATAGAAAGTCATATTTCTTTATTCGATCAAAATGAGTTCCTTTTTAATTAACTAATTGTAAGATGGATGTATGCAACTAGCATTTTTCCAAACTTTTACTTCTGAAGTCAAAAACGCGTTTACAACTTTAGATTTCCAATAGTACAATAGCGATTAACAGACAATTTTTTACAATTTTGTTCTTATTTTTTTTTTTTAATTTTTTGTTATTTTTGATAACTAACGCGTGACATTTGCTAACCCATGACCTAAGTTTCTCGGTGTAAAACATAAGCGCTTCGGTATTTAAAATTTCATAGAGGTAACTGACCATTTGATGAATTACCAGTCTTATTTTCTTGTACAAAACGATGTTTTTTTTTAATCGATTACGATCGGTAGTGTTATTAAGAAGGTATGTGTATTATTTCTCCATGATTAAGTTATTTATGTGAGAATAAAGGCTTGTGAAACCAGCACTTATTTAATTCCGTCACTTCCATACAAAAGAATGACTCAAAATAGACCTGAACCTTCTGTAGAAATAAAATTTTACAAAAAATATGCCAAGTATAGCTCTACAAAGAGTTAAGCTAAGATCAAAACTGGAAACGCTAACTTTTAAGTTTCTGGACCAATCAATGTGAAAACAGTGAAATATTTTTTCTTTGAATTCGTACTAAAGTTTATGACTAAACTATTAATTTTGGACTACAGGTCTCACTTACATTTTTGTAGCGAAATTTCTTATTCCACGGAATTTTGTACCATTTTTGTGTGGGTTAGAATAAAAAAATACCGAGTTTTAAAACTGTGAATTATTAGAAAATAAATCACACCTTCTCTTAAATTATAACCCTTGCTCGTTTAAATGGTGTTCAGTTTTAGAAATAAAATATCTCATTAAAATTGCACAATATCAGCAAAAAAAAAAAGATATTTGAACAAACTGAACGCCATGGAAGAAGAAAAGATTTACTTTGATACCCCTGCATACTTTTTTGTAAAACAGTAACAAAATAAACCTTCCGTACATATGTTATCTCAAAAATAGACAAAAGCGACGTTTTCGGCGATGTTAACTTCGGATATTTCAAAATCTTGCTGTGATGGATCAATACTGCGGGTAGATCTGGATTCAGCGTATCGAAATCCTTCGGAAGAGCACTCAGGTGTCTGGATAACGTTGTTAGCCTACATTATTGTAATAGAATTGTTTAAGTAAAATGTGAAAATATTTATTAAGTTTTTGTATGGCAATTAGAATTATTACAATTTATTTTATTGAAACTATTTTTGGTCACGAAGTAATTGAATTTAAAAAAAAACTTTATTTTTGTATTTCAACTCTCGGTAATATTCTTACAAACATGGACAATAATGATATAATTCTTTAAGGACACAATTTTGTTTATAACAGTTTTCAGTAGTAACCGCTGAACTTAATTAGTTATCGAAAGTTGCTTTCCGCCATATCGTGTATAATGTTCCCTATTTCGAGAATAAGAAAATAAATTTGTAATGATCCTAACGATTATTCTTGAATTTTCAAAATTTAATGTCTTCTATACATTGCCCTGTTATCTTGCATTTCAATAAATATATAACGAATTGGTAGTTGATTTTCTCAGAATCTAGAATGAAATAGTTTTGTAACTGTAATAATTTAATACTTTTCGAAATTTCATGTTCCAGAGATTGATATAAGACGGTGGCAGTTTTGGAGATAGTGGAGGTAGCACTGAAATGGATCACCAAAAAGGTTTAAATAAAAGCTAGATTCATAGTGATTTTCTATTATTTTTTTCCGAATTTCTATTGCAATTGCATTAATAATCCTCAATATTAAACAAGCTTCCTTGACAATAAATATCTCAAATAATTTACCAGGGAAAAAGCCAAAAAATTGAAAATTAAGGTTATTTTTCTCATTTTATAGAAAATGCTTTTTTTCCAATTCCTCATACGCAGAATTGCAGTGCAGTATCTCTGATCATTTGTAGAACTTACCCTTTAGAGCCGCCTCCACAATCAATTCCATTACACGGATGTGAGGATAGCAGCAGTAAACTGTCGTTTGAGGACTTGAGTTCAACTGCATTGGAATCGGACGTTTCTCTTTGTTAGGAAACGTGCTCTAATGTGACACAACAAGCTTAATTATAGTTAAAATTGGTTTGTGCTAAAAACAAATTCTATAGGATTTTTAATTTAAATAAAATTTAAATAGCAATTTGTTAAATCAAATTACAAGAAAGCATGTCAGAAAAATGACACTGATCTATTTGACACTTGTAAATGGATTCTAAGTTAATTTTCATACGTCTTATATTATAATAATTGGTCTTACAATGGTATTATAATTTCTTTTTTCGGATTGTTTATCATTTTTCTTCATAAATATTTACAGCAAGAAAATAGTGATTTTCTTCTACAATACGGAATCTACGAGCTACTATTCAAATAAAAAAAAGTTACGGGTAAGTAACTAATTTATTAAATCCATCAAAACAAAATAAACTCTTTTAACCTATTCAAATTTCTGCTCGAAAAGTGAATGTATTTTTATAAAGAAAGGAATCCCACGTTCCCCCTAAATTCACTTTTCGAGTAGAAATTTGAATAGGTTAAACGAGTTTATTTTGTTTTAATGGATTTAATAAATTCACAACTTATTTTGAGAAAACTTAGTTACACTGAAATCTGCGATAGTCACATACCTTTACCGATCGTTTTTTGAAAGGCATATCTGTGAGAATATACAATGTGCACGCAGGGAATAAAAAAAAGTTTTTTTTTTTCATTAGTCGCAACCCAAAAATAATTTTCTGGGAAATTCGCAGAGAAATAAGAAATAGTAGGGTGAAGAACTGAACTCAAAATATCTAAAATTAATCCGGGAAATTATAAAACTCCTATTACCTTAGTCGTGTCTTTCATATTTGGCGGTATAGCATTTCAATTTTTATCAACTCACTGGTGCATTCCAGCGATTATTGTATTCTTGACTCCTAAGCTTACAGTTTTTTAAATCTGCAGAAAATTAAAATATTCTAAGAATTTGTTGTTTATACGAACTGATTATTGCGTATTTTTATAGAGTAATGACTACTACAGTGGTTGATTAATATTTTTGTGGTTGTATTATTACTTGAGTTATGGATTTTTAATAGAAAAAAACGTCTTGGGGAAAAGTGGAGAATTTTTGTTGGGGCGAAGTGGCGCTCTGTTTTTTTTCACTTTAATCTTTCTCATTTAATTAGACCTTGAAATTATAAGTTACAATATAATAACAATAATAAAAATTACAGAATAATATTACGATTAGCATTATAATAGATATATACAGGTCAGGCTGTAAAGCAGCTATAGCTGTGTCTCGCCTTTTGTACTATTGTATTGTACAATAAAGACATTTATTATTATTATTATTATTATATTAATGTAAATTATATTTAGGACAATATTTCGTTTACATTGACAGTAGTCCTTCCCTTATTTTAATTTGTGCTGACAGGCAAGATGGCGGCCTTCTTACCTTATTCTAATTTTCCCTTCTCTGCTACTACTTAGATTTGCTGTCTCACTTTTGTTTCTATTTCTTTTGTTGCACATGCGCCGTTATTTGTATTTTGAAAATCCACACGTTAACACACGTCAGTGGAGAGAACCCGTAAGGGGAATATTAGAATTGGAGAAGAGAAAAGATTAGAATAAGGGAAGGGCTACTGCATATAGGAAATCGATTAAATATACCTTCAACAGAACTAATAATATTTAAATTTCTTATTCCGATTTTCGCTTGTATTCTCTAACCATTTTTGCAAAGAATGTAAATATCACAGCAATATTAATTACACAGACCTGGGAAAAAAGTGTATCATGCTGGGTCGGGACCCCACTATTCTGACGTATTCTAAATTTGCAATACAAATAGGGATAGGAGAGCTAATTTCAGAACTAACCTGAATAAACGTTAAAAATCACGTTTTCTAGTGTTAAAGGCATAATAACAAGCATATAATTAATATTAAGTTAAGACCATAGTAATCTCATGTATTTTATGGTGCTGTACGTCATATTTACATTTAGGCATACAAGAAACAAAAATGAACACTCTGTGACATTTTAGTGGTCTTTTTTTCAACACAACTATGGACAACAGAATATAGCATTCACCTTTTGCATCGTTTTGAACTTTTTAATTAATATGCCACAGTTTATTGTCTGTCGTACTAAATCGTACAATGTCAAGATATATAGTTTTAAATATTTTATATAATATAAGTGAATTTCTATCATCATTCCCTAGTAGAAATTAGTCCATTTTTTTCTTACACTGTCTATTTCCCCTATATCTTTTACACGTTTATAATGATTTATATATTTTCTATAAATGCGGTTTGATCGTGGATTTGGCAAGTTAATAAATAAGAGACCACTGGGAAAAACGGTTACTACCTCATTTCATATTAATGATTCGAAACGGAGAAATTTAAAAACTTGAGAAGTAAATTGTTTCATAAAAAAAGTTACAAGGAAAAGATTTTTAAGTTTAGCAAAAGGACAATTCACAAAAACTAATTCATTCATATTAAATAAACGTTTATACTTACAATTAAATAATTAAGTTATTTATTTTTATTAAATGAACTAAAATATAGCGGTAAATGCATATAATATGCATTACATGTCGAATTTTAAAAAATGTTATAATATAAATAATGTAATACAGTTGTATAAACAATCAATCATGAAAACATTATAATAACTATAAATAAAAAATATCAAATATCATTTACTTTCATCCATTCGATTTTTATTAGGATGATGTATTCTTCTTACCATTTCGATACCGGTGACTCCATCTCTTTGCATCCGTGCGTACTTTCACCTCCATCGAGGTGCGCGACTATAAGACTTCCTTTATCGACATTTTATATTCATTTTCAACTTTTTACGAGATACATAAACGTTGCCATCGTCGCTTGTCCCGTATATTAAATTTACTTGCGTTTATAAATAAAACTGAAAATATCCGAAATGTATGTGATTGAACATGTATCAGTATATTAAAACGTACTGCTGGTTAATTTTGTATTTATACGTCAAATGTTATTATTTGATTATAATATCTTGATTAAATTGACAAAATATGAGCTTACATATTTTCTATTTATAACAGTTTCTTTCTTATGCAAGATATTATCCACAATCGCTTCGTTCTGTAAAAATGGGTTTTAAAAATTTGCTTATTTAGCAGCATCAAGTTTGTCCTTGCATATTTTTTACATATATATCTATATTATAATTACAATTTCAGTGTTTTGTATAATGATTGCCGTCTCTATGATCTATTTTTAATTTTGAACATTTATCAATAAATTTTCTTCTGTAAAAATACAAAGAATAGTCACCGACTTACTAAAGATATAATTAAATTAAATACAGAAATTAAATGTATTTGATAATTGTAATTTTTACAATTTCGTACTTCTATCTGAACAGTCACTTGTTCAAACACTAATTTTTCTTACCGATAAGTTAGAATTATATTCTTTATACGGCAGCATTGATCAGTGAAGCCTGGAAAATTCTGATCAGGATGATTCATGTCCATTTTTTAATCTAATTGAAGACATCAGCTTTGTTTATCAGTGCCTCTCGCTCGGAGACTAACTTTCTTCAAATGCACAATCAAATCAGGGCAATGAAATAATTGATCAAAGTAGACATGGTATTCGCTTCACTGACCAATGCTACCGTTAAATATAATGCGGCTGATAATGGCCCTTTAAAATTGATAAAAAAGGTTGCTTTCTGATGTTAAAATTTCAAAATTCAAAATGGCGGATCCAATATGGCAGACTAATATTTAAAATATTATTGACATTTAATAAAAGTTCATATCTGGGGATTTCTAGGGCAGCTGATAACGAAACTGATGTTCAATCATTTGACTATCGCTAAAATCATTGTAATTCATTTTCCTTATCCATAATTAATTATTTACTTAATACATGACGGAATTCACGTTAAACTCTCAAAATATATCGACTGATTTTGACACACTAGGAGTAATATATTACCATGGAAACGCATAGAAACAAAAGAAGTTAACTGATTAAATTTGTCACTATTTAAAAATCTTTAATAATACAAGTGTGACCCTTTTATGTCCCATTTTCCATGCGAACCCTTGATAACAAATTTTATAACACTTCTTTAATTTTTAAAAATTTTTGAGGCATAATATCTCACAATATCACATAATATCCTAATTTCAATAGTTACTTTGTGTAAGTACTTATTGTAAAATTAGTAGTTAAAGATCCCAAAAACTCTTACATTCAAACGTACATTAAAATTTAAAAAGATCTTTAAAAAATGTCGTTCGTCATATTGGATTCATCATTTCAAAATAAAATCTTCCGATTCGTAAACCACCATATTAAATCCGCTATTTTTAATTTATAATCGCCGACACCAGATTCATAATCAGCGTCCCTAAAATTCCCTAAATAACAAATTTCAAGACAATTCGATCGATTTTTTTTAATTTCTTCCGCACAAGTTTCATGTAAATCCGTTAATTTATTACTTTATTTTCTTCAAGAAGCATATTTGTCAGGAATAGCATCTCGTATATTTCATTACGTATACACATTTTATGTATAGTGTAGAATTTAACGATTTCTCAGTATATTTTGATAATGTGTAAGAAGAGATTACGATGAGTTAAAAGTATTTGGAAGCTAAATTTAACATGTGCTATTTAAAGGTATGGTTTTTTATAATGAGTTACGCTTGTAAGGCATATAATTTAATTTCTACGTGTAGCAAATTATTTTTGCACATTTAAATTTTTATTTCATGGAGAATAATGCTTTCACTTTTCAACAATATCATTAATAATGAAAATTAAATTCTTCGAAACGTTATTCAATATATTCTAATTACCTTAAAGTGCACAAAAATTTATTAAATTATGATGTTTCAAAAATTGTTTAACAATCTTTAACTTATCATAATGCATGATAACCTAAAGTTCAAGAGTATTAGAGATACGCCCTATGTATTATTACAAACACTTCCACCTTAGTCGTTATAAGGACGTAACAATGTAACCTTACACATAAAGTTATATAATAAAGTTAAATATATTGTAGTAAAGTTATTGCAACGTAAATGTTCTGTGAGGGTTAATAGCATAGTTTTCTCTTCGTACGTATGACAAGGTATTCGAGGTGTTTTTTAAAAACTCCATTGTCAAAGTTGAGTTTCCTCTAACCGGAAATCAATATGACCTAACACTGATGAATATATGTAAATATTCACATTATTCACTATTTAACCGAGTAAAAATATTGTTACAAGGAATAGTTAAATTTAAACAAAACATTTTTCTTGCACTACTGCGGTTACCCCATTAAAAAACCTTCAACTACTGAATCTACGATGAACGTCACTTTGACAAGCCTTATGTAGAAAGAAGAAGGTGGTGCAAAGGCACATGCGGAAATGAAGGAAAAGCAAGAACAGAACGAAGGAGAACCCAGAGAGAAAATGGAGGGATAAAGATTTCTTTCGCGGTAATGGTGAGCCTGGGTCAATTTAGACTTCAAAGGGTTCACCCGGATAAAGTATATCTGAAGGGTGCGAAGAAACGCAAGATAGAGAATAGATCCCCGTCGCCTTCTTTGGATAGGAGTTCCACTAAGAAGCTCTTCTACGACGTATCAGGACAGTTTCGTTTCTTTCCAAAGTCCCGTCTCCCTTCTAATATCCCTTCGCCCCCCTCTTTCTGTTTTTCTCACTCTTTCTATTCACCCTCCCCTTTGCCCATTATTTGCTACAGCGCGAGTTCCTGGAGCTCCTGGAGACACGCGTAAATCCTTAAAAGCGGGAGTTTTAAAGTGGTCCCAAAGTGTCATCGTGTCTTTCTTGCGAGTCGATCGTTTTCTTTTTCCTCTATTTTCCCTCTCCTCCTTCATCGTTCTGTTTTTTCGATTCCGGTAGGTTCTTTTCCTTCCCGTTGTCTCGGCGTATCGATAAACTATAACGAGACAAATGGATGTGAAAGTAACTTGACCCTCTGATCACCCCTTCTTTTCTCCCTTGCAGGAACGCAACCCAACTCTTGAAATTCTACCGACCTTCGACGTAGAAATGGACCATGATTTTCACCAAAACTATTTCTAGTTTCAGTGATAATGGATATTAATGAATATAAGGTTTGTAGACCCCAAATTTAATAGGTATATGTGATCTCTTCCATTCTCGGAACTTGAATAATGGTTGCGGCCTCAAATGAAAATAAATATACAACAGTAGGGTATGTTCTTGGACCCTTCAAAAAACAGACATTTCAAAAACCAGACATTTCCAAAAACAGACATTCCAAAAACAGACAGGTCAAATTTGACCATCAAGTGACCTACAAAATAATCAAATCTCGTGGTCAAACATTTTTTACCTTGAAATGACCTTTCAGTGCGACCTCAAAGACGGCGTACCCGAGATAATTTTTTTATATCTTATATATCTTATTTTTATCTTATATTATACCAATCGGAGGTGTCGAAACGTCGGATTCTTGAATGTCTGTTTATTGAAATGTCTGTTTTTTGAGTGTCTGCTTTTTTGAAATGTCTGTTTTTTGAGTGTCTGATTATTGAAATGTCTGTCTTTTTGAATGTCTGGTTTTTCAATGTCTGTTTTTTGAAGTGTCTGTTTTTTTATTTGTCGGGATTTTGAGGTGCACCCAAAACTAGGACCTCATTTGAACCATTTTTGGATTTGACCGGGTTTGATTTAATATTGATCTAACTCCGATCAAGTTTTTTTACTCGGGTAACATTTTAGCTATTATGATACAGCTTATTACTTTGTTCGACAATAAATTTCTCAACCATTCAAACTTCTCATGAATCTCATGAAACTCCTTAATCCCTTGACTGCCGATGACGAAGATTTTACCAAAATGGTAAAAATTGCAGTTTTACATATTTCAAATCTTCTATTCAAAACAATGATTTTGAAAATGAACAACATTATTTTATTTAGTATACCTTACACCGTCTGAAAATGATCTAATATTAAATTTGCACCAATAATCCAATTCGTTAGCCTAATTCATATTTACCATACAAAATCTTCATCATGAGCCGCAGTTAAAGGGTTAACCCAATAATCCTCACAGTTGTTCCTTTGATTTCCCAAATAATACTCTAATTTTTAACAAATGCTATTTGTTATTAGTTCTTTATTACCAATATAATATCAAAGTTATTATAGCTGTGGTATAACGCACCGATTCTTTGTCTCGCACTAACTTACATGCCTAGATACTGATCAGTTACAGGGAAAGTTAGCGCCATGGTAGGAACACCTTAAGAACCCACATTTAAGAAATCCGAAACATTGATAAATCGACATTTAAAAAGATGACATTGTTGTTTTCATGAATATTAAAGCTTTATTCTTTTAGCTTTCTTATTCTTAAAGCCAGTCTCATTGGCTTTTTGACAGACATCGTTTTTTGAGTGTCAGCTTTTTAAATGTCGATTTATCAATGTTTCGGATTTTTTAAATTCGGGTATTTGTGGTGTTCTCGCCATGGTGATTTTTTTGGAAGTCTATGGTCGTAATATCTTTACAACATTTGGGTAAGAAAATACAAATCGTGTAGCTACGTTAATTTTAAGTTCTAGAAACTGTTTAATAGATTGTTCAATCTGATTCAAACATAAAACAAATCTATAATAAAATGATGTACATTAGATGTTATTTAAGTGATTATATGGATTGTATTTCATCTGGAATTAATATTGTTATTTTTATTATTATTATTATTATTATGATTAACGTCTATATTAGAAATAAACCTGACAATACATCTAAATATAGAATTGACAATACCAAAGGGAGAGTCACAGCTTAAAAAGCTGCTTTACAGACTGACCCATAAACTAAAATTCTAAATAATTAAATAGTAACTTTCCATACAAGAGGTGTCTCTGAAATAATTTGTATCTCAAGAGTCCTCTTTCCGAGAGGTGTTAGACGACTTATGACTATGCTAAATGATATATGTTTTGAAAGAAATGGAACCTGTCTTTCACCACTTTCTGATATCTTAAGTATAGACTTGTACCACCGTATTTTTTTTCAAAACGGGTACCCCTGAAGTGGTTAAGAACTATAAAACTTCCTGGGTGCCATCTTCAGAACGTCATCATCAAGACCGTGTTCAATGCCAAACTGTAGATCCCGTCCCCTTTCTTCCGTTTTTCTTATTATAAGATGCTATTACTTTCATATTGTTACGTAACGATTGTCAAATGAAATTGTCGAATTAAATTTGAATTAGCTAGATGCCAACAAATAATTTGAAAATAATCATACGAAACAAATATATATAAACAACTGCACTTCGTAGAATAAAAGAGATAAATACAAAATTAATTATCTCCACCAATAATATGAAACTACAAATGATGCATCCACGATGAATACTAGATTTAACGCATAATAATGGTTTTAGATATACCATAACTAAATTCAGGATGCAGTTTACGTAACTCCTTAATTGTATTTGTCAAACATTTTCATTACACAAAAACGATTCCATGACTACAGACCTTAATGGAGCAATTATTATTGAAACATGACGAACGATAATTTAGCCGCTTAAGGGAAGTAATCGAAAAGGAATCCCAAGTTACTGTTCCATACTTAGAAGAAAAGGATTCCAACAGAAATGACATAAGATACGAAGTGGCTAAAAAGGACGAAGCAAATCGAAGCAGATTCTCCGTCGAGGCCGATGGAGGATTGCGGAAGACATTTTCTTTAGTGTCCGAGGTCCAATTTGCCCGGCGCACTTAAGGCACGTACCGTCGAGATGCCGTTATTTCTAATAGGAGATTTTCAAAAGTTGCATCCCGTCGCTACGATCCTCGTTACAGATCCGGTAATTGCGTGGGAGAGCCAGCGAGTTGGTGGCGGCATGTGCCGAGAAAACGGGGGCCTCTGAGATCGGCTCGACCGCTGTATGTTCTATGGAGGTGAAACGAGACTCCCGAAGGGAGGTGCAGACACAGAGACTGCCGATGTGAGAAGTTGCTAAGAGTGGAGAAAAGAGGGGCGAAAACGTTATCACTGGAGATCACGCTAATCTAGCGCCCTCATCCCAAGAGCTGATCCGACTTGACTTTTTCTAACTACTTCCTTCGCTCTTCCTTACATCTGTATTTTTATCCCTTTTGACTCTCTTAGATGTGGTAGTAACATTCTAGTCAACCCTCCCTTAGCCGGTCTCCCTAACTAAGAAAGTATCTTCTTAATTGTTCGATAAACGAAAGAATGACTAGAGACGATGAGTGCCATCGACAAGAAAGGTATTTTCCGCATTATCCACTCTCACCGTATTCTGTTATGAATTATGTTCATTGCAAGCAAAATCTACTGAAAATTTCCTGTACATTCATTGGAGGTATTATTTTATATATTATAGGTAATTTGTCATTCAGCTTTCAGTTATTTTTCGTATGTATATGGTGATTTTCTAATATGATATTATAAGAGAAATTTCATCAATTGTCTGTATCCGTATTTATATTTGATGTAGAGTCATAATAAAATTTATAAATTATTTCAATTAATTTTATTGATGGAACCATCTGATATCAGAACATTTGTGAAGAACAAATGGTACCTCTGGAAATAAAAATTATGATGTCCCTCTTCCTCTCTGACACATTTCAGTAACTGGTTTTCACTAACTTGTAAATATGGCCCATCAGATCAACGTTTTAACTACTTTCTGGTTGACTTCACTTTTGGATTTATGCGCCACCTTGGCTATCTCGATAAAACTCATACATCAACACATTGTTTCTCATTCATTATAAACTTTCCATAATAAATTGGATTTTCGATTATTACATATATATATATAGACTACTGCTGCCGAAAAAGTCCCATTTTGTAAAATTTCGATACAGATATGGTATTTTTTAGAATATGAAAAAATTCTTGTATTCCTTTATTGGGTTTTTTAATTATTTTTTGCGGTATTTTATTTTCCAAAATGAAAACTATGTCAGTATTTTTCATAAACCTACCAGTAATTTTGGAATTCATAGGGGGAACAACCCAATTCCTTTTTTAAATTCGAGACTGGTCCATAAAAGTAGCATTAATTGAGCTCCAAATTATACGTTATATTAAAATTTAAAAAATTATTTTCTGGAATGTGTCCTTAAGGGCCCGTCCTTAAGTAAGGGCTGTAGGGCTATTTAACTATCGGATACCTCGAGCATTAAATGAGCTCCAAATAATGCCCCAGGCCAAATTTTGATATAAGCTTTCGTTATGCATATGGGTATTCCAGAATGGCGCTGCTAGCTTGCTGCAAAGCTGGCAAGACGATGTTTTTTCTTTTAAATAATGGAACATTTAATTTTGGATTAGATCATTAAATTAGCACTAATCGAGCTCCAAATTATGCTTTGAGAAAATTTTCGATTTTAGATTGCAGTCTTGTCAGGTTTACGTACCTCATTATAACTGGATTACAGAAAGTTTGCAACCTTAACATTTAACCAAAAATTGTTATAATGCCAAAATAAGGTTTCTTGCAACGGCCCATAAAGTGTGATGTTAATGTAAGATGGTGATAATCTTATAGAGAACTGAACATTTTATGTTACAAAGTCAATTCCACTAACATTATGCCTACCTTAATATGAGGTTCCCATTTGAAAAAATCAAATCAGAGCTAAAAAATTACGTTTCTTTTTCAATGTTTTTGAGAAACAAATAAGTAACACAAAACTAGTGGGATACAAAGCCTCCATTTTTTTAAATATTGAATTTATTGCATAATAAGCAGATATACACGAAGGGAAGTTTCTTAGTTTTACATAAAACTTTTGTTCCGCGGCTGTTTTATCATCTAAAACCGTTAAGCATATTAAGGAATGATTCCATGGTTTTAGAGGATAGAAAAGCTGAAAAACAAAAGTATCGCGCAATGCGTTTTTCCTCCATGTATAAATGTTGAGTTCATCAAATGCTGAGTTAGATAAATGTTTAATTTGAAAATGGTGAGTTTGCAACTATTGAGTTTGAAAGTTGAAATTGCAAATATCATCTCATTTTATAATTCAATAAAAACAACTACCAAAGAATACTAAATAAATATAAAAGTATTCATGAAAGAATTATTACCAACGCCAGGGTTGGAAACATATGTACTATATAGTATATAATCTTAATTGTTCCTTCATTTGAAATGTGCACGCGCGTAAAAATTATTCGCAGCTGGGTGATGTTTAACTACTCTAGAAAACTTAGTAGAATAAATTTGGCATAATATCTCTTAACCCCTTAAATTCTGCTTTCTGGATTAGAGAGGGTCTTGTAAAAGAGTTAGCCGTAGATTTGCACGGAACTTTGCAGACTCATAAAATGCGGTATTTAAATATGATGTCAGAATTTGAAATTTTCAGAATTGTAGAAAATGATAAATTCGTGAGATAAGAATCTTTGCGTATTCCCATGGAATCAACTTATTGTCATATATTTCAACAAAGTGCGTTCTATTTAATCGAAAAGACATTAGCAGTATTTTCTTTAACAACATACTTAGAGAACCCTAGTATATTCGGGGCTTAGCGTGGCCTCTCCAGTGGATAAAAGTTTGTCTCGAAGGATTTTACGAGACAGCCCTAAAGAGTAAAGCAGGCCGAGCTTCAGCAAATCTCTCTCTTGACCGCTTCATTCGCTTATCATCCCTAACTCATCAGCCGTTAGGCTCTAAATGATCGGTACTTTCCAGCTCAACGACCACAGATTTATTGTCGGCTCCACTAGTGGTTACCAAAAAATGTTCTTACAAGATACGAGGTTCAATTAAGTTCGTTTGCGAAATAATATATATGATAAATAAACGTTATATTGGTAAAAATATAAGAGTACTTAGGATCCAGGACCAGCCACTAATTTGATTTTATTTTACGTATCCATAAAACAACCTACGACCCACGCGGGGGTTATTCGAGGTCGGAAGTTGAACGCGTTCGGCTGCAATGTTATCTCGATAATCGACATTCGATAATATTTCGCAATAAATTTTCAGCGATAACAAAGAGCATTTATATTATTGAAGCAACGTGGACTATAAATGGCCATTAGAAATGCGCTGCGGGGCCAATTCGTTTAATTTTGACAAGAACGTCCAAATAAAATATTTATAGATCAAATCTCTGAGAATATGGGAATTCTAACAGCGTTATTATTTATGGCTGACATATTTCCAGTATACCCACTGACAATTTATTATGTAGATTGAGAAATTTTAAAAAAATCTCAAAATACTTTCAAAACACGTGAACAATTATAAGCGACAATAGACTGAAAGGCAGTGTCGCTCGACAAATAACCGTGCTGTGTAAATACTAGAATGCACTCGCACAACAAAAAAGTCATGATAAAATGAACCTGAGCGTCCACAGTTTTCCAGTTGTAAAAGTGATAACGTTACGACCTGGACGTCAGGATATTCCGGTCACACGCGCCTCGCGAACGTCCGTAGTAAGTCCGCATGTACGTGGGACGTTTTAGCGACTGCACCCGCAACTTTATACTTTATGAACCGTCTTTATGGCGGCATAAATGTTTCATGAACACCTGGACACTTTACGGCGCGAGCCGTCCGTGTCTTCCATCGCCGATTTTTCGCGTTGAGCGCTAAATTGCCAAGAATTAGGAGAGATTTGTACTGACGTTAGGGCATGTAGAAGGTCTTAAAATATCGTTGTTTGAGAAAACGAAATTTTGTCGAAAAATATGGTGGATAAACAAATCGAGACATCTAGTTTTTTGGATAATCGTTCACATCATGCAATAATACATTTTAAGATATCTTGTTTTTTATTAAAAATCAACGGTTATGGTCATCTTGACTAAGAAGAAGTCATAATGTGCTAATCAGTAAAATTCATAATCATTGTCTTGTTAGACCACGCGTCTTTAAACTAGTGAATTCAGATCGAAAGTAACATGAATATAACCTTAAACATGCATTTAAAAGTGCGTTCTATTAAAAGTATTTTATATTCTGTTATAAATTATATGTTGAAATCACCAAATTTATTGTATAAAAGTAGTCAAATGAATTTGCAAATCGATATGTTATTTCCCCTCTTGAAGTCGACATGATCTTGCACAAATTATTAGTACCTTTTCATATCCATACTTACTTACCCAATATCAAGATCATCCTAAACTACATCAACGAAGCATACAAAATCCTTTTTGAAGAGCATATCATTAAAAAGAAAAGAAGTCAGTTTGTGTCGCAATTTAAAAGTTTATAGGTTAGCCAGATATAACACTGGAATCTTGTGTAATGCATTAACAATGGGCATTCTTGAATCCGTATTAATATATTAGAATTCAGCCATCAGAGACTTTAATATAAGAAAGCTGTTTCATTTTTTCACGTAATCGCGTGATGTCGCATTATCTAATAATGGAAATAATACTACGCGAAACGAATAATAATATAGAATAATAATAAACCACTAACCCGATGGTAGAGGGAGTGGTTTTAGTTACCATCTACGTGGCATTTATAAAACAGGCACTGCCTACAGGAATAGAATATTTTCAGTATGTTAAAGTAAAAAATATTACAAATAAAACCACAGAACTAATATTAGCTAAGAATACTTTCTTTTTCTAAAGATATATCTTATTTTAATCACATTAAGAAATCTACTTCAATTATGAGTAGAAGAAGGATTATGATGAGAAGTAACACCTAATGGAAAATTTGAATGTTTTATTTCTGGGAAAGTTTAAAAAATCGTTGTCAAAGTCGCGGATTATACATAGAAAAATGCTGGATTCTAAGTAGTAACAGTCCGCACCTACCGCGAACAACACAGTGCTGCCTGTTACTACTGAAATTCTTGCATTTCCCTATGTATAATCCGGGGATTTAACGGCGTTTTTTTTATACTTTCACACATTATAAAACAATCAAAATTTGCCATTAGATGTTAGTTCTCATCATACTCTAACCGAATTTGTTAGTTTCGGAGGTTTCGAAAATTTTCCTTGAGGCAGAAATCGCACCTCTACTCGTGGACATCCTTTATTGCTGTTACGTCCTATATTTTTATAATTTATGATATTTATATTTTCTCATTGAACGATAGAAAATTACTTACTGGTATCATAAATACAAGTACTCTGTTGGATGTGATGAAATATGAAAACATAGTGCAGATATTTACATTCAACATTCATTATTATGATAACTGAATTGACACTCTTAAAAAATTAAAACCGTACACACACACACACACATAAATTTAACATCCAACTATCTCACGTTACCAGGTTTAAAGGAACCTTTCCTATTTTGAACCTCATTTTTCGCAAAACATATTATTTCTTCATTTTTTTACTTGACCTTCTTTCAATGGAATTTCACCAAAAAGTAGATGCTTGAGTATCAACATATCCATACATCTTTTGTACACACCACGCTGTTACTACTGAATGGTTGACCATACTGAGTAAGTAGTAAGGGCCTCTACGAAAGGAGAATGCCCGCGAGCATACGTATTTCTGCCCCAGAGTATAATGAAAGCTAACATCTAATAACAAATTCAAGTGTTTTATCGTGTGAGAAAGTTTAAAAAATCCTTATTGAAGTCGCAGATAACATGTAGAAACATATAGTAATCTAAGTAGTAACAGTTCGCAGGCTTTTGTTGGCAGTATAAACAGACTGTTACTACTTAGATTAATTAATTTTTCTACGTATTAGCCGCGACTTCAACGATTTTTTAAACTTTCTCACATGATAAAACACTCAAATTTCTTAGCTCTTAAAAGCTCTTATTATAGTTTGGGAAATACTTATGCTCGTGGGCATTCTCCTTTCGTAGAGGCCCCTACTACTTACTCCATTTGGCCAACCATTCAGAAGTAACAGCGAGGTGTTTACAAAAGATGTATGGATGTGTTGATACTCAAGTATCTACTTTTTGGTGAAATTTCATTCGAATACGATGAAGTAAAAAACGAAGAAATAGAATGTTTTGCGACCTCTAGCCGACTTTATCAGTTTTAGAGGTACTAACGCTAACTAACCATTTTTTATTTGCATCGGAAACTTATGTTACGAATGTTATAAAAGATGGAATTTTTTCGAATATATGTAAAACTTACGGATATTTATGTATAGGGATATTTTCGTTTTCTTAGCGACTTACAATAATTGGACTTGAAAATTATGAATTTTAATTTAAAAAAATTCTTTAATATAAAACGTTTATTTTAATTGCAAAAATATGGTAATAAAAATATGGAGAGAAATGTGACAGTTAGTGATAGAGATATAGTATAATCATAATTGAAATCTGTTCATTACTAAATAATGTAATCTAGATCTCAACACAGATAACCAAGAAAATCCAACGGGAAAATAAAATTAGAAACAAAAAATAATAAATGGATACGGAGATGTGGCGTTACAACTCACAAATGAAGGTAGAATTGTTGTAATATTACTTTATTTTTCTAATTAGTTTTGTCTATTCTCAGAAAATGTTTACATTAACATTTTTTTTTAAATACACAATTTTTAATAATGTTAAGATAGAATCGACGAAAGACGTGTAGCTTAGTTTTAAGAGTTTACTACGTCCAATCGAAAAATAGCGTAACTATTAGCGCGTGGATCCTTCCCACTGTAGATTTTCATTTTTTTTTTCGAAAATCTAAAAAACTGTGAAGGTAAAGATTACCTTAAAATTCTTAACTTTCACTGCACTCTTTGAAAAAATGTTTTACATCACCAATTTTCTACTGCATAAATATTTCTTCTTTTGCTCCGATTTATAATTAATTGATGTCTTCTTTAGGTAAATAAGCTATGGAGCATAAAGGAGTTTGAAACTTGCGTACAGTCCGACACGAGACAACAATACTTCAGTTTTTAATGCAAACAAAAATGAAGCTTCAACCACACTAATTTTCTTACTTGACGGTTCCTTTGGCGCTCTTTAGTTAGCGCAAAAGGAATGGCGTCTGTGTAGTTTTTATCGTCTAGTAAAATATTGTCGTTACCAGGTTTAATCGCGTAATAAAATGTTTTTGTCCCCTTGTTTGTCTAGTCGTTTTATTCCGACGCGCGTTGTCCCGTTTGTAGCGAGTGGTGGTGCGAGAAAAATAAATAAATCGCCATGGTGTCCCGACAGCTTTCCACCTATTCGTCTTTCATTCCTCTCACCCTCTCGCACCTTTCCTGTCTCATTCCATGTCTTCCGTACTTTTTCTGGAAACTTTTACTTTCATTCGTTAAGAGCTAAGACAACGCTGATCGTCGGATAACGAGGAAAAAAGTCTCGGCGGGGAAATCAATGTGCTCGTACTAACTACTGCTTCAAATAGTTAAAGTCGTTACGTCATCATCGTTGCGATTCATTTGTTTCTTCCTTTAAAAATATTTCCAGTAGAAAATTAATGAACAAACAAACAAAATAAAAGCAGGTCAATTGAACTAATTTTATTTAAAAATCTCGAACTTTCACTAACTATCCTACGGACGTTTCGACGGGATTTTTCAGAATATTATAAGGAAATCATTCGCAGGTGGCCAATTTTTTTCAGAATATTTTTCACATTTCGTGAATTTTTCCATAACCTGATTGAACTTTCCACTGCTGAATAAAAAAAGATTTGGTTTTAGGAACAATAATGGGGAGCAGTTCAAAGTCGACGGCCGTTTTAATTATTATGGGCCCACTGTACCAATAGGCGAAATCGTGGCATCGCCTGCAATCCGTTCGGAGAGTGTTTGTGTTCCTTCGCATTTTAGTTACTGTGCATTATAACGTAAAATTTTCTCGTTTACATAGCAGTACAGCAATGCGAACGACCGAACCCTCTTATGGAGATGGGCAAAAGCCAGCAAGAAAATAAACTCTGCCGTAAAAGAGATTTTACCATTTTACCGGTGATTTCAACCAGGGAAGTTAGTTCAACTGAACTTCTAACATTTTCCCCTTAAGCTTTATTTGGCGTCGGGATTTTCTTACGGACATTATCGCGAATTATTAATAAACGTTTTAAAGAAAGATTGTCCGAAAATAGGTGAAGCACTTTTGAAAGTCGTGCAATAATGCTATGCATTTCAATCGAAGTTAACAATTCCACCGATCGATATGATTAAACCTTGTGATTTCATCATGTCATCCATTTTTGCAATTTCTCTGTCCTTTTCTATTTTTGACATGTCAGCCATTTTATATTTTTATAAGTACCCAAGGTGCCAATTACCAAAGTTCTTCCATAAGTACGTGCGCAACATCGCACAAGTTCCAATAAAATTGTATTGCAAATTTCCAATCAAATTCAGCGCACAAACCCAGCCATATATACTTCGATTAAAGACCGTAATTCTGAATTAAGAATTCAATTTTGGTGTATTCCGGTAAAAAAAACTCCATAGTTTTTTTGTAAATGTCTACTTTACAGGCCCTTCACTACAAAAAATTTGTGCCTGTAATATTTTACGTATGTCCATGCTCGCCCATCTGTCCTCATCAGTGACTCTTGTCAATCTGCGAATTAATAATTACTGGACAAGACCGGTAAGATTTAAAGTGACAATCAGCGTTAGAAACAGCATATATATTTGGCAAAACTGATCGAAATAGTCTTCAAAATTACAGGAAACGTGCACTGGATAAAAGTAATTAAATGGTACAGAAACGAAAGACTTACCTTATATTGTCGAATTGGTCGAATGTCAAGATGTCTAACTTCCAGCAGTCAATAGCCGGGCGGTCCCGCGTTCGAATCTTAGTCGGGGTCGAAACTGTTTTCCTTTATTTTTTATTATTTACCAGCATCGAAAAATTCAAAGAAAATTTAATGACTACGTATGTTTGTATATTTTTTTTCCGCAACATTGTAAACGTGTAGAATATGGAAAAAACATGAATAAAAATCTTTTATGTACGTCTTTTCGGTGCGTAAAGTAAACTTGTGCGTAAAGTAAACTTTACGCACGAAAATGCCGTACGTAAACAATATTTCGGCACACGTGTGTGTGTATAAAGTTCTTTACGCATACGCCCTTGTATCGAAAACTACTATTCTTAGTTTCTCAATTTGCCTAATAACCATTACCAAAATGGGTCAGAAATAATTTCTGACTCTGTAATATCTATCAAAGTATTTCTAATATCCTTAATAACCGAATAAATTCGGTATATTTTCCTGCAATATTATTTTTCGTGCAGAAGATGATGGACGTCGAAATCCATCAGAGAGACATATGTGCACCCTCAAATGAACTATTTTTTTTGTGGATGAAATGACAGATACGACAGTATCCGTGAAATACCCATAATAAAAGTCTTTACACCTTAATGTAATTATAAGTTTATTAGGGGAATAAAAAATATAACTTTATTTCTTATGTAAACACGTTATTAAAATATTATTATAAAATATTATTATATAATATACATTTTAAGAAATATAGAGTATTTTCAGTAGAACGAACTTTGCTGCAAACACTGACCCGGACCATTCATCGCGCACGAAACCGAAATATAGGCATCTTTTGCTTGATTTTCGTTGAAATTCACGTTTCAAAAAATCATATCTAGTGGCGTGTTTGACAAAAAAGCGTGTACTTCTCAAAATATTGTGATGATATCTATTTTCCAAAAAATACATGTGCAATCATTTCTACGTCTAACTTATTTAGTTCATGTTCAAAATATTTTTTCATTATTTTTTTCACGGATCAATGTTGAAGTACGAACATCAACCTCTAAATAATTTGAAAACATTAATATAAATATCAACATTGGAAGTTGCAGTTAAAATTCAAGTGTGCTGTTAATATTAACTTTGCAATTCGTTTCAGTAATATCAATTTTTGTTCTTCCAATGAAATACAATTGAAAATAATAATAAATTTTTCAATTCAAAGTATCCAATCTCATGGGTTTTAATTAATATTAATATTCAATTTATTATTTTTAAACAAGAAGTCTATTCCTAATTCTCATGTATTCCACAAAATGAACATTTCATAAAATATGTAAATTGAAAACTACTCTATTAATGTACACAAGGTGTTCATAAACAGTCCGAAGATAAGCTTTATGTTTGGTATCAGATTGTTGTTTCGTAAACTTTCCTAGTATAAAGATTACACTATTAAAAATATTGACGCCAAAATTAATATACATGTATATGAAGTCATTTGCATATACAAGTATATTAAATTAATATACTTGGTTATTTTAAAACTAATATACGCTTATATTAAATTTCATAAAGTGTATGTAAAGGTTAGCACGAATAAAATTTGTTAATACATTTTTTCAGAAAGTCAAGGAACTGACATGATTTGTAATTAATAATAATAATAATAATAATAATAATAATAATAATAAATTGTCTTTATTGGCCAATAAAATATTGTATCACGCATACAACAAATCACGATAAAAATATAAATATAAGATAAAACATCGAAGTAAATCGCAGTCTGGATATCAATTAACGTATCATACCAACGTATTAAATGCTGTAAAAAAAAAATTAATTCTTATCGATATTTGTTAGACTTATTATTGTTTATTTTTGGAAATGTACATTTGATATTAGTATCATAATTTGCATAAGCTTTTTAAAGTGGCATAATTTTTGGGCTGCACAAACTTCATTAGTATAAGGTTTTAGATAAAAAATATTGTATGGATGATAAAACTTTCTTCAAAAAAATTTAGATGTAGTCATTTGTTCATGAAAAAACTCTCATCTGAAGAAAATTTTTAATCTGGAATTTCTTATCAATGGTAAAAGTCTTGTCATAAGCAGTTTCTAAATTTCAAAACTTTCATTAATATAACTCTTAAGTCCCAAAGTCTTCTTTGTTGAAAGAAAGTTTTACAACTAAAATCTTGTACCAATGGAAAATCTACTCAGTCACTAAAAGAAAGTTTTGAACTAAAGATCTTCTATATCATTTGAAGAAGATTTCAGATCTAAAATTTCTTGTCGACAATAGAACTCTCACCTGAAGGCAGTTCTAACCTGAAATTTCTTATCAGTGGTTCGTTTTTTTTTATTATTAAGTAGTACAGTATTAAGCACAAAAAATATCTTACTGTTCGTAAAATTGAGAGAAAATATGAAGTATCACAATAATTCCACTTTGTTGACCCTACCTTACCGACACTCGAGTGCGATACGTTGTATGTATATTAAATCTTTCATATTTGAGTTTAATAATTTAAAATTAAGACACCTTATATTAAGATTAATTTTCTTATTTTTGAAAATATATTTTATCAAAAATTATGGTATGGTGATTTGAATATTTACAAGAAGGCAGACTTATCCGTTCCGAATAGATTGTCTTACGTTTTTCTGTTAAGCCCTGATTAGTAGACTGATGATTTAAATATTCTACAATTTTTCAGATATTAATTTATAAATATATTATAGATTTATACGTACTGATAATATGTAAACATATATAGAGAATAATTTAAGAATTAAAGCATATATACTACCACTTAGCAAGCATTAACTATAAATAACATTCAAATAATATATTTTATTTCATTGTATATAAAAACTATATTCGTGTTGGCCAGGGCCTACTAAATCTATCTTCAGGCACACCTGATAAAGGCCGGACGGAAAGTAATCAGGCTTTCTGGACAAATATCCACTCCAGAGCTTTGTAGAGTTAAATTTCTGCTTTTTCAATGTTTACTCCTATGTAAAATCGAATTTGGTGCACAGCAAGAATATCTCATTTCGCTGTAAAGTAACTTTTCTATTCTGCCCTGGCCGGATTTTGAAGACTCTACTTTCAGTCAATAACTGCTAAATAAATGGCTATACAAAGAATGTGACAATAGAGAAAAGAACGCGAATTTACAATCAAAGTCGTAGTTCCAATAAAAAATATTCCTATGGAATTTCTTTCATTGTAATTGTACGTAAAATCAGATGTCGTATGTACTGTACCATTTCAGTTCAATCAACTCCTATCGAATTTGGATAAAATACAAAATAACGGATCTTCGTTATCAATGCCAAAAGACATATTTCTAATAGATTTTTATTTAATATAATAGAATCATTGACAACTTTACTACTGCAATTTTCATTTATTTTGTTATGATGCACAATATTAAGAATGAAAGATGTTGTCTAGAAAGTATTGGTGACTACAATCCTTTCATTGATAAATTCGGTACCAAGACTATAAATGGTACATTTTTACTAAGTAATAGGCAAACTTCATTGAGCCATAACAATTATTAGCAACATGTCGCGGCTTTAACGTGGAGCAATAATATGCATAAGAGGACTTACACCATTTCCATTACATTAGCCATTGCGTTAACGCGTGGCAGTACCAAACGATCTGGAAATAAACCGGAATTGCATATATCGAGAACTTGACCGGCTGGCGTCGCGCCAGATATATTGGGGAACGGGGCGGGAGCCCTCCATGTCGATATTCCGCAACGTCTGCTCCGCCTTCCCCTAAAATCTTGACATCATCCATAGTCTCCTGTCGTGAAATGTCTTTAGCAGCGATTCCGTTCGTTTGGGATGTAGGTAATTAGCCCTCTATCGGGGTCGTATTTTGGTGGAACCCTCCAAATTGCTGTTCGAGTTCGTTTGATAAATGCGAATTATTATTGCCTATGGTAGTTAGTAGATCATAATTCAGTTCGTTCAGACTAAACTGCGGAACTTGCAATTTATGACAACATAGAGCAGATATAAACTTAACGAAGAAAATATTAAAGTCAGTGATCTTGATATCGCATCTGACATAAAAGAACGTCATCATGATAATCAAGGATCCAATTAATTTCTAGGCATAACGGTGCTTAAAAACCTGTGAACGAAATATTTCCAGTAGATATTTCTATATTTCACATTATCTGCAATGGATCCAAACGAATGTTTTTGTTTCAATTGAAACAGAATCACATTCTCTTTCCGAGGTCTCACAAAATTTTGTAGTCACTTACATACATAAAGTCTTATTTTTAGTTGTGGGTTTTTGCATAATAAGTCTCTCAGAGTACAATAGACAGAATGCATAGGCGTACGATGAATTCGACGTATCGTTGTCACTCGATTAATGTAATTATGTCAGCCATTGGTTTTGCGGAATACTCTCTATGTAAACCCTATACAGTCAGGGCAGGAAAATTATGTACATGCATGGACGTAAATGTCGCTGCGCTCTATCTTGTGCAGACGGACAGATCGCATAACGCATAAGCGCGGGTAGCTCGATCGGTCCCGCAGTAAACCGGTAATTAGCTCGCTGTGTCGCATGAAAGCGTTAATTCGCTTCGTCACCGATTTAATTAGTCCATAACTCCTGTTCGGGGATCAGCAAATGTATTTATGAGTCGATGCTGCGCTAACAGTACTGCAATAATCTCTGTTTGCAATCCTTAAAGCACAATTTGTGGACGTGAACACTTTGAGTACTACACAGTCATCTAGACAAAGAGCTCGGTTAATTCGTTACTGATATCTAACACTAGGAGAGATATTCGCTTAAATTTGTAATAACATTACGTGTTTGTAGCAGAACCATCAACAAAGTATTGATCTAACAAAGAAAAGTAAATTATCTCGAAATAATGCATACTCATTTATATAACTAGTAGTTCCAACTATTTCATTTTCTGCATATGTATTATTTAGTGATAGTCAAGCCTAACCAACTAAAAAACGTAATTATGCCATATTCTACTATTTAGATAATAAAACCAAATACCATTTCATTTTTACATATATTTAAATTTGTTATTTAAATGAGCAACCCTAATACACACTTTGTTCGAGTCAAAAATATATGTCAAGATAATACTGTGTATTAAAGTAATGATTGAGAATTAAAGCTGGTAGGGTTTATAACGATTTTAATGACAACTGCCACTTTTGATAGATAGAGGAATATATTTTTCTCCCTCTAATTCCTTAATGCCCAAGAGTTCCTAATGTTATTTTTTAAATGATGATTCTATTACTGGCGTCTTCGGAAAACATCGACACGGGTACATATTTCAATATTTTCAGGGTCCATTTGCAAATTTCCGTTGGCAACCACAAGTTTTTCTAATTAAAAATCTTATATACAATTCTATTTCCAACAAAATTGTCAAAAGACGTATGATATTTAAGGCTTAATATTATGTAATGAAATATTTAATGTATAATTTTTATCTTATACAAATTTCACAAAAAGCCACGTAGTAAAGTTTTGGTTGTCGCTGATTACGGATATGAAGATTAAAAAAGTCAAAATTTCTCAAGTTTACAGAAATTGCTTTGACACCTATCATGGAAAATAACGAAAGCTATTCAAAAATCAATATGTTAATCGCAAGTACAATTAAAAAAAATGAAAGGATAAAGAATGTAAATATTCTGTGAACAATGTATTGCTTTTTATTAACGTTAAAAGTTAACGCACACAAAAAAGGTCGAGATTTGTTTATTTTCAAATTCTTGTAATTATTGAGTGTTAGGTCACAATGAACAAAAAGAAAAGAGAAAAACATAATACATATGGTAGCAGTTACATAAAAATCAAAGTTAAAATGTCAAGCAATTTCATTTTTAACACTTTTTGAGTCACAACAGAGCCAAAACATTTCTAATGAGGTGGAAATAAACGCTTAAAAATTGAACTTGTCCTTAATTTACCTAAAATCTTTTTATCGTTTTTTGGGTTGCTGACTGTGAATCAAAAGATAAATTTAACAAATTAAAAATGGCGAAAGCAAAATATTGGACTAAATTATAAATATTAAGCAGATTGGAATGAAACTTGCTACTTGAAGGTTTTTGAGGTTTCTGATTACGACTCTGCAGTAATTTCAGGCAGGTTAAAATGTCTTATCCGATATTGCTGAAGGCATTTAAAGAACTTAAGAGGCATATATTTTTATACATAATAAAATTAACTGTACGATATTAACGCTATTTGTTATATGCATTAGAAATTTTACATAGCATATGAAAATTAATATTATTTGTTTTATATGGTAAATATTCCTGAACCTTTCACGGAATTTTTCGTGTTTTAGCCGCCATTTTGGATCCTTTCATCATTATTGTCAAAACATTAATATGCAAATTTTAAAGTTTCAATATCGATGACACGATTTCTTTAATTCAAACAAAAATTCTGAATTAGTTTCAATATGAACAAACGATACAAAAACAAAACAATTGAAAAATGCATTTGTTTTGTGAAATAGTCGTATACAGTTTTTTCATGTTTGAATGTTTTGATAAATCTAAGAAAAGATTCTGTAAGTTCAGTTGAATTCACGTAACATATACCTGCTTGGACATTTCTGAGAACCTTTTTCTATTCAAAGAAAACTGTTGAAAATTATAGTAAAATTCAGGACTTAATCGGTTAACACGGGATTTGCAGCCGTTTTTAGTAAAAGAATAGTTTTACACTGATAACGTTAAATACCATGATTATATTAAACTCATAACGCATCTCGTTGCCGAAACGTTTGGAATTAAAGATGTTGTTTATTTTTGAACTCTTCTAGGTAGGACATATGTATCAAGAACATTTTTAATAAATTCGGTTAAAATTAGGTTTAATATTAATTTACTAATTTCTTAATTTTTGCATAATATTACATTCCATAGTGGTTTATCCAGGGGATATTACAGCAGTTCAAAGAAACAAAACGTCGAGTGTGAAAATAAAGTCAAATTATGATACTAATGTAAGTAATATTTTTAATATTCTATTACAGCAAAGAAATTAACAAAGCAATTTTTTTATTGCGTTTATTGCGTTTATTGCGTTTATTGCGTTTATTGCGTTTATTGCATTTATTGCGTTTGTTAATGTACATATCTATTAAGCACCGACGTTTTTTAACATGTGTTTTTTTTCCTGTAAATTTATCATGTGTACTATACCCTACGGAATATTATTCGAATATGGGTTAATAAATATCTATCTATCTATATATCTATCTAAAGCAATTAACGAAATGTACGTCGATCGCCATGCTTCAAGTTTCTATATATTATATATTATATAAATATCGGATATTTATTCATCTTACTAGAGATTAAATCTATTCTTCTATTCATGCAAACCAATTGTTTAATATAAATAAATGTTCGCAATTAAAAATCCTATGTATTTTTTATTATATTAAAAAAATATTAATAAAAAACATCAAACTACCCTATAAGTTATTTCAACCAGCAGGAGCAAAACAGTTTAATCAAAGCAGAAATTAAAAAAAAAAATGAAAAAATATACATGAATATAAAAATAGGGAAACTATTTGTGGCATGTATAGAAATTGGAAATATACAACCCGGGGCAGCCGATATATGTTTACCGACATCGTTGGTTCAACCAAACTACGTAGCGCCCATTCAAAGGAAATCCATTTACTGCAGAAGCGCAATTTCTGGGCCGAATCCAGGATGTCTAATGGTCGCTGTCGCTGGCACCCTTGAGTATGTTCGACTAGAACCTTCGACGGACATTCACTAGCAAACGAGAAGGCCATTGGCGATACGATTTTTGCTCGGAATATGTATGCAACGTTCACCAGACTGCGTTACGTCGCGTCTGACTGAAAACGCATCGTACTACTGAATTTTTGGTTCTCGTAATTTTACGATAGAATTCCAATCTGATACGATTACCGTCTCTGGAATCGACAGTTTTGCTACAATTATTTTGGAATACGTTCAAAATATTATAATATGCCTAAATGTTAATGTTACATAAGTCTACTTGCAAATGTGAACAGGCTAAAAAGATGTAACTCACATTTGAAGAATTATAAACTGACTTTAAAAATATCGAGTTGTATTCCCGTGTCCAATTAAATAAATCAAGGCAGAACTAGATCGTTCCCATTTTAAGATCGACGCCGTTTAAAAAAAAATGAAAATAACACAACAATAGAATACATATAAGGGTCTGTTTCAAAGGATATTTATTGTATAAATAGAAACAGGCCAAAAAGATGTAACTCACATTTGAAGAATTATAAACTGACTTTAAACATATCGAATTGTATTCCCGTATCCAATTATATAAATCAAGCCAGGTATGACGGAAACAATATGTAGCATGAGTTGTTCACAGAACTAGATTTGATGTAAATATTTAGATTTTTGTAACACTGGGCCATAAAATGATACTGATGTGAAAATTGTTTTATTAATATCTGATTCAGTACGTTTTTCACTTTTTCTAACATATTATCAAAACCAGCAATGCAATAACATTTTATATGTAAGTATAGTTTTATTTTCTTTTACATATGTTTCGGCCATGAAGCCGAATATTAGTATCACATTTTTTATAAGGCTTTATTCAATTTTTCAACTAAAGTTTTAAGCGATATTTCAAACCAATATTGTCACTAAATATGTAGTGACTTTATCGAAGCGTTTCAAAGGAAAACCAATAGTATTCAATGGTTCGAGCTTTTAAACCCTAAATCCTTCGAGGAAATCGAGTAATGCAATTGTTGGTATTGCAGAGAGATCATCTGCATTAAAGTTTTATCATTTAATAAGCTATAGTTACTTAATAATTCATAAGTTAATTTACATTATCAAAATAACCGCCATGACTCAGAAAGGGGTACTCAAACTTTGATTAATATGGTATACATCCCTTAAATAATTCAGTGCCAAATATATAAGTGTATGAATAATCCCAAGCTTCAAGAGAAATCCTTTCGACCAAACCAGAGTAAAATACCTAAATTAAGTGGAATTTACCACTTTTCAACCGAAAAATTGTCCTATTAGTCAGATAGATTTTCAAGTCTTCGATACAGGTCGAACACTAATGCAATATAAACTAAAAATTTCTTTCAAATCCTGCGGCTTCAAAGTCGTTCATTTGGATAAATTATTAAATCCATAATAACAGTTATGTCGCATACAGTTATAGGTCTATATCGGGTCGACATTGAAATTATTATAACCTTGCAATATTACCACATTTCGACCTTGAGGCGGAAAAACATAATTGGTGAATACACCTTTATATAGTCTATTTGGAAGATGATATTAAAATTGATTGATATCAGTAACTGACAATGATTTATGAAAGAAGTAACCGTTAACAGTAGAAGAATGAATAGCAGTTGATTCACATTCTGGAAATTTGAAAATGAACTAGAGAAAGAAAATTTGACAATTAAATAAGCATCCTTTGTAACAGACCTTTATATGTATTCTATTGTGTTATTTTCACTTTCTTTTTAAACGGCGTCGATTTTAAAATGGAAACGATCCAGTTTTGCCATGATTTGCATACTGCTACTTACATAACATAGGTTATGACCACCTACGTCATATCCCAATTTATCGATTACGTTACCATTCCAGCATCGATAGTAAACACAGTATCTGCAATTTTCCTATTGGTCGACATTTCGACTTTACAGTCCACAACTTTGAAGTAAAAATTACCTAAATAAGGAAATTTTAGTTTAAAGGTAGGTTATTTAAAGGAAATTTGACTTACAGAATGAATCCTTTATTTTTAGGTCGAAATTCAGAATCACGCGTTCAACATTAATAGATAAAAAAGCCTAAAAAAATCGCTATTTACTAATTAATTGCACTCGCTGTTTTGTACATTCTATAAATTTGAATTATTATTAAAAAATTTAATTAAAATTACTTATGCTATATGAATAAACAAAATTGCTTCAAGATGGTTAACATGCAAAATAAAATCGTCGATTTTTTTACGATAAACACATTCTTTCTGTAAGTTGCTTATTTTCAAGGCGTGTTAAATTTAAAAAATGTTGAAACATATTTTGAGAAGTAAAATATTCGGAGGTTAAGTTTTTGTCGCACGGAAATTTAGCACTATAAAATTCTCTACACTATTCGATATTTTACATTACAAAACTGACATCATCTGTACATTTATTTCCTTTGCTTAATTCTGCTTTGATTAAGGTATTAGAATACTATGTGGTACTGTCATGACATGCATACCTAATAACATAATTAACCACATATATGCCCAAGAAGAAGGTTACAAACAAATATCCACAAATTTGGTTAAAATTAAATCGAAACGAAAAAAAAATTATCTAAGTATTATGCATTTTGGACCTACTACATGTCGATGCTATCACATTTGAACTGCGATATAACCGGGAAAATGCTTTGTTTTATCACATTTTTACCAACAAATTACTGCCAACAAGTCCCTTTAAGTATTATCTTTTAATATACAATTAGGACCGGATAAATGTAATATCTCAATTTTCGGAAATAATTATATAGAATTAAATAATTCCTTTAAAAACTTATTCATAAGATTAATTCTATAAGATGTCATAATTAATGATAGTAAATCTGGTGGAGCAGGCACAATAAACTCCGGTAGACATCTTGGTGTCCAACACGTAATGTATTTTTTTAAAATAAATGTATTACTAACTAAAAAATAAGACTTCACCCACCACTTAGTTTAAGTTTTTTTTTTGATATCTTCTTGATAAGAGCTTTTCAAGTCCTCTTTAACCTCAATGTGAAAGGATCGTGCCTTTGTGCATCATGAATTATATACCTTTTTTAATACTTCACAAACCATATAATAAGAATATATAATATAACAACATAACAAAGTACCTTTTATGCGTTCATGTCCTTATTCCGAAGTTGTACCCAACGGTATACTATATAATTTTACGTATCTAAAAGGTTACAAATTTTACTCTTGATTCGTAATCAGTCACCCAGAAGAGGTCACCTCATATGAAATTAGCTATAACTGTGTTGATTTTTTAAAATAATGTCGGCCATTTTGCATCCACCTTTCTCTAGTCTTTCCACCTTATCCGCTAGCAGGCATTGATATTGGTTTCCCCTAGTTTGCTTCTGAAATTTTTTCCCTTTATTCGATACAAATGAATTGCCAAAAGAGGAGTTCCACGAATATAGGTGATTTCCGCCCCCGAGATGGAAACTGACAAATTCGAATTAATGCCTAATGGAAAATTCGATTGTTTTGTCACGTGGGAAAGTATAAAAAATCGTTATTAAAGCCGCGGATTATACACCGAAAAATTCTGGAATCTAAGTAGTAACAGTCCGCATCTACTGCAAACACCACACCGTGCGGCTTTTTACTACTGAAATGACTGAATTTTCTTATGTATAATTTGCGACTTTAAATTCGAGTTTTTAAACTTTCCAGCATGATAAATTAATTGTATTTGCCAATTGGTATTAGTTCTCATCATACTCTAACCAAAGTTGTCAGTATCGGAGATTCCATTTCGGATGAAAAATCATCATCTTCGTGGGTATCCTCCATTCTACTTTCTCGACTGCATCACATTTTTGTTAGAGGAATCAACATAGGCTAAATATAAACAATATAAGTTACATTGCGGTTTCCCAAAAACATCGACATGCATATTTCGAAAAGGGGACCTTCGCTATGATCCTTATTCTAGGATTAACTTCAATGAGTAAATCCGTACATGGTGTGAACATAGTTTAGGGTCCAGGAGGGAGGTTTCAGAGAGCAATTCCCTCATCCGACAAGCACCTCCCGGCACGTAGTAAGGACCTTCCTTCGTATACAGGATCTGCCTTGTCCCACGACGTTTCCTGCGGGAGCTCGAGCGGGCCAATGCATCGTGCGCCGGCCGTTCTCTGAACGGACACGGTCTAAGGCCACGTGCACATATACACATAGGCACGCATACCTAATTTCCTGCGAATAGTTGGACTAATCTAGTTCCTGAAGCCGGTACTGCTCTTACTTTGCACCCGACCCCTAAGTCTCTAATAGAATATCCGCGTCACCTCGTCGCTTGCTGCCGAGATTATACAATTCGCAAGTCTCCGTACCCATTAATACAATTATCAAGGAGCCTTGATATAGTATGAGTGTTTTACAAATAATGTTCTATATCGAGCGAAATCCTTTAAAATGACCGTCCCGAGGATGACGAATTAGATCCTGGAAATTTACGAATATACAGACTAATTCATTGATGGAAACAAATAAAGTATTTCATTTCCTGGTTGTGAACGTCATGAACTAATTAGTGCAAGGCATGACTGTTCAATTTTGGAAACGTTTGGCGAATTCTGTAATAAAATTAAAGTTATAAGGTACCGTACTTTTTCGGCAATACTTTCAAAACCTATTACACTTTACTGTGGAGGTGTAAACTTTTCGGTAGCCGTAATATTTGTAATTAATACTCCAAAAACTAGATGCACTTCAAATGCGACTTCTGAAATTTGAAATGAAATAGTTGTTCTGATATTTTTATTTAGGATACGAAAAAGCCTTCAAAACGACAAGAACTGTGCTTCAGCTACTGCGTAATATTTTGACGGAAGTGACTATGAGTTTAAGTAAAATTTTTAACGACGAGTTTCGAACGAGAGTTCGGGATGAATTTCGAGATAAAGTTTAGTGTGTACTAATAGTAAGCCAGTGAGAAGCCATAGGAATAAACGGACGCACATCATGCGCCATCATGTCCTTTGTCAGAACTGTAGTACGGCCACACCGGAAACGAACTTCGTCGTTCGACAGAGGCACAGCTCGCGAAATTTCCTTTGCACTTGCTGCGCATCGCTTCGCGTCGTCCCACTTGATTCTCCTATTCCGATCATACTACCGTTATTTCCAGGTATTGTAAGGATCGTTAAACTTCCTTACTATTGAAGCTGACTCGTTTCCACCTTCAAAGTTACGTTCGTAAATCGACGATTGCTTTGATATTTGTATAGCTTAGAAAATGTTATATTTTCGATTAAATGTGAAACACGATTTATGTATATCTTATGAGTGTCCCAAATTATCTGTAATATATTTTTTTATGCACACTCAAAAAAATTCGTCGCGTCCGTGTGCAAGGATTCATTAAGGTTAGCTTATTGAACACGGCCTCAACTATTCAATTCTGGTTAAAGTGCCAAGAAAAAATTAATTACTGTTCCAGTTAATTTTTATGATTAATTTACCAATAAAAAAATAATGTTACGGTAGAGATAATCTTATTCTTTTAGTAACAACGTTAACAGAAATGAAAATAAATGTATATTTGGACCCACAAAGAATATCTTTAACCCCTTAACTGCCACCGATGAAGAAGATTTTGACCCCGAAATATTAATTAAACTAACGAAGTCAATAATTTATACAAATTTTAAACAAAATTTTCCGTCATAGTCTGGGGTATACTACATAAAATGTCGGTGTCTGTTTTTGAAATTATTGTTTAATATAGAAGATTTAAAATATTTAAAACTACAGTTTTCACGATTTTTTCAAAATCTTCGTCATCGGCAGTTAGGGGTTAACAATAGAACTATATATGCATCACACCCATATACACAAGATTAGCTGACCAGGTGACTGCCTACATAACTATAGGCCTATGCTAGGCCGAAGGACTTTGTAGTCCAGTGCTCTAAGAAATTGTACATTACGGGGGTTCTAAAGTGCTCAATCGATAAGGTAGGAATTTTCAATAAAACCCAGTAAATAAAAAATCGTTTAATCGAATTCCCCAGATTGCAATATTTCAATTATCAACACCAAATAGAGAAATATCTTCGACTACACTTTTGTTGGTTATTCTTTTCGGATGATAAATGAAAATCTAATTTGTTGGTATATAAATATAATTTTCAATGTTTTTACCCCACTTATATTATTTTCATTGTAACCTGACAAAGGTAATACACGGGTGACGATTGAAAAATAAAAAAGTGTCCTAAAAAAGACCTTCTAGTGGTCGAAACTTTGACAAATATATCTATTTTATCAATAAATATGTTTCTTAATTTACCATTCATTGATTTACAAATTCTAAAAATTTGAAATGAAATAAAATATGAAAAACAAATTTTTAAAAGCAAATGTAAAGTTAATAACTCTGAGAGATTTAAACATTTCGCAAAAAATCATTGCTTTATTAAGGTTTACATAACATTTAAACCATTTTTTAGAAATAAACATGCAGCTTATAACTTCAAAATATTAATTCACTTCACTTTGTAAGCAATTCTAATATCCAATAAAGTACTAGGAATCTTTTCGAAAGTGTTGCGTCTTTGGTAGTTATTAACTTCTCGTACATTTATCAAAAAATGTTTCTATTTTAGATATTTCTAGGGCCTTCAATAAGCCACTATGAATTTTTTGAATGCGCTACCTACGGAGTGGTGAACTTCGCCCTCTTTCTATTACAATAACGATATATGTATGACTTATTTATTTTTTATTATTACTATGCGAATTGGACACGAATATCATTCATCATAATTAATATTGCCAAATAAAAGTGAAAGCTTCCAAAAGAATTAATATTTATATTTATTATTAATATTCCAATATAGGATTAACGCCTCAAAGGTCTCTTCGTGGTCGGCTATTAAAAAAACAGAATTATATAAAAATATGACACTAAATCACTAACTACACCATCATACTAAAAAGTAACAAAAGGAGTTCGGTGCGAGACACCGAAGAGTTCGGACGTATATTATTATCGTTCCGCGAGTGTTATTGTTTTTCGGATAAGGTGCGTGCTGTTTCAGTGAGCGAGTTTAGTGAAAACATCTGAATTCAATAATTACAAAACTATATAATTATCCCAGATAGAAAACGTAGTTCGAAGCAGCACTTTGTTTCTGACTACAGAATCAAGTGCTGAAACAACACAATGACAACGCAAAGTATAGAAAATCCAACACAGAAAATATCGTACGCAAAAATGGTTGAGCAAAGTCAGTTTCCCACTAAAGATCAAGCAGTAATTTTTGACGCAATAGAAGGAATCTCCGTTCACGAGTATACAATTTCCTTCGGAAACCAAATAGATCCTAAAAATATACTGTTTGTTTCCCGTATTTCTCATAGTAGAGTATGCTTTTATCTAAGTAGCAAACAATTGGCCGATAAGTTGGTTGATTCAGAAACCAAAATTGAAGTTAATGGAAAAGTCTTAACTATAAGACCACTTATAACTAAAGCCAAACGAATAATTTTATCAAATGTTTGCCCCATAATTCCTCATTCAGTTATTGTAGACGAACTTGAGAAATTAAATATAGTTCCAGTCTCCCAAATATCGTTTATAAGAGCTGGATTGCACGATTCTGGATTTACTCATATCCTCAGTTTTCGACGCCAGATGTATCTAAAAGGAGAAGACATTGAGAAACTTCCACCACATATTCAAATTAAATATGAAGATACAACTTATTGGATTTATATGTCGTCCGAGAAAGTTACCTGTTTCTTATGTAAAGAAGAAGGGCACGTTGCAAAATTCTGTAAAAATATTGCGCCCGCTAGTCAAGATTCAAACCCAAGTCAGGAACAAGCAACACAAGAAACCGAGAGTAATAATGTGATAACAATTTGCGAGTTCCCAAATATAAATCGCGATACAACAATCAAGAAGCGACCACTACTTACGGATTCTTCATCTGTTACTTCAAGCGAGAAAACATTTGCGAATGCTCAAAGGGCATTGAATCAAAGAGAGCCTAAAATAATAAAGAAAGCTAAAACGACACAAAATCCTACTGCTGAGGATATAGAAAAGAAAAAACTTGTCAACGATACTGAATAAGTACCCTTTAAAATTCGAACAGCTAGCCGCCCTTGTAAGTGAAACTTATGGTAAAACGAACATAAAGGATATAGCATTAACGTACACTACAAACTTAAGCGATCTAGGAACAATGCTTACTGAAATTTATCCATACATTAAAGAAAGAAGTATAAAAAGCAGATTAACGAAAATTAAAAACGCAGTTTGTCCTATCCCCGGAATGTTTGATGAGCTATCTAGTGAGGATATGAGCTCGACAGAAAGGCTCTAAAATTAAGACATTTAAATGAATCATAAAAGAAAGCTTAAAATTATTTACTGGAATACTAGAAGTTTTTCTCAACGAAGGCAGGAAATTGAAACAATCCTAAAGAAGGTTGACATAGTTGTTTGTGTGGAGTCCTGGCTAACAGATAAAATACCGGTTCATTATGCTGGATTCATGACTGTCAGAGAAGATCGAAGAGGATCAAGAGGAGGTGGAATAATTTTTCTTCTACGAAAGAGTTTAGCATTCATAAAAATAAAAAATCTCGTTTCTCCGAATACTTCTGTTGAAATGTGTGGAATTACGATAAACAATGTAAGCCCAAGTTTTGACTTAATAGCTGTTTACAGATCTCCAGGTCACACATTAACACAAACGCAATGGGATTGTGTACTAGACAATACAAACAATCGGGGTCATTGCCTGTTATTAGGAGACTTTAATTCGCACAACATTTCTTGGAATTGTTCAGACACTGATATAAATGGAGAAAGACTCGCCAACTCAATAGACTCGCATAATTTATTTATTCATAATATTGACTCAAACACTTACATTGATGTACATCGCGAGTTTAATTCTAACATTGATTTAATTCTTTCCACTACCAATATTGCTGAAAAAATCCATGTTTGTGTTAATGATGAGACGTGGGGATCAGACCATTTTCCCATTTTTGTAAATATTGACTCACGCAAATACCTGTACGTTAAAAAAACCTTTAGAATTAAGAGCAAACGGACTAATTGGTCGGATTATATAGAAATTCTAGACCAAAATTACTATAAATTGTTTACAAATGAATATGATCAATCGACACCAAGTGAAAAGTACCACATTTTTTTCGATATTGTCTCCAATGCAGTAAAAAGTAGCACTCCGCGGATAAAAAATTTCCATGCACATAAATGTCAGTTAAGAAATCCAACGCCTTGGTGGGACGAGGAATGTTCCCAATTAAAAAAACTTAGACGAGTGACTTATAAAAAATGGGAAATAACTAAAAGTCTAAATGACTTAGTTAATTATAAAAAATACTGCGCCACGTTCAGAAAAACTATAAAAATAAAAAAAAGAGAGTGCTTTAAAATATTCGCGGAGAGCATAAATCTTCAAACAAATCCAAATTATGTATGGCAAAAATGCAAAATATTTAAAAATAGTTGGACAAAAAATAAATCATTAAACACATCTGAAAACTTACAAAATACACAGAAAATACAAGCTGCTCTAAACAAATTGAGTCCTGATTGGGTGCCTACAGATCCAGTGTGGATTCCACCCTGCTCTGCTAATGAATTTTTCGATACATCATTTAACTTTTCAGAATTAATCATTGCATTAGATAGTAAAAAAATAAATGCGGCACCAGGTACAGACGGAATCGATTTTGAAATCTTACAAAATCTCCCTTTAAAATTTAAACTAATTTTGGTTGACATATATAATACTATGTATTCTAAAAGTGAATTTCCGCAGACCTGGAAGTGCTCCTTTGTACACTTTATTCCTAAACCTGATAGCGATAACGTACGTCCCATCTCACTTACTTCTTGCCTATGTAAGTTATTTGAGACGATGCTTAAGAACAGATTGACGTGGTGGGTAGAGCATAACAACTATTTACCTTACGATCAAAACGGATTTAGAAAAGGCAGATCCTGTGCAGATAACCTTACCAATCTCACGATGAAGGTTGAAGAGGCGTTCTTAGAAAAGAAACACGTGTTAGCGGCTTTTCTAGATGTGCAAGGAGCGTTCGACAACATAGACATAGAAATTCTCCTCGTAAAGCTGGCTAAAATTGGGTGCTCTCCATCCCTGATCAGGTTCGTTAAGTTTATAACCTATGAAAGATACATTTTTACAGACTGCTTAGATAATAATTACAGACTCACTTTTAAAGGCGTTCCTCAAGGAGGAGTACTTAGTCCATTGTTATACATATTATATGTAGCTGATGTCTGTAAAAATTTGCAGAAAAGCATCATTGTTTCTCAGTTTGCGGATGACTTGGCTATATATATAAAAGCCACTTCGATCAAGCGCGGCAAAAGAATTCTTGAAAATGCCATAAAGAAAATAAAAACGAATTTATTAGATATTGGTTTAGAGCTTACTCCAAGCAAAACACAGTTCATTCACTTTAATAAAAAGAATCTTCACCCCGGTTCTCTTGAAATCAGAATCGATAATTTCGCTATCAAATCTGTAGAATATGCACGATTCCTTGGCATTGTATTTGATTACAAGCTTAATTTCTCGAAACAAGTTGACATAGTGATAAAAAAATGCTCTAAAGCCTTGAATATTATTAAGTTTCTGTGTGGTACATGGTGGGGCTCTGACCCTGAAACCCTTACTAGCCTATACAAAAGTTTTGTAAGGTCTATTATTGAATATGGCTCTTTCATATATTTTCCTGTTCGTATTAATCTTGTCGAAAAACTCGAAAAAATACAAAGATCTGCCATTAGAGCAGCTCTTGGCTATCGAATTAGCACCCCTAATAACGTTATCATCGGCGAATCTAAACTTCCCCTCATAGCGGATCGCGCCGAATATTTAGGTAAATGCTTCATTGCTAAGGTCGTTTCAAACAACAGTTCACTTACTTGCCAAACAATTAAAAAATATCAATATTTGCGAAATAAAAATAAATGCGAACCCAAACGCCTCATGGATAAATGTATTTCTGCAGTTATGGAATTATACACATTGATTAAAACGTCCGATAATCTTTGCATGTATCACAACGACTATACAACAATCTCCACTTCGATTCCATTTGACACAAATCTAGGGAAAAAGTTAAAAAATGAGCAAAACGCAAATTCCCTGTTGTTAAACTTCATTGTAAAGAGTGGTGCTACTGCTGTATTCACCGATGGTAGTAAACGCATAGATAGTAATTGCACCGGATCTGCTTGCATATGCCCGGAAACTAATTCAATAATTAAAAAATCGTTAGATCATCATGCATCAGTGTTTACAGCGGAATGCGCAGCTTTGGACGCCGCGTTGGATATGTCACGGGGTATTACTCATTGCGAAAAAATTTATATCTTCCCAGACTCTTTAAGTGCTCTTGAATCACTAAACTCTACTGCGCTAAACGTTAAGACAAATTCTTATATATATTCGATGAAGAAAAAATACAGAGAAATTATTTTCAATAACAAGGTCGAAATAAAGTTTTTCTGGATTCCCTCGCACAGAGGCATCCAGGGAAATGAAACAGTTGACTTACTTGCCAAGGAAGCTGCAAACGAAAAAACTAAAAGTGAAAAAACTATCCCATACACAGATCTGTACCAATACTTCAAAGAAGAAATTCATTCCGAAACAAATAGGAAAATCGTTGAAAAAAGCTCTCTCACAGGCAAGAAATATTTTCAAACGTTTTTTGAAAAACGTAAGAAACCGTGGTATGCTGGTAAAAAACTAAAAAGAGAATTTATTGTTAGTATTAATAGATGTAGAGCCGACCACTACAATCTAGCCGAATCACTACATCGAATAAATATTGTATGTGATCCTAAATGCAAGTGCCAATCCGCAAACGAAAATTTAAATCATGTGACCTGGCAGTGCAACTTATATGATGATCAAAGGGGAAAGTTATTGCAAGCTCTGTCTCGATTAAAGTACTACACCCCATTAAATATAGACATTTTCCTAAGTAAACCTGAAATACAAGCCTGCCAGCACATAATTACATTTTTCAAAGATTGTGACCTTAAAATCTAATGTCAAATATATGCCAAACTATGTATCAGTCTACATATTGTTAATTGTAATTGTAATTGTAGCAAGTAAGTTTGAAAGTAGCGTGTAATTTGCTGTAACTCGTGTAGCAGAAATAAACCTTGACAGGTTTAAAAAGCTTAAATAAAAAAAAAAAAAAAAAAAGTAACAAAAGATGTAAAATACATTAATAGCAGTATCGTAGATACACATTTGGTGCATTTCTCAGAACTGACATAATATTCTCATTACATTTATAATTTAGTACATGTTAAATCGCTGCACATAGACATTAATGAATTCTTGACAAATAATGGTACATTATTTTATAATTACAAAATTCCAGCAACTGGAATTTTTTAGATTGGATTTTTACGAATACTAATATTACTCGTTCTGGAATCAATAAATAATAAAATTAAAAACAAACCATAATAGAGAAAATAAGGAAGGTAGGATAAGTAGAACTCGTATTTGATTTCAGACTTACAAGATTTCACAATAGTTATACCTATTGAAAACATACTGCTTGGGTACGTCATTCATTGAAACTTAATTCCTTGCCTAAACAAATAATTTTTTTTCGAACTTTCACCCAGTTAATTAAATCCGGTTGAATTGAAGGCGACCGGCGAAATTTACGAAGAATCTAATTAGTTTGTAGATCACGAAAGCAAAACAATGAAATAGGCAAATGAATGAAAACTAAGAAGAGAGGTAGGAACAAACTCCAAAACAGGAAGTTAATTAGCTTCAACAATCAAATACGGGCTTTCAATATAGGTGATTCGTAAGCAATGTAAGAATACTGATAAAACGGTTGACAATATCTAAAAGAAAGGCGAAAACTAAAGAACATGGGAGACAATTATATAAGTTCAATCAAAGCGGATGCTACTAGTTGAAGAGTAATTATTTACATTTAAAAGGGGAGTTAACATTTCTTTTTTTTAAAGTACTCCAACGATTTAAAGTAAACAAAATGCATTTTCAAACAGTACAGTCATTCTTCAGAGAGCGCATACAAATACTTTTATCGTAGGGTACTAGGCTTTATTAACTTATTTGCAAATGAAAAACTAGTGTTGGCATAGTGCCTCGCTCGCTCAGAAACCTTGACCCTGTGACGAGTTTGTTATTCCTTATTACTCATTCCTTTACCAATAGCTTTTAGTTATAATATAAAATGAGTTCGTATTGTAGTTTTTTTAGTGAAAATTTGCGCTTACGAGAACATTCCCAGTGTATCATAACCAGAAACTGGAAAAAAGTGTGGCACTTATGAGAACATTCCCTCTGTAACTTAGGTAGGAAAGAAGGAGAGAGGAGGAGGGGGTTCCTTAAACGTGTAAAAACTGAAAATGAGTGTTTTAAAAACTTTGACCCTCAGCATATGTCAGTTATTAAAAAATAACATTTTCGGTACCATAGCCGTAAAATCCAATTTTACGGCCTACTTTTAGTACGTAAAATGAGAAGTGGGCGCGAAAATATGAAAATTGCTCGTCGATATTTGATGAAAAACTATAGGGTAATTTTTTTCTCAGTCTGTAGAATAGCTCCTTTTAGCTATGCTAAATTATTAATATTATTTCTTTTTACTAAATAAATATCGAATATATGTCTATAACAAATTATACAAGAAATTCAGTAATTGAAAATTCTTTACTATTTTTCATAGTTTCGAACATTTTTCTAAAAAAAAATAGAAGTCATTCAGTTAAGCCTAATCATAATTATGTTTTTGTCTGTCTAGTAAACTTTTTCCAACAAAGTTATGTAAATAAAAAAGACTTTTTAATTTTATTTGATGATTTTGCTTTAATATACATGTTTGAAAAAAACTCTTAGAATATATTGAAATAGTCACAACAGATACACTTGAATACTTCACTAATTATTATACCTTAGAATGTAATGTGGCTCAGTCATTAGATTTGTATGTCACTGTCCCGGGTTCGAATCCGTCTTCATCGACTTTTTGTTAATTATTTTCTTTGAATGCTGTTTCAATGATGCATTATAATACCCTAATCTGCATGTAATATAATTTTCACTGCAGCTCAAAAATAATGATTGGAAATGAATTATTATGCATGATAATACAAAAAAATGTTCTTGGGAAGTTTAGGTATTTTTGTAGGTTTTTGTAAAATAAAAACGATTTTGAAAAGAAAACCTTACCAAGAATAATATACATCAGATTCGCGGCATATATAATTACCTCGCATAACGATCTATATCAAGAAATTTCAAAATCGACAATTTGAAATAAAACGATAATCCAGTAGTCATGATACCTTTACATATGGCATTGCACTGCTGTACGCTGATTTAGTGCGGGTATTTTGTTGCAAATTCTAATACAAATTAGGAACAGTTATTGCTATTGATTTTTTCACGTATAATCAATCAACGAATAAATGCTGATATTTGGTTATTAAATATAACGTTTTAACAATACTAAATGTTGCCACTTTTAAGGAGCCAAATTTCAGTTGGTTTTACTAAAAAATAAAACAAAGGCATGTCCATATATTATAAATCTATTCCAAATTCTTAAATATGACGATGACATGGTGTAGACAGTTGGTTTAATTTTATTAAAAAATGGAATATGGAATTATAGAATAAATTCAATTGATTCGACATGAATTTTAGAATGTAATTTCTCGCTTTTCATAGGAAAGACACTATAATGTTTATCACCAAAATTATTATTCAACAATTTTCGAACCGCTGATTACGAACACAACGGCCATTTCAATGTGTGGTCGAATTCAAAAATAATCATTGGAAACATTTGACACCAGAGTTCGAAGTTTTAAAATAGCGGATCTATTTTCCTATTAAAAAGCCTCCAACATTTCAGGAACGCTAATTACGTATCCGAGACTAGCATATTTTCCAAAATAATGGCTAAAGTTGAAATCAATCTTAATATTAATATAAATATACACATTTATTACAAAATATGTTGTTTATTTATTATTAATTACATAAATTATGAGAAAGAAGATTTAATTGACCTCATTTGTATGAGTAATTGAATGCCTACAATAGTAAAGTGTGCAACTAGGGAGCAAAATAGGTATTTGCCGATGAGTGCGAGTTTGACGCCCGAGCGAAGCGAGGACGGCATTTCGCAAGAGTCTACAAATACCTATTCTCCCTTGTTGCACATACTATTTTCTCATACGAGGGCGTGCTATTTTGCGCTCAGAATGCGAGAAACTTATTTTTCTCCCGCTTATATTTATTTTGTTCCCTAGGGATAGAATACGTTCCATTTTGCTCCTGCAATATAGGGAACAAAATAGCATTTTGCGCACAAAGTGTGAGAAAATATTATTTCGTCTTTATTAATTACTAATATTTTATATAATACCAACAATATTATTAATTTAAAAAAAGTGATCTTACTACATGAACTGAATTAATTACTTAGCGTCCTTTTCATCCACAGAATTACTTTAAATTTATTTAACCTACTAAATATTAAAAGACTGTAATGTATCAATACCATCATTTTTCTTATGTCAATTTGAAAAATGTTATCATAATTCCACGGACAGCGACTTAGCTCAAAATGTTCAATTTTTTCTTAGCTGAAGAACGGAGGGTCGCTTTCGGAGCGAAAAATTCATCTCATCTCCGCCTAGTACAAAGCAGGGCTGCATGGAATTGGTTTGTTTCGCACGCACGATATCGGATAACGAGAAATAACGTTGAAAGCTGAGATATCGGTCATTGGTCTTCTCACAAAAGCGAAAGCGTCCCAATGAATTACAGCATCATCGACGTAGCTTGGTCAAAGTATAATCCTTTAGTGGAACGGTAAAGTCCATTCGGTCAGTCGACAATCGCCTTGGTCCTCGATGATGAGTTGATTGTTCTCCGAAATCCTAGAGACGAGCGATGTCGCGTGTGTTTGCTTCGTCTCGTTTGAACACACGTACGTGGTTCAAGGGGTGGCACGATATCGAAACTTCGCACTCGGCATTTTGCTCATTGACTGAGGAAACAAAAGAGCGGTTACGCGATATCAGCGAATACGAAAGACCCCATGTCGGAGTTAACTGAATGAGACACAATTTGAAGACAATGGTTGTAAAATTGATATCGCAAAAATTCAGGATGTGTCCACAAGTGACGTAAAACACTAATGATATTTCAAAACAATGCGAATAAATATAGTATATATTCATTTTATTGTATATATAAAATTTGTCAAATAATATTGTGTTCAGTAACAGATCTCGTATTACTTGCCAATACGAAGCGAGAATAAGTGATGGAAAAGTGGTTAAAGCAAAAGCGCAGGAAAAGAGTCGCTAATGGTAGCCCAAGTATGCGGGAATCTGATTGCTGTGAAGGTTTTGCACTGCAAGCTCCTTCTCTTCCTCCTTTTCCCAAGACTCGTAACAGGACCTAGTATAGGCTATATTGGACGTTTCTTTTCCAATATAAAATGATGCGGAAAACCGGATTTTCTACTACCTGCAAATCCTGATAAAGGCGAAGTGATTAAACTCGCGAGAGTTCAATCAGAAGCTGATCGTTATTGGAGCGGAGAGTTCTTCTCATTTGAAAAGTGCAGCTGCCTTTTATTCGTGGAGGCAACATAAATTGAAATGTTCACAAAATAACGATTTAATACGATGACGTACAAATCCGAGTCGTCCTTTAAAACCGACTGCGCCGCTTTATTATTTATAGCGAACAGTAACTGGAATCGACTAACGATGCAGCATTGTGCGATGAGAAAATATTGTACACTGATATGAATTGTGCTTTATTTTTAAAAATATATAGCAAATAATAATATTGAACTACAAGGAGAACGAGGTCAAGAAGCTTTATAACTTTCAATGGGCGATCTCATCTTGGGCCATATCGATATTTTGACATCGGTTACATCTGTAACTTTATTGTTAACATTGAGGTTATTGTTAGAATCTTCTATAGCACTCTGTTAACATCATAATGTAAGAGCTTCCGTGATTGTATTATAACGCACATAAACATTTCTATTAAATATGTTGCACAGAAGCACATGCAAGAGAATCGAATGAAATGTCTAGGTTATCCTCGTTTCTCGTAAAACGTCTAGAATTTACTAGCTTTAAGGTTATTTGATGCACTGAGCCTCGTAACGACTATTTTTTTCTGCAAAAGGCAGTGTCCAGTATAGCACGCGGCTCGACAGAAAGAGGATGGAGGTTTCCACATCAGCGCTCACGGTACAACGGCAGATCAACCGGAAAACGTTCAAATTCGCATTCGCGCATGGGAAATATTTCGGTCGATATCAAAATTTATCTTCAATTTTAACTTTAATATATCAGTATAATTCACAATTGATAAGGAATTTAAAAAATATCAAATTATATGCCAGTATTAAACCTCTCAGTATATACTTCCCAAATTTTAAAACAAAAATCTCTTAATAATAAAATTCGTAAAATAAGAGTGCATACATTACTCGCCAAAAATACGAGGGGAAACATTCTCCCAGGTGCATCAAACACGTTACAATTAGGGTGGAGTCGGTCTGGCGGAAAATCTGAAAGACCCTTCGAACACTATTGGTCGCACGTATGATTTCGTCCCCCGTAAATTTTGGCGTAAAATCCCAAAAAATCACATAGAATTCACGTCCCAGTTAGGAACGGTCATTCTTTCGCTTTACGAACTTTCTTCGAATGTACACACGTAAAAGCAGCCCAATAAAGGAAAGTCAATAAATCGAACTTAGCTTATCTTCTGCATATGCTTTTTTTCAAGGGTGACGCAGTGTGTCCGGCAGTTGGACGACGGTTTATTACTGGAAGAAAAACATTGTTCCTTACGAATGAGTTTGAATCTTATTTGTTTCGCACATGACTGATTCGATGTAGATGGACATAGCCAGTGGACAATCTGAATATCAAATAAAAACGTGCCTTCTTTCGCCAACACTAACAATATTTTCATCAAAAAAGCAGATTCAGACCTGTATAAATTAAGTTGACGAAAATATACAAAGACTGCATAGTTCATTTAACATGATCTAATACTTCTTATTTGCAAATGCTATGATAATTTGATTTCGCAACCTGTCCACAGTTCCTGAAGATTTTTGAAAATTTGATTTCTGTATAAACAGTAAACATTTTGAGTCTTTCACATGTTAAAGGAACACAAATACAATGTAAATTGCAACGAGGAACCCTTTACTAAACATTCGGTGTTAATACAGATAATGCAAAAGAGAAAATCGGATGAAACAAAAAGGATACTTCGAACCGATATTCGCAATCGTCATCATTGGATCGATCATGCAGCGGCGATGGTAACGTAATCAGAAAGTCCTTTATATCCCGGAAAACTAAGTTCCAAGGCAATTTGTCTGTTTCTTTGTAAGGGCAGGGGTAGAAGTCGCGAGTATCGAGAGAGGTTTGTCTCTGGTTCGCAGGAGCATCGACTTTGCATCGCTCGAAGGCGGCCCTTTGCCTTCCTCAGGTTTCTGCAATACAGGGACAAGAGACGGGAGGAAGCGATTCCTCCCTCATCAGTGCGCCCGCGTCCTTTCCCATCTTGAAGGAGATCAGGACCAAGGCTCATCCGTATCTTCCTTCCCTTTCCTTTGCTTTTTTCGCCCCTACGTGTCCGCTTGTGTTCATCTTCCATTCCTTAAACCTCGTCTTTCCTACTTGCGCTACCTTCGGTTACGGCCAACTCTCGCCCGCAATTCTTTCCAATTCTTTTCTGAAAACAAGTTTGTAAAATGCAATTTTCTCGTAGGTTGACAAGTCTTCTGATCGGGCAGTCTTTCTGTCCGTCTTTGTCTATCTTTGCCGTAAGCTTTCTCCGCGTTGCCGCTCCCTTTGTCCATAATTTCCATCATTTACATATCCTGTATGTAGATTAACATATAGGCAATGGAATCTTGCGAAACCTAATCAATATCATAATGGTTTCAAATTGCTTCATATACGTGGATATTTCAGGAGTTTCTGGTCTGATAAATTATAGGTATCAAAAAGTGTATCTATGAATTGGTCATTTGATAAATAATAAAATCAGAAATGCAGTCCCAGCGATGGCTAAATTATTGGAAAAATTTTTAATTACGATGTACATATTATACAGAAAAGTTTATGGTTAAAGGAGGAGTCTATTCCACCCACCGGCTTCATCAATTGCGAAAGGCTAGAGAAGATATTGTATCGCGGTGTGCTTCAAACCCAAAATGTAATTAATGGAAGGTTACCATAAAATTCTGATAACATGAAGACGTAAATTTGGTTGTTCTTTTAAACAAAAAATAATTTAATCGCATTGAACATCGTCAGGTTTTGAATAACTTTTTGTCCCCATTTCTTGCAAATTTGTTCCCCTCACTACCCTGAAACTCAATTCCCCTTACACTCTTTCGTCCGTTTCTCCTGTAACAAACGGATTTTATTGTCAGTTTAAAAGTACAGGAAAGTTGAAGAGAAAACGCACGAGAATCGGCAGTTTGGTGGGAGAGACAATGTCTAAGCCTTAATATACCGTTCAATTCGTCGTCCTCAAGAAAGTGACTACGAAAAATCGGTTATTGTTAAAAAAATACTTTTAATATAACCCTAAAACAAGAAATGAAAATTTCAATTCGATTTGTTTCTATCGTTTCGACTATTTTCATTTATACCCAATTTAACAGATTTAAAAGAAAAGACGGAAGAAAACCGAAATAATCTGAAGTGGATACCATACTTATGCAACTACGTGGATCTGCTTAATACAAATAGTAGGGTTGGGAATCGACAGTTTCACCTACTGTCATATTGCGATCTCGTCAGCAAAGTGCAATGAGAGTCTGATAGATTTAAACGTGTATCGTAATTCCGACAGAGTTGGCAACCAACCAAAGAGAAATGCTATTATGATAACTTCATAATTGTCTCCAAGAACTTTCTGATGCGCCTATGCTGGAATAGAAATGTTCCATCCCTGAGTTAACCTACTTTAATCGGTGCTCTAAATCACTAGACACTTCACGCATACAAAATAAAACTGTCAAAATTTCATGAATACAAGAATACCCTTACCAAGCCTCGTTTCCCGTATGTCGTAACAGCATTACACTAACATAATGAGACTGATAGTAGGCAGACGAAATTCTCATATATTTTAAATTGCAAAATTTGCGAAAATCAAATCGTTGGCGCCCAACTCCAAGCATATGAGTTCGCATTGTCTTTCATGAAGAACAGAGGAGAAAGTCCTTCGATTAAAGTGTGAGCCTGGGATTCCTTTCAACGTTCACTCTTAGTTCGATGGAAAGTGGCAAGAAGGCGAGCGAACATACGAACGAAATCAAGTAACAATTCCGGGATTACGTTTGCGCCCGAAATGAAATTTCATTCGCGAGTCCCATAGGACGCGCATTTCGTGGACTCCCCTTGTCTCCTCACCCCGTGCCGCGTCCCTTTACTCGCCGAATCCAAGGAAACGCAGTCGCCTACAGTATCTTCCAATTTTCTCTTCGTTTCGAGTCGCCTCAGTGTATAAGGGAAGATAGGTAAGTGCCACGAGGGACTTTTTCCCCGTAGAATCCCGTCACGGGACGATATTATTCCCGCTGTGAGTTGCAGTGCAATGTTCTACTCCCATCCGCCTGCAGTTGATGCTTTTTCTCATTTTTCGATGTTTAATTCTCATTGTCCAACACACACATTTTTCTCTAACTTCATCAGATAATTTTGTGCTTAATTGTTGCAGAACCTGTTGTGCAAAACTCTTTTCCAATTAGGGCTTTATTATTAGAATCTTTCTTACTTCATACCCTCCTCCCCTATTACTCGGCGCTCGGTCTGTGTCACTTTATTTTTAATCCCATGCCTCTGCTGTTTTTCTTGGTACTTTTTTTTCAGCATTTTCCCGCTCTTCCGTAAACGACCGACAAGTGATCTGCCGAGCAAGGCGGAGCTTCCACCACGCGGCAAGATGCGAAAATCGAGTAATTTTCAGGATGGCAGTTGCAAATAAATAAGAAGTCACTAGCGGCTGAAGGGAATGCTGCCGGCAAACGCCAACGGGAAATTTCTTCTATCTATGCGGAGTATACCTTTTGGAATTTTCGGGTACGACGTGTCACCCGCAAAAATTGGCGAACGCTGAGAGAACACTCTGAACAATCGCGAACTTCCTACCTCCCTCCGAGGAGCAAGCGTGATAAAGGAAAGGACGGAAGATTCGAAGCGTTTCGAAAGTAATGACGCGAACACCTGTTTCTCATTTATTTCAGATACAAGGCGAAGACCTTCTATAATATGTTATCTCGACGTTCTTCTTTCCAATCTCATCCGCCCTTCCCTTGCGGCTTCGGTTCTGTGAAGGCACTACCAGTTCATCATTCTCTTCGTAATCGTTTCTCCCCTTTTCATTCGAGAGAGGGAGAAAGAAGCTATTAATGAGATAATTCCAATTGTGTAATTTCAAACAACTGATAATAGTTTGATTGCGAAAAATAATGAGAACTCTGGAAATTAAAGTTACAACTTTTATAAATGAAATTCTATTTTCTATCACCTGTAATAACAAGAGACGGCTTGTTTTTATACTGAATTTTAAGTGGTCTCATTTAGGTTAGTGTTACTAACGAATCTTAACTATTTAAAAAAATATACAAGTACATTTTGCGAAAGCTGACAATCCCAAAGGGGATCAGCGTCGAATTTTATTATCGTAAAGGAGCGGTTTCGGGTATCCAACTATCGTTCATTCCGGTGCAATAGATCGTGCAACAGCTCCGCAGATAGCATGGACATTATCGCACATGAAACGCCCTGTAGGGCCCGGGCTCGTAGCCTGGGTCGACTATAGTATATCGTCACAGCTAGGCCGCTTATCTCGACACTGTGGCATGCTAATCAGCGCGCTACTGCCACTATACACGCCTACGTCCATGGCTCTCGGTACATGCCTACGTGCATCCGACAGTTATCTCGATTTGTCCAAATAATCCTTGGACAAATCGGCCGCCGGCATTAACTTCCGGATCGTTTCTATCTTCCCCCCACGTATTTCGAGAAAAATAATTTATTGCGAATATTGCACCACAATCGTGGGCTCTGCTACCCTGTCATTATGGTAATGTTATTTCACTATGTTCATATCTGAATGGTTATGAGGTTTATGCAGTATTTTTTATATTCTGTAATTTACTAATTTTCGGTTTTTGGAAGACAAATCATGCAAAGGTTTATTTGTCAAAATTATTGGTAACCATGGTAGTACTGTTAGCAGTACCAAATATAATGGTGAACTGTCTGTTTTCTTTGTCGCTTCGTCGCTACTACCGCTGAAAATAGTCATAATGCTTCTAGAAAAGGTATATTAATCTGAATAATATAATGTGTATAATATTTAGATATTCATAATAATAAAAAAGTATGTATTTTTTCCGTAACCAATTTCGGGAAAAAGTTTTTGATGATTATAAAACTATTTCTCGAATAAACAAACAATGATAAAAAGGAAAATATAATTCTTTTTTATCGCATTCAAAAATCAGTCTATCAAAACCGCCGTACAAAAATTGATTTCTAACATATATAATCTATGTATTATAGAAATTGTTCCATTTTGTATTTCGACAGTTAACAAACCATCGAAATTTGTTTTTCAAATATCAATTGTAGCAGGTCATCTTCTATTTATTGCAAGATTTGTTATTTAAATTTTGAAAGAAATTTTAAGGTCTCATCTTATGTAAACGAGTATACTAAAATTTAGTATTAGAAATAGATATTCCGGAAGCACAAACACAATTTTTGTAAAATAATTTGCATACCTATAACTAGGGAGACAAGTTTCTGCCATTAAAGGGAAATTAGAAAATAGGAAATTATAATGTGCATTTTCAAAAATTTGACATAGGAACCTGAAACCGATAATAATTTATTTTCGGCAGGAAAGTCCAGAATTGCACTTGCAATACATATCATTTTTTACACCCGCCAATTATACCAATTTTCATTCGTGTTTGCTGGACTAATTATTTTGAATAATTATATAATAATAATAAAGGACATTTGTGTTATTCACTGGTTCCCAGAGTATATGCGCTGATTCAGTGAACCGATACAATTTTCGCTGGTTGCAGAAGTGAATGTATTAAAATAATATATGGTTTTCCCTGATTACTTGTGAATTCCAATTGTTCCTTCGGGAATGCCATAACCTGCCAAAACGACTCCCAAGTCTTTTTCTGCGAATGATTTATAAATTTCCACTAGACTATGGCTCAGAAAAATAACTAAGGTTATACTCAATTAAGCCATTATAAAACTAAAAATGAGAAATATCGGAATAAAAAAGTATTTACATTTTATATAAGTTCGCTAAATTTAAAAAGTTTTCTCCAATTATAACTTGTGTCCTAAATAACGAAAACCAAAATAACTATATAATCATAAAATCATGAACAGGAACTATAGGTTAAGCTATAACTGCACATTATTTTTCTCAAATCCTTTTTCAACATGCCAAAACAGTTTCGGATTTTTTATAACCGTTTAGAGGATGCGCTGATTCATGAGCCAATTTTTTTGTATTTCAAATTGAAGTCTGCTGTCCACGTATGAACAGTTTCCAACCAGTAACATTTCGCTGTTTGTTCATTGGTACGTCAATGTTATCCAACGCATATCAATATCGCAGATTCAAACAGCGTCATTTTCAGTGATTCAATTTTAGAAATTATGAATTTTAAAGTTAGAACCTTTTAGTTTTACGGCGCTTTTAATTAGTTTATATTGAATTTACAGCAATTCATAGGACTTATAATTTCCAGTAAATATTCCATGAATTTTCAATTACAAGGCAATGAAAAAAATATTCAAAAATATATATTAATTACAAATATAAAGTATTCACTTCACAAATAGAAACAACCTTTAACAAAATAATAAGCCAATATCTTTATATTCTTTTAACATTAAGCATTTTTTTAACTCGAAATTTCATTCTTCAAAAATGCCATTTCATTCACTTTGTTTTCATTCAAATTTGTTTCATGGAATTACATTTTCCTATGATGGCTTATATATTTGGGAGAAGACAATTTGGTATAAGAATCCAATGTTTTCGCAGAGTCAATATGATTTTTCTCTGTCTTCTTTAGATTCAAATGGCAAAAATGCAGTGCCCACCAATTTTTCAATATCTGTTAGGGTATATGACAAGGACGTAGCATTGCTTGTAAAATAAATGTGGTTTCTTTAAGGTGGCTCGAGCGATCCGGCTCTGAAATTTACAGGGTGCTTAAGGGCCCCGTCCGATTTGTTAATTTTTTAAAGTCATTTTTTTCTACTAGTAAACTTATATAATTTATTTTCGTCGATTTACACAAATATTTTTCATTATCTGATAAAGAAAACGTGGCAAGAGCGCTTGAATATCTGTTCTAATCATTCGGTGATCGTATAATTTCAAAATCGGAACGAAATCATTATTAAATTATCGATATACCGGTGATTTTTTGTATAAAGATATGTCTTTCTAAAGTTTTGTTATTAAAATCGAAATGTCATTTTACACTGCATAACCTGCATCACCGTGCAGTTCCGTGTAAATCAGCGTTACTTTAGTATTTTTTTCTCATTAGTTACTTCGGTAACAGGGACTAAAACTTCGAAGGATAACGAGTGGGGTCATTCACTAGAGTATACAATATTTTTACGCAATTCTGTCGTTAGTCGATTTTCGCTCGAGCTACCTTAAGAAATGACAATGTTAAAATGTGCTGATTAATACTTTATTTGTACGTTTCCAAAAGACTGCAAAAATTTTATTACAAAATTGTGTATGTATTGTAAAATGTAAATGAAATATTTAAATATTTAATTACATATTTAATTTGTTTAATAATCTATCGATTGTTTTAGCAATTGACAACAATAATTACAGGATTTGTAACACTTATTATCTACTGCTGCATCATAAAAATATTGAGAAGTGATCATTAGGAAAAATTATATTGCGAATAAAACTGAAATTAGCCATAAATAGTAACCTGCAGTTAATGTTGGGTTAAATCGAGAGCATTGTAAAAAATTTCCGTTGTAACTTCATTCAGAAGCCATTACATTGTATAGCAAATACAAAGTGAATTGGTATTAATGGCACACGGATCCCTGCAATATATTCCGTTTCACTAGCAGCCAGCGTTACGTCGATAGCGAGAACACGATAATTGATCGGGCACTGTAATCTGCCCATAGACTATAAGCTCCTGATCCTGTTATTGCAAGAGAATCCGCGTGCTGAAACTCACGAAAACTGTAGTGATTCAAACAAGTTTCGAACGTTGTTTTCTTTTTCATTTTAGTACTTCATCTCATGGTAAGTTCGAAATGTCGATAATTTTAAATACATGATCAATGTAACTGAAATATAAATAGCATAGAACGAATTTCACATTGATTTAATAATTTGCTGCGGAATAGTTAATATCTTAATCAACTATCCTACCCTTGATTTTTAGATAAAATAAGAGTATATTTTGTTGTGTTATGAGGATTTTAAGAGTCGGTGTTTGAAAACACTGAGGACGAATCTACTATCTCTAGGACTCTAAGACGTAGGTTCATGGCAGTGAGTTGAAGTTTAAGTCTCAACTTCCTTTCGTTCTCAGGTTAAAAGCATCTGAGCAGGTCCTTAAAGCCGCAAAGCCAAAGTCACCAAATCCAAACCAAACTAGTCCTAAACCTTGTTACTTTTTGTTTGTAATTTGTTGCCCTAGTCCCCATTTTGTTGCTCAAATATTAAAAAAATGGTAGGGTTTGCCAGCTTAAGATAAAGTTACTAAACCAACCAAACCCAAGCGATATCTTATATAAAATAATCGTAGTGCTGTAAAGAATAAGATGCATCTTCATAAATTACTGTAACAATTTGTTACACCTCAACATTTTCGACCGAGAACTGAGCTCATGTACGTAAATTCGGTCATTTTATCGATTATAACTTTATACTTCCGGGTTTTGACGCATCAGAGTGAGGTTTTATAGGAAATAATCAGGAAAGATAATGGAGGAGGATATTTAATGAATGAGCTTTGTTAGTGGCACCAGTGTAATGATTTTTTCAATGCGTTCAATGTTGCGCACTCCTGGTCACTAACTGGTACCCGGACAGTAATGCATACTGGGGTCTTTATTTATAACTAAGGGTAACGAATTAGCAACAAAACAGTAACAAATTTTAGGACTAGTTTGGTTTTGTTTTGCTGACTTTGGCTTTTCAGCTTTAAGGCTTTGAGCAGCGGCTTCTGCCCTTTTGCTTTTACAAACAGTGAAAAAAATCCAATGTTTCATAAAATGAATTTTCACCTTTAGAAGAGTGGCCCGATCGGCACTGATCGGCTCCAAAAGTGAGATTTCATTGTTTTGCAATAAGTTTTCAATTTAAGGAGTTTAGAGTGAACTATACTTCAGTTCTGATTACCATAAACTTTTTTAGAATAGAGTTGTTACATTGTAATTGATGTTACAACTATCAATTTCTCAGATTTTAATGTTTTTGTATATTTCTTTTTAAAGAATGAAAGTTGCACTTTTACAGATTCTCTACGCCGAGAAATTAATCCAGGATCATCACGTCAGAATTTCGAGATATTTGATGTAATGCACTAAAAAAAATGAATCCTGTTCAAGTCATGTTCCAAAAGTGACAAAGGAGGATGCCTACGGGCATAGATGTTTTCGGCCCCGAACATGGAACATCCGAAACGTATAAATTCGGTTAGAGTATAATAAGAGCTAAACCTAATACCAAATTTGAGTATTTTATCATGTGAGAAAGTTCAAAAAATCGTTGTTGAAGATGCGGATAATACGTAGAAAAATTCAGTAATCTAAGTAGTAATGGTCTGTTTATATTATACTGCCAACAAACGACTGCGTACTATTACTACTTAGATTACTGCTTGTTTCTATGTAAAATCCATTTCCTATGTTTTTAAACTTTTTTTCACATGATAAAACACTCAAATTTGGTATTGGGTGTTAGCTCTCATTATACTCTAACGGAATTTACCAATTTCAGAGGTTCCATCTCGAAGGCGGAATTCATGTATTCTCGTTGGCATCTTCCTTTATGTCTCTATTTCTACTAGTTGCACAATTTAGTGCCACTACTACTCACCCTTTAAAATGAGTTATTATTCAACTATCTCAGACTTCTTATCGCGAAGTTATGGTCATCGTAAATCAGGTATTTATCTCAATAACATTGTAAAATTCGCATTACCCGCCATGTTGAATCAACCATCTTAGAAATTGAAGCTATCAATTTTTTGACTTTATCTTCGTACTTAATGAACCCCGAAATGTCATAATTTAAAACGGCCGTAACTCTATTTAAAAAAACCGTAGGTAATCTACTAATATCTACTAATAATAGTTTATTTTGTAGGAGGAGGGTAGTACTAAATGCTGCAAATAGTAAAAAAAGCGACAAAACTTTGTCGCATTCTGTACATAGCCTCAAATATAACAAAATCCTGACGAGGTGGACCAATTCTGGCTTCAGAATCGGAATCTACGCATGCAATTATTTGGGAAACAACAAACATTTTTTTAAAAAGTGTGCTACCCTATCAGGTTTTGCGAATAATAGGTAAATTAACTAAAAAAATATATGGTTTATAAAGTAGTATTTTTCGATACAAGGTAAAATCTTACGGCCGTGTGTCGAATATTATTTTTCGGTACTAAGTGTTAATATGAAAATAAAATGAATTACCTGAAAATTTTGAGTCATTTGGATACCTCAGTGATGAGAAATTATGAAAAACATTTTGAGCCTATTAACATGGTGTCTTATGTAAAATAGCAATTTTTAAGTCTTTATATGCGAGATTTGCACGGAATAACAAATAGATTTACTTAAAATTAATGTCGATTAAAGGAAAATATATAATATATGTTCGAGAGAAAGAATTAGATCGATTGGATACGCTAGGTAAGAGAACTTCAATGAAATCGTTGTCAAAAGTTCATTATCGTACAGGTTGGAAGCCATTATTCGATTTCCGAACGGTACTGAACTAGTCAAAATTGGGCGAAAATAACACTTGACTACCTACATACCATACCAAACTCCTGAAACAAAAAATAGACTACGGACCACCTTCTATCAATCTATTAATAAACAACTGCTAGAAAGTCTCGTTTCAGTTCTAAATAGCGTAATGAAAATAGTTTGTGGAGTTTTTCATACCAGTCCAATACCAAAACAGTCGTATGAGGCACAAGAAATCAATTTAGCAAAGTTATAGTGACCACCCATAAACCATCTTGAGCATAAAATTAACTTCAATATAGTTTATTTTAACAATAAAATTCTTTTGACACTTCGAGCAGATACAGTTCTCACAAATAAGGGTTTAGTAGGAGACTGAAACACAAAATAAAATATATGTTTCTATGAAATATTCTGAATAAAATTTAAGAATTTTTCAGAATGCAGTATTTTAAAAATGACAATCAATAATTGCGTTTGAATAAATAGTATTTTAAAAATTCTGGAGAGCAAAGATGTAAACTATAAATTAAATCATTGAAAGTCTTGACAGCATATATTATAGATTTGTTGAATATTTATTTTTGAAACTTGTATCCATGATTGATATCCCGATTCTTTTGATATCTTACGGATAAATGATCAATATTTTAGATTTTTCACTAGTTTCACCAACTATAATTCTTTTCGAAAGCCAGTGTTTATACAGCGTCGATATAATCTATAAATCGTCCGCAGTATAACATTTAAAGTGGTAATCTCACTTAAACCACCTATACGTCACCGATATGTACAATCGAGCGGCCAGCTTGGGAAGAAACTATTGACTAATTTATCTGGGAAATTTTCCAATATCGTGCACGCTGGGTATTAAAAAAACAGTACCGCGGAGATAACCGTGAAAATCTACCAATAAATCATCGTTGGCGTTTGCGCGGAGGGAGTACTGGGGGGTTCGAGTATAAATTTCATTGGATCGCTCGCGTGAAAATGCTGCAGCGATAGATAAAAAAGAATATCGAACGTTACAAACCGTGCGCTCTCGCGTGTTTATCGAGTGCACACATTGAGCCCACCGCGCGAGTTAAAAATGCTGAATCGCTCGTGCAGAGTATGCGCGCGTGGCCAGATCGAATTTGGCGGTCGAATGCTGAATTTGTATCTCGAACAGGAGCTTCGAGCGAGATGCGGCAAACCAAAGTTACGACAATTTGCCGCGCCAACCTGCAAATGTAAAATCGAATCGACTACGGCGATCCGATCGACCGCGACTCCTAATGGCCGTCGCGTTTCGTGTTTGATCGCCACTCTGAACATAATGAACCAGTCTGCAAACTTCGTTTATGAAAATCGATGAGAATTATGTCGATTATTGGAAAGTATACATTTCGGTTTCATTGCCTACCAAATTTTATGTCTGTTAATATCAGATAAAGTTAGTTTTGAATACTTTACATCCGCTTATTTATAGTGGTTGTGATAGGCCGTTATAGCACAGTCCAACAAAAAAAAAACGGAATTACGGATCTGCAGGTCACACTAACAAGTAAATCTACCCAACTGCCCCTCTCCGATCTTAATGAAACTGCATACTTGTTTTGCATCGAAAAATAATACATACGTATTTTTTTTTTTGGTGTCCATATAGCACTCTAAGGGTGAAAACCACCCTTAGAACCACCCAGTAACAATACAATGAAAAGTTTTCGTACCCCAGAAGATTCTACTGAATGGATTTTATCAAAACTTGCTACTGGGAGGTCGGTGATTAAGAATCTGAAATCAGAATTCCAAAATTCAAAATGGCGTATGCAATATGACGGACGAATTTTTAAAAAAATAACTGATTTTGATGAAACTTCATACCCGGGTTTTTTTTTGGTGTCGCTGATTATGAATCTGAAATCAACATTTCACAATTCAAAATTGCATTGTTTGCAAAATGGCAATATGGCGGTCAAATTTTAAAAAATAACTAAAAATTTAACAAATTTAACATCCTTATTAATTACGTCACTTATTCTTTATACTTTTGAGGTTGCTGAAACCCCTAAATTTTTAAATATGTGTCTCTTTATCGCAACTTACAAATATGCATATATGGGTGAAAATTTTATACTTTGCGTTTTTGATAACTATAAAAGTTGATTTTTTAGGGGTGAACGTAATGCATAATCGGTAAAGTACATTTTGTAAAGGATAATTTTCTGGGTATGATTCAATTAATGGTTAATAATAATTTTGTGTAATTAAAACTGATTTGTTACAGAAAAATATAGAATTTACTTTGTCTAATTAAAAAGTTACTGTTAGATAAATTTTTTTTTAATAAATATTACAACTGATAATTTCATTTCATTATTGTTCTTACTTTACTTTATTATTACTATAATTTTTATTATTATTATTATTATTGTTGTTTTTGCTATTGTTATTTTTGTCGTTGTTGTCTTCTTAAAATCAAATTTATATGTAAATCACTACTGTGCGTTAGCGAACGAGTAATTAACGCTAATTAATATTAATTCAACAATAATTATAATGAATATTAATAATAGACCCATCGAACTACAGTAGGTCAAAAATGAATTTTTATGAAGGAACATCATAAACAGCCTAATATTAAATTTCGTAAAAATTCACAAAATATATAATTTCGCTGCGCATCTTGCTTTTTCTTTGATAATGTATATGTATACAGTCAGAAACATCCTTTAAACAACATGTTTTATTATTAATGTTTACAGTACATATTAGGATGGAGAGTAAGCCATTTTTTTACTATCGAATTTTAACTTTAAAGTCCGAAAAAGTTGACCCACACCTGTAACACACCAAAAATAACCCATTAACCCCAAACCCCGAAAATCCATAAACCCGTAAAACTCTAAATACATAAAATCCCTACAACCCTAAAACCCATAAACCCCAAAACCCCTTCAGTCTTAAAAACCCGTTAATCTCAAAACCAATCAATCTCAAAATCGTAAAACCCATAAACCCCGTGCTCATAAATGCCAAAAACCCTTTAATTTTAAAAACCCATTGATCTGAAAATCAATTTAAAAATTCGACTGTAAACAAAATTTTTTAAATCTGAAAAAATTTAGAAGCACGTTTTGACCTAAATAGAGCCTTTTGGGGGCACCTTTTTATTTTTTTGGTTCACTCCAAACTAGTGTATATATTTTTATAGTTTAAAATGATATTCACAACTTATTTTAGTCCTAATTCGCATATTAGTTAATACAACAGGAAAGCGGGACGTGAATGACACTTACTAGTATATTATAAATTAATACTAGGTTTTTAGGCATTTATGAATATTACACTAAGCACACATACTCGGACGAAGGTTAGGAATGATATGCAAATGAAAAAGTAGGCAAAAATTATCATTATTTACTTTAAAACTAGAGGGACATGAATGACACTTTCAAATTACAATCACGTTTTCTTACCTGATATGCCGTCAAAAATTGCACACAGCTTCATTATGTACTTCTGTTAGTATTTTAATCTGTAGTTGAATGTTAACTGACTTATATTATGCGAAAACAAAAGCCAAATATTAGAGTTGTATTTTAAAACTAGCTTCACAACTTGATGGAACATGAATTACAGAAAATCAAAACACAGGAATATAGAGTGCAAAAACTTTTCGTTGTTGCAATTTGCACAAATATAACTAGTTGTTTATTATTAATTTCATTAATTCCAACGATTACAACTTTGTGCAATCATTTGCAATGACTAGTAAAACGTGCTGAAGATATCAGATTCTAATGTGCCACAAAGCGATTTTTTCAAAATTATCACCTTTAAAAATATAATTTTAATTTTGCAACGGCTTGTACGTCTATCTGAAAGATGTATTAATATAGTACATAGTTAAATATATATAGAAACAAAAATAGCTATACTAATTTATCGTACATTTTCGTATTTATAAAGCAATTAACCGGAGATACATAGAAGTTAAAAGTATAAAATGTTCACCCATATATTTATGGTTATGCATACCAGCCGTCGAAATACAGTTAACATTCTTTGCTTTAGACAATTAATAATGTTTGATATTAACGCGAAGCTGAATGATAACGAAAGATGGACGTCATACAACAAATTACTTTTTCTGGGAGCATCGAGACAAGAAATTTGGGGAATTCTGAGACATTATTTTCTTGACATTTCTCGCATCTTTTTTATCCATTTTTCGCAATGTTAATGCATTTTTAAATATTATGTAATCAAGAACAACTGCAAATGTACAATACCGAAAACTGAACAGAAGTTTTGAATATTCGCAAAACCGATGTTTTTGTCGTGTAGTTAAAATTCTGAAAAAATTAATTAGTTGCGATGAAAAGGATAAACGAATAGCATCCCTTATATATATACAATTTTCCATTCTTCCGTCTATAAATTATGCATAAACAATTACTGCAAGGGTCTAGACCCATGTCTATGCATTTTAACCCATGGCAAAATAAAGTAACTAAATTCTGAAAATCGTTGTTTTGATACTTATCGAATTATTTGTGATTGTAGAAACATTTATATTTATATTACAGTAACTAATCATTAATGATATTTTAAAGTAAACCTCGGATTAGGATATTACATAACGTTTTAGTTGGTCCGAAGGCACCCGCATACATACAAAAATGTATTTATTCATTTACAAAATATTTAATTAATCTATATTCAATAAATACCAATTAGAAACTAAATTCCGTAATGAAATATACTGAAAAATGGAGACACAGAAGAATGGGCAATGGAGAATCGCGTTGAAAAGGGGGATGAGTTTTGAATGATACTTAGCGAAGGCGTTTACAAAAGGCATGCCAGCAGGGGAGCTAAAGAATTGCCCCTCTGGTTTCGCTGTCAATATGAACGGCGAATCTCTCATTTTCGAATCGAATTAATCTCGAATCGGCGCCTTCTCGAGAATAGGGGTTACATCTGTTGAATTTTTTTTTGCGTGTACTAAAGAGTTCGTTGTTATTGAAACATTCAAGGGATTTGACTTCTCAATTTTTTCGTATTTGCACCTGAGCCGACGTGATTATATATAGCGAAGAATAATTCTTTGATAAGTAATTAATTATCTGCATATTACGGTTTTATACACAACTGTTGATTACTTCGTAATGTTTAATAAATAGATAAATTTAAAAATATGACCGTATAATAATAAATTGAAACATTTATTCAAATCGCGCAAGGATAGACCTAACTTTGGCCAAGCAACTTAAATATTAATTATGAGTGTAAACGACTGGTGGAAGGGCTTCTAAATAAAACGCGCAATTTGATCGGCAGAATAAAAAAACGTATCAATTTATTGCGATCAACCGGTGACGATCCGATCGCGACGCGAACCTCCTAACCCGACGACGTTCCGGAACGTTCTGACCTACCCGATCGTCACTTTTTCACCTCTTAGTTCGATTTTTCAAACTCTCGAACATTTAAATAGACTGCAACGTCGTTTTATACATCGATATTATATTATTCGAATTACAAATAATTTTATAGAGATCGTCACCATTTTGAAGGGCCTTTTACATAATTTTCCTAACAGGACACCTTCATTTTGAGCGGTACCCCCATTTGGGTGTGCAATGGCGTAGGGAAAACCACTTTTGTGGGAAAAAACCTACACGCCAGGTACCGCAGTCGATAAAACATCGATTCTGTCCGTAACAATGAGTATGAGGATGATTTTAAGTAGGGTGATTTTAAACAGTTTAGCTGTAAACCAAATGATTCGACTACTGCATACTAATATTTCGTTTGTGACAATAAAAATATTTACATACACGGAAAAAATGGTGTCGTTGGAAAGACAAACGTCGAATTGGTTGGATAATAATTGGTTATTACAACTACTTACACAGTTCATAGAACTAAAGAAAAAAATTTGGTTTAGTCCCTTTATCATTTTCACTTATTTGGAACACGTAATTTGCATAAGCGTTATTTGTTAAAATAACCAATTTATTGGTTTATCCTAACCAACTGTAAGATACTAAGGAAAAACCTAAAGCTCCTTTTCGAGTGCATGCGCGAGAATTGAAGTCGTCAGTCATGCCTTGTGAGCCTTTGCTTACTTTCGTCATCAGTAGGTAAACATGTCCACAGTTTTTCTATACATTATTTTGAATTTCATTAAGTTATAATTCACCCGGAAGTCAATTCATTTTAAAAACTTACAGCTACGGTTATGATATCCAGGTTAAAAGTAATTAATATTGAAAGTATTATCAAATTTTTCAATCTTAGATTTTTAAGGAATGTTTTCAAATTTTGTGATAGCTGAATAAATAAACACTGATGGCCAGATAAATTTTCTATGAAAAAAGATTTGGAATTATGAAAAAATCGGTAAAATTACATAATTTCAGCGGAGGGGGAAAAACATGTGGTCTGAGGCATTCTTTTTTACTTCCCGAGTTGCGTAATATATTATTTCTCACAATTTGTGCGCAAAATGCTATTTTGCTCCCTATATTGCGGGAGCAAAACAGCACGTTTTCTCCATAGGGAGCAAAATAAATATATCCGGGAGAAAAATATGTTTCTCGCATTCTGAGCGCAAAATAGCACGACCTAGGATGAGAAAAATGGTATGTGCAACAAGGGAGAATAGGTATTTGTAGACTCGTGCGAAATGGCGTCAAGTTGTTTATTTTCATCTACATTCTCCTTTTACGGCATTATCGTTGACTTTACGAAAATGCATACAACTTTCGGTGCAGAAAATTTGATGCTCGACCCTCTTTTGTTTCAACAATTTTTTATTCTGATTTGTATTTTTGAAAATAACTCCAAAAAAGTGATTCTTTCATAATTCGTTATTTATGGTATAACTGTTAACTTTTTGTAGAAAAGTATATACATATAACCTTTTGTGAAGAGACTTTGATGCTCTATCTTTTTTGTTGGAAGCATTTGTTTGTGCGATTTGTATTTTTGATAAGAAACACAAAAAGATATTCTTTTAACGTTTTGTGTTCGATATACCTACAATCTACTATGGATCTATCAAGCAGTTGCAAACTCAAAAAGAGGTTGAACTTTAAATTTGATTTTACCATTCGCGAGATACAGCGAGAAAAAATGATACAGATGGATAGACGTACATAGAAGATCATGGACACAAAATTTGTTATTGCATTTTTCTTATCTTTATGGTCTCAATCTTTGGAATTTAATGAAAAACTATAGTGTCATTTTATTGTCAAATTTATTACTTCGTCTAGAATTGTGGTCTGGACCGAATTAATTACACTAAGAAGTGTACAGTCGAGAAGTACATATGGTAAAGGCCTCAAGGTCGCAACCACTAATCTTTCATATAAAGTCTGAAAAGTTTCACTCGATGCCATAATGAAGATCGACGTAATACCCTTGATGAAATGCATAATCGCTCATAACATTAAAAAAAATCAAAAAAAAAAGGTGATCAGTTATTTAGTTTGTATAACGAGAAATTCGAAATGAGGTTTGCTAGAGTAGTACATTAACAGATCGCTATTATTCAATATTTCGGTAGCGTCTGCAGTATTTAGAATTCCGTGCTTGCATGGGCAACTTATGGAACAAACAACACAGAATATGTATTTACGTTCCCCCTATAAAAAATTGTCCAAAAAAAGCTGCTCAAATTCTAGGAATAAAGTTCTTGCAGCCTTAAAATCTTCTTTATTGAATTTCTATATAGATGTTCAATTTTGTGTAGGATGAAAAATAAATCACTGGTTATATTCAGTGACCCGTATTAAAAGAATGTACAACTGAAGAACCAGTGAAATAGTAGATATTATGGTTGCGTTCTGCAGGAGTTTCAGTAAATACAATATTTCGACTTGTTACATAGTGAAATTAACTGTTTACAGTGAAATTGACTGACGTAATGGCAAAAACTGTTTTCGCTGACGAATTTGGTGAAGTTTTCACTAATTCAGATAAAAGAGTGCTCCGTCAATTCCCGGACGTCCAAGTAACAAATATTGAAAATTCTGAAACGAAATACCCAAAATGTATAGAACCCCTAACACTCTTAATAACTTAATAACTTGCAATTTTTGCAGCAAATTCATCTCAAATCATGCACTTTCGTTGTGAGAATCACTAGAACTTCTCCACATACATATTACGTTTCTGAGTATTGTATTTACTCTAAAGATTGATGGATAATTTTGTTCTGTAGGAATTTTTTATTTTTTATTTACTACATTTCAGCGTTATTTTCAACGAAAGTGGATGGGGCGAGTTGAATTTGATGCTCAAGTTTACAGGTCATCGTTTTTGCATTCGACGTCTGCGAGAATTCTACGGATGTCATTAGTTTTATGTGTTTCATTTCAGAATTTTCAGTGTCTTGTTAATGGGCGTCTTGGAATTGGAAGAATAATATTCCGAATTTTCTAACCTTTCCACGGTTCTTTGCGTGATCGTTCGTCGTCTATCTACGATGAAATTTTTTATCAAAACGCTTGTTCAAATTGATCATATCAACATTGATTTTTAACATTATTCTAATTATTTAATCTTAAATATTTGGTCTACTTAAAGGTATGATAGTGCTTACACTAATTGAATGAATATCATGTCCAAATCAATCGGCGATTTACTACTAGTTAACTTACATCTGATGCAATTTTACGAACTAACATTTACGTGCTTTTGCATGTAGCGGGGGCAGTAATAAACACACCGTAGTAAACGGGAAATGTGCTGCATTTGATTGAGCTGCAGCAATAATGATCAGGCATTGTCATGCAAATCTTGAAAGTGACAGAGAGGGTGACAGAGCAAAATAGAGAGAGAGAGTTTCTCCTTCATGGTGCTTCTAACTACTCTAGAGACCATTACTCGCCACTGTACAGGTACGCATGTCATGTAGTTTGTTAAACATAAATCGCCGCAAAACCAAATGCTGTTTCCCATCTCCATGATCTTGCGGAGATACCTGATTGTCTATTTACCGATATCGATCTAAGTACGTAGATCATTGTTTTCATAGGCTTCCACGAAGATTTGTAAGTACTTTTTCTGTTTATATTCTATTGATATATGGGCAAAACCCCAAAACTTTTAAAATTCTAGTTACTCCGTAATAATCAGGCAACGATAAGAAAAAATGTTTATATTAAATTGTTTTTTCTTTTTAAAGAAATGATGACAAATATATTCTGTAGTTTATGCCAAGCTATCGATTAAAGCTAAGAAGGTGTAATTTCAAAGATGAGATTTTATTAAGAATTCATGAAGTAATTTGCTATAAAATTCATTTTTTAAAACAATGTAAATCAAAGGCTGAACCAAATCACCTTGAAATTGAGTTTCAGATACATTTTTATATATTATTGAATGAAAAGTTTTTCGTGCTTTCACGCGGCAAAAAGTTCACGATACGAGAAGAAGTGACTCACTTTTTAAGAAATGCAAAACATATTATACTTTTCAAACCAGTTTTCTCTAACCCAAATTTCAATAAGTACCATGTATTTTAAGCAGAAAGGCTTGTATTATCCAAGTGTTACAAGGTCTTTGCCTTGTGAATACTCTGAGTTTTGAGCATTTCAAATCAAATCAGCCACTGGACCCTTCTGGTTAAAAATTGTATTTTTTTACGGCACTCTAAAAATAATTTTCGGAATGCTAAGCCCATTTTTATGCACTGTTTTTCTTAATGTTTTAAGCGGTGCGTAACAACATATTAATTTCGTCAATACATATTCATATAGCTGAATGCAATTTGAAAAATTGTAAATATTTAATATCCATATAGTACAGCGAATAGCAATCCACATGTGCCTAATGACATTGAGTATTTTCATGAATGGGTATAAATAAATTTAACCCATAAAAAATAGTCATGCAATTACATGTACTATTTACATAGTAATGCGGCAAGTCGGTACAATATGTAAGTTATAAATTAATGTTTAAATCTATTTGAATTATATCTATTTGAGAAATGAAATACTAAATACAATATAAATTATATGTATAGAGTTTATCATACCCTTATTTGCATATCGTGATTTGGTATGTGATACTGACAAATGAAAGTTAACTTATTATTTTTAAAATTGTCTGCAATAACAGATTTGTCAGTCAATTAAGTTGATTAGCGTTTACTTTGAGATGCACGTACATCGTTTATCCTTAAAGTGCAAAGAATCAGTAAGTTTTATGCCTACGAAACTTGTTTAATGAAGAAACTTTTTTGTCCTTAACTGACTGTAGCAGACATTTTACCTAGCAAATGGCTCCGTTATCGGTACACCGAATTCCGCAGTTTTTCATGTACTGATGCTGCATCAGATGAAACAATAGATCGTTCGAGCACTATGCTAATATCAGCTTCTTGGGTTCAGAGGTAGTAATTCCTCGTCGATACATCCGCATGTATATTTGCGATCGACGCCCACGACGAATCCTTCGCCTCTCCAAAGGTTGTGAGTCACGCATTCACGAAACTTAAACAATCGCGTACTGAAATAATGGAAATTGGATGCATATTTCATCGACAGTATTGTAGACTTATTATTTAATAAAGTACCACGTTATTTCATTGGTATTATTATAAATTTGATATAATTTTAATGAAAGTTTTTATTATTAGTCAAGCTATATTAACAGTTTGGATAAAAAAATGCATGACATGAAATTAATGAAAGTAGAGTAACAGGGGATACAGAATCCGTCTTGTGCCTCGATATAATAGTGTCCAAATCCTAGTCTGGTCTTGCCCTAAAGATTTTTTAAAAACTGTTCTCGATTCTCTACATACAGTTCAAGATGGTCACTTAAATAAATGTATTCTTCAACTGAATGCGAAGTATAAGTGTGTAAGTGTACCAGATTTGTGATTGATGCGCCAAATAGAATATTTCTAGTTAGTGTCTAGTTTTTGCGTAGTTTTGTCTTCATTACATTTCGGTGACTGTCTAAAAATTAGATATGAATTACTGGGAAGTTTTAACTACAAATAAATGTCCAGAAACTGGTTTAATTTAAACCAATCGAATTTTGTCCAACCGATTTTCTCCCAGGGGATTTAAATATTTTTTGTTTTACATTGTAAAATGAATATATTTAACTTTTGTTAGGCAAATTTTACAATTCCACTGTTTATCTACTCGTTTACCTTAAAATTTTATTGTTATAATGCTGGAGTTTCAGGTACCCGCATAAACATTCTCGATTTTCCCTCTAAGTAGGCTCCGGATTGGATCAAATTCCTTAATTAGTATCGGATCAGGATGCTATACAACTGCAAATATGTATAGGACCCGGAGTTCCAGCAATCCGGATCCGTTCCAGATTTAATATTTCTAAGTATAGTATTAGGTTGCGTAGTGATCAGCTGTTATATCATATCTATTCAGCGTGAATACGATGCGTTTGGTTAGTATTACTCTCGTATGTTCTTCAAGTCCTATTCTTGCTCAAAAACTGGCAAAACTGTGATAACGGTATAGGGATAATGCAATATAGTATGATTTTCTAATACGGAAGTTTATAATAAATTATGTGTTAAAAGTGTGGGTTTTTATGTGTGTATTATTCTGGCGTGATAAATGAAACTGATGTTTGACGTTAACCTCTCAAACTAAAAACCTACTTTCATTTCCTAATTTTCAATTTTGATTGGACAGATTTCAAGATTCGAAAGAACATTGGTTGGACAAAATACAAAGTTTTATTTGAATGAATTATTTGATTTTCTACACGTTTCAAATGGATACGCCAGATTTAGTACATTCATAGTTAACCCTCAACCTCAATCCGTGATCTGTGTTTTTTACATGTTAAGAGAAGATTTACGTAAGAATACAACAAGGTTTCTGCATTTCCGCGTATTATCACGCAACGTATGAAAGGTTATTCTATACTTATAGTAATATGAAGGTTCAGTGAGATAAGCACTGTTATCTCATAACATTTGCTAAAATTGGTCAAATAAGAATATTTAAAAACGTGTTCAAATTGAATAAATCGCAGGATATTGCAAAACTCATTTTCAATTTTTTTAATACACATTTCCATTCTTTACCTCTGACAAATAACTGATGGAAGTGTGGGAGGCGTCCATTCTGCGGTATGGGAAGGAAATAATTTTTCGGTTCAGCGTTGATCTTTATTGAATTCACAATCCTGGTACAAAATGATGAAAAGGTTATAAATATTAATGTGATTATGAAATCAGAACTGAAGATCCCTTTTCGTCTCGCGCCTTTACGCAAGAAATCAGTTCTCCATTCTTGTCGCTCTTTCTCCGAAGGGTCAACAGCCATCGAGGAGACCGCGGACGAAACATATTCCATGGAAATGCAAATGATACGGGTTCTTCGTGTTTACGTTAGTAATATTCAATCAGGCTGTGCAGCTACGCTTAAACCATTCGTCCTTCATGTTCTGTCGATGGAAAGTTTGAATTACATATAAAATCTTAGGGTTGATAGATCGAAATTAAGCGAAAAAAAACTCCCCTTTATACTTATTTCAAAATTGTTAATTAATCTCATTTTCATAAGACCTTTGTTTCAAATTGACTGAAAGGTACTTCAAATTGATGATAATGAAAGGGGGTTTACAATTAAAATAAATTTACATGAACCATGCTATGGCAACGTACAGAATAATGAAGTTAAGAGTTAATTGCCACAAGTATGTCTTCTCCTTCTTTCAAAATTATTTCACATAGAAAACGATCGACTGCCATGGCTGCCGTATTAGTGCTACACTTATTTACACTATTAATATCCTTTGAAAGACTGTTTACGCTACCTAGAGCTACCCTCCTAGCCTATTTACTAAAGCTAGAATTAGGGCCTCAAAACATAGCTTGACAGGTCTATCAAGAACATTAGACTCCTCCTAATGGAAGACTTCATGCAATTGTAAGATGTTTTCAAATTTTTTAAATCGATCGCGAATCATCGATATGACGTCACAGCCTTATGTTATTACCGTTAAACGAAAACTGTACGCGCCCCACCGAATCAGTTTGTGGCGAACTTTCGACGAATGTAATCGACTACATAATAAACAATATTAAAGTGAATTTGTTATATTTAATTTATTCTATCTTCATACTATTTAAAATATTCATATTACGATTAAACGTACTAGCATCCAACTGCTCTGAGAATTACTCAATTGACTGAATTTTTGCAATTGAGACCTGTAACTTCTATTCTAGGGATAACCACCATTTAGGAGGACCTTGATGAGGAATTATGCCATTAGTAAAGTCTGAGTTAAGTACAAAAAAAGCCAATTAGTATTTCTTTTCCATATCTCCACGACACTCTATTTACAGGCAAAAACTGATTCAACCTATTCAACTCACTACCCTATGCATACAGAGAGGAAAATATTTTATCCGATAACATACTGATGTTACCGGATACCATCAAATGTGATCCGGTACCATTAGTATGGTATCCAGTAACATCTATTTCTCTCCGTGTACTCATCCTTGGAAACGCTTAAAATTAAAATGTAAATATGTTTGGATATGATTCACTTATTAAAGATAATTGATCATATATGGTTATAACCGAACGTCATTATCTAATCTATATAATCTGGACTCATTTGAAGATCTAAAGCCCATTATATTTGATTGTTGGATACATTCCAACGCACACGAAGAACTGTCTAGTTCAAACTACACGGAGACACAATTGTATGACGATTTGTTACTAATACCGGGGTGTTTCGTTCGTCCAGATTTCATGATAGGATTTCTTATTATGTTTTCTTGATAACCCCTTTACCATTTTGTAAAGATTTAGATGTAGACTTTGAAGCATCACTAGGGAAGCAATAGCCATCGATTATTTTAAAACTTCGCATACATGTACTTCAATAAAAATTATGATAAATCTCGGGAAAGACATCCTCCCTCGGAAAAAATCGTAAGTAGGTGTTTTCGATGCATTTTCGCGCCGTGAATCCGAATATGATTGTAAAATTTGTCGGTCAGACATGTAAAAGCTGCTATCTTAAAAAAAACGCGTTGTTTTTGCGTTTTTTGGATTTATTTTGAAAACTACGGATTTTACAAAAAAAGGTGTCAAACAAAAAATGTAGGGCATATAATTCTCTACAAAAAAAAGTTGTATGAATTTTTTTCGTAATCGCAAAAAGAAGCACGTAAAACAGCAATGAAAGTGGATAAGCATAAGTATGACCAGCCTGACGCCACATAGGTCCACGCATTGATAACTATACGGACAAATACTTCAAGTGGTTAGATTATTAGTAATATATGTTGGTTGGAGGTTAGGCTAGAAAAAAGGGGGTCTGGGGGCGGAGCCCCCCAGCACGCGAGCACCTGTTTGGTTTTCGCATTGGTAATTTTACGAACACATAATTCATGCTCATTACAAAATGAAGGTATAGTAATCGCTTATAAGTTCTGAAGGCAATGCGCGTGACAAATGGGTGTTTACGTGCTGCGGGGCTTCGTCCCCCAGACCACATTTTTAATACTAGCCTAATCTCCAACCAACAGATGTTAGTACTAATTGCACATGCGTGAACTAAGTGTCCCTGCAATTAGCATTGCATACTATTATTATAGCCAAGGACGTCGCGCGCGTATACTGGTCGTTTTATCTTGGACGCTCCCAAGCAATACTTATGCTGCAGTCAAATTTTCCGCATCTACACGGAAAAAACAGTGGCATAAGAATTACGAAATAATGGAGTATTTTCTACTCCAGCGCTGGTGTAAAACATAGTGGCGTTGAATCTACGCCAAGCTCTCGTAGTCGATACGCCAACCATGGCGTAGCATGTGTTGGCGTTAATACCGCGCAAAATTGCCTCTTTTGATATGTTTATCGTGAGCTTGTTATTGTTATTTGAAATGAATGAATAATATACCAATTGTGTGTGCATATGTGTTATTTATGTCTTTTTCCAGGTTAGTACATCTCAAATTAAGGTTTGAGGTTAACTGACCTGTCAAATAAAAAACCCATATTTTCTAAATCCTTCTTCCCATTCTCATTATTGCAATCTACAATTCAAGCCCTTTACATACTCAGGACATTTGAATTGAATTTACAGGATATGCATTTAAAAAAGTCAGAAAAAAGGAAAATGATTCAACGAGGTTGGCCGTCGGATTTGAGAATTTAGTTTTTTTTAACATAAACCTGCATGATAAATATATCATACATATAAATACATATTAAAATCATTCATATTTAATGTAAATAAATATAGAAAATGAAATTGAATTGAATGTACAGGACAGGCATTTAAAAATCTTAGAAGCATAGAAACCGTATCAATGAATTTTGTCGACGGATTGGAGAATTTGCTTATTTATTTATATAAACCATCATGGTAGATATATCATACATATAAATACATATTAAAACCTTTTATGTTTATTGTAAATAAATAGAGTAATAGAATTGGAATTGAATTTACAGGATATGGATTTAAAAAGCTTAAAAACAAAGAAAATGTTTCAAAGAGGTTTGTCGACAGATGGACTATTTTACTTAATTTTGTTAATGTATAGGAATGGTGGTCCTAAATGAAATACGTATTTTCTGATACTTTAAGATATCTACCATGCAGGTTTATATAAATAAATAAGCAAATTATCCAATCCGTCGACTAAATTCATTGATACGGTTTCTATGATTCTAAGATTTTTAAATGCCTGTCCTGTACAATAAATTCAATTTCATTTTCTATATTTATTTACATTAAATATGAAAGATGTTAATATGTATTTATATGTATGATATATTTATCATGCAGGTTTATGTTAAAAAAAACTAAATTCTCAAATCCGACGGCCAACCTCGTTGAATCATTTTCCTTGTTTCTGACTTTTTTAAATGCATATCCTGTAAATTCAATTCAAATGTCCTGAGTATGTAAAGGGCTTGAATTGTAGATTGCAATAATGAGAATGGGAAGAAGGATTTAGAAAATATGGGTTTTTTATTTGACAGGTCAGTTAACCTCAAACCTTAATTTGAGATGTACTAACCTGGAAAAAGACATAAATAACACATATTCACACACAATTGGTATATAATTCATTAATTTCAAATAAAAATAACAAGCTCACGATAAACATATCAAAAGAGGCAATTTTGCGCGGTATTAACGTCAACACATGCTACGCCATGGTTGGCGTATCGACTACGAGAGCTTGGCGTAGATTCACTGTTTTTTCCGTGTCGGAGTAGTGCAGCTCTCCAAGCATTTTTTCGCTGTCACTATGGAAATAGATTTCTTCAAGTACATATGGAGTTTTCTCTTTAGACAATTAAAATTAACATGAATCGCGCGCACAGAACAAACACACACACACATAAACACAGACATGCACACAAACACATACACATATACATACCTACATCCAAACATTTATGCATGGAATACACAGTCGCTAGTCTCTTCGTGGCGTATTCTGGGTACGTTTTCGTAGCTGCCCAGGTGAAAAAGTTTTATAAAAATTGTATACAGTTGTTATATAAAAAAATGTATAAAATTTTTATACAGAAATGGTTCTATAAAATATTTATAAAGCAGTATATTTTTATAAGCATTTTATGAAATGTTATAAAACTAGAATCTACACTGCTTTTAACAAATACCATCTTCTAAAGATATTTCTATAAAAAGAAATTATGGATTAATTAGGAAATAAATCAGCAACAACAATACATATTTGTACAATATGGAGGAAATATATTTTTTAACAAAATTGAATACAATTTCCTGGAGGCAGTTTTGCATTTGGCGATGTGCTCTGTAGAAGTATGTAACCTCTGAGACCAGGCGCTGCCTATGAATTAAGAAGTCAGCTGAAATAATCCATTAAAATGCAACAATACCGAATACTGGTGGATACTGACACCAGACAATTCGTCGATCATTCCTAAAGTTCCATTTCTCCGAAATTCTTGACCCTGAAAAACAGCGAACACAAAGAAGAAACAAATATTTATTATAATTTTTAGGTTACATGCAATGCAATGTACCTTCTCTATAGTTTAGAAGTTCAAAAGAAACTGTCAAAAAAAAAACAAAACAGGATGTACATAACGTGGTTACCATGGTGGTTACTAGGGTATGTTGAATTTTAAAAAGAATGATTATTTGACAGTTTGTTCTGAACCTCTCTGCATCTTGCATCGCACTGCATGTAACCTAAAAAGTATTATAAATACTTTCTTCTTTGTGCTCGCTGTTTTTCAGGGTCAAGAATTTCCTTAATTTCTCTCAAAGAATTGTTTGTTATTTCGCAGAACTGGAACTTTAGGAATGATCGACGATTTGATGCCATCTTTCAGTGGGCATCATTGTTTGATATCAGTATCCACCAATATTTGGTACGGTTGTATTTTAATAGATTATTTCAGCTGGATTCATAATTCATCGACAGCGCCGGGTCTCGAGGTTTGCAGAGCATATCATGATTTTCAATTCATTCGGTGATTTTTCCGATTTGAATTCAGAAACAATAATATATAATTTGTAAAATTTGTATGTTTATATACAAATTGTATCTATAATTTTGGTAAAAAATATACTTCCTCCAAATTATATAAATATGTATTGCTGTTGCTGATTTATTTCCGAATTAATTTATCGTTTCTTTTTATAGAAATATCTTCAGAAGTCGGTATTTGCCAAACGCAGTGTAGACTCTAATTTCATAATATTTTATAAAATGCTTATAAATATATACTAACTTTATAAATATTTTATAGAACCATTTCTTTATATATGTTTTATACAGTTTTTATATAGCATCTTTATAAAAATTGTATACAATTTGTATGAAACTTTTTCACCTGGGTGATAGCAACCTTAATTCGACATTCATTTGATTTGACCTTCAAAAGACCTAGATGTGTGTGCTACACGTCCTTGAACGCCGAGAGACGTTCGATTGCTGGAGCCTTAGGAAATGGTAGCGTTCTCTGGTTGCTAATTCATCCGCCGCCGTCAAGTGGATGAAGCTCTCTTGTCCGATGCCGGTGTTGTGGAAGTACTCCGGGAGGGAATGCTCCCCACTCGTTCGTCTGGAGGTCCGTTCGCTTCGCTAGCTCGGGATAGAATGAATGTTTGTTCGCGAAACTCGCGGTCTTTTATAGCTTTTAGTTCGCGTTTCGCCGCGTCAATCATCGCGCTCGAATTTTGCACTAACACTGTCCTTGTCTAATCGGTTCCGCGCCGCGTCAATCAGCGCGCTCTGCGATTTGTGTAAACAAATTCGTAATAAATATACTTTTTCCGGGAAATATCGAATTCGAAACTGTTCGTTTATTTACTTTTAAATTAAAACTTATTTTTTTAAAACTTTTATTTTAAATTAAGAGAACGATTAACGGATCAGATTAAAAAGTTTCGTAATAACGGATTATTGCGAGTCCGTTATTCCGCTACAGTTCCTTGTCATTTCCTGTGGGGGCTAACATGGCCCGACTAATCGCTGATTCCATCTCGTAAAATATCTTATGCAACACGGGGACGGAGACACCCAACAACAATATCGCCCCCTCTTGTTCGACTCGAGGCCCTAAAATTGGAAAAAAAAGTAAAAAAAAAATGTGAAGTATCGCATTTTACACACGTTATGACAAAATAGTAGTTTTCGATGCAAGGGAGTAAAAGTTCTTCGTTGAAGATAAAAATATATAAAGACAGTTGGGTAAAGATACTAGGAACGTTTATTTTTTATTAAACCTGTTTTTACAAAAACGGAGGATTAGGTCCTCCATGGAAGACAATAGTACTGGAGCTACGGGCTCGCTCGCGACGAAATGTACCGGCGGGGCGAATAGCTCTTGCGGGGTAAGTGGTATATCGAGAGGTATTGGAGAAAATGGGTCCGTTGAAGGTGAAGGAAGACGAGGATCGACTGGTCGAATGACCCTGTGGTCGTTGTCGTCGTCGTGGACGTGGTCGTCGTCGCAGTCGTGGTCGTCGTCGTGGACGTCGTCGCGGTCGTCGTCGCGGTCGTCGTCGTCGTCGTGGTCGTCGTCGTGGTCGTCGTCGTCGTCGTGGTCGTCGTGGTCGTCGTCGTCGTCGTCGTCGTCGTCGTCGTCGTGGTCGTCGTCGTCGTCGTGGTCGTCGTCGTCATCGTGGTCGTCGTCGTCGTCGTCGTCGAGGACGACGACGAAACCGAGAACGAGCCACAGGAATTGCCAAGAGAACCACGAGCTGAAAAGTTTGGGAACCCCTGTTCTAACTTGTCACCATCCTGGTATTCGGCGTATAATTTTCGTGTCTTTATAATGCAACGTCTAGCAGTATAACAAAATTATTTATTTTGCAACTATCGAAGAAATGTCTACACAATGTGTACGACAAATTATGATTATATATATAGTTTTCGATACAAGTGAGTGTGCGTAAAGTACTTTACAAGTATCGACATATTACTTACGCAACGGTTTTCGGTGCGTAAAGTAAAAACGAGTGCGTAAAGTTTACTTTACGAAATACTAACTCACGGAAATAATAACAAACAGAATAAATGTCCATGTTACTTAAAAGAAAACAATGCTAGTATACTTATATTATACTTATATTATACTTATCGAATAAATATATATTAAGCATATAAATTTCTTATATCTAGAGCTATTGCAGATATAGATGTTGGATATATATTGGATATATATTGAATATTGCCGAAAACACATACGGGTGCGTATATATAAGACATACATAATAAGATATATGTTGTAAATATCGGAAGATATAATCTGCATATAAAACGGATATATCCTGAAACACATTCGGGCCGGTCATTGTGGATATATCTAGCATATAAAGCGGATCGTATACTTTTTGCCGAAATATATCCTGCCTATCTTATATATGTGCGGGATATATCCCTGGATATAGTACATTATGCACCAAGGCCGAAATTTTCGATTTTCGACGAGTATGAACTTTGTCGGCCGAGCGAAGCGAGGTCGAGAATCATACTCGTTGGAGAACGATATTTCGGACATGGTACGTACTATATTTTTTAGTTCGACGGCACCGTGGCTCGGTCATTCTGATCGGAAGATTTCGGCATAGGCCGGAGGACTAAAAATATATTTTTTTCATGCGGGTTCATATATCTGACCGGTAAATTTTACCATCAGATTCGGATTCAGGCGGCAAAAGTACATCAAAAACACCTTATTACGATTTTTTCCGAGTGAGGTCGTCGTTCTCAAGGTTTACCAAAATTATTTTATGTGTATTTTTTTTTTCGAAAACACCCTTTGGGATAGAAATCACCCTTGAATGTTTTCAGGGATGTATCACAGTATTTTACAAATTATTTATTGTATGTCTGTCAATATTGGTCTTCTGACTTCCTGGATGTCAAATTTTGAACATTTGAAAGGACTTTTATGGAACTCGGTATTATTAGGGTTTTTGAAATTAGATTTTGTTCATTCAAAACGGCGGATCCAATATGGCTGACATATTGTGAATATTTTTTAGGAATTCATTGAAATTTGGTTTGCTGGAGATTATTGGAATTGCTGATTATCAACATGATATCTGCCAAATAAAAATGGGGATATACACTGACGGACAAATTACTCGATTTTTGCAATATTATTTTCTTCAGCTTCATGTTAAGAATAACAGTTGCAACCGTAACAATTATTTTTTTTTTTTATTAAATTTATTTATAGGTCGCATTAACATCCAGGTCATGAGCGACCACTGTTTACAGATCACATAGATATAACTGTATTTATATTAAGTTAAACACTTTCATTTCTTGTAGGTATTTTTCTAGAAAAACAATTTGGTTTTCGTTTAACGTTTCTTCGATGTTTCGTGTTAGTTGGTGCTTATGTCTCAGATCTTCGTGTATTGAATCTTCCAGTAGGTGTTCCACTGTGACTGGTAATCCACATCTTGGACAAGGTAGAGCGGGTGATTTGGTGATAAGATGTATGTGAGTGAGGTTTGTATGTCCAATTCTCAATCGTGCCAATAGGCACTGTTGTTTTCTGTTATTTAGGGTTGATATTTTTTGTCTTACGCTTTGCCTGACTTTATTGAGTTTTGTGTTGAGAAGTTTCCATATTGTATCCCATTTATTTAGTGTTTCTTCTTTTACTGCCTTTTTTGCATCTTGTATAGATATTGGGTGATTTATTTCTGTGCCTGTGGTAGTGGCGAGTTTAGCTGCAATATCTGCTTTTTCATTTCCCTCTATTCCTTGGTGCGATGGTATCCATGCCAGAATAATAATCTTTAGTTTTTCTTTTATTTCTACTATCTTTTTCTGGATAGTGTGGATAAGTTGGTTTGTCGTGTGGATATTTTTAATGGTTTTTAATGCCGTTAGAGAATCTGTGAAGATAATTGCATTTTGATCTTCGCTTTCTTCAAATTTGATCAACGCTTGCAGGATGGCAAATGCTTCACATGTTTCTATTGAGTTAGCCTTCGGAAGTTTATATTTTATGGTCTCCTTCTTGTATATAACTGCACATCCCCGTAGTTCACTTTGGACGGAGCCATCTGTGAAGATATTTATGTAGGTAGGATATTTATTTACAAGTTCGTTGAAACGGTTTTTATAGTACATTTCTGATGTATTTCTTTTATTACTGCTGTTATTTAGAATAGATATGTCTATTTCAATCGAAGGAGGGTTCCAAGGAGGGTTCCAAGAAAAGGAGAGGTTGCTCTGGATTGTACTTTTAGCTCTGGTAGATTGATTTCGTTGATAGCTGTTTTTAGACGAACATGAAATGGTTTCGGTAAAGAAGAGCGTTTTTCAAATTCCTTTTCATGGGGGATTGATCTGTTTACATTGTTGGGCAGGTAGATTTATCATCGGAGATGTTACCAATTTCCAAATTTAATAGTAGTATATTCCTACGTAATTTTAGCGGGATTTCGTTCGCTTCGGCAAGAACACTTGTGTTTGGACTGGTCCGGAATGCCCCAGTGACTAATCTTAGTGCCGTTGTTTGTATCGGGTTTAGTTTTTCGAGAGTATGAGGTTTGGCAGATCCATATATAGTTGCTCCGTAGTCCAATTTGCTTTTAACTATAGCATTATAGGTTGCTTTTAGAGTTTTTATATCTGCTCCCCAGTTTTTTGATGCTAACATTTTTAGGACATTTATTCTTTTGTTGCAATCCAGTTTCATTTTTTTTATATGTTCTATCCATGACATTTTAGAATCGAATGTCATTCCTAGGATTTTTGTACTCTGGACTCTTCTCAATTCGGTTTCTCGGAGATGTATTTTTGGTGCCCAATTGATGTTCTTTTTACTATTTGCATAGATTATGATTTCTGATTTTGTATTGGAGAATCTAAATCCTGTTTCATTACACCAGTCGTTTAGTCTATTTAGGGTTTCTTGCAAAATTTCCATGGTAGTTTCGATATTTTTCCCAGCACACATAATGGTTAAGTCGTCTGCAAAGATGTTTCCTTTCACTGGTAGCTTTATTTGTGACATAATATGGTTGATGGCTATTAGAAACAGGGTGACGCTTATAACTGATCCTTGTGGAACACCATTTTCTATAATCGAGTTTTCGGATAATAAGGAACCAATTCTTACTTGAAACGTTCTATTATATAGAAAGTTTTTTATATATTCGAGTATATGACCTTTAAACCCTATATGTTTCATAATATTTATGATTCGAGCTCTCCATACCATTTCGTAAGCTTTTTCTAGATCTAACGATATTACTGCTAAATGTAAGTTATTTGCGAAGGCATTGCATATTTCAGTTTGGAATTTAATAAGATGATCTGACGTTGATCGAAACTGCCTAAAACCACTTTGGTTTTTTGCGAACCAGTTCATTTTTTCTAAGGTCCATTTTAGCCTTCGGTTTATCATTTTTTCTAATATCTTTCCTAGGTTGCAGGTCAGTGATATTGGACGGTAGCTTGTGCTTTGTGATAGATCTTTTCCGGGTTTTGGAACTGGAATAACGATTGCTGATCTCCATATATTTGGGAATGTATCCGATTTCCAGACATAGTTCAGTAGTTTTAATAGGTATAATAGACCCTCTTGGGGAAGTTGTTTTATGAGTATCATCGGGATTTGATCAGGTCCCGGGCTGTTATTTTTACATGTGGAGATTGCATATTTTAATTCCAGTAGGCTAAATTCTGAGTTTATTTCAACTGGAATGTCTTGTTTAGATCTTCTTTTATCAATTTCGTCTTGATTTTCCTTTTCACTGAGTTGCTCATTTTCGAGTTTATTTTTATGATCCAGGAAGCTTTTACTATAGTTTGAGTTACTGGAGTTATGCGCGAATGTTTTTGCAAAGAAATTTGTCATATCTTTATGATCCATAGTTGCTAATCCCTCAGTGTTGTATAAAATTTTTGTGAAGGAATCATTTCGTTGACCTTGTAATTGTCTTACTTTTTTCCATATTTGATCGGTCGGAGCGTTGCTATTCATTGATGATATATATCGTCTCCACGAGTCTCGCATACTCTCTTTCATATTTCTTCTGGCTATAGCTCTCATTTTTTTGTATTCAATTTTTAATTCATCTGTTTTGTGTTTCTTATATTGATTGAAGGCATGATGCGCTTTTTTCCTGCTGGTTTCACATATTTCATTCCACCAAGGTACTGTTCTTTTTGGAAGTTTATTTGATGTTCGTGGGATTGTTTCATTTGCTGCTGTCCGAATTTTTTCCATAAATGATTGTAGGAGTTCGTCGACATTTCGGAGTGATCCGTTTGAATGATTTGGATCTTTTAATTCTGTAATATATTTGGATATTAATATTTTGTATTGCGCCCAGTCAGCTTTCTTAAATTTCCAACTCGAGGGTTTTTGTGGTACAAAATTATTTTCATCTTCACTATGTAAATGGATATGTATGGGGTAGTGGTCGCTGTCATATAGTTTATTTTCCACGTGCCATTCCAATTTTCCGCCAAGATTAGCGCTACATATACTTAGATCAATGGCGCTTTCACATCCCGAAGCAGCAGTGAAGTGTGTTGGATTTCCATCATTTAAGATTAATAATTCGCAGTCGTCAATCCATTTTTCAACAAGTTTTCCTCTAGTATCTGTGTTTTCTGAACCCCAGATTATATTATGACTGTTGAAATCACCGCACATGATTAATGGTTTCGGAAGTTGTTTTAGTAAGTCATATTGTTCCTTGGTGTTAATTTCGCGACTGTTTGGTAGATAAACGTTACATATTGTTATTTTTGTTTTCATTTTAATAGTAACAGCTACTGCTTCTAGTGATGTCACTAAATCAATTTCTTCACAGGTAATGTTGTTTTTAACATATATTGTTACTCCTCCACTATCATGCTGGAATTCTTCTCTATTTTTGAAAAATTTGTTAAAACCTGAAATCTGGGCACATTTATTACCTTGGAAGTGAGTTTCTTGAAGGCACAATATTGAGGGGTTTTCCTCATTTAGAAGAATTTTTAAATAAGGCAATCTTTTGTAGAAACCATTTACATTCCATTGGGTTATTTTCATTATAGCTATTCTTGGATGAGGTTTTCTTGAGTTGAGCAATCTGAGGTTTCTATATCCGAGACATTACTCTCAAGGTCTTCTTTGTTTTTTTCGAGTTTTTTGATGATTCTGGAGAAACGATTTTTTGATCCTCTGTTTGTAAGTTGTGGGTATAACTTTCTCATCATTTCGGCAATCTCATTCGCATTTACAGAGAATTCGGAGGTCACGTCTTCTATCTCTATTTTGGGGACTTGACATTTTTTTATAAAGTTTTGGAATTGGAGAAAGCTGAGTGTGTATTCACTAGGTTTTTCTTTCATGCTAGTTTCAATTTCTGGTGGCACAGTGAACAATTTAGAGTTATCATTTATTGTTAATTTCTTTTTTTTTATTTTGGTGATGGGTTTCATTTTTTGTGTTTTTGTTTTTACGTTGGTTATTTGTTGATTCCAGGTAATCATCAGAATCTGAATTGATTGACTTCGTGGAGGCAGTTGTAGATGTTAATAATCGCTTTGTGATTTTCAGGGTTGATATTGGTTCTTTAAATAAATTGTCATTTTTAGTTTTCTCTATATCGTTTCTAATTTCAGAGTTTGTTTCTACTTCTTCTTCTTCTCCTTTTTGATTGTTTATTAATTGACTGATGTTTACTTGTTGACTCGTCGATTGTGTAAATGTGATCCCCTCTTCCAGGTTATTTGTTGCTTGGCAATTTTTGGCCACGTGGCCTTCTTGTTTACATTGGAAGCACATGATGTTCTAAGAGCCAAAATAAATCCAATAATTTGTGTCCTCGAAATTTATTTTCCATGAATTTGGTAATTTGGATACGTCTTCTGGCTTGATAAAAACTTGTCGCCTAAAACTTAGTATATGTGTGAACCCAGGTTCATTGATTCCCGCTCGTAGGAAAGTGATTTGAGAGACTGTATCTATTTTGTGCATTTTTAATATCTGTTCAAGTTCTGAATGTGGAATTATGGGTGGAACATTGGAAATTATTATTCTTTTATTTCTTGTTATAAGTGGTCGGATATTTACTTTCGTGTTTTCGATTTCAATGTATTTATGTTCTTCAACGAGTTGATCAGCGATGGCTTTAGTTGATACGTAAACACAAATACGATTATTTGATATTCTAGATATATATCTAATATGTTCGGAACCGATTTTTTCAGCAATTTTTTTTGTGTACACTAATATAGGCACATTAATACTTGCATCCATAACTACCGCTTGATCTTTTGTTGGAAAACTTACGGTTTGGGTAACACTTGCGTAACTGAACTTTTTACTTTGGGACATTTTAATTCCCGATTTTCTCTGTACTCAGAAAAATGGGAATCAAAGGATATTCTGGCTTATCCAAGAAAAGACACCACTATTTTTTGCTATACACCAGTACACGATTTCACGATATCTATTCAATTGCGATATTTAATGCTTTTGTTTATGTTTATGTTTATAAACACGCGGCCCGCGATTTTGTACGTCTGCTCAATTTGAACGTTCCGACGAGACTGCGTAACAATTATAATCTGTGTATTATGTAATGAAGTTAATAGCTTAAGTTTACAATCGATGGGACCTTTACTACGTTATCCAAATATATAGGTATACCAAGCATTTGGAAATCGTCAGTACAATCATATAATTGGTTAACTATTTTTCTGTGACACTCTTAAGAATTAATATAGTAACTATGTTTATGTCTACGTCCACATGCAGTAATAATATAATATGGTCCATACAACCATTTGCCTGTAAAAAAGTTTTCCATATGCAAAGTTCCGTTTACAATACCAATGGTTAATACCTATCAATATTTTAATTCACAATACTTCTTTGGTCTGTACGTTCAAACCTGTCATTTCTGTGTAAGGGTTGCTTGTTGGTATTCAAGTATTTTTTTAGATATTGTAGAATGTAAATGTAAGCAAATATTTGTTGCTATATTTGTTATCAGTGAATCCAGATACGTATAGGCATTACAATGATTAAATTGAGGTTTTATCGAAAATCCTGGATTATCCTTGATAGCCGATTATTTCCCAAATCTACTAAAGTCAGTGAATATATTTTATGTCCAGTTCTTTTACTACGATTTCCCCAGCGATTGGACATACTCTATCAATATCAACATTAACTACTATTGATTAGTGAAATGTAATGCGTGGAAGAGCAGTAACTATTTATTTCATTATAGTGTATTTCCAGTTAACATTCAAATTCAACGATCTGCTTTTAACGAGCATTAACGCAAATTGGAAAGGATATAACCAGGCCATGAGTGAAACCCGATACGCGAGGTATTTGTGCACAGTTCAAAAAGCCGTGTAGGATCTATCGCTATTGCTGTGCTTTTCAAAAATCGAACGTATCTGCTCGTAACTCGGCATTTTCCAAAGGGAGAGATTGGACGCGATGTGTCCACTATCGAATTAAGCGAGCGCAGTTTGTTTGCATGGCTCTCATGGTAGTACATTTAAGGGTCAAAGGGGGAGTAATGGAGGGGCAGTGTAACGCGCAAAAGGGGGACTCACCCCCTGATAGGGTTCGGTGTACGTCGCGTACTCTGGTCGCGCATGGACTCGCGAGATAGGAGAAATAATGGTGCGACCGATCCTCTCGTCCACGTATATAAATGAACCTGCAATAGGGAATTCGCGACCCATTCGCACCGAAATTCCTCTCTCTGACCGGGTGGATGGCGAGGACCGACGCTACCGATTTCAGTGGCGCCACGACCGTAATAGTCCCGACGATAATCGTTTATTGTTCCTCAATGGCAACGACGGTGGAATAACAATTCGATAGACAGCCAGGGGGAAAGCAGTGGCCCGAGAAGAACTCTGATCATACGATGGAAGCTGCCGCGACTCCGGACGATCAGAAATCGTTCCCTCTTCCATCCTCGTCGACCTGTTATCGATGATACTTTTTCGCGGGAAAATTGACTCCATGGGAAAACGCGTGACAACGGGGATTTTAATTGATTTTTCCTCTCTTCGTTTTTGTGCATTCGCGTTCGCCAGAAGTGGACTAACCGGTTTTAACAGAAAATTAAAATGCAATTGACTTGTACTCGGTTTGCGCGGTGTTTTAAGGGGCGGTAAATAACTTTTTGCGCGGAGAGTGTTTTTTTTTACGAATGCCATTAACGAGAGTGATACTGCCGAATTTCTCTCTGGTTGACAGAAGCCGTTATTGTATTATTGAATATCCGTCAAGATGTTAATTGGTTAGGAATGGTTTTGAATGTGATTAATATTACCTGGGAAACCTAACCTTAAGATTTAATTACAAAAGAGGACTAGCTAGGACTAAAGTTTAAAAGTTAGAAATACTTTTCTTTTAAATTTATAGCAGTCCCTCGACATCAACATTTTTAAATGCTTTTAAATTTAAGTAAACAATATGGGAAAGAAACAAATGTATACGATTTTAAATATATAACCTTAAAGTGCTTGTAAAGAATATTCATAGAACTACATGATTCGAAATTTGTAATTTGTGAAGTTCTTGGCTAATACACTATTGTTTACTGGTGATCTCTTCAGAATTATAAACTTTATGAAAAATAATTTTAAATATATTTCTTAAGAGCAGGGTTAAGTCAGAAAGTAGCTCCTCAACGTTTAATTGTTACAATTATGTAAGCATTGTAATTTAGTAATATTCTCTGATTGAAATTATGTAATTTACGATAATTTGTTTTCTTTGTTTAGAGATTTTATTTCTTGAAATATGTGATATATTGAATAATCCCCACGAGATATCGTTAAATGATAAGAAATAAAGATTTACGCAAGATTTATTATAAAAAACATGTACAAATTTTTTCATTTAAAAGTATTTTAAAATTGTAGGTCAAGTTGGATTTTAATGAATTTAATTTTGGGGGTTTAGTGTAATGTACGGCTTTTAAATTCCTACAAATATTAGTAATTTATCATTTTCAATAAATATATATTACATGACAGTTTCTATCATTTTGATTTTATAATTCAAAGATAGCTAGCAACAGATATTAAATCCGATTTCGTTATTAGAGCAATCTTTTAATTCTTTTAAGAGCTTCACTTGACCTATCAGTGTATTCAATTTGTCTTATTTATCTGTTACTAAAGTACTAATTTCAAATTTACTCATTAGCATCTTAACGTCAGGGTCTCTTAAATTGATATTCTTTCCGTGTATGAAATTTAACTTCATATTTCAAATATTGAGATATTTGTAGTGATGATTAACTACACACAGGAAATTTTCTGTCTAACATTTGCAATGAATTTCTTCACTCTTTCATTTGGAGTGACTGATCTCACTCTTTTAGAGTGGTTTGCACACTTTTTAGAATAAGCGCCCTGCTCATTGCAGGTTTGGAGTAAGAATTTCACTGCAGGAAATTATGAAGTGGATAGAATTCCAGGATAATTTCCTAGAAAAACCATGGAAAACTAACATAGACCAGGTTAGGTTGCGAAATGCGGGACTTGTCGGTATGCCAAGCGTTTCCAAATAATCCCAATTACCATTATGCATTGGTCCAAACTAGATTTCTGAAAAAGATCCTGTCGTTAATTGAGGAAGAACATCCAGAATTGTTCCGAGGCTAAATTTCTGTTTGGGCTGTTTTATCTGAAATAATAAGCAATTTTGTACTATTGCACAAACAATAAAATTCACTTTTTGAATCATGAGCATGTTCCCTGCCTCTAAGTCATTTACCTTGTTCTTCTTGCTATTATGAAGTTCAGCTATCGGCATTACTGCAAGAAATGGCAAACAATTTTCTCCTTTTGATGATTAAAATGACGAAAGTTAATATTTACATTTATCGATTAATGTTTAGCTATTTCCCTACAATAAATTGTAGGATAAAGCCGACTTGTTTATTTATTTTTTCTTACTAAAATGTTGCATTCGCATATTATGCATAAATTTGTTTTTTGTTTTATCGCTTTCCTCTAAAATCATGGAGTCATCTTCCAACAGTTAGTTCGTACGTTTTAATCGCGGCCCATGCTCTTAGAAGATACGCAAACCGTATAACGATAGCATTATGCCAAACCGAGAAACAAAACTTACAAATATTTCTCCTTTATAGTAAAATGGAGTAAACCAAGTAGTAACAGTCCACATCTACTCCGAACAAAACACAGTGCGCTCTGTTACTACTTACATCATTCCGTTTCCACGATATAATCTGCGACGTCCACAACTTTTGTAGAACTTCTGGCGTGATAAAATAATCGAATTTGATATTAGATGTTACCTCTCGTGATTACATGTTTCTAAAGCATCATCATGTGATAGTAGTATTGATTTATGAAAATAAAATCTTGAGTTAAGTTGGATTATTAAAATAGATGGAAGCGGACAAGTTTTGCCTAAGTTCGGGGGTGCTGGTCAATTGACCGCTCTTGGAACGTGTGATTCGTAAGAAGTACGAGAGAGATAACGCGGATGACAAGAAGTTATCTCGGAAAGCTCCCAAGGAGGACCAGCTGTTACGAGTCGTTGGAAATGAATATCAAGTAGCCGAGTTTCGGCGTTATCGTCGACCTATCGGAAGCTCCGCTGACGTCGAAGGAACTTCTCTGCCACCCCGTTGCCAGCAGCCCTTTGTCATTGAGATAAGTGTCGGCGCGCGCACCGAGCCGGATACAGGGGTGATTCTGGGCATCGTGGCCGGCGCGTATTTAACAGTCCGTACAATGATTCGAGCGATAAATCTACGCTCCGACTAGATCGATCTTCCTGGTGAGTTTGTATTCAGGACGGCGCACGAGACACAAGCTGCGTTACTCCCGAGACGTGCAGCTCTGTCTTCGACAAATGTTGTTTAATTTAAGCTTCATTTGGTTCTATATTTCAATCCCGTACCGAGCGCAATTAGATTCATAGTAACCGTTTGAACGATCATTTTTCTACCTGCGACCAGCGAGATTCTACAGTCGTTTGTATTTGCATTTTGTTAGTGGCCGAATAATCCCTCAGCCAGTGACGCATTACATGGGTCAAAATGCATTTTTCATTTGGAGCGTAGCAATCTATTATACACTAAATGTATCCGAAATTTGTAAAAAAAAACAAACGAGTTTAAATATCTCACTGCACTGGTTTTTGTGAACAAATTAGATGGAATTTTTGCTATATTCATTTTAAAATCCCCTTCCCTTCCTTCCAACAGTTTCTGCTCTGAAGTCAGATTTTTGAGCAATTATTTTAATGTGAAGATGATGGAAATTGTAAATATAACACTAGACGAATATTTTTGGACGATATTTTCGTTTTATTTATGAAAAAAAGGTAAGATAGTTGACTCCGAGATTATTTTCGAAATCTTTCTGTGACTGTCTCCTTAAAAATATCTTCACACCTAAGACACGTAAATAATTATTAGACGCCCATATCAGGGAGACAAGACCCCGACGCTGCCCATTTAGGCAGTTCACCCAATTTATCGATCTATTAAAAAAATGTATGAATTTGAAATGCAAGCAGTGATTTCGACCTTGTGGCCTTTAGTTCGCGTACTCCTCGACTAGATCGATTTTGGTAGATCCAGCTATTTAATTGACAATAAAAAATAAGTGAAAATGATAATTTTCAAAACTTCGACCCCCAGCACATGGAGGCCGGAGATTATTGTATAACATATTTATAAACATGAATCTTCTTAGATGATTTAATTTTTTGAAGATACATTCGTATCATTGCTGGTATTAAATAAATAAATTATAATAAACTAAGAACTGAAAAAATCTGAATGGCATAACCGTTGATTTTACGAAGAATATGCATATAACCTTTTGAAAAAAAAAAAATATTTTTTCACCTTTTTTTGTTCGACCACCCTATAATCAAGTATGACGACTACAAAAACTGATCAGATTTATATCAGGCCATGACAAACTCGAAAAGAGATTGAACTTTATAATAAGCCTTACGGATCGCGAGATATCGCATCACAACAAAAAATGGGAGGTAAGTACGTACACGATCACGAACCGAAATATTTTTATTTCATTTTTGAGTTCTTTTCGATCTGAAAATTTGACATTTGATGAAGACCTATAGGGTAATTTTGTTTGCCGAGGTGAACAAACTCAATACTTCGATCAGAACTTTAGTCTAAATCAAAATAATATGTTTATAGTTACGATGTAGTCGCTACTTGCGTGGATACATAATTATTTTGCTAGTAGGGAGAGGTTTCAAGATTCTCGATTCGAAACCTTATTATCGTATTATTCAGTACAAGGAAAACGAGCTTAGAACGAAATATTTTTGTCAATTGTGAAATAAGTTTTCTTGGCCATTTTTCTTAAAAAGAAGTACGTTATTCTTGAGAATAGTATAAATAAAACGCTTTATTATCAATAACCCTTATTGTGCATGATGCTTAGAAATATTATCAGCACACACTGAAAAAACATTTTTTCATGAAATTCACTTAAGTTTTTCTTTGTTTATTGTAGCCATCAATCCAAATAAGGATGATTTAGCTTATAGTTAATATAGATTGCATTAATCAATATACAATTATACAGATAGTTGACTTTTTTTGTAAGAAACACAAATATTGCTTTTTATTATGTATAGATTCATTTTGGTACATATCTTTGGGTTCTGCAAAGTTGGGATGATGCTATATGAATCAATAAATATATTGAAGACATAATTGGATATAATTCTTGGATGGTCTAATATGGTGTCAAGCGGTAGTGTAAGGGCCAAACATTCATCTGTGAATACCGATGCTATTGGATCTAGATTAGCTATTTTGGAGGTGTCGAGTTCGGAACAGATGCATGCAGCAGCGATTGATGGGTTTCCTTCTATTTTGGTGTCGTATACATGTATTAATATGTTTTCTTTTAAATATTGTTGATAGTATTTCCTCAATTTTTTGTTGGCTTTCTTATTATTTTTTAGTGATATACCCATCGTTACGATGCATGATATTTTGTTCATTAGTGCTAAAATCGAAATGTTGTTTCTTTATTATTAGTATCTGTCATGTCTGTTAGTTTATTTATGTGTTCTTTGAATAGGTTAGAACATTTCTTACATCTGTTACGTCTGCCTTCGTCTACTTGATCTGATGATATGAAATAAGGTTGTTTCTTTGTAAGCAGCTATTTTGCTGATGTACTTATGGAACAAATATTACGTCTATTCTTCGAATTTCTTCATTTTTTATTCGCTAAGTAGGTAGGATGTTGGTAGGTGTACTGATTATGTAACCTAACAATCTTTATGTTGCTGCGCACTTAATCTCTTCTATTTGCAATTTTTGTTCTTTGTTGTTAAGATAGACGCAAAAGAGTTGTAGTCCATAATGGATCTCAGATGTAGACATTCATAACGCGAAAACATGTTTTCCTTATTAAACTTATATGCGAGAAAATGATCATCTTGTCTTGGGGAACTCATTGTGAAAAAATTATTACGTCCCAAATCCACCCGTGTTAAGATATCCAAGTTATACAAAAATAAGTTATGATTTTCCAGCAGCCGCTATATTCTTTCTCTATTTGTGTCACTTTCCATTCTATACTGTGAGCATTAAAGTCTCCTACCATCGTAGATGTTGTAAGAATGGTTTGTTCAATCATCTTATTTTACGTTTGGAATGACAGCGCGGTTCCAGGATTTTTGTATATCGCAAAAATGTTGGTATTTATTGAGCCGCTGATTATCCTACAAGCAAGCATTTCTATGCTATCGTCAGATCACCTCATTTCTGAGAGTTCGATGCAGATATACTCCACCCGGCCTATTTGCTCTGTCTTTTCTGATGCAACTGATTTTAGGGTGTTTGAAAGTTGATCCCAGTTTCAACCAAGATTCGACGTATATAAAAATATATCAACTTCTTTGAGGATAGGTGGAGCTCGTTTTTGTTCTTGCTTATGTTTCTTGCATTCAAAAAAAAATTATTTACATTCTTTCTGGTGAAAATGTGATTTCATTTATTCTTCCGAATGGACTATGTCATTATCCGTTTCTATTTCTGAAGCTGTATTGAATTCTTATTATCGCCCTTAATTAAATAGGAAAAATAGTATTTCATACATTGATATCGCCGTCCATCTAGAGTTCAAGTATATATAATCATTTGCTGCATAAATTCAATAAGAAACATTTTACCTGAAATGCATTTAACTAGAAAAAGAGGCACAAACCGTTCTGCTAAATATTTCTCGATTACACTAACCAGAATAACTCATTAACATAATAATCGCACAGTTTTTACCTAAACAGATCTGGTCACTTTAATAATTTTTTAAAGTATATGCTTCAAAAACAAAGATTTTAGGTAATCTAATTACACAGTCGTGTTGCTTACCATTTTTCAGTCGATGGGTCGACAAATAAAAAAGCCGATGCACTAAAAAATCTGCAGTAAATAAACCGACTGTCAAAAAGCTGAAATTAAAAAAAAAACTCACAATCTTTTATTTTTTTAAGTAAGGTTATAAGAGTGTTGGAGGATTGCTGGTTTATTGACTGTTGGTTCCTTGACACTCGGTTATTTGACTTCAGATATCTGGCTGTAGAGTTTTAGATTTTCGGTTTTCTTAACTTAACATTTTTATTTTTTGGCATTTCGATTCACACAGTTTTAGAAATGTTCGCTTCGTAAAGCTTAAAGTTGTTTTTTCATATGATCGATGGTCAAGTTGGTTCGTAAAAAGGGCATGAGGGAGTCTACCTCGAAATTTTATTACTTGAACCTTAATATGGACAGAGAACCGAAGAGAATTATTCTAGTTTTAGAAAAGTTTAGATGGGAGACCACGATTAATTTCATACTTCAACCTCGAGAAAATATTTGCCTTCAAACAGCAGACAGTAGTAGACAATTTTACTGGTTTACAGCCTTAATTATTAATTTCAAGTCATCGTTTCTAACAAAAGATAGGTTTCCAAGCCCTTTCGCAATAATTAGAAAGAAGTGAATCATGTACTAGGCGCTGAATTATAAAAGTCTAATTTTTGTAGTAGCCTATATGTGCGTCCGAAGATACTGTGAATATTGGAAGTTATATATGGTCGTTGCCATTCTATTCTTAGAGATTTTTATGTGTGGATTTTGGTTGTGGGAATATTTCCCACCGAAATTATATTATTGTCTACTATTTTCTGGCAAACATGCTTGATTGCCTAGTATGTGAAGCTTTCTTTCATAAGTAAACAGGGTTAAACAACAAATACCTTAGAGACCTCATTTTTCAGAAGCTGCAGTTCTAAAACAGTGCTATCCAACGTCATAGGTTATATTCGTCAAGGTCTTAGAAATTGCCATGGTGATTATTCTTTCTAATTTTACCCAGACATTCCAAAAACTAGCAGAACTAATTTTGAGGAGTAGCTTTGAGGTAGTTCCCATGCTACTTCATAAGACGAGAGCAGGCTGTAGAGGGTCGGTTATCAGATTATGTACATATCCTATCGGTGTTTCCACAGAAACCCAGATGATCTATACATGTTATGTAGAGGTTGGGTTGGGTTAATATTTTCGGAATCGCTCACCTTACAAAGAGGTTATTTTTGATTGCTGCACTTCATATTAAGAAATATGTTCATGGAGATTTTGATCATGGGAATGATGGTTTTGGATAATTCTGAAAATAAGAATTTTGATGTTGGGGATTTTTGTTATATTATTCTATGTCGACTTTGCTGAACCCTTATGGGACTAAATCGCGATGGGACCTACAGTTTATGAAGGTGTAATTCGAACCACCTGAGCTTTGGTGTTATTAGACACTTATAAACAAATATAGAGAAGTCCCGATGACAGATGGCAGAGGCCGAGATCGAATCATGTTGGGGATTCATTCAAGCTATGAAATCAAAGCTTCCTTGAATGAAGAGAAAAATCATTAATCGATCATGAAGTGATTCAATCAAATAATACTAAATTTTAATGCCAACCCTTAAAGTGTCCTAATTATTGTTGACGTAGATAATAGGTTCCTAATTTCTAAAAATCTAGCCAGTATTGAGTATTATTATATGTATAATTGTCAAAATTGTCATGTGCAATGTTAATTTTTCATATGGAATTACTTATACCACACATGCAATTAATTCCAGATAAGCTAAAATTCGCCTAAAACACGTAGCTCTACACCACGAATTGAATTTCGAATGAAAATAGAAGAAGCCGAAAGCGGATAACATGTGGGAAAGAGGTTAGCCGAGAAGGGAAGGAAGACGTTCGTGAGTGTCGAGAAATACAGACGGAAGAGGGAGAGAGAGAGAATCGAAATGAGGTGGTGCACGGCTTCCAGTGCTCGATTATGTGATATAAAGTTGCGACTGCGAGTAGGAGGGTGATCGCAAAACTGTAGCGGCGAAATGCAGGTGAAGGAAGGGGGGGGGGGGTTCGGAGACCCCAGGGTTGATTGAGCTGCCGCCGTCACCAACGCTGTCTCTGAAAGCCGCGTGAACACATGTGCTGGTGGCAATGCTCTGATTGGAAGCCAGATGGGCTCTTCAACCTCTTACCTAGCGCTCGTCGCCTTCGTCTTCTCCTTGCTCCTCGTCTCCTGGCGAATGCTTCGTCACCGGGCCATATACTCGGTACGCGACCTGTAAGCTCGGCGGGAAGCTATCGAAGAGCAGCTTTTTCCGCCGGATCTTGCAGTGACAGTTGCTCCACTTTAACCACGTAATCGTTTCGCTTCGTCTTGAAGAATTGAGACGAATTGCAGAAATAATGGTCCGATTTAAAAGTGTCATAAAGGTGATTAATATCATTGGTTTGTAATTTGTACATTCATACATGGAGAAAAATGTTATAGCACTATTTAGCATCTTAATATAATAATATTTGGATAGGCTCTTAAAATATGAATTTAGGTACGAAAGCGCGGTATTACTAACTAACATTAAATGTCGAATATACAAAAATGTACTAAATAATATTTATAGACAATAATTATAATAGAAATTTATAAAAAAAAAACATGACAAAATCAATTTTTTGAAAATAAATTCGAAATTTTTTGTATGAAGACGTTATCCAATCGGGACGTTTAGATCGGGTGGCATAACGACTTATACTAAAAGATTATTATAGTAGCGACTGAAAACTAGAAATGGTGGTTTCAAAATGGCATTAGTATCACGGCAATGTTAAGTTTTTGAATGCATATTGATATAAATGCAGTGTCAAAAATACCCTACACTAATTTTCTTAAAAATCGATTGAAATTTCAAATTTTTATCCGCCATATTGGAGCCGCCATTTTGTATTATGAAAAATGACTATAGATTCGTAATCAAAGATCTGAAAACTCCTCTTACCGAATTTTTTAAAAGTATGTAGAAATTTTAAATTCATCTAGGCCAATATGGTGGACATAAATTTGAAATTTCAATCGATTTTTAAAAAACTAGTGTAAAAAACTTCCCCCCTCGGCTAACCTTTTTCCCACATGTTATCCGTTTCCGGCTTCTTCTATTTTCATTCGAATATTGGATCCGCCATTTGGAATTTTGCATATGTATGGTCGAATTCGTAATCAACGACCCCGAAAACCCTCGAGTAACAAGTTTCAAGCAAATCAGATCAATTTTCGATATTTTGTCGGCCATTTTGAATTTTATACATCGGCCAATAGATTTGAAATCAGCGACCTCAAAAACCCCCAGTCCAACATTTTCAAGTGAAATATCTTCATTTAGATGAATTATACATTCAAGAAGTTAAATTTTCCGTGATAATGGCGCCATTTTGAGTTTTCAATAGCTACTATATTAATCTTTTAGTATAAGTCATTTTGCCACCCCATCCAAACGTATATCCCGATTGGATAACGTCTTCATATAAAAAATTGAGAATTTATTTAGAAAATGATGATTTTTCACGTTTTTTGCATTCAGGCCGCCATATCGAAAAAACGGCTAAATATAATCGAAAAGTGATTGCAGATTAGGAAAGAGCATTTCTAATAACAGTAGAGTATGGATGCATAGAAAAATGCTTCAACGCTTTGCATAAAATTAAATGAGATGAAGAATATCAACATTTTATGACGTCTTGGGCGTTATCGAATTCATCAGAATTTCAAAAATTAAAAAAAAAAATCATTAGAAAATTCAATCATTATGCCGTTAGAGATTATCACACTCATCTATCTGACTGAAGATTAAAACCTTGTATTCCTGAATTTATATATTGTTGCAATCATCCTTCGTGTGCATAATTGTTGAATAAATATTGCAACTGGAAATAATAACATCGTTCGAAAATGATTTCTCGTTATTGCAGTATGGCTGACCAGATTGACTGCCTAACGAGAAAAGGATAGTTTCTGAACCGCGCATAAAAGTAATCCATCGAGAAGTTGGCGTTTGCTTTTCCTAATTTCTATCATCGTAATTTGTCATACGCATTCAAGACAGATGATTTGGTATGAGTGGAAAGTAAAACTGATCATGGACTTTGACCATCAATATTTGGGCAGAGTTGACAATTTCATGCTTCTCGTTGTTGAATCTCATTAATTATCTTGATAAAAGCCATATTCAAAATGGAAGACATTACCAGCACATGAGTCCTTTTATATGACAGGGATATATCCATCATAGGTCCTTCCTACCCTGAGCTGTAGAAGAATTCCCATGTTTTCAATTGGTCCCCGAGTAAAAAAATGTCCCGCAATAGTCTCGCATTATATCTCGCGAATATGTCCCCCGAAAGTATCGCTAAACGGCAATTGCGATACTTTAAGCTATACTTGTTGCTTCATGGATCGAAAAGTAACGTTGGTATCGCAAAAGTATCGGAAAAGTATTTCAGATATAAAATAAAAATAAAAAATAAATAAATTAAAAACATTTAATAATGTAAATTTGAGTGAATTATTTCATAATATTTATTCAATCGCAAATAAATTTAAAAAAAAGTATTTGTTCTCACTGGGATTCGAACCTTAGAACTTCGACTCTCGAAGCGAACACTTAACCACTCGGGCAACTTTCACATGGTTTACCCTGGTAGAAATTTTGTCAGTTATCTGCCAGGGGCCTGCCCAGTGCCTGGCCGGAGATTCACGCGCCACTGGGTGTAAGCAATCATAACCTTAAAATCTTCTGCAAAACAGGTTAATGGGCAGGCACGGGGCAGGCCCGTGACAGTTCCTGGGCAGGGCCTGCTTGTCCGCGGCGTTACATTACCTGATCAGAAAATGGTCAGGATAACTGTCAAAATTTCTACCAGGGTACTGGTTACAAAATGACAGATAGTTGAAATAGTTGATTGCATTATGTTTCAAGTATTTGTCATTTTGTATCGAGTATGCAATATCAAAGTTGGACGGGTGGTTAGGTACCGGCTTTGAGAGTTGAAGATTCCAGGTTCGAATCCAAGCCGGGACAAATACGTTTTTTAAATTTATTTGCGATTAAATAAATATTGTAAAATAATTGTTTCAAATTTAAATTATGAAATGTTTTTAATTAATTTATTTTTTAAGTTTATTTTATATCTGAAATACTTGTCAATACTTTTGCGATACTAGCGATACTTTTCGAACCATGAGGCATCAAGTATCGGTTAAAGTATCGCACTTGCCGTTTAGCGATACTTTCGGGAGTCATATTTGCGAGACTTGATGAGATACTATTGCGAGACATTTTTTTTGCTCGGGTCTTACCAAACGTTCCCCAATCCAACGCATTTTTGCGTGGTTGCTAAACGTATTTCTAATATTGACCTACTATAGAAGTGTATTCGCAGCATACAATTTGTATTTTCCTTATCTCATTTCCCAACTCGCATATAAAAATATTCAGTCAGTTCCTTGCGCTAATAATTAACATAATTATCTATACATTCGTTTACTAACATATACAATTATTTTTCGGTGATATACTAACAAATGCTATTTTACAAAATGCATGGTAAAATTACTCATACTTACTATTTAAATATGCTTGTTGGAATTAAACAGTTAAAAATTATTTGAAAGCAGAGCTATTCAATTCCAAATTTTCTTTCAACGAATTTAGTTTTCTACTAATTTAATCTATTGGGGAAATAGATAGTTGTTGATAAGTTTAAAAAGATAAAAAATAATTTAAAATTGAGTGAACTTTAAGATGCATCGATATCACACCAAATACTAAGTAAATACACAACATTAAACACTAATCGTAGTAGTGACATTTTCTCCAAGAATAACAAGTAGTACACCCAATAACATGGAAACAAATATTTGGGTGACATTAGCTCAAATACTTTGGTTGACAGGTGTTTGATTATACGAGCGCACTTATAAGTCTGTCACAATAATTTATAAATGTAATACAGAAAATTCATTTAGCTACCCCAGCTTAATGAATTTATCTGCGGGTGTTTGGTTGTCGCTGCAAAAGATGACTGGCTGAAAGACAAGTGCATGTATGCTGTCAAATTATTCGCTGTATAAACGAGCGAGTTGCGGTTAAAATGGATTTCTTTGTGAAAAATAAGTTAAAAGAGTGGGGACTCATATTTTATTTTATTATTAATAAAGTTGATACGCGAATAAACGCACCTAATGAACGTTACAAGTCAAGTACTATATCTGTTTTTAACCTTTCTTTCAGTGTACTAATCACAATTTTTTACTGCCGATTAATACGTGATCACACATAAATATAATTTCACGTCTATAAATATAAGAGAAATGAAAAATAGTCCATTATTTAGTCCAATTGCTAGGCTGTGTTTGCTGAGATATATATCTTCAGGCAGCTAAAGTGTTGAGAAAAACTGCGGTAGCTCAACGAGTTTGACTGGTAGAGCCGAACTGCGTTTAACTGAAGACTACAATATTACGTAACATTATTAAAATGGACATTAAATACAATTTGTAGAAGTAAAATATACGCCAAGAACGTCAAGTATTGTTGGAAAAAAGGTTGGGCAACTAACCTGTTTTATTTCTTTATAAATAAACTGTCATGGCAAAAAATGATTTTTAATGTGTATTTGCATATATTAATTGAATTTTGTAATAAAGAGGAGAACATATTAGTAGAAATCTCGCTTTTCCGAAGAAACGATAAACCTTGATTGTTCGCCAATCTCTTCACCAGCACTCATATAAGACTCAAAGACAAGGAATTTATATTCCCTTGTTGGCTGTGTTCTTGGTGCGGACTCTTACTTACGTACACGGAAACCGAGTGCGAATACAAGTTAGACTCTTGGGATTAAAAGGAATGTTCGTTCTTCCGTTAGACGAGACTCGAAACAGTGGAATCCGAAGTCGATTTGGGAAAGCCCGTTAAGAGCTGTACCGCCTTCCTCGCGGTACGATCATCCTTCTTCGAGGGTGCAATCCCCGAAGTTAATACTGTTTACGTTCCTCGATGTCGATTAATTATCCGCCGCTCCTTAGATCTTTCTCCCTAGCCAACATCCGCTCCCAGTAGCACATGGAGTAACTCGCAATACTGCAGTGCCTAAATTAAACCCTAAACACATGACACGATGATTTCGACACATTGCTGTATTTATGTTTCCTATGGTAAGAGTTACGCTTGTTTACGGTTACATTGAATAGCGTACCACCTACTTCTCCTCTGTACGTGTAAGAACATGAAACAAGATGAGACACTTAAACATGAAATTTTTTATATCATTAAAACATAATGCATATTACTTCCATAATTTTTATGGAGAAAAATGTTTGTTATTTGTTCACAAAACACTAAATATTAGGATGAGAGAAATTAAAATAAATAATAAGAATATTTAAAGTTATTTTCTTATAAAATAAAATAACAGATAAACTATTCAGGACATGTGTATGAATTAAAATCGAATTTAACTTCGTGATCTTTATCAGATAATTTGACCCGTGAAAAAATAACCCTTTATGTTAATATATACAGGGTGTACGAAAAGTCCCGGGACGGTTGAATAACTTTCGAAAGAATAAAAATTTCAAAAATCGCCGAAACACGTGATTCGATTTTTCAAACAAGCTATCTTTTGAGGGGGGGTTTCGGCCCCCCAACCTCAAGGGGGGCGGGGGGCACGAGGGGGGCCAAAAATCTTAAATGGCAACATGGTTTGAGTGGGGGCTCATTTGAAAGGTATTTTCGAGACGAATTCAGATCACTGGTCATAGAGGGCGCTGCGATCATTTTTCGGAGAGATACAAGTAAAAGAGGTTTTCAATATAACGTTCAGAAACGGGTTGACACCCGTTTAAGAATATTGTTTTACACGATTTTAAGTTTTTTAAGTTTTTTAAGAATATTGAATTACACGATTCGGCGACTTCGAAATTTTCATTTTTTCAAACGTTAGTACGTCTAAGATCTGAAAAAGTCAAAAATCTCTGCGAAAAATGATCGCAGCGCCCTCTATGACCAGTGATCTGAATTCATCTCGAAAATACCTTTCAAATGAGCCCCCACTCAAACCATGTTGCCATTTAAGATTTTTGGCCCCCCTCGTGCCCCCCGCCCCCCTTGAGGTTGGGGGGCCGAAACTCCCCTCAAAAGATAGCTTGTTTGAAAAATCGAATCACGTGTTTCGGCGATTTTTGAAAATTTTATTCTTTCGAAAGTTATTCAACCGTCCCGGGACTTTTCGTACACCCTGTATAACTCTAGTTGTAGTAACTTACTGAATTTGTTAAAGATTACATAAGATATTTGCATCTTTTGGAGGATATTTTAAATAATCAATACATCACACCCGATTAGGTACATTATTAACTCCAAATGGCTTAAAATTTAATCAAACAGTCAGATGTGTTCAATCTCTTGATTTTTGCTGATGTGGTTTAAAATTTCATAATATTCAAAACCAGCATCCAATAAAACTCAGCTTAAAACTCGTTATTTCCTACGCAGATCTCAAAGCCTGCACTAATACATTATTTTGAATATTAGTAATGCTAAAAGAAATGCTTAGTTCCCTGGGAAAATTTTATCAAGATCATTCATAACAACCGTAAACAGATGTCGGTCGGAACATTACAATTGCAATAAATCATTAATGAAAATCAACGTAGTCGGTGGCTCGCTTCGTCAATACGGTTACACGGACCAAGATCTAGACCATGTTTTTGGCAGTCTTCGAAATTCATCTTCCGCTTGTTGAATTTATCCGAAAATACCGACATCAAACGCCTTGCGGCATATATAAAACTTCTGGAACCAATAGTAAAAGGCTTTGCAAATGTTTTGTATAATTGTAGAGTTTTAATTTAGAGATTAAAATTGCTTACGTTAAAAAAAATCACTGTGATAATTTTAAAATTCGCGTGGTCGACTAATATCATCATCTATTTCAAATACGTAGATTCATTCCTATCGCCAGATTTTAAATAACTTGACCAAAGCATGAAGATACTGTATATAAACACACATATATAATAGAATCAATGGCGAACAGATTGTGAAATTCGTGACCAAAGTAAAATCTGCCTTACCTCGAATTTTACCGAGGTCTCCTAGATGTATACCCATCGTAAATTTATATCGTTTAACTAAATTCCAAAACTAGTTTGAACATCGCATAAATAATATTCTTCTTTTCCGTGTATGTTTTTCTTAAAAAACCTATACATCCCGAGCGGAAAATTATTCAGGCTGGAATCAGATCCTGATCATGAAGCCTGTGAACAAAATCAGGTCTTGACATGTCCCCTTATCAGGACCTGATATATCGTGTAACGCTTTTTCTGTTAATTGATAAGGTTTGCTTTATTTTCAAATTCCGGGAATGGTTAACGGCTTTAGAAATTTCAAATCAGGGGCAGATCAGGGGGCCTGCTCAGAGCCTGATAAGGACGACTCAATTTTGTAACTTCTGAACTAGGCATGATCGCGCATCTATTTCATTCCAGTTAAGGAAATGTATTTCTATTTTGTATAGCCTACTTGTAGGAACGTTTCGGCACAGCATATTTTACACATTGTATGTGATGGAAATGTATACGATTCGTATATATGTGCAAACAATGTTTTTTAATTTTGCAGCTTTTTTACTTGTCGAATAGTAATAAATCTTAAAAATTAATTTGTTGTTTCGTAATACTATTGTAAATATTTTCACCATGAAATTTGGATGCGAAATATTGGGCATTATAAGGTCCTGATCAGGTCCCGTACATTTACAATGTCCCTATAAATGTACTGTACATCCTTACAATGCCCAATATATCATATGCTTTCCCAATTTCATGGTGAAAATATTTACTGATCAAGATAACTTACTGGAACCTAATTATGTCCTGATCTGGGTACATTCAGGGGTACCTGATCAGGAACACCTTACTGGAACCTGGTCAGGCCCTAGTACATATTTAGGCTGCCTGAATAAATTTTCGCTCGGGATTGATCGATCGTTTCTACTAGAAGCAGCAAATGGTCGAAATTTCATCAACTTTCGAATGACATCATCCACAACCGTCAACTTCCACATCACAAAGGATCTGAACTAGACAATCGTTTAATAAATTTCAATTTACATTAAACAGAAAATAAATAAATCGTAAATTATAAGTGTTAAATTTTAAGAGTAAATTAGGTAATGAAAATATTTTGGACTATTAAATTCTAGCCCGATTTGGAAGGGTGGAACTGACTATCGAAAATTGGTAATCACTATGTAATGTTTAACTTTTAATGTTAATTCTAGGACTATGCAATGTAACGCAATACTACACGTATACTACAAAACTGAGTATGTCAAAGGAAATTTCGCTATACTCGTTGTCGTAAGCAACAACATCCTATCTGTATTGATCGTAGTCTTTACGTACTACGTGACGTTAGGTTTAAACAAATTCCGCATTATAAAAAAGGACACTGGCATTGCGCTTGCACCGGGCAATAACGTTTTGTGAAAGAGTTCGGTATAACTTGTCCGTTGAGTTGGGGAGTACTGAATCAGAATCAGACCTCGTCATAGCTCTCGCATTTTTAGTTATGTGTATTATAATAAAATAGCAAGAAAAAAGCACATTTTTTTAAATTTAACACCGTTAAATATACACAGATAATTTTATTTTTGGGGATCGTGAATGTATTTTAACATACTACTTCGTCTCTTCAAAAACAGGATCCCCACGAGTAAAGGTGGTGTTATCCCCCGAGGTGTAACCTCCAAAACTGCCCAGTTCGAATAGTCTAAGTAGTAGCAGTCCGCATAATCGTTTATTTCTAACGGATTTACTGTTACTACTTATATCAATGCATTTTCCTACGTAACATTTCAATAACAATTTTTTTAACTTTCTCACGTGATTAAACAATCGAATTTGGTATGAGGTGTTACATCTTATCATACTCTATCCGAATAACGTAGTTTTGGAGGTTATACCTCCGGAGGCGAAACCCTGTACCCGTGGGAATCCTCCTTTGAATAGAAAAATCTTTATTCGTGTTTGAAAAATCGCGGTGTAAATTCGCTGACTTTTTATGTCTTTAATCCCCCTTCTATCCCAGGAAAAACCGTTTGCCGAATAATTACTAAACTTCCATACATTTAGATTGTTAATGTCAGCTTTTCGGCAATACAGCTTGCAATATTTTGTTTTAGTTAACATATGCATATTTTTCATGCCCATAAATGACAAGAAACCATATATTTATCCAGTTATGCCTAAATTTCTTTTGACGTTTAGAAAATAAATCAAATAATTAGCTTAACAAGTTTAACAAATTTAATTTCTTGATAATAGAAATCCATGATAAGATTTTACTTCCATAAGGTTTGGAATTAGAATAATAATACTTTCAGTTGCATTTATTTTAAGAATATATCTCTATACTTCAAGACCTAAAATATTACAAAAACAATAACATAAACAAATAAAACATAAAAAACTGTTTTAGTTGGCACTTTTTGTTGAGTTATCATTAATGGGAGGGACCCGTGAATTAGAAGTTTACATTGCTGAAAGGTGCCAATTTCTTTTCTATAATTTAACATCTAAAATTATGATTCAGTGTCAAATGGAGAAAAAAATAATATGATATTAACAAATGTGTAGCTTCCAAATCGGTTACAAAACGACTACCATTTTTCATAATTTCCAATAACGTTTTTGTTATAAACCTTTTGATTTTTTTCTGCAAGGGCGTGGATTTAAAAAGAAAATAAATTTTTCTAAAATTTCGAAATTTTAAAATAGAGGAAATAATTTTTTGTTACCATTTTGACCCAATCTCATAATTGTTATTGCTTAATTATACTAGTAAAAAAGACACCTTTCAACAATGGAAATTTCGATAGGCTGATATTTCTCTGGTCCCTTCCCTTAAAAGCTGACTTGCTAGATCTCTTCTTAGTATAAATTCAGACTCATCAACTCAAACCAATTCGGAATTCTTTCTTGGGTCTGACGATAATCCAAATTTATTCAGCCTTTGTGGTATTTGCAGTAAACACACAATACCGGCAATAACTTGTCAATGTCATTTGGCTTCATTATTTTTTGACAACCTTCGCCGGAGTACGTCAAACACAACTGAACGAGGATTACAATTAGTTTCTCTATTTCGTTGAATTTCTGAAAGCAATGCATGAGGCTGTCAGTCTCAAGGCTACTTTGCTCACAATCGGAACTTTTAAGCTCATCTTTCGCTGTTGTTTGCGCTCATCTCCTAATTTAACAGTAACGCGTCCATTCCATACAGGAGCAAACGTCAAAGTACGGCCTTTAGGTACGAAAGCATGGCTTTGACGTAGAAGGCGATCTAGCGTGAATGGGGCAAAAGGGACCCGCGAAAGAGACGCTAATGAAGTGCCTCCTTGACACTTGGCAATTAGACGCGTCATGTCTATTGACCAACTACCCGCTTATTAACCACGCGAACGAACCGTGAAACTGACACGCGGACATTGTCGCGTTCAGACGTACAACAGATCCTAATTAGGAGTATTCGAATCGAGAATAAACTTGGCCTTGGCTTATGTAGTCGAACAATTGTTTTCTGTAATTTCAGAGGTTTGACGATCTTCCACGGTATTATTTCTTAGGATAAAATTTGACGCTAGTTAGTAAACAACAACAATGATATCTTGAAGTATATTGACTACATCTATTGACTATAGACTATTAGGAAATGCCAATCGTGAAACAAATGTTTGAAGAAGTGATGTTTTGTTAGATTAGATTAAGCTACCAGGCTTAATAGTTTTTTATAGTTAGTCTTGATAAATATGAAGCTTCCAATACCTATGAGTAAAATTTATTTTATCCGTAAAAACTACTTTGTTAGATAGTTATATTTAGAATTACAAAACTACCAAAAAAATATTTACCTATTATATTCCATTTATTACTACTTTATTATTAATTATATATATATATATATATATATATATATATAATATATATATATATATATATATATATATATATATATATATAATTTATAAATGTTATTTATTACCATTTTAACCTATTTATACCGAAAAGTCCAAAAGCTCTACTTTGCTTTGTAAGTATAAAAATTACGGAAATGTTCTTATTTTTTACAAAACAAAGTTTTATTGAATCGCTCTTTTTAATTTTTCTTTTTAAAAAGTCGCGCAATAAAGTACTTCAACAGATTTTTAACGTTTTATTTTTTTTAATATCGTTTCTGACATTTTGTTTTTTATTGAACCAAATGAACTCTTATTTTATACACATTATAAAATTTACAAAATTATGCCAAATTATGTTTAGTGGCGACGAAGGCATGCAATACTAATAAAACTGATAATACCTCTAAAAATACATCACAAAAATTTAGAAAAATGGACTTTAAATTTATATTTTAATACTTAAATTTTTAATATATTTTAACTTAAAGTTTTATTTTTCTAAGATTTTTCAAAAGGTAATTTTACTAAAACATCTTATAAACCACATAAGTTATAACATATTAAATTCGGTTGGTTAATTTATTTTGAATTTGGAAAAACTGTTTTCAAAGTGGTGAATTAAATATGGTGGACCATTTAACAATTCAATCGATTAGATTGAACTTTGTTATTCGTTTTTTTTTATGACCATGGGTTACAAATATGGTTTCAGTTAGCATAAATTAATGATGGCTGATCCAAAATGTCGAACAAATTTTAATTAATTGCAATCGACTAAATATTTTTATGCTTGTAATTATGAAGCCATAAATAAACAACTGATGTACGTCTTTGACAAGCAATTCACGATATTTTTGTGATGCATACTTTTAATTGTTCTAGCTAATTTATTTCTGATGACAAAATTCAGAATTTTTTTATGATGGTAAAGATGGAAACGTTGGATTGTTTTAAGATTTTTTTAACACAAATTAGAACCAAAATGGAAAAATTCGATGCGCCGGGAGTTGAACCCAGGACTTTTCGATTGTCGGTTAAATGTTCTTCCAAAGTTGTGAATTTTTGTAGCCAAATTTGCATTAATTTCTGTTAAAATAGACGAGTTTCTGTCATTAAAAATAAATTAGCTATAACAATTAAAAGTATGCATCAGAAAAACATCGTGAATTACTGGTCGCACATGAGTTGTTTATTTAATTAATTCGACTACATTGCAGTTTCATAATGGGGGTGTTTTTAATAGCTAATGCAGAACATAAATTCAAATTTGTTGAATGGATAGAATAAACTATTATATGGTTATTAATGTAAGTTCCACCGGAAATCGGCTGCTCTGCTCCCAACTCATTGTTTGATTGATGTCTACGGTCTGTATATTTAATGTCTAATGAAATCATCGTCTCTCTTCTTTCTTTATTTTGTTAAAAATGGGAAGTATTAAAGTGTACATTAATGCAATTCAATGTTCATAAAATGTTTGCACTAACTTTAATACCTACAGCAATTTTCGAACCTGTAAACGATTTTGACTAAAACAAAACAAAAATCCTTGCCAAAGAAAAAACTGGAAATAAATAGGCCACCTAGAAAATTACTACATAAAACAAGAAAGTACTGTAAACGTCAGATAGGAAGCTACTCGAAGTCTACCATCCATTTATTTTTTCTTACCAAGTTACGGCCATTTTGAAATTAGGGATATAATCTATTAATGTCATATACTTTAAATACTTTGAGACAGATATTTTTGACTGGTAGCTTAATTTGAAAATTTGTACTGGTCATATTTGGCATTACCAAATACGAATTTTAAGTCAAGATATTAGAATTTTTTAATTTAAGAAGGCTGATTCAAAATGTATAGATAAACAAGAGAGCATAAAAAAGTTATAAAACAAAAACAATATTGAAACGTGCTTTTAAGTTAGTTACATATTTTTTACTCTTTACCCTCTTTACCCTCCCCTTGACCCTTTGTACACACAGTGGGTCATTTTAATCGTCCCACCGGAATTTGGTGGAATCTAAGCTAGATAGAGAAAAATGGTCCAAGCAAAAGTTGAAGGGGATGGACGGGATGATAAAATGGTACCAAAGAGTTTTGACCTCGAACTCGATTTTTAAGGGTATTTCAATGTAAACTTGAGATAGAATCGCCTATTTTTTACCCCGGATTTGAAGAGAGCGGAGAATTTTACGTTAAAAAATATGTTTATCAAAATTATCGCAAGGTCGAACATAGGTAAAATTTGTGAATTTAAACTCCCCACTTGCACTTTTCGGGACATCAGGCAACTACGTTAAACCGATTGATACGAAAGAGCCAGAGGGCAATTTAGCTGTAATCTTATATTGATTTTGAACTTCACATTCGAAATTACTTCAAGATCAATGACTTTTTAAAATGGGATTCACTACTTTCATGAGTTTATTAACTTTACGTTTAGCGCTATCCAGAAACAACGACGTGGACGTAGTAAGTACTGTTTTCTTCTTGGTGCTAGATTGAAACGAGTCCCCTCACCTCTCACTATTCAGGTTACTAGAATAAGCCATCTCCAAGGGCGTTTGATTTTACGCCTTTAAGCAAATGGAGGCTACTTTGAACATTTGCTCGGAGGTTGAATTGATAAATTTCAAAATAGTGAGACGTGTTTCCATTATAAAAAGAAAACCAATTAACCTAGAAATAACCTTGAAAATCGAGTTCAAGGTCAAGGACACGATATCGGTAGGTGCCCTTCATTGTTCCCTTCAACTTTTACGTAATCGGCTCAGGTTAAAAAAACATAAAGTTTTAATTCGCAAATTTGACCTTCGTTCGATCTTGCGATAATTTTGATACATATCATGCATGACGTAACATTCTTCGCTCTTTTCAATTCCGGGGTAAAAAAAAAATAGGTGTTTCAGCTAAAAAAGAATCAAATTGATCTTGAAATAACCTTAAAAATGGAGTTCAAGGTCAAACTCCTTAATACCATTGTATGAGCCCCTCCATCCCCTTCAATTTTTGTCTAGAACATTTTTCTTTATCTAGCTTAGATTCCACTAAATTTCAGTGCATCGATTAAAACGGACCATCGTGTATACAAAAAAAATTGTTCTATCCTTTGCCCGTTACAATTTAATAAATACCTTACTCTCAAATTTTCATGACCGTTAGATACTGAAACCTTGATTATCATATAAATTTGTATTAAACTGGCGAAAACTTAATACATCTAGTAATTATTCCTTCAAATCTCTTTTCCGAAATACTCTCTGTGTATCTTAATTATAAGCAAATAGTTCTGTTTGCAGGAGCTATATCATACTTTAAACTATATAGCGGTTAATATAACTAAAAATCGATCCTAACATTTTTTCTTATCTTTTTTCGGGATCAGTGAATTCCGAAATTTCCTCTCATTTACCTGAATGTCCACTAATGGAGGTCAATTACGCTTTGATTAAACAGCGATAACTTTTAAACCTTATTTGCACACTGACATTTCAATTGGTGACGGGATGTGAGAGCAAAGTGATCCGGCTTGTTAGGAAGGTAGCGTCAGAAGCTTAGCTTAAAGGTCGAGTGGTTTACAGCTAGAAGCCACGTGACAGTGCTTCGTCTCATTGCCAGGACGTTACATGTGTGTGCGATACATCGACAGTCCAATCCCCAGAGGTGGCGCGACGTCGAACGTGGCCTGTGGTCGACTGCTTGTTAGATTCAGTTTGGAGATCGGGTGGTTTCAAGATACGAGACGAACAGTACCAGGTGAGAGAACTCGCATCGTCGAAAGACGAGTAGGGAGCCTCTGGCGTATTTCGGTAGCGGAGGTTGGAGAGCCACCCTTCACTTGACCGCAATGAGGTATGCAATTTACGTGGTGTCCGACCTTCGCTATTGCGAATCTTCTATCCTTTTACCCATTCTCTCCCTCACGTTCAACCCCCTCCATTTACCTCCGTCACGTTGCGTCTGGTATTCCCGATTCCTCTTACACTTTGACATTTATTCCCATCTTTCTCGAATGTACCAGAAAAGGATTTGAAACTAAATAGTAATCAATGGATTAATATTCACATAAAATATATACTCTATAAGAAATTACAATATCTAATAAATAATCAGTGACGTTGTGTTTATTTCAAAATTCTTGTATGAATTGAATGGATGCACCTCAAAAACTCAACAATTCACAAAACACGACATCAAAAAACCAGATATTACAAAAACAGACATTCAAAAACCAGACAAATCATAAAACAGGCACTCCATAAATCCGACATTAAAAAAATAGACATTTCAAATTGCACACATTAAAAAAAGCAGACATTTAAAAAAACAGACATTCAAAAACTGATATTTGATAATACAGACACCTCAAATTGTTGCGTTCACTACATAAAAATTTCGGGTCGCCGTCTTTGGGACCTCACTGGAAGGTCATTTCATGGCCAAAAACGTTTGACCAAGGGATCAATTTTGTAGGTCACTTGAAGATCAAATCAATTTGAAACCAAGGTTATTTATTAAACACTAAATTGATCATTGATTACATTTTCAGAATACGTACATTTTGAAATGTCTGATTTTTTAATGTCTGTATTTTGAAATGTTTGGTTTTTGAATGTCCGTGTTTTGAAGTGTCTGTTTTATGATTTTGTCGGGTTTTTGAGATGCACCCAAAAAACAGAAATTGAAATCCAGACATTTCAAAATGTCTGGTTTTTTAAATATCTGCTTTTTGTATGTCGGGTTTTTTAAGTGGACCCGTAAAATAGCTTTTCTGACTCTTTTTGAAGTCTTATAAAATGAAAATGTAAAGACAGAAAAGCTCTCACAGGGTTTAACGAGCGCTTAAGCCTTTAAATTTAGCCCATTAATTTCAAAGTGTGCACTATTTGCACACGGATTACAGCATTGTTTTTTGTATGCAATACAAATTTTTAAAAAATGTAGACCTCCGTATCCCACTAGTTTTGAAGTTGCTCTTTCGAATATCGCTGGTTAAATTGTCAAAAAAAGGTGTTTAAAGCGTTTTTTTTAACTGTGAATGAAAAATTCTAACGGTCTTTGAGCTGTGATTATTTTTGCGAAGAAAATTTTCACTAGGATACTGATCACCGTTTAACCTATCAGAAACGTCTTCCGGATAGATTTACTAACAGGAAGATTTGTTCGATATGGTTTTTACATATATTTATTTAATTAACAACCAATTATTATATTGATTTAGCAAAGAAAATTGTAATAATCCGTTCAAGGTTTATTAAATTTCTATAGATTTTTAAAGGTGCAGAATAAATATCTTAATTGTTGAAAAAGTCTGTGACACGTCATGTATGATACCAGTTATTAAAGGTTATAGGATGAAAGAAAAAGAACTATCCCCCATTTTAATGACTTATTTGAAGCAGTAGGCGTAAGAAGCTCATTTTACGCTCACATTTGCGGGCGTGAAATTGGCCTTTTAGGCCCGCAAATCGAGTCGCAAAAACAAAATGCCATAAATTGTGTTCTAAGTAAGTCAAAAAACCAAAAGCAGTTAGTTTTGAATGGATATATTTTTTCGAAATGCATTGATAAACTTGGTAAACCGATATCGTGACGGTGTGTTGAATATACAAAGTGGCTGTAAAGGATGAGCAATAACAACTTCTTCAGAAAAAACTGGTGAAAATCTTACACATGCAGAACATTTACACGCCCCACGTCCCGAATGTGTGAAATCTAACAAAATTGTCGATAAAATTAAAAAACTTTTTTGTAATTTTTGTTAATGCATGTACAGACGCGTTGAGATATGTATAATTCGCAAATTTTGTATGGAGTTGAAGAGATATTTGAAGTTATTATTATTAAAGTTATTTTTTCTGAAGTTATTTTTGTCAAAATTATTATTATTCAAGTTATTTTTCTTGGAGTTATTTTTGTAAAGTTATTTCTGCAATGTTATTTAGTCATTTAGCCGCAAAAACATTTTACGCCTACTGCATCAAAAGACAATGTTTGAATCTCAGGCGTAGAATGTTCACCCTCATGAACCTCGAGCCGGCTTTGCAGTGACTCAGGTTCTGTCGTCGAAGCGCAAAACTCCATTTTTCGTCCTTGATACAAAAATAACTACTTAGTCCATTTGCGGGTCGGATCTCGGGAGGATAGGTCGGGCAAACAATCGAAGATATTAAAAAAAATAATATAGACAATACAGGTCATCCCAGAGTTAGTCCTCCAAGTTACTGATATGATGATTTAAATAATATGACTTTTATTTGGCAGAGCCATTGCCAATCTTCAGATCAATTTCGGAGGAGAGATTAGGAAGCTGGCTAGTTCCCAAAACAAGGGTTTTGCATACGTAACATAGTTCTCGGGAAGTACCGAAACATTCGTCAAAGCGATAAATCAGTTGAGTACTCTTATTGACGTCATTTATTCGGATATTAAGCATCCAATTGAACTCCAAATAATCGTATTATTATGGAAAATCGAAATGACCGGTAAAGAGCTAGGCGAGGTGAGCTCTCAGGTCTCGTTCGACACGTTCCAATGTAAATTTCTGCCCGACCAGGTTGCCCCGGCGTAATGCGCATGTTAATCGAGCTTTCGCACAGGGCCACTACGGCAGCATAATTCGCTCAATTTACAAGCATTATCGCAACGTTGCATTTAATCGTGCGGAATTAGGTTATCTCGTCGGGCCTGCCGCGACGGGATAAACTGCGTGACGGCGCTGACCAAAAGTTCGCTGGAGAATTGCTAAATATTAGTGTAATTAAACAATTGTTGTTATCTTGAAATTAACTTCATCTTTACTTTTACCAAAAATACGCATCGTCATTTTTTGCTTACTCCTATAATAGGCAGTGACATATTTTTATGTAAAGGAAAATCTAAACAACATTCATTTATGTTAAGTCGGATGGATTTAAATATTAGTATTCACAGCAATAAATGATTTAAAAGAAATAATGGTCATCATCCAAATTGTAGACGAAATAAAAAATAGAAAATAGTGAACAATATAGTGTTAGACCAGTTCTGTGCAGAAAATAAATTGACTCTGCAGTATCTCCGAAAGCTGTCGCTGTGAGATCGACAGTGTAATTTGATTCATTTTACAGTTTCCGTAATGACATATATATGTACTTAACAATATTTATACTTGTAGACTTAAAAAAACAATCCTGCAAATGCATTCACCATGCTCATTGACTTTTCTCATGCCTATGTGCAGTAAGTTGACTTTCCGTTATTTAATAAAATGCATAATAGTTAAGTTAAAATGAATCTTAGAAACTTTTGAAGCTTTTAAATTATACATCTAAGATCTAAAGCTTAAATCTTATTGACCCAATTTGTCGGCACGAAAACTTTGAAAAAACCATCCCTTCCTACCCTTTTTATCAATAAAAAAACATGATTTTTTAATGGTAATTTATTGTTTACATCTTACTTTCGATCTGAAAGAGGTCTTGGAGATAGCTGAAATTGCGAAAACTCCGGCTCAAAATGTCAAAATAATAAAGTTATACACACAACAAATATATTTTCATCATAGAGGGACCGTGCAACCACATCTAAAATAACACTTTTGCAAAAAATAGGTATTTTATGGATTTTTCTGAACAAAAATTGTTTCGGTTTTTGAAAACATATCACAGATAGTAAAAAATATCTTTTATTTTGTTATCCAAGGTTAAATTTCGGTACCACCCCATAAAATAGGGGTGAAAATCGGTAATTTTTCAAAAACACAATATTTGATACAAAAAATTGCAAATAAATTAAGTTCTTTAAAGAAATAAGAGCAGCTTTATACTCTGACATACTAAAAACAATGCTTACGACAACGTTTTAAAATAATGTCTACTCATTATTGATAGTTTTATAGGAGAAAGTCGCACGGTATTCATTCATTTTAGGTGTGGTCGCACAACCCCTCTATGATGAAAAATGAATTTTTTGTTTGTATAACTTTATTATCTTGACATTTTGAGCCGGAGTTTTCATGGTTTCAGCTATCGCCAAAACCTCTTTCGCATCAAAAATACAGTTAAAAAAAATACCATAAAAAATCATGTTTTTTTTTAAGAGGCTTTGGTGGGTTGTCAGCCATACTAAGAGGACCAAATTTTTCGTAGTATCGCCTGATTTGATGAGGAAATAGCCTTATTGACCCTCGTCCTTTAGTTAAGAAATACGCCGTCGTCGAATTTTGTTTAATATGCAACATTGTGTATCAGCCCCAAAGCGATAGCATCAGCCCGATTCGATGAAAATTTATCGTTAAGCAAAACGAGATAACCGTAAAAACTGCGAAACTTTTTGTTACTACTTAAGTTGTGTCCTTTTTGCATGCGGCATTGAAATGGTACCGGAACCCAAATGTTATTATTACATTACTCCCACATTTCTTAGATGACTGGGATTTTGAATCGTTGTGCTCTCTGAATGAATTCAGAAAAACAGTATCAAATTTCATCAAATGTTCATTGGTAAAAATGTATGGACCTATTTACTTACTGGTATCGGATATAAATGATTTCTAAATAATATAGAACAATATGCTTTTAGTCCTGGAATAGTTTAATAATTTTTGGTACGATTATGAGCAGTCAAGATTTAAATTAAATCTCCGTAAAAAGTTCTGAATACATTTGACTACTTTATGTAATTAAAGTCACGATTAATGCAGTTAGTATTTACCGATGCTGCAAATCCTTACAATTCTGTTTACGGTCGGATGAATCACATTTTCTCCCTATAGTTGACTAAGTAAGTGGATATATTCGAAAATATATGCTTTTTCAATAGTAGAGTAGGTTACCTTATAGGCCGCCGGAGACTTCCCCCTCTCCTCCCCCCATGGCGCCAGTCCCTGAGAGGTCATTGACCCCGCCCATAGACTTTTTTGTTTTCGTCTGGTGGCCTTGAGGTAGGTCAAGGTTTGTTATTGTTTTTATTAACCTCTTCCCCATGAGAGGTCATTGACCTCCACCCGTAAACTTTTTTGATCTCGTTCTGACAGCCTTGGGGTAGGTCATGGTGTGTTATTGTTGTTACCCCCCTGACAGGTCATTGACCCCGTTTCGACGTTGAGGTAGGTCATGACTACCACCACCCCCCTTCCACACACCACCCCCCTCAGAGGCGGATAATTGACCCATACAGTCTGTGAGACAGGTCACTGTTTATTATTATTATTTTTATTATCCCCTCCAAGGGTGACTGCCATCTACCTTACACGTGTGCACGCGCACACACACACACACACACACCCACAAACAGTATATGCACCGAGTCACACACGTTTTCTTTCATTCTCTCTCTCTCTCTCTCTCTCTCTCTCTCTCTCTCTCTCTCTCTCTCTCTCTCTCTTTCTCTCACTCTTTCTCTCCCGTACGCTGTTCCATTTTCTCAGCCTTACATAATATCGTATTCATAAACAGGTCCAGACTTGAAGCTCTCTTATTTTTAGGGACCCTTGAAAATTTCCTTATCTCACACACCTGCGCATTTCTTGCGTTTCCACTCATGAAACACGTGATTATCCGTATACATTATTTACACTTACCGAATCGTCGAATCAATGTGGCATTGTCTCTGTCTGAAATAAAAATATTTCTTAGCTATCCAAAACCAGCAACTCTAGTGAATAATAATGTCAAAGAAATGTGTCGGTATCTTGAAAGGAATTAAATAAAAACTCGCATTTAATCAATTCAAATTTTATTTTAAAAATAAAAAAAAAGTTTTACATGTACATATTTGATTACATTTTGCACTATATTGCCCACCGTGATTAAGATTACGATTAACGCATACACCGTTCTTTGTTGGTCTTCATGCCAGTTCCACATACATATTTTTCGAAGCGATAAACAGATTTAATTTATTTTCTATTAACTGTAATGCATTGTTAAATGCTTGAAATTTGTACCTACTATTTTCATTTGTATTTGTACATTATTATAATCTAACATTTCACCTATAGTCTACGTAATAGTATTAAACATTTTTAAAACCAAACGGGAGTGAATATCGGTCCGATATATGTCGTCGTTTTTTTAAAACTACTCTAACTGTTTTCTTTTGTTTGCATGTAACAACCTCGTGCGTTTCCGTACGTCTTATCGCCCCGAAACGCACTTCAATGCTTTGATTATCATCGGTATCGTTCGTCACGAGATCACGTATCGTTTCGAAATTTATTTTACGGCTATTTTCAAAATTCAGTCGAATACCTTTTATTTTGCATATGTCTGTGGTTCCGCACGGTGTTTTAACGCGGTACGCATAAAATTTTGGCCCTCCAGATATAAATGTTTCAATATACGATCCTTCACCGTAAGAAGACAATTCGTCTGTCATGTCGCCGAGCAGATTACCCAGTTTCGGTTCATATTGGTCGTTCGTTCGGTCGCTAACATAAATCACCGAATCGGTGTCATAATACAATACTCGACGTCCGAGTTTTTCTAAATAGGAATATAATTTTAATCGAGCCTGGGCCGTTGTATAGGCAGCTAGTACGACATTAGTACACGTCGCTTGTGCGCTTGCTTCTTCTCGGAAAATCCAATTGACAAACATAACATTATCATTTACCGGGAGAAGATGCGTTACGTTTTTATCTTCATCTGCGAAAATCTTTAACAACGCGTCTCTTGTATTTACGATTTCGGTTCGCGGCAAATTTTCTCTTTGCCCAAATTTTCCCCAAAACGAGTTAAGGCATAACTTGGCAACGGATCGTAGACCCGGATTCGTACAGATTTGATCTTTACTCAGACGAATTCCTTCTTCACGCTCATACATTTCGAGGTAGCGATCTTTCGATAAATCATCGACACATTCACGAGGCCAACCACTGGCTTCTTGTTTTATTTTTAAGAATGTGTCAATGTATTCATTAAAAAGACCACCTTCGCGCGTTTTTGGGTTGTATTGTGTTATTCGATATTGCCAAATTTCGAATACTTCAACAATACGATACCCCTTCTCGATTGATTTCTTTAATTCGTCCGAAACCCACGTGCCTGTGAAAACGCGATCTTCTTCGAGCTCGTGCGAACAGTCATGCACTGAATGAATTTCGCAACACGTTCTACAGAGGGGAAAAAGTAATCTGTCGTGCATTCTTACAGGAAGTACCGGGTGATACAAATTTCGCGGTGGCAATATTTTACATAGAACTAGTCCTTCAACACCGTGCAGAGTCACCTTATTAATGTCGGTTATCGCAGAACACTCTTCGCCGACGTAAACTGTCGGATGACCTATAGGATAACGCCCTGTTTTACAAATGTAGGGATACAATGAACAAACATCTGTGTAATGTATTTGTTCATTGTTTTGTACAGTGTAATAGGTAGCTGTGTTTCCAGTTCGGCCACCGAAGAATGCATCGCGTGGATTAAGACTTTTTTCAAGAATCAAAGGATGATTCTCAAATATTCTGAAATCAGGGTTGACGATTTTTTCGCGAAGAAAATCGCACTCCCATTTCTCATGTATTACGTAACCGTAAGAGCGGATTTTACTCGTTAGAGCAATTGTATTTTCATAACGTTCAGTAAAACTAATACCGTCTGACCGTTTTTGTTCACGTAACTCTGTAAAACATCGTGGACATCCATGATAGTAACATCCATGAAATTGAAATACCTGACCTTTATTATCACTGTCGCTATTCGGAGAAAGAAATCCATCTACTCGCGGTCCTTCGGGTAAACGAAATTCACGTGTGCGTCCAGCGTGTACGATTTGACGTTTGAATTGATGTTCGCATAGTAGGAGCCACTCTATTGCTATTTTCGACTGTTTATCTGTTCGTCTGTAACCGTTTCGGTGTGGAAGTAAACCGATGGTTTCAGACTTTAAAAAATTTTTTCTAAAGATACGCGAACACGCCGACGCCAACGTCACACACTCCGTAAAAGGACATACATTGCCGGAAGCTTTAAAAATTTTACGAAAAGCAATGCATGCTCTTCTTAAAATTTCTACGTCCATCCGACAATATTCGACAATGTCTCGCTGTAAATCAAATTGTTCACCGCGAGCCGATGCATCTGTATACCACGCATAAAAGTTTATCCGCTCTTCACGAGACATAGCATCGGGAGCATAAAAGTTTGCATCGGGTAAATTACCAATATAATTTTCGTTATTTAAGGTATTAAAAAAATGTGGAAAATATCCTTTTTTAATCGAATCCGGTAAACCAAATGCTTTCGGCAAAGCACTTAGACGCATATAAAAATAGTTTAAACTATCGATAAAATACGTTTTTCCAATTTGAATCTTAATAATATGTTTTCCGTTTAAAATTACATCGAATACTTGTTTTCTTTTCTCATTTGTCGGATTTCTATTTTTTTCGATTAGTGCTCTTAATATGAACTGTGCATCGAAACCTTTAGAATTATGCGCGGTACAAACGATTTTCGAAAAATTTGTCTTGCTACGAATTACTAAATCGAGCAATTGGTTAACAGGATCCTGCTTAAAAATGAATTCTCTGATTCCACAAAAATTACAGAATACATCCACGCTGTCAATGTCGATACACGCATCGCATACTTGTTGCACAAGACAGAGACATACCGTGTGTTTTTTTATTTCAAAAGCACCCCGATACGCCTCGTCTTGACGCGTTTCGAAGTCATAAAAAACAAATAAAGTGGACGGATGGTTCGACAGAGCAGACGATGCTTCTGCATTTAAATTCATTATGTCTGATGAACCGATATTTCCTTGGTTATTTATTGTGATACTACGCATGTAACAATATTCATTTATCGAGTGTCTACATTTACACCGTTTGCAATAATTTACACCGCACGCATGATTTCCTCGCAAATTGTTCACGAATGTGTTACAAATTTTACAGATGTTAATTACAGAGCAAATACTTTTAACACCACGTTTTGTCTTTGTGTACGATCCTGATTTTTTATGGTTTTCTAAACATTTTTCTCCAAAGAAGTAGCGGTTACAAGAGGAGCAGTGTATTATGGTACAGCTCTTGGAACAAGCAGGTTGACAGTAACATCTGTCGCATGTATTTGAACAACGATGCATGTTTGGGCGTAAAAACTTTTTGTTGCAAAATTGGCAATAATAATTTCTTTTACCACAGATACCCATCATATTTACTATGACTGAAAAGTGCCGAGCACGCGAATGGTATAATAAATTAATCAGTTGGTCGGACTTTTTAATGACACTACGACCATCGAAAAGGGGTTCCCTACCGTTACCTATATTATTATCATCGTAAATTACTACAGCTATTCCTTTAGTAGAATAATAATTTTGAAACTGGATAAACTGCGGGGTCCAACAGCCCGTTTCTGGAATAGCAATGTTAACCCGAGAGATTAGTTCTCGCGCACATTGCAATTGATAACGGGTTTTCGTAATGCGTTTCCAAGTGCAATTAAAATCTGCATTTGGAATCGAATTTTTTTTCAGGAAATATTCACCCACGACAAGTGCTCGTGGAAGGCACAAGTTGTCATCATTAGATATCGTTACAGTCGACCTGCTCTTTAAAACACTCTCGTCGATCAAATTCCTGTTGTAACCACTACCGTTTGGAATTCGTACGTGATGCACATTTATCTCAAATGTGTCGTCAAGTACGAAATTTCTCGCACTTTGCACTAACGAACTTATGAGGTTCCACAAGTCCTCTTGTTTTAAACTATTAAAGGGTCGAAAGGAAATACCCGCCGGTTTTACAAAACTCGTAGAGTCAAATGTTATTCCTATTAAATCGGCATTATTATCATTATTTCCCGACGCTGATAAAAAATTATCAGAAATTATTATATTAAATAACTCCTCTATCGTATTTTCTGAAAACGTCAAAGGATTAATGTTCATCGAAGGTTCCGTGAGTTTAAAAATAATTTTACGTCCTACAACACCGAAACGATTATAATTTCGCAACGAACGATCGACAATTGTTAAATAAGTTGTATTGGAAACATTACCATCTGCAGAAATTCCGCCGCCACCATGTTGTGAGACGCTGTCAATACTATCTTCAAGGTAGACAGTGGAGGAATCATCTTGAGATTCGTCAAATTCTTCTTCACTAATTTCGACTTCGATGACGTCATCATCTTCGCTCTCGTTATTTTCAATAGTGTTGTGACTGTAGTGCATAATGTCATCGTCGCCGTAATCACTGTATTCACTGGTTAGTCGTAAGTCATTCTCGAAACAATCTTGCTGCGAGTGTTGCACGTTTGCACATGCTCCGGGCTCATCATCATTGGATGAGATTAATATTTCGCTTCTGTCCAGCGTACGCAGAATTTCTTCGTCCCTAACTGGAATAAAAAATTATATAAATTTTGACATATCAAAACAAGTACATATATTTTTTGTTCATTATTATCAAAAAACAAAACATACGAATGACAGAGAACGATTGCGACGCGTGTAATTATTCTTTGGAGAATTTCATCTCCAAAAAACTTGTCGGAGGAAAAATTGCTTCTCTGTGTTTTTCGTATAGATCGCTTAACCAATCGCGAACTTTTTTCATACGCTGACGGTATTCATTACCGTGAATTTCACTTATTTCCGCATCTACACAAATGCAACCGCAAATTAAATTTAAAAATAAAAGCGAAATTTACTCAAATTAAGTAATCGATTAATTAATGTGCTTTAACTTACATTCATCCAGTGCAGACATGTACGCAAACGTACGGTGCTCGGGATCTGTCCTCGGAATATCAGCCAGTACTGGCTGGCGGAGGATGCCATCGTTTCCGCGAATATTACCTGCGGTAAGATCTTCTTCGCGAATAGGACGCAAATTGTCTACAATAACGGTGTCATTCTCCGATTCAAGATCACCGGTTCCAATGGACATCTCTTCTCGAAATATAGCGTTGTATATTTCTAAACAAAAAAAAAATAACAAACTTGAACCAACGAGTTAAAGATTTGTCCGACTAAAAGGTTACAAATAGATTTACCTCGCACTTCTTCGCAGTGATCCAGAATGTCGGTGTAGTTCGGGTCGTGTCTCAATCCACGCGATTTTAAAACATCCCCCGTCATCATCGATGCTGTGTCACTTGGTTTTATGATTGTCTTAAACAGAGCACGAAATTGACGCGGATCGTCCACTATTATGTACCTCAAAAACTGTCGAAAATCGTGACATAGTCTTTCGTACGATTTTCGAGCCGCGGATGCTAAAAATCGCGGACCAAACACTTCACTGATGTACGGATGTGCAGTATTAATGAAAGCAATGCAATTGCACAAGACACTTCTTAAATCGCTAGCCATGTTTTCGACGAAAGGAAATCACTACGATGTTACCACAACGAGAGCAAAACTAAATCTGACAAGCTTGGAGATGACAAAATCTTAAGCTTTGTTAAATTCGTATCAGTTTAGTTTACCATAAAGTAGATAACAGTCTGGTTTAATATAAAGTATTTACAAATAGACCATTTTAGAAATATTCTGTTTTTTTCTACTGTAAACAAAAGAAGCTATTCGTGGATTATTTTATCCTTGTGAACTTGAGTAACGCAAACATTCAAAATAAAAATTTACTTTTCACTCTGAATGAATTTATTGTTGATTGTTCAAAATTTAATATAAAGTGCATTACTTTTTTATAAGAACGTAAATAATAGGGGATGAAAGGTTCTCACGGGACCTAGTATGTGATAAATTTTCAAACAGCCCTATACTTTTCTTATACCATGTACAATGGACATATTCATACATATCTTTCAATAGGTATGTTATATCACATAATTTATGATAAACTTTCAAACAGGAGAGGTAATATTTTTTCAGACAATATAAATAATTGCCCTATGAATACTGTTCTTTCAATTTGTTATCTCACACTTACAACGTTTATTTCAAATAAATAAAACCCCACCAACGATTTTCGTTGAAATTGTTTTTTTCTTAAAAATTTATTACATAAATTCTCAAAATGAAATTCGAACAACGTTAGAAGAATGTGTCCATTCTCACGTGATATGACGTAATTAAAACCCTTTTATGTGTTAACGGTAAATTATTTTATCGGTGTTATTTGCAATAAACTTTTAGATAACATTTATGATTTACTTCCCACCCCCCTCTTCCCTCTCTTCATTACTTTGATTCAATCTAGACGCATAGAGAGTCATTTCTGATCAGACATTTTTCATTCGTACTGCTACAGTAGTGCCGCAAAGACCTGAGAGAAATAGAGAGACAAAAAAAGTGCAATTCATTCAGTGAAATAAGTGGGAAAAAATAAAAATGGAAAACTTCGTCGATATTCCGGAAGAGCTTCTTCAAGACTCTCAGATAATTACGGATGATTTTTTAAACGAAAAAGTTGCGAGATTTATCGACAATTCAGTGTGCGGTGATAAGAAAAAATCTTTATCGAAAAGAGTTCGAATGGCTCCTGCATCGTCGGCTGCCATGTCCAAATTTCCTCAAACCACGGCATTGCTCTTGGGTGCTATGTATCCACTAAATAAGTCCGCTGGCAAAGCGATATACGTGGGGCTGGCGGCAAACCATAAAGGAAACTTCGTTCCAATAGTGAAATTGTTAAACAGTCAGAATTCTAACAATGGTTTTGTAATTGACCCTAGCAGCTGGACAAAATTTGCAGATAACGCTGAAAGTATTGGAGATTATTTTTTCGAAAGTGCGTTTTCAAAATCAACGTTAAGAGGCGAAAAGAAAGATTTCGGTGAGCTCAAAGTTACGTTTACCAGCTGCTATAATAAAAAAGCAGTTATCTTTGATAAGATTGTCCAGGATGATGATGCCAAAGAAGAGGTAGAACTGAAGAAATACGAATCTGATTTGACAGCCGAAACATCTGCCACTGTACCGCAAAATAAGGATGACGATGTGACACTTGGAAAACAACATTTCACACCATCGATAGTCATGCAACGATCAACGTTTGATATTTTAAAAATTGTTATTCCTTGTGTCAATGAACATTTAATTCGTTTGAGTGACATTTGTGACGATGTAAATAAGTGTAAAAATGTTGTGGTCGACGAAATTCGTCAATATTTGTTCACGATGAAGTTCCAAAGTGTTCCGTCTGATTTACGAATTCGAAACATTATATATGAAATTAGAGACAATTTAAGTGGAAATATCAAAACTAGACTCTCCGAATCATTTTCTATCTACTTGAATATTGTTATAAATGAATTAATTGCTTTTTATATGGATATTTTGATATGTCAAACAAAACGAAATTTTACTTAAAAAAAAGAAAACATGTAATTTTCTAATAATTTACAATACATTATTTTGTAGAATTTATATTTTAACCTGTCTGATTTATTTTATTCCTTAATCCTTTCCCGATTTATCGAGAATTTTAAAAAATATCTATATTTAATTTCATCGCAGAAGTTTTCGAGATACAAGTGATTTCGATTAGATGTTTGAATGTTTATGACGCTCTCGAGTTAGTCCAAACAAATTTCTAACGTGCTTGCCTTTGATAGAAAATGAGTTAACTTTTATATTTTTACGAATTCAAAAAATGCTTTATTTTGCACGTAATCAAAATAAATGTTGGTCAATAACGAAGACAATAATCATATTACATTTTTTTTTTTAATTACCAGGTATTAAATTAAAAGTAAGCGTTTTTTCCGATACGCTGTAAATCAGCTTGCGTGGCCGCGGTCTATGATGATCAGCTTGCGAAGCCGCGGTGATAAGATCGCTAGTCGCAGGCTCCTTGTTAGCTTACGAAGTCGCGAAAAAAGCTCGCGAAGCCGCGGACCGCGCCGCCGCCGCCGCCGCCAAGAAAAAAAAAGGTCGGTTTTTTTACATAACTTAAGTTTATAAGACTTCGGCTCTTATTTGCACGATCAGTCGATGTTGACAACATATGGTGAATGGTTGAGATTCGAGAATTGTCGAATAAAAAAAAATTTAAATTCTATCATGGATACGCGTTGGAAGCATCCGTGGACGTGTCTAGTTTGTGGACCAACGGGCTGTGGTAAAACGGTTTTTGTAAAAAGATTTTTAAAAAATTTGACATCTTTAGCGGATGTCTCTTTCGATCGTGTCATTTTTTATTACGCCGAATGGCAAGATGAATATCGAAGTAAAATGTCTGTAGACGGAACATCGCCAGCTTCACAACGTGGAATCGAGTTTCGCGAAGGTTTGCCGAATCCCGAAGATTACTCAAAAGATAACGACTGTAAAAAATTGATTATAATCGACGATCTTATGCGAGAATCGTCTAACAACACAATAATGGACCTCTTTACGAAAGGAAGCCATCACAAAAATATTAGTGTAATTTTCATAACACAGAATATTTTTCATCAGGGTCGGGGACAGAGAGATATTTCTTTAAATACTAACTATATCGTTTTGTTTAAAAATCCTCGAGACCGCGCGCAATTTCAGCATCTCGCACGACAGGTATATCCTGAAAAATCAAAATTTCTGCAGGAAGCATATCGAGATGCAACTTCTCATCCACACGGTTATCATCTTTTGGACCTCAAGCAATCGACACCGGATGATTTCAGATTTCGTACTTGTATATTTCCTGATGATAAACCGCAAATTGCGTACGTACCGAAACGTAGGTAAACATATCTAATCATTATCATTATCATATATGGCTTTCAGTACGTTGTAAACCACGAAGATGAACGTATCGAGACGCATGCGTAAACACAATAAATTGGCGAACGGACGAAACCTTGGAAAGCATTCAAGTAAAAAAGTTTTTGAAGAAAGTGCAAGTACTCGTGCTGCGAAAACGTCGTGTTTCCCTTTCGAAAAAAAGTATCTCGCGTTGTTACATGCACTTTGTCATGCTGACAAAAGACAGAGAGCGGCTTTATTAAAGACGGCTGATCGAAAACTTATAAAACATATCTGCGAATGTGCACTTAATGTATTGTATGGCGTCGTTTCATTAAAACCGCGTGAGAAAACATTACTTGGAAAATATAAAAATATACTACGTAATCTCGCATTGTCGACAAGAAGTAGGGCTATCAGAAAAACACGCGATCGCACCCGTAGCAATATTACCACTTGGAAACGGAAAAAAACTCTCCTTTTGCAGAAAGGTGGAAATTTGTTACCAATTTTATTGGCTCCAATAGTCGGTGCTGTTTTCTCCAAATTATTCAGTTCTGGTCAGGAATAAGGTCTGGTATGGAGCACGCAAAGAAAATGATCCTTATTCCTGAAAATGAAGTACCTACAAATGGTGAAAAGAAAACTGTGCAAACACCCGGAACGGTGCTTTCAAGATTGGACGAGGAACTGTCAAATATTCTCCACGATGAAAATAACGGATCTTTCAACGATTGTAATTGTACAATAAAAATCAAAGACAGAGAAGCTGCTAGGATTTTCGATGAAGGTAGAAAACTCGCAAGATATATACAAACGCTTCAACGTTACTTACATTTTTTTTCCAAAAATCTGTACGATGAAAAAGAAATAAACGATAAAACTACGAATGATAATACTAGTAACAACGAAGATGCTGCAAGTATGAAACGAGAGGAACAATATCAACGAGATGATACTCGGCGTGAGAACGACTCACCGAAAGTGCAATCAAACAAAAATCGTAAAGAGATCCCACCTGCTATTTCTATCCCTGAAATAGTTAAAAGTGTTCCAGTTTCGTACAGATTGAAAGCCTTAAAATTGATGAATCATCTGCAACGCTCGAAACGTATATCCTGGGATAACGAAGGTGTCGTTAATATCGACGGTTATGATATTATAGGATCCGATATCGTCGAACTCGTCAACGATGCAACACGCTCGCGAAAATCTGTAAATCCAGTTGGTCGCGAAGACTTTATTCGTGCACTTCGGGCAGATCGTATTCCTACACGTTCAATCGGTAATAAAAACTTTTGGAAACTTACTTCTACCCCGCGATTTGGTAAAAAATCTCGAGAGATTATAAACGCAGCGAGATTTGGAAAGAAAAATTTGACCGAAAATATTGACAACAACGACGTTGACGACGACGACGACGAAAAACCAGAAGAAGCTAACAAGAGCCAGATGGAATGGCTGGGTCTCGAAATGTAATCGTAGATAAGATCGAAAGTGTTTATTACGACCCTTCACATCCTGTTAGCTACTCGGGAGCTCGAAATGTGAGGCAATTTTTTATGAAGCATGGCGTGTCACCGGATGATGTTCAAGAGTGGCTAAACGCACAAGACGCGTATACTCTGCATAGACCCATACGACGAAATTTTCAACGTTTAAGATATAACGTCACAAATGTCGATGACCTCTGGGAAGCAGACCTTGTTGATCTGAGATCGTTGAAAACGTACAACGATAACAAATGTTACATTCTTGTTGTCATAGACGTGTTAAGCAAATACGTATGGGTCGAATCGTTACGCGATAAAAGTTCACACGAGGTTCTCGCAGGTTTTAAGAGAATTCTGGAACGAAACAATAAGCGAATCCCTGTCACTCTTCAAACAGATCGTGGTAAAGAATTTGTTGGTAAACAAGTACAGAATTATCTACGAGAGGGTAACATTCGGTTTCGAGTAACACGCAGCCACCCTGATGTAAAAGCAGCGATTGTAGAACGCTTCAACCGAACGCTTAAAGAGCGTATATGGCGCTATTTTACACGTAACAATACCAGACGATACGTAGACGTTATGCAAAATATTGTCGATGCTTACAATAATTCTTTACATTCGAGTATAAAAATGACCCCTGCTTCAGTTACATTATTCAATGCTCATATTGCCCGGCGAAATATTGAGTCGCGATATCCTGCAAAGTACACACAAACGTATAAGTATCAGGTAGGCGATAACGTTCGAATCAGTAGTGCAAAAAATACCTTTAAGAAAGGATACGAGCGAGGGTGGAGCGAGGAAATTTTTCGAATAAAGAGTGTGTTAAAACGCCAAAACCTCTTTGTGTACGAACTAGAAGACTTGAGTGGAGAAGATATCGAGGGTTACTTTTATCCACAAGAGCTGGGCACAGTCTCAAAAGATAGAACAGAACAAGAATTTAAAATCGATAGTGTCATCCGGACTAGAGGCCGAGGCTCGAAAAAAGAAGTCTTTGTAAGCTGGGTAGGCTATCCTGAACAATTTAATTCGTGGATACCTGCAGCAAATTTAAAAAATCTGTAAAATGCATCAGTCACAAGCAGACGAATTTTTTATAACTTTACCGAGCAACAGCAGTATGAAGTACTTTCCCGACAACACTACGACTAGATTTACAACAGTACTTCCCAAAGAAATTCAATTAAACGGTGCCTGGTTAGTAGGTTTATCGGAAATTCATGTTCCTTACAGTGTTGTTCATATAAAACGAGATAATTGTACTGTTGAATTTGGAACCATAGATATGTCCACGGATGGAGCGCACATTATTGACAAATCGTCTGTAAATATACCCGAAGGTTTTTACAGAGACGTATATGATTTTGTCGACGCGATTAATGAGAATTTGAAATCGGTGTATGGGTCGGAGTCTGTTCACTTACAATTTAACTATGCAAAATCACGAGGTGGCTTTGTTACCGCCCATTGCGCACAAAAAGATTGCAAAAAAGTTCACTTTTTTATGTTTCATAGTTCTGTAAATAAGATTCTCGGATTTCCTGTTACAAATACATACCATTTACTAAATACTGAGCGCGATAAAGAAATTTTTATAAGGCAACATTGCTATCCAGCTAGTTTGTCCCGAGCCATACCCGATCAGCTATTTGTGTACACAGACATTTGCGAGCCCAACGTGGTCGGTGATTCTCAAGTGTCGTTACTACGTATAGTTAATGTTGGTGGTAAAAATTATAATTACGGTGAAACTATTGTGAAGCATTTTTCATCACCAAATTATGTTCCTCTCCTCGCGAAATATTTTCGAGAGATTACAATCGATATAAGAGATCACGCAGGTGCACCAATACCATTCGAGTACGGGACGTTGACAGTCACTCTACATTTTAAGCGACAGTATTAAAGAACGATAAAAATTCGCATTGAGCAACGAAATGATCGATCATTATATATCGTACTACGAAGATCAAACTGGTGGTGGTGGAGTTCGAGGAATTCGCAACGTTTATGTCGGGTCTGTGGATCAACGGGGTCATGGAATAGGTAGTTTTCTGGGAGGATTATTCAGACGTATTCTTCCTTTGCTTAGGAGGGGTGCGACAGCAGTTGGAAAAGAAGCCTTGCGTACAGGAATAAATGTACTCGAAGATGTTGGTGAACACAACGTAACTTTGAAAGAATCATTGAGAAATCGAGCAAAGGAGTCTGGTAGAATGCTTGCAAATAAAGCCAAAGATAAGTTTTCCAAAGTGATGTCTGGTTCGGGTTATAACAGTGTGCTCCATAATCAGCCTGCTCAGTATTCGATTGGTAATACGTCAACGCGTGTCGCGAAACGTCGTCGTCGTAAGAATAATAAGTTACGAAAGACAAAAACTGGTCGTATTTCGAAACGAAAGGTGCAGAAAGGTAAAAAGACGAAGACGACAAGGAAGAAAAAGAAGACATCCAAGAGAAAAAGTAGTGTAAAGCAGACGTCTAGAAAACGAAAACGTAATAACTTAACGAGGGATATATTTGGGGATAATTAAAAAAGTAATAATGTCTTTCCTTCATTCACACTCGTGCGAGTGCATGAAATCGGAGCTCGACATCTTCACGATTCCACCGACCCAGACAACCATCGAGAGCTCGCACTGGGTACATTATAAGCCCGTGTCATCGTTGACGGATGACTCACCGATTGAATTTGTCGTGCCAGGTCATGGTGAAGAGTACATTGATCTTGCGCATACAATGATAAGTCTCAAAGCAAGAATTCAACCTAGTCACGCAGAGGATAATACTAAAGTTGCACCGGTGAATAATTTCTTACATTCAATGTTCAATCAAGTCGATGTTTTCTTTAATCAAAAGTTAGTATCACCACCCAGTAATATCTATGCGTATCGGTCGTATATAGAGACATTGCTAAACTACGGACCCGCTGCAAAATCGTCCCACTTGACATCGACACTATGGTACAAGGACACGGGAAATCATATGGATGGATTACCGACACGAAATGATAATGTCGGACTCGTTAAGCGTAAAAAATATACGGAAAATTCACAGATAGTGGATCTTATTGGTCATTTGCACTGCGACGTATTCAATCAAGACAAATTTATGTTAAACGGTGTCGAAATACGATTACGCCTTGTTCGTTCTAAAGATGCTTTCTCGCTCATGGATGAATCCGTCGATGGAAAATTTTCAGTCAACATTAGCGATATTACGTTACTCGTAAGAAGAGCCAAAATAAATCCTGGAATTCTTCTCGCACATGCAAAAACTCTTGCAAATACGACGGCAAAGTATCCACTCACCAGAGTCGAGGTGAAGTCATTTGTATTGCATAACGGGATACTCGGCGATACACTCGACAACGTCATACTAGGTCAATTGCCGAAAAGAGTAGTTATCGGTTTCGTTGATAATAAAGCTTTCAATGGCGATCGTCGCCTTAATCCTTTCAATTTTCAAAATTACGGTATCAACTTTTTATCACTATACGTCGACGGCACACAAATTCCGAGTAAGCCTCTGCAGCCAAACTTTAAAGAAACATCTAAACTTTTCGTAGAAGCATATCACACTTTATTTTCAGGCACTGGCATTCATTTTATGAATGAAGGAAATGAAATATCGAGAGAAGAATTCGCCAACGGCTATTGTCTGTTTGTTTTTGATTTAACTTCGGATCTTTCCGCAAGTTGCGTTACTCATTGGAACCTCGTAAAGAGTGGTTTTCTGCGAATAGAAGTACGATTCGACGCTGCTCTTGAAAATACAGTAAATTGTATAGTTTACGCTGAATATGACAACGTTTTGGAAATCGACTCTTCCCGTCAAATTATTACAGATTACAATGCTTAAAGTTGTAACAAGAGAGGGGTACTTATGATTTAGTCCCAAAATTCTATCTTGCTACGAACTTTGATGTCAGTTGTTCGTTTCGTGTCGCACCACAAACATCGACTATGCGTTTTGTAATAGACATTCAAGGTTTCTTGAATAAAAAGCATGCTTTTACACCAAAAGAAATTGCGATTGTTTGTATCGAGAAAAATTATATCGGTCATTGGATTCTCAGATCTACTGATAATTTTGTAAAACTACCTGTAAATTTACGCAAGACAAACTCGTATCTCTCGCTATATCATCACGGTATCGAGTGGTTTGATGGTGGTACCGATGCGACTAAAATATATCAAATACTGCAAGAGATTACTCGCGAGTCGTCCTCTGTTTATGTACGAGGACATCAAAAGAAACAATTTTTGGAGAAAATCATTACTCGACCTATTGAAAATTTAGAAGACGATGTCAATGCACCGAGATTTACGCAACTCAACACAGACGAAGCTTTTTGCATATATCACGGAATCAAGAAACCTGGTAAATACGCATGCGCATTGAATAACTCGTTAAAACTACGAAAGTGGATAGTGTCACATATAAACGAGGACCAGGAAACATTTTCACCAAGACCATGTGTACCGTCTTTGTCTACGAATATCAGTTACAAACCCACTAGCGACATTTGTAGTACGTCGAAAGAAAAAACTATCCATGAACTCGAAAGATCTGATACAAGCCCTGCAACTTATTCCGGGGAGAACAAGAGGTGTATTTCCGGCGGATCTGATTCCCCGGGTGTGGACGAAACCGGCATCTATAATAGCGAATACGGACGATCATACAAAACCTGGTACTCACTGGGTCGCTTTTTACGTCAATGAATTTGGCAACGGAATTTTCTTTGACAGTTATGGATCGCAGCCATTCATCTCACATCACATTGATCGCCTCCGAAGAAACTGTAAAACGATCCGATGGAGTGATAAGTGTCTTCAAAGTTTTACTTCTTCTGTGTGTGGTCAATACTGTGTTATGTTTTTGCATACTATGGCTAATGGTTATACTTTACATGATTTGTATAAGATCTTCTCCAATAATGCTAGACAAAACGACTATATTGTAAATAAATGGTACAATCAGTTTTCGCAAAAATTATATTGTCGGAAAAAACAACAGAACGGTGTATGCGTTAATCGTAATCTTAATCACCGTGGGCAATATAGTGCAAAATGTAATCAAATTTGTACATTTAAAACTTTTTATTTTTAAAATAAAATTTTAATTGATTAAATGTGAGTTTTTATTTCATTCCTTTCAAGATGTCGACACATTTCTTTGACATATTATTCACTAGAGTTGCTGGTTTCGAATAGCTAAGAAATATTTTTATTTCAGACAGAGACAATGCCACATTGTTTCGACGATTCGGTAAGTGTAAATAATGTATACGGATAATCACATGTGTCATAAGTGGGAACGCGAGAAATGGGCAGGTGGGTGAGATAAGGAAATTTTCAAGGGTCCCTAAAAATAAGAGAGCTTCAAGTCTGGACCTGTTTATGAATACGATATTATGTAAGGCTGAGAAAATGGAACAGCGTACGGGAGAGAAAGAGTGAGAGAAAGAGAGAGAGAGAGAGAGAGAGAGAGAGAGAGAGAGAGAGAGAGAGAGAGAGAATGAAAGAAAACGTGTGTGACTCGGTGCATATACTGTTTGTGGGTGTGTGTGTGTGTGTGTGTGCGCGTGCACACGTGTAAGGTAGATGGCAGTCACCCTTGGAGGGGATAATAAAAATAATAATAATAAACAGTGACCTGTCTCACAGACTGTATGGGTCAATTATCCGCCTCTGAGGGGGGTGGTGTGTGGAAGGGGGGTGGTGGTAGTCATGACCTACCTCAACGTCGAAACGGGGTCAATGACCTGTCAGGGGGGTAACAACAATAACACACCATGACCTACCCCAAGGCTGTCAGAACGAGATCAAAAAAGTTTACGGGTGGAGGTCAATGACCTCTCATGGGGAAGAGGTTAACAAAAACAATAACAAACCTTGACCTACCTCAAGGCCACCAGACGAAAACAAAAAAGTCTATGGGCGGGGTCAATGACCTCTCAGGGACTGGCGCCATGGGGGGAGGAGAGGGGGAAGTCTCCGGCGGCCTATAAGGTAACCTACTCTACTATTGAAAAAGCATATATTTTCGAATATATCCACTTACTTAGTCAACTATAGGGAGAAAATGTGATTCATCCGACCGTAAACAGAATTGTAAGGATTTGCAGCATCGGTAAATACTAACTGCATTAATCGTGACTTTAATTACATAAAGTAGTCAAATAAATGTCCCTAAAAATAAGAGAACTTCAAGTCTGGACCTGTTTATGAATACTATATTATGTAAGGCTGAGAAAATGGAACAGCGTACGGGAGAGAGAGAGAGCGAATGTATACAGACAATCACATGCGTCATAAGTGGGAACGCGGGAAATGCGCAGGTGGGTGAGATAAGGAAATTTTCAAGGGTCCCTAAAAATAAGAGAGCTTCAAGTCTGGACCTGTTTATGAATACGATATTATGTAAGCCTGAGAAAATGAAACAGCGTACGGGAGAGAAAGAGTGAGAGAAAGAGAGAGAGAGAGAGAGAGAGAGAGAGAGAGAGAGAGAGAGAGAGAGAGAGAATGAAAGAAAACGAGTGTGACTCGGTGCATATACTGTTTGTGGGTGTGTGTGTGTGTGTGTGCGCCTGCGTGCGTGCGTGCGTGCGTGCGTGCGTGTGTGTGTGCGTGTGTGCGCGTGTGCGCGTGTGCGCGTGTGCGCGTGTGTGTGCGCGTGTGCGCGTGTGCGCGTGTGCGCGTGTGCGCGTGTGCGCGCGTGTGTGTGTGTGTGTGTGTGTGTGCGTGCGCGTGTGCGTGTGCGTGTGCGTGTGCGTGTGCGTGTGCGTGTGCGTGTGCGTGTGCGTGTGCGCGTGCGCGTGCGCGTGCGCGCGTGTGCGCGCGCGTGTGTGTGTGTGTGTGTGTGTGTGTGTGTGTGTGTGTGTGCGCGTGTGCGCGTGTGCGCGTGTGCGCGTGTGTGTGCGCGTGTGCGCGTGTGCGCGTGTGTGCGCGTGTGCGCGTGTGTGCGCGTGTGCGCGTGTGCGCGTGTGTGCGTGTGTGCGCGTGTGCGCGTGTGCGCGTGTGTGTGTGTGTGTGTGTGTGTGTGTGTGTGTGTGCGCGTGTGTGTGTGCGTGTGCGTGTGCGTGTGCGTGTGCGTGTGCGTGTGTGTGTGTGTGTGTGTGTGTGTGTGTGTGTGTGTGTGTGTGTGTGTGTGTGTGTGTGTGTGTGCACACGTGTAAGGTAGATGCAGTCACCCTTGGAGGTGGTAATAAAAATAATAATAAACAGTGACCTGTCTCACAGATTGTATGGGTCAATTACCCTTCTCTGAGGGGGGTGGTGTGTGGAAGGGGGGTGGTGGTAGTCATGACCTACCAAATATCTGAAATCTGCCAACCCGATTGTTTTGGATTTTATGCTTTAAAAAATATAGTTTGTCTATATATTCTCTGATATTTTCTTATCACTATATTAGTGTATATTTCACAATACTGCGGTAGATATTCGCTTCGAAAGGTCTTAGTTCAAGCATATGCACATTTGCAGAGACAGAACTTAGGCATATCTAAAACTCCCACTAGTTGTTGCGGGTTTACGATAAAATAAAGACAACAAAAAGTTTTATAAAAGAGTTATTTATTTATATACTTTGATGTTTTTCATTCTATTTCCTTCAAGAATCTGTAGCACTAAAACTACAAACAAAACAAATATAAAAATTTGAATGTATGTTTTATATTTTGTCCCGAGGTACAATATTAATATAATATTCCTTTCGATTTAATGTCCTCTGGACAAGATTTATCTCTTTTATTATCCGAGTAGTTAATTTCTTTACTTTCTTAGCAATGATTACTGGCTCATAATTTTCAGCAATTCTATATAATTGTGTGGAAATTATGGTTTCTATATGATGATCAAAATTATGACAATTTTCTATCATTGCAGGTTACAATAGTGATTTCTCTTCAGTCGATGAAGAGTTAAAACCTATTTCCCAAATAGCAGATTCGTCGTTTTCGAGATTTCTAAAACCAAGAAATCGTTATGGTGTTTGGGGCTTACTAGTATGGACTATTACTACTTACGAATCAGGAATATTTTGCTGCGCTGATTTAATAGATATCGTTTATTTTAATCTAAATATAATTGTAAATAAACAATTATAAAAAGTTGTAAAGCAATAAACCATGTATCCTATAAAATTGTCGAAAGGGTGATAGATTATACCAATTACAATTTCGATTAATGACATTAACATAATGAAATTAAAATATATATATAGTTTCAAGTTCATAAAATAACAGCGATGATATACTACAAAAATGTTGTAGACATTTATTAGAAAGATTTTAAAATTTCACAATTTTGAGAAGATTATTCAGATTGGACACTCAATAGAATTTATTTGTTATAGGGGTGTAATAATTTAAAAAATATTTGCTTTAAACTTTTTTTTTTGTATTTTTGTATATAATAACGTTCTCATATGATATCTTAACTTTATATGGAATAACCGTAATTCTGGGAAGAAAGACGAAGGGGAGGCGCGATTGTCGCACTGACGACAATTCTCGACCTTCGTCGCAATTTTACTTTCCCTCGGATGAAATTTATATGTGAAATATTCGAGTCGAGTATTACGCATGTAGATGCAGATGGGAGCACTGGCGATGGCACTTCCTAGAAAAATGTATTTTACATACGCATGAGGGAAATATGCTCCAGTCGCTCACTCCTTTTCTCTCGATCATAGTCCTATAGGAATTGGAATATTTCTTTTTTTTTTCCTCACACGGTACCCTTTCGTCCCCGAAAGCTTCGACAGCCTAGTAAACCCTCCCTCTATGTATAGATTTGTGGTAGACGTGCGCATTCCCACGCGGCTCCCAAAGCGTCCTCATGTTTTATGCACGCACGATGACAATTTTATGAGCCGAGGAGGAACAGATTGTGCTAGACATTCAGTATGAAATTCGACCGGCCCGTGAACGCGAATTTCCTCGCGTTTCGTACGCAGATAAATGAAAATAAAAGTAGATCCCGTGGGAACTTTTACAAATCTTCGATTCCAGGAATTCCGGCACGATGGATTAACATCCCGCGAAAAAATGAATTATGCACGTAACAGGGGACATCACTATATCCACTGCAATACTCCTGGCTATTATTTATTGAAAACCTTGTTTGTAATATGAATATGATTGCCCAACCCATTAATGTGCCAATACAAAATTCTCGATTTTCCGCAAGCCTCGACTTGTATGAAAAGAAGATACTCTCTTATTAAAGTGATCGAGAAGACACTTGTAATTTTAGGCTAAGCAGCCTTCAATTCAATCATGCTCATCTTACTTCGAGTTTATGGACTGCAACGCAAGTTCTAGTCATGATAGTGCGCCTGTAGCTAGAATTGTCTCCTATGATTTTTTGCAACCAAATACAATTTTGTAATTTCTCCGATATGAGGGTAATATAGAATGACAAGAGGGAATGAGAAGAAAAATTCTAATTGAAAGATGTTTGCCAAATAGAACAAAAATTACAGTCCTATTAATTCTAATTTGAAACTACAACCATGGAGTATGACTTTTTTAACACTGATATTACTGCAGCTAGCTCACAAAAGGTTTTGATCTATGGTTAAACATTTTCCTATATGCGTGCTTCATTTATACAATGCTATCCTTGATGAGAATACAACATTTCGACTCGGTTGGGGTATATTCAGCCAGCTTGTCTATCCTAAAATCGGTCGTCCATGAGCATAAAATGTATTCAAAAGATGAGGTAATTCAACCTTGCATAATTTCCATGACTTACAAAACATACGTTCATAATGCACAGCTGATCATGTCGTATAGGTATTGTTTACTAATGATTGAATAACTTACACTTCGCTAAATATTATATAACGGAAACCATTTTCCTATATTTCTTAACAATAACAAATTTTATTAACATTCAGATTCAAGTGATAAATCCGATCTAGGTTTTGGGTACAATTTACATACTTATAGTAATTACGCGCTCGCTATAGTCGTTGTGCTGGTAGTTGATGTAGTACTAGTAGTGGTTGTGGTCGTCGTATTTCCATTTAGAATATACTGAATCGATCTTAATATTTCACCAGCCAGCCTAATGCCTTCGGCTATGACTCGAGGCCCAACAAGAAGCAATGGGCAGTGTAGCGCCACCGTTACGTAAGCTCTCGAAATCGCTGTGAAAATTGCACCAACACTGCCTACAGGATCACCGTTGACCAATGCAGCCTCCACTGCATCATGAAGTCCCTGACTCAAATCTGCAGAGATGTTAAGAGCAGCTCTTAAATGTTCTCTGGCCTCTGCAAGGGCTCTATCCAGACCCGGACAGAATGGAAGAGATACGTTGAACAAATCTGGAAATGCTGGAAGGCTGATGTTTGCCGATGAATTTCCAAAGTTTCCAAGTCGAGAGAGAACGTCGTCAATGCCAGGTACTAGATTGGCTCCAGGAATAAGATTTCTTAAACCAGTATTAGGATTAGGCGGTCGGAAAAATGGTGGAAATCCTAGGAACGGTCTATTTATGCCAGGAATACCAGGAAAAACAAAGCGTCCACCTATCGCTGCCTGATAAAAAAGAAGTACAAATATAATATTATGGTACTAGCTTTTTTCTTCTATGACTACGTTTTGTTTTGGATGTATATTATTTTGTACTTCAGTATAATAAATTTATTTCTTATAATTTATTGTTTAAAAGTGGAATACTACGGTGTTATTGTAAATGGAGAGCAAAAGAAGTAGCTTTAATTTTTATTTTCAAAATACGCAAGTTATGCATGAATCTCCATATTTCAAAAACCCTGCTAAATATTTCTACCAATCGTTGGTGAAAAAATGTAATTGTTGTTCAAAAGATTAAAAAAAAGTAATATTTTTTGTACTTAATTAGAATTAATAAAAAGAAATCTATGAACATAGTAAAGCTACCACGCATATAATGATTATTGGTTCTAAATATATTCTACTTGTTTTAGAAGTGAATTCTTACTGCTTCTTTTTGAGGAGACTAATATACGAATATACAGACTTGTTAATAATTAGGCATAACAAAACAATAATATTTTCAAGTTCAAGTCTTTTTTTTTTATATTACAGAGCATTGAAAATAATTTCTAAGTCATTATAGTGAAGATAACTATATCTGGAATATTGTAACAAAACAATGTAGAGTGGGTACAATTAGAAAATTTGATCCCCATGTTTGTCTCAAATTTTTATTGTCATAATAATAATTTATCGTGTTAGAGAGTCGATTACCTGATCTTGTCAAATCAACAGGTCAAAAAGTGTGTGTTTTTTTGTCTTAAACGATAGCTAAATTGTTCACTAATACTCTAGTAGAAATTGAAATTAACCACGCTAGCACTAGACAGGAGCCAACAGTGAATCATCACGTTTTGCGTAGACACGCATGCGCATTGCACCAAACCTGTCTGTGTCTAGACAAAACGGGACGATTTAGTGCCAGCTCCTGTGAATTGCTAGCGAAGCTGATTTCGATTTCTACCAGGGTATACATTTATTCCTAAAAATTTCAGGTCCATGTTAAGAGAATAGTCTAATTATAGATTTATAGTTTTTTTTATAGACTTTAGAGGCGTTTTTCTTGAAACGTCATTTTTTAATATGATGCAGACAAAAACTACTGAACCGATTTTAATTAGTTCCCTCTCGTTTTAAAGCTAATTGAACTCTCATCAATGGCTCGTCATGCCCGATTTTGCAAAAAGGAACTCAAAAGTACATTTTTTTTCTAAACTACTCTAAAATTTACAAACTTTTATTTTATCTGCAAACGAATTGTAGCATTAAGGGATCCGAAAATGTATACTTTACAAAAACAATCTTATTTCAGATAAAATTTGATAGCTCTAATGACTTCGTTTTTCTATTAAATATATTTTTTGTATATTGAAAAAATGATATAGTATAGTCTAATGATTTATTAAAACTATATTAAAATTTTAAAATGTTTTGACTTATTGCAATTCAGAAATATATTTGTGAGAATCGCGCACTTTTCGATGTCTAAACATATTTTCAACTTTAATTTCACTTGTGTAATTGTTTAATCATCTTTTCTAGTATGGTTCAACTCAATAAAAATAAATTACTTTTTTGCGGCTTCCTATATCCTGATATATTTAAAGCTTTTCAATTAGCAAATAGCGATACGAAGATACGCACCAGATTATTCGTTTCCAACTATTGCTATCGATTCTTAAAAACCCGGTTGTTCGATTATTTTTGTTTAGGGGGGGGGGGGTGGCAATGTATTCGTAAGATGTTTTTAATGGCAATTAATACACTTATGGCTACTCTACTAAGTTATTAAGAATGAAATAAGTTGATATTTACTAGTTTTAATTCAATAATGACTTAGCATTCGCATACGGAAAGTACAAAATTAAATACGATTAAAAGTTTTTAAATAAATTCTCCCTTAAGTGACATATGCTGAAAATTTTTACAGCACGGTTATTATTCCCTTCACTTATTGTGTATAAGGTATCCATTGTTCACTTCGCTATAGACAACATAACTAAGCGAACTATCAAATTTGTCTTTCCTTATTTTACGCGAGTTTTATGATTATAAAAAGGCAGTATACGGTATAATTAAATGTAGTATTAAGTAGTACTTTTTGGTTTCTAACAAGGGGGTAACAATGCTAAATATTGAATGGAAATTTTTATTTTATTTATGAAGTATGTAAACATTATTTTAAACCCATATTAAACGAATAAAAAAAATCTCTTAGATAATTCGTAAAAAAGTTATAAAAACTTGAAACTAATTTAGTTTTTGCGAATAGATATGTTTGTGTATTTTATCTTTGTTTAATTGTTATATTATATGTTTAAATTGTTTTCTACTTACCGCTTTATACCACTAAATTAGAGTTTAATTCTACAGTGTAGGTTGATATTCGTCATTTTGTAAATATTTGTTTTTATATTAAAAAAAATCGAATAAAATATGGAATATATATAGTAACTATTTATTTGACATTATTTGAGTGATAAGTTCGGTCAAATAAAAACGTTAAAATCGTTTCAAGAGACCCGTAGAAATATAAGGAAGCTAAAAATCTAATTAATTGTGTTCGTATGCTTTCAGTTATATTAAACGTAAATATTTAATATTTATAAAAATTTCGCGACTTTACTATACAGGGCCCTATTGATAATCAGTCGATTACATAACATTGTTGTAACAAAAAATGTTTGAAACAAAAGTTTTGATGTCGAATGAGGTGCAACACCTAAAAGTTTGCTTCACAGACTGACCTGATATTTCAGAAGAAAGACATCCTTTAGTTATGAACCATCAAATTATATTACAGTACAGGGGAAATTATCTGATCTTTACGAAGATAATCTTTCACGCAACTTTAAATAAATTTTTTTTTGTTCTAATGCCATCGGAGTATAGGTAAATAAACATTGAAATATGGGATATATAATATATGATCTACAAGTATTAAATCCACTCCCGAATGTTAAACATTTCTGTTTTAGTAATTAGTTTATACATTAAAATATAATGAGTTTTAAACTATTAGAGTAATCCATATTCCATGTGGTCCATCCGATGAATATGTACTTTTTTTAGAATTTAAAACTAATATTAATCGATTTAAATAAACTAGTTTATTATACAAATTATAAATAGAAATTAAAAAAAATGAATTGCTGGTGATAAATAATGAAATAAATAACTTCCAGCTACTGCATGTAAATAAGTTATTTATGGAAATAATTTATTATTGTACATTTTTTTTTGTCGATAAAACCGTGTAAATATTAAGTGTTTTTCACACAACGAATTTATTTAATATTAATTTCTTATAATGCATTGCATTGGTTTTAAAGGAATATAGATATTTATCTTTATCGTTGATAGTGATTAAATAATCACCTTTAATTATATAGTAGAAATCTATAAATTTACATTCTGACCTATATTTATTTTAAGTTTAGCTTTACAATTTTAATTGTACCCTAATGCCAAATTCTAAGTAGTAACATCCAATACTAGCGATACCTTTAGAATATCATACGTCCATAATATTAATTTTCTGTTTTGCAATAAGTTAAGTTCAACGAATAACGAAAATAATGTCACTGCTGTATTAAATGGTTTTGTGACATGTTTGATAATTTATTGTTTTAATTGGTTCAAAGATTCATTAGGAAAACAGGGTACTTGATTTCAGATTATTAAACAAAACTGCAATTTATCAAGCCAACTGATCAAGAGGTTGTTCATTTTTCTAAAGACTGCACCAGATATTTGTATTAACTGTAATGTTGCACTATTCCTTATATAAGAATTCAGTCAAATGCACTTGAAACCATTCTTGTATGTTACCACTCACTTTAAAATAAAAGTTACGCGATATAATGTGAAATAGTTAATTGAATAAAGTACTTGTAAATTTTGAGCGCGATTTAATAAAATACGATTAAACAATTAGAGTTAAACCAATTTTTTTTGTGAATTTAAAATATTAATGAGAACGTACAGAATGTCCGGAGAGACTAGCCGATGCCGAAATGGATGCAGCTGAAGCACCAGCCAAAATGGCAAGTCCAACCAGTAATTTGGGCAACATAGTTTCTTCGATAGACGTGTAAACTGATCTTCCTACTCGACCAGGTAAATGGCATTTATACCAAACAGCCGCATCGATACTCGTTTATGCACGGCGTGTTACGAACAATAATGCACATCTGTGTCAGCAGTGCCTGCACACATATGCAATGACGTTCCATAATTAACGCTTCCGCATTTGGAATATTACGATAACTTCTGGTAATTTGCATTGTGCCTTAAACTTCAAGAACGGAATGTAATGCAACATTGTAACCGGACAATTCATCATTTCATCTATTATGTGATGTCTTCATTCAACCAGTCATTTCGTGAATAGTACCCTTTTATTACGAACATTGTTTGTCTATGTGAATAAATTGTTTTAAGGATGAATAAAAATGAACATTGTCGATTAAGTATTGAAATATGCCTGTGTTAAGATAACGTTTTATCTTTGATTTATTTGTGGCTGCTTAAAATTCTAGCGGTAAATTCAGCAAATGTATTATAAGAAATGCACCAAAGAAAAAAATTATGCGGAAAGTTTAATAATTGCATATGCGATAACATTAAATAGACTTTGATTATTCAGCCCAATGGGAAAAGAAAAATAAATTGATAAGAACTTAGGTGGAGCTGTTTAATGAAACTCCACGTGCCGACGGAAAGTTGATAAAATTTACATTTTCTGACTTTAATTCAATTAAATCAAATTTTTTTAAAATTAAGTGGGCAATCTTTATATCTGAACAAAGATTATTAAAATATTGAACTATGAAGATCTCCGTATTTACTCCAGTTTTATTACAAACGAGTTAAAATATCGGGCAACTGTTCTTAATAGTCTGTATCAACTAATTACTAATAATGGTTAAATAAAATGCTATATAATTCGTTAAACAAATAATACAAACAAATAATTATTCTAAAGCTTTTTTTAAGTCATTTTGTATGGCCTAATTTGGTTCGATTTAAGTTCTTTTTTCTTGTAGTAGATACCATTTTTAAATAATCTGTAATTTTCATTAATCATTAAATTATTAAATATTGTTTTTCAATTTTTAGGTTATTATTGGGTTTCAATGATTTGGTTATTATTATTTCCACAAGGGTGTTCAGTCAAAATACTAAAAGAAATAATGCAATGTTTCCAATTCAAAAGTACACTTTACAATACTCTTTCCAAGAACTACCTTAGTTAACCTATAATATTTTCAATCGTAAACGAACAATATTTTACGTTTAACAAATCATTATTATTGAGTGATATTTTTAGTATTTAATTAAATCGAGTTCTTGTGAGCCCCCGCTAAATTTAGAACAAATAATACTACATATGGCATAGTTTGTAGGAAAAATAAGTATAAAACTAGTATATTTTTGATAATAGATTTTTACTTGAAAAACAAAGCTACAACGCAGATGGCAAATCAATATTTATAAGAGCTACCATGGACGTAAGTACACATACAACATTTAGCGTATGAACAATTTCAAAATCATAATATTATGTACAGTGATAAAAGAATTTATTTACTGTAAAGAAGGCTTCTGTAAATATGGTGAACTAAACCATTTCTTAAAGGCTAACAAAAATTATTATTAGTTAAAATGTATTAGTTACTAAATAAAATGATTTAGTAACTAATTTTTAGTAATTAATTATTAACAAATATTATTTAAGGTTAAGAAATGGTTTAGTTCCCAGCATTTAAAGAAGCCTTAAATATATTTGTCTTTTTGAAAATTTTTATAATATTAACCCGTTGAGTAACTCCATAATTTTTTGTTCTATTTAAACAATTAATTTAGAAACGAAAGCATCGATCAAATTAGGCGTCCGTTCCTATTCCCGTGTTTTCGGGGTCGCTCTTCGAGATTTTGTAGTCAAAATTAAGTTTTTCCCATAAGGATATCCAATATGGTGCCAAATTTGGGGGAAAATGATGAAAAATTGGCAACATTTTTATTCAGTGATTTTTTGGATTAGCTTGAAACTATGCCCTATGACGTATAGTATGCTTCAATGTTATAAAACAATGCAGTTTTTTTTAACATACTTCATTGTAAAATCTCCAAAATGTCGGAAATGCGAGAAAATGATGAAAAATTCAATTTTTGTTTCATATATTTCATCATAATAATTATAAATCTGCGGAATTTTTTTAAAACCTGTACCTTTATTTTTTTATCGCTGATGATAAATTCGTTAAATGCTTCTCGAATTTTGAAATAGCACATTGTAGATTTAAAATATTACTATTTAAAAATAGTTAACATGGGTCGTTTTTGTCACATTGTTTCAAGTCCCTTTTCTATTTGATCTCGTATTATTTAATACTACAGGTGATCCAACGGTGAAATTGGGAATAAATATTTAAAAATTTCTATTGCTAAAAGTTAAACAAATGAAACACGTGAGATATCAACAAGAAACATAATGTAGTGATTCGCAAAACATTCCATCAGTATTGTAATTGTTATAATCAAATATTAGGAAAGAAATTGCATTTCTCAGAATTTTCTCACAATTCCGTTAGTGGTTTAGTGGTAAGAAAAAACTGCCGAACAAAAATTAGTTTCAATTTTTTCAACATTTTCCTTCGTAGTTGGCGCCATCCCTCACGGAAAAATATAATTTAAAATATAAATTATTATAATTTTTTATACTTTTGCCGTCAAAAATACGTAATTTTTCAAAATTATCCATGAGCCTTTTGGACTATATAACTAAAAATTGAATTGCCAAAAATATAACGAAAATATTTTAATTAATTATATAATAAATTATGTTAAACCTGCAAAACCTTTGTAAAAGGATTATATTTTTGTAAGTACATTTTGATCCGTGGGGAATATTGCATTTCTTGATGGTTGAAACTGAATGTAGACCGTAGAATCTTGAAAAGCAACCCCGAAAACACCGGAATATGAACTGACGTCTAATTTGATGCATGCATTTATTTCTGAAATAATAATCGTTCAAATAGAACAACAAATTTTTGAGTCCTGGCCGTTGATGGGTTGACTACTACATACATATTACATAATGTACATTGCAACTAATAACTACACAACGAAATAATTTATTTTTTGTAGTATTTTGCAAAGACCAGTAGCATCTGCCTAGTTCATATTTATACTCACCTATAAATTCCTTTGGTTTTACAAAACTTGGCAGACGGCCCTCTCCATGATTTACAAGTTTTGCCACATATTATCCTGTGGCTATAAACAAATTGCCCCATGCACGGGATAGGCGATGCAATTAATCGACGTTTTAAACATGTATTTTCTTCTCTATAATAAATCATAGTTACTATTGAGAAAAAAATGGTACAATAAAATAATGAATACGTTTAATGATCATTACCAGTACTTCTATTGTGTGATATAAAGTGGCAATATCTCTCCACTGAAAAGTAAAAGTTTTAAATAGATTTGTATGAAATATCGTTTGTGTATTATATTAAGTGATAAAATAATAGCAGGAAAATTACCACGATTAAATTATTAACCGCTGAATGCTCTGGTATTTTAGCTCGCGTTTAGCATTATTTCTCGCATGAATCATATGAGGAACAAAATCGAAAGTCCATGAAATTTACTGTCTCAAGGTCGAAATTTCGAATAGTGATGAGAAAATTTTCAAAAATATTAATTTCCACTATTTTTTGCAAAAATACCAATGGCGGTTAAATTCAAAATGGCGGATCTAATTTGGCGGACCCGAAGTATTAAATATTCATCGATTTTTGGGGCTTTCAATATCTTTATTTTTTTGAGTCGTTGATTCAAAATTCTTGATTAGATTTTTAAAATTCAAGATGGCAGACCCAATATTGCGGACTCAAAATATTAAATATTAATCGATTTTTGTTAATAAGACAATAAAAAAAACTAATCAAGTAATATGGACTCCTTTAGTGGACACATGGGTGCACGTTTATAACTTATTTTAAGTCGATACAAATGCGTTTTGACAAAAAATTCTAGGAGAAGCGAAAAAAATGAGTCTGAAAATCATGATTCTTTATACATTTTTGCAAAAAAAAATAGTGGAAATTAGAATTTGTTGAAAATATTCTCATCACTATTCGAAAGAGCGACTTTGAAACAATAAAATTCACGTACTTTCGATTTTTTCCTTATATGTTTCATGCGAGAAATAAATGCTGAACGCGTGGTAAAATTCCAGTGCATTCGGCGGTTAATGGGATAATAACACCTATGCTTATTCATATTACATAACTTTTCTCTCAGAGAAATCTTTTTCCATGCCTTATATAGAATTTCAATAACTGTAAGAAAAATAATTTATAATAATTAAATACATTAATTTTTGGGCTAGCTATACAAATTTTGTTACCATATCTTTATCTATTGGGGTTTTGCTGTCACCCATTACGAATCCGGCATTAATTTTGCCAAATTTACAATGGCGGATCCAATATAGCGGAAAAATGATAAAAGTACCTCTATTTGAATACAATTTATTATTCGCCAAACTCATATTTAGTCCGCAACATTAAATATAAGAACGTTAGACTTAAATTTGTAATCACCGCTCATGAAAACTCTCGAATAACATATTTTCTGTAAACGGAGTTGTTTGTAAAATGGTTATCTTCCATATTGTTCAGCAATTTTAACTTGTCAAGAATAATAACCAGTAAAATGGAATCGATTTAAATATTTTCGTTTGGCAGAATGAATTCGCAATATTTAATGTAATGTCTCTTTTTGTTAAGTTTATAAAATGGTTCGATATTAAAAATTAAAATAGACGAAACCAGTTTGGATATATTAGATCAAAGTGTATAAAAATCTTCAAATAAAACTTGTTGGTACAAAGCAACATTGGATATGTCCTTATTATTAAATGTTAAATATCCGATTTTTGAAGCGATCCTACTATACTTCATTGTGCGTGAATCAGATAAAAATATGTGGTCGAATTACCCCACGGTAAGGCCTATTTGTCCCTTGGGATGGGGCAATGCGGCCACTTTTTTTTAGATGTTTGTTTTCTATTTCATAGTACCTATAGAAAACGTGTAGTCAACAAAGTTGCAAAATAGACTAACCTTCTAAAAGGCCACGCCAAAAGGAAATCTGTTTATTTATCATGTGTGTCGTCTCCACTCTCCCCTACATTGATTAAAGAGAGGTCCGAGACATACGTACGTAAGTTACCCCCTTAACTGTATGTTGCTCATATCTAAGCTACAATTGCCTATTTCAGCTTTTCTTCATGCATATATATGAGATTCAATACTCACAACCAAAATAACTTAAATTCTACTGTCTAAACTAAAGAAATGGAAATTCCCGTTATGTTTTCAACGATTCGAGAACCATAAGCATTCGAAATACTTTAGAAACAAGTCCCAAGTGACATCAGTGAAATACGTAAGAACGGCAGGGTACTCCGCACGAGCATGCCAATTGGGCATACGAGGGTAAGTGCATGCATTTATTCCAGACTTTACCTATCGCCCCTCGTGATGCTTTATCGCGGAAAAACTGTAACCTGAAATATACAACGGAACTGACCAACTTTTTCATCGCCGATAGGAGGATTCCCCGTTTCTTTTCGGAGTACCCTTCGGTACGCGAAAGATAACGCCGAAGTAGATTCGCGAAAATTTATGACAGCGAAAGATTTTCGACTCGCAGATGAGTTTTCGGGAGATCTCTCCTTCATCTAAATCGAGGGATTCGAGGGTGGTATGCACGGCTCGCCCTTTTTCTCCGCGAATGGCTCCGAACTCTTCAGCCGGAAACTTCCTCTTAACGTCGACGTCGTCCTCGGGCCTCCGGAATCTTTTCCCCTTGGCACACGGTAATGCGCTATGTAGACGCCGTAATAGTTCCCGTATAATATTCAGATTCTTCCGTGGCTTTGAAAAAGTTTGAGACACCTACAAGAAGATTCGGATATAATGCAATAACTTGAGTCTTCCAGATTTGTTGCAGATCTACGCATTTGTCTGGCCAAAACTTAAATTCGTTTTCATCTTTTTCCAGTCTCTTGAATCTACATTATCATGGTCCATTTCTAATAAGTGAACTTGTTTATTCACCTTTTGGAATTTTATATTAGCAGGTACGCAGAATTAGAGTGCTTATCTTCGATACAATTCATATAAAGGATCCAAAGGAAGTTTCTTCGGTTTATTTTAATTTTTTTATTTAATCGACCTCCAGTTTTCCTTCGCTTTTTTATCGTCACTGTTCACTTATTTCGAGAAATTCTTCTCTCCATACAAGCATTTGCGAACTTTACAAGATTTCGAGACGAACGAGGTGGATCCTATCACCAGCTAACTCTGAACTATTCTTTAGATCTTCGTTCCAAACAGACAGCGACTGCTTCCGGCGAACCTCCGAAGCATTGAAGGGTTGCTTGGAATCCAGCCAATTCGCATGAACGCACCTGCTTTTCCGCGAGAACTATTTACTTATCCCTTCATTAAACGATTATAATGTGAAGCACGGCGAACTAGGGAAAGAGATAATAACGGGCCGACGACTAAAGAATCGCCGTGTCAACGGTGTCTTCCTTTTCTCATCAAAGTAAAAATCAAATGGCGAATAGGCGGAGTTGAGAAATTGTTCGCATTGTTACGCACGGAAGTCTATGAAACAAGTACATTTATGGAATTCAATGCTTAAAAGGCTTAAGGGAGAAGTTTAGAGTCGTTGGAAAATGGGAAATAAAGTAATCGATTCGGCGAGATAATGCCTTATTCTGTGACTAATTCATTAGATTTATGTTTGAACACTTCATCATCACAATTCTGAACTTAATTTATACTCACAAGTGTAATTCCTAAGAGACGCCACTCAACTTTTTATTATTAAAAGAGAAGAACGTCTTTAAAGGTATGTTTATTTAACAACGGTGAATATAACATAATGGCCTCCACTAAATATTCTAGGATATTCCCGCCAAATTTGACATCCTCTACGCGTCGCTTACTTAATCCTATCTCGTCTATTCTTGTCGACAGAGTAGTACATTCCATTTTCGTGCATCTGGATGTGTGAAAGGACATGTTTGATTTATGTCGGTTCATCTAGGAGATAATTCGGAACATCGATCATACTAACGGAAAGTAAGGAGAAGAAAAGAAAGGAATAGAAAGAATGAGATAAATGAATACAGAGATGAAAGTATATTTACAGTCTAATAACGATATTTCTTATGTATTTTATTAAAACAAGTGACATGTATTTACTTGGATATACATAAGGGCATATAATATTCAGGTAACTATTAGTCAAATCTGAAGTAGTATATGCACTGAAATATTATTGAATCGGTCCACTATGTTTATTAATTTAAAATTAACTATGCTGCTTTTTATAGCCCTTTCTTATAACAAATTATTGCAAAACGAAAAAATATCGAAGATGCATTGTTTTTGCTTCAAGTGTCATTCACCATTATTGGAGGTTTTTCCAAGTTCTATTATAGATACAATTGACAAGTTGAATGTAATGCGGATTATATAAATACTTAACATTCAGTTTCGTGAAACGATAGTACCATAACTATTAATAATCCAGTATATTAAAATAGCTGTAGCGATCTTATACCAATTCCCTTCTTTGCCTATATGTTGAAACAGTTGGACTAAATGATGGGAACGGTTTTCTGATTAAATTTTATGATTTTATGTCGATTTTCTATGTGATATTCTTGGATATCTATGGATGCTGAAGCAAATCTTAATCTGAATAAGGTTTTATTTTATTTTTGTAGCTATTGAAAGTCTTAAAATCTGGACATGATGAATTCGTATGAACCGTTTCAGAAATTAGTTTGCAGCTTATATGATATATAGGTCATATTAAAGCGCAAATTGCTATGCCTAAAGTTTATAATCAGAACTATAATTCTGTGATTGAAACGCATATCGGCATAACTGACAATTTCACCAAATTTGAGATAACATCAGATATTTGTATAAAGAGTCATTCTTTTCAAACTGAGCCAATTATAAAATCATTTAAGTAATTATTTACGTAGACAATGTTTCTTAACCCTTTGAGTCACGGTAGTAACCCACGTTACTACCTCGATTTCTTTGAATTTTAATTATTTACGTTCAAGTTAACGTATTCCGATCGTTCTTTTTGCTATTTTCTGTTACCTTAGTACTTAAAGAACATATCCGCATGACTAAAAATACATAATTGTTTATTGTTTACTTTATATAAATAAACAAACACAAAAAAATCATGTTTTTTTGGAAAGAATTCATTTTTGACGCTGTTTTGAAATATAATGACTTGAAGTTCGGGGTATATAGGTTTTTGGGGTCGCTGATTACGAATCCTATGTCAGATTTACAAAATTCAAAATGGCGGATTCAATATGGCGGTCAGAAACATGTAAAAAATCGCCAATTTTGATGAAAATGTGTATTAGGGGGTTTTCGGGGTAGCTGATTGCGAATCCGATGTCAGCTTTATGACATTTAAAATGACGGATCCAAGATGGCTGATTCAAAATGGCGGTGATCGAGATGTAAAAAAGCGCGAATTGTGGTGAAAATGCGTATTTGGGGATTTCCGAAGTCGATAATTACGAATTCAATATCTGCTTTACGAAATTCAAAATGGCTGTGAGCAAGATGTAAAAAAGCGAGAATTTTTTATGAAAAAGCGTGTTAGGGAATTTTCAGCTACGCTGAATATGAATTTTATGTTGATTGTAGGTAAGATGTTAAAAAATATAAAAACAACAACAAAAAAATGGAGCTAGTACTGTTCACGTCCACGTTATTAGCTCTGGGTAATGCCGAGAAAGAGAAATATTCAAATAATATTTCGCATAATTGATCCACACATCTTGAGTGCAACTGTTACTCGCCATTTTCAATTTCTAATTTTGGCAATCTGACATCAAATTCGTAATGTATGACCCCCAAATGACATTTCTATCATTATCATAGCAGATTCACAATTGTATAGAATGCAACATCGAATTCGTTATCAGCGTCCCTGAACATCCCTTAATACGTATTTTCATCAACATTCTCGCTTTTTATATCTCGCTGACCGCCATCGTGAATCTTTCATTTTGAATTTCGTAAAGCTGACATCGGATTCGTAATCAGCGATCCCAAAAACTAATACGCATTTTCATCAAAATTCTCGATTTTTATATCTCGGTGAAGGCCATATTGAATCCGCCATTTTGAATTTCGTAAATCTGACATCGGATTCATAATCAGCGATCTTGAAAACCCCCGAGTAGCAAATTTTGTCCCAATCGAATTATATTTTTAATTTTTGTCCGCCACATTGGATCCACCATCTTGAATTTCGAAAAACGAACCTCGGATTCGTAATCAGCTACCTTGAAAACTCCCGAGTAGCAATTTTTGTCCCAATCTAATTATATTTAAAATTTTTGTCCGCCATATTGGATCCGCCATCTTGAATTTCGAAAAACTAACCTCGAATTCGTAATCAGCGACCTCAAAAACCCCCGAGTAACAAATTTGAGCTAAATTCGATAAAAGAAAAAATGTGTGACTCAAAGGGTTAATATAAGCACATAACTGTATGTTTGGAAAACAGAGACCTGCATAATCATCTAACCGTATTCAGATTAAGAAAAACAATTGATTTTCACTAAATTCAGAAGACTATTTTAGAATAAAATATTGAAGTTAGAATTTTTAAAAATATGAATATATATTATTAAAAAATAGTAATGTTTATATAATGTGAATAAAAAAATGTACGTTTTAGGGTTATAGAATTTGGCATAAAAAATATCGGAAATCTGTTAAATACGATATTGAAGTATTAATCTCATAACTGCATCAACACATGCGTTTAGGGTGGAAATGCACACTACGTTTAGTATTAATCTATACACTTTGCTAAATAACGCAAATTTATTTTGAAAATAAACAACAATTTAACACTATATGATGAACAAACAATTCTATTGATTTTCCCATCAGAGACATTAAACGGAAGAGTACACGAAAAAAAACGACTTGGTAGGGATAATGAATAAATTGGTTGCACCAACTAATCGATGTAGTGTTCCTCAGCATAAATTGATTGAGACGAAATATTTGCAATTGGTTGGATTTTAAATGGTTGAGGTAACTATGCACCACACTGTAATTCCTGAGTATTTCACGTTGTGACGTTATGGGATAAGATAGCAATATATCGGATTACAAACGTATACGGTAATTTTATTGGACAAAAGTTTGTTTTTTAAAATAACTTTGCAAGGGTTTTCTGAAAATTGGGAAGTTATAATTTACATGGAAAAACGGACTTGGCTGGGTAATAAATAAATTCGTTGCCCGAACTAATCTGCTTAGTACACTGATATTCTGACGATAAATTGGTTTGCAGTTGGTTAGATTTTGTAATGGTTGGGGTAACTACTGTATTAGTTAAAATAACTATTTTTTTTTGTTATTAGTCCTGATTCACCTAATTGTTGTTCTAGAGTATTTCACGTTTTGACGTCACGCATACGATAAAAACTTGTTTTTAAAATACATAACGTTCAACAAATTAAAATTATTTTTAACTTCTCAATTTTCTGTAAAACTTCCCTTACCGAACCGTATAATAAATCTATTTCTCATAAGATAACAGTATACTCTTGTATTCCACTACAACGCAATCTTACCACATGACATCACAACGTAAAATTACCTATTCCTCGTGTAGATTGTTCAGTCCATAGATTTCGATGTCCACGAAAGCAACTTACCATGCCTATTTATTCGCAAATAATTTTATCAATTTTAATTGTATGTTATCTCATCATCAGAAAAAATAACCTGTCAGGAATAAAATCGCATAATGCATGTTGTTTCCAATGAAAAATTCACAAAATATTTTTTCACAAAGAATTGATTCGCAATGACTGACTTCAGAAATTCAGTAACGAAAAAATTACCAATAATATTAGGACATAATAGTTTTATCAACAAGTATTATTGTAGGATATTGTTTATAATGTACAACAAAAGGCATATACCATACATAAATAATTAGCATTTTCAAATATTTCAGACGTGTGACGAAGAAACTATATAAAAAGAAATAGTTGGAACTACTAACTAGATAGTAAGATAAGACACAGCCTTCGTGTTTAGTTAATTCTACTATATAAATAGTGATCTCGATAAATTAGGTAGCCAAGCCTACTATTTAGATAGTAAAACATACTGAAAAACGTAGTTATATTCAACTATTTAGATAGTAAAACTATTTATTTTTTCCGCGTTTCACAAGCAATCGAAATTAAGCAGAAAAGATTTGTGACTCTTTCTTGAAAATTTCCGCAAAACATTGCAGAAGTTATTAAACGTTGTACATACATATATAATACATCACCAATTTTTCACATTTATTTTGGTGCATACTATTTATTGAGTTTTAAATCAAGTAACTGTTTCATATCAGAATATTAGTTTCTTACTTTATGGTTAAGAAAACATTCGCTTCCTTTTAAAATAATTGCATTATATACAGAATAGAAAAAGAAAATTTATAAATTTTAGGATAATTGATACATTTTTTGGATCATGCTGAATATACAAATATATTGACTTTCCAATTTTAAGCTAAATAATGGTTTATTGCTATAGTAATTAGCGAGAGTATATAGAGTATATTTACATTTTCAGTGGATAAATGTTTGAATTTTGATGATTAGTGAGTTCACTTATTTCTAAAGAGTCTTCATAATTGCCGCCAGTAATACACGTTTAATGATTATTACGTATACGTCATAGAGAGTAATCAACCTACTAACGTAAATTTATATTTAGTCCACGTTGATGGCATTATGACAAATTGCAGAATGGGTATGTCAAAATTGTTAACTACATTACAGTGTGCAGCATTAAAATCAGTCGGGTTAACCTGTGGGCGTTTTTTACAATTTCTTTTTATTGTATGGTGAATACTGTAACAATGATGTACATAAAGTCGTGCACGAATTATGTTCTTACCGTTTACGCTGTCCGAAAGTTGTATTTACCAACGCTTTCTGTAACCTTTAATAAAATTTGTAATGAAGAGCAAAAAATTATATTTATTAGCATTAATTTAAATATTAAAAAAAAACGAATGCTAAAATTATTTTGGAATAATAGGCTTCGTCGTACACTTGGGAAATATTTGCAACAAAAGATATATACAGAGTATGCAATTCTTAGTATGAACTGCAGTTGTAATATCTACCAAAGTTACAGAAGGCCAGCAGCGTACACGTGCTTGAGTGACAGAAATTAATTTTGTGCGATTTACATGTGGCACGCGCGGAAATTGCGCGTCTGTAGGATCTCGATCCCTTTGTTTAGGAGCAACGTTTGTCATCGCTTGCGTAAACGTAAACTGCGTCTCGGAACTGACGTAAACAAGAGCTTCGCGTAGGATGGTAGTTTTGGGGTGGGTTTGAGCGGGGGACAGTGATGAGAAGGTTGGAATATTGGGCACAGATGCGATGTGGAGATTGTCTACAGCTTAATAATAAGGAAGACTTTAGTAGTTCTGATTGCTGATGGCATGAACGATGGTCTTAATATCTAGTCTTCATGGTGTATCAAAATATCAACAGGCAATCTTGTGACGTACCAACAAACCAAACATTTTAACAAGCTTAAAATTATTTACAAATTGGTGGACTAATAGTAAGCATAATGTTTAGAAATAGTAAAATAACTGTAAATAAATAAACTAGTGTCTTAAAAGTAGGTGTAAAATGAGAAAGAAAAAAAAGTGTCAAATTGAATTTTACACCATTACAAAAATGTTATTTTCTCGAAAACAATATGTCAGAATATTTTCAGAATTGTTACTGCTATCGTAAAAAATTATTGAAACTTTTTGTTAATTGATAGAAAGAGAATTAAAAATAATTTTTTAATTGACTAATATATAGAAAAATAAGCAATTTGTTTCATGAGATTTACGCAAGCCTCTGACAACATGTTGACATTTTTGATATCATAAATATTATAGGTAATTTTTATGAGCAAAGCTTTTTCATTTATAATTAGATAAGATGATTTTTAATTATATCTATGTCATATATTTAATGTGACAATTTGACGAGAACATAGCACAGAATGCCTTTCCAACTATTGAACGTTTTTTCATTATTCAAAGAATATAATGCCCTGCAATGAAAGTACCCCAAATTCGAAAAAAAATGAACTTTTATATTGAACGAAGAAATACCGCAATTGTTTCAGTAGTACGATTTGCCAAATCCTATCAGTCATTTTGCACTGGACGGATATGCGTATAACATCTGTACTACATCCACACTTTGATCGGTGTCAACTGGAAGGTCGCTCCTATACCGCTGCACCTGCAAACACGCGTTCGTATTTGCCGATCAAACAGACTTTATAACGAGATGAACGTGTGCACGTTTCGTCGAGGGAAAATATTGAACGATATCGCATAGACGAGGGCATTGTGTCTAACAAAAGGACGGCCGGTTGGGACGGTTACAATGGAGCGGGACGTTATCCCCCGAGTCGAAGCCAACCCCAAATAAACCCATTCAGACAGCTCCGATGCTTCTGACACCGATTCACAGAATATCAATTTAATGACCGGATGCGATACCTCCTAGAAAGGATCTCACTTGCCTTGCGCACACGTATGTTGCATTTTATTCTGTTTTGTGGCGTATGCTAGTTAGCATGTGCCCCCGCTTTATAATGAACGATATCTCATATCTAATCAGGACATTGCGTTCGAAGTTTGTATTATGAGGAGCCTGCATTTAGGATGTCGTAGTGAAGCCGAAGATCGACTCAGATTCCTAAATTGCAATACGTGACTCAACTCTCAGGATTTAATTTGTTGGAATAAACATTGAAACATGGTCCAATCAACTTTCTCCAAATCCAAGCTTTGACTAGTTCGAAAATCAGCCATCAAGAAACATTAGAATCCCAATGCCAATTTTAGATGACGCTTCGATCACCGCAGGTAAGCAATATAATATAATCTGAGTAGAAAATTTGATACGTCTCTGTCGGGCCCTAGTCAGATTACCTAAATATACATTATGGCCTGATCAGGAATGTAATGTTCGATACAATATCTGCTATCAGCCCCACATAATACTTAAAATCTAAATATTAGTATTATCTTAATATAATAAAGATAGTAAGTATTAAATACCAATCTTTTCAATTTATATTTTGCTGTTTTAAACAATAATTTTTATCCATAAACATATTTCGTGTACTGCGCGATCTTGTCCCAATTGGAAAGCACAATTTGCAGGTTTCTGAACCAGTAAAAGGTCAGACCTGTTGGCACGTGAGTGGTACCAGCAGAATCCGAATGATATTCCGCAGTTCTGCTACTGTATTGGTTCTGGCACACAATACCGGTAGGTGTCTCGATGTCTTGCAGTGCAGTTTTACATCGGTCAGGTATCCCCCTTTATAGCTTTTGCTGCACAGGTATCCTGCACCAAAGTTTTTCCTATTACAGGTATACCGCTCCATAGTTTTCGATGCTCAGGAGTCCCGTACCGCAGTTTTTCGTCTTCCAGGTATATCGATTGATACCTTTCACTGCCCAAGTGCCAAATTTTTTGTATGCTGCAGGTATACTGTACCGCAGTTTTCGGTGGCTTGGTGTCCCGTATCGTAGTTTTTCGTTTTTCAGGTATATCCATTTCTAGTTTTCGGTCTCCAAGTATACCGTACCTTAGTTTTTCCTCATCTAGGTTTGCCGCTCCATATCTTTCAGTGTCCGAATTTTCTGGTACCCATACATCTCACAACATAGTTTTTCATAGCACAGGTGTTCCTCATCATAATTTATGATGATTATGAGATTAAATGAGTCGTTTCATAGTGTTTAATTCCTAGATTTTGTTTCGAACACTCACAAATATTGCATTAATCTATAGTCCTTTTCAAAATGATATACATTATGTCAAGTTGATGTAATATTGAAAATATTTTCCATTTTTTTTTGTCATTTAACAGCCATTTAGAAATTATGTCAGTGTGTACCGAAGTGTGGCATGGTGCTTATCAGAACAAGATTTGGCTTCCTAAATATGCGTTGCGTACATTACCGCTCAAAAGTATGAGCGCACCCTAGCGGAATTTTGGCTAAATTAAAATGTTGATATCTCATCACCAACTTAACGTACGGGAAACATTAAAAATGGAATTAAAGCGGAGACATTCAGCTTCTCAGTCGTGGTGGTTTAATTTCTATATATATATTTCTCTACGAAATATGCTCGACTTACTGAAGTAATTTTTTCGTATTATTTTTTTCTTTTTCAATCCGCTCCCATTTTTTTTTTAAATGATTGTAGGAGAAATGTACAACGTGTAATCGAAAGGTGTCCCTATGGTTCAATTTGCTTCTTCGGGATTTTGTCTAATATATCATTACAAATACTTATTTAATTTTGAACAAATTAATGTGAGTTTTTTTTAATCTGCCATATCTCGGAAAATTAACGTGAGATAAAAAATGTTTAAGAAACAAAAAGTTTCATTTTTTAATTATCTATTGGCTGACATTTTTTCAAATTTTTAGAAGAAAATTTTTTTTACCGAATTTTGTCGACTTCAAAATTTTTTGTGTAACAGTCATTTCCGGATGCAACGTTGCATTTAAGCTATGATCAAGTTTAAGATTATGTTTGCATACCTTGCAAAACGTTACAAAAGTTAATTGAAAGCATGCCTCGAGTTCGTAAATCAGTGATAAAAGCGCGTGGCGATTTTTTTTAAGAAAGCAAAATTTAATAAATATGTACGTACATATATATGCATGAATACAATTGTTGATATTTTCTATGTATGTTAAAATAAAGTTCATTGTTCATTTATAAATACATCTACATGAATTATTATATCGCAAACTGAGCGCAGTTGAAATGCAAATCTATATCTGTTAATAATCGCAGCACAAAAGCGTAAATTTAACAAAATAAGATACAAAAAATTTCCTTCTAAATTTGAAAAAATTTCAGCCAATAGACAATTAAAAAATGACACTTTTTGTTTCTTAAATATTTTTTATATCACGTCAATTTTCCGAGATATAGCCGATTGAAAAAACTCACATTATTTTGATAAAAAATTGAATAAGTGTTTGTAAAGAAATATTAGAAAAAACCCCGAAGAGACAAATTAAAGCTATAGGGATTACCTTTCGATTGACCGTTGTACATTTCTCTTGCAATCATTAAAAGAAAAATGGGAGCGGATTGAAAAAGAAAAAAAATAATTCGAAAAAATGACTTTCCATTAAGTACCAAACGGATAAAATATTTCCGTACTTTTCGGCTTTCAATTCCGAGAGTTTATCAAGGTTGAGTAAAATCTGGGTTTTCCATTTCTGACGCGTAATTTACCGTACTTTTCCATTCTGACCTGAATATTAAAAAAAAATGCTTTTCAAAAAGGTACATTCGATTTTTAACACATTTTTCAAATTATCAACAAAAATTTGCGTCAAAATCCAATGAGGATTTGATTAGAAAGTCAATATTTTGCACCCTAGGAAGTGCATATTTAAAATTGGAGATAGTAATTTCCAAGAGTGGTTGGTTGGTGAAATTTCTCCCCTCTATCACCAAGCGTGTAAATCAGATCGAGGATGTTGGTCAACAAGGTGGCGGTCGGTAGAATGGTTTGGGGGTTTGCGGATAATGTATACTGAAAAGTAAATAATAATATAAAACCAATACGCGCAAACAGCACATTATATACTAGAAAACATACTTCACGCACGGACTTTGCGTGCCGGCGTAGTAATATTAAATTACAAAAAGATGATAACCAATATGGCGGCTTGAAGTCGAAATTTCATCCTAGTTTTTACTTTTTCGTACATACCGGATTAAATTGGCAAATTTTGTCTGAACATATTAAAGTTCTTTTTTTTGGACTTTAAGCATGAATCTATAGCCGAAATGGCGAAAATTCAAGATTCCATAATGCTGACAAATATTTTTTTATATTTAAATTTTCAAATAACACGGGGGTTTTAAGGGTCGCTGTTCTCGAATTTGAAAAAAGAAGTTTCAATATGGCGAACGTATGTTCTCCAAGTGTTGAAAAGAAATAGTAAACAACGGGATCAAATTTCGACTTCTAGCCGCCATAACGTTTTTTTTTGTGTTGCAATTTCTAAACATTTTGAGACCAGAATCAGAAGATAAATTCTACGTCATAAATGGTACACTTAAATATTTTCAACGCTGATAAACTGTCGAAAGACGATCAGAATTGTCGAAAAGTACCAACAAATTTTGTTCATTTCGGACTTAGTGGGTTAATGTAATGAAGTACAATAAAGTATTACAACGTAAAAGGTCATTAAGGAAATTTACAAAAATGGATATAAGTTTAAGTTAAATAGATTGATATTAAGCATTTTGGTGATTTCTATTGTAATGGATAATTAGTATTGTATTGGATTATGGTACTAAATTTCGATGAAAAATATAATGTAAGATTACTGAAGTGAAATAAATTTGATTTAATTTTCGGGTGTATGAAAATGATATGTAATGTCTAGCCAACAAGAAAATTAAGCATCCATGAATTTCAAATAACGCGAAATGCACTGACTTATTTATTTTATTTAACAAATATTCTCTACAGAGAATCTATAAAGAAAGTAGAACCGTAGGAACTTTGAATATACAAAATAGTAGTTTTCGATGTAAGTGCATAAACGTTGTTTTAAACACTCCGTGCGTAGAACTTGATTTTGCGCCCTGCAGGAAAATCTGCAGGCTTGTCGTATTAAAAAATATCGTGTGCAACGCCGGCAATCTCAATTTCCGAAGAGCGCGATGTTTGTCGCATGAGCGAAGCGAATTGCGCCCTATTTACACAATAGACTGCATTCTCTTTTAGACTGAATACACATCACAGCTTTAGCAGTGCGTAATTACACAGCATTCGCACGTCAACTTAACAGACATAAAATCCAGTTATTTACTCTAACAGTATTCAGGTAGTGTAAATACTCAAGACCTACAATACTATCCTGTGAAAGAAATCTTAACTCGAAGATGGACTTCTGGAAGCGAGAGAGGACCACTTAAGATGGTAATACAAACTAATCGGGTTTCGGCCAACCCGAAGCTGCAGCATGGTGAAACCCGCAAGGCCTGAGCCTTCCAGTAATGGAATAGCACCGGCCACAATACACCCTTCACCGATGCGTAAGAGAAACAAGGGAATGGCATTACTCGGATCCCAAGTACCCGTAGTGACATCGACATCACTGACCATTGGCAAAGGTCAGTGTGCGCTACAGCCTGGTTCACGTGCGCATCAAGCCACCTAGAGCCGCAATGGGTGTAATATCACCCGCATGAATCCAGTGACCCATGGCGAGTGCATCACAGTTGAGGCTTTAGGCGTATGATGTTTGGTTCACAGACCACCTACTGATACTGAGGCTAGTGCTGAGGTTAGGTCGGCCAAGAAAGCTGTACTGATGCAATGTACTAATATATAATATACAATTGAGGAAAAGATAATCTGATGAATAGAGTTCACTAAATTAAATTTCATAATTTCTTAATCCATACTAATTCACATAATTTAATCTCCTTGTAAATAATCGGACTGTCAATGTTCAACCTAGTTTCGACTATCAACATTAGTATGCACTTGCATAAACATACTTTTTTAGCAAACCTCCATGCGTGTTTCAGTATGTCAGTTTAGTATATTTATCAATATACTAAACACTTTGATTATTAATGATTAACAAAAATAAAGCACTGCAATAGTTACAAACAATTTACACCACTTATATTATACAATATTTGCAACCATGACTTATTTTTTATATTTCCTATGTGGGTTTTTTTTTTGCGACCACCGATATTAAATTTTCAAACTTCAACATCTTGGATCCAATATGGCACCCCTAAATATAACAGAAAACTGGTAATTTTATGTGATATATTGTATGTAGAAGTTTTATGGGTAGCTGATTCCGAATCCGATTTCAGATTTGCAAAATTTAAAATGGGAGATCCAATATTACCGACCAAAATAATAAACATATATTCTTTTAAGTTTCGCATTCCGTATCAGCTCTGCGATATTCAATTTTGAAAATTTAAAAGCAAATGCTTGACCGTCGATTTCAGCTCTGTATAATTTTTTTATTTCTGTCGGTAATATTGGATCTGTCGTTTTTAATTTTGTATATCTGATATCGGATTCGTAATAAAGCAACCTTGAAAATCCTCGGATACCAAATATCAGACAAAAATACCTTTTTTTTTGGTCGACTATATTGAATACACTATTTAAAATTTTAATAACCTGACATCGAAGTCGTACTTAGTGACCTGAAAACCCCCAATATACCAAATCTCAAATAATAATAGATATTAGTTCATCCTCTAGCTATTGGTTTCCTTACTTCCAGTTGGATTGTAGTGATCTCTACAAATTTTCATTGGCGTAAAAATAATTTTCAATAATGTTTTAAACTCTAGCCAGGGAAAATCTGGATGAAGGCGATAGATAGGCATATACTACATATTCTTATGTAATTTTACAACATAACATTAAAATTTACAATATATGTATTAAAACCACGATAGAATGTTGTAAAATCACAAAATAAATGTAATTTTACAACACATTATTTAGAAATTGTAAATTCACAGTAGAATGTTGTCATTTTACAAAATATATTTGGAAATCGCAATATTGCAATTTTAGATTATTTTCGTACTGTAATTTTGTTGTATAGTAAAAGTACAACCAGTTTTAACAGTGTACGACATTTACGTTTATTTTTATACGTATTTCATTTATTTCATTGTATATGACAGTAATTTATTCTAATTACACAGATAAAAAATAATATTAATAAAAAAAGGCTTAAAAAATAATCAGGTGACAAAAGTTAGTATTTCAATACATACGCAATAATATCATATTGACGCGTTAAGTAAAATTTACATAATTAAAATTTTTTTGAAAATTTAACAAATGCTTTAGAAATTAAATAATGCATTTACGTTAAAAATTAGTAAACACAACGAAATAAAATAATTAAATCTCTTTTTATTTATTAAATAAATAATTAATTAAGTCTATAGGTATATTAGTATACATTATATCGTATGCTATAAGAATTATATTTTATTTAGTTTTTTATTAATATATTATATAAATTTAGTTCATGCTATAAAGGAATAGTTAATATTCTATACGAAAATAGTTCATGTAACAGAGAGAATATTGGAATTCACTTTTTTACAGTTAATGATTAATTAGGTAAAACTAAGTAATTATTGTAATTACCTATTATTGCGAAAATAAATCGACTATTCATTTTTTTCCGAATACAGCGTAAAAGTTCATAGCGTATGTTTTTTTTTAACCGTAAAATGTCTCTGAAATTTAACGGATTATACAAAAAATAACTATAAATTCAATATACAAAAATTGTAAAATTAATCTTCTACTAACGTGCGACATATAGACCATTTTGTATAATTTCCTCCTACACGAATGACAAATCGGATCGCTGATCTACCGGCAAAAAAGTACGTATCGTATCGGAACTATAGCACGGCGGAATGTTCGTTATACGATCGACGTCATTTGCCCAGGGAATTACGACCCTCTGTCACTGTGACTAATCCACTTCGTTACAAGCGACAACGGAACTCTGTCACTCGCACCGCAACCCGCCTTCCGAATCCCGTTTTTTCCTTTATTTTTATTTTTGTTCTAACTAATACCGAAATAACAAAACGTTTGGACCCGAATGCAAAATGTTGTGATGTATTTCCAAACTTTTTTAATGCATGTTACACGGAAAAAACTAAATGGTTGAACCAACTAAAAAATGGTAAATTCAGCTAAAAATGTTGGGTATATATACCTCAGAACTTCTTATAGTTACTGCAACTATTTCCAGTTTGTTATTCTATAGCCAAAGAAATAGTTGAAACAACTATTTTAATTCCTTAAATCGACTATTTCAACTAGCTAAATGGCTCTGCTACGTTTAAACCAATTAAATTAATAATTACTTCTATTGCATATAACTAAAATAACTATAAAAATAGTCAACTTAACTTGATGTTTGTTAAGCCATTCCTCCCGTCAGAAAACTGATGAAAATTAAAAAAAAAGAATTGTAATGAGTCAGTTTTGTTGACTTGAACTAATATTTCATTCGATGGCTTCTACCGATTATTTGCTTCGATATCAACTTTTTGGTATGGAACATTGAATGGTAACCCTACACTGAAACAAATTCTTAGTTGATTTGACAACTTTTAACTACTGAATGTATTTCACTAGGTTCTCAACGGACTTTTATAGGTTATAGTTATAACCATAAAGGAGTTAAATGAACAAAAAATATAGTTATGGAAACGACATTTTGGCAGTTAATTCTACTATATGTATTTAAAAACGTTTTTTAGAGTCTAACTACCTAGTACACTAAAGACTAGTCAACATGCTGGAGCGATATGTTTGATTAAATTTACCAGAACTACATTTTTAGTTGATTTAACTTCTTTACGGTAGTAACTGCAACTTATCAAAATTGTCTTGAAGCATATCGAACTGCTCTGCGTAATTAAAATGTAGTCGAATCAGCTAAGAAGTTTTTTGGAAATTTTGTTTAGTGCAGCTATTGGCGGTTGCTTTTTGATTATAATAGTGCATGCCTTTTTGAGTTTTATGCATAGTATTGCTTTTCTTGACCTCCAATCATTCGGAATACTATTTCGTTTACTTGGTAAATAATATTAACTTAAGTAAAAATAGTCAAATTAACAACATCAACAAAGTTATACTAACAAAAAAGTATTTCTTTTTACTACCCATGACTCAACTCGGTGGTACAAACTCAATGGTAGTTGAATTTGTCAAAGAAAATTTTTTTCAGTGTTATCCCAAATTTTCTACTTTTTAATTATAATTTATAAATTTATACCTAGCTTCAAATATGTTCTGTCAACTCATAGGTTTCTAAAAGATCTTCAACAACTTATTTCCTTATTAACTTTTTTTCGCGTGGCTTCATTTATTTAGCGAAAGATTAGTTTTTTCATGTATTTGCAAAAAAAGCCTTTTTATAGATTTAATATCTATTCAAAATCTTACAATTTCAGCGTTTTTGAAAGTGCAAAAATAGTTCTCTTAAAAAATGTTCAACATATGGTATCCTGTCCATTACTTATTAAAAGAAAAAACTATGATAAATATGTATTACAGAGCTGTAAAGAACGAAATATATTCAATAAAGAGGTTTCTATGTTAAAAAGTATTTCTACCAATTTTATCGTTATTATTTGATTAATAGATTTTGCTTTTTAATCGCAGAGAAAATTTATTACTAAAAATTGTTCATTACAAGTATTTTTTAATTGTTTAAATAAATTTAACGTAATATTAATTACTTTTTTCGCAGGATGTTATTTATATTTTTGTTAAATAAAACTATTTTTTCAGTTTTATTATATTTATAACTTTTACAAATGTGAAATTCACACCTTTTTACACAACTAGTAATCATAATTTACCACAGTGTAACAGTAACGTTTTGTCCTTTCCTTGATAATCAAAATAAATGTTGAAGAGTAGAAAGATAATAAATAATTTGTTCCCAGATATAATAGAAATTAATCATAAAGTAAAAACAGCTTACGTTCTGTGACTTAAAGGGGTATATACTTAATAAATAATATTTTAATGAGTCACAATTAAGCAATGAGGTTTCTGGAGGCGAATGAAAATTTATTGTCACTAAATTGTTATTTATTATTATCGAGTATGTTTAAAGGTCAATTTTGTTTTTGTTTCGCCAATTTAGTCGTATATATGAGTACGTGCTAAATGATTAATCGTTGTTATAACATTTGTAAATAAAGACGATTAAGATCCCATGGACTACAAATTCAATTAATTCACAATATGTCTTCATAGAATGTGTTCTACTAATTTTCAGATATCTAGTAAATTAAATGTAATTTGGGAAAATATTTCCATATTTTTTAATTTTTTTAATTATTATTAATTTTTTTATTAAGTAAATTCTTACTTGGATCCTCATATTATATTCCAATGTAATCATCGAGTGGAACTATTTAGAAACAAGTTGCGTTAAAGGCAATAAAATGCTGCTGCGATTTATTCGATCATGCAATACAATCCGTGATGGACCGGTTATGCGTTTCTAATCATTATATTCAATACACCAACAAATGACCTATACATTTTCACCATAGACAACCTAATAATGCACGATTGAAATAAAAATGTTAGATTTAAGGATTATTTACCTCGTAATATTTAGAGACCCCGAATGATCCTGAAGTGGGTGCTTAAGTTTTCCGAAAATGTCGCCTATACGTGATTTTCCGCCATGGGCTTTATGCTGTGGATCAAATTTATCCACCGAGAGAAACGTAAACAGGCTGAAATCAGTTCCGACGAGGGTGTTTCGCTTCGTTGGATGAAGCTGAATCAGCTTGGCACCCTTACGCTCCCAAACGGCAGTCCATCATCTGTAATAGGCGGCGCGATACACCGAGACACAGAGCTTCGTGAAGCTTTCGAATGAATCAGGAACTCTCGGCTTATACCTCAGTCACTATATTCGTGTAAATCTTAATTAATATACATGTAAGATATGTGTAGCAGGTCGCCTTTGATAAATGTAGTTTCTTCGGCCGTAATTTGCTTCACTGTCAAAAATGGAAACGTGATGAGCTCGAAATGGGATTACTTTATTTTGTAGATCGTATATTGAAAATTGATTTCAACAAACTCTCGTGTGTATAAGAAAATATACTTCTTCAAGCATAGATTATTGCAGATCTTGAAATTGATGCTTCAAAACTGAGCTAGCTAATCGCGAGCCTAATAGCATATTCTCATCACGCGCATTGATCTAAGTAGTAACAGTCCCCACATTATCCATAGAAAACACGCGGCGGTTACAACTAATATTACTGCATTTTATTATATACAATACGCGATATCTACAACGATTTTTTAAACTAATATGAATTATAATCGCATGTAATAAAATAATTCAATTTACTTAGAACTCTTACAGTAATCAAATTCTTATTGAATTTATCCATTTTGAAGGTTTGATCTAGAGGGTGGAAATCCCCTTCACCACCCTAGATATTACTGCAAACAATGTAATATTTATATGTCTAATCATTTACAGGAAACTTAATTTGTACTTGGATATTAAATATCTTGTCTGAAAAAACTATGCTACCGTGTTTAAAATAAATGATCAGTGATGGTACTTTGAAAGTAGGGAACAAATATTTAATGCATATTCATGCCTTTTATTCTGACATAATGATCATAATTCAATAATGAAGTTTTACAAATCATAACATATAAATCAAATCATTTTATTAAAAAGTGTTTCCATATTTCAACGATATCGGAGGAACATTAGTGAATCATCCTCTCGCATGTTCGTTCTAACGATTTGGCTCTTTAGTGCTGCATCAGCGTAATGGATTCGTCCGCAATCCCATCACATTCCGATGAGCGGAAATGCAGATGGCCGGTAGAGTGGGGAGAAGCTTAAAATAAGCAGAAAGTTGGATAGTCTGGCCGGAAAGTATTGTAATTATGCTAATAGCTTCGGCGCACGTACTAGAGCCACTGCGGTGAGTTTGGTCTAGTGCTGGACTCGTCGGTAGGTTTACTGATCAAACCAACTTTTCCTTCTACTTATTAATATTAGTCAGGGAAGTCCCTCTGTACCAAACTGTTCTCCTCTACCCACTGTCAGTCCCTTTTGGCAAAGGAGCTCTTTCCTTTCCGGTACCTTGAAAAATCTTTCGGCATTCGTTTCTTGTTACTTTGCAGCGGCTCGATTGCGGTTGTACTAAGTTTTCTGACGAGCGACCGAGGAAAGCTCTAGAGAACGATGAAATGGTTCCCCAACCGTCAAACTAGACTTAAAGAAACTGACTTTCCAAATAACCGGCTAACTAAGTAAAATGAAGTTTCAATTTCAAAATGGTTTACATTTTCATATCTCCAAGTTTATTTTCCTCTCAACAGTAAGTAAGTAGATACTTAATGTAATACCTTCAATGATTAATAGTCACGAGTCAATCTTCATAAAAAACTGAACTGTCTTCTGTACTTTTCACTTCGTACCCGGCGCTTAAAACGAAAAAACGAAAGTATAATTAAATTGAAATGTTAGACGCGTCTTTGTTCATGAAAGATCTATTATGCCGTAATTTAGGTAATGAAAAATAACAATTATCGCAAAATTGCATTCCTGTATTCCGATATTCTTGTTAATTTTGTTATACATTTACCACGAGCCCAAATTTCAATTGAACGTAAATTACATTCCCTATAGAAAATATTTTTTTCTCGGAATCAATAATATAAATCAGTACATCTATTAATAATGGTATTTATTTCGGTAGCAACATTCGTTGGTCAACTTTTCCTAGTTAGACTAGAAAGAAACTACGATTATTAAAAAAATATAATATTAACCCTTTTGCTCATGAATTTTTCGAGTGATGGTTTTTTTCTTAAATTTGGTATGTATAAATTTTTGTTCTATATGCAGGGTTTTTTGGAGCCGTTGATTACGAATCCGGTGTCAAATTTACAACATTCAAAATAGCGAATCCATCTGAGAATTTTGGTCGGCATATTGGATCCGCCATTTAGAATTTTGTAAATATGATATTGGATTCGTAATCAGCACCCCCACAAACTCCTGGATACCAAACGTCAAATCATAATATCTATTACTTCGTCCTGGCATGAATTTCTATTGAAAATTATGCCGTTTTGAAAATAATTTCTTATTAACCATAATTATTCTAGATAATTATTATTATTTCTTAATAACATTTATTGGAGTCTTAGGAACGACAGAAACAAGAAACCGAAACGAAATCGTTGACGAACAACTCATAAAAAGGTTTATTTTACTAAATTTAATTTCGATGGATAGATAAGTACTAATGAGTTTTTCCGACTGATTCGAAATACAAAAATGAAGAATGTTGACAACTGCATCATGAGTTATACCATATATGAAAATAGCTATTTTTATTTTTAGCTTCATATTTGGCAACAACATTTTACAATGTCAATATGTAAATTTACCTAAGTAAGACTACTCTTTAAAAAATAAAAAACTTTAATTTTTACTGCTTAATCGTTTTAATGTAGGACAAAAAAGGATTTTTTCCTATTTAATGTATTCAGTATAAAATGGTAAGAAAATTTGTCAAAACCTTTTCAAAGAGTTTTGTTTAAGATCTCTCTTGATAGTTTAAAATATTAATAAGACACAAGACATATGACGTGTTTAATGACATTTATATACATCAATGTTATCTATATTGTCAATGTCATCGCATGCAATAAATGATAATAATTAAAATTTCAAGAAAAATAAATAGTCTAATAAAAATTAAGTATTCATATTTTTGCCTAATTTCAAAATATTACAAATTTTTACTACTGAAAATAGTGCTCAACAGAGCTAAGATTAAATACTTGCATACTTATTCGATATGGCACAATTTTTATTAAAAAATGTAGGAAAACAACTTCCTTCAAAACGATACTGCAAGCATACATATGGGCCGTGGCCTTTCATATAAAAAAATAGGTCGACAATCAAGATAAAAAGGACATCTGGATGATTCTTCCGAGTACTATTTAAATCGATTTTTCTTATCTCAAAGATAATATCTCTTAATAATTCTATACAACTCTTTATGTTTCGTATTAGAAACATTTATATTACTATTTTATATTATTTTGATTCCAATACTTCAGATATAATATGCTTTCAGACATAATTTTGGGAGTCAGTTGAAAACACGTATTTTTCCAAAATCACTCAAAAATCTATAAAATTACGAGGTCTATATTTTCTGTAGTATACTATGTTCTAGATGTAAAATATATATCAAACAAGGACGTGAAGTGACACAACTGTTCAGTAGTAATGAACTTCAGGTGAGACATGTACATCAATCTTTAGATACATTAATGCTTAAAAGTACTACAAAAAATAATAGCAATTAAAAAAGCGAATAGTCTAAAAAAGTGAAAATGTTACACAATGGTGAATATGCAACATGGAAATATAAAAATGCATTATTAAAGAAAATTACCATTGACTCACTATTAATATTCAATAAAAACCTAGAATTTAGTGCGTGTATCAATAATTTGTATGGTCCAAAATTCATTTTTGTCCTAAATATTTGAAACAGAATTAACAACATCAATATATTTATTATCAGTTCTAATACTGAGAAATTCAATGTAAATTAGTTATCTCCATCAGATGTACATGTTACAAACTGAAAGATGTAATTATATTTAAATTATAAACGTCGTAATTAAATCGTAAGCTTACAGAAAAGTGAACAGTTTTCCAATTTGAGATATTGCGAGTTGCATATCATCCTTTATACAATAATAATGTGTTCATGACAGAAATGCAAGTACAAATAACTACATTTAACCAATTTCAAATTACAAAATACAACAGATGCGTATAATTTACTTTTTGCAAAGTAAAAACTAAGTTCCATAACAAAGGAAGTGTACAATTCAAAATAATAATTTAGTTCTATAATAGGAAATGTTTGAATATTAGTTTTTGAGCCAATGGTATCCCATAATAAATAATGGATTATTATCGGTTTAAGTAACAGATGTAGCGAATATTCTATATTCGGAGGTATTTCTCCTGATTTTGTAGTTTTATACTTTGTAAAACTTGTTTGTTCTTTAATGTCACAATTACTGCATGACCGCGAAAACGTTGTTTATTCGTAATGTTGCTGTTGATTCTGTGTTTCCTGGGATTTTTATAAAAATGCTTATTTTGGCAAGAAAAATTGCTTGCATTGTTTTTAATCCTTTTTCCTTCATGTACAATTTTTTCCATTAATAAGTTACATTTTTTTAACGCGTAGGCATTAATATGACATCAAGCTTATTTAAACAGTTTGAAACTAACATAGAATAAGTTACCGAATGCAGTTTAACCAAGCAGTGAGCACAGATTGTGAAACTTGATCATAAACAAAACCCTTATAGTATTAACGTTGTTCCCCAAGCCACAAAAGGGTAATATTTCCGTGCCGCCATTACACTTACCGGAATGGGTAGAGTTTAGTCCAGCGTGAGTCTAGTAACTGACCAGTTAACGCAATGCGTTTCACTATCGTAACGATATTGCACGATGTACCTTGTCGGTACGAATTCACATACATTCCATAATATATTTCCTACCCACCCTAAGAATGACTTTCCACGTATAGCTCCGTTTCTGTAAATCAAGTTTGACACTATGGGATTGAAATGTGATTTCCCATGCATTAATTCTAATTAGACAAAAAGATCATCACACTTTGACGTCATCTATTGTCACGATTGTAACGTTGAAAGGAAATTCTGAACGCATCGGTTGTCGATCACCGCAATTTTACGGTTTATCCGTTACTGCCTTGGGAGACAAATTGCTAAGGGCACGTTAGAGTTAATATCCATCATTGTCATCCCCAAAGCGTGACCAGAAAAATGGTTAGTTAGGATGGTAGCTGCGCCCTTTTCATGATTGGATTGATTTCCGGGTTAACGGTGAATATAAATATATGTGGTTAAAATACGGACGAAGGGTCGCACTATCAGCTCTGTTCGAAACTGTATTTCTGCAAGAAAAGCAAAAAAAAAAAGAAAATTTTCGATCCCCGCCCGTTTTCCAAGTGTTCTGGGTTTATAACATGTCCGCAAAAATTGAGGGGAGCCATTGGCAGGAACTTTACCGAGCGTCGAACCCGTGGACCCGTTACAGCCTTTGCGGTTGACTGCTGCGAGGATTGGTTGGTTAATTTCACACTCCCATGATTATATAGACGAAATCGAGAGCATTTATATTCTCAAACGCGCTGTGAACGAAGGGTGTCTGATTGAGTTCGGATACTGAACACAAAAATTGTCTACTTTTCATGTATTCTCTACATGCCATACGCCACCACTTTTAATTTTTATTTATCTCCCAACATTTGTTTAATCATTCTTTCTTTAAATGCACATCTAAATTAAAGTAATTTTGCAATAATGCAAGGTAAAGCATTCTTAGTATCTTTTGTTGACCAATTTAATCCCCAAAAGACCACTTTCTTTCTATTAGAATTTCTGGGATCTTGGCTTACCATCGACTTTTCTTCGACTACTCTCTTTTGACATTTTCACTCAATTTTCCGCATACCTCGCTTTTTCACGTACACAATTCTTCCCTCCATTCATCCCAAGTTCTTTTCCTTTTTCTTTGAGGATCGCCTTCTTTTCGTGTGTACCTAAGATTTTGTCTCTGTTATACCCGAGCAGGGTAAGACGCGATTCTCCCGGAACCGAATCGAAATGTTCGATCATACGCGAGATTGGTTCATTCTTTACTTTCTCGGGACGCTCCTTTTCATAGGGCGAATGACTAGATGGCTAGATAAAAGAGAGCGGGGATATAGTGCGGAAGAAACGGAGATAAATCGAGCGGGTAACGCGCAGGGGATTTTTAGCTTCGACGGACTCTCGTTCTTCTCTGAAACTCTTGCCTCCAGCGGACCCCGAATCCAAGGTTAATGCGACATTGACTATCAATCGAAGGATTGGACTCCAATAGGACACGAAAAGACATAGTATATTGCCATTTTTGTAAGAAGCGAAAGAAAGAGGCCGACGAATTAATAATACGAAATTAATTATGGTTAGGTAATCTGCAAATAATTTAGGAGAAATTGTTCTGGAAGCACTTGACCACTACGTAATATCAATACAGTATTTATGAACGGTTATGTACTACCTTATGTATGGTGTTTATTAAGTCGCGGACCGGACTAAAAACTGAAGAATGAAAAAATGGAAACTCGTAAATTGATCATTCAGAAAATTTATATTTTTGTGGAAGTCAGATGCTCCCATCCCCGAGGTGGCATATGGAGAACGATAATTAATAAAAATCTTAAACGACAACAGACCAAGGAGCACTAATTTCAAAGGTCTGTTCAACACGAATATAAACCACTAAGTTTAGGGTTAATATAATCCAAGAAGTCGCAGATTAAAAACTAAATTTAGCTCAGCAATAAATAACAAAGAACTTGTTAAAGTACTGCAAAAGACTAACGAGAAAGTAACTTCAAATATTCACCGCCTAAGAATAAGAAAAAAACTGTATTGCGTTCATAATGACAAAGACCGGAATTGTAAAATTTTGCGAAGCATTTATGGAAACATCTTAGAATACAACATGCCGAAAATTATATTAGCCAGAATATAAAAATGGAAGAAATTTTCTGATGTATTTTTTACGAACAAAAATTCATCTTTGGTTCTATAAAAATGTTCTTCTGCGTGAATTCATTACCTGGTTCAACAGATGTAGATCAGTTCATTATCATCTACCTTCATCCCTAGCCAAGCTGAACATCATTACGGACTCAAATGACGTTCTGGGTACCCTCAAGAAGACCTTGATCAAATTATCTGGAACTGTCCGAAGGATGACCAGAAAGGACCAAAACGATCAACTCTCTTCTTTTAATAAAATCCTATTTCCGGCATAAAATTACTTTATACCGTCTAGGTCTATATCTACCAGTGTTAAGGATAATATACGAATAAAAAATAGCAAAGAACGTTCACATATAATTACGATTTAAGCATATTGTTCTTTAATCTGTAAGCTTAATAAACTTGTACGGTTTGATAAAACTAACAAATAAAAAAGAACTTGTATATCTCTTGAGGGTTGATTAATAAAATCTTTTATTTGTTTCATAAAGGTTGCCTTTTGTTCTTCTCCTCCGACAAAAACTGGATTCAATTTGATAACGGTACCTATCCATTAGAAAGAGACTAGGAACGAATCTTGATATCCAAATAAAGCATAACTTCTTCAGTGGCAGAAAATGTGAATCTTAAAATTTAAAACTGGCTAATGACCTACTTGTCTACTTGTCGTACTACAGCCTGCGTCGGCACCATCACAGTTCTGGTTCTATATTACTACCAACCACAAAACTTGGTATCACAACACAAGGTAATGTAAAACAGACAGTTCAAATTCCATATACTCCAACTACCATTAAATATTTTCATATTCAGAAATATGTTTTGCTGTGTTTAATTCTTCACATTTGCCTATGCCAAGTCCTTGCCTTGATCGCTTCTAATGTTCCATACATTAGACACGCTCTCTGTCTATATCTCTCTCTTCACCCTTTAGGTATACATATATCTTAGGGGTTGTCTAATAAATCTAATCTAATCTAATCATGTATCTCCCTGGTTCTATTAAGTATAGATCATAAGAATTGGTTGCACGTTACTATTCCTGTTAATTCCACAGATCCTGATTTTCAATTGTTTTATTATCAAATAACGACATTGAGTTACTGTAATCAATTAGTATCGCGTTCTTTAGTTACCCAACTCACAGAGACTGAGAATTTAACCTATAGTTTACTGCTATAGATACTTTTACTCAATTTCTTACACTTTTATTTTTTATTTTTTCCCTTATGGTTTCATTCACCGTACGTCCTCCAGAACCCCATTCATACTTTCCAAACATAACTGAACCGGTTGAACACTTGACGCCCCTTTTGCTAGCTCATAAGAGATACACGCGTTAAAAGAGATGTTCCTGATTGATTAACATTTCAATGCGTAAGAATAATAATAATTATGCAGCTAGATTATATCATTCCCCGAGAGATTGAGACCGTTATACCACCTAATTTCTCTTGCATTTATGCACTTTTAAATCTAAACAAAAAAAGTATATAAAGACGTTAAAAACGTCACTGCGCATACGCGTGACCGATGAGACTGACCAACCCCCGCACCCGTCGCGTCGGTCGCTCGTTTAGGTGACGTCGTGTGAGCTCGGGCGGCTTTTAGTGTGAAATGAATGCTTGTAATTACGGCTGTACGGTAGGGTGAACATTGCACCAAGAGGGACGGGGATCAAAATGACGGCGAACTAGGGCGGCCGAGGGAATGAAGGGAGACTGACCGGATGGAGGCCCAGAGATGGCTAGAGGGTGAACATAGGGTGGCTGAAGAAGGGTGAGCGTTTCGAACGAATAGCGACACGAAAGGGTTCTGTAGAACTGTTACGTTTCGCAATGATAGACCGATACAGTTGGTGCATTCACTACGCCATCCTCCAGAAGTGGGTATATATACGTGTGTACTATCCATCCCACTATAATAGCAATAGAATGGCCAAAGTTCGCATTTGAGTTCAGTCCTGCGCAGACGGCCAAAATGTCTTCCTGGATTTAAAAGACAGAGACTACATCAAAATATGATTTTCTTACCTTCTTGGATGCAAAAAATGTTTTATTGTGATACCAAATTTAATTCTTCGTTTGCTGTCACTCGATCAGGCCGCGACTATTCAGCACACCTGTTATGAACAAAAAAGATCATCCTCGGCATCATAAAAAAATACCAGAGACTTTTACACATGGATTTTTCATGAATTGAATGTTAATTTCGTACAGTTGTAAAATCTTAATTTTTGGACGAATGAAAGAGCTCATATAAATATTAAGATAATAATTTTCAAAGTTAATATTCATAAACAATGTCAAACTACAATTGTTCTGGCGAAAAATCAACAATTTTTGTGCTAGGTCAGTATTGAATTTTTTATTAATATTTTTTAATTTCCCACCTTTCCCAACAAATTTTAAATTCTCTATGCACTGACTCACCTGCTTGTTTAGTCGAGAATCCCACTCCATCATTACTTTCTAAGAATTTTAGCGCTTGCTTAATGTGGCTTACTGCTATTTGTACCTTTAAAGTTTTTGAAATCCTGTCTCAAGCTACCAAGACTTTCTTGAACTCAGAATTTAAGTCCGTCGTTAGTATTAAGTTAATTTATACCTACCTTTTTTATTGAAAAACAACAGTTTAAATACCGACATTAAAAGAGTGCCAACTACCGAATCATCGATTTTTCCATAAGCACCACCCTCAAAAAGGCACCACCTGATGTCAGGATACCACAGCAGGTAAATATACCTACAATTTTCAAAATGCGATGTTCAGCCGTCGCTACTCTCAAATGATGAGCCCAAATGATATTTAGCATCTCAGTTAAAAGAGATGAGGCACAAATTGAATTATTTAATTTTTTTTCACACAGAATAGGAAGCAAAAAAAGTCTCAAAATAAACGGTTCACTAAACTTTGCTATATATGTACTTAGAGGAATGGATGGTAAGGAATTGATGGTAACAATGTAACAATGGTAAAAATGTTGTCGAAGACTATCAAGATGTTGCTAGGTATCATGCACTATCTCCTTTTTTACAGTGCCCTCACATAGAAAAATCAGTGTAAAAAAATGCACTGCAGCTTTAATATACAGTAGCCCTGGTAGAAATTCGGTCTAAATATTGGCCAGTATTTTGCTAATGCACTTGTAGACTTGCCAGTTTGTGATTAATAAATGGTCCAGCTTTCAATACAAAATTAAACAAACTCCTGGAGATTATTTAGATACTTTCTTCAGACAAATTCTAGACAGCTTCTGCTTTATTTCTACAAAAAAGTACTCAGAATATTTAACGCCACTAACCTAAACACTTTTCATGGTAGAAAATAAATCTAGATTCTGGCCAGTTTCTGTCCATTTGAATTGTTTTACATGTTACAGGTATAGTTGAAACTGGGTAGTGTAACAAAAATCTGGACAAATTTCTATACAGTTTCTAGCCAATAATTTAGGTAATATTAACTAGATGTTTTTATACCATAACTTAAAAGTTTCCTAGATACTTTTTATGCAGCTTCTGTTCAGTTTTTATCAGTTTTTGTAGTTTTTGAGTAAAAGTTTTTTAAGCTTTACTGTTTATGAGAAAAACATTTTGCATGAATTTCTATTTAATATGAGTACTTCGTCCATTGCAATTTTAATATGAGTATAATCGTCATAATCGGCATCAGCATACTGATTATCCTTATCATCGTCGTCATTGTCATCATCATCATCGTCATCGTCATCATCATCATCATCATCATCATCATCACTGTAATTCTTGTTATTAACATTTTTAGTAATTATTTCGTTGGAGTTTGTTTGCTCTCAGAAGTAACACTACCCAAGTGATACACGCCGATTTTTCTGAAATTTGGATATGTTGGAGTACACGAAAAATTAAGGGATACGTATTTTTTCTTATCGGCGGTAAAACGTTTTTAGGGGGTGAAACAGTCCCCCCAACATAGTGGGTCAAAATAGAAAAACTGCGGTATCTTTGAGACTAGTGAAGCGAATTGAATGATTTTCAATTTAAAAGTTATGGCTGAATCCAAATTTGATAAAAAAAATTGCGGAGTAAAAATAAGGATGAAAATTTTCAAGTTTTTAGATAAATATGTTTCCCACAGTTTTTCGCGTACTATAATATATCCCAATTTAAGAAAAATTGGCCTTTGTCACTATTACGCAAAAAATGTCCATTTTTCCACCCAACCACCCCATCCACCCAATACCTACCCTGTTCGTCCCTTATCGAATGATACTTTTATACTGAAAATCATTCAATTCGCTTCACTAGTCTCAAAGATACCGCAGTTTTTCTATTTTGACCCACTATGTTGGGGGACTGTTTAACCCCCTAAAAACGTTTTACCGCCGATAAGAAAAAATACGTATCCCTTAATTTTTCGTGCACTACAACATATCCAAGTTTCAGAAAAATCGGCGTGTATCACTTGGGTAGTGTTACTTGTCAGTCACAGCGGACACAAAGGTTTTCTTCATAATTCTCCCGGAACGTCACTCATGGTAGAAGATAAGAATAATTGTAAACGGACATGAAAGACTGCTCTTGTAACCGAACTCGCAAAATGCAGACGGGTGACCCGTACTAGACGAATTTTCGTGAGACACTGATTATTTTTTCCAATTTAATAAGAAGGTACAACTTTTTCAAAAACCGCTGACAATGAAAAGCATAAAAACCGCGAAACGTAAACAACATAAGTATTGTAAAAAGTTCGTTCATTTTGCATTTGATATGCGCCCCTCTCCAATCTATATTTATTTCATTACCTACATTGAATCATTTTGCTGAATACTTATTAGGAAGTTTTTTAGATAAATCTGTGCGCGCAGTTGTAATGCATTTAATTTTATCTACTATGTAGAGAGTTTTTTGTACTGAAAATACTGATTTAATCAATTGTGTCTAAATATTCCTTCGTTTGTAAAATAAGGAAGGTATAACCTTGTGTTTAACATCTTTTGATAGTAGTAGGTACGACCCAGATTAAAAACATGTTTCCGAATTTAAATTAATGTGAAATACGCGATTTCATATAATTTTTCGATGAACGAAATATTTTAGATTATTTATGAGTTTTATTTTTGACTTGTGTAATTAAACATTTAGAATTTGTATAAATATGTCTTAAAATTATGAAAAATGCATTAGGGGAATAGGATATAATTTTCTACTATTAAGGTTCTGTTTATGTAAAGCAATAGTGATTCTAATCCCCTTAGTATTTTTACGGCATTGAGGAACAGCTTTTGTTGCATTCGAGACAGCTATGTCAGAAATATGAATTGCTAGAAATGTATTTCTAAAATCGCATATTACAAACTTAGTTCTGGGACAACTATAGAGAAAATTTGTTCCTAAACTTGAAAACAATTGATATGTTTTCTCTCTATTAGCAACCGCGAGACTTTTTATCCAACTCACGAAATTATAATATGGAACGTTGGAATTACGACAATAAGGGTTATCCGCATTCAGAATAATATACACTGGGTATTACTGTGATGCTATTGCAACGAATGATCGGAGAATAACCTAAAAAAGAAGATCATAGTAATAGAAGAGAAGATTTTGTTATGTAGCTCATACATGGGGACATGACCATCGATCATCAATCGTATTTTTATGTTACTTAGTTTTAAGGCACGTTAGTCATGATTGTCTACCTTTTTGGCATCTTGTTATTCTTTTTATCTTGTGATATTCGACGACTGAATAATTTTAGACAGCAGGCCGTTATCGTGACGAGTCGTTGGTTAACGAGCAGGCACTTTTTTATTCGCATTCCCGTCCTTCGTCAGCGACTGACTGGTTGGTGTTGATGCTGCACGGCGGTCGAACTTGAAAATTACAGGTGAGAACGGGAGCGGCAAGAACAACGATGGTAGGTTGAACGGGTTCGATTAAAGGGAACTGTCGAACCTCCAATTACGAACCTGCATCGTTGCTTCGATGTCCGTGGCACCACTCGCTGGAGTTTTTATGTCAGTTGTTGCATATTTTCATGTCGTCTATGAAAGACAAATTCTGAGTTGACTGAAAGAGACAAATTTATCAGAAATGGCTACAAGCAGTGGTGAATTTATGGCAATCAGTCAATAATAAAATCATTATGTTGAATCATTTTCCAATATTTTTTGGCCATTGATTTCAATGGAAGGCATGATATAGGTTGGAAATATATTTTTACCACGACACGGTTATAATGATGATTTTTCTCGTGAAACTATTTCCCATTACCTTAGTTACTTAGGTCACACGATTGTGAATTTTGAAGGTTGATTCTCAAGGAAATGAAAACGATAAAAAAACGACATCCAATATTTTGTTTGCATTCTGGTGTGTAGGGGAAAGGCATGCAGGTTGAGACGGCATGTAAGTTGAGACAGTGAGATATTTTGAAAATAGGAAATGAGAACAATAACTTGTGTATATTAGCGTTATTATATCATTAGTAGTATACTTTTGATAACAGATGAGCGATGTATTTCGTGTTTTCTTTACTTTAAACAGCGACCGAAAGTTTTCCGTAAAAAACAAGTGTTTCCAAATATTTTTCGAAGTTGAAAAAAAAATACATTTTCAAAGGAAGGAAAAGGTAAATATAGCATTTCCGTAAATGTTATTTCTCTATTTTAATATTCTGAAGGAATTTTGAACATATCTTAAAATGAACTGAAAAATTTCATGTCATATAACAATAACCTCGTTTCACGCACGTTGAGACATTTTGAGGCAGGCAGATTGAGACACTTTGAGTCATTGTAGCTTTTCGAATGTAACGCATTAATTTGATATTTTTTCGATCTTTTATTTTCGGAATTTACAGAAAATTTTATTTGAATAGTTTATTTGTGTGTTTATATTAATAAAATATATCTCATTCACTTGAAATGCGTCAAAATGAACAAAAATGTCATATTCAGAAATTGTAAGCCTGATCACGATTTCAATTTAAAAAAAAAGGGTTATTTTTACCCCGTTTTATTTTCATTTTTTGTGCCGAAAACGTTTCATCGACGAAAGAAACCAATAAATATTGCAAACATTATGTTGTAATACATTTCATTTCAATATTTTAATAATTACAGTGACAGCCCCAACCTGCATGCCAATTTTTATTTTATCCGAAAATTACATGTTCGGAAAATTGTTTATAACTTTTTATTTTTTAACAATACAGATATGTTCTTCAGCAAAGTTGGAGCATGGGAGCGTACATTCCAATTGGTATTTTTACTTTTTCGATTTAATTTGTTAATTGAAATATATTCGCAAAAAACGAAACCCATCTCAATCTGCATGCCTTTCCATAGGTAATAATAAATTTAAGAGCCCAACTCCTTCTTCACATGCAATCGTCATCTTCTTTAATTCAACCTAATTAACTAAAATTGTGAAAAGAACCTATCATAACGTTTTTGGCGTCTTGCACCAATTTCCCAAGAACTGAGAACTCAACTACGTGATCTTGTCAAGCGACGACAGTCGAATACATTGGAAAATAACGGAGGTTCCGCTTATCTTTAATTTTTACTAAGTAAAATTCAGAGTAAATCCTTCCACGCCAATCCAACCACGTTCTCATACAATATTCCGTTGTTACTAAGATATTTCTTACATCAGCAGATGTTATTCGTATTTTATGAGCATTAGTTTATGTATTCTTTTAGATGAAGTAATCATATTGCATCAATTTTGAACCAGACCAGTAGCACCATATCCTACAGTTTTCATTTGCTGTACTATGTAGATATCCGTTTAAGTTTTAAATAAAAAACAATGTTGTATAATTTGTTCTTTTATCAAAATATTTAACCTGAAAAAATTTCTGTTACTATATATTAAAAAATGTTTATATAAAAAAAGATATAAAATATATCTTTATATATCTTATAATAAAATCAAGCTCCATCCTACTAATTTTATGATCGCTTTTCAAGATTTCGAGGTCAGAATTGAGTTTTGGTCATCAGGAATTCCAATATGGTAACAAATTTGAAAAAATCAGGAAATATCTATTTTTTCCATTTTTTTCAAGCTATTCGAATATTGGGATTCTATTGAAACTATGTGGTCAAAATATTTGAATAATATGAAAACATTTCAGTTTTATATCCCTAGATCGTTGCATCAACCTCAAAATGGTGTCCTCATTGAAAATTTCTTTGAAAATTTCCGAACGCTCTATCTAAAAACCTATGAGCTTTTTCATAAAAAATTCTAAAAATAAAAGATAGTTTTTTTTTATGATATTTTGAGAAATTTTTTATTCAAATTTTTTTCAACAATTGAAATTATTAACGAAAAAAGCATTTTATATTGTTTGTAAATTTTTTCAAAAAGTTGATAATTTTGTTTGGGAATTTTTTTACTCGAAAACTATCCACTTCGAGAAAAAATTCAGAAAGTAGTCAAACTTTTCAGAAATGTTTGTAAATAATTTAAAATATTGAAAAGCATGTAGGTACACCATTTTTCAAAATATATTTTAAGAATTTGAAAAATATTCAACTATATTTGTCAACGAATTCGAAGAAATATTTATTCATAGCGTTTTTTTAATACCTCATAGTTTTTGAGTTAGATCGTCCGAAAATTTTGAACGAAATTTTCATTGAAGACGCCATTTTGAGGTCGTTACAATAATTTGGGATATGAAGCTATAATAGTAGTTTGCAAAAAATAGACATTACCCAATTTTTTGGCTATTCTTTGAATGTGTGGAATTCCTGACGACTGACTGTCAATTTCGCGACACACGCTGCAAATTTCGAAATTTAACTTTTTAATTTGGTCCAGGAAAATTGCAAATAACCGTATCTATTTATCGACAAAAGTTGACTAACGGTCCAATTCCACTGTGATAGCAAAATGCTAACTGAAGAGTAGTGCTAGCATTCTTGCCAAATTAGGACAATGCTAATTTAGGGCAATTTCCACTATATAATATATTTTTGCATACTAAATTAATTGCAAATTTTCAACAAATATTAAAAATCTTGTATGATGACTATTACAGTTCGTAAATGACGGTTAAACAAAGAATTTCTAGAATTAAACTAGAAGGGATTAATTCAGTCTTCAGAGGTAACCTATTAAGAATCTGCTACTGCGATTCCATCAATAATATAAAAACCTAAAATATTAAACAGAACATTGAAAAATTTTTTATTCCTAATCTATTTCAATCGCGATTATGTATTATTCTTACAAATGTGCGCCAAATTTCAATATACTCGATTGGGAATTTATAGAAAATTCACAAAAATAACAATGTTATTTTAATGTTATCCTTGCGAATTCTCGTTAAAACCGTTAAGGGCCCTAAAACATAATTGAACTCGAAGGTGCATTTTCTTTTTGTTTATTCAGATGATTTTGTCATAGTATTTGAAATTGTTTCCATGTATATTTCTCTCCAATCAGAATATAAATAAATTCTACGGAATCATAGAGTATCCTCTTCAATGAAATCTAGTACACTTGATGTCTATAATGCTTATTAATATACTTGAATAAACGGACATGGAATGTTTAGATCTATCAATGTAATTTCAATCCTTGGCAAAACAAATATTACAGCAAATTGATTTGTAAATCCAACCTTACACAGCGTCACGCTGAATACACACATACACTCTTACATTGCAAACTGCGTATGAGTAAAGCGGTAATTATTACTCTATCGGCATGTGGCTTGAATTTATCTCATCCGGAACACATTCCTGAAATCGATGATTTACCCAAAGCATATCTCCGCAGAAACTATTTACCTATGGTTGTACTAAATATGATATGAGGAACCAGTATTAAAGAGAATGTCGCGGCTAATGCAAAAATTGCTGAGTAATATTTTACTACATCTTATAGGCACTTAAACTAATTATCGGTTAACAAAACTACAGTGTTTGTTGCCTAGAAACATTTCAATCCTAGATATTTAGAAATGCGAAGATTTCGTGCTTTATTGAAATGTGGAATATTGCAGAAAACCCAAAGTATACTTGATGTGTAAGTGGATATAAATAACTAAACATTGACATTAACGAGTGGTATGAAGTATTAATTTTCTCGTATATGAACTAAATAATAGACTTGATTTCAGAACCAAATCTCGTTTGAATTTCTATTCATTCTCCATTTTTTCTGGGTTTTTGTTCCAGCTAAATGACTGCACTTTTGCACTTGTTCATCATCGATTCCCCTCACATGCAACTGATCTACATAACATTGGCACCAAGTGTAATAGGTCTGCAACTAATCAAGGGAGAGTGTGAATACATCGTCTCGACATAATAAACAGGACTTTCCTAAAAATCCGTAACGACCCTACGACGGTCTTTGGCCGACCTGTATCATCGTGAGTAAACATAGTTGATGTTGAAGCTCGGCAATTGGATGGCGCGTCGGGAGATAGATCCCGTAAATTGATACTCGAGCGCATTGGAATTGCATATAGCCCATATAACGCAGTGGGAGTTGGCGTAACTACATCCTCTCTATCGCAGTTATCAACTGAAGGGGCGGATGGAATCGCGATCCAACCTCATCCGTGGACCTCTGTAAAGGTCCTCTTCATCCTTTCAGACTGCAGTGCCTCTTTCTATCTATTTACATCTGTAGCATACGGGAGCACGCGTATCGACCCGCGCGTGAACATTCTGAACGCGTATATTCTCGCCGTTGTGTGCGAGGCTCCATTTTTATTAAAAATTCAATCGCGCCGCGTGAGAAAACCCGCCGGCGCGCGTCAATACGACGTCGTTATCAACGGATACACTTTGGAAAACTTGGCATTGGTGAATGGACCTGGGAGAGAACCCGTCGACTCTCTCATATTGCATCCTGTAATCAGGCGGGTATGTATGCTCGGCAGCGACGCAAGGGTTTGAGAATCGGATTTCTGCAAGAGAAAATGAGACGCTGGATACCATCCACTCGTATATGTAAACAAAAGTTAGTTATTCGACCTTCCTGAAGTGAAATATAAAAAACGAGATTCTTGATTTAGAATGTGGTATTGTGATTATTCCATCCTGACTTCATAAATAAATTTCACCAGCTAACAATTTAATAAATCCCAGAAAGAAGAAGACAATAAGATATCAACAATACTGTTCAACAAGTCCTTGAATTTGTGGTAGGTTCCTTATCTTTCGTTGGGTACCTACTATGTTTTGATATAGTTGTTATTACTAGCAACGAGGATGCAAAGTCCCAGGCGCTGTTACACGAACATTAATTTGCTGATTCGGGGTAATATATTTGAGAGTTTGCCAAGCGAAACAGCTTTATGCGCCAGATTAAATTAATAATCAGGATTAGATATATGAGCTCGGATAGGAGGGAGAAGAGTTCTTAGTTGGCAGATTCGCTCTGCGGTGCCCTCGTGCGGATAATTGAACCGGTACGGAAAACTTGGGATAGTTTGCCATCTAATCGGTTGCGGATGTATACGTACGATGTTACAATCCCTACCCGGTCGTCAAAGGCAACTTTTACATTGCCTCACAAACTCCTATCCCATAGGCTATCAAAACTTCGAATATTTCAAATTTTTGTTTACGTTATATGCAATTAAACTTTATAAGACCAATGTTTTCTTTCCATAATTATTTTATTACTTCATGAATAACTTGTTTTATTTTTATTACTAGTAATATTTAGTGTGGTGATTAAAACCGAATGCAGACATTTGGTGTATCTGATGGATGAAAAGCATTCTTCAATTTGTACAGTTCCAAAAGCAAGTCAAATTTTGAATGTCTATTTACGAACTTATCAGATGATGTACCAGATTTTACATTTACTATTTCGTTACCTCGCCGGAAATAGAGGTGGCTTTGCACAATCTGAGACTGGCATATAATTACAACTATCCTTTATCGGATATCAGGTAGGATATAGCACTGATCTGCAAGCCCAGCAAATGTCTGCCGTGCCACTTGCCTCGAGGCATTCGGTTAATTGCCATCAGCCGCAAACTGATATCCATTATGCTTATCATATTCTCCGTAATAATATTGCATTGTAACATCGCTTTCGTTTCGAACACCTCCCGACGACTTTGAACTTCCAATGCTTTTTCCTCAATTGTTGGAAGCAAGTTCATATTATTCTGTATATTCATACCAAGTAAGTGAAACTTTACAAAAATCGCAGTTGTTTTTCAAAATTTTTGAAAATTTTTTAAAATGTCACATGTCCCACAAAAAAATTAACACTAATGCCGTCCGTTCATTGGTAGGTTAGGTTTAAAATGAACTCTTCTATTCTTCTCTTACATCACTTAAAAAATTACATATGTCGTATCTAAAATCTATGAAGTCAATTCAAACCTAACCTAAAACTGGTCAAAAGGATTTGACATATAATAGTGCAAACTACTTATTTAATCCGTACATATAAAAAAAATGGTATTATCATGTGACCAGTTTGAACTTTCACACTCCTATTAACGTGATCATATATTATTTCAATATTTACAATTTGTCTATATAATACTTGCGATTATACTCTTCTCCAATATTTGGAATTGAAATAAAATATGAAACTAAAATTAATAAAGAAAAAATTATTTTAATTACATGTCCCCAAACCCAGTCCCACAGGCACTGTATTGCGTCAGTGTTTAATATTCCACTTTGAAAAGCGAAGAGGAGGAGGACCAAGTGGTTTACGAGTGCTGTGCCGCGAAAGTGCCGTATAATGCTGTTTTAAGCAGAGCAACCTTGTATCCCAGGGAACCAATGATAAACTGCCGACAATAACAAAGGCGTATGAATTGCTACCCGAGTCATGTACGATGTTAAGCAAATTTCATTAACCTCCCTGGCCGTCGATTAAAATGCCCTCGTTTAAGTCGACATTTTCATCAAGATATCAACCCTCTACGTCTTACAAATGTTATTTTGAAACTTATTGGTATTTTTAGATAATAAAAATACTGATTTCTTGAAAAAGGTCGATATTTTCAGTTGCCAATGTTGAATCTGTTGCGTGTTGCTTCTATTATTATTTTGTTCGCCACCTGTTTCATAGAAGATAATTCAGAGATGTGAAAGTAGGAAGGAAGTAGCGATACGCCGAAGCATGAACGAATTTTCCACTATTTTCCGGTTGGCGTCAACTGCCAGATCCTCGTTGAAGATTTCCGGATGAAAGAAAAATAAATAGAAAAAGCTGAAGCAATCTCGATTTTATCACTAAGTAAATTGCAATCCCCTGGTGTAATGCCACGGATGTAAAATGTAAAAACGTCTTTGTTTTTAAAATGTATGTTATATCTCCACAAAATGTTAAGCCAAAATACATGAATATTTACTTCTTTTATTAAAAAAAGTTATATTATGTTTTTATCTATGTGTTATAAAGGACGACATTTGTAATATAAAATTGTCCATTTCAAGTAATATCAGAACTTAATAACTTTTTCAGTATGGTCAATTTTATTCAATTAAATTTTATTATGTGATAATAAGAAACACCTTCCTAAATATAAGGAGTTTCGAATGACAATTTATTATCGAATACTTTATTCTATTCCTATTAAATATAAAACAAACCAACTGCTAACATCGTCAAGTATTCCGAAAAATCAGATTTTATTCTACGTCATCTTTATTAAAAATGTTTATAAATTTTTAACACTTTATAATTTTCCATCGACCTTATAACAGCATTTCATTCTAATTAATCTGGATCGAATCTTTCGTTAATTAAATTCTAGATTGAAGCTCATTTCATGCAATTCTTAAGGCAAGGAATAAAAATAATTCGTTCCGTTCAATCCCCTTCGATGTAACTAAGTTTTCCGCCGTGCGATTCGCTGGCTACATCGAATAAATGGGCGCGACAAAATATCATACAGCCGATATGCAGAAAATGAAATGAAGGGGAAAATCTCCTAAGCCTCTTATGCATCGACGTCGCAATACGAACTTGGTTATACGAATCAATATTTAATCACGATGAATTCAACCGTGTCTTCGCCTCTGTTCCCTGCATTCGTTGTCTTCGTATTGTCCTACGCAACAGTTTCAATTAAAGTCAGAAGAGTCGGGGCCTGCAATTATTACTGAGGCGTAATACAGAATATTATGAACAATCAAAGAGACAATCAATCAATCATGACTTCAAATAATGATGTTTCCCGTATTTCCGTTCTTGTATTACGCTCAAAATTTTATTTAAATGAAAACCGCTTTTCTTTTTAGGATGTATTTATGTTGTTAAGAAATCTTCTTATAATTCTTTGCATTGAATGTTGTATGTGCATGCCGAATATTTTTCTATGAAATATTAATGTATAATAATACCTATGCGGGATTTACTCTGAAAATCTGGGATTGCCTATTATTATTATTATTATTATTAATGACCGCTTTCAGTGGTGTCAGTATATTAACAGTACAAAAGATATACGTGAAAATATATTTTCCATTACCTACACTGAATAACAGTTTTTGCAGAAATTAAACTACTGATGGATATTTGAGTAATATATACTAAAAGGAACTACTTTTTAAGTTAGACAAACTGTGTCGATATAGTCAAGTAACTACTTTAATAATTTTAATAACAAGTCTGTGACAGTTCCGTAAATAATACAGATGCGGACTTTTAGACCTTCATACTCAATAGGAAATAAGACTAATATTGGCTTAAAAGTGACCAACCATAACATTTTTTAGCACGCTCTTTCGATTGACGTGGTCAAATTGCATTTAAAATGTTTCAAAAATCAATATAACACATTAAAAATAAAAAATGAACAAATTGCTTGTGTTCGTTTTTTGTGAATTTTTTTCGCGTCAATAAAATTGCTGGATCGATGCCTATGCGCAACCAAAAGTGTACAAAATCTAAGAACTTAATATAGAACTTTGTTTGTATTGCCCCGAATTAATCTAACCTTTCAAAACGTCAATATGTCGAAAAATTAAACCTGATTTGATCAACTATGAACATTATTGATCAAATTTGCATCTATAGTCATATAATTTTCATAACATTTGGTCGTCCATATCAGAACAGCCGTCTTGAATTTCTTAAAGCTAACCTCAAATTCGTGATAAACGACCTCATAAACCCCGTTAACATTCTTTCGCGATTTTGAAGCATTTTATTGAATTTCGGTATACGATACTGCATCAGCCATCTTGAATTTAAAAAATTTAACCTTAAATTTTTAATCAACGACCCTCAGCACCCTTATATCTACATGCCAGGGAGAAGTGTGTCACTAGTGATACATATTTCATCAGTAATGTTCATGGTTGAAAAATGATTTATTGTTTCCATATATTGGCATTATGAGAGGTTAGGTTCAGTCTGAACAAACCAAACCATTTCTAGTTGAAGTTCACTATCAACGAGCCTTAATTACTACTTCATACGTCATCCAAATTTTTACTAATTAATAAGTTTTTTTTTGCCAAAAGTTTGTTTTTCGGTTGTTCGAAAAGACGAAGTAGAAATTATTGAGATTAAGAATACTTAGAATTAAAATCGAGTTTTAACCGCCCTTTATCGCGATACCAAATTACTTCAATCCAGACTATAGGTATGGACGAAGTATTGAATTTGGTTACTTCCACACCATAAAGTACAGTATAGTTTTTATTAACACTTCGTCTGTGGTCGGGGTCGAAGTTTTGAAAATGCTCATATTCAATTTTACTTCGACTCAGGCCGTAGGTCATAGTTCTAAATTATTTTCAATTTATATATACCTAAGAAACAATATATTATTATAATATATCTATCGAAGCCACTTGGAAGTAAATATGTTTGGACCCTCCATCCCCCTTCCCCTCATTTTTATTTCAGTCTACAAACAAATGTCTATATAATATTATAATAACATTGAAAGCTGGTTGTGAACGAACAAATATTAAGGAATAACCCACTTGTCACAGGGTCTACGTTTCCAAGCAAGCGACGCACCTTGACATCAGTAGTTTATTATAAATTCAGAGAAAAATATTAAACTATTGTTCCTATTTTTATTACCTTTATATGTCAGACTCAATATGCAATTTTATCGATACGAGAATAAACATATTTTTAAAAGATAAGATACGAAATCTACAAATTTGCCATCCGCGTTATTTTGAAGTTATTTTGAAATCTATTACATTGTCGATTCTTAGATGGACAGTTTGTGGAGAATTACAGCACAATGCATTGTTAGACAATAGGAGATAGCGACAATAGACGTCCTTCCAAATTCAACCCTGTAAATTGTACCCCTTACTGTGGCTTGATGTCATCTGTAACGCAATGACATACAGAACTGGAAAACTCTGGAATCATTTGGAAAAACGAACGAATAGTTAGAAATATAATAATGAACCATGAATAGCAATTATAAATCAAATAAGAAAAATCCAAACCCTCATTGACATTATTCTCTCTTTCATTTCGGATGTATTCAAGTACTGGAAAGGTTAGAACTTTGGAACATTTCCAGAAGAAATTCGGTATGTACACGTAAAATGATTCGATCTCCAAATTTGTATACCACTGAAGTATTTTTGCATTACAAATTTAAATGCACAAAAGTGTCACCTTCGCGTGCCGGTAGAGTGAAATTAATAAAAAAGGGTTTACAGAAGAACGCGCAATTGCGCATGCGAACAGGCATTTAGCAATGTTTAACGCTCGCCTGTAACTGGGCCTCGTGACCCTCTAAGGTGGGGTTTTTTCTTTGTACAGTTCTGATAAAATGTATTCTGTGCATGACGGGTGGAAATGCCATTCCCGCTTGGGCGATCTCTTCTGTCTGGGCATTATACACATCATCATTGTAATGAAAATAAAATATTATATATGGAATAAAATATAAGATTATTGAATGCAAATAAAAAAATGTAAAGTATCTCCCCACCCCTCACGCCGTAGATGCTACCTCAAGTCTTATCATTGAACACTTCACCATCATTGATAACCTTGCTGAAAGTTTAAATAATTATCTATTTTGTTGAAGGGGTAGGGGTATATAGAAGGAAAAAAGCATTTTCACAATGTTTTCTCAGCATTCCTCGCGGAACCGCTGAATTTCAAACAGCATACCGGCGGATGATTGCGAAATAAACAATTCTCTGACATAGGTACGCATTAAAAAAATTTATTGATTTTGTTGAAGTCGTCGTAAAACATGTTCCTTTTTGAAATTATGAAAAATTTTTTTTTGTAGGCACAAAAATATTAAAAATCCTATTTTTTCTTAAAGTTCGAATCCTCCGGAATTTAAATACAAACCAATGTGGCATATTTTATGAAAAATAATTATTTATTTCCACATTCTGTTGTTTTATTTGTTATTTAATTTGTGAAGGAAGAAATTAGAATGCTTTTTTTTATTTTTTTTTAATCTTTTGACGATCCCATTTTCTCCGCTTTTATTGTAATATATGCATTTCATTTTGGGCACTTCATACGTATGTAAAAATTACGTTCAATAAATAAAAAATTCCACTATGTATGTTGTACACGTATCATTATATCTATATATCCATCTATTGATTGATTGATTGATAACATTTATTTATGCACTGGTCCGACAGACCGTCTATCTATCTGTATGTATATGTATGTATATGTATATACATATGATATGACGATAACTCCCGACTACTTCCGATGACACCCGAAAATGACAAATTTTCTCCAATATGGTGCCGTTCAATCCAGGGTAAAAATCTTGGCGTATCCGCTATACAGTTCTTATATATATATATATCAGTGGGGGTAGCTCGCTTCACTCCGGTGGCAACATTTGCATTCATCGAAATCAGCTACCTCACATTAATAGCGCCGACAAAACAGCCCCATTGTAAAAAACTTACACTGTTATGGTTAGTCCCATAATTTTCGCCTTTCTCCTGCATACGCCTTGATCTACCTTTCATCTTATACCATGACATAAGTACCATACGCTCGTTTTTTTAATAATTATTGAAATGTGTAAAAATGAATAAAGTTCTTTATAATTTTCTCTCTGCAATTCGAAAGACTCATGAGTTCAAAAACAGTAGTATCGTTAATGGAATTTCAAAAGCCCATGGAAACTTGTCGAAGAAATCCTAATATACCTTCGGCTATCTTCGATTTTGATGTCTTTTTCCTGCTTTAAATTTGCCGACCATGTATAAAAATATCTACGTCACTTTCTCTCTGTACCACCTTGTTCTACCCAGTACGACTCATTTATCCTCGCTTCTTCATCTCTTTAATCATTTCGTTTCTTTCATTGCATGCATTTTTCATTCTCTTCCACCCTCTCTCTACTCGTATCGTTGATCTCTTTTCCATGACTTTGGAGATCGGTTCGCTCGCTCTTTGTCTCTCTCGCGTCGTCGGAAACGATTCTACGCACTTGTCACGAGCACGTGCGCGCGCCGCAACACGGCTCACCGGAAATGACGTAATAATTAATGGGCGCGTATCAATTAGCCGTTGCCTACTAGGCGCTCCGTTCCCGTTTTAAATCGGTTCGCGCGCACGTTAACCCGTACCATGACGGTGTGTCCACGAGAAACACCGCCGCCCCTATTAATTACCAAAGGCTCCATCAATTACGTTCGCGAGCGCGTACGATTTTTGACACGCTAACGTATCGCTCGCCCAGATGTCGCGAGCCAACCGCACCGATACCGTACGTTCATGATGCCGCTGCTGCTGTAGCTGCTGCTGCTGCTGCTACGTCGCAAAATTTCTGTTCCAGTTAGCCGATGCGCCCATCGAAATTTGATTACGCCAATTTATAGGCTGACTAAGTGGAAAGCGTTTATTTTCACTTTAACCGAGTAACGCTTAACAAATATTTCAAAATTACTTCAAATTACCCACGGCCGAATGCAGTCAAAGTGGCCTAAAATCTAGGATGACCCTCATTTGCTCATTCAAATGTGAATTTGAGCATCATGCATTTTATTGCCGGAAAATTCAAATATTACGTATGTAACCAGTAAATACTAACAAAAAGGAAATATCTAATTGTGCAATTACTTAAAAGAAAGTATAAATAAATTTTGTTTATTGCTATAATTTTGATAAATAGTATGCCCAAGCATTTTTATCCAAATAAATGAACTTTATACCTGGCCACACTATCCCTCTTCGATTCTCATTTCCTCTTAAATCACTTAATACAAAAGGTTCATGATAAGAGAAAAGGTCGAGAAGGTGTACGAGGAATAAGGAGAATGGATTCACTGGGAATGAGGGGAATAGGTTGCTTGAAGTGACATCATGCGGTATGGTTCATCCCTTATTATGGAATGCTAGACTTCAATGCTGACGGTGAGTGCTAAATCGGTAATTTTCTGCAGTGATTAGTAGGTACTACCTGGAAACACTGCCCAGTACCTTTGTAGTATGAACTAACTATTAGTACCAAATATATAAAATACAGAAATTTATTAATTATTACTTCTTGATTTTGGCAAATGGATAGTAAACTTAGTATATCCTATTATGTGCTTACGTTTATGATACTTATAAATGTGAGAAAATCTTCGACAAAATCTCCTGTGCAAATATGATCGAACCCAGGTCGGTCGATAAATATATTGTTTCACGAAAAAATACGATGGGAATAAATACAAGTTGTGCAAAACAGTAATCGAAGTCATCAAAACTGACTTGCTCGGCTAGTTAGTATTGCCTTTTCTTCATATTCTTATACCATTGACTGCCAGTATTAGTGTTGCAGGCCAAGACAAGAAAAATTTTAATCTCACAAGAAGACATCTTGTCTTGCGTTAGCTCTTGTCTTGAATATATAGGTTGTGATCTGTCAAAATCTTGTGTGTCTCCAATCCTTATGATTCGAGAAGTTTAACGAGATTTGCGCTCTTTTAGGTTACATAAAGAATACCAAATTATTGAATAGAAATAGTAGTAAAATAGATTTGAATTATACAAACTTTACATGCATAAACTACTTACGAATAATCTATCAAATACGGTAAAAATATTTATAATTAATGTTTAGAAAATATAATGCATTTTGTATAAAGTGTGACTTTAAATAATTTAGACATTTTTTAAATGCACTTTGGCCACTATTGCATAACAAATATTGTTTACGTATGCGCGAATATTTCTTTGTAGGAAGTATATGAATGCGGACCTTTTACGGTGCGGCCCTTAATCATAGCATTCCTAGAAGAGCTGTTACGCACTTGTATGGCAAACTACTATTATAATCTAGTTATATATTGTGTTGACTTATGTTTCTTAATCTACAAAAATACTATATTTCGGTACAATTACGAGAAACGTTTCGTGTGTGAAGGGCAATGTTGTTGTCCGAGCTAAAGGCAAATATTTTTCCTAACATGTGCGAAAGATGTCCATTTCTGCATACATTAAACTGCGCAAAAACTGATTTTGCGCACAACGCAGCAAAGAAACTTGATTAAAAATATAGAATTGAATAAAATATTTTAAAATGTTGTAAATGATTTAGAATAAATTTGCGTGAATGCACAAGAATTAGAAGTTCAGAATGAAATATCAAATAACTACATAGGAAATTATTTTTCATCTTTCATGGAAGAAAATTTTGAGAAGTTTCGTAGTATTATTTATTTATTAAAATTGCTTTATTATTTAGATTAAACATTTATCGTTTATTTATTTACATTATAGAATTGTACATATATATCTTAATCAAGCATTGTAGCTACAATCTTTGAATGCAGTTTGCATGTAACCCATGAATTTAAACATAACAAAGTACGTGCTGATTCAGCATTCAAACGGTTTCGGTGTTTTCTGATCACAAGCGATGCTCGTGAAAATAACCTTTCCGCAGGTACTGATGTGGCAGGTGTCGCCAGAAAGTCTTTTTCCATGCGGCTCAAACGTGGATATTTATTTTCGTGGCATTTCCACCATAAGAGAATATTCTGTTGTTCATCAGCACAAGGTGAAGTTAAATATGTCTCCAATTCGTATTTCCAGTCATCAACATTACTACGACTCTTTTTCGATTGAAATATAACACTGAAATCAATGTCTTCGTCACTGTCTTCAGTTTCTTGCCTGGCTATTTCATCTTCAAAAATTGCATCCTGGCTGATAGACGTACAATATTTTGATTTAAATATAGCTTCGAACTGCTTGGATGTTTCAGTTTCCATGGATTTCCCCCATGATGTTGATTTAAAAGTATGGAGTTTTTGACGCGGATCCAAAATAACCACTACACAATACATCCAATTGCACAAATTGTAATGCTTGAGCAATTTATCACGTGCTGTTAATATCGCATCAGTTATTTGCATTTCGGCCGATGTCTGTTTGTTTTATTTCTACGTTTAGCAGCAATGTTTTCAATTTTATCTAGTAGCATATTGAATCCAACTAATACCATAGGTAAGGTGACGTAGTTCTCTCCCGAAAATAATGTTGTTAATTTTTTAAAATGTCGTAATATTTTAGTTACTTCAGAGATCAGTGTCCATTCTAAATCAGAAATCCTAAATGATGTCAATACATTATTGTTATCGCAGAGTAAGTTAAGACCCTGACGCATGGATAAGGCATTAACCATCATGTCATATGACCAATTCCATCTCGTTGATACATCAATATGTGTTGACAGCATTTGAACACTAACCGTCTCACAACAGGATCTTAATTTCGTTGTGAGCTGCTCAGAAAATTTAATTTTTTTCAGAAGACATCGAAGTTTACTGATTACTGATGACGAATCAACATTTTCCATTATATCAGTCTCTTCACATTTCGATTCCTCGATTTCCTCTTCATTATCAGCCCTTAAAACTTTCATTAAATCCTGAGCTGCAAGGTTTAATATATGCCCAAAATACCTAAAGTGCTTATTCTCTGGATCAAAAATATCAATATCGTCCACTTCAGAATTTAGTAATAAGCTCAGTTCTGTGAGGAAACTTGTATTTGCGGATGCGTTGTCAACTGTTAATCCTTGAACTTTTTTCAACAGGCCACTATTATGCAACATATTGTAAAACAAATGAGCTATGTCGTAACCCGTATGTCTACCATTTGCAGGGAGAAAATCTACTACTAAAGAATGTAAATTCCATTCACTATCAATGAAATGCCCTGTTATGCCATAGAAGGATTTATTCGCGATCGATGTCCAGCCGTCAATAGTGAATGAAATCTTTGATTCGTTACGTTGAAGAATTTTCAGCACAGATAATTGCATTTTTTCGAAACGCTGCAGACACTTAGACCTTAATGCCGTTCTTTTAGGGATTTTTGCATTTTTATTTAAAAACTGAAACAATGCTTGGGTTTCTTCATCTTCAAAGAAATTAAAATTCAAATACTTCTTTGCTACCCAATCAATTAACATCTCGTCCAGTTTCTCTTGAGTGAAGGGAGCCTGTGAGCGACATGCAGAAGTTATATATAAATATAAGTATATATTATTATATATAGCAAACCAAATGAATTTAATCTAGTTTGAAGAAAATGTAACATTAAAAATTGTGTTCTATGCTAGTTTGAAAATTAAATTACTAACAATGAGTCGAAGACAATATAGATATGTCGAAAATTGTATCAAAATTTCAGGATATATTTTGAACATTTAAAAAAACATAATAAAGAATATATATTCGATGGTACTAACATTTTGATATACTGTTCTTTAAATATATACATAGAATGTAATATAGAAAAATTAATTTCATTTTCAAAGCTGGGAATAGGTTATTTAAAAAAGAATCTCTGTAAATTTGTTATTAAATGTTTTCGATGTGTTTCAGTATTAGATGAAAATCTTATCCTGAATTCTTCAGAATGGACATTTTGCAGATGTCGTTTGAGACCCGAAGTATTTCCATTCTTCATTTTTATTATTTTTTCTCCGGTGCAAATTTTACATCTTCCACTTTTTTCACCCGCTTCATTCGTTGATATCGAATATATATCAAAATAAATTGACGTTAAAGGACTTCTGCTTGATCGGCTAGATAAAAACGGATTTCAGTTTCGTTATGAAAATGATAAAATCTTAATATAAACATGAATCGCACATTCCCGTAGAATTATCCACACCTTTTTTAAGAATGTGAAAAGTGCCAAATCCACCATCTCCACAATCCGCAAACATACAGAAAGAACGTTTACATACCCTGATCAAGAAATTCGTAATTTCAAGTAAATAATTACTTGGAACTATCCAACGAAATACTTACTGCGAATACAAATTTATTTTTAGTGAGTGTATTACCGGGTATTTTCTGTTATTGAGTGAGTGAACATACACACTACTATATTCATAGGCAATACATAACCAAAATTTGTTAAATTATAAGATGACTTTGAACTTTGTACCTGTTAACCGAACTTCCAAATGCGAATTAAAAACAAGTATACTGCCTGTTTTTGTTAATGTAGTGTATTTTAAAATCAATCTACACTACACTGACAGAAAATATATGTATTTATATATATTTATTTAATCATTCCTTTTTTCCGAGTGAGAAAATGGTGGCAAAGGTATAAAATGTTTATTTTTATGTATAACACTTATAATTTATTATTTAGAATTATGCTTCGACTGATAATTTCGAAAGTAAATTTTAAAAGCAAAAGGATATACTGAAAATATTCTGCAATGATCTTCACTCACTGAGTAGCACGTATTACAATGTTTAATTAATTATATTTGATTTACGAATTCCTCAATTATTTTTAAAAGCAAATAATATTCTAAAAAAATTTTAAATTAGTTTAACCGATTATAGGGTTGTATAAGGAAATAAAAATCGCAAAAATTCCAAAGCGTTTCTGCAAATTTGCGTAATTATTTAAGAAAAGTTTTTCTTGTATGTAGATCTTAAATTGCATAAAATATATACATGATATCAAATCAAATAAACTTATACAATTTAATTCTTTGCATTTCGACCTAGATAGACAAGATTATTTTAGTTGATGAAATTGAAACTAAATATTAGAAATTTGCTTTTGAATGTTACGGATTTATGATCATAAAGAAATAAGAAATGTTAATGGAAATGAATTTAACCTCGATAGATATGAATTTCTGAGCTATATTAATACCTAGATTTTTTAACGCCGTCTTCAGAATTATTTTCATTTAGAGAATTATTATGATCCTGTGATAATTCAAGATCCCTAGGTGCTGTACTTCCTGTTGCACGTTTCATTTTTTACCGAGCTTCAAAATATCAATTCGTATTACAATAGTGGTTTAAAATCCTGACAGCTGGGAATAATCATTTGTTCTCGATCCTTTCTTGTCTTGTTAACGAAGCTGTAGATACTCTCGACAAATTCTCTCTTGTGAAATTTGAAACAAGTCAAGACAAGATAATGCAAGAAACTTCATTGTTCTTAGCAAGACTTTTTTCTTGTCTTGTACATTTCTTGTCTTGATTGACAAAACGGCAACACTAGCCAGTATGCGGTCAGTACAGATATAACTAGGATCACAACCGCTAGAGAAATATCTCTGAATATCTGTAGTGATTTCTACTACTGGTTAAGTGCTCTACTAGTAGCGCACAGAGTTCTGGTTCTGATTCCAAAGACTACCCTAGTCGATGGTAAGAAATTTACAAATAAGATATGCAATGCATTTACTTTGCAACTTTAAACAATTAAATACAAATATAAAGGAATATTTGAGATCGAATTATGTTTAAGAATCGGAGCGCCTAGGGGCTCCGCTCCTGTGGAAGATAAGGGACACCTAAGTATCCTCAACTAGGCGGAGTTTCCGGACGTCATGACGGCCGTCACAGATGCATGCACCCCAATAGTTCGGTTCGATACGGCATTTGATATAAAAATTCCTCACAGGAAAGAATGGGAAGATAATAAAGTCCAAATGGACAATAATGAAATAAATTGGTTTACAGACGGATCCAAATCGGAGAGCGGTGTGGGACTGGGTATCTCTGGTCCCAACACAAAGCTACCTGTCTCTATGGGGAAGCAATCTAGCGTTTTATAGGCTAAAGTCATAGCCACTTTAAAGTGCTCTGAACTAATTGGAGAAAAACGCATGAAAGGAGCAAAAATTAACATTTGGTCAGACAGTCAAGCTGGCATCAAAGCAATTGCAGCATATGCAATCGATTCAAGTTTAGTGCGAAGAACAAGAATAAAATTACCCTTGGTTAGATACCGGGTCACTGCGGCCTTAAGGGAAATGAAGACGCTGATGCATTGGCTAAGGAGGCTTCCACGTCCCCTTTCACAGGTCCAGAGCCATGTGCAGGTGTTCTCTTAAATACAGCTATTGGGTACACCAAGCAGAGAGACTAAACAAGCTAAAAGACTCATTAATTTCTTGGGGAATAGTAGAGCGACCTCGAGAAAACCGGATAGAGCAGATCTTAAAGTTTTGGTACCGGTCCGCACAGGGTACGGACTGTTTCGCTACTCTCTTTAGAAAATGGCACTGGTCGAAGATAGTATCTATCGGCTATGCCTAGAAGAAGATGAGACCTCGGAACACGTCACTGGCGAATGTTCAGCGGCGATTAGGCTCAGGCTGAATATCTTTGGCAAAGAGTTTCTCTCTTTCGTAGTTATAAAGGAAAGCAATGATTCCCTCATCCTGGAATTATAAGAAACTCAGGATGGCAACCATATAGGGCCTTAAGGCTTCAGGAGTACGGTACAAAAGTTCGACTTTCCGGACAAAGTACCTAAGGGAAATTCAAGTTCTCCAACCCCAAGCTTCATCTAAATCTAAATCTAAATCTAATGTTTAAGAATTTCATACTCGAAGGCTTTTTCATTTTTTATGAGTGTGATGTACCATTTGAATTATGTTATTACAAACATAACTCTTTTATATGGGTTAGAGTACATGGAGGAAACATAATTTCTCCAAGATCATATTATAGTCCTTGTAACGCAATAATAGAACGTTAATTTAACGCGAATTTGTATCAATTACTTGAACGTGCGTAAGAGCCGAGGGACTGTGGCGTACGCGTATTTACGAGCTGAAAGGGGCACCGGTAAACCGCGAAGGAGCAGGACAGTTAGTCGAAAGGGGAGAGGTCGTTTCTAGTGTGCAGGGTCGAGAAAGTGCGTAGGCGTTACTGCTTGCTATCTCGCCTGCAAGGCCTAGGCAAGTCTGGATATACGTTTGCTTATATCGTCGGTCTGCGGTCGCATTCTCCGTGCAGGCAGCCGCGGTTCTGCACCTACGAACAATGAGTTTAACGCGAAACTGCTTTGAAATATAAGAGAACCGTAAATTGCGGAACCCCTTGGCGCTGGTACGCAAGAAATAGGTTTCGGAGTATCTCGCTTACGAGATTACTCGTAATATTAACGCAATGAGTCCGCATTTGTGCGATTTATTATTATGTTCGTTAGCGAGTTGAAAATTATAGTCTCATTTGAATTCTTTGGCACGAGAAAATGCCAATAGAAATTTCCTTACGCTGGATGAGTTCACCAAAATTCTAACAAGAAAGAAAGCTTATTTATGATCACATGAAGATGTCCACCTTTATGAATTGCCAAGCTTTTCAACTATTGGTAGATACAATTTTGAATTTTGAGTTTAATAGTCGAAATCTATAGCATATGATATAACTTTTCACAAAATACTGTGCTGATTGTTCAAATACTCCAACGTCGTGTTTATATTTTTTAATTCTATTTAAAAAATATGCTGCATATAACAAAATACAAAATTAATTTTTTTTCGTTGATTATATTATTTTTGGTACCAGAGCCGTAAAATTCGATTTTACGGCCTGTTTTTAGTCCGTAAAATCAAATTTTACGGATTTGTCCGTAAAAAAAAAATTTTACGGACTTATATCCGTAAAATAAACATTTTCTAATAATATCGAATTTCTAAATACTATTGACTAAAAGACGAATCTGTTCTTTAAAAGCCAGAAATATTTTGATATCGGGGGGGCGTCGGCCCCCCCCCCCCCGAAACCCCCGTTTCCCGCCCCACCCCACCGCTCGCTCAAACTCACACCGAAGAACATTTTACTACGACTTACTTAGAATGTATGTGTGTGTGTGTGTGTGTGTGCGTATGCGTGTGCGGTTCTTGCTTTATTATGAACTTATCTTCGAACATACCTTCCACTTGCGTCCTGAATAATGTAGCTCATTGTACATCCAAATAGTCCCCTTCCCCTTTTCCAAATAGGTTACGAATTTTACGGCTATGGTACCAAAAAATAATGTTCGTCACACGGCCGTAAGATTTTACGGCCTAGTGACGAAAAATACTATTGTCTCGTTTTTGTCGAGTATTTCTTTGTTATAATATTGAAACAAAATTTAAAATTAGTCCACATTGTAAAAAGTAAAGCACAATTTTTACAAGTGAATGTTTTTTGTTTTGCTAAATGCACTTATTTCTGTTTCTTAGTTCCCATAACTTTTGCATTTATTTATATAATAAAAGGAATCGTGAAACCATTTGATTGGGAAAAATTTCAGTCTTCATCAGTAATGGATATATGGGCAAATCTCTGGAACTTTTAAATTTCAGCCTCTCAATAAATTTTTTTTTTAAACTTCAAGCACAACATTGGCGTTGGGTATATGTATTCACATCTACATAAGAAGTAAAAATGTACGCTCGTGCATCCTATTTACTCAACGGCATTAAAACTTTGCGGTACAATGTCCAAAATATTGACCACCTGGATGAGCTTGAAATTTTGATTTTTTTAAAGGTTAATAATTAAATAACGCATTTCCGCCCAATTTTTAAAAAATATCACTTATGTGAGAGTTGAAGATGTATATAACATTGCATTTTAAGCAATATTTATTTAATATTTTGTTTTACAATTAAATAAACCAATAAAAATTATCATTTTTATAAAAAAATAGGATTACAGGTAAATGCTTAATTGGATCGCCCTAAGATTGTGTATAATAGGGTTTCCGAGGTCGCCGATTATGAATCTGAGTTCAGATTTTGGAAATTCAAAATGGCGGATCCAAGATGGCGGTGAAAAATGAAGTTATTAGTAGATTTCGTTAAAATTGGATCTGCCACATTGAAATTTCAAAATCTGACCTCAGATTCGTAATCATCAGCCCGAAAACTCCTGTATAGCAAATTTATATAATAGCACATATGCTCATATACGAGTATATGCAGTTATATCAGGTCAAAATTCATATATGAGCACATATAATTATACATGGATTATATATAATTATATATGGATTATATATGAATCATGGTATATGATGATATATGATAATATATGGTTCATATATGTCCATATATGGTTCATATATGATCCATATATGATTCATTTTTTCCCGGGTTATCACTTATACATAGACTCGAAATGCATATTTTGTTTTACAATAGCTCTAATTTAAAACACAGTGCTTAAACAAGTATAATAAAGAATTGTTTTTCTTTGAACACATAAAGAACACCAAATTTTATCTGAATAAACATACTTTTAGTTTCTGACCACAATGTTACTAAGCTTACAGTGTTTAATTCATCGTTAAATTACGACTTTATAAATAGTTCTTTCAATACCCGGGAAAAAATGGATTATGTATAATTATATATAAATTTAGATGCAATTATATATAATAATATATAATTATATATGTTTATATACGATTATATATAATTATATACAATTGTTGATACAATTAGATCCAATTATATATTATTATATATAATTATATATAATTATATATGGATTTTGGCCGTATATAATTATATATAATCGTATATAAACATATATACGGCCAAAACCCATATATAATTATATATAATTATATATAATTGGATCTAATTGTATCAAAAATTGTATATAATTGTATATAATTGTATATAATCGTATATAAACATATATAATTATATATTATTATATATAATTGGATCTAATTGTATCAAAAATTATATATAATTATATATAATCCATTTTTTCCCGGGTAACTTTGAAAATATGTAAAATATAAGAATGCCGCGCACTTTACATACTTATATAAGGTATTTACTTACCAGCACACCGAACAACAACTTGATATTGGCGATATTTTTAATGTGCCACGAAAAATAGTCAATTTTCTGAAATTGGCACGTTTTTGGAATGTATGTTTACACTTGTATAACATCAACAGTTTAAGGCGCACACAAATGAGTAAAGTGTCAAACACTTTATTATTGTGTCCTTTAATAACCAAAAACAATAAATATTCGATTTCTAAGACGGCGCGGATAATAAATAAACAAGTTTAAATAAGTTTAGAATTTACGAAATTCAAGGGACGGGTACTGTAGGCTCACTCTATACAATTAAATGTGTGGCACATATAATTCATATGAATATATTGCTTTATGAGATGTTTGCCTCCATTTCGCGCTAAAAACACAAGGTTAACTCACGCGGCGCAAATACAATACTCATAAGAGTAAAAAAAAACATGCAAGGGACGCATGAAATTTCATTATTTTTTTATCTATAAATAATTATAGCGCGTCTCTGTAACGTCGGGCGACTTCGAAATTCATCAAGCTTTTTATTTATGATATCTTGAAGTATAAAAAAAATATAGCATTTGTGTGAAAGCAATGACGTTCAAGTAGTGTCACAGGACTCCACAGTTTAAAAGTTCTAGAGATTTGCCCATATCCATTATATATATTGGGTAGTCGGACAGAGGTGTTATGTCCTAAGACAATAACGTCGCTAATTTTAAGGCGCTGCTGTTCCAATATAACAGACGGCTGTTATGTAAACACTCCATTTATACATACTATAGCTGCTGACCCCTTCCACTGGAACACCGTATATCTGTATTTAGTACAACTGTTGTTCAAAACTAAGACAGCCGTCATCTTAATTCGTTTTACATCACTGGTATCTCTACTAGCACGCCCGTAATCTTAAACTTCTCTCAGGGTATTTGAAAATATCTTTCAGTTAAATTTGCCCGCTTTGCCCGTTTAATATTTTAACGAACTTACACTCGAAATAAAGAGAAAATGGTGTCGTTTTTTGGTAAATCGTGTCTTAGAATGGGCAATTCTAAGAGCGTCCGGAGTTCATCAGTATGATCCGCATTTATTTTATTTTCTCTAATAGTGCGCATACGAATATCACATGTTATTTTATATTCGAGATTGACGCATTAATGCTGACGATGGTGACAACAAAAGCAAAAAAAGTACTAAACTATATCCGAATGATAACAATAAAGAACATCGACAGCAAATGCTCTGTGGTCGGCGCGCAGTTACTCTTTCAAGTAAAGCATCCTGATGGGGATCCATACTTGGAGGGAGTAGTAGGGAGTTTTCCCTGCTTTTTCTTCTTCGGGTTCAGGATGTCACCTTTTCAACGCATTAGGATTTCAAGCTCAGACATTTAATGCCGGATTTGTGTAGTTCCGAATTTTTTATGATATCATTGATAATTTGATGCTTTTTCGATCCATGCCTGAAAAAGTTTGAGATAATAGAACTTAAAACATTCAATAATGCAGATTTCCGATTTTAACCACGCTTCTTCATTTTAGCAAAACGGAAATTGACGTATGTCGACTTTCTCGATTTCCACGGAGGAAGTTCGAGGTACTCGTGTTTGACGAAGTTCTGTGTGCGGAAACGGCAATAAAGCATACGCGATTTCTCTCCCTCTTTTACGTCGATCCTTTTAGCAAAAGTTGACGGGACCAGAGAGCCGGATTTTAACCAACGATTCCTCTTGCGAGAGGAAGCCGTACTTTTCCGCCCCCTCGACCCACCCCCTCGTCCTACGGCACATTTCAACGTATCTCAGTTAAACCCGAAATCCGCTTGTTTATACAAACTAAAGGTACGTATAGGTACGGAGAGGTCTAGAAAAGGGAAAGTCTGGGAGGGATGTACGGACCGATACAATTTCGTCCCTAACCGTAAAAGTTTTCTTTTTATCCCGACAAGCCTCTTATTGTGCAAGACAATTTCAGAGTCTCTTCCTGGCTATGGCCGTCGGTTACGGCAAACGGGAATGCCCATCTTTCTCTCGGAAGGAGACGTCCATGCTTCAACTGCAGGGTTCGTTCGTTCTGCATCTGAGTAGTGCGAATTTTTGTCTTAATTTACACACCTGGCGAATATTGCGCATCTAGGACTCCCCCAGGAAAATACATTACAACGCCGACCCAATGTCTTCTGCAGAATTGCTTCGGTTAAGTTGATTAGTCTTAAGTGACTGTTCCTGAAATACAATTTTTGCAGATTTGTTTTATTCCCCGACTTTACCAAACTAACGCATCTCATTTTAAACGAGGTCATTCTATTTCTTTAATTTGTGTTCCAGAGCAGCAAGGGATGATAAGTTTTACAATTACGTTGTGTAAAAGTATCAACGTTAATGGAATTATTTTGATTTTAAATGACCAGAAAAAAAATACTCATAATTTGAATTTCATAACGTCGGCTTCAATTCAATAATTAGAACTAAATTATTTTAGATCAATCAATTACAGAGATGATTTTACATTTTCTTGTTGTTTATTTTGATTAACATGCTTAATCAGAAAAGGTAAATAAATTTTAAAATGTGCAGATATTACAACTATTTTTTAAAATTAAGGGTTGCAAAATCCATTATAACGTATTTTTTATGATAGGACATACCCAGACCTTAGGTCTGATCGAAGTATTAAATTTGGTCACCTCGGGTATAAAAATTACCATACAGTTTTTCATCAAATGTCGACGTTCAGATCCTAAGGAGCCGAAATCAACAATAACATAATTTGTGTCCCACAAAAATTGACCAACTTAAAGCTTTAGTTATGAATCCGATTGGATATCTGCATTCATGGCTTCAATATTGAATTTAAAAATAGTGAATTCGACACTTAGAGCGCTTTTTAGACACTTTAAAATCTTTGATTAAAGTCCAAACTGAAAACTATGTGAAACAAACTCCAATTCTCAATCTTCATAATTTGTTTATTACTTTCATAAGTACGGTTTTAGTGCTATATAGCTACTCCTATCAAAACTTTTTATGATGCAGTAGGCGTAAAATGGCCATTTTACGCCCGCATTCCCGGGTGCCAACTGCCTATTTCACGCTTCCTGGAGCATAAAACAAATTGTACGCCGTTGATACAAAAATAACTATTACAACACGGCACTAAGATTTTATTCCTTTGTTACAAAAATAACTATTAGTCATCTATCAATCCATAAGCGTGATATTTATCTTTATATATTTCAGTTACTGTTTATGAACTTGGTTATATATGACTTAATTCTTTCATCAAAAACCATTATTGACTTCCCCGAGTATTAATTGTACTATAAAACTAATTACTTTTTACATAGATCAATTAAATTTGAAGGTAATCAAATTGAGTAATGTAACGAACTAGATCAATTTCCGAATGAAACTTATCTGGTAAAGTCAAAAGATTAAATAAAAAAGAAATGACCCAGGTTAGACAATAGTTTCTGTGTCATTGTTTTTTTTTTGGAAGGAGTACAATGATACCGAAGAATCCTCGTTAATTGAAGTACAAGATTTGTTCCAGCTTCGCAACGGATGAGAATGACCTGCTTGTTTGTCACTTACTCTCTGACTGTCTCGTTCTCCAACTTTATCTAGTTATAGGTGGGTCGTCATTATTTCAAAGAGTTTAAGTAATAGGTTTAATTAAATATATATAATAATCTTACGCTTCTTAACGGGTGAAAAGCATTAAAATGTTTATATGTAGACAATATAGTTTTTTATCTCTTTACACTGAAGAAATGATATGCGTTATGCCGAACTTAACATAATTCGAAATATTTTTTTGCAATATTATTTTATTCCTATATTCTAAAAATTACTGTATGCAAAGGAAGACATAGTAGAATTAAAATAGAAATTCGTTGTAACCAAAACAAAATTTTGCGACGTATAAACGAACATAACTTATATGTCGAACTCCGATTCGATTCAGTCCAAACGAATGAAAAGAGTATTCAGTGTATGCCATACACGGCTTCTACATTCAAATTATATCGCGTATAAGAAAGACTTTTATTTTAACAATTTTATGCTAATGTCACTTTGGTCTGTAGTAAAATAGGGTTATTTAAATCGATGTGAAGTCTCTTGTCTAACAGCGATTTTGCGCAAAATAATCGAAAAATATATTTAATATTTTTATCAGTTTTTCTTAGATAAGTCAAAATTAATAAAGCTTCAAAACGAGTGCTTATACCTTACAATATCTTTAATAGAAGCCAAGTAATAAAAATTATCAAATATTTGTTGTGATGTTAAAAATACGCAGCTGAAACATCGGTCGCAAACTTCAAGTCAATGTTTTTTCAAGTGGTCTCAAAAAGTTTTATCGACAAAAATTCACTTTCCAGATAAGTTTAAATAAGTAACTGAACTAGTATTTTTTGTATATGTAGTTGAAATGAGTTCTCAATAATATTATTATTTGTTATATTATGTATAAAAATTTAACGAAATTTTTTTAAGTGGTGTATGTCTCAACAATTATTTTATATATTTGTGACAGAGATATCTAGAACACAACAGATTTGCTCTTATGTGGCATAATTTTGTTTTTTACTTTTTACAGTGTAAACATTACAGAGTAAGTAAAACGTCAACATGCAGGGCTAGAGCAAACTGCGATTTAACTGTAATCCCTAATGAATTCTAACACCTGAAAAAATTATGAATAATAAGAACTTCAATAATTTCCTGTTTTACGTTCAATTGAATATAATGCTTGAATTCCAAAATAAAAACATGTTATTGTTAGTGAAGAAAATGTACCACTAGTTAATATAGCCCAAGAATACTTATTACGAAATTAAACGTTTAAATATTTATATACCGCCTATGGAATTAAGAGTTCTGTCATAGTAATATAACAAATCCTGGTCGTTTTTTGCCCATGTTTACATTTTCCTCCATTTATGAGGTTCAAATCTGAACCCGTACATATAATAATTTAGATTGCTTTTATTTTTGTTTTTCATTCTATTGGCCGATACATACCAAGAAATTGTAATATTTAAATATTATTTAATACCGAAATTATGATTATTATTTATTTTAAATAGCACCATGTTCATAATTAATGATTCTGTATTTATTTTTGTTATCTTTCTGTTTAATTGAATTTCATTATCTTTAATGGAGCCAACTTTGCTTCAAAAATTTCTATTTGGGTTAAATACTACTGAATTGAATATAATGCGTGAAGTACAAAATGTTTCCAGGATTGAGTCCGATTTCGATCCCCTTTCCAAACCCGAATGTTTTTTTTTAACCATTATAAAGTATTTGATTGTTTAATTTACTTTTAGCCACTCGTAATAATGGGGAGTAATTATCACGAAATTCGAGCTATAAGATACTCATTTACCAATTGACATACGGTGAGTAGATAAAATAGTACTTTGTGTAGTCGGTGGAAATAGCTGTTCTTTTAAATTATTTCCGTTCATATTAAATGAAGAAGGGAACTGATTAACCCATTAACGTCAAGAAGGACACTTTTTTCACTTAAATTTCAATCAAAAATTTCATATGAAAATCCAACTTCAAATAAATTGAAAGGTACATGTCTTACTATTTTCGAGGTCGCTCTTTTCAGTGCTGTTGTCAAAATTGAACTAGATAATTAAATATGGCGATTTAAATGTCAAAATAACGCGAAAAATCGAGTGTTCTTTTTTATAAAACATTTTTTGCTCATCGAAAGAATATTTGTCGTCAGAAAATTTCTTATTTAAACGTGGACCCAGTAGTTATAGTATTAAGATAATTTTTTTTAATATTTAAAAACTAACATGGTGATCACAAAATGGCGACTCCAATGACAAATTTCTAATTAAAACTTAATAATAGTTTTTCTTGAAAACTATAGACTTCAGAAAAAATTTTCTTAGAATAAATACGTTTTAGAATGAGTCAAAAAATCCTCTCAAATTTTTTCATAATGTATTGTTACAATTTTTTATTTGTCGAATATTCGAAAAATCGAAATTTTTTAAAAAGTCGTCAAAGAAATCTGACAAAATTTGAGAGTATTCTTTGACCAATTCGAAAACATTTTTGTTCTTAGGAAATTTTTTCTAAAGTCTACAGTTTTCAAGAAAAAAAATTATTAAACCGTTCTAGATTTCAAGACTAGTAATTTTTTTGACCTCAGAAAGCACCCCGAATTTGGGGGAAAGCATTTACTCGATTTGACTGCCAAATCCAAGCATATATATGAAATTAATTTATACGTGGATTTATAGGGGAAAGTGGGGAGTTGTGAAGCACACTTTTTTATGTCGTCAGAAATGTGCAAAACAAATTTTTTTCGCATTTTTTTTTTGGAATCTCTAAAACAACTTAAAATACAACTTCTGGTTAGTTGATTTGCATAAAATCCAAAGACATGGGCAATTTATGGCTGCTTCACCAAAAAGTAGCTTTTCGGAATTTTCAAAAATCATGGGGAGTTGTGAAGCACAACTAAAAATTACAGAAAACGTCATTTTTATTTGAAAATTCGTTATTCTGATATAAAAAAAAAAGACAAATTGCCATGTTTAATACATTTTACACGTAAGTAAATAAAGAAAAATTAAAATTATTTGTAAGAAAACACTTTTAGGCACTTTAATAGACAATTATTTTTTGTCAGTTTCTTCGGCACGGTACCTTTGCAAATAATGCAAAACTCTTCTTCCGAGTCTGACTCCAATATCGGTGGTGCCATAATCGTGCAACGACTATGTTTTGCTGCCGGAGGTTTTGCTTTTTCCTGGATATTCTTCTTTTCTTTTTTCGCCTCTTTTGATTGCTTCTGCGCAGCTTTCTGGCGTAAGTTAGCCACATTTTTCGGAGAAGTCAATATGGTGCTTTCCATAGATTTTCGACCTCGATTTGATTTTTTTATCGGAGTGCAACGCTGTACGGGGCCCATTTTTTAACAAATACGCATGTAAAATACATGTTTAAGTTCACGTGTGGCATATTCGCCATGCTTCACATCTCCCCACTATATGTGCTTCACTTTTCCCCATTCGCTACTTTTTGAAAATTACCACCCTGTCAGTAATACATCGAATGTTTTCGCATAACTACACTTTGACGTCGAAAGCCTAATAATAGATGAATAATTTATGCGCACTTACCTTAAAGTCGCTTTAAGATGCTAAACTGCCACATACACGAACGCTCAAAAAAACTTTGTGCACAGAATGTTGAACACGCGGTCTGGAGACATACGTTAACAGTGTACTATTGGCATAAACATTGTAAGAAAACTAAGGTATTATTCAAACAAATGTTTCTCAGTACGCAAGACCTATGAAAATCAAAACTAGCGACATCTGTGGCCGTGCATCGCGACTCCCCATGCTTCAAGACTCCCCACTTTCCCCTACACAGTCATAAAAATATGCAAAGTTTAAGGTTCTTTTAATTAACTTTTAGTGTTAATACATAACTCTCTCATAACGTCTGTTTCAGGATTGGAACATTTTCCATATCCCACACTTTAATGACTTTTCTAGCCTATTCGCGAGTCTATTCTACGGTGGATATGGTCGGAATCACTGAGAAATCACAAGACAATTACAAGACAATACAAGACATGAGACAAGGCGTCACTCAGAACCAGTCCCCCAAATACTACGCCCCGCAGAGCGACTTCCGCGACCCCTTCTGCAGTATAGCGTTTGCATGAGGGCCTGAGAAAATTGCGGAAAACCCAGATGGATACAATCGACGAACTACTTTATTATCACGTTTTGTTCTACTAATACTGCCGTTTCGAAAGAAATAACCATATTTTTTATATACTTTTATAATTATTAATGAATAAGTTTAGTTTCTCTTTATCTATTATTTGCATAAGATATTATACGCTTTAGGTTCGAAACTTTCTAAAAATATTTGGAAGAACCTCACGTCGAAATTGCTCAGATTCCTGAATAGCTTACATTCTGAAAAATAGTTTACGAAATCACTTGATTCATATAATTCATATAAAGAAATAAAAAAATCGTATATTTGAAATTTCGAGTGAACGTTCTATTTTAATTTTTGTAATTTTTATAATTTACGTTTTAAACAAATCTTTAATCCTTTTTTGCAAAAACTATGCATAAGAAAAGCTATGACAATTAATTTCGTCCCCGATGTCATCTGGTGAAGTCCTTTATGTTGTCAAATTGTTAGACATAAACATTTGAATTTACCTGAAATTTTCGTTTGGGAAATCACATCATGTAACTTTTGATATGTTACTTCTTCACAAGTTTATGGGCTTATCGCAACATCTGATAGCGAATTAACAAAACAGGAAAATCAGATGCTCCCAGTGGAACGGATCGGAGCGAAGGGAGGAAAGGTCTAGAAAATTAGAGGAAGAAAGCGACAAAATGAGCTGCCAGCGAAACAAACCGAGAGGGAAACTTGCAATCGTGCAGTGTTCGAACGATCATTCCACGCGATTAAATTGCTGAGCCTCGGGAGAGTTGAACATTTTTGTAGTACAGCCTAAGAACTGCTTGATTCGACAGGGTGAGTCCGCGAACAATGGGCCAAGGGACACGCTCCGACGCACACTAATATAAATGCAAATTAACTGTTACACGCGCTTTCGAGTGCCTCGTAAACCAAACTTGGCTTCGTAGGTACTTGGGCGTTGCGATTGACGAGTCCGCGGACGCAAATCCTGATTGGACTGGGTTGATAGACGATGGACTAGATGGACAGTATAATTTGATTTCCAACAGGTCAACGTCACTGGATAAAAATAATACTCCACATTACCACGTAATATCTAAATTCTTTATACGTATCTTGTTTATGTTTCTGTGCTGTCTAGAATAATTTGACGTCAATGTCATTATTTCTGTTCTATTACGTACGCAGAATTTTATATTAGAAATTGATTTTTGTTATGGTTCGCGGGTATTTTGTTTAATGACTTCTAATCGCAGGGTTTATTTACATATACAGTAGAGTCCCGGTATAATTGCGTTTCGTTATATTTGCGTCCCAACATATTTGCCTAGTTCTGTCTCGTTGTATTTACTTATCACCGCTCTCTTATTCTCTCACCTTGCGGCCTGGAGCGTCAGGAAGGGCCTGTTATGACGTCATGAACATGTGACTGAGGAGAGCGGTAGAAACGGCGCTATATATAAATATATCCATGTGATATGGGATTCACATTATATTTGAACTTGATTTGCAACACTATCACTGAAAGGTACTAACAAGTTTAGCTTTCGTTTGTGGCACAGCATGCAGATATAACCTTTTACTTATATTATCATTTTCAGGGAGACAATAATTAGAATAGAAACAAGTATACATACACGGTCATGGACTTGAAATCAAAACTATAACAAAAACCAAAATAAAAACATAAACACAAGGTATATTATGAATTCAAAATTAAATCGGAGTGATAAAATAAGGAGTAATTTTAAACAAAAGAAGGGACAAAAAATGAGACGTTTTAAATTTTGGTAAAAATTAAATTAAATTTTCGGCCAGGAATTATGGCCCTCTTCAAAAAAGGTGAAAGGAATTTTGTTAAATGAAGCAATCCTTAGAGGCAATAATTATAGTGTGTGTATACTTTATTGGCTGATATAGAATAATAAATTAGTTATTTAAAAAATCCATACTTCAGTTGATTCTTCTTGTGTACCGTTCGAAATTACAGGGGCGATTGTACGCGTCTTTCTTATTTGTAAGAAAAAGAATTTGTATTTACTGTTAATTTTATAATTAATGTAATAAAAGCAAGAATTTGGCAACTTTGAATAGAATTCTTTAATATTAGGAAAATATTGATTACGATAATATATTTATTAAGAAACAAAGAAGCAGAGAAGCATTTGGAAATGTGTCTTCAAGAGAAGCAGATAAGTCCAAATTTCGTTCATTAAGTACTGAAAGTAAAATATACTGATGACTACGATTTCTATACAAGTACATAAACTATTAAAAATTCAAAAGAAATTCACATTGCAATGATAAATTTCAAACATAAACTTTACGCTATAACACCAAGATGATCATTGTAATTTTTTCCCAAATTGAGATTATAGTTCAACACTGCGTTGTAAATTTACATACATGCCTTAAAACTAACCTAACCTAACCAGTCAGAACTCTGCCTATGCCTAAAACGATATGACTGCACATGTACATTTTGTCCGGGGAAATTCAGACCAGGAAATTATTCCCGGGAAATTAATTCCTGAGGTATAATGTCCGTTCACCATAAATACGAAATGTTACATCTTCTTTACTGAAATATTTGAAAGTTTCATAACATTTGTAATAGAGTACGAAGGGGGGGGGGGGGGTCAGACTAATGTCTCCTTGGCATTACGTTGGGAGGGGCCATCAATGACCAAAAACAGCGTTGTTTGGCTTATTTATTGACAACCTTCTAGCTACTTAAAAAAAATTAGCCAAAATAGCCAGCGCCAAAATGGCCGCGCCAAATTGTATTCCTCCAAAATAATATACCTAAAAATTTGTTTCGGAAGTTGTTGCTATATTTGATTATTTCTTTTACGAGAAATCGTATAACCTCGAAATTTCTTTACATCGCGGGCCGGAAAATCACACATAACCTGTTAATTTATATGATCGTTATGATTCTCATGTACGTTCAAACGATTATAAATTCGCTGTATTAAACGTAGGTAATTTTCGAGCCCACGATCCACGTTGTAATTTTACAACTTTTTTTCCAGTATTTATTTCAATATGTTATTTTCGATTTTTTTAGTATACCCTACGACTTTCTAGCGCCGACAAAATGTAATATGGTATAGTTTTCAATACATTTTCGTATGGTTATCTAATATAAGTAATATTTCGATAATCTTCAGAACTTTATTGTAAGTCAATACTATTTATGTTGACTATCTTGTGCCCCAATTACGTAAATGGAATAGATTTTGAAACTGGCTCTGTTATTGACTTTTATGTAATTCGGCGCGTAAAATGCTATTTTACACATTTTGGACTTATTTTCGACGATATTTTCGCACCGAATCGCATAATAGTTATTTTTGTAACTAGTGCGTAAAATCAACGTTTACTCCCGCGGGCAATCTCGTGCACGAGAGCCAAATATTTCAAAAAATAAAAATTCGAAATCATGAAGAAATTGAAAAACTTTCTTTTTTACTAAATACTATTTCTTTTTAGAAGAAAATAGTACCAAATGACAATATTTACAAATGTGTGCCGTTTAACTATCAAGTGCCTAAATTCAGGCTTGCTCCACCCCTTAAAATAGACTAAAATATTTCTTACTCCTAAGATCTTATGAAAGTCTAAAGCCCTTTTTGATAGTAGCTTCTCGTTAACGTCAGTCCGAAATACCGTAATATTTGCGGAAAAAATGGACGTTTTGAAATCAGTATTTTAAAAAACCTGTTCAAAACTTTGCAAAGAAGCTTTCGTACCAAGTCAAAGTCCGTAAAGTGGAAAGGAAAAAATTGGTAATGGTCGACATTGACATTGATCAAGGAGCAACAGACCCAGGATCGATCGTAATTTACTCGTCAAAACTTTGCAGCACGTGTCGAGCCTTACGAAGGTAGGTTAATAAACCCTATCACGCATACCGAACACTGTATGGCGATGGCGTAAGACGGGTACGGGTAATATAGCCACGTCCTCGGTGATCAGGATTAAGTCGATGACGTAGCACGAAAGGGCGCGGATGAGAAAACTCTTTGACGGCGAAACCTGATTGGTCGATCTAATTATCGAGGGATTACCTCCTCGTAATGCTCGCGTAACATCTTTCGACTTGACGCCTCGGAACGAGCCTCCCGACGGTTTTATACCAGCCTACGAATCGGTCGTCGGCGAGAGGAAAACTTCTCGACACCCTGCCGAACATTCGTCGTACACGTGATTTTCGCCCTTCCGCCTTGAAATTGCCAGCAATTAAGAAGATCTTTTCGGTAACTTTCTCCTCAATTAAGCGCAGAACTTAACAAATTGAAAACTGAGTAAGAAAAAGCTTTCAAACACTAAAAAAAGGCGTTAGTGATGTGATAGGCAACTACTCTTCCTGCACACTGAGATACTTCCTTTTCCAATATTTTTTCAAATAAGAACAATATATCTAGACAACTTTTTCAATGTAGGGAAATTCAAATTTTTAATTGAAGTTATTTGTAGCGCTTTTTAAGGAAAAACCGATTCCGTTAAAAGAGATGCTGTATATGATGTATTAGTATTTTATGACAATAAATCGATTGAAAACATCGCCCAACAGAATTTGGTTGCTCCATAAGTCAGAGTCGATTGTGATAGGATTTTGGCTCCAGAATCCAAATATGACTGCCAAAATAGATAGATGAGAAAAATGTCCAAATACACGATTTTGGACCAATTCGATCTTCAATTTGGTCCACATCAATGTTTTGTCATACATATTTGGTTTGTCCAAGAAAAATCATATCAGAATTGATACTTAGTGGTGGGATAGCAGTATTTTTTTTGGTTGTAAATAGATGCTTAAAATGTCTGAAATCGGATTTTTAATCCCTTTGACCCTCAATATCTCAAAAACTAGTAAAAATCAAAATCAATCACGTTAGTACTTGACAGAAGCTTTCAATGAATAGTCACGTTTTCTCTAGACACGCATGCGCTTTGCTCTAAACTAGATTAAACATGACGATTTAGTGTTAGCGCCTGTCTAATGCGAGCATGACTGATTTCTTTTTTATAAGGGTTATGTCCTTAAATACTAAAAAATGCAACGAATTGTGTAAAAATTGTTTTCTCAGCATGATTTTAAAAATGTATGAATACTTGCGAGATAAATATTAGCAACTGATCGCAGATCTGTTGCTTCTACTGCTTCTGCTGCTTTTGCTGCTCCGTTAGTAACTATGTGTACAAGTTAATGCGTGCATAAAATACTTTGAATAATAATTATAAAGTAACGTAAATACTTAATTTACGTCATTCCATAGTAAATCGGTAAATGCATCATCAAACAATATACCAATAGCTCCAATATTTTTGTTTGAATTACACTTTTTATATTCTTAAACACTCTGCAATTTAACAAGGATAACTTTTGGCGCATTAGAAAGACAGTTATGAACTATATTTACGTTATAGTCTCATTTACATAAGTTTTGGACTTCTCATATGAATTTGATGCCTTTCCGAACTTTTATCGAGCATCATTATTCCCATTGCCTTGCTTCGGAATTACTAGGGATTTCAAAATGAGCAAAGCAGTGCATCGCAATTAAGGTTAACGGTTATAGGTATAAACATTTCACGAGTAGCATCGGCTCTTATGAATATTCATTAGTTGCAAACAACATTATAAAGTTTTTACCATCATCAACGTGTCGAAAAAAGATAGGAACAGAAATAGAGGGAATAAATGAAGGAGTGCGAAAGTTTGTATGGACTCGATTAAATGGAATAACCATTTACATATCATGGCGATAAGTATTCAATAAAAACGAATTGACAATAACGGTTTCGGATAACATAACCTATATTCGGATAATATAATCTATATCTAAGACAGTTTATGCTATATGCAGATAATAAGAATTTTCAGCAGATACTATAGGCTTCTTCCAAAATTTTTGACTGCGATAGATTTTTTGATAATACAAAATCATTCAAAAAATCAATTTATAAATAGAAAGACCGGTTCAATACGCACTTAAAAGTCATGCAGTTCGGTCTCACAGTTTCATACGGTATGGAGTTTAGTTGTGGTTTGTTTAATAGTGTCATTAAAGATATATATTTCCTTAATGTGTCTTAGTGGATGGCATAAATCGTGGCGATCAATAGTGTGAAAGGATTCCTTCGTGATTAAAATTCCAAGGCAACCGATTATAATTTTTCTGCCCAAAAAAACATTTTTTTATTTTGTTGTAATGTTTCTCCCACTTATTTCCTGCACATGCCGCTAGATAAGGTTTTTTATTTTCTATTACTAAAATAATTACTAAAAACAGACAAATTGAACGAAAAAATACATCAACGATTTATTTCTAATAATTATGTAATCCGTTTGGAAAGTTTTTTTTTCCTTGGACAATCATAACTGAATACATTTCATGATTTCTAATGTCACCAATTGTACTGCACAATACTAAGCACAATTTTCATAAAATTTGACGTTCTAGGGACTGGAACCTTTAACTCCCATTTTGCAACAATGTTCTCGATACTTACAGTAGTATTAATTCATCTCGTCCTAATTCACTCCCTTGCCTAATTCACGAATATTACTTGTCCAAATTCACAATTTCTCCTCCGTTCCTCTCCCCACTCCAGGAGGACGCATGCGCGAATGCAAACTTGGAGCATTTGAAGAGAAAAAACGTACCTTGGTAGGGTTATTTGTGAATTAGGAGAGGGTCGCCATTTTCTAAAAATCAACCGCGTGAATTAGTACAGGGACTACTGTACTTTACTAAATTCATTTGACTGTTTTCGGATACTTTCTGATTGAATTGCTATGCAAAAATTCTTGTTTTACTATGAATGAATTAGAGATTCATAGTAAATCCTCCTCCTCTGCATTAAAAACCCACCTAATTAAACAATTGCCTACTATTTGCGGACTTTTTGGGAGTTTTATCGAAAAAGATCAATAATCTCAATGTATTTATGTAACATATAATATGTGTAATAATATTTACTAATATTGCTTGTCATTCTCATATTGATTAGATCAAACCAACGGTTTGTGCTCGTAAGATTTTGCCATAGAAAAGTGCACAAACTTTTTGCAGTTCACTTGGTCACCCGATTTATTTATACCCTAATCGAGGTCCATGTGTTTCTCCACGTACTTTTTCGGTGTACCAATTCATAGTTTACGCCATAAAGGTATACGCATGGACGTCGTTAAGGAGATAAATGACCCTAGAGACCAAGTGATTATTTTTAAATATCTTAGACACTCACATGAGCAATTGCTTGAGCATGGGAATTTGCCAGACGGAACCAACTCAATCGGAAAAATGTCCCCCGATACGATTGCAGTTCCGAATGATTTTGAGTTTGATTCGTGGCGCTGTGGCTATGAAGGGAAAGCGCGGGCTTTTTTCCTTGATTCCATTATAAACAGTAATAAGCTATAATGATATTTGACAGTTTTCTTTTAATTAAATGATACACTTATCTTACATGGTATTTGTGTTTAGTTTTAAATAAAAATAGTTCTTTCAAACTCAATTATCTATATTCTAGAAATAATACTCGCACCTCATTGACTTAAAATTGTTTTTATGATAGACACAACTTTTTAATAGCAACTGCTTATTCAACCATTATCGTCATTTTTAACATTCGACCCTTCACATTTAGAAAACTGACCATTCTCAGATCCAGTGCCCATTACACAATTTAATTGGTTTGCCGTGCAGTCCAACATTCTCCATCCGCCAATTTTCGTACCTGCTGTTATAAAAGGAACTCAGAACAACTGACAGCGCCGCCTATCATACCCTACATCCTTCGGAACTACAATCGTTATGGTAAGTCCTATTCCCTATTAAGTTGGATCCCCGTGGAATTTGGCAAGAACTGCTACTCAGATCCTCCTCTCAATCTAAGAATGAGCGTAAGCTGGGATTTATAATGCAAGTCATAACTATCAATTAATATATTCTTAAATAGTGATGGTTTTTTCCGGTCATATATATATATATATACAGGGTCATCGAAAAGTATCGGACCCTCCTAATATCTTCAGTTAGAATGCACTTAGGGGAAAATGTCCAATAGCAAAGTTGTATGGTTTCAAGCGGGGAGTAAGATGATGACCTTGACTTTGACCTTGACCATGTCCTTCAAGGTCATTTCAAGGTCAATCTTATTTTTTTAAATAGAACCCCCTACATTTTATTGCATACTCTTATAGCTTATCTCGAGAGCTTTCCAAAACACTATAATAAAATATTTTTTTATTAAGTACTTTTTGAGTTATAAAGGTTTGAAATTAACAATTTTTTTACACAAAATGTAGAATATCTTGTAAAATATTATTTAGTTTTCAGTAACTCGCACACCACTCTTGCCTTAACTGGTCGGACTCGCACACCACTTAACAAATTGTTAACTTCAAACCTTTATAACTCAAAAAGTACTTAATAAAAAAATATTTTATTATAGTGTTTTGGAAAGCTCTCGAGATAAGCTATAAGAATATGCAATAAAATGTAGGGGGTTCTATTTAAAAAAATAAGATTGATCTTGAAATGACCTTGAAGGACATGGTCAAGGTCAAAGTCAAGGTCATCATCTTACTCCCCTCTTGAAACCATACAACTTTGCTATTGGACATTTTCTCCTAAGTGCATTCTAACTGAAGATATTAGGGGGGTCCGATACTTTTCGACGACCCTGTATATATATATATATATAATAGAAATTAAAAATAGTTGAGTTTAATAATTAAAGTAAACAATTGCATAAGTAACAAATATAATTTCTCGACCGCTTGTTTTCAATTTTCATAATATTCATAAATAATTCTTGGTTTTGACGGTCACCATACAAAAAATACAAATCACAAAACTTCCACAATGGTGTTCAATGGAAAACACGAAATGTGCGTAAAAATTAAGTAGTAAAAAAATATTGGAGTATGAATCGTCTCCAAACGAACCTTTTCTACTGTTAAATATATATGCTTAAACGTTGTTAATTAATTACAGGTTCTATTTCCCTCTGTCGACGATTTAAACTAATATTGTCTATTGTAAAAAACACGTTTCGTCCCAGGCAACCGTGTGGACTCGTCAGTCAGGCGATCACGGCTTACTGCTTAATTTTTACGCACATTTCGTGTTTTCCATTGAAAACCATTGTGGAAGTTTTGTGATTTGTATTTTTTGTATGGTGACCGTCAAAACCAAGAATTATTTATGAATATTATGAAAATTGAAAACAAGCGGTCGAGAAATTATATTTGTTGCTTATGCAATTGTTTACTTTATTTATTTTGGTTAAATCTATGTACATATTTTGTTTAACGACATCACGTTAAATTTGAAAAATATGTTACACTTTTCAATATCTGTTAATGATCCTTCTATGATACAGATATTTAAAATATCAACATTTTTTTACTATAACCAATACGTATAAGGCAGGGCTGCCGTGATCGCCTTACTGACGAGTCCACACGGTTGCCTGGGACGAAACGTGCTTTTTACAATAGACAATATTAGTTTAAATCGTCGACAGAGGGAAATAGAACCTGTAATTAATTAACAACGTTTAAGCATATATATTTAACAGTAGAAAAGGTTCGTTTGGAGACGATTCATACTCCAATATTTTTTTACTACTTAATTTTTACGCACATTTCGTGTTTTCCACTGAAAACCATTATGGAAGTTTTGTGATTTGTATTTTTTGTATGGTGACCGTCAAAACCAAGAATTATTTATGAATATTATGAAAATTGAGTTTAATAAAGATTAAAAAATTAGAGAAAAAGGATAAAAAAGAAACAGACAAGGCGGTTTAATTTGGAGTTTTTTTGTAATATAAATAATAAACGAAACTCTAGCACCGTTTCGACTCGAATATGAGTCCTCTTCAAGGCTATGTAAAAAACCGGTGGTAATTGCGTCGTATATATACTAAATTAGTATAGTCATAACTATGAATCCGGCCTAAAAATCTCAACCTATTCATGGGATAATATTTCAAAAAGAACTAAGCACATATGCACACATAGTAATCCTATATTTGATAAAAGAAGGACACAACATATCTAGGTGGGCATTATTAAAATTGTTATTAATTTGCACAAACAACTTGTTCGTTTTTTCTATTTGCTATTGGAATAAATAATTTCCGATCGCTATCATGCATCATTTTCTTACGAACTAACTTCTTGTTCAAATACATTAACGACTTTATTTATGCACAAAAGCACCAACAATTTGCGTAATTCTAGCAAGAGCATACCATGAGCGCACTCATGCAATAATTCCACCAATCTTGACAAAATAATTAGTACAATTACGTTTTTAAAAAGCTATCGCAAACCAATAATTCAGACATTAAAATCTCATATTTTATTATGTGAACAATGTACTTAGATTAAACGCTCGAGACTATTTATTTTCGCGAAATAAGTTATTTCTAGGGTGAATATAATATGTACGTGCACGCGGGCCAACGTCCGCAGCAAGAGTAATATTTAAAGCACGGCTTGAGTGAGCGCGCTTTTGTAACGAGCCGGACTTAAAGGCGGTCCCGACACCGCTTAAATTAATCGTGCTCGCGCGCAGGGAAAATAATTATTGCCCGTTCCTTACCGTGCACGGAGTGGCGTTTTACTCCGACTGCTCTCGCGTGTCCCGTTGCGTACGATATAATTTACGTTTACACGTCGAGTTGCCCTTTTGCACCCTCCTCCCATGATGCCCCACTACCATCCCCGAGGCGCGCTCCTACGGAAGTCCCGTCATAAACGCACATTTGTTCGCCAAGCTCCGGATATGCTTTTATGAAATTCCACACGCAGCACCTTCAAATGAAAGCTTGCAGCTAAAAATTCTTACCATCTTCAAATTAACGCATTAACTTAAATAAAACGCGCTACGTGCAAAAAGGTCACGGAAATTTCCATTCGCGGTATTTGTGGACTGGTTTTGTATGCACGACAAAATTACATTATAATGGTCTGTGACTAGGTTAGTACTTTTTAAACTAGATTTCAGGAACCGCATTTAATGACTGGATTTAATTGTTGCAGTGACGATTATGCATTACGTAATGCACTGCTTAACAACGATTGCGGAAACATTTTTGTTTCATTTCTTTTAACTGCATTGCTTTAAGTTGTGTAACTAATAGTTATTATACTGAAGGGGGAAATGTTAACTAGTGTTTTGTATTGTGTGAATATTAGTTTCTGAAGACATAACTCTAGAATTACAATATTTACTTTATGGAACAGAAGTACGGCGCCCTCGGCGTTATTTGTGTATTCTGAAGACCTAAAATTGGTCATTACCAATGAGCCGCTACATTATCGTCCACGGACAATAATGTAACTTTATGTATCTAGGAGCATGCGCATTCGGTCTTTTTCTGACGACCTGCGCCTACGCTTGGCGCAGCGCAAATGACCCTTCCACCGATCCCTCTCTTCTAACAAACTTAACCCTCGAAAACCGCACTACCGCTACATAATAGTAGTTTTTGACCCTCCGGCCGTAAAACTCGATTTCTTGGCCTAGGGCCAAACCTTCGGCATATTATCGAGTCCTACGATAATCGGATCAAAAAATACATTATTGGTGACGGGCGAAATATCTATCTCCGACGAGTGTGATTGTTACCTTCACTTCGCTCGGGCGACAAACTTTACAATCGTCGAAGATCGATAATTGCGCCCTTTGCACATAATGTACTATTTCGATGTAAGTGTGTAAAGTTCGACTTTATGATTTGCATTTCAATAAGATACGATTCGATAGGACCGCTGACCGTTAAAATAAAGAATGCACTCTTGAGAGTCTCGAGAAAACGTAGTTTGCGACTCAGAAAACATATCGATGATACCAGCTAGCCTCCCCTTTCCTTTTCTATATGGTACCTTGCCCGATTTTGGGAGCATGACGTTCCCAAACTTGTCTAACTAACATGCGAGAAACTTTCTTGGGAATAGGTTAACATACTTTAGAGTAGAATTGGTTGCTTACGTTCAATTAATATGATTAATATGATATCTTCGACAAGTTGTTGTTTTTCGAAACTGACTTTGCACTTTTATTATTTTCGTGATATTACGGTTATACAAGTCATTAAAAAGCCGGAGTGATACCGACTTATTTCCAAGGGGCGCATTGTTCCTACGTAGTTGAAACTATAATCTATTTTTTTTTATTTGGGAATTTGGAAAAGCATTTGGGAACGCAGCCTTCCCAAGTTAAGAAAGCGTCAACATCGATGCGGGGATGTCCAACTCTGATTGACGACAGTACTTTCCCTATTAGGACACAAAATCCCCGACATATTTTCTGCATAGAACTCATGAAAAATGTCAAGAAATACGTGACAGATAATATTTCCACCTTTATTTTGTAACAAATGATCCTTTTAATATGTACCATTATAACTTCCAATATTGTTTCATTTTTAAAACTTTGTATTCCGTTTTTTAGGGAAATTAGGCATACAATATACCGCCATTTAATTTCCCCCCTTTTAAGTTATATTTGCCATAACAACATTTTCAACTATGCTAAGATTAATCGTGAGGGAAAATTTACGATGAAGAAAAAAAGAGAGGGACGTATTAGGAACAGTAGATTATGATATAAGTGTTACAACGCCCTAGCTACTCGAGTTCGGCTGGTGTTTCGAATCTCACTCTGGTTCTGTTATCACTATTCTACACTGATATCATAAACAAGTTTTTCAAATACTTAAGAACAGTTTAAGTCTGCTGCGGATTTTATTTCAAGCCCTTCCATCAGCCGTGAACAAATACAAAATACAATGTTCATTCACAATAAAAACTGATTAAATCAAATATTTCATTTCTGAAGAGATTTTTATCGATTTCTTATAAAAAACTTACTGCTTTTTGATGCCGTTCTACATTTTCATTTTACATTCACTTAAGGGAGTTCTAGACCAAAGTCAAAACAAATACTTCATTTATATCCTTATATAGTTTCAACTGCAAATCTAACTTTCCATATCATTTAAAATGTACGAAAGTACAGTAGATAAGATATCTAAGATTCATATGCAGTAGAACCCACGATAGCGTTTGTCGTTCGTTCCGGTGACCTCCGATAGTGTCCTTTTGCAGAGGAGAAGAATCCATCCCCACTCTATATTTTCTACTGTACAATATGGTGGTCGCTTTATATCGTAGGGCTGCAGGTGTACGGTGCGCGTTCTCCAGGGAAGAGTGGGATAAGCTTCCCCTCTGCAAAAGAACGCCAGCAAAGCCCGAACGGAACACTACAGGAGGTTGGTCACTTGCGGAGAGGGCGCTATCGTGGGTGCTACTGTAAATGCAACGTTGCCAAATGTCATGCTTATAACACCTGATGAAAATAAAGTACAAAGTTTATTGAGTATTTTATTTATTCCAACTTCCACAGGTACTGAAAGATATTGCTCAAAGTCAATGTAAGTCCCTACAAAATATTCCCATTACTACAAAAATTCCAAACAAAATCTCAATGTTAAATATTTTGATATAGCGAAAAATAGATAATATTCCATAAGACCACGTGTTAAAATACCGAGAATATTATGATTTATTTTTTGCTTCATAGTTACCCCAGTCTCACAAAATTTTAACGGACGCATCTTTATAGCATACATGAACAACCTCTAAATTTTTATCGAAATCTGAATGTTAATTCTATTTACCATAGAACTCCCTTAACAACACTACTAGCACGAAAATTACACATAAATTCAATTCTTATATTAACAAAACTTTTATATCGGCCAAAACTAAAATAATACGAAAGCTCATCCTTATCTTAAAAAACGTATAGCATTGTACGTCTGAACTCTCGCTTTTTTGCTTTTATCGATACGCGTATAGAAGAATGATTTACAGTAGTTTATTTGCAGGTGGTACACAGCAGCTCGACAAGGGTTGTAAGAATCACCTGCGGGAGGAAGAAATCCACGATTGACAAATCCGGAAACTCATATGCAATAAATCGTCGGTGCGGCCGGTCACAAAAGCTTATTTTTGTCCCTGTATTTATAGCCAACGTGAATTCATAGCGCGACGCGCGAAGGAAAGTGGGCGAAGGGGAGACGAGACTACGGCAAGGAAAAAGAGTTGTCGGTCCGAGCGAAAAATAAGCCAAGAGAAAAGACGGTGCCCAACTTTCCCCATGCATTGATATGAATATAAATAACTAATAATTCGTCCCTTCACGTGAGAAGACTTATAAATTTACCGACGCTTTTTTATAATCACATCGAAGTAAATCAATACCCTTCAAATATTGTATTTTACTCTGCAATAAAAACCTCCAATTTTTCATTTTCAAATATTCACTTGAATAAACTGCCAGGAAGAATGAGCGGTTAACAAATATTTGAGGATATTGAGTTTAAACAATTTTCAATTGAGTTTTTCAAAATCACTCATCAAAATATAAAAAATGTAAAAGAAACATGTTTAGATGTCCTATAGTTATTTGGTTTGTTATGTGATATAAACTGCAAAATAATGTTGGATATGTGTCTAATGTTGCAGGTTGCTCCAACGCGAAGAAACATGGAGCAGTAATTTTGTATTTAAACAAATTGTTTAAAAATTGGAGAAATTATGTAACTGTAAATAGCATATAGGACTAGCAATTTTCTATTGCGAAAGATTACAAATTTGTCTTTAAGAATTGTTAACGAATTTAGGGTAGATCCTGCAAAGGAAGCATCTTGCAATGCCATATGTTCGTAATATCTTGTAAGTAGGGGAGCCGGGGATGGGGAGTATAAGTTTTTCACCAATCAGCGGAAATACATAATTTAAAAGTATTTTTATTCAGTAGTGATCCCTCGACTAATACTATACTGCATATTGCCTTGTTAATAGCCATCAATATTAGGTACAATTCTGAAATAATCTGAAAAAAAATAAGTGGAAAGAAAGTTTTCGTCGTAATTTTCAAATTAGCATATTACTTCGATTTTAAAGTTTTACAAAATGTGCTTTTCAGTAGTTTATAGCTTGATTATCAGTCTTTCATTGACGTTACTATACATCAAATAATATGTAATTACTATTATCTAATTTCAACTTTTGTGTCGGCGTCCACGGAAAATAGAGACAAGGAGGAAAGTAACAGCGTGTTACTCCTCCTTGTCCTATTCTGTGCGCTTTGATAATTACAAATAAAAATAAGATACTGATAATGAATTACAAATAATTATAAATAAACTGTCATTGACTTTTTAAAGACTAGGATAATCTAAGATTCATAATTTATTGATTTTTATTAATTTTCTGAATTAAAAAACTTGAGTTGAATTTGACGATGTACAGCTTCGGCAAATTTTTTGTTTATTTATTAATTAACGGGCGGAATCGCCCTTTTTACTCAATTGTATTTGCCGTATTATTTATTACGATTTTGCGAGAGCTGCAAATCGACTTAGAAAGATGGCGCCATACTTCACATTTGTGTATGAAATGTAGGACTGCAGAAACCTACACCAAGTACAGCAGCGGTCATGAGTCGATTTCCGCCAGATAAACAATACTTTCGAAACGTAAACACAAACAACGTGGCTCGTCTTACCAACAGCGAGCTGCTGCTTGGAAACGAAATCGAAAAATTGTTCACCAGACGGGGATCGAACTCACGACCTACGACTTCGTAGTCCAGTGCGTTAACCGCCTGAGCCACGAAGCCGATAAATTAAAAAAAAACACAACAGATTTGAATATAAACTAATACAATATTATTCATTCTCCATAATTGTATGCCCTACAATTAAAAATGTTGTATGTATGTGAAATGAATTAATCCTTATGTGCACAACCGGGTACCCGGGTATCCACTAGGTGTGAAATTATGTTTTCGCTCAGAAATTAATAAATAACATTGATAAATATTTTATTTAGGTAATGGTAATTTATAAATAAACAATAAATATAATGTTCAAGTACCGCAAACCTTTATTGAACACAAACAAGATCTTCCTACATCCCCACTAAGGCCGCCCGGTCCCCTTAGTACCTGCGCAGCGCTCCGACACTCTATTGTTATATTTATTTTTGGAATGCTGTGGCGGGCTCAGGGTCGCCAATATGACTTGAATACTTTCTGTTAACGCCTATTTAATGAAATAAATTTATTTTAAACGATTTCATTCGTTTAAACTGTCAAAAATTAAGATAAACTCGCAGTGGATACCCGGGTACCCCGGTTGTGCAACAACGTGGAAAAAGTTGATTGTGCACATAAGGGTTAATTTGATTAATAGTTTTGGAGTTAATGTGGGTTTGAATAAATGCATTTTTAAGAAAACTAGAAACTAACAAGAATTTTTAATGAATTCGAGGTTAGTTTCGAAATCGTTGTAGCGATCCAAAAAACCCCAGAATAATAATTTTATCAGAAATAGAGTTGTATTTTATATATTATGTTTGTCTGTCATATTGGATCGGCCATCTTGTATTTCGTAAACTAACCTCATAATCGTAATCAACGAGTTCGAAATCCCATGAGTAACAATTTTCAAATGATTTGGATAGAAGGACAAATCCGTTACTCAGAGGTAACCTTGTCTAATTCAATCTAGCCTGACTAACATAACGTACATTTCTTTTGTTTCCTTATAAACAATATTTTAGTACTTTATATTTGATTTGTTAAACAAAAAATGCCAAAATTATGAAAATCCTATTTTACAGATGATAAAATTTAAATAGGCCAAATATGTGTCAAATAGGTGCTAAATATGTACGAATTGTACTTATATGTTATCCTATCTTTATAATAAGAATATTTGGAAATATCAGTCGTTTTTAATTTATTGCGTTTTGGCATATTTTTGTAATGCTACTTTCCTCCTTGATACCGTTACTCTCATCCTAAGCGTGAGGAGATAAGTAACGAATGGAGAGATCGTGAAAAGTCCTATTGTGGATTAACTAGTTATCGACGATATAACGAGTGAAGGATTTTAAAACGAAATGAAATTTAACTTTTTTTAATAAAAATCTCAAAATATCACACTTTTCTAACTGCGCATCTCGTATCCCCTCCCCGACCTACTATACTGAGTGCTGAGACAGTAATGGCTACCAGAACCTTCAATTGATATAATACGGTTTTATTGGAGTCGAATAAATAATTATGTAAAATCATATTTCGTATATTGGTGGATTGGATAAAACTTTTAAGTAATTAATACATTTATTACAACTTGTTACATTATAGGTAGTAATTTAAAACAGAAAGTAGACATAATATTTGATATCTATTCATTATTTTACATTTTTGTTGGTGTCATTTCTTTCGTTGAAATATTAAATATTTCGTAGCATAGTTAAAAAAAAGGTATGCTAATTGTGAATAAAATTTTACGTACTAACAGAATCACAGAATACTCGTGTCTCGCTTCGTAAGACCCTCGTATCCGTAATTTTCAAATAGTGCGCAAAAGTACCACTTTACGTACTCGCAGTATAAGGTACCATGTTCATTTACCGTTTTCACTCAGTGAGTGGGCCGTATCCAATGACTGACTAAAACGTAAAGTGCACCATGGAAATAGTAAAAATTTGTAAAAATTCGTCGTTCACTTAAAATTAAAAAGATCAACTCCCTCTACGGAAATACTATCAGGTACAACTAAGTGTCAGATTCCAGCATGGCAATTAGTAAAAAGTCGTTCCGCACGTTTGTCCAAGTAAGCGAGCGGAACGAGGTGGGGTCGGAAGTAGTTCTCGACATTCCGACGTTCGTTTGAGATCCTTAACGGAGGTGGGAAATTCAGAAGCTGTAGTGGGAACAACGGTGATAAAGTGAACTAAGAAAGAAGAAGAACAATGAAAATGGATCTTTGACTACACTGTCTCAAGAATGTTAAAGGTGTCGAGAGCTCGAGTCTGCGATATCCAACGGGTGTAATTGTCATTCGAAGCTTGTCGTCCTGGGCGCCTTCGATTGCCGTAAGGCTGAAGAGTCGTCGGAGGTAAGGTGCAGGGTAGACTGCGATTCCTATTCCTAGCTTTGAAGCAAACAATGTCTCGCTACAATGAAACGCAATTTCCTGCTTCGGGTAAGGTACCATTGGCAGCGGCTGCCAATTTAACGCTGCTTGCTACTGCTGGAGTTAGTCTTGTCCTCATTCGTCTTCTTGGTTAAAAGCTCCAAACGTACCTATATTGTCGGATTTAATAGTTCGACCTGCGTAGCATTCGTGAAAAGCCAAAGAAATAAAAATCAGCTTCTATAGGGTAAACGTACGTCACTGTGGACATGCTTTATTGTTTTATTATGCGTGTATAATGTATTTAGTTACAAACGACGTTTTGTCACTATAGGCTGTTATTAAATTAATATGTCTGGTCACGTCTTTGGCCTATTTATTGAAAAGCAAAAATTTATAAAATATGTGCCTGAGAATCTTGCAATCACTGTAATGACAGCTGTTGAGTGTTGATAGCGAGTGATGATGATAATGTTAAATCGTGACGGATAGTTGGAATTCTAAGAATGTTTCCTGCTGACAACATCCGATGATGATTATTGTCATCAACACTCAACAGTCTTCAGTTATACTTACAACGATAACGATTGTAATAATCGATATCGCTTATTAAAACTAGAATACGAGTTTAGTTTTTTGCTGACCCGCATATTAGAGTCAATACTTCCATATAGTAAGGGTTCCGTTATTGTTCAAGAACTAATTAAACGCTGTGTTGTTGCATTACCATCTGACATTGTTACCTTACATTATTTTTATCGTCCAAGATCATCATCATCCACGTAATGGACATCACAAATCATTATCTGATATCGTCACCAGGAAACATTATAATTTCAAATATTCATCACAATTCAATATTATCATCATCATTCGACATCAACACTCAATAACCATAATCACTTTATATCATCACGATAAGCATACATTAGAAACTTACTATAATACAGGTTATTATACTTATATTGTTATTTCCTAGGACTTACATAGATAGCGGCTACGAAGAATTGGACATTTCAGAAGTTTTACAATGAAAAACTCGGCGAAGAACTTAACATGTCAGAATTTGCGACGAAGAACCAGACTTTTGATAATCTTGTCGAGAAGAACCGGATAATTGAAACTTATCTATAGCGATTTATTATATCTGTTTTGTTTAAATCTGCAATAGTAATGTATACTACTTTTCGAGATTTCTCCCCAAAATCTCAAAAATATTTATATTTACATTACTTAAAATTACAAAATAATGATATTTTTTGCGTCCAGGGTACGGCTGCCTTAGCCCTGCTGAAGAGTACAGTAGGCAAGCCGGGTACGAAACGCTTTTTTTACAATGGATTTTGATAAAAAAATGATACTAGGTTGGGGTTGTTATTTTCATACGTCTTTTCCCAATAGTAAAATTAATTTTTCAAACTATATTAACTCCGAATTAATTTAAAACTTTTGCGTACATTGATATTACAATGACGAATTATTTACATTTTTTCCCCTTTATTTACTTTACCTCTATATGAACCGTCACACCAAGAAACTTTCGAATGAATTTGAATATCGTAGCAACTTTTGAAAAGTCCGATTCTTCATCGCACAGTTGTGAAATGTCCGATTTTTCGTCGCACATCAAGAAATGAACGGTTTATCGTCGAAAACTTTTAAATCGTCCGGTTTTTCGTCACAACTGCTAAAATGTCTGGTTCTTCAACCCAAAACTGAGTAGTCCGATTCTTCGTATGAGCCATGGATATGCTTTAAGAATTCTTTATTGGGATGCTTACACTATATCCAGTCTCGCGTGTTATTTACCTTTGTTAATTACAATTTCATGAAATGACCGTATTTAGCAAGAAACCTGAATTTATTATACATTTTAAACACTTTATATAATATTACGTCATAAATAGCATCGCGATTGTCAACTTGATTTCCGTCACCTTTCGTCGTTGTTATCTGGCTTCATCTTTATTTAATACTAAACTCGTCACCTGACATAATTACTATTTCACGCAATCCTCATCGTAAAAATAAGTTTATATTTGTAATTAACCTACGATGCATGCTCAAAGTTTAAAAAATAATTATTTTTAAATCTTACAACCACCGTTGATTAACAGAGGTAAAACATTTTAAGTATAGCGAATATAGATTACCGGTCAAGGATTCGACTTCCCCAGTTCTAGAATTTGAGACAGTGACGACAATTTGATCTAATACTGCTTAAATACCAAATATGCTAAGCTACAATGGAAATGCGTTGAAGTTTAATCTAATACCGATATGAAGCAATTCAATAAGTCTAGTTTCCGCACTTTCTTAAATAGCCAGGCTCTATTGTCCACAGTATCTGTGACCGTACTGACTTATTCTACTATTACTACTATTAGAATGTGTTCTGATTATGATGTCTGAAATCCTTCATAAATCATATTTTTTGTTATATTTTAATATAGAGGAACTATGGAATATATTATTTTTTTTTAAATCAAATTTTTTAAATCGAATTATATGCGCCTCATTTACATTAAAATATATTATTGAATGGCGGAAGTTAAAAATCAAAGATAATGAATTTTAATTATTGATGTAATTGACAAAATAAGGCGTAGGAATGAAAATAAAAGCTGGTTATATAATAATAATAATAATAATTTTTCTTTACTGGCACAAATGTCTCAACAACCGTTCGAAATACGAACACCGGTATTAAAAAAAATGTGAACTGTAAAAATAATAATATAATGCAAGATGTTACGTTTACGTTTGTTTATCATATATTTTTTGATTACGTACTAAAGCTCGTTATGTTATTTCTGATAATATTTTCAGGCACCTTATCCTAATACCTTAAACGATATGCACTACCTTCATAACTTGAAACTCGATACCACTGAAATTTTTAATGCTAAATCTTAGGCCTTTTCATTCTTAAGTCAAACATTTTGTCCAGGGAATGCTTGCAAATATATCTATTATTGTGTTCTTGATTTAGAAACAAAAATGTTTTCATTCGTCATCGAACATTCTAAACGATATTAATCAAAATTAAATTTTGTTGTATTTAAAAAAATAATCTTTTATGAAGTGATCATTTAAAACGTCAGGGTCAGAGAGGGATGGAGGCAGTACAGGAGTGACGGAAGTTGAAATGCCAAGGTGTTTTATAGTGGACCAGAAAGCCTTTTGAGGGAATTTGGAAATTCTACCCAGATACAAATTACGTTCTTTCCTGATGGCTGTCGATGTAAAGTTTCGCAGCTTTTTGTAATACATAATGTCCACTGGAAGTTTCGATTTTCTCATTTTTGTTTGAGCAGAATTTCTTTTTTTTATAAGGATACGGATTATGTCGGTGATCCAGGGTGCATGTGGTTTTGTCACTCGAATGGTTTTCATAGGTGCGAATATATCAAATAAATCGGTTATTGATTTGTTCAGGGATAAAACTTGATCATTAATTTTAGCAGTTCGTGATAATATATCCCAATGATGGTGTCGAGCAGCTTCCATAAAACCACTATTACTAAAATGTCTGAAGTTAAAAAATTATTATAAATATATTGTGAAGGATAAATGTAATTATCGTGTTTCTATCGCGGTTTGACATATTTGGCGAATTTGTTTTTTTTTCGGAAATGAGTAAAGAACCACAGATATTTACTAAGTACTTACCAGATTACTGAAATGTCAGTTCCTAATAACAGATAAAAAAGTGATCAAAATTATGAGCTCACTTTGTATGGTGTATTTTTCTAGCGAATGATTTGTTACTTCACCCATTAAGTCCCGAATTGACATTTTTTCACTACAATTGCCAACGGTTGTATTTTGTGTAAAAAAAATGTCGCATAAGGCATATCTGGCGTAAAATTAACTGAACATTCAGAATCTGCAATTAGATTTTTCAAAAAACACAACAGTGAAAAACTGTATGCGATTAAAAAAAAGCATGCATTTTTCAAAAGAACTTTTATTTATTTCGTCTTTTCACATTGAAATCGATTCAGAATTCCTCTAAAGGTTAATGAAATCGTGGCCTTGAGCCTGAAATTTTAAAATGTGCCTATGCCCATTTTGAATATAAAGGTGAAAGCATTCAAAATCACGACTCAAACACAAATAAATCAGCGAAAAATTCAGGAATTTTGTAATGTAGGAAAAAATGTTCTTACAATTGATCAAATAATATGCTGATTTTTTTTCAGAATTTTTTGAACACTTTTGTCATTTTTCAAAATCTTGAAATCTATATCACATGTATATATTAACATAATGTCAAGAATTTTTCGTTATAATTCGGATTACTTTTTCTTTCTACTCTTGTTGGCGTGACACGAAATATTTAAGAAATTTATTATACGAACCGATATTTCCCGATAAAAATTAAAAAACTAAATTTTAAAAGGAAGCTATCAATCCATAAATATCATTCCAATTTAAATATAAGCTTATTTACGACCGAGATACGGAAAAATGGAAAATCAGTGTTTATATTTTATAGGTTCCGAAAAATTGCAATAGAAGTGATCCATTTTAATATATAACGCGACATTATTTCTGATATAGATACCATTAATTCAAGTACAGTATTACTTCTATAATCGATCAGCATGATAATTCTATCACTATTCGCGTTATTCAAATGGTATTTAATTTTCCGCGACGTTACCTTTATTTTCTCCGATTTGCATTTCATTCATTCGAAACCTTGCTCTGTTCCACTGGCGAGGCGGTCTGCCTTATTTCCTCTTTTTCCTTTCGAGTCATTTTAAAGCGTCGGCATTTTGTATCTGCATATCGTTAACCTTTCTGCGAATAATTCCGTCTTTGTGATTCGTTAAATAGAAGACGACAGGAGAAAGTGCAAGAGGATTTCTCAGTATTGATATTACAAATTTTACACAATATTACAGAGTAATGTAGATTTTACTGGTAGCCTATACTATTTAAAAAATAATACATTTCAGCATATTGTATTTAATGTAAGACCAAATTGACCCCTAGTGGGTTTAGCAATTGACAATCAGTTACTAACGTGCTATTTTTTTGCAACTATTTAATCTTGAAGTTCATGGTTTAATTTTATTATTAAACCTCCGAAATTATACTGAATAAGTAGCTATTTCAGGAATACTGTTAGGGTATTTGAAATAAAAGACGGTGCTGGGGTGGTGGGAACATTATCTAGTTGGTAAGGACAGTTAACATTGAGTGAAAAATAGTTTGTTTAAACATAGTTAGAAAGCAGGCTTAGAAACTATATAACGCTACAATTAAAGTATAGAAAAGATGTAGTACCATAATTGCATCATTTTCGTAGATTAAAAACCTTTAACCACATAAAATATCGTTATTATACTTTACACTGATCTTCTGTGGAATAATTGTAGATATAATTATAATTTTATGAAGTAATACCATTTTTATATTTTATTACTCTTGCATCGGATGAAATGAGGAAATATAATTTTAGAGGGATGAATTATTGTATGATCCGTAATTCCTTAAAAATCCCAGCGAGGGTTCAAAAAGGGATGTGGTTTGAGTAAAACGAACTTGAAAGTATATGTTCGACTTTTCAACACCGACGATCGCAAAAGCGAGCTTTCACGAGAAGTCTCCACGACTCTTGTGCCAATAGACGTGAGAGCAATTACGATATTGGTTTAATGTTTGCGTAGTAGATACGCCATAGAATCGGCTTTATCTCTCGTTCGCTCGTTCAATATCGAATTTTTCTTCTTTCTCTGTCTGACTCCGCCTTATAAGAGTACTTGAAGTAACCTCGATTTTTATGCCATCTGCTGAAAATAAAATGTAAACTGGAATCATGTCATTTCCAACATTAAGGCAGCTCCAGCTAACCCATATCAAATACATTTTTATTTTTCTAATTATTTATATTGATCAATTCCACATGCATATCATCATTTACAAATGTGATTAATTTTTCTTTGCAGTCTGTGCCAAGAGAAGTTTGCAAGTGTTTACTTTCATAAAATCCTTTTATAAATCAGTTTACTATAATGAACTCTATTTTCATTTCGAATATCCATATCAAATTAGGAGCTTACGACAAAAGTGAAATTAACTAAAATTAAAAGGTAAACTTTTTAATATAGAAAAGTTTAAAGATCGACCTAATGTACTTGAATGGTGGACTATCTTTAAAAAGAAGGATTTTCCAAAATATCACATAAGAAACTTTTTCAGAGGAATACATTATGATAATGTTAATTTATTAAATTTATAAAAAGATTTTTTTTTTATTTTCTATGCATTGAAACGTGTGTCTCTTATGACATGAAAGAACGTTGCCATAAATATAATTTATTCCATAGACATAATATTCCCGAATTTAGTAGTATATTGTGCCGCTAGTGGGCAAAGTTTGTTTAACACACTAGCAGTTTATGCTGCGTTGTTTACAAAATTTTATTTCATCAATTTGCGTGCAAAAATTTCGTTGCGCAAACAAAAATGTTGCCCCAAGCATGAGAAAGGCATGCTCAATAATGTATTATGTACATATAGCGTAAGTGTAAATTTTCTGACCCGGGAGATGCAAGGGCAACAATTACACACGATGGAGATCATTATTTGGCACGTGATACGTATAATATTTTTTAATACGATAAGCGGGGGGCTCCATAATTCGCATGTCACGGTTACACCCCAGGGCGTAAAATCGAGCTTCGCGCCCGGAGGGTTAAAAGTAACATTACTGCGTACTGTGCGGTCTTGGTAATGATTCAAAAGCTAGAATATGTTTCACCCTAATAACTGAAGCTGACACTTCTCAAACTATATTCGTTCTTTAAAGCAGAAATATCTTCTTATTTATGTTGAGATAATATCCACGAGAAGAGTTGAATTTTAATATTTACGAAATAATTAATCTTGATCCATACTTTCAGGGAAAATTTTCATATTTTCTGAAAAAAAATGTACCAGCATAAAATGGAATTTATTTAATTCTTTTTTATTTGACTCTTATTCAGATAAAATTTTCCAGGGGTGTTTAACCACTGCAGAGTCACTTCGATATTGGGGCAAAGGATAGCAAAGTGCGTCTTAGTCTGATCATTTCAACTCTCGATGTCGAGGGAATTCAGTAAATCCGTCGCCTAATTAAGTTCTAATTAAACGGAAAATTAATAAGATCACGCGTCCGCGGCGCCGCGTGAAATCCTATAAGCCAGTCACAATATAGAAGCTCGCTGAAACGTTAGCGGCACTGCGTACCGGTGGCTTTGCTTTCATGGCTGCTGGCTTGCTGCCCTCACTACAATACCTACCCGATTTTACACTGACTTCCTCTCAAAGAGACTACTCGCAATTGAATGTTCTGCCAGTTATTACCCACTGTGCGATTCGTTACGAACTTGGATTTCAAAGTTCGATAACGGGATCACAGGGAAAGATTTTGCGACCTTACTTGAATATTTGTCAATGTGATTTCTACGGATGTACCTCCAGAAATGACTAAATAAGATGGATATTCATTAATAGTTTACTGAAGACTTTGCATAGCCTCAAATTAAATTTACTGGATTTTGTATCAATATTTATTTTCGTTTCCCTTATAGAAATCGAAATCAGATATATAGCAATAGACAGGAGCTAACAGTGAATCGTCATGTTCTGTCTAGATATGCATAAATATTGCACGATACGTGGACAAAATGTGACGAATTAGTGCTAGCGTGACTGACTTCGATTTCTACCAGGGTTTGAGTGCCAGGTTTGAAAAATATCCTTCAGGCTTATATCTTTGAAGATATTCACTGTCATTCTCACATTTAAAGTAGAACTTAACTTTTAAGCGATCTTTTACTTAGGCAAATGGTGTCATCAACTATTTTAATCACAGCGAGACATGAGAGTCCCACCTACTTACTATGCAAACTTTATGTGAAAAAATAGGATAAAGGATATGTAAAAGACGAGAGAATCATTGCACACGGCTGTACTTTTCAACTTTAGTGAGTAGTTCGTTAACAATTTAATTGTTATGGGTGGGGTTAGTTTTAGGCTGTTTAGGTTAGGTTAGATTTAGGGCATGCATATGCTTTCAGGCATTATTAGGGACAGGCGGAGTTCTGACTGGTTAGGTTAGGTTAGTTTTAGGGCACGCATATGCTTTTAGGCTTTGTTAGGGATGGGTGGAGTTCTGACTTGTTGCGTTAGGTTAGTTTCGTGACGTTGGCAGTTCTTCGATTCCCTCATTTTACAATGCGAATTATGATCTAAAATTATTCTCGCGATACAAACCAGGGTCAAATAGTCTGGCGCCAAAACTGCGGAGCAAAAACATACGGCGCTCAAACGGCCGCGCCAAAACGACCTGTACCCGGTGAAGTTTGTGCGAAAAAAAGCATTTCTTCCCGTGTACATCGTACCATACAAGGCCAGGGAACAATGTTCCGAAAATCAACTTGCCGAAAGGCCATAATTTCTATATAGCATGGCTCCAGCATGATTTTCTTAACTTTGTCTTTGAAAATTTGGCAAAAAGAAAGCAAATTAAAATACCTTGGACTCACGCAATATCGAAATTTTAGCTTTTCGGGGTTTCGATTTTCGGAACTTTGTTCTTCAGCACCATATAACTTACCGTGCATACCCCAGTATCGAATTGTGTTCAATAAACTTTCTCCAAAGGAAGATATACCCACGAGTATAGGTGATTTCTGCCCTCGAGTTGAATCCTCCGAAGCCGACAAATTCGGGTAACGTATGATGAGAACTAACACCTAATGGGAAATTCGATTGTTGTATCATCTGGGAAAGTTTAAAATTATTGTCTTGGATTTTACATAGAAAAATGCTGGAAATTAAGCAGTAACAGTCCGCACCTACCGCGAACAACACATAGTGTGACCTATTACTACTGAAATTACTACATTTTCCTATGTATAATCCGCCGCTTTAAAGGCGTTTTTTTAAACATTCCCAAATGATAAAACAGTCAAATTTTTCATTAGGTTTTATTTCTCATCACACTCTACCCGAATTTGTCGGTTTCGGATCCATCTCGAGGGCGGAAATCACCCATACTCGTGGGCATCCTTCTTTTAGTAATCTAAGTAGTAATAGTCCGTATCTGAGCTACAAATAAAACACGGCGTTTGACGATTACTACTTAAATTTCTCTATTTTGTTATGCACAATTCATCACTTGCAAATATAATCTAATTTGCCGCGAGCTGCTAGCTCACTGCATACTGTAATAAATAAATTACCGGTACTTGTGGATATCGTACTTGAAACGTTTTTCAGAAAAAAAACTTTAAGTTCTCTATTCTTGAACATCTACTTCAAAAATTTCACAAATATATATTTCATTAAATATTTAATTCTTCAGTATTGAATCTTTAGATTATTAGAAATCAAAGAAATGTTTGACATAATTTTGTACAATCTCAACTTTAAATACAAATTAATAAGACATAACGTTAATACCATTATTAATGTAATTGGACATTAGTCAAAGAATCATTTAAGAATTCGTTTATGAATATTATTAGTTTTCAAAAGTTTTATTTTTGCCTATGTCCCAGATTGCACTTTGCAGTGCTTCGATCCACTGCATGCTGAGCTATTAGTATTTCAACTCTAAAATGTTTGGTTCGCGAATAAAGCAATTTTTTCTTTCTGCATGAAAAAATAACCCGTTTCCGACTATTTATTTTGACCCTATAGACGTGAAAAGTTGCTGCAGAAAAAATGGGGCAGAAATAAAAGTGCTTTAAAATTGGAACTTAACTGTAATTCGCTAACCATTTCATTTCGTTATAGTAACAGAAGTTCACATTTAATAAAATACAATACTTGCATCAATGGCGATGGTAGAGAAAAGTGAATTTTCATTTACTACGACAGAATAAAGTAACGAAACAATACCGTGAACTCGAGATTTCCCTTGTGTCGGTCACTGCATTTTCCTCTGAAACTGTCACAATGGTAAACTTTTATCCAGTACGTGATGCATGGCGAAAGTCTATTTTTTGCATCCGGTGTTAAATGCCGGTGCCCGTGCGTTATCCCACGGGAGAGCAATACGTCACGTTAAGACAAATCAGACATGAAAATTCTGTCAAATACGCTTGGTCCACATACATATTTTCTTTCAGATAATTTCTCGGAACAAAAAACAATAAATCGATCATGTAATGAAAACGTATTGTTTAATTGTAAATGTAGGTTAGTTAATAAAAATAATTTTCTTTGCTTCATTTTTGTTACATATTTTAATAAAACAGGTTTCCCTTTATAACGATTATAATAAGATTACTTCTGCTCTATTAAAAGAAATTGTCCTCGACAATAATTGAATTTTTTTTAACGATGGATTTATGCAGCCAAATACACATGCTCTGAATATAATTTTATTACTTTGAGAAGGGATTTTTGTAAAGATATTTAAATAAATATAAATCGATATTTTTTACCGAAGTGCTATTTTAGTTTGAACTGTTAAGATTTAATAAGAAATATTACTTTTCTCATGTAAAGCACCTCTTTTCAATATTGTAAAACTTTCGAATATGTATACTTGATCAATAGTAACATTTTTTCAAAATACATTCCATTGAATGTTATAAAAATTGTAATAATCCGTTGGATGTCCAGACGATATCTGGAAATATTACTTTGATAGATGCAATAAATACTAGCGGATAACATGAAATGCACACCTTTGGAACATCTTAGGATATTTTGGGATATCCCGAAAATTGAAAAATTCTTGTATTCCAAAATCATTACCGAATAGCCTACTACTCTGATTTAAATAAGGATACGTAGTATCAGTCATTTTTCGATTTTTTCTTCTGAAAATAAATTATTGGTGTTGAAATTTCAGAAAAAAATACTTCGTGTCATAGATTTAATTGCTAAAGTAGTTGAAATTCACAAAAATCACTTAAAATTGCCATAACTATCAGAGTAAAGATATATTGTAAAAAAATTTCTTTTCCAAAATTGTTTTATTAAAATCACCGACAAAATAAAGAAAGGAGTTACATTCATTTTGTTATATTACAGATATTTTAATATGTTCATAACAGTCTATATATGGTGAAAATTGAAATCCATGTAGCTAGGAAACCCTTTGACCTAAGGTTACAAAATTTTCTGGGTAACTTTCTTATCAATAGGACTAATGATTAGTACATTGCAACCCGATTGAAACACTTTACATTTTTAGTCCAGATTATATTGCATGGAATACCTCTATAGCATGTTTCTACTACATACATTATCATATTCCCGTTTGAATAGGTACAAAATTATATATGATTCATTTGACAGCTGTTTTTATGTTATGTATTAACTATATACAAATTTTCAAATATAATATGAAAGAAATATCGTTAAAAGGCACTATTCTAAATTCAAGAAATTTTTAATTAATTTAATTTTTTTAATTAAATTACATTTAATTTTAAAAACAATTTCTTTTAATGTAACGAATAATTTTTTAAATTAAAAAACGGGTTCTTTGAACTGTACTGTATAGCTATTTATTTAAAAATATATAATTACCCAAATAAATTGTTTAAATGAATCAAATATTTTTTACCTCTATCGCAGAGCAACTTTTTTAGTGTAAAAAATATCGAGTGTTACTTTAAAAGAGAGAAATAAAAAATAATAAAAATGAATTCCAGAATTCTGAGAGTAGTAGTAGTAGTAGTATTTATTAGTGATCACCTTGCGGTATTACACAGACTTCCTTTGTTTACAAACTTATTACATACTTTACTTTCTTATTTATACTCACACATGGAATTCTGAGAGAAGTCATAGTGATATGATAAAGAGGCAAAAGTAAATAGTGAATTTTGGACTCATTATTACTTGTCTAGTATATCTAAAAATCATATTATTATTGACTGCACAGTAAACACACATAATTATTGATGCACAATAACTGCATAGTAACAGTAAAACCAGATTAATGTTATATACTAGCATTATACTATCTTATGAGAGCCTTTTATACTTTACAGGGCTCAGCTGTTGTTGAAAAAATAATGAGAGACTATGTAGGATACACCATCAGTATATTTGTTTTTGGTAACCCGGTTCACACAAAAGCCTATATATCAGAACAATCAATACATTACATTTTCACTAAATTTTTTTTTGAAATTTGTTTTCCTCGTCTAGTACATTCAGATTGGGCGGTTAATAAAAATTGTAAATGGTAAACCATCGGGGATGAAATTCGTGCACGACCGACAAAGATACAAGGGAGGCTCTATGTATAGTCGTAGTTTGCCGCGATGCCGATAAATTTGCAGGAAGTTTAATTTCATTTTATAGGCGTGATACTTTAGCGAAAGTACCTACACTTTACACTAACGGCCCCATCCGCCTCGGAGCTTGGTACCCTAAACCCTATGAAGGGCTGGCAAAGTGTCATACAGGTTGAATCCTGAAATTATTCCGTATAAAAACTAATTTTTTGACTTTATGGTCCTTAAGTAATTTTAAAACTAATGTGCTTATAAAGATCGCTGCTATTACTAAGTCGAATTACGGCACATCTAGGGTACGTGTATCCATTTCATTTATTTTAGCTCATCGTCATCACTCAATTTCAAAGACCTGAAACTACTTAAGTAGGTATTTATATGCCAGGGCGCAGTTGAGAATGGATGACTTAATTACAAAATACTGCACAATTATTGATACGAAGCCGTTTACATTGTTCCGAATTGAAAAGTGAATGTGTAAAGGTCCATTGGATTTATTTTTAAATCATTTCTCTTTCTGAAAAGATTGAGTCTTCAAGCTTGAATAAAATGTATGTTCTTAGATTAAGTTCCGATGTAAAGGTACGGATTTTGATTGGGGTGTTAAACTATTAACATTTATTCGATAAAAATTGTATAATATATCAGATATTTTTGCCTACGAGTCTGCAGATTCGTTAATAATAACTGACACATAAATATTGTTATTGGCATGGAATTTGGCATTTAAATTAAGTATTCATTTTTATGTATAAAGAGTACCGAATAATATCTGCCTAATAAATATTATTCATACTAATGATTAAATCAATTTTCTTTTATTTTAAATATCCGTAACTGTTTTATTTGAAATAGTACTGTAATAATTATACAAGCTGTCATTCAATGTACAAAAGTGGGACAATACACTATTGACAATTTTTATGTCCAACAAGTTTTAGAATTTAGTTTTTGTTATTATCGGTCACGTCATTAAATGAAACAAATAGTTTAACTAATTTCAGGATCGCTGTCACTACCATTGGTTGGTTTATACATTATAAAATAAATTTATGTTGTATAAATTCAGGGTAGTGGGTGTTGTCGGAATGTACTGAAAGACTGAGTGTCAGCAAAGAACATGTAAAAACATGACAGTTCCAAATGAAGTGCCCGAAATGTAGTTCACAACATGATGATCTTTTTTTCTAGACTTACTAGCACTGTATATATCAAAAGCAAACCTTTTACAAGAGATCCATTTACAACAATTATTTTCAAAACAAATTAATCAACTGAAAATATGGATCACATTAAAGAGACGTTTTAAATGATTTTGCATCATTTTTCAATTTATTAGAGGATCGATATAAGCAAGAAAAAATATCTGATTATTTTAGGTTAAATAATATTTCATATTCTTTTTAATAAAAAGACGATTATGTATCAAATTTAGTAAATTAGGTAATATTTTTATATTACCTTTTTTGAAGTCAACAATTTCTTTTGACGCTATTTTAGTTATTAGTATTACTATTAAAATGATAAAGAATCCTAGACGAGTGACTCCAAGGACAGTCAAAAATTGGGTTACATTGTCTATTTTCCCTCTATATCTTATTTTTCGTTATAAAGCTTTATTAATGCCAACGATTGGATACGAAAGGCTAATGCTAATAACATAATCAGTTTATGATTAATGATGACATTTTTTTTTAAGACCTAATATGCTTCTAAAGGACATCAATATTCTAATTCTAAAAGACCGTTCCTGCATCCCAAACCGATTGATATTTGGAAGACTATAGGTTCCATTTCGAATATGCCCTTAAAAAATTTATTTAAAAGAGAACTTCTTGAGAAATCATGATAGTTTATTATTGAAATTGCTGCCTAAAAGAACTTACGGTACCATAAGCAGGTAGTTTAAAACGATTTCTTTTTGTTAGGTAGTTTGAAACGATTAATGCTTTGGTTAAAAACGAATCATGTCCCACTGAAATGCAGAATTTCCACGAATATTTGAGCACTGCATCGTATTATTTCAGCATACTTTTTATGATAGAATTTAATTAGCATAATATCTACTGTGTTGCTTTCTAATTCTTTTTCGCGAGTCTGCCTGACATAATCCCTGGCATCAGGATAACTTTGTTTGATAGATGGCGGATTTCGTCTTATAAGGTGTGAAAAATTCTTACTTGGCATATTTTCTACAGCTTGCATTTTGTTATTGTCTTCGATTTACCCAGGTATAAAATCGGTCGGGAAAAACTAGATAGAAACCAGCACCTGGGCAGTGATATCTGTTAAAAACTGGCCATGTAAGTAATATTTAGTTTTTAGGCAGTAACAGCTCTGTTACGCTGTATTTTAGTAAATTAAAAAACTATTTAAAAACTAGCCAGTTATTACTTAAGTATCTAGATAATGCCACTTTCAAAATATTTTCGATAAATAAATGTTTAATTAAACTTGAAAGAAACTGGTTAAGCATAATTATATGGAATCCTAGACTTGTATTCAAAAAATTACATTTCGCATGTATATAGAAATATTAACACGGAAAATAACAAAACTAGACAGAAACATCCAAAAACGTGACTCATTTTCTACTAGAGATATCCTTTTCTGAAATTAATATGGAATTTTCGCAAATGACATTGATTTTCAATAAATAATATATTTCTTTTAAATAAATCATAATTATCCGCAAACAAGATGAGAAATATATTTCAAAAATTAGAAGACCCGTATAAAAAGCCTGAGAAAGATTCAAAGAGTGATAGGGGAGAGACGGAAGCTGATCAAATACTTGATTAAAGAAAGTTTGAGATAGCCATTGAACGAACAAACTATTGGAGCTCATCTGATTGGATAAGGCGGTAGCCTGATTTTCATTCGCGCTTTTGTTCGCCTTCTATACTTTTTGAAAATGTGGAAACGCATACTCCGCGGTGTAGTTTTATTTTTAGAGTCGCTTAACAAAAAAAACGAGAAAACTTACCCATTTTCTGAAGTCGAAGCTTGCGAAAAGCGTTCTCGTCATGGCAACCGTCTGATTACATTAATTAAACACAGGGATTGGAACATTTTAATTTCAGTCGTTTTTTCGAAAAGTTATTAAAGTTTGGCCTAAAGTTTGCTTTCTGAAAATAAATTTTCAAAACTTCTATATATTTATATTCTACTGTTGTACGTTTCGACTCTATTACCTTGCGTATTTCATTCATTTTCAGATGATTGATAGCTTTAATATTACATAATAATAAATTTATTAAAATTGCAGTATAATCACACATTTAACACATATGTATTGGGCTAGCGTCGCCGTCATAAAAAATCCGTTCGAAAATAATACTGCGATTGTAAAAAATGTTCTTTTGCTGCAAAAGCATTCGAAATATAGCCAAAAACGCACATTTTCACACATTTAACCTCACTTTTCTCGAAAATGGGACTCGATAGAAAAGTTCTGCTGGCGCAAGACTATCAGAAACAAATTTAACGATAACCCTCTTAAAACCAATATTTTAGTACTCTATTTTGATTTCTCCATTTTAAGTTTTGAAATTCATATGAGAACTGATTGCGGAACTGATATTAGATTCGTAATCAGGTACCTAAAATCTCCGCAAAAAAGGTTTTAAGATAATGTGGTTCAATTTTAGAAGTCTGTCAGCCATTTTGAATTTTGCAGATTAATAATAAGCGAGTAACCGAAAACTTACTGAACTTGAAACCTAAAAAAGATTATTACTTTATACAAATTGTTCATTCTCTTAATCACGTGTTTGTGCCAAATGATAGTAGTTTTATCTTTCCATCACTTTACTTGTAATTTACGGCTTTTTTGCAATACTTGTCAAAGTAATCGCTCTATTTCGTGATAGTCTTACGTTTTCTGCGTATAATTAAAAAAATCATTACGATAACTTTATGAATATATTAACATACAATTTTTGTCGTTGATTTGCGAAAAATATTTTTGTCCTAGCGGGAGGCCGGGGAACAAAGTTCCGAAAATCAACAAATTGAAAGGCCAAAATTTCGATACAGTATGGCTTCGGCGTGATTTTCTCCATTTTTTCTTTGAAAATTTGGCAACAACAAAGCAAATTAAAATACCTTGAACTCACGCAATATCGACATTTTAGCCTTTCGGGGTTTTGATTTTCGAACTTTGTTCCCCGGCCCAACGGGACATTCTCGGGACGTCATGAGGACATCCTACAGTGTACAGGAACGTTTTATTAAAATATATTTTCAAAACTATCGGCTTCGTGGCTCAGGCGGTTACCGCACCGTGAGTTCGATCCCCGTCTGGGGAACAAATTTTCGATTTCGTTTTCAAGCAGCAGCTCGCTGTTGGTAAGACGAGCCACGTTGTTTGAGTTTACGTTCCGAAAGTATTGTTTATCTGGCGGAAATCGACTCAAGACCGCTGCTGTACTTGGTGTAGGTTTCTGCAGTCCTACATTTCATACACAAATGTGAAGTATGGCGCCATCTTTCTAAGTCGATCTGCAGCTCTCGCAAAATCTTACGACTCATAATACGGCAAAACAAGTCAGTAAAAAGGGCGATTCTACCCGTTAATTAATATAAGAAAAAACTCTTTAAGTAGCTCAAGTACCAGAATTTGCTTTAATAGTCGTTGCAACACGTACAATGTACATTAATCGCAATGAAACAATTTGACATCAAAACTCGTTGCACAAAGGGTATTTGAGGGTAATGTGTATCCGATTCTAAATTATAAATTGGCAAAAAAAGAAAAAACGATAGTCATTACAAAATTAATAATTTTAATTACTTTAAATTGTGAAATCTTTCAATTTGAAATATATATATACACTGATTGAAACATCGAACATGTCACGTTTTTGTCACAGGTATAAGCCTACTTAAGTATTGCATTCTAATTTGTATCAAGCGTGGCATGTTTTTAGAACTTGCAAAAATAAGAGATACGAATTTTTTTTATATGTGTTTAGACGAAGATTGAGGAGATGAAACCATTCCCTAAACTACGAAAAACTCATAATAATATCCAAACTCGCCATATTGGACTCGCTATTTTCAATTTTTTAAGTTTAACCTCAGATTAGTAACCAATGACCCAAAAACCCTGAATGACATGTTTAATATTTCGTGAAAATTAATTATACTTTTTAAGATCTTGGATATTATTACATGACTTTTGATAGTTTTTAGCAACTTTAAGGGATGTTTTCAACCACTATAACTTCGTCTAAGCACATTTAAAAACTATATGTTGCATAAGCGAGTTCATTTGCGAATTATATCAAATCGTTTTCACACCTGACAAATTTACACCAGTGATATACATCAGACGATGTGCATACCCTTATGGACACCGCATCAGGGTTAAATGAGGTACCGATTTAACTAATTTTGAATAGTGTATAATACAGTAGAGTTCCGGTATAATTGCGTCTCGCTATATTTACGTTCCAGCATATCTGCCCGGTTCCGCTGCCCTCTTTTTCGCTACCTTGCGGGTTGGGACCTCAGGAAGGTCCTGCTCTGACGTCACGAACATCACGCGACTGAGGGGAGTGGGAGAAGCAACGCTCCTTTTCTTTTGGTAAATATAACGAGACGGGAGGGAAAGACGAGGAACTGAATGGGTAAATATACTGGGACTCTACTGTATCTGGAAATTCAAAGCCGCATAAATATGCAGATTTATTATAATTTATCAAAAAAAGTCACTGTGGAAAATTTAACCAATTCAAAAAGCACGAAACATAATGTTAATTTTCTCATTTTCCTACTAGAATCAAGTGAGCACATTTTAAAAATTTATCAAATTCTTTCCAGAATAATTAAATATGTTGACCCTTCTCGCAGGTTTCGTATTTACGTACTTTTCCGCATGGGAAGTACAATTTTAAAAAGCCTTTAGCGCTTTATTTCACACGGTAGGCGGGCGAAGACGAGCGAGATTGGTCACGTAGTGCACAAAGCGTAGTTAGCCGAGTTCGTCCCGTCATTGGAATTTTTATAGAGGTTACGTGGGTACCACGTGTGCACACACGGGGGTTCTTCATGCGCGGTGCCGCGCGTCATAATCAAATTCGAAAGCGCGGAGCAGCTGCGGCGGCGGCGTGGGCCAACTCGCTAACTTTGCCTGGTTACGTTTGCCGCTTTTCGCGAGCAGCCATCACGCCTTAATTTCATTTCGACAAATTATCACTCATTTCTCAAAAAGGATAAATGCGCACGTGACTCGAATTCTAAAACGAAGTTGATGGCCGCGAGGCATCCGGCAAGTCGGACGCGAAATATTTCGTTAATTGCTCTTTCTGTGTTATTTGTATTTATTTTGGCCAGTCGAAACATTTTTCATTTCCACCTTTACATTGCTTAATAAAAATCAATCTCTAAAAATTTTATTGTCTGTTAATAATATCAATTTATAATTACAAAAAATGTAATGGGGGTGAAATGCAAATGTGGAAATGTTTGTTTTTTTGCAAAACGTTCATTTGTAAAGCAAGACCACGCTTATGGAATCTTTGAATGATAATAAGATTCATTAAATACAACCCAAAATCATTTAAACTAAAAAGTTTGATAATCATTGTGTGTAATCGTTTATCTAAACTTTTAGAAAAGCTATAACATCGTGAAAGGAAATGTTTTCCTACGCCACTTTTGTGTATTGTTATCTGCTGATTACGACAAATAATAATTAAATATGATAATGAACGAATAAAATAACTCAGCTTGAAAAGATTATTTCCATTTTTTTAACCTATTAACGCCCAAAGGACACTTTTCCTTCCTTCTATTTCATTCGAGTATTTTGTATCAAAATGGAAGTTAACAAAAATTAAGAGATAGATATCCTACTGTTTTCGAGGTCGCTCTTCAAGATTCCGAGGTCAAAATTGAGTTTCAGCCATTAGGAATTCCAATATGGCGTCGAATTTGAAAGAAATATTTATATTCACCAATTTTTTTTCGAACCCTCAGAATATTGGGATTCTATTGAAACTCTGAACAAAGGTGAACAAAATACTTCAATTTTAAGGAAAAATTTTACTTTTATATCCTACATCATTCTAACGACCTCAAAATGGCCGCAATAATGAAAATTTCATTGATATTTTAAGAACGTTCTAACTCAAAAACAACCATTTTTTTTAATACAATGATACGAATGAAGTTTTTTTTTTAATTTTTTCAAAATTGTAATTTATTATCGAAAAATTCTGAAAAAAATTTAGTGTATTCTCTCATGAATTCTAAGAATTTGTTCTCCTTTGTATTTTTTCCGCAAGTTGATAGTTTTTAAGAAAATGAATTTTAAATATTATAGTTTAGGATTTTTTTTTCTCGAAAACTGTCAACATTTGTAAAAATTGCAAACAACGAAAAATACTTAGAATTCATTACAGAATACAGTAATTTTTTTTCATGATTTTTCGTTAACAATTTACAATATGGAAAAAAAATTAAAAAAGAATCCCCAAATGTCATAATAAAATCTAAAAAAATTCCGTGATATTTCTCGGTAAATTTTAAGAACTTTTTATTCTTATCATTTTTTTAAATAAAGCTCGTAGTTTTGAGTTTGGGCGTCCAGAAAATTTTTAAAAAATTCTCATTGTTGAGGCCATTTTGAGGTCGTTAGCATGATGTAGGGTTTAAAAGTAAAATTTGTCCTTAAAATTGAAGTATTTTGTTCAGAGTTTTAATAGAATCCCAATATTTTAAGGGCTCGAACAAAATTGGTAAGAATAAATATTTCCCAATTTTCTGGACATTGTTTCCAAATTCGGCGCCATATTGGAATTCCCGATGGATGAACTCAATTTTGACCTCGGAATCTTGAAGAACGACGATGTGTTCCTCTCAATTTTTGGTAACTTTGATTTTGATACGAAATACTGGACTGAAATTAACGTAATAAGAAGTGGCCCTTGGGCGTTAATGGGTTAACTTTAGTTTAGTTTAAAATAATATGATAATAACCCAGCGCAAAATATGTGGCACTAAACTTTTGGAAATGTCGAAAATCATAAGATTCACAATGATAACAATTTTGAAGCATCTCTTTGTTTCAAGCAAATTTGGTTTTTTCAGTTGGATTTTTTGGATCAATTTTTTTTCGATTTATATGAACAATAAATCAAGTCACACTGTAACGGACATATTTTAAAATTAATTTAATTTCGTGTTAATATGACAAATATAAGCTTAATACAATTGTGACAAATACAAACGGCACTACTTTAAAGGCATTTAGTGCGAGTACAATTAAATCCAACGAAAGGTTTAATAAATCAAGCTCAGCACAATTTAATTTCGAGATCCGAATATTTCATTCGCGAATATTTGAAATATTTCACTCATATTTTCTACTATCAATCTCAATGTTTCAGATGCAGGCGGATGTGCCTTTGCCAAGTAATCTCACGCAAGTATATTACAGTAGAACTGAGAGGGCAGGCTGCAAAGGATTCATATTAAACGATATAAAGAAACGAGCCGGGTGATTTATGCGCACAAATTGTCCTGTCACCACGTGCCTGTCCCCACCGGTACTCTCGCCCATCCACCCGGAAGCAACGTGCACCTTTCTCCCACGGGGCTCCCACGGGACTTTTTTCTTCAACCCCATTCCCCTCTTACTTAGAGAGCGCAACAATAGCGTATTTTGCGAAACTCTCTGTCCGGAGTCATTTTTCCTCTCGCTCAGAATCCTAGGAGCAGCATTAAACTTCGCGTTTTCAGGATGTGCTTGTAATGCATCACCGTGCAGCAACACTTTTTTCTTTCATCTTTAGCTATCGTAAACCCATTATGCGTTGTTTGCCTTCATCCCCAATAAGCATACTTTCGAAAAAAACAATTATTTAGGAAATCTCGAATATCTGCAATAAATAATTCACAAAGTATCCCAAAAGGTATTCTAAAGTAATCTTTATGAAAAAATATACGAATTGAAACGATTAAGATGAAGTGTCTCACAATTGTAATAAAATTAGTCCTAAAGTATTCTTAGCGGACGAATTCATGATGCACGATATAAGAGGTCATCATGAACCGTCAGTCGGCAGAGAGGACGTTCCGAGAGCCCACCACTTGGTAGTGCATCAAATGCTGCATTCAATATATGCACCCTGTATATTAACATATACAATCATTCTTGCAAGGGATAAACCCAAGTAAAAAAATTATGAATAAATTATACATATATAGATTATATATGGAATTGAGCATGCATAATCTATACATAATCTATACAAAATGTATAGAAAATGTATATTAAAAATAATAATTATAAAAATGTGATGTATTAATAATAATAAGTTTTATTTAACCAATTTCTATGTCTGAAAAATCAATACATTTGATCTAATGATTCTGCGACCTGTGGGTAGAAATTTCAAGTGACGGAACAGACATCGATAAATAAAGGCACATGAAAAAATTGAACACTTCATTAAAAATAAAACTGCCACCGACTTCCGACTTCAAAACTGATGTCCGCTGATCCTGGATTATTAGGAACTGTCAAATATCGCCATGAAAATTGTCAGCAGCTTCAAATCTGAAAATCTAATGCAAAGAAAATCCGAAAGAAACCAATAACACATGGAAAGATATCACAGTTTACTATTATTTAATTAATTATTTTATTTGGTAATGTAGTTTGCTTTTTAATATAATTGCTTTAGTAGAAGTTCGGCAGAAACAGTAAAAAATTAATCACGTTCTTCTTCTTTTTATTGGATCGTTAGTAACGCGGTTGCTAAGGTATGTTGATTTTTAAAATGCACAAATTTTTCTGACAGTATCGGTCGAACCTCCATAAAATTACATCATAATGAAACGACTAACTTAATTATTAAGTAAAATCGTAAAAATAAATACTGGAACATGTAGTATATTCAATCATTATTCAATACCTAATCTGATAGTAAGATGGTAAGCAATATTCAAAAACCATAATAAAAAACTGAAGTGATAAACGAAACCTTGTGTTTATTTTACAGGTAAAACTGATATAGAATTGATCGAGTTGATTTAATATGGAAAATTATAATTAAGTAAGGATAGGATAGGATAAGGATCCTTATATTATCCTTTAATTAAGTAGTTGTGGAATAAATTACCTTTCTAGTAAAAACTCGTGTAACATAAAAGTCCTACTGAGCTCCTCTGGTATTCAATTTTCGAAGCTGCTTGGAAGCTCTCTAGCAATGTAAGCTTTCATAGATGCACGTACCAAGAAGTCTCTACAAACTCAAATGAAGTTCTTGTATCACTTCCGATGGAACTTTATTTCAGTTCTCTTGGAGCTCCGATATTCATCTTGAATGAAACCCCGTAGATGTTTGAAGTTCGGTGTTTCAAGTGAATCAAAAACTCACTTAACCTCGCAATGTTTCCCTTTTGACAGTTACACCATCGACCTATACTCTACAACACAAAGTAAAATTATCCTGATATATAAAGTTATCCTAAGGTTAATATAAGATCTACTCGAAAAAAAGTTTGTGTTCCACACATACCAGGTTTATATTATAACCAAAATCTCGAAGTTTCTGTTTAACATAACCATGGTTTGTGCTCAACACAAACTTAGTTTATGATGTGCCCAAACTTTTTGTAAGATGTACACTGTTTGGTTTGACAGTTTGTATTGAGCACAAACCAGGGTTATGTTCAGCACAAACTTCCTTCTAAAGTATTTTTTCCGCGTATAAAATATTAATACTCCATTTCATAAAAATCTGTTCGAAACAATTAGAATACCGTCAATAGGTACAAATTTATGTGTTGTGCATGTGGTTTCTTGAGTATTTGCGTCGTGACAATTGAATCTGTAAACACGAACAAAAAGTAGGAGCTTATTTAATATAATATAATGAATGCATTAGGTTAGTATGTACTGCTTATTTAAAAAAAAAAGTCTACAGAAAACACAGTTTTCATTAGAAAATCGAAATTATATTCAGAAAATGATAATAGTTGTATTATTTTACATTGTGTGAGGCATAAACATATAATAAAAATGTGATAATTGCTTCAAATGTGTAAGCAATCACTCAAGTAATCTCTTCTATGCCATAAAATTAAAAAATAACACAATTCAAAGTGTGTTAATTTTTTCTTCGCCCGTCTGACCAAACTATCTGTTTCTACTGCGTACTGTGGCGTATCCTAGGAATACCGAAGTCCGGTGTTATCGATAAAACGACAGTTGTATATCATTTTCAAATGTTATTATTTATCAAATAATTTCGATGTAGTAGGAGAATGGTCGAGGAAATAAAAAATATACTGTGGCAAATGTCAGCAATGTTAAATGTATAAAAGATTTTAAATGTAGTATAATTTAATAACCAATGGTAAGTTCAAATCGTTTAATGTCTATATAAGCAATCATATTTCATAATTCAATAATTGTACGACACTACAATTTATTTAAAGTTTATCAAGTCTATTCTTCCTCCTCTTCTTGATGGAAATGTACATTTCATGTATTACAATATATATATACCTAATAATGATTGTATCTTTGAATTTGCAGATGACATTGGAATATATTAGAAAATGTTTCGACACCAAAAAGTAGAGAAAAATCCATACAAACGAAATGACTAAATAATAGATTTAGATAATAAATTTACACTTAAAGACGAGCGTAGCTACATACATGAGTTCCTAATTTAAATGTAAAAATAGTATATTCGAAACTATTGTAAATGCTAAAAAATACTTTATATTTTTGTTTATTTCTTACTTTCTATTATAAATTTGTTTGCATGTCTATATATGTTTTTTTGTTGTTAACTTTTTATATATTATTTGCCTTTTTCTTTCTTTTTGGATTTATTATTTTGTTTCTTTAAATTATACGTGCATGCTAACAAATCATATTCATATACCAGTCCGTTCCATGTAACTGTCAAATCGAAATTTTATTAAGGATTTTCAACTTTATAGATATGAATATAATTTTTTTCTATTTTCTTTTTTCTTTTTTCGTTGTTAATTTCATCACTAGTTGAGATTGAACATGTTCCGACAAGTTCTGGCGTTTTGAGAATCCGAGCGATTACGAAAAAGATTTGAAATGTTTAGAAATTTTTAAACTACGGCATTTTAACATCTAATGCAATTTGTAGGTATAAGCCGTTGACTATATTAATTGCTAAAAAATTTATTAGCCGTTTTTATTAATGGTTCTTTCTCAGATCATTATTAATTGTGTTTCATATTTAAATTACAAAACAATTTTCAGTAATACAGATGAGAAGTTATAAAAATATGATTAACAAATTAAAAGTTTCCATTAACTTTTGTCCTCCCGGATATTTAATGTTTTAATAGTTCACTATTAGCTTATTCGGTTTTTGAGAAATGCCAAAATATTATAATAATGTCATACTACACAAAATACCTATATACACACTGAGAAGAAAAACGGTACATGGAACTATTTCATAATAGTTAAACATTTAATAACAAAAAGTAGTTAATTTAATATTATATAATAAACAAGAATATAATACTGTTCAGTTTACTATTTCCCAATCTTTAAGTACGCATCATCATACATAACAATCTCAGATACTCGGTACAGTTTCATACTTAAATAGTCAATTCAAACATTACCAAACAGTCATATGGACATAATAAAATAAATTAAACGAAAATATCCTCTTTCCTTATTAAAAAGAATTATTGTACGGCCCTTTTCAAAATGTTCTGAATTGCAAAAGTAACACTCTGCGAGCTACAGCTTTCCACATTGTAAATTTTACTATTATTATACTTTATAACTGTTTTAACAATTTCTTCATCATTCTGTTAACCTTCTTTTTCTCTCTGTGTAGATGTCTATTGGTGCAAAATAAAATATGAAGGTACATTTTTTATATGTTTAAACGTAAAAGGTTATTTTCATATATCTTAAAATGTGTATGGATGGAAACTCTCCTTATCAACAAAACAGTAACATGTCATTACGTAAAACACGTCACACGCGAAAGATCACGTATTCTATTCTTCACATAATGTGTATATGGTAAATTAAGATGAAAGATCTGGCAAACACGAAAAAATCCTTACACACGGGTGTATATATAAAAAATTACTATATATATGCAGTGTATTGTATAGCATGAGAAATGTCAGAAAAAATATTTAATTATGAAAGCTACTATAAATATACAATAAACATAGGAATTCGTAATAAAAATTTAGCTGGAATCATGTCGTTCAACATTGCTCTAACGATAGATCGGGTTTTGATTATCCCTGTGATGTACATGTTTTGGTTGTATACATTCCAAAACTTTAACTAAGTTCTAATCATATTTTATATGCAATAAATATATCTCATCAGGGCTTATTTAGCAGACATGACGTATTCTTTAAGATAACATCCGAGAATATCCCACGTACCAAAAAAGATACATCAGGAGCTTCTCAGGATATATCGCTACGAATTGTGGTATACAAGGTGTTACGGACAAAATCGATGTTTTATCGACTGCGGTACCCGGCGTAGGTTTTTCCCACAAAGGTGGTTTTCCCTACGCCATTGCACACCCGAATGGGGGTACCTCACAAAATGAAGCAGGCATGTTAGGTAATTATGTAAAAGGTCCTTCGAAATGGTGACGATCTCGATTCAATTATTTGTAATTCGAATAGTATGATATCGATGTGTAATATGACGTCGTAGTCTATTTAAATGTTCCAGAGTTTGAAAGATCGAACTAAGATGTGAAAAAGTGACGATCGGGTTGAGAGAGAACGTTCCGGAACGTAAGAGGGTTAGGAAATCCGCGTCGCGATCGGATCGTCACCGATTGATCGGAATAAATAATTGAGATTTTCGTGTGGCCGATCAAACCGCGTGTTTTATTTAAAAGCCCTTCCACCAGTCGTTAACACAAGGTCTATTTTAGCACAAATAGTACATTAATAATATGAAAGATCCTTGAACATTCTGATTAAATTTTGTTTTTGCTTTCCATAGAAAATAATGAAGTAAATATAGAATCTGCTCAGAATTATTGAACTTCACTGCTGTTTATGTATATTTTAACTAAAAGTATTTTTGTAAAGCAGGTAAAACCTGCTGCACATTCTCTCAGAATGCCCAATTTCACATTCGATACGTGAAGATCTTATCGCAAAATTTTCAGAAAATGTTATTAGTGTTTTTATTTGTGAGAATGATTTGTACTCCCAGAAATGTCTTTATAATTTTGTTAAAGCGTGTTTTGTGTGGCGAAATTTTATGGTGGGTTTTTAATTGTAATTTATTGCGTTTTATTTTTATTTAGCGTCTGCGTATTCAGTCAATTTTTACTTTTTAAATTATTGCGATCTGTATTGTGTACTTGCGTGAATTACTTAAATGTTTATTTTAGATTCTAAGTTATTTTTTATTTTTTTTGTACTATTTGATTGTAATTCTGTATTACGAAATCCGGAGCTCAATCTCTATGGGACGTAGCTCCCTATACATGAGAAATAAATTATCTATCTATCTATCTATCTATCTATCTATCTATCTATCTATCTAACTGAAAGTATTATCGTCTACTAGGAATACATTTGGTAGAAAGGGTCCTACTGTTAACGTCGGATAACTGTGGAGCAATTTTCCTGCTACTTTGTCAAGAACTACTTACTAATATCTTCAGTAGGTCGCTAGACACGTGATTGTGAAATACCAGATATTATGTAGAGAGAATATTCGGGAGCCAGTATTAAATTTCATTTTAAATGGCGAAGTGTCCTGCCATTCCACGTGTTTCCGCAGATGTTGCCTTACTATTAAGTTCCCTTCATGTATACAATGTAGTCACTAGCATATACTTTAGCACCCATCGTGAATTCAAACCTTATTGATCTAAATGTGTTAAATTTGGGTAATAGTTTTACTTAGAAGTACAAACATTACTAAACTACTTATTCAATTGATGTTGACTAAATTAAACTGGTTCTAACTCACAAAATAATCTTCATGTACTAGTTTTAATTCTTCAATCGCTTTCGTTTTATTTGAACATATACTGGCTGAGTCTAGTAGTTTACTATTATTATTATTGCAGGTCTACAGAAAAAATACGCAAGAAGTATAATTACGAAAATAAGAAACTATTGGGTAATCCAAAGAACCTTTCAAATTCGAAGTTTGTCACCAGCGCATGAAAACCAGACAAAAACAACTACACCCTACAATAAGTAATACAAAGAGTGGAAAATACCAGTAAGTACATAATTCTAAACTGAACAAAGAACTTGAACAAATATCAATCTATATTTGGGCATTTCCATAAAAAAAAATAGTATTCACGTCTAAAATTTACAACAACAAAATATCCGATGCAAATAATAAGCTCACCTAACATAACCTAAATTATCCCGAAAGCCAAGCGTACTTTGCGATTTCAAGCAATTCATATTATGATGATGCTGTAAACATCACTAGCTTATACGGTTTCAACAACATGACAACATTATTAAAGAATTTATATACATCGATATTTAGGGTAAAGGAAGAAAAAAGAAGAGCAATTCGATAGCTGGTACGAAGCTCCTCCATCTCAAAAGCGAGGTATCCGGTTCTTCGTACCAGCTATCGAATTGCTCTTCTCTTCGATTCTTCTGTTCGATCGAGAGTTTTTCGGGATTCTCGAATCGGGCCGAGGTCGATAAGTTGTAGGAGCTCGCGTCTCGGTAGATTTACGCCAGAATTCGTGTCATTTTTATTGGATTTCTACCCATATTGCAGAGCTGCTTTCTAGCCAGATCATCAAAATCTAGGATAATTCTGGGCAGATTCTCGTGACCATCTCTACCAGGGTGGACAGATATTTTGTTAATTGTTTTCTCCGTTATACCGAATATTTTTATTCTTAGACGTTTTTAATTTGGATATTTGTGTTTAGGAGATTTTTGGACTGACAGATACTTTTGCATTTAAACCGGATATTTAGTACTACGATATTTTGTCATGATACCCGTTTTGGAGTCTATCTAAAGAGGATTTTAGAAACTGTTGAAATTTCGGAACACATACTTGTCCCGTCGTAATAAACTGACGTAAATTCAGAGAGTAGAATGTACCGCATGTCATTGCGTTGTGAAATTTCAAATATCGTGGAGTTGGTGAATGAGTCGTAATTAGAGGGACTTTCCGAGATTAGAGGTGTGTGAGTATTCGGAAACTATTAGTTTCGATTCGAGAAATTGTCAACGTTGGCAGTCGTCGTTCGGGGTCCTCGGCGAGAAATTATACGAACGGGACAACGAGTGAGGAACGAACCAACGAACGAACTAACCGGCGAACAGGCCGGCGATTTAACAAGGGCTAGTTAGCGCGAGACTGGCGTATTACCCTCCGCTCCGTTCTCCTGGCACAATGGCGACAAATTTCACGCGCTATATCATTCGTACACTCGCCGTCTCTCTGGTACCATGGCGTATCGCCGACAAGACGAGAGTTTGGAACACGGATGTGCCGCGGGAAACGGCAGAGAACGCTACATCCGGCCACTTCTGCGTCAAGCATATCCTTGTGATACTAATAATTGCTAATTCTCGCTATTTGTTTGGTCGGGGGTCTTTGACGAGTCGTAACACGCAAAACGCTCGAGAGCGCTTTGATTACATGCCAATTGCGCCTACTTGTGGAACGGAATTGCTGAAAGTGATTATTGAAGAGTGATTGCCCTATTTTGGCTATTACATTATGGTACTTACATTTTTCGAGATACTATTCAATGACATTGAACAAGTGCCACCACTTCACGTCTCGAAGAACTATTTTAAAATAGTAGGAAGTAATTAACTTGCACATATTTTATCTTCTTTCACCGAAGTTGAAATATCAACACTTTTATTTTATTTCTATTTTGTCAACTAATTGCAATTATACTTCTAATAACAAAATTCGAACTTATTGCAAAATTGAAAGTAAGTGTCTAAATTTTATGTAAAAAAATAATATTCTGACTTTATGATTAAATATTATTCGGCAGTATAATTTCGTGTATTTTCTGTGGATGCACCTCAAAAACCCGACATTCAAAAACTAGACATTTAAAAAAACCGACATTCAACAACCAGACATTTATAAAAACAGGCATTCAAAAACCAGACATTTCAAAATGTACATATTCTGAAAATGTAACTAACGATTGATAGAGTGCTTAATAAATAACCCGGGGCTCAAATTGATTTGACCTTCAAGCGACCTACAAAATTAATCCCTTCGTCAAACATTGTTGACCATGAAATGACCTTCCACTGAGGTCTCAAGGTCGGCGACCCAAGATCTTTTTTTTAAGGTATCAATTATTTTTGTAAAGTATAATCGAGTGCGTATGTCAAAAATGAGTAAAACCGCATGTTACCCACGTTGTGACAAAATAGTATATTGTGTATCTAGGGCGGAAAGGCATGTATTATGGCGCGGGCGATACTGCAGCTCGAGTCGTAGGCAGAGACAAGGCGAGCCGAAGGCAAGCCGAGTTATGCCGTAAACGAGGGATTCAGCATCGCCCGAGGGTATGTAATGCATTACCGCCCGTGGTACACACGATACTTTTTGTCACACCTGTCGACAAAAATGCCACCTTACTGGCCGGCGGTAACGAGCAGCGGGCGGTAATGAGAACAGCGGGTTGTAAAAATTGAAAAACACCCGTTCGCATGCGCAGTTGCCTTGTCGCTGGAATGGCTCACTTTCCGTTCGCTTAACCTACACGGAAAAGTGGCAGTTTTGTGCAGGTGTGACAAAAACAATATTTCGACACACGTGTGTATGTGTAAAGTTCTTTATACGTATACGCACTTGTATCGAAAAATACTATTTCCTTCGGCACTCCAGAACACCCTCCTTTCATCCCCAAATAAGATAGAAAGCACGTACGTGATGTAATATCCTACCCAAGTAACACTCTTTGCTGCGGTAGCTAAGCAACAGCAGTCGCAACGTTTTTGCAGCTAAAGTAAATGTTAAAATACAGCAATGCATCCTGCAGCGCTTATAACTCTCTGCGACAGCAAAATTTGCAGTCAGAATATAGCACATGCTCTGAAAGTGCTGCCAACTGCCTGCGACAGCAAAACTGAAAGCTGCAGTAAAGGATGCACTTTCAAGGTGCTGCAATCTGCCTGCGACAGCTTTTTTGGCAGTTGCAATGCAGCTAGCAATTGCGAGGTGCTGCGAAATGCCTGCGACAGCAAACATGGCAGCTGCAATCCAGCATGCGCTCTCCGAGTGCTACAATCTGCCTGAGACAGCTAATTTGGCAGTTATAATGCAGCAAGCGCTTGCGAGGTGCTGCAATCTGCCTGCGGACGACAATTTGTCAGCTAACGAATCAGCGATGGCCAAGGTAGAGACATCGTTGTCTCGACACACAACCAGAAAGTGGCGCTGTTAATTGAATATTTACCCACGAGCGGTAGAACTGTATGTAGTTTCATATATATACCAGAGGACCTTCAAGGATAATATCCTGCGTATATAGGTGATGAAAAACGAGAGTGCGTATTAGCGTGAATCGATAGGTTTTAGTTGTGTTAAGCATTTGATAATGTATAAGCGTTTATATATATACACTTAATAAGTATCATTAATAAAACTTTACATGTATGTATTTGTATCAAAAACAATAAAGTGCGGTCTGATCCGGAGTTTTAATAAACTACACTTGTTGTAGTAAATGAATTAGTCCTCAAAACTTTTTTTTTGTTTTAAATAAAAAAAAAGTTTTGAAATGCCGAATGTACATTTAACGCCCATATAAGCAGTGCCAGCGAATTCTACGCCTTGCACCGGTGTTGCACTTATGCACCACGGACGAACCCTCGCTTAAAGAGGCCCAATGCAAGATAACGGTGCACGTGTTCCATGACTGCACCGGTGCAACACCGGTGCAACGCCTAGAATTCGCCATTATGCAGGTTATGAACATTCCGCTTTTTTCCGGCTCCCGCAAATTTTTGCTGCAAACACTAAAGAAATATGGCGGCGTTGTAGTTTAGTGCTTACGACGCTCTCCCAGGCAAAAATATTCTCACTTTTATTGTTGAAACGTTACCAGGATGCTTTCATATAGAGCTGCAAGCTACTTGATTGCATTTTATGCTTCCGTGTTATTAAGAAAAGAGCTACAGTGTTTTCTGTGACAATGGTATTGTCAGTTGCTTTAGGGTCCTTTATATTTGCTTCCATAACCTCAGTGCAACTGCTTTACAGCTCATCTACATGTGCTCAGGTATCGTCAGCGCAGCTGTTCTACAGCTTCTACGCATCACTGCAATTGCTGGCAGCAAAATAGCTGCGGCAGCATTCCGCAACGTTGTCGCAGACAGATGGCAGTCCCCACATTGGCGTTTGCGACCTCAGCGCAGCGCTGTCAGAGAGCTGCAAAGAGATGCTGCGGCAGCGATATTGCTGCATTTTTTGTCGTAGCAACGTTATGGCAGCTATATTAAAGCACAAAATGTTACTTGGGTACTGTTCAGGTATATTGTCAGCGTATGTTAGCTCATCTTAAATATCGGTAAGGTAGATAAAAATAATTTAAAAACAAACAATTTGTATTAAAGTACAACGAGAGCGCATAGTTGTGGAAAGGAAAAGAAATAAGATATTTCTGAACGAATCAACCAATGATCTTACAATAGATTTTTCATATCTCGCAGATCAGGAAACACGCACCATATATTTTATTATCTTTGGAAAGCGAATCTTATAATTCGGTCACCAGCATTCAATCAAAATTACTGAACGGTCTCTTACTGTGACTGAATATCTTTTCACGAATGGAATCAGGACCCAGTTAGAGCTCCTATTTTTCGATGGTGCCATGTATTTTGAGCTCAGTAAGTAAGTGACAATACAGCAAATCAATGCACGTAAGAGAAATAATAAATATTATTGTACAGGAAAGAAAATGTGCGAATTTTGCATTTTATTAGACTAGTGGTGAAATTTTATTTGTTTATTAGGTATGTCTTCATGAAGGTTAGGTTTTCTGATCAATTTTTATAGATCCATAACAAAACAAATGCATGATTGCATGTTGGTACCGGGCCCGTGCAACTCTCGATATTCCCAATTCGCGAACGTGTTTCCCTTCGTGCACACTCACTGGTGCGTAAGGACGCCATCGGCTATGGTCCAACACCTTTCCGGCTTTAACTCCGAAAATGGGCGGCAGGAATGAATTCAAATTCCCGTCGTTTCAAGATTCCCGCTACTTTTATCGGCTCCAATCGTTTACTTCAAAATGTTCCGGTTCTTAAAATGACTATAGTGACAAACTGATAAATAAAAAAGAAACAAAATAGAAAATAAGGAAATCGAAGCTTTTGAATTTTTAGATATTATATAACAATATATTCATATTATAATATTTGCGATTCCACAAATTGATGAAATCAATACAATAGAGGGTGTCGTCGTTTTTGGTAAATTTTTCTAAGATAAATGAAAAATACTGTACTACTACCGATTTGAGAATGAACAAAATCGAAGACGATATTACACCATGAATTTCTGTACTTTGATCGTTTTTTGTCTGACAAGTTTGATTTCCTCCATTGCCGGTGGCATTAACATCGACGACGACGCGGCCCATGATGTTGAAGATATAATTCTGCTGCATTCGAAAAGAGTTATTACTACAAAAATTAAAGTAAATTGGAAATACGATACTAAACTTAAGTTTCTATCAATGAAATTACAATATCAACATTTTATTCAAATCGCTTCTGTTAATGATAAAAAGATAACATTATGATGAAAGATTTACTTTTTTACTCGAGATGTTCGTGCATAAAAAATGAAAATTTTATGACATAAAATTTGAAGTCATACACATGATAATCAAAAGGGTACATTTTGGAGACTTTTAAATATTAATAAATCAAATAATTATTCATTTAAATGCATAGCGGTTTAAAAAATATACTTTTGAAAACTTTCAAACTTTAAATTTAGTCGACCTAGTTTATTTTTTTTTTTAAGAACATAAGGTCTCTCGTAGATGGAGAAGCGAGACGAACTGTGGAGTTTCTAATCTACGGTCCCCCAGGGTTAAGGGTAGATCCGAAGTATCCCGACAATTGTCACCCCTCGACCTCTCTCGCTCACTTACAACGGGTCTTGTCTTATACTCGTAGGTCTTCCGGTGGAATCTACACCCTCGGGGGTGATATAAGGTCGGTATGGGGGTAAACACGAAGCAAGATTTTATTTTGCACGAAGGAGTAAGCTGTGGAATAGCCAAACGCAAATTTCCGAGAGAACACAGATTAGGGAGTCTGACAGTTTTTGAAATTAGTTTATAACAAGTAGTGTCTTGTAACGAGGGATAAACTTTCGGTTTGGTCCAGAAAATAATTTTACTCAAAAAATGTCCGCCTCGGCATTTTTTTGCATCATATTCAGAATGAGCATATCGCAATACGTAAGTATACGACAAATTTTAAAATAATTATTTTTATATGACGTAAAAAATGCGTCAGGAATCTTGGATAAATAAAAACTAAAAAGATATGCTTTTCGAAGAAATCCAAGCAATAACTCCCCTTCTCGGAAACATTTGCGATGTTTCAACTGTGAAAATAAAGCTCTTAAATTACCGGCTTCTCTGTTTTTAACCTAGCAATAATGTTCTCGCGGCAAGGAGAAGGAAACGAGGAGCGACAGTAGGTTGTAACCGTGGTCGAAACTTACCTACGTCCTAGACAACACGGCAGGATATCGCAGAGGTCCCACCAGTGCATTTAGAATAACTTACAGCATCACGAGATTACAAGTCTGCAGCATAAACCCACCTTACTCCTAGGATTGCTGCTGGCGCGATGAGGACCTCCTCCATGCTTGCTCGTGTCGCTGCCATTAATTAAGAGCTTCTAAGCGTTGGAAAGGCTGCAATCTTCCTACCCACCGGTTGTTCAGTCGCGACGCGAGCGCATCTAACTCTACCAGACCTTTGGGGGAACCGCGTATTTCAAAGGATGTGCTGCTTCATTTAAGCGTTCCTTTTAAAGGTATCGTGCTTTTCGAAACACGACCAAAAGTCGAGGTTTAAGTGGAACCAAATCTTAAAGGCTTTTTCCCGCTTACCGTCCTTAATGGAAATAGTTTGGAATTCGATATTTACGACGCGAGAGGAGTCAGGGGACATCACGATAAAATTGGTACTTTTAATTGTTCGAGATAATTTCTTAATTCTGTTGTTCATTTACAGATGTCTAAGAAATAAAGTAAAACTTTGTTGACATATATTCGATGAGTCTGCACGGCTTTACATGAGCATCAACATGCATAATTCAAATGGCATTCGCACGTGTAGGTGTTTATCTTATTATGAGGCTGAAGGTTATGAGAATTTAGAATTAATTTCTTAGATATTTATGAGAAAACTGGTCATACATCTTAATTAAGATGTATTAAGGACTGCTTGTCCAGCCCAAGTAAAACCATTATATATAGATTGTATATCATCTCCTATATATAATCTATATATAGAATTGGACATATATAAACTACATATAAATCATGTATAATTAATTACAATCATTGTAGACTTCAGGACAGCCGAAAGGACCACGCACTAATTAAATGGAAAAGTGGCCCGGTCAAATAAAAAAGAATCTATGGGAAAATACTTTTTGGAATGTCCTGATAAAAAGTTTCCTCGGTGCCAACCTTGAAAAAGCAAGTTTAAGCTGACCCAAGACCACCTGAACTTAATACATTTCAAAAATTCAAATTGGTTAATGTGATTACAATTATGTATTGTTTATTATTATTTTTATTATTATTATGATTTTCGCGGGATGTGTTTCCAACATAAACAATAACTCGATATAATCAACATAAGTATATGCAATACCATATTATTTGTTTAGTTTGTGGGTTGTATTCAAACTGATGTCTAGTGTAACTAAACTATCGTCTAGTTTGTACAATTAAAATTGGGTTTTATTTGTGATACACATACCGAAAATAATAGATGGTTGGAGTTACCAATTAAGTAGTAATATACCTACCTAAGTGGCTGTCTTTCCTATGTATAAATATTAAGAATAACCACGAAAGTAGCCTATTTATATTTCGTCGTGGTTGCACGATGTTACAGACAAAACATCGATTTGCCATATTTTTTTTCTGTGAGCAAGCTAACCTCAAAAATTTTCAGATGATTTTACATATTATAAATTGAAGCAGAATTAGTCAACAATGACTAATTCAATCAATAAATGAACACTAGGATGCAAATCACTGAAATTTTATTATAACGAATATATTTGACGAGTTTATTTTTATGATTTTATTGCAAATTTTTATAACCTGCGGTTTTCGTAGCGGTTTGGTGCAAACTTACTAGTCAACCAGACTTAGCAACCACATTACGATTATTAGGAACGATTGAGTCGAAACAAAATAGGCGCGAATTTTTTTAGAGTTTGCATGGAACCTCTATGAAAAGGACACGGTTTCAAGATGTATAATAAAATTATAAAAATAAATTTGTTAAATAGTTTTATAATATAATTTCGGTTATACTCATCCTGGTATTCTGTTACTGTGCATTCAATTCGACATTAGAGACAAATTCTGCTGCAACGTGTAATATGCACAATTACCTGAAAAGTTTGCCTTGTATAAAGGTTGCGGAATGTTTAATAAGTTTTTGCCAAGTTTGAGCGACCACGATAAGGAGTGTTGCATGTATCCATTTTATCTTCATTATCATAGGCTCTCCTGAAGTCTATACTGATTGTGTCTTTTTTCCACACTACTTTGCTACTTTCCCATAAATGTCAGGAATCTAGAATCGCTATATTAAACTATGTACAAATGATATATGATTTATATATAGTTTATATATGCCCAATTATATGTATAGATTATATATAGGAGATTGCATACAATCTATATATAATTTTTTTACTTGCGAGTGATATATGTAATTAATAATAAATTTTGCGAAATGATTAAAACTGTACGCATAAAATGTTTAATTTTATTTTATTGGCCGCAAATGAAATAAGTATTCCGATAATTGTGCAAGGTGTAAGAATTTATTCTTATGTAAGATGCAATAATATTGTAAAAGACATCGTAGATTCTGAAAAAAATCAGCTTTAACTTACCAAAGCATTTGGCTACACTGCTCAACTGACTTAGATGTTGGGTCGCGTCTCAATCGGTTGTAGTGTGGTTGTGACTAAAACACTGTTATAATGTTGAAAATTAGGTTATGAGCTCCATCTATCTAATTTTATTCGAAAAAATACATTGAAACAGGGCATGATTTTTTATTTTATTTGAATTAAAACATTTTAGATACTATAGAAAAAACAAATTTAAAAGGATGAAAATCCAAAACTATTGCATAAACGTGTTTCAAATGTAGTTTTGCCAATGATGAAAGTTAGGTATTTAAATAATATACAAAAATTAAAATTAAATTATCCATTCAAAAGTGATAAGTAATACACAACACCTGTCGATTACAAGGCTATGAATTATAGTAATGTTGTTCTATAATATTCTTTATAGGTTTTTCAACCAAGATATGATCACTTTAACACTGAAAATATTAAAGTTTTTATTGATGATTGCACTCGTTACTCATTTTCGATTTTGAGACTTTTAATTTGGCGAAACCTGTCAGTGAACGACAAAATGTTAGACAGTAACAGGTGTGATAACGGGTCGAAGTTTCTGAGCGAGCAAAGCGAGTAAAATATCGTACACACCCTAGTTTTCTAATTATATATGGCATACGTGAAATGTTCCAAACCAAAAAATCATCGATATCAGATGGATGTAAAACTTAATTTACTGAATCGTGCTACATAAAAATTTCGATCCAAGTTATTCTTATAGACTTTTATGTTCATTCCATTATCGAATTGTATTTTTCAAAATTAACACAATTTGATCTTGACTATGCAAAATAAAAATAAATATGCTATTTTCGCAAAAAAAAAACGATTTTTTTTCTAAATTAGTAATCCTAAAGGAATGCTGAGACTTCCATCAGTATGACAAATTTTAGAATGCCGTTTTTCCCCAGATTATTAATTAATTAAGAATTCTAAATAAAATATATTATATTACGCGCAGCGAATCTTGCTCCAAAGGCCACAGTAATGATGCTAGCTCTTGGAACTTTCCTTATAAACCGATTTGTAATATAAATAAACAATTTGTCATTGCTGTAAAATGTGTTGAGTAATTCGGTTAATGTGTATAACATATTTATTCTCGTGTTTCTGTATGTGTCCTGTTTTAGCACCACTCGACATCAGACTATTCACTCCGCGCCGGCCGCCACCGGCAATAGGTGTCCATTGCTTAATATCTTTAAAACAAAAAAAGAACGGCATCCTGAAATTTAGCATTCTGATAGGAGTCAACTTTATATTTCATTTGGAATTATTAATTTAGAGGAAAAATGGTTTTTGATGAAAAATCATATTTATTTTAAATTGGTAAAATGAAGGTCAGATTTTGCAAATTTTGAAGAACGAAATTCACCAATCAATATCTGAAATTGATCCTCAATTAGGGAACTGAAGAACATTGTAAATAATATGGAACTCTTCATCAACGTATGGTAAATTAAATGATTTACATGGATTTTAGAGAACAAGGCAAAATAATGTTAAATATTAGCAATAACGTCATCGATTTTTAAAAGTTTGCTGAATTCGAAGTCCAGTTTAACCCTTTGAAGCACACATTTTTCTTTACATGGAAAAGGGTTGGAATTTATTAAACGGAGGTTTTCGGTGTCGATAATTCAGAATATGACCTCAGATTTTCAAAATTCAAAATGGCGGATGCACAATCACGGACAAAATTAGGAAAATTAAGGCCTAAAATTTTAGGGTAAAGATTGGACGTTCAAGGACTTCTGAAGTCTGTTCGATTCTGCATAATCGTTACGAGGCTATACAATTTTATGGCCAATAATAACAAAATTAATTATGTTTTCATCAACAACGATATTTCATGATTTGTCACCAAACAGAGGGGTAGCCACAACCGAACCAATTTGAGAGACCACAGCCGGATTTGCTCGCTACCATAAGGTTATATGTCTACATATTACACGCCAAAATATTACTACAAAATATCACGCTTCAATTTATTACTAGTCAAAATATTACATATTTTTATAAAAAGCGATAAAAATATCTTTAAAAACAAATATATAAAAAAATATTAAGAAAAAGAAAAAACGGTATAAAAAATATAAAAAAAAACAAAAATGGTATACAAACATTTTTTTAAAAGTGGAGCTACAAACTTACTACATCCTCGTCGTTAGCTCTGTGTTATGTCAAGAGTAAGCAAGCAAAGTTGGCAATATCTAATGTACAATTTTTTATCTAAATTTTATTATTTCTTAATCTTAAAAATCTTCAAAAATAGTTTTAAAAAATTTTGCATCTGCTACCTCAGAGTTTTCAAAATGTTAAATCTCCGAATAAACGTTTCCAGGCATAAATGCATGCTATTTTTAAAATTCTTGTACTGCCATTTTGAATTCGCCATTTTGAATTTAGAAAATCTGACCCCTGATTTCGTCATCAGCGACCATAAAAACCCTTTAAAATATTAAACCCTTAAAAATTGCTATGAAAATCGAAACTGAAATAAGCTGGAAAACGCTTTTTTCTTACTTTTAGCTTAGTGCTTGTTTATTTATAAAATTTTTACAACAAAGGAGTTTGGAATATTAGTGGTATAATATTGTAGACAAATATCTTAGCTACCAAAAAAACCAACCAATATTTTGAAATGCCTCAAAATTGAATTTTTATAAATGAAATTATCTGGCAGAAAGGGACCACCGTGCTTCAAAGGATTAAGTAAAAAAGTACTAAGGATATTAATAATTTTACGGTCCTGCGTAGGTATTCCTAGATGATGCAATTAATCGCTGCTGCCTATTAAAATTGAATCACTTCGATTCTGAGAGGATTTTCACACGTCACGTGGTCTGCTACCTTTCGATCCGCATGATGGAACTTCTGAAACCAATAAATTCGGTTTGACAATCATACGATTTAATACGTAAAAACAAATTACATTTTTCTATCAAAAAATCATTTAAAACAGCTTTGAAGTCATGCCATCACATAGTGAAAAATAGTAATGTCAGTAGTAACAGTCCGTACCGTATTTTGTTCGCAGTCGGTACAGAATGTTACTACTTACTAGGGAAGTTATCGAAGTATTAAGTGTCGTATGGTTGGAAGAGACTCATCCAAAATAAGTTACCTCAAGAGTATTTCACTTGAATGGGATATACTATAGTATATTATAGTAAAATGGTATACAAAAAATAAGTTCCCTGGGTCTCTAAAGATGAACTGGATTTAACAGTTTAAAAATTCAATATGACGGATTCAATATGGTATCTGTAAGTTATATGCTTTCGAAGCAACTTTTTTCTGTGCGGGAAGCCCCGCTATAACTTGATACTTGGGGTTTTTTGGGGTCGTTAATTGTGAATCTGAGCCCAGATTTCCCAAACTCAAAATGGCACATTCAATATGGCTTAATCTTTATTTTGTTAAAGCTACTTTAACGGTTGTCCTTAGCTTCTAGTAATAAACTTGCAATAGGATCTGGACTTACCGATAATCGGCTGATAGGTAAGAAGTTTTTCGGCTTCAGTAATGACAACGATCGATGCATGACCATCAACCCATCTTAGAGCCACTACTATTTCTAACAGAGCCATTTAGAATTAACCTGGAGTCGTTTTTTTATATTATTTTACGTCGACTTTTCTGAACCCATATGGGATTAAATCACGACGGGACCTACAGTTTATGAAGGTGGAATCCGAACCACCTGAGCTTAGGCATTAATAGAGTCTTTAATTGATTTCTGAATTTCAAATATAATAATGCCTTTAAAGGTTCTCAAAAAACTGCTGACGCAAACACCTGTAGTTACTCTACTTCTTTAAAACGATATCACAAATGATAAAGCAGACTTTCCAATTTGCATCGTAGTAACCGATTCATCTGTCGACAACGCGAAAATCTCATAAATCCAGGAAAATCCCGTCAAAAGTCTATGGAAGCAAGGAATAAAAAAGCTGTGCCGCGAATGGTCGAGGGAGAGAAACGGAAAGAAAAAGTCGGAAAAATCACTGTCGCTCTCGCCCCGACGTCGTTCGTCAGCCCAAGAGCCGAACAGGAAGGAAGGAAGTCTCGTGAGCGTCGACGGCAGCGCGACCGCAGCTAAGCCCTTCGGCATTCAGCACACTCGATCACACAACAGTTATCAAAGGAACTCATTTGAGCGAATGAATGGGTAGAAAGGAAGTCAATCTCGGTGTGCGGAGATAAGGCGCTACCGTACCTCGCCTTCTTCCCCATCCTCTACTTCACTCGACGCGTCTCAGACCGCAACCTATACACACGCATCATCTTCACCCCTATATACACATATTCTATCAAAGTATATATATACTTACGTGTATGTATAACCTAAGTTGCTAAGGAGCAACCAGTGCAGCGGACACCAAACGCCAAGACTCTTTCAACCATCTCGCCATGTTGCGCTGCCGTTCTCCAACTCCCTGCGAAAGCTCTTCCGGACCACTTTTATTCACATGTCAACACCTGTCTTCGCTTCACCTCACATGAATATATATATATATATTCCTGATATATAGATATACGGAAAGAAGAGTTTGGTACATATCTCATGAATGAAAACAAATAACTACATGATTAAGATTTACAAAATTATTAAATCACTCCGAAAATTACATTTTGTTAGAAATGTATACATTTTTTTAACTTCTAAATCCCTGGTCCTGATTATACTTAATAGTGTATTATGTATCAAGGGCGTCCCCTGTCGGCCCGGGTCGACAGAAAATTGACCGTAAATCCACCAGAAATCGGGCGACTTTTGCAGATCATTTACTTTTTTACAAAGTAACAAATTTATGCCAACGATTTATGAGCAACTAAGATTTTTTTCATTGAATTAATTATAGGCAAGTACTGAGAAAATTAATTTTTTTTATTTACCCGCAAGTGGCCGAATGCCGACTACGGTTGATTTTCGGTCGATTTTTGGTCGATTTTCGGTCGTTTTTAGTCCACTTTTGCGAAGATGACCGATTAATGCATTTTGATTAGATCAATAATAGGTCGATTTAGTAAACGTCGACTGAAAATCGATCCAAAATTGGCAGTCGGTCAATGGTCGGTAATTTCTGGGCCAACTCCCTGCACAAGTCAAACGATTTTCGGTCGACCCTGGCCGATGGAGTAGTTCTCGATTTCCGACTAGTGTGTACTTTGTAGCCCAAATGATGAGAGGGCGACAAGCACACTCGGTTGCTCGTGATGCTTAGGATATTTTTTTAATAAGATAAGCATTGGTCTCGATAATCCGCACCCGAAGGTTTCGTCCTAGAGTATGAATCCGATCTTGGTGCCCGGAGTGTTAAAAAGATTCTTTTCTTTTAATGAAACTTCTACTGAATGTCGTCAGTTCAATTTTCTATAGGAAATGAGACAAAAGTAATCGACACTCTACGGGAGAATATGGTAGCCAACTAAGATATTAGATTCCAAAGATAAAAATGAATCTTTATTTCCAATCCAACGTTCCAACCTTTTTGGATGCACTCTTCAGGGTCATCTATTAGAGAATACAAAATATAAAAAAAAAATATAACATACAAAATACTGTTCACTTTTTCCAATGAATTGCATCCGATATATGGAGCATTTTACGTGAAATGTCCCAAGTCGATAAATCTTATACATTTTTTGATGCTCTTCCGATTGATGAATTTATTTTTGCAAAATTCTCATAATTTGACCTTGATTTTACAAAATTAAAAATAAATATGCTATTTTCTCGAAGATGGGCAATTTTTTTTGTTTAAATAAATAATTTTAAATGAAAGCTGAGGTTTTTTCCTATCAGTATTCCAAATTTCAGAATGCCTTTTTTTTTGTTCTCGAGTTATTAAATAATGACTAGTGCGGTGCACACTCGACTCGACCCGGTCGGACCAAGGCTGCGCTGTGCACCGCACTAGTCATTATTTAATAACTCGAGAACAAAAAAAAACGGCATTCTAAAATTTGGTATACTGGTAGGAAAAAAGCTGAGCTTTCATTTAAAATTATTTATTTAAAAAAAGAAAATGTCCATCTTCGAGAAAATAGCATATTTATTTTTAATTTTGCAAAATCAAGGTCAAATTCTGAGAATTTTGCAAAAATAAATTCATCAATCGAAAGAGCATCAAAAAATGTATAAGAGCCACTTTCGACAAAATTGTTGCAAAAAAGCTAATAAAATTTGGAAAAAGATTACCCAGAAAGATGTTTAAAAAACTTCACACGTCACATCAGAAAATCCACAAATATTAAGAAAATAAGATATTGTTGAAAGCCGCAAAGGTGTCATACCCCTTAATATACGGATATGAATATTGCCACATTTGGTTATTGTTTATTAACCTTATTTATGACAAATGACAATTTTTTAATTAAATAAATATGCCGAAGAATTAGAATAGCAGTTTTCGAGTAAATTTCTTTTGCTAATATTTGTCATTTTTCCAACGCTATGTGTGAAGTTTTGTAGAAATCTAAATGGACAACGTTTTCCCGATTATTTCAGCTTTATTTAAACAAAAAAACGTTAGAATCAGTCGAGTAGTTTCGCCATAATCGTAATTTGAACCAAGCTGTACAGATCATTCCCTATAGTGTGTAACGTGGGACGTTTTTAATTCTAACAAAATTATTTTTCCCAGAGTTTTATCTTGCTCTGCTTTACACAGATGTTGTTCGTAAAATTGAAAAAGGGAAAGATATTATTTTCCAACGTTCGACAACCAGAAGATAAGTTTTTTTTAGCGTATAGCCGGAAAACACATGTTGGGCGACATCATAGAGTAGCTCGACTAGTCGGCGATGTAGACAAAAACATGAATTTCTCGAAGTCGTTTAAATTAATGATCTATTCTAAATAGGCTCTTTGATACGCAATCTGAACGCCACTAACTTATTTTCTGGCCAAGAGCGTTATCCCATAGTGTTGTCCAACACATGTGGAAAACTAAAAATACTAAATAATTGTTGTCCCGAATGATGTCACGTCCTCGCTATCTTTCTTTTAGTAATACCAACAATTACCATTGCAACTATTATAATCAACTAACCATTAATTATAGAAGCGTTACTAATAAAATTCATTGTCAGCGTACAATTAGATTTATGTGAATAAGTTTAGAAGTATATCTTATTCAATTTAATACTTTTTTAACGGTATTAATTTAATAATAATTATGATTATAAGTAATAAGTAATCGGAGTATTGTGCGATGCATATATCATCAATTGCGAATATGTAATCCACGTAATATTATTATTGTATATTAACTACTAATTATTATTATTGCGTTTAGATATAAGTTTATAATATTATATTGTAAGGGAAGATAGTATACATCATATCCACTTTTCTCCACTTTTCCGGGCATAAGCCCTGCCCCTTTTTCTCTATCGTCCAATCTTGACATAGACAATTTTTTGACTCTCATCTCATGAGTATAGAGAGGGAGAAGTCCTAGAGCTCTAACCGAGATGACGATTTAGAGAAACCTATTTTTAAAAGTCAGTCTGAGAGTCGACAGTCCGAAAGTTTTGTCCGAAAGTTCAGTCCGAAAGTCGACAGTTACGGAGTCGACAGTTTAAAGTTAATTTGAGGAGTCGAAGCTAAGTTGGACCCAAATAATCTCTGACTAGTAAGCAATTTGTAAGGTTCGTTTTATTTGAATCTTTTTCATATATTTATACAATTTTGTTTACCATTTTTTGATTTCCAGGATAATTCCTTTTTCTTTTTCCTCTTTTCCTTATTCCATAGAACAATCTAAATTAATTTAAAAGCTTGAGGTTGGATGCTTCTCGTTAAGGTACCAACTTCGAGTATTGAATTAATTATTTGAACAAAATTCTTTCATCTAAATTCAAAGGCTTGAGGTTGGACGCTTCGTCGTCAAAGTACCAACCTCGAGGTATTGAGTTAAAGACTTGTTGCTAAATTCATTTGATTTTTAAACCAATCCTATTTCAAAGGTTTGAGGTTGGACGCTTCTTCGTCAAGGTACCAACCTCGAGGTATTGAAACGAAAGGGATCTTCTTTTCTTATTCCTTTTTTTTGGATTAGAAACAAATACTTGAAGTTGGATGCTTCCTCGTTAAGGTACCAACTTTAAAGTATCAATCTAACCACGTTTTTTTTGGTAATTAATTGAACCCCAAATCAATTATTCCCTAGTATCCTTTCCAAAAATCATACTATCTTCCAATATTTTGTAATGTACCTAAAATATAAATTATAATAATGATAATAATAATTGTGTATTTTATTTCAGCATTTCTCCACCATCCCGGTCGTCCCAAGGTAAGAGGGACGAATAATAAATTTTAAAAACTTCTTTCTCTTATTATTTGTACTCCGTTGTGTTCGACGCTGGACGTAACAAGTGTGACGTGGGGAAAACTTTTATGGAAAAAAACCAATGCCGAGTACCGCAGTTGAAATCACCTTATACGATACACGCATTTACTGTAAAGAATGCTTCTATAAATATGGCAAAGTAAATCATTTCTTAAATAAAATTTAGTTAAAATGTATTTCAATCTTTATTAAATTTATTTCACCATCATATTCAATATAGATATGCCCTTACTTCGGTGTTATTGTCCTTGATTCGGTAGAATTGCGTTATGACTTTGTTATATTTTTTTAGAATGCCATTACTTTCAAACTGTTTACAATTGTGCTTAAAATGCTACAGATACGATTTTATCTTATGTGTCACACTAAAAAAGCATTGATATCTAAGAATATAAAAACTTAGTTAGCAATTAATTCTAGCAGAATATTATGTTTCAAACTTTCACTACTTGTAGGAAATGCACTTACCTGGAAACTTGATCAGTACTAATGTGCATAATGTATTATGTAACACTGTGTCTGCCTGTCATGTATGTTTATTAGTTCTCAACTTTGATAGGACGAGTATAATGTACATGCATGTAAATAAATGCATAGGTCTACGTAGTTGGACCGAGTTACGGAAGCATGAATGGTGGTAATAATAGGCCGTAAATAGGATCCGGTTGAAACGGTTCTACGGTCCGCGTGACTCCCACATCCACGTATACTATTACATATAAGGAAACACATTCACTTGTCCACATGTTACTGAATTACCTGCATATGTATATGCGAAACTACCAGAGGGTGGATAGAAAAGATAAAACTTTCTCTTCCCGCCATTGGCCTTGCAATTTCTCTCATTTTCTCCCTCCTACCATTGCATCCTCTATCTTCCTTCGTGATCTCCACCCCGAATAGTATAATTTCACGAGCACGTCGCAGAGACCCGCAAAGTTTTTCTTTAATATATTCTTACATGCACCCGCAGATTAGATTAAAACGGAGAATGCATAAACCTCAAGAAAAAGAAGAGATGGGCAAGTAAGAAAACGCAGAGGCTGGTCGGAATAAAAAAGGGCGCAATTATATTTGTGATTAATTTAAGTGAGAAAGAAAGTAAACAATGGGGTTTCTAGCTAGGCTGCAATTACTGTTAGCAACACAACCGAAAAAGAACACTTTTTTCCTTTCGTTACTGAGCTAATCATTCACCAATGCAGAGATAAAGTAACAAAATAATGCTTAAAGTCCTTAATTATCTTGTACTACAATATCGAGTTGGTTGGAAATTGACGCTGATTTCATCTGTACAAGTACAAGCTTTCCAAAAATACAATTCACACGTTGCCTTTTATCCGGTTGACTTCATCTCCTTTGTTCTACATCCCGAGAAAAGAGAATTAGCGAGTCACTGGCGCATTTCGCTCTCACAGAAATTTCATGTTCAGACAGAATTATGCGCTCGTTAACTTTCGCATATGGGATCATGCGAACCGTTACGATCCTGAGCTATGAAAGGTAAAATTACATTTCCAATTCATGAAACGTTAGTTATATGATGGGTATGCAGGAATGCAGGTCACGACAGGTGCGCTCTTATCAACCACAGCTTGACAGTTGCGTAAATGATGATTTTCAATACATTAGGAACGTACTTGATAACAATTAAATGATCTAGTAATCGGTGAAAATAATGGTCTAACGATGCTATTATTATTTTATTTATATTGGTTCATTTCACATAGCCACCGTTGTTAACCTGCGGTTGGACATCGTATGCATTAACGCAACTAAGGTATTTTATTTGAAATGCTTCCCAGATTAATCACTAGAGGACTGGGATCCGGCTCAGTGATTTTCGTTGTTATAGTACCTTTTCTAATATGATTTAATGATATGCTTTATAATTTTCATCGCTGTTTATTTGCAATTTAAGACTAAGGATGAGTGGAGTACTGATTATAGCACATTACGAAATTGGTAATATGGATCTTGAAGTTGCATACGTTTCATACCAAAAGCAATATATGAAAGATCTGAATATTTAAAAAGTTTGAACAGAAGAAGAATGGAAAAAAGGAAACATAATATGTAACTAAGAAAAGATAAATTCGGTTACTATCTGCTAGTGACATTACTAAAGATTTTCGTAAATAAATCACTTTGAAAATTATCGATCTGATTAGATTTTTTATAATCTAAGCTTCATATATATGCCATAATATACAGCAAAGAACTGACTGGCAGTACTTCAGGAGGCAATTCTCTATGGCATTTTAAAAATAAATTTCCGGGACCAAAATTGGATCCGAGACTCCGATTTTCAGTGACGTGCGCTATTGAAGTTTAGAGGGAACCTACTTGCTAAAAATAACTTGGTTTAACTCGACTTGCTTTTAAGCTAGTTCCATGAATGAGGCCTCGTTGTTAAGTGTTTTTTAAGCCCTACGATTCATCCTTAAGAACATTTTACCTGCGATGCACATTTCTGAAGATATGGCCTCAAACATTTTTGCGCTTTTACGGTTCTCATTACTAAATTGAAAAGGCGAAGAATGTTTTCCCTCATACGTTCAGTTTCGATAAAAACTTTCCGTGGTAATACTTTTAATGTCGCAGAAATTGCGAAAAACGTATTTGGTGCTGATGGTGCGCCTTTGTTGCTCATTCATTGATATACCTTAAACGAGAACCATGCAAAAAAAAAAGTGTTTTTAAATTCAATGGCTCATCACTCAAATTGTGAGCTTCAGATCCAATTTCGGTACACGCGTTTTTTGTTTGAATTTTCATGGAAAGTCACTTCCTGAAATATTGCTGGTCTTGGATATCATGATTATAATAATATTATGCAATTTCATCATATGACTATTACGTAATGTGGTTTTATACTATAATGATAATTAATTAAAATTTATATATGACTATTACAGTTCGTAAAGATGGTAAATGCAGAGAACAAATTTATGAAATTTCCGTATTCGAGGCTATTTTAATATTTATTATTAAAATTAGTTTTAAAAATACAGATTGATGGTGATAAATATTAGAAAAATATGACTAATCCGAAAATGTGCCGACAAATTTTGAAAAAAAGCGGGAAACTCGGAAGATCATTTTTAAGTGGAACCGGGGTACGATCCCGGGCATTTCGATTGCCGGTCGAATGCTCTACCATTTACGGATTAGTCATATTTTTCTAATATTGATCACAATCAATCTATATTTTTAAAATTAATTTTAAAAATAAAAATTAAAATAGCCTCGAATACGGAAATTTCATAAATTTCGAAAAGTAGACTAATGTGGAATCAAAAACCAGAAGTTGGAACTGTAATAGTCATATATGAATTTTAATTAATTAATGTTAACGGTTCATTTGCAGAAAAAAATAATGCATATCGGATATAAAAAATGAGTACTCTCAAAATTCAAAATTAAAAATGGAATACACGAAATATAATGTTTAACATTTAAATTTTTTAATTCAAAGTACGATGTTGTAAAATAATTGTAAAAAATGAAAATTTACGTTCCAAACCACAAATTAAAAATTTCAATTTTTAAGTCCAGGGTTCAAAATTCACAATTGAAAGTTAAAGCATTTTAGGAAATAAGGGTTTATCTCGGGAAATTTCCCTTTTCCTCAAAATGCATATTTTTAATCTGTCTAATACAGTATATAAGTCGTGAAAGCTTGAAGGCGATATCGCTGAAATTTTTTGGAGAAGAATTGATTTAAGCAAAAATGGCACATTTCGAGAAATGCCCTTTTGCGTTAACTCCGGAATCGTTGATAAATTTGGTGGATATTGGTGCATATATTCAATTCAGTATACGATCTTGTACAATGAACGTAAATAAAGCAGAAGCTTATTCTGAACTGCACAAATAAAAAAAGAATATCCAGTGTTTACGTATTGCTTTTTTGTTACATTGATGATAAGATGGCGAATCTGTCTCATAAAGAAAGAGTATAAGGTGACATTCATTGTGTCGTAATCATAAAAAACTCAGAAATTCCGACATTCCAAAGAAAATCCGAAAACCATATTTATGGAAAAATAATAATTAGTCCTTGTGCTTAAGAAGGATCTATCTGTGAACATTAGTTTATAATGACGTAAGAAATACCTAGAGTTATGTTTTGTAAATTATTGCAAATAAGACGAGCATATAGAAACGATAGTCAATTCCAAATCCTGGATGCTACTAGTATAAGTGGTTTTGAGCTGATACTTGTTTTTAGTAAGAAAACAAACGATCACCATTAGTACCCTCAATTTGAGTTAAACAAATATTTGTTTGTAAACTAATATATAAATAAGCATGCGTATATAAAAATAAATATTCAGTCCATGTAACAAATGTGCAGATCTGTTTACCCCATAGTTCTCGCGTAGCCCTAGTCTCCGACATCTCACGTGGTATGCCCTCTTGGCAACTGTTGGTGTAAAAATGCAACGAAAAGATATCCAAGACTAAGAATGTTACAAGTGACATATTCTGCACAGTATGCATGCATTTCAATGGGAGTCAATCCAAGCTGCCGGCGACACAGTGTCCAATAATAGTCGCTGTTTCAAAAAGAAAAACATGGACTATGTTATCGATTAATTTAAGGGCTTGAAAATAAAATTCAGAATTTAATCGGTCGAAAATGAATACTTCAAATTAACTCTTATCCCGCGAAGACGACCCGATAGCGACGCAAAGAAATCCTAACTCCACGGCATTCCCAAACGTCCTCAAAAACCAATAGCGATTTTTTTCTCATTTTTTTAGTTCCACAATTTTTCTGTTTGAATCTACCAAATTATTGATCGAAATCGTCGCCCTTTGAAGGGCATATAAAATACCCAACATCTCTATTTTGAGAGTTACCCCCATTCGGGTGTGCAATGGCTTGGGGAAAAACACTTTTGTGGGTGAAAACCCACGTTAGGTCCCGCAGTTGATAAAACATTGATTCCAACAACAATAGACTAGTTAAGAAATCATTGGAATTTGCCCCTGTGTGTCCGTGAGACAGGTCACACAACAGCAATCTAAATGTGGGGAAATCAATGTGACAACAAGATGTCCTCTAAGTTTCGAAGATTTTTAAAGTGTTTGAATTGATATAATATAAAGTTTATGCACTTCAAAATATGTCACATTGAAGTATGTCAAATAAATGTATAATTCATAAAAAATACCAGATTTATTATCTTTTCAATAATGATCACAGTGAGCGAACCTATGTTCATGTTAGGAATCTCAAACGCATTACTCCAACGCGTGGTACCATGAGCTCTAAATCAAGGTTATAAAGGTACCTGATACTCTCATATGTAGAAAGAGGTGTAATTTAAGTGCTTATATTAGATAAGACACTCGGTAAGTAAGAAGATTTGTACTCGTGGATTATTTGCAATTTATTGTGCGTAAACCTCGTGGATGGTGGAAGAGTGGATCATGGCGGTATTATTTATGACGAAAGTAAATTATGTACCCAAAATGGGCCGTGTGATTTCCACAAATACTTACGTCCATTCCGACATTTTACTTACTCCAGCCACAGCCAATTAGCTCTACATTATAGAATTCTAACTACTTTAGAGATATAGATAAGATGTTCACTTCCTTCAGTATTTTCAGTAAGTTGGTAATATAGATTATTTAAACTGCATCGAAAAATTAAACAACATACATTTTTGTCTTCCCCGCATATAGTTAGCATCTGACATTAGAGTTGTCTGCGGGCTGCGCAATTATGTAAGACGCATAAACTACTAAAACTATCTCTGAAAAAGAGAAAAAAGGAAAAAACGCAATCAGATATAAGATAAAGATATGATAAAAAATTGGTGTTTTCAGACATGTTTAGAACGCTAAAGAGCAGTGTTTTCCATATCGCATTCACGAAATGGATAAAACAGTAATAACAGTGAATTCAGATACTATTAAAATGTAAAGTGTAAAGAGTCCTCCATCTACACATAAGCACCAGACGAAAGGAAGAGGAAATATTGAGAAAATATGGCGATACGACACGGAGCAGGGGCTCGGTAGGGAGCGCGACGATGGACTGCTACCTTAATGCGGAATCAACGCGATATTTTTCAATAAAACGCAGCATCGCGCACAGGAGCATTAACGGCATCGTGGTATAATAATAATAATATATCTCGTCGGTAATGACGCGCTCTGTCGCGGACGAGCAAAGCTTGCAGAATGGATTCGCGAAACAGCTTTATGTTGGGGTTGCAGAATGCCGCCGGAACATTTGTGGAATTCGAAGAGTAGGATGAGGTGCGGAAACTGACTCGCCAAGTCGAGTAAACCTTATAAATGTCATCGCGACCCATAAACCTATGATGCAGCACCATGGTGGGGAAGGAGTCGATTACTCTTCCTTCGTATCATATACGTATACGTTGCGTCGTGTCTCCACTACCGTCTCATGGGAGACGGCCCATTGTCACCGCAATCGCTTTTGGATTGCTCGCTCACGACGAAACGCGTCCCGCGGGCTTTCAATGCGAGAAACGTCCCCGTTAATGTACATTCGAAAACGACAACGAGGATTCTCGAGTTGATTGCTGGAAAATGTTTTGTAAAATCAGCGACATATATTGGCGAGCTCACTCGGGGAACCCTGTTTCCAAGGAATTACTCGGAAACCAGCCACAAAATCCTGGGCTGACTGTGCAGCTTTTAAAAATCTATTACAATTATTTCTGTCTCGGATTTAAATTCTCCAGCCATCAGACAATGATTTCGGCTGGTCAGACTACATCGTGGAGTGGTTTGAATTTCAAGTGATATTTGGATGGAACTGGCTGGAAACATTTTTCTGCATTTCCCAGGATAAATATCAAAAATCCATATTAACTCATAAGATTATTTGCAAGAATCTCGAACGGTTGTGTAGTAACTGAAATATAAAAGAGACTTTCACAAATCTGACATTTTCCTAAGATCACTCTTAATTTGAAGTAATCAGTCTCACTTTGTATCCTAATTAACGATACTCCAAATTTTGAAATAAAAATATATAAAAGAGAAATTGTTCCACAAAATTTACGTGTATGTTTATGAGTATATTTGAGAGAATAGGTGGTTTCTTTCGTCGATGAACTTTCTATGGCACTGAATGATTAAAGAGTAGGTGGGTAATTAGGAGATTCCGGTGTTTATCAATGGAGACTTGCGAGAAAAGGGACTTCCCTTTCCTGTCTAGACAAACTGCCCTTAGATCCCGAGAAGGACGGAAGCAAAACACTCCAGGGCAAACGAGCTCTAGTCTCTTTACCTTTTCCCCTTATCAGTGCGCATCTCCTCGCTCAGCTCTTTCAAGCACTGATACTGGCATCTCCTTAAATTCTTACGATACAAAATTATTGAATCGGCAACATAATTTGAGTCACTTGAACTTGCAATTCATTCCTTGGATGAATAGTGTTCGTGAGAAATGTGAAGCACGAATGAGGGCGGGTAAATTCCAGGGGGATGAGGTGTCTTAATGATATCCGTGTCGGAAGAGTATGCATTCAAGAATAATCCATGTTCAGGAGTAATTTTCGTAATTTTGTAAGAAACCGCAATTAATTGTGTTGATAAGACCTCCAATTTCTCGAGAAAATTCGTGTTTTCATTTCGCGGCTAGTTTTTCAATATGTTTACTGAATATATTTTAATCCATCTGGAGTATTTCTATAGGCGTTTTACTAATCGTATCTTCGTACATAGATATTCAGAATTTAAAAAATCCTCTACTTCATTCGTATACCGGTTGGACTATTTACGAATAAGAAGCCAGTGGACTTTGAAGTTACAGAATAATCACGGGTTATAAGCCAGTTGTACTTCGTCCACTGACATTAATAACTACATATCCAATTTTTAATATGCTTGGACTTATTTAGTAAACTAGTGTTGGCGTGGTACCTCGCTCGCTTCGCTCCCTCAGAAACTTCGACCCAGTAGAGAGTCGGCTATTCTTTAATACTCGTTTGTTTATTAACAGCTTTCAATTACATTATAAAATTATATTGATATTTGGGGGTCCAATCATATTTAGGTCCAAGTGGCTTCCATAGATATGTTACAACAATATAGTGTTTCTTAAATGTATGAAAATTGAAAATGAGCATTTAATATATTTTTTAAAAATGTGCAGCGGCTAACAACGAACCGTTGTGAAACTGTTCAATTATATGAAACCAATAATGGAACAGGTTATGTTAGCGTCGATTAAGAGGCTAATATTTCCGAAGATCGGTTTCAAGTGACTCAACATGAAAACATCTCAAATTAGCTCAATCGCCTTAAATGCAGACATTTTTACCGGCTGCGTTATGCGTCTCGGGTTATAATTACAAATGTGTCATCATAAAACATTTATTCTATAATGATGATATTAGAAAAAAATCAGTAAATAAAGTATACAAGAATAAATTTGGAATTAAATTTTAAATAAATAACAAAAAATTTATGAAAATTCTCAACTGATGAATTGGAATTACAGTAAAAAAATGTATACTAATCTTCCTGAAACGTTAATGTTTTACAAATTATATTTACTTTGGCACGTAAAAATGAAAATGTCATACTGCGTTTAATACATTAACATTAGTATTATATAAGTCGTTCGTGAGCTACGTTTAACTCCATATACTACACGTTCTTTAATTTTTTTCATGCTTTCAGAGTTGAGTCAAATGACTGCAATTAAATAAAAAATCTCAAAACACTATAGCCTTCGTGTATGCCATCTGCATCTCAATAAACTTTCTTTTTTATCTCCCATGCATGGAAAAAATAGTTTGCGGTCAACACAATCCAGGTTTCTGGTCAACATGAACTCGCGGAAGTTTGTGCTGAATATAACTCTAGTTTGCGTTCAACACAAACTGTCAACCCAAACAGTCTATATCTAAGAAAAGTTTGTTCGCCGCTCAAATTAATGTACCTTTCAATTTGGAAGTCAACATTTTTTAAAAATAAAGATGCACGCATACTTCTAACTTTTTTGGTACCGTTGCTTGATACATTCAGAAATAGATATTTATTCACGAGCAATGCTTAAGCGAGTGCCAGTGCCTGTTATATTATTTATTATTATATATATTAATTAATATTAAATAGTACTAAAATGTACTATACGATCTGATACAAAAGAATCAAACGCATATCATCTCAGAGCGTTGTTTTCAGATTCCGAAGCATATATATAGGGCATTTTCCAAATCTAAGAATACTGCATCACAGTTGTAAAAATGCGAATAGCAATGTTGCAAAGTACATTTTCATATGTTTTCGTTTCATTTTTCAGCTCTTCCTTTTGTCGGATTTCTTCTCGTTTGCTTCGTACATTTAGTCATTTTAATTTAACCATTTTAGTTCCTTCAAACTATCCATTTTGCCGGTTAATATTTTGAACTTATAAGACAGTTTAGGTTATACATTTATCGATTTAGGGCAATGTTCATATAGAATGTCAAAATTCAGCATTGAGGTAGCGACAGATACTTTTGCGAATTTTGATAAATAAAAATGTAAATATAAACGTAGTTGAGAAGCACAAGCACCCACGTCTCAATAACGCATTTATATGTCTTTTGAAAATATTACTTTTCGAATTTTTTATTATTTGAACGAAGCAGACTTGATCGTGGCGGCGACAGCGCAAGTAATTTTGGTATTATAAATTCGAAAAGGTGAATGAAAAGCGATTCTCATCTTTGTAGGCTTTCCTGCACAGATACATTGTAATAATACTTTGCTGTGCGTAAAAAAAACATTGTTTTATTCTAATTTCATTGTGCGATTTATCTTACCATGGAGCATTTCGGGTGCGACAAGAAAACTTGGCTACATATTTTCGGTTCTTACAGCTCATTACAAAGGGTATGTAATTAACAAACATAACATTGAATTCTTCAAACCTAATTCATGAACAATATATTTCAATAGGAAAGTAATGTAGCGTTGTTTGTAAAAATAATGTTTACTTACGGAAGAAAAATGTGGAAATTACATGCGATGAAGGCGACATTTTGACAAGTTTTCCATGCGTTGTAATGCGTTTCTATAATGGAACTTAATAAAAATATATGGACGATATACTTTACGGATTACTTTGATATATATCATACTTTAAAAGTCATAGTACTTTGTCCAAGTGATGATAAAATGCAAATAACACTAAATTTAAAGGTTCTGGATATTTGCCCATATATGGAGCACAAACATTTTTCCACGTAGACGTCGATAATTGTCTTAGGCTTTTCAATATTTCATTTCTAAATCAATTATAATTTATAAGTCCTCCATAAGTTCTTGGTGTACAACGCTCGTGAGATTGAGTTTACAGTTTCGTCGACGACGTAGCCTATCTGTTCTCCTCCCAAAGAAGATGCATCTGAAGTACCATTTCAGTCAGCTCAGAACTGTCCCTGGATCTTCCTCCTGTGCCCAGTAAAATGCAAAAATCATCCGGAAAACCATGTTTAATTTAATCATCATATATGTTTCGACAGCTTTCAATATCGCTATACGTTATTTCAAAATGTTTCCTTCTATTATGTGACAAAGTTAGAAAACAATCGGTTGGAGTTTACAACCTTGCAACGCGTTTCTTTCATCTTTCTGTCTAGACAGCTTCTGTGGCCTCCCTCGATTTCCTTTTTTGATAAGAATGTATCACCTCGTGATCCCAGCACAAGTCGCGAATGTCCAGATAGTATCGCGAAAGAAAAATCGATGGCCCTGTCGAACTATCTATGTGCGTGTGTGCATGGCTGGGGTAATCGTAGCAGATAGCGCGGTTACCGCTTTGACAGTTCACGCAGTTCGAAATCCAATAAAAAGCTAATTGAATCTGTGACGCCACCTGACTTCACTAATGAAATTTCAAAGTACCAATTTCACGTTCAGCCGGTCTGGCCTACCTGTTCGACACGGGGTGCTGGATGCTGAAATAGTAATACTTGCTGCGCCGCGCCGGTTAGCTCGCGCTTCAATTCCCCAAATTGGAATAAAATGAGTTTCGAAGCTCGTTGCCCAAACGCACATCGCCCATACCTACTTTTCTCCTTTACATTTTTTAATTATCGATTCAACTAAGTCCCTAGGCAGCGTTTGTTGTCTTGTAAAGTACTAAGCGACAGGGGGAGTAGTGAAAGTCAGAGGAAAAAGTGAAAACGTAACTCATAAAAATGTTACCAAAATGTGTCTGTTCCGAGTTAAATGGCACAGGTGATATCTTTATATATTATCTTTATATATTATCTTGATAAAAAGGTCAACTACTTATAATCAGGTAACGTATTATAATATACAAAAATTCGTATTTAATTGTACCAGCCTATTTCTACATAGATTGTTATTTACATATATTTTAAAGGGAGTATGGGCTAATATACTTTATGAATCCAGAATCACAGTAAAAGCTAAGCTTTATTTTACTAGCAAGCTGTGGTACTGGCTATAGATACGATCGGTTAATTCAATACTGTAAATTCAGCACAAAGAATAACTGGCCAATATCGCCAGCTGCGGTAAGGCCGACAATTTCAAATTGGCGCAATGCACACCGCTTTACAGACTGTAGATATTATCTTAGCAGTCGCAGTAGTAAATAAGATGTCTTGAATGGTTTCTCAAATTAAATATGTTCTTTGTATTTGTGACGGATAATCATTACTATATTATGTGACAAAGGCGTGATTACCGATCTTTGACGAGTGCGAAGTTTGGCGCACGAGCGAAGCGAGGCGATCAATCCCACTCGTTGGAGATCGATCTTTCGCTCGTGTTCGATACGATATTTTTTAATATGACGGGCGCAGGGCTCGATAATTTGCGCCCGAATATTTCACTGCAGGGCGCAAAATCAAGTTCTACTCCCGGAGTGTTAAAAAAATAATTATTTCATTGCCAGAGTAAAACATAAACACTTGCATTGCAAACAGATGTTTCGTGCATTAATAAAATAAAAAAAATCAATGAAATATAATTATAGACAATTTATTGAATTATAATGAGAAACTACTTTTTAAAACTTATATGAATGATAAAGACAATAAGAATATCAAAGCAAAGCATGTGATTTTCATTTCCTTTTCTAGAAATTGCATGAACTAACAAACTGTATTTTTATTCGTATATACCCTACGTTAAAGATTCTAATTTTTAAGAACATTTTTGTAAAATGGTACAAACAATTTTATTTGGCGTCGTGCACTTGATTCGAAACTTTCATTATTCTACTTCGGACAAGAGTTGGCCCAATTCATCATTAGAATAAGCAATTATTTATGAATAATCATATTAATTCATATTTTGAACTAAAAAATTGTGCATTTAATGGCAATGATCATTCATTTTGCTTTTCTATGTTATCGCATAGTTTTTAAAACTTGAGTGTTTTCAGACAAAAAGTTTGAACCACGTATGCCGCCTTAGCGAAAAACTCGGAGCCATTTATATCACGAGCCGCCCTGACTTCCTTGACTTTATATAATTCGACTTAATGAATGCCTCTTCTAAAAGTGTAAGAATGGCGAATAAAGTCGCGTACAAGTGTAATTGCATGCCTAGCGCGTAACTCGTAATTCCAGCTTTCTTGAAATATTTTGCTGTTTATGTAAAGCTTCGTTCTTCAGCACGAAATTGCTGTGCGTTTCTGAAAGTTTTGCTTTCCGATTTAAGGCGTACTTAAATACTGGTGAAATCGCGTCAATCCTAGAAAGTCAACTACTTTTTTACTTTAATGTTTTATTTTTATCTACTTATGCGTAAATAATTCTTTTTATATCTTTGAATTTTACAATATTGTATAATATGTTGGCGACTAAAGCATTTTATTTTTTATATTAAGATTCCATTATGCACGTTCTTTTTTCATTTTGTTTTATTGTTATCATTTACAAAAATTTTTTTGTTTTTTTTTTTCTTTTCAACGACGTATTACAAACTATATACATAAATTTATTTTTTATTTTTACATATATATCACGATTTACATGCTGCCAATTCAGATTCATTTCCAAGTTTATCATTCCTTTCCATAAACTGTCAAATTGCAAATTCTCAAAAATTTTAATTTTTCAAAAGAATTTCCGGCCTAGTGGGGTGCCTCACTGCTGTCTTAATAGAGTGGTGATTTCACATGGAGGCATGGAGTATGCTCGCGAGGTCATTATTGGCGGGTTCATTATTGAATTTTTGTTGTTATTATTATTAGTATTAGTAGTAAATCATTTTATTTTGACTCGAGGTATTTCCTCTTATCCAACCATATAAAATAGATACCTACATAAAATATAAGAAAAAAATATACAAACTAAGCACAAAACTCGAATAATTCCGCTGTCATCGTATTAATTATAGCATAATACACTAAACCGATGTGTGTAGAAAACAAAAGAAGCACAATAATATAAATAACGGCTACATGTAAAGAACTTATTCTAATTTCGGTAGAATAAGACGCATTTCTTATACTTCATGCATAAATTAATTAATAATTTGCTTTTAAAGTTCTCAGTAGACGTAGTGCAGAGTATAGAGTCTGGTAAAGCGTTCCATAACCTAGATGAAGTGACAATAAAAGAATTCGAATAGGCTTTGTTTCGAAAGTACGGAATGCGCCAAAAGTTAAGCTAAGAGTTAGCCAAAGCTAACGGTGTGTGAATCTCTCGCCAAACGTACTTTATATGAATACTTAGGTTTTTTGGTGGATAATATTTGATATGTCAATGATCCGATAACATAATGTCGACGAGTGTGGCCAGTTAACCAGCCTAGTTGAAGTCTATAGGGACTAATATGATCATATTTTTTTAGACCGAAGATAAATCTAATGCAGGCATTAAACATCCGTTCCACTCTCAGACCCATGGCAGAGCCAAGGTCATTATAGACAACTGCATAATTCATTATAGACAACTGCATAAGGGACAACTGCATAAGAGCGGCCTTGATAGAGCCATACAATTTTGTCTGAGCGTACCATAAACCATACGTGACATTTGCGCTACTTGACCATGCCACGATAAAGTGCTGTCAATAATCAGTCCCAAATTCATAAAACCGACCCCTGTGGTACCCCGGAGGCGAGAAAAAACCATTCCGATTTTTTGTCCATTGCGTCCCAGTACACATTGTTGACGATTTGACAGGTAAGAGTGGAACCACTCAATGACATTAGTTGAACAATTAGCTTCGCAAAGCTTAGCTACCAAAGAGAATAGTGAACAGTATCAAACGCTCGACTAAAATCAGAAAGAACTACAATGCTAACCATATTATTATTATAGTTAATCAAGTTTTTCCGATTTCGAGATAAATGGAAATAATAATAGTTTCTACAAAGTCTAGCAGTTTGGAAATCCGAGTGATTACGTCGCAAGGTATTTAAAATAATTTAGAAAGTTTCAAACATGAGGAAGATTATAGAATCTACGTGATTCAACATTTTTAATTATTGTTACGTAATATTCTGTTCAACTTGCATCTGCAAATTTTCACATAAGGAAGAAACTAAATCATTTTCTGGAGAAACAACAGAATGAAAGTTATAGATTAACCTGCTGTGTACGCATAGAGAATTGTCTTCGCCAGCCGACTATTCTCCTGAATAAAATTATTTATCATTGAAAGCTCTTGTCGAGATATGAAAAATGTAACTTTATTAATACCAGTTTGCTAATAGGATGGGACCAAACAAATGAATGACAGAAAGAATTATTGTCTTGTGAAACGTTTAAGAGATGTAAATTAGATAAATTTAAATAGACCCATGTTAGATCAATTCTATACGTTCCAAACAATTCATTGAAACTCTTCAACATGTTATCGAAATAACGCAAGTATGGTATCGATATGAAATCAGGTTTTTATAAAATTACAGCGATCACTTGAAAATAAAATATCTAGAATTTGGATTACTGATGCTCAAGTTTCCTTGGCTTGAAGTAATTCACTAACTTACTTTTTAGTTATTAAAAACCAGCCAGGAACCTCAATCAATTTCAAACGGCTAGGAGACAAATTCTAAATAACTGAACTGAGTTTAAAATGATGTTAAACTACTCGCTGATATATTACTATTAGTACAAATATTACGACAAGTAAAAATTATTATACTTATATATTCAACTTAAAAAACATGTCGATTTTACAATATTACGGTGAGTTTCCCATTTAGGAATATTCAAGTAATATAACTCTACTTCTTATAAAATGGGTGCACCTAAAACCCGAAAAATCACAAAACAGACTCTTAAAAAAACGCGACATTCAACCAAATATTTAAAAAAGCAGACATTCAACACCCAGACATTTCAAATTACAGACACTAAAAAACCCAACATTTCAAAATACAGATAATTTATCCGGGATGGCGCCCTTGAGGTCTCACTGAAAGGACATTTCAAGGTCAAAAATGTTTGACCATGATGTTAACTGTGTAGGCCACTTGAAGGTCAAATCAGTTTGAATCCCGGATGATTTAGTAAGCACACGTAGAAGTCATTAAATAAGGTGCACCTCAAAAACACAGCAAATCACAAAATCTTGAAATGACCTTCCAGTGAGACCTCAAGGACAGTGACCCGAGATAATTTTTTTATGTATATGTCTGTATTTTAAATGTCGGGTTTTTGTTGTATCCGTTTTGTGATTTGTCACGTTTTTGAGGTGCACCCATTAAATACATTTTCACAATATATACATTTTGAAATGTCTGATTTTTTGAATGACAGTTTTATGATTTATCGGGTTTTGGAGGTGCACCCAATGATTGACTTCGAAATATGCTTAATAAATAGTCCGGGGATCAAACTGAATTGACCTTCAAGTGGCCTACAAAGTTAACCACTTAGTCAAACATTTTTGATCTTGAAATGGCCTTCGAGAGAGACCTCAAGGGCGGCGACCCAGATAATTTGTCTGTATTTTGAAGTGTCTGTTATGTGATTTGTCGAGTTCTTGAGGTGCACCCTATAAAATCACTTATCACCCTGATTTCTAATTGCATGATTCATCCAAAGCTATTGGTATGCTCTCATGAAGTCATTTTTGTCCTGAACCATTCAAATAAATTATTCCAGCTTCACTTAGCTATAATACCACATGGTAAGGTACAAAGAGCAAAAAGGACGTTTTTTCGTTTTTTTTAAAATGCTGCTTTCAGGAAACGCGTTAAGAAAAGACTCTCATCTCAGTTTTTCTTTCGTCAGAGGATCGGCATTACTTTCGATCTGATTAATATTTCAGCAACAACACTAGCAACACCAGCATTATCCGAGAGATTAAGCCTTTCGCTTTCGAGAGAGCGCCGTTGCACTCGGCTGTACACCCTGGTAATCCTCGCATGAAATTGTTATCAGAAGCACCCTAAGACTGATATATCACGCGTAATATGGCACGGTTACGGTAGTAGGGTACCGGAGCTCGGATTTCACGTATTATACACGCTTTGCAAATTATCTCGTTTTCCGATTCGTCGAGTAGGTGGAGCGCTTCGTATACTTTGTAATTCCCTAAAATTTACGCGTGCGATATTTCTGTCGAAACTCGTACATCGTAATGTCCTCGCGTGCGGAATAATCTATTTGTACCTTCATGCAGTGATAAATTGCCGTTATTACCGTTTAAAAATAAGTTGACTTCGTTACGCCCATAATTTGAAATGTGTTTTTCTTTAACCTAAACACATTTATATCAAATCCTTGCAACTATTCCCCGACGGCTTATAAACTGAAACAAAGTGGTGGGATTTGGTTTCTACTTGACAGAGACCTAAGGTCTAGACGAAGTATTGAATTTGGTCACCTCCACAAACAAAATGACCAGATAGTTTGTTATCAAAGGTCGACGTTGCAGACTCTAAAGAACTCAATAATGAAAAACAAGAATGTTTGGCGGTGATCTTGTATGTCTGTACGTACGCCCTTTTTTTATCTCGCGATATCTCGCGAACGGTGAAACCTGTTTTTGAGTTTGCCGTGGCCTAAATTAGATCTGAATTTTCCTCGTTTTTTTTTCATTTTCTGTTTCAAAGTTGTTGAACAAAATAATTCACTATGAAATATCCGAGACGTGATACGTATTCATTTCGTATCAAAATACTTTTTTAGCCCATTTGTCACCATAAAATATTGCTAACCGATTTTTGGGAAAATGTATGTAAAATAGGTACTATTATACGATTTAACTCTTTGTCATGAATTTTCAGTACATTAGATTTGTATAAACATTGGTATAAAGAGGTTTTCGAGTGGAGGGGAGGAGGGTCGAAGAATCTGTGGAATTTTGAAGAATTCAAAATGGAAGGTAATAAATACAATATGGTCGACAAAATAATAAAAAAGCTTACATGTAAATTATCAAAACATAGTATTTAGGAGTTTTGGATAATTTTAAGTCAGTAATTTTATCCGCAATATCGACTCTGCCACATTGAATGCTTAAAAGCCAATATAGGATTCATAATCATAGCGACCTGGAAAAGAACTACAAACTCTTTTTCAAATTGATAACACCTAACAGTTAATGTCAGATGAATGTTTACGAATATAATTCAATTTTCTAATGTTTATTTGCTGTTAACAACCAATTTTTAATTAGAAATGGCAAATTTGACATTTCTTTATGTTTATAAGTATACTAAAAGGATAACGATGCAAAAAAATATTAAAATCTTTTTACACTCGAAAAACGTAGAAATTGATGGCGATGCAGACGGCCGTCTGTAGTTCAAAGAATGAATAAAATATAATTTCCATACTGAAGTTATTACGTTTGAATAATTCTATTGTGTATAAGATAGACCAGGTTCCACGATGTAAAACGGATTACGAACAAAAGATTGTACAATACAGATGTTGTATAACCTCCTAAGTAAATAATTTTTTTTTAAATTCACAAATATTAAAAATCGTATAAAAGCACTAACAAAATAGAGGAAAGGGGTTGGAATAAACCTTTAGACAGCTTTAAAATCTACATTCTGACATTTGAAGAAAAGTATATTTAAAAAAATAGATGCTTAATATTTAAAGAAAAAGATATTGCGCTTCAATTTTAAAAATTCATATTTCGAAAACGAATCAAAACTCACCTTTCTGACATTTTTCCACTAATTAAAATAGCTTAGAAAGTCTCTTAAAAAATTAATTAAACATTCACTTTTAAATAATTAAGGAAGAATAAAGATTCTTTTAGTTTCTAATGACATTTTCTTAAAATTGAATATGTTTTGATTTTGTATCTATGTATAGATTTTATCGAAAAAGTCATATTAACTGTATATTAACGTTGGAATAACATTTTGAAATAAATGTTAGTCATATCAGGACTGCACAATAACCAATTGCAAACAAAATCGGTGAGTTTATATTTGCCTTTGGCATGAAATGCCTCAATACAAACAGTACATAAAGGATAGTTGACTTAACAAGAGCACAAGCTTTGCTGTATTATATATTATACAATTTTTGTTTAGTGTTTGAATTATGAGACTAAACATATATATTTAATCAACCATTATGAAATATACTCTTAAGAACTATAATGTAACAATTTTAATTTGCAGCGAAAATACCTAGTCCCTGCGGTGAGAAGTAAAGTGAGATTTAAAAATGTCGGAAACTTTGGCAACAGAGCCAGCGTGTTAACTTATTGAACTGCATTCCCTATCTCAGGAACATTTATTCAAATTCTAACAAAGTTATCACATCACTATTAATAAATGCCATACTTGTTTGATTGATTCAATAACGGATATCGAAATTATCTTATATCGTTACTATTTTTTAACTTAAATTTTAGATGCCTTACTAATTTTTGTATTGCAAGCGAGTTTAAAATTTAGGATTTTGTACGGTTTACATTTAATTTACTTATTAATACGGTATACACAACTTAATATAACAAAACATAATATAAGTCTGCGAGATGCACATTTTTTACTTGATTTTTTACCTTCATTCTCAACAGAAAATAAGATTAATATTGGCCTGGAAGTGACCAACTCTACCATATCCGAGTGTGCCCTTTCGATAAGTGTGGTCAAAATTACTTTTTTCAAAATTTCGAATTTTCGAAAAATCAAAAAGTGTATCAATACATTCTGATAAAATTTTTTTAACATATTGACGTTTTGAAGAGGTTAGGTTGATTCAGGACAAAACAAACAAATTTCTAGTTTAAGTTCATAGATTTTGGGCACTTTTAGTTGCAAATAAGCATCGATCCCATAACATTACTGAATAATAAATTTGAAATGTAATTAATGCCGCAAATAACATTAAAACACCAATTTATATCAATCTATTATAATAAAAAAAATAATTAGCAGCGAATAAACTGTATTTATTAATACTTTTAAATATTAGCATTCTAACCGATAGAATATGAAAATAGATTGCCAATAAGAATAATTTCAATATATACGCATGAAGAGAATTCGTATTCGTAATGATATCACGTAGATCCTCCAGCCATCGGTGAATCACTGATATCGACGAATTTCTATCCGATTTAGCAGGCTTATAAAATAACTGCTTTAATTACTCAGCTCTCCAGTGCCGATGTAAATGGCGGCCATTAAATCAAGTGGTCGTCGATATATGTGTGCCTTGAAACCATTGAAAGCGTGAGCATTGTGAAGTAAGTGCAGAACCTATAATACTGGCGCCGAACAGACTCATTCGCATATTCAAATTTTATTCGTCCGAGAAATCCATTTCATTTTCGGCGAGCAAATCGCATTTTCATTTAAAATAATAACGGTATTTTAAAGAACTATATATTCGCATAATTGTCATCATTCAGAATCTTGTCGTAAATGAAGATAAGACGGACTCAAAATTTCATCCTCTTGAACTACCATATTATCTATTTATAATACAATGTATTAAAAACTGAAAATTTATTAGAAATTCAGGTGATTATATAACCTAAATGCTCCGTAATGGAAAATGTGCATTAAGACGATACAAATATTACTTAAATGTTCAGACCATTATTTTATAGCTTTTTTGTCGATTATTAACATTTTTCTTGTGAATAGTTTAAATTTTGTCGGAGTTGAGGTCGTCCAGAGCTCTGTCCAAAGGTACTTCCAAAAAGACCTCCTGAAGAGGGTCTAAATTATGATAATCTATAAATCGAGCTCTTAAAGATGCCTTACTTAAGACTTCTTAAAATCGTAATCTCGAAGAGGTCTTATGTCTGAGGTGTTCAGGCTGTCTCGTTTTGGACCATCTACTTTTAAACTTTTAAATAAGTGCTGTTACGATATTTAGTCAGTGTTATCACAGTTTTGTATTATTATCGCATGATCCCATTCTATACAATTTAATCACCATACAATTTATAAATATACAAACGGTAAAAAGGAACTCAGGAAAAAGTATATAAATTAATAATAATTAAGGTACAAAAATAGAATCTATAATTTTCTGGAATTTGCTTTTCATTTTTATTATTTTTTTTATATGTCAAAACTCTCAAGTGAGACCTCTTTTCTGAGACCTCATATTTGAAAGGTCTTATAGAGCTCGTAAAATCGACACATAAGTCTTCTTAAATTACTTAAATTAATTTTAAATAAAATTACTTTAAGGACACTTTCTGATAAGCATTTAAGACATATTACAATTTTAAGTCTTCTTAAAGAGCTCTTTAAGATGTCTTTTTGCGGTATGGGACTAATACACACGGTAAAATCATTTCATGTAAAAATTATATAATATAATAAGTAAAGGCTCAAAAATAGAATCTATAATTATTCTCAAAAATTTGCTTTTCATTTATATTATTAATTGTATATTGAGTGTCAAAGCTCTGAAATAAGAGGTCTTTTCTGAGACTTCATATTTAAGAGTACTGTAGTGGTCATAACATCGACGCATAATTATTCTTAATGATCACTTTAAGAGCTCATTCTGATAAGTATTTATGACATCTTACAATTTTTAAGCCTTCTTAAAGAGCGTTGTTTTTTTTCGTATTTGGGTAGCTATCCGCCACGGCACAGCGCCACTTGCGGTGGAACAGTTTTACTTTCTTTTATGTATGAGACAGATAACAAATTTACGTTGGGCGTAGTTCAAGCTCCCAAATAGCCAATAGACATCTGAAACGAATCGGAGTCTAAACGATAAAATCTCTCACGAATCGTCCAAACATAAAAAGGAATATATGTCAAATTATAGTCAATATTGTAATAAATAAATTAAAATCGTAGATTGGAATCGCTGGTGCTGAAATGAAACGTCATTAATATCATTTGTAATTCAATTAAAATATATTTGATCCTTTGAATTTTATAAATAATTGAACTCGTCATTTCAATACAATTACCACACCTTCATACCAACACACTCGAGGTCGTCATTGCACATAAAAAATAAGAGTCAAGATTAAAAACTAGTTGTCGAGTCGTCGGTACGTCGTGTGAGTCAATATATATAAAATATTTCCTAATGTCGTTAACGACGGAATAAGTTACGCGATGAAATAAATTAATGACACGGACACACATTCAAATTACACACTCTCACATACATACGCATAAATAAATTAACATATACATATATATAGACACTTTGTTATACGGCATAATATATTACAACGCACATATTAATATTTATTCGTTAACTGACGGAAGAGAAAGAGGCTTACTTTGTCTTCTTTCTTGAGCGTCATTCCTCTTCTTGGGTTCGGTCCTCCATCCGTCGGTGATGATGAATGAGGCTGCTGTCACCTTCTGAACCTGTTTAGGTGTCACACTCCCTCGCGACCACGAGGGAGAGGACCAGCAGCCTCTTTCTGGTACCCGGACGAACGGAGCACCGTCGTCAATTCTGGGTGTCCTTTTAATTTGCTCTCCTCGCCGCCTCCATTGTAATTGAATTTTGATGCTGACTGTTGAAGTTGTGTGGGCCCACTTATTTGTCCGGAGCAGCCAGAACCTCCGTAGTTGAGGAGGCAGCGAGTCGTCCCCAGGAGTCCACGAAGAGTCCAGGAAGAAGAGAGAGTTTGAAGGATACTTACCAGGTCTTATAATACCTCGGTAAGTATCCCTATGTCCATTCGTGTCGCCGAGTTCCACTTTTCCTGAGAATCGGGACGGGAACTGTCAAACATTTGAATCTAATTTGCTTAATTTGAGTTTGACAGCCCGCCCCTCATTTGAATTTGGAGCGCCTGCGCCCCATTGCGGCGACACATGCGCTCCGAGTTAGGAACTCGGCCCGTTTGTTGCCCACTTTCTATACTGCGCTGCCAGGGCGCCGTTGCACCTCCTCTGCGCATATAGAGGCGCACCAGCGCCAGCGCCATATCATTGCGCGCGCACATCCCTTGATGCGCGCTCGGATCCCACGTGGGCTTGGGATCCATAATGGCCGACCGGCCGGAAAAAGCGCGCATCTCGTCCTTGATATTTTCGGTCTTTCACATGTCGATAAATATTGTACTGGCCCTCTTTCTCTCCGTCGCTCTTTCTCTTCCGCGCGGTCGAGATCAACGGCTCGTGACACATCTTGAAGAGCTCTTTAAGAAATCTTAAAAATTGTAAGGTGTCTTAAATACTTATCAGAATGAGCTCTTAAAGTGATCTTTAAGAATTCTCATGCGTCGATTTTATGACATCTACAAGACTCGCAACGAAGTATCAGAAAAGACCTCTCATTTCAGAGCTTTGACACTCAATATAAAATGAATAATATAAATGAAAAGGATATTTCTGAGAATTATAGATTCTATTTTTTGACCTTAATTATTATATTATAGAAAGAGCTCTTAAAGTGGTCTTTAAGAAGACTTATGCGCCGATTTTAAGAACTTTACAAGACCTCTTAAATATGAGGTCTCTGAAAAGATGTCTTATTTGAGAACTCTGACATATAAAATAAGTAATATAAATGAAAAACAAATTTCTGAAAATCACAGATTCTATTTTTCTATCTTTATTATCAATTTATATAATTTTTACCTGAGTTCCTTTTTATCTTGGATGGTGATTACATTCAATATACAATGGGAATCGGACAATAATAATACAAAATTGTGATATTACTTGCTAAATATCGTTAAATCACTTTCGAAAGAGTTTACTAATAAATTTGTCATAAGACCATACATAAATAATATACCTCTAAATTTGATAACCGAAGTTGTTTACATATTTGGGTATTTTATTTAACGAGAAAGTCGATAATGCACATTTCATTGCTTGTTGTAATTTTACAACGCGGTCCGGAAAATTACACATATATTGTAATTTTCTCTGATCTTGTGATTTTCATGTCAAACATTTGTAAATTTGCAGTGTTAAAAGTGGGCGATTTTCGAGCCCACGCTACACGTTGTAATTTTATAATTTTGTTTATAATGTGTTTATGCTTATGGAAATAGTTTCCTTCAAACTGAATCATTGTCGATATTTATAAATTGCGTGTTTTTTATGAACTCAGTGAAAAAAATGATCAATTGCACTTTCTTCATTTTGTTGGTCATTTATTCGGAAAGATGGTAAATAAAATTATATTATAAATATAATAATAAATAATTAGTATATTAGGTAAATATATTAGTCCTGTCCAAACGTAGCAAAATAGACGATATTTAATCAAAATCAGTGAAGAGAAAATTATTAAAATTATTAAATTTTCTTTTCATGACTTGAATATCCTAGTTTAACACCATAAGCTCACATACTACTGAAAAGCCCGCTAATTCAAATTAACCCACTTGACAAAACTGGTTGTTTCAAATAAGTCGTACCAAATAATTGGTTTCCCCAACCAATTTCTTGTTTGATCTCAGCTCATTAAGCCAGATGGATGGAACCACCAATTGCTTGGTTGCCTTAACCAATTCGTTAGTTCAGTGTAGTTTCCAATAGATTTTAGATCATTTTGACAAATTCTTCCACTATATTGTGGTCAATTTTGAAAAAATAATATCGTATTCACAATCATCGACCCTCAAATCCTGCATGTAAGCAGTTAGTGAATGAATGTCACGTAATTTTTTAAAATTCGTTTGTATTATTGGATTCGTTATTTTCAGAAATTGACATCGGATGCGTTATCAGCCACGTCAAATCTCATCGAATAACCAATTTTATAAAAATCCATGGATCATTTTTATTGTAGATGTTAAGTTTGTGCTCGTCTCTTGGACTGCAACTCGTACATGGCTCCAGAATTTATATTTATTAGTTTTTTCTTTGGCCACTTTCAGAGAGATTTGTCTATAAAGGCATAAAAATGCCATGTCGAAAAGCACAGAATTAACGTCATATTCTTCCTTCATATAAAGAAAATATTCCCTGTTCTCGTTCGTTGCAATGAATAAGAAAATAATATTTTATTAAAGTTAACAGATACAGCAAAGTGTAGAATGTATTACAATGTATCCAAAATAATTAGCAATTATAACTACAATCTTATGCAATACCTAAATATTTCATGCTCCTAAATTTCAGTACAATCATAAAAAAGGTATGTACTCGCAATGGATGCGCCCGCCAATTTTTCGTTCTTTTTCAGGGATGTTGCAGGATGGCGAGTAGGACACGAAAGAAAATAATGGCAGCGTGTATAGAACCGCAAACTAGGGGGTAGTCGCCGTAATGCAAATTTCGAGTCAACCGTTTCCGCGATTTGCATGTTTATAAGCAACCGGTTTATACTCTGATCCGCGGCCCCAAAATATCGCGAGCTCACCTTTTTTTCGTGGAGAATTGCCAATTTATACCGCGAAAACGGTCATTCGTACTTTCATCAAACGAAACACGGTATGGCGATCGCTGACGACGAATCGAGGCAATTTGGTTCGTCAATTCGCCGAAATACGAATTAACAAGTTTTGGACGTTCGAAGCGATATCGCGCCCTTCGAGTCTAGCCGACTAGGAAGGGCTCGGCGTTGATCGTTTGCTGTATGTATCGTTTACAATCAGTCCGCAGCTTTAATGGTTCTGTAAAATTGAAATATTGATCGAAATTTCAAGTGCGTCAAATCAACAGAAACTTAGTTACAATTTCATTCACTTATTGTGATGATCACTTCCAGTGTCATTGCTTATTCCAATTTTACTTTTTTGAATTTTATCTTACAGAAAATACTATATGGTTATATATCAAATGATTAAATATGTGTTTATGTATTTCTTTTAACTTACAATTAGCATACATACGTATGTTCAATTTGGATTATTTTATTATGGTGTTTTATCATATTTTTTAGGTGGTCTTCTTCAAAGTTTCAAATGGAAAGTACAATTTAATATTACTCTTTTTCATAAAAAAGTTTACTCCCCTTTTATCCCGTTAAAAAAGGTTTATATTTGTTATTAGGCATTGAATTTTGAAACCTCACTCCTTACTATTAACAAATGATTTACTTTTTGACAGTATTATTGTTTCAGTCGCAATTTGTATTTCGGAACAATTTCAAAAATACACAAGCCCTAAGATATAGGTATCTCCAGCTCCCGAAATACCTATTTTGCGCGGTAATTCTGAAAATATCCAAACACAATTTTGTTATCATCTACTCAAAAAAAAAATGCCGGCGTTGAAAATCACAAAAATCAATGAATTTCAATATTTCGTAACTAGTTAATCGAACTAACAAGGGGAGCCTGCCCCGCCGATCATAATGGGGATGAAATATGTTGTTCTTGATGACACGTGTATATTCTTTTCTGACAATGGGCATTTGTTTACAAAATATCAGCAATAAACCAATTTTATGAATAATGTGAAATTTCACAGTACAAATTCATCAAATTAAGCTGAAATTTCATACTTAGGGTTTTGGGATCGCTGAGTTCGAATCCGTGATTAAAAATTCAAAATTGAAAGAGTTAGGATCCAAGATGGCGGACATTACTTTTGAAAATGTATTGAATTCGCATAAAACTTATTTCTCGTGGGTTTTGAGGTCGCTGGATTCAAATACATGATAAAAGATTCAAAATTCAAAATGGCGGATCCAAGACGGACGACATTAGTTTTGAAACGTTATTGAATTCGCTCAAAACTTATTACTCGGGGGTTTATGAGGTCGCTGTATTCGAATTATTGATAAAAAATTATACATTCAAATTGGCCAGTACAATATTTAATTTATTTGGTTATGAATATCGAAATTATATATTATTAAATCAATACATCTGCATTCAAACAATAAATGTTCTGCCCACCAATTATAAATGACAGAAGAACCCTTTAAAAAAACTTGCTTGGTACATTTTTACATTTATTTTTTCTTGTACTTTCAGGAAAGCAAACTTGATTCACATTTAAAAATACGTTTGTAGTCTCAATTAATTTTGATGCAAACCAAGCCTATTGCAACATATCCTTAAAAATAATTTAAGCCCAATATTGTAAATCTCTCGAAAATACAGACTTTTTAGCTTTCCTTGCTTCGAGAAGCATCCATTTGTCAATTGCTTCATACTTATCTTATTTTGATTTTTTGATCATGTATTCGAATTCAGCAACCTCAAAACCTCAAAACCCCGAAGCAATACATTTTAAGCGAATTTAATAACTTTTTGAAATTAATGTCCGCCATATTGGATACGTCATTTTGAATTTTTCACTTCTGATCACGAATTCAAACTCAGCGACCTCAAAAACCTTAAGTATATCATTTCTGTTTAATTTGATGAATTTGTACTGTGAAATGTCATATTATTAATAAAATTTGTTTATTGCTGATATCTTGCAAACAAATGCCCATTGGCAGTTAAGAAAAAATACATGTCTAATGGATTTTGATATAGAACAATATATTTTATCCCCATTACGGTCGGCGGGGGGCAGTTGACCACTTGTATGTAACTATCAGTCGACTACTGGACTTATTTTACCTAACTACATTGCAGTAATAACAACACTATTCCTAATGAATGATTGTTATTAAAATGAATAGAAAAATAGAACCGAACAAATTCAGCAAACGAAAATTCCGAAGAATGGCGAGCGGGAAATGCCACTCGCTTGCACTCGCATTCTTGCACGCGCGTGGGGACGAACGAGGGCAAAAGTTAAAGTTTTCGAGCCCTCGGGGATTTCTGGCAAGTCGCTCGCTACTGGCGAACGTAAGGTTCGATAAGGCTGGAGAAAGATAGCGGATCCTCCTATCTCTGGACCCATGAATAAAAACACAATGGATCCCCAGTTGGTCGGCCGGCTAGGCAAGTGTTTCCGAATGAAATTGCACAACTAATTAAAAGTTCACACCATTACTGGGGCTAATGATGCTAAGATTGTATTATTAAAGTTCTCGCTTCCGAATGCTCTTTCCTTCCTGTTTGTGTGTAGAGTTAAGCGCAGTTCTTGAGTAGCCGAAATAGCCTCTACTCTTTCTTTCTAGTTTTCTCATATTCAAATTGACTCGCTTTGATGATTCATTTTTTCGGTACTTGAAATGTAATCAATAAAAAGGAAAATAATGATTTTCAAGAAATTAAAAAACAATGATTTTTCGATGTAACGTTGCTGACCTTATTCGAAAGGTTAGAAGGAGAATAAAGAAAATATGCGATGTACGATACGTTGCGGCGCTTCCAAAGTAGAATCTTATTTATGTGCTTACGAAAGCTGCAGTAAAAAAAAAAGAAGCGATACAGTATTAGTGTCCAGACAACATATAATTAGATAGAAAGAGAGCTAAATTCGAATATAGACAGCGTCGGAGATGAAAAGAGAAAATGGAAGAAGCTTTTTAAAAGAGAAAATGATTTCCCCCAATTTATGAAGATACGGAGACGAGCGAACGGAGCCAAGTGAGTTAAGTTGCTGGGAAAACGCTTAGTGTTTTATAATAAGAGGGCCGATTATATCAAGTGCATTAAAACTCAAAACTCCGTCGTGATGCCGTCGTCCCTCGTCATCAACTTTTAATACAATCTTTCTGACGCTTTTTGTCGCGGACAATTAAACCAAGCTGCAAGCATGAGAAAAACGTACACAATCTTAACTTGCTCAATATTTCCATATATTGAACGATTCGTTCTTACAGCCATTTTCCGTTTTCAGTCGCAATTCTCTCCATCTCGCTCTCTTAATGAATTTATATACTTTGTTCGGGACTGCGTTGCGAAGTCCCTCTATTAATTTAGCGTTTGCGTTTTTCAACCTTTACATTATTTACATAAAGTCCTGAAAGACCTTTCTTTTCCATTCATCCGGTCGATCATTATAGGAGCGCGCCGCATTGTTGGATTTTCCTTCGATAGGAGAGGAAACGCTTATTAATGGTTTCCGCGTCCGATTGAAGACAAAGACCTATATCGTTTCCTTGGCGCGATGAGGGGAAATGGGAGAAAGAATGAAGAAGGAACTGGCGTCGAAGAAAATATTCGGAAAACTCGATATCGTAACCAGGGAAAGTAATCGATTGCACCGCGAAAGGGTCGACTCGATGTACTTGGATTTCCGCGGACTGGAAGACGATCCTAGGCAGCCGCGTCTCCTTCGAGAAATCGAACAGCCTCATTACGTTAATTTCCCCGGAGATGCCGTCATTTTTCTGATTCCCTTCGTTCGTACTCAGCCTCCCGTTTATTCGTTCATTTTTCCACGGTGGCTGCTCGCTTAAGCTCCAAGACGACCTGATGGGAGGAAGCACGGAAAACGCAGGAAGAAAGGGATCTTTCGAGCTTTTTTATCCCTCTTATCGCTTGCGCGTTGCAAGCCGAAAATGAAACCATTTATTGCCACCCGAAGATCCGCAGCCTTAAAAAAGTGTCGAAATGAGCGCTCGCCAGTTTAACCAGATAGGACATACAGCGGAGCAAAAAATAAGTAACTTCATAGTAGAATCCTCAATTTGAAACATTTTTAGACGTTCCTTTGACAGCCAAATTATATATTTTTCAAACTATATAATTTGCTTTTTATGGAAATTGGTGGCCTATGATAAATCGAACTAATCATAATAGGGGAGAGAGAATTGGGTTTCAAAACAAAGTACATCAAAACGATGAATCAATTCATTACATTGCAGTTTAAAGAATTGTATTTATGAAATATTTAGTTCATGCAATAAAAAGGATTTTTATAAAATATAGTCTTTGTTTTGGTGAGCGTCTTTCATTCCTGTAATACAAAATTCTTGCTTGATTGAAAGAATTTGTCTCATCGATGAAATCGATTTCAATGCAATACTTTTCATAGGATCAATGATTTATTTTTCTTCTTAATACTAACACCGGATTTATAACCACCGACCGCGAAAACTTCGCAGATTTATCATTTACTTACCAAGTAGTTACAAATATGTAGTAGTTTTTGATGCGAGTGTGGTGTGTAATAATACATTACTCAACGGTTGAGCAACATTTTAGAGCACTGTTGCATATATTATTTTTCCTAACAACGTGGGAAAAATATTTTATTTTTCGTACGGAAATGAGTGCACAAAATACCATTCCCCCATACAGTTAATTTTCCGCACTCATTTGCTTGCGGAAAATCGAATCACAGTGAGGAAAATAGATTGTCGACCAGTGTATATTTAAATAAAAACAATATTGAATGCATTATTAATAACATTTATTTTTCAATACAGTATGCATAAAATTGAATTTTACTAAAAAAAAACTCCCTTTTACGCACATTTACTACATTTACGAAAAGTACTAATTTAGATGTGAAATGAATTTTCCTACATATCGATGAAGATACTTTTAAACGGATTGGTGCATCTGCGTGGGTGTCGTTGGTTGTAAAACAACAGTTCGTCGTGTCTCTCGATAATTACAATTTTATTATTTGTAATAAAGGCGGTAATTATTAGTATTATTATTGATCACTGCAGAGGATTAAAAATAAATTGATGTATTATTATTAACTTCCGAAACAAATAATTTATGTGTATGCTCCCATCAAGTCAACGTTCCCTATGATTTATAAAAAGTTTCTAATATTCGTCAGTGATAACTCATTTTTTTTTCAATTACATCAACTTTCTTCGTTCCAAATTCAGAATAAGAAAATGTTCTGATGGGACAACCTTAAGCCACATCTTTGCGATGAAGAAAAATACTTTTATTTGCCGATTGATCGAAAGTCTAATATGAAAGTTCGATAAAATTCTATTACTTACAAGGTTTAAAAATAGCAATATTATATTTTATCAACATTCTTAAAAACATACTTGCCTTTTTTAAGATCCAGTATTATATAAAAATTACCATTTTATTGCATACACGTACTATTATTCGAATATCGCGCATTCTCCTACTTATTTAATTATGACCGGAACCACTTCACTAAGCACAGCATCATTTAAAAAGGTAAAGTGCGGCATTTGCTTCTATTGTTTCTGGCTCCAATATTGTCGTGCGACTCGTTTATTCCTTACTACCCCGACATTTAGCAACGACGCACTAATGCCATAATACCACAGGAAATGTGCTTTCAAATTTCGAATGTGTTTAGCAAACGGCACGGAAATAACCAGCCTACAACTGAGATGCCTACTCATTTATTCGCTCAAATGGGCGACCTCTTACCGGTTACACCCACTCAGAAATGCAAGCAGGGTGCCTAGTATAGAGATTACTAAAGATCCTTAATATCATTTAAAGTATGTGAAATACAAACCAGGAATAAAAATGAATTGTTCAACAAATGGGGCAAATTAGATATTTCATTAATTGCTAATTTTACAGAATTAATAGAATAAGAATAATAAGCATACACAATTACAGCACTATATAATGCAAAGATTACATCCAATAATAGAATATTATGTAACAAGGGCGCAATTATCGATCTGTGACGAGAAGTTTGAATGATAATTACGCCCGTCGGAGATCGATATTTCGCCCGTGTTGCATATGATATTTTTTAAAACGACAGACTTGGGACTCGATAATTCATGCCTAAAGATTTCACTGCAGGGCGCAAAATCGAGTTCTACTCCCGGAGTGTTAAAAATGTATTTACCGTCGTGATATAATAATATAAATAAATTCAAAACAATAATAATAATGGATATTGGAAAACGAAGTACGTAAATAATATAATCGCGATTTTGTAAAAAATATAAATGTGACAATTCTTCAAGCCGCTCTATCTCTTACTAACATCGTCTGAAATGTAATCAAATTCACGAAATTTCTTCGACGCGTAATGCATTATCGAATAAGACTATATTTAATACCACCATAAGCCCAGTATGCATGTATTATTTTAATTAGACGAATCGAAATATAATTAAGAAACTCATAAAAAATGGGTAAAGAAAACTTGAAAAATGGCGAATATGCCTACAAATTTTCCTTCATTTTTTTTTAGATATCTTTCATTTTATCATTCTCATATTTGTTATCATTAATATAATAGTTAATCAACCACTATAGATGTAGTTAACAGCACATAGATGTTCTTATCTTTATTAAAAAGATATTAGACCATGAACATGCCAGTCTTAATTATTTTATAATTCACCTTTCTGTATTCTTATGAGATTTACTTGTACTTCCTGATGGGGGTCAACAAATTTACTAAAGATGTATTTATTTCAACATAAATAAAATGCTTCGAGCATGGTTAATTATGTTTACTACCCACATACATCATCGAGATCTTATATCTGATTAAATAAAAATACTAAAGTGATGTTGCTTAATTTGGTTTTATGTTTTTCTACTGATTTTTGTTTAATGTAACCATTCATCTTTTACATTTTTTTTTTTTTTTTATTCCTGCATTAATCGAAACTATACCTTGTATTTTTGCAACTCTTAGTGCTTTCCCTAGAACTGCCGTCCTCTTTTTCGATATTTCCTCTTTGATGTTTGATAAGGGGGTTGGATTTGGACCATTCTTATCTTTCACATGACTAGTCGTTCTTATATGATAACATTTGAGACGATTTTATTTTAATTACGGGTGTTAAAACGGTTCTAAAATCCTCAGTTGATAAGGTATACTTTTGCTAAAAAAATTACAAATGACTGAAACGTTTTCTAAAAATTCGGGCGCTGTAACTGCAATTCCATCAGCTCTAAAGATAACCTGAAAATAGTAAACAACTTTATCGGGAAATTACCAAAAATTTTCGGTAATAGATGAATTTAGCTTATTCCCGAAAATACTCTATGAATTCTTGGTGAATATCAATATTTCATAGGATCTCATGTATAAAGTGTATAATTGCAGTTACAGGGCCCGAATTTTAAAAAGTAGCATAACTTTTAATTTAACTTTTTCAAAGTTGGCAGAATATACTCAAACATGACAACGTACGGATAAAATAAGAAGTGTGGATGGAATGATGCCCGGATGGAATCTATCACTATGACGAAAAACTATCCATTTAGACGCAGCACCATCTGTGAGAAACACGATGAAGTCGTTATGGTATAATCGGCCGGTATGGGCACTGCCACGTATCAGAAAGTATTATCCAACAGTATAGTTTACGCTAGATAGAGTGTGCCCCCATAGAGATGGGAGGTCGAACCCCCCAAAAAGATAGACTTTTTGAAAAATCGTTTCACGAGTTTCAGAGTTTTCTTTAATGTCGATGATATTCGAAATATTGTACCTACTCCTCACTTTTTTTCAATAAGGTTTTATCTGCTGAGGACTCGACCTCTATCATCTTCTCATTTTTCCTATAGGTGATTATTTCTAACTTCCGAAATGTATGTACTGATTATCATTAAAATCATTTGAATATATAATGGACATAATTTTACAATACATCATAATTTTTGAAAACAGGCTTAACATTTCTTGAACATTAGACATGACTTAATTACACAGAAAAAAATAAGTCTTAAAATTGTTACATCTTAAATTCATCATTAGGTGAGGCTTAATATCCGCTCAAATTGCGTTAATTTTCTTAAATTCATTCAGTATTTAGGCTTAAAGTCTTACTTTCAGACAACAAAACTGACTTTCAGACGATATTTTGGTTTGAAATAAGATTCATCCAGCTTAGATGCCATAAGAACAATAAAACACTGACTGAATTTAAGAAAATTAATGCAATTTCGGGTTTAAATTAAGCCTCACCTGATGATGAATTTAAGATGTAACAATTTTAAGACTTATTTTATTCTGTGTATACTTTCTATTTAATCTCATGTATCAAACATTTTCAATATGGATTTCTGAATTAGTTTAAGAATGTATCTATTAATTACGTGTTCCAATTTCGTCCTGACCCACCCAATACATTCGATTCCCTATTAGAGACGTTATTCGTTCGTAACGGGTCACGAGTTCGCCGGAACCATCGAAAATGGTGCACCTTGCCTTTCCCTTTTCCCGCAGATGGTTCTCTCTGTTTTCTTCTAGCCGGACGGTTATTCGCCGTTTAACATCCAGCCCTCGTACTAACGATATATTGGCAATTGCACAAGATTCGCCTCTCTCGCCAGGCGCTCTTCGACCTGTTCTCTTCTTCCCCATCGAGACAGAGGCTGCTGCGAACCGGATGCATAGTAATGCCGTGAAGAGCATGCGCCGCAAGTAGTGGTACGCATTGCGGTTGTAATATCGCAGGACGGCCGTTTTGCTGCTGCAAGGATATTATACGTAAGTCTACCGTGCCCTCCTACGTCGTAAAACGACACCATTTGCCTCCTCACTAAGAACCGAAGGTCTTCTTTTGCGAAAACGACCTCTAAAGCTCTACTCATACTTCGGGACCTTCCAAGACTATCCCGCAAGACAAGAATTTTCGCCGTTCACAAAATTACGTTACCAATGAGTTGCGATTCCACCAAACGGAGTAGATTGTATTGGTCGGGTTATATGAAAAAAAAATTCTCCAACTTTCCTATATGGCGTGAGCTCTTCACTGGCTTAAGGAACCTAGTATTAAACCCAGCATACCAAAATAGAAAAGGTCAAAATGCATTTTATATTTTTTTGTTATGTTTTTTATTTCCATTGTTAATGTATATTGATGAATATAATAAGTAGAACTTGAAACCGTTTGAGTAGAAAAATATTATCAGATTATTTACAATCTGATTACGATCGCTTACAATCTGATGTCGGTTTTTCACGGAAAAAATATTTCACGATTCGGAGTGTCCAAATTTCCTTTTCATCGACCGTAAAGGTGGATTTCTCCAGTACGGGTTGTGACAAAAATGGCTGCATATATCGCTGACGGAAACACATTGCATACACTCGAGCAATTTTGAGGGCTCTCGGTGCAGTGCTTTTGTTTCCGCCCTTGATATGTAATGTACTATTTTATACACAAATGTATTTACAAAAGAATAAAAAATTAAATTATATTCATAAATTTTATAAAAAATGTTTATATCGTTAATGGCTTCGGTCATTATTTGTAATCAGATATTGAAATGTTCTTATTTCGATAAATTTACCTTATAGATCATTATATTACCTTCAAAATGAAAGAGAGATGTTTTATTTCTAACAAGATTCAGCGATATAATCCAGGTTGAATTTAAAAAAAATAAGTCCCAGTATCATGCAGTTTACACGTCAATCAGGGAACTGCTATTTATTTACAATTGTGAGGTCGTTGTTTTAATTGTAAACAAATCCATACTCGATATTTCATATATATTATCAAAAGTTATATATTGAACCTATGAAATATGATTTTTTTTCAAATTTCAAATTTCATTTTTTTCAGAATTTTAAGACGGGTCCGTCATTTGAAAAATGTAAACTAAAAACTTTAAAACTATTTTCGATCCTTATCCTGTAATAATAGATAAATAAGAATAAGAAAGGCCATAACAAATCTATGACAAATATGTATTACATTAATTTTTAATCATGCTACTTTTGCGTTTAAATAAATTATATATTGCGAAAAAAACATTACATTTTTCAAAATAGCCTCACAACTTTCACTGCAGTCAAGTTTCAAATGTTGTCTATGATCAAGAATACTTCTTTTGCATGCATTCAGGGGAGGATATACCCACAAAATGAGATCTATGAAATGCACTTTTAAAAATTTATGTCTTTAGTAATTTTTGACGTGGAATTCACTGGCGCTAAAATAAAAAATGTAACATCGATTTTTAACCTCAAATTTTAACTTGACAAAAAAATTAGATTTTCGAAAAATTTTTTAAAATCAGAGTGAACGTAAAAAACATTTTCTAAATAATTACTCATGGATTTAAAAAAATTAAAAAATTCTTTTTGGGTCAAAAAAATATGTTACATTTTTTATTCTAACGCCATTGAATTCCATGAGAAAAATTACTAAACAAATAATTTTGTTAGCCCTTACATTTTAACGCCAAAAAAATTTTGGTTTTTCGAAAAAATGCATCTACATTTTTCTAAATTAGTTCCAAAATTCAAAAAAATTAGGGTGAACATAAAAACACAATTTCTCAATAATTACGGATGAATTTTAAAAAATTTTAGTTTTTTCGAAAAAATTTTTTACACTTTTTCTTTTAGCACCACTGAATTCCACGTCAAAAAATATTAAAGGTATAATTTAAAAAAATTTTTTAAAAGTGTATTTCATAGAGCTTATTTTGTGGGTATACCCTCCCTTTAACGGTAGACAAATGACAAAACTGAATTTTAAAATTGGGTGAAAAAAAAGTTGCTCATTTGACGTGGAATACCCCAGTAACTAAAGAAACGTTTCTCTCTAAACTGTATGGTTAGGCTGGGAATTTCGAATCACCATTACAACTTTGGTCATGTTACGTACCCGGCCTAGATTTCGTATATTAAGTTGATGTTGTTGTATGTTTAGACATTACATCTTATTTATGCAATGGAGCATTGTATATTTTTATTTTGTGTAGGTCAGCAACTGAATTTCTGTGAAATGTAGAGTTTTCTTGGTATCTTCAAACTTTTATTTTATTTGCATATAATTATCACCAACAAAGATCATGGCAAATATTCTAAATTCAACAGTGCCCTGCATTATAACAGGAACAATTTAAAAAATATCAAATAATGAGAAAAAACGAAATAGAATTACATATCTGCATGGATGTGCAGATGTAAAAAAAAGGTAATTTTTTTAAAACTCGAGAAAAACGCATATAAATTTTCACATTTGCTTTTAAGCATATATGGAATTTCGCTTTTTAAAATAATTCTAAAAAATGATATTGCGTCGAAATTTTGATTTGACAGATAGATTGTAAATATCCATGTCATTTTCAATGGTTTTTCAATTTTTAAATATATTTCAATAATTTGGTTATTCAACTACACATACAATAACATAGTATATCAAAAATATAGTCCCTTACATCCAACCGGAGAAACACTAAAATTTTACACCCAAAAATGAATTCTGATTTGTCAATGGATATTTATAGCAGAAGTTTAGTGATGCTGTAGATAATTTCAGCTGCAAATTCAGAACAAACAGCAATACATGAAGTTTACAATCATGTGGAGCAACGGGACTGCTGCAACTCAACAGCCCATTCGATTTTCAACTTTCAGAGAAAATTCAGGGCAGTATAACGACATTTAAATGCATCCGTTGAATTGTGAATGGCGACTTGTAGGCTCAGAGGTGCTCTCAGGCCGGTCTGCAGGGACCTACAATGGCGACAAGTTTACAATTTTCATGTAGTTTGTGGTCAATAACATTTTATCTCTTTTTCCTAAAGTTGTATACCAACGGTATTGATTTTGGTTTTCGATTATGTTTAATCTATTGTAATTAACAGAATATTTTATACCTATCAATTCAATATTAATTATTAGACTTTTACTATTTCCAGCCGTTGCTGTTTATTCATAAATAGATTAAATATTGGTGTAAAATAGTAGTAACTAGGCTTCAAAAAGTCCTAGTTATCCCAAAACAACAAACTATACTATTATATATTTATTTTGTTATTATTTGAATAGTGAAGATATAGATTTTCCCATTTTCATATGCATATCAGAAAATTCCAATATACATATATAAAAGTGTATACATAATAATTTTGTTTTTGTTACTATGATCGTCATTTTGAAGAGTTTAATTTTCTACAAATTGTATGAATAGAGCATTGGTTGCCAAATGAAGTGTCGCTGCAAAAAATCCGTACATACTTTTTTCTTTAATAAAATATGAAAACGTATGAAAATATTTTGGTAAATGTATGCCTAAACAATTTACATTAATTTTGGACTGCTTATGTGTATACAATGATCCTTGATGCACGTAAAAATGTTCATTGTGATAAATGTGCTTCGTCTTATTTAACTCTTATGGATTTCTCTCTTACAAAAAATAATGTTTGAGCAACGAGTCCTATTATGCGCCTTGAAATGTTACTCTGAATTTAAAAAATCAGAATTTTGAATATTTACATTGCATCTTCAATTATTACTTGAAGTGAGAATTCGATGTAAAATATGAAATCTAAGTGGCTAGGTTGTAATACCGTTAAAACATACTTCGTACTAAAAGAAGTTTAGCGCGCGAACAAAATATTTATTTAATACACAATTGAAGTAAATACAAACAATAGTGAGTGAAAAATTCAAATTCTTCGTGAAATCAAGTATAACCGCACCATTACGTGCGTTTTTTGTAAATATTGTTTTTGTTTACTGCTTCGTTTAGTAATATCAATAACCTAAACGACATTAAAGCGTAATGAGAATCTCAATCTACTATAGTTCTCCTTTAAGTAGTCAAGCTTAACTATATACGTATTCGGACCTTTTGTGTTTGTGTATGAATGGGCAGCAAGCGAATACAATGCGCCGAAAACAGCGACAGCTCCTAGAACGTTCGGCCCAAGGCAAGGGTTCACTCTGATTTAGCCGAGGATGGACTAGTTCTGAATATTTAATGCATGAAAGTCGCGAACTGTTGATCCGGCTTACACGAAAGTGATAAGTCACCTCCTTCTCAAATCTGGGTTTTCTACCAGATTGAACTAATGAATATTTGATGAGAACTTTTTATAACGTTCTAAATATTTGCGAAATCTGCAATTGTCGTGCAACTGAAATACGTACATGAAAATATGGAAAGTAACACAATTGCGCATCACTTTATACTGTCTCAAAAATTGTAATTTGGCTAATTTGGCTAAATTTAGTTTTTCCCGTTATGAAATGTTGAAAAAAGAATCAGACAAAATAATAGCATATATATATGTTTAATTTGGCGAACACGTTCAGGTCCACTTTGTAGTATTCAGATTATCTAAAAGTTATATACTCGTGCACTTCCTACTGAGGATAGGAATTGTATAACTTTAATGGATTGTATCACTAGAAATATTTTAAGGAATTAAGTAATTCCTTGAAGAAGTAATAAAGCACTGAAGAGTCAGAACAAATGTTTTTTACTAGTTCAGTACTACTGATTTAAATAAGAAAACATTGAATATGTATGTCTTCATAATAAATACTTACAAAATACCAAAAAAACTTTTATCGCTTTGCAAAATTATAATTTGTGCAATAACTAGAAAGAAGTGAATGTTTTCGTACAAGAAAAACCTGTTATTTGAAGTTGGAACAATTACAATGTTACCATCGCCTATACATTATAAAAGTAGCAATCGTAAAATAATTAAATAACATTTTACACTTTTCAACCAAAAGACTACCCCATAAGTTGATTAAGCCTTCAAGACCTTTAAACCGGGTCGAAAATTATTTTAATATAATCTAAAAATTCCTTTAAAACCCTGCGACTTGCAAGCCAAACATTAGGTTATCATTATAAAAATCCATTAAAAAATTAGGTATTCAAACTCGAATAAATTTATAGGTTGATAAATAAAGTCCACAACTTTAAAGTCAAAATTACCTAAATAAGGAAATATTACTTCAAAAGGCAGGTAATGCAAAGAATATTCGAAATAATATTTGACTTACAGATCGAATATTTTACTGTTAGGTCAAAAGTCAGTAGTATACGCCGAGTGATTGTTGTTCACTACGTGAACATCGTGATTTCTACACGGTTTGAATTTGTTTAATAAATCCTGATGAAGACAACATAGTTGTCGAAACGTGAAAAATTAAAGTATTTGTTGTCAAAACAATGTTTTTTAACTTACAATTACATTGACTCGGTTAGATCGATCGTATCTAATTCAACATTTTAATGTTCAGTTTTCAGTCTACTAATGTTCCCTATTACCAAATTAAGACTATGGATTAGTGGAAGAAGTGTCCTATAAGAGTTCTATTATCAAATTTTGACCGTCAAAGTACTTCCACCTTGTCACCACCTACCGTAATTCGACTTCTGATTTAGGTAAGTCATGGTTGAGAAAACCTCTGGAAGGAAGGTTGAAAGAAGGTATTATCATGTTTTACTATTTGGGACAGCTGGTATACCGTATCTTAAAACCAAGTTTTAGATTGAACCCTTGCTTATTTAACTTGAATATTATACAAAAAATTAGTAATAAAGAATTTAAATATACTTGCATTTTTAAAAGTTCGTTAAATTAGTAACAATCAAACTTTAATATTTTTCCATTTTCAGTACGGGGTATGATTCTAAGAGTTTCAAAGTTGGAGAATCTGTGCCCCGACTTTTATCGAAGTTGCCCAAAGCCTCACAAACGCTGGTACCTTTTGTGAAGAATGTTCTTTTGTATTTGTTACAAAGTAGACTTGTTTTCTCCAGAGTTTAAACAGCTCGTTCGCGATCGCAATCATTACTTCAGCGGATGCCGATGAAATAAAATAAAATTGCTAATAATTTGTTATATTTATCTACTTAATTATTCGGTTTCAAAAACTTTGGGAAAATTTCGCCTAACTCGGAGCGCATGTTTTCAGGATCTCCTGAAGGTTCAAACGAAAGATGGCAGCTACATTCACTATCCAATACACGGTGAAACATGAACAATGTATTGTATGCAGCTTATGAGTACAAGTAGAAACTTTCATAGAAATGCTTCCTTTGTACATTTAACATTGCTTTTAAGTAAAATATTCCTGTTGCATATTTTGGATATCCACATTAGATTACTTCGTAGAAAATAATACCAAGCTCCAAAATCTGTTACCTTCGTGTAGTAGTAGATATCCGTGATTTTAGCAATTTGGGTCCCTCGTCAGAAGGATTCGATTAAACTTTCAATAAATAGTTGATTATGCACGACTTTCTCATGCGTAAAGTAGACTTTACGCACAGGAAAGTCGTGAATAACGGTAATTTTCGATACAAGTGCATAAATGTTTTTTCTGCGAATATGAGGCTTGTGAGCCGGGCTGAAAGTATTTATAAAGCCCTACTTTACGCACGCTCTATCAAAAACATTTTTGTAAATCGGTTGACATTTTTCAATTTTGCAGCTCAAAAACTTTTGCTATGTCTGAATTGAAACACTGTCTTCTAAAGGGGGTCCAAGTAACTTTAGCAACTTATAGCTAGAATTGCACGGAGGCTATGAACGTTGGAAACTGGCATATGGTTGTTTGAATTTCCAATTCGGCGAAAGGATATGATGACCTATAACCGGCAAATTTTGTGTGTTACATCAGAGGACTGTTACAACTATTAGAATTAACACTAGAAGAAACCCGGACATCGCGGTATCGCTATTAGTGACAAATAATAGGTCGTCCGAAATAGATCAAATTGGAACTCTTCCCCTCATATATTATAAAATATCAATGATTGTTTATTGTGAAACAGAATTCCATTTTCTTGGCATCGTAAATCAATTGTCAAACATTGAAATTATGCCTTTCATTTGCGAGAAACCGTTCGAGTACGAATCCAAACGATTGACTTCCTCTTCAAGATTCCCTGGATGTATAACATCGTTTTGTCACTTAATGCTGTGATATATGAAGCGATGCGGGTACCAGGACGTCCGTCGGTACGTTGACGTCGCGACGCGTGAAACTTCCCGCGACGCTGACGTATAGCTGTGCGTCCGCGCGTGCTCGCCGCTTACGAGGACCGCACTTAATCTTCTCGGTCAATAATGCGCTCGTTGCATGGATTCGAACTTTCCCTCAACTCCCTAAGTTATGCAAACTCTTCGAAAGTAATTTAAATCAAATTTGTTTTCGCAAAAACTAAAATTAATCAAATTTTTAGATTAATAATGTATTAAATTAGCTGAGGCCAAAACCAAACTCTGAATGCTGTTACCGCTATATTTTGAAACTTGACTATAAATAAAAGTTTATTGTAACTTTAAATTTGTAATAAGATATCCTTGAAATTTATGCCCATCCATTAAGTTTAACTTTACGTTGGGTTCAGAAACCTCCTTGAAACCTTACTTTCAATTGCGCAGATTATATTATATCAGTATTGTGTATTATTCATACAACGCACTAGAGATTTTTCTGCGGTTTGAATCCATCTCTTATAAATAAAACTTTTAGCTTATTATTCCAATACTATTACCAAGTAAGGACTTCGCTTCATACTCTAGACTGTCAACTATTTCTCGGCGGTTGAATATAGGTTCTATAATTCCCGTTAGTAATCACATGAGTTTAAAACACTAGCTCACGATATTTACTATTCCAGCAATATATACTATTGGAAATGTAGCACTGAAATTATATATTTGCAAATTTATTATCAATCTTGCCAAGTTTTCCTTGCCACACTTTGATGTCGTCGCCGTATTGAAGAATCGGCATGAACACATTTCTTTTTTTTCTGTAGAAAGATGGACCGGTGCCATATGAAACACACACTTCCGCCCTCACCCCATTATTTAATTAATACTAATTTCTTTCTCCTAATATCTCAATTAATGTATTCAAATAATATTATATATTGTGAGATAAACACAATACTTCAGAATATGCCTGAAACAAATGTCGAATAAAAAACTGCTAAATATTCATGTACAATATACGCGATGTGATTGTTCTAAATCTAACATTATATTCATATTCAGGAACTCCAGAAATCTCCGAGTGACTCATTTCAAGTGAATTCGATGGATTTTGAATGTTTCGATTTTTAACCATGTTTAAGTCGCCATCTTATTTCTTGTGATTCATGACACCAAGTCCAACAAACAATTGTCATCAATTAAATTTCGCTGTCTTGTCCTCTAGATTAACACGCAGTAACGCCATCTGCTTGTATAGTTTTAACAATATGAAAACAAATCAGTTTCTCGTTTATGCCGATATTTGCCTCGTTAAGTCATTATGTTTTTCTGTGCTTTCTATATCACAGTCTATAATGTTTTCTGTTCATAAATAAGTTATTTATTAGCAAAAATATTAGTTTATATCTAAATGCATTCATCCTCCGACGAAAGTTCTTCAAAATATATGAAAAGGAAAGAAAATAAATGGAAAGAAAATCGGACTTCCCGAAGAGAAGTTAAAAGGACTCGTAGACGTCACTCTCGAGACAAACACCATAGAAGAGATCGATCATCTTCTCGCTATACTTACAAACGAAACCGTAGATGTTTGTCTCGGAATGGCCGATTATCATCACTGAGCTCTATGCACTATGTATATAGAGTACAGTATGTTTATAGAGTATAAAGATCAGTGATCATCATGTGAATCTCGAGAATATCGTTCCAGAAGTCGTTCTATTCTTCGGACTTCACGTTTGCGAAGCACCAGCTCTGATTCTCAACAACCTCATTACGCAGAACATAACGACTGCTTACTGTCCTCGATAATGGAATGTTAAAAATTAGAAGATCTTTTGTTGTTTCGTTATTGATTAACACTTATTCGGTGAAAAGGTTTGAGATAACCTCAAAACAGCCAAAGAGGTTCGGAAATCAGCAAAGGATGTCTTAAAACTTAAAGATAACGGTGAACTCAAGAGTGATTCTCGTCGGATGAATACTTCATGTCATGATTCTCTGAAGACTAGAACAGTTACTTCAACAAAACTGGACGGGTACTCCGAATGGAAAAATTCAACAGATCTTTTAACAGGGAGAGCAACTAACAAATCTTTCTCATTTAACTCGTAGTCACTTCACTACTAATCAGAGGAAGTATAACTCCAAAGGCAAGTATTATTACATTTATACATTATATTTATACATAAAACATTTGGAATGAAGAAAATATCTATCACTTAAAAACTTCATTAATAATTATGATAAAAAGATTATAAATACGGATGAAATGCCATCTGATATTAAATGGTGGGTTAACATTCTTTTGCAATCATCTAACCCAATTAGACATGGCAATACATTTGGACGCTTCACTAACTGGATAAGGTGCTTAGTTCTTATAATGATAAATGCAATGGATTTATGGACTCAAATACTTTACAGGACATATAAAATAGGGTGAATTACTTTTAAGGATCGACAACGCCACTACTATTAAAAGTAAGTATTAAGTATTCAATATCCTATTTATCTAAATTGAGCAAAGAAATATGGTAATGGTAGGGAAAATCAAGATATCTGGCTCCCTGCTACTTATATAAACACTAAAAAATACTATTGCCAATTAACCGACACGTTTAAAATTTCGCGACTGAGAATGAGAATTATCTTCATCGGTTTTCAAAGAAATAAATATTGCTTTCGGTCCATTAGAAATTGATTTATTCACTTCTAAAGCAAATGTTAAATATAGAAAATATATGTAATGGCACAATGACTCTGATACCATATCAGTTGGTTCATCCATATTGTCCTGAATAAGAACCTAATTTTAAGCTTTTCTTAAGTATTCCCGAAGATGCTATCGACGTGATAGTGTCATCTGTTCAAGCCAAAACGTTGAAACAGTATTTCAAATCAATAGAACTTTATTGCAAAATTTTTCAAATTATAGCATATTTTACAATTTCATTTTTCTACATCACACGTAATACTGTTTTTCATGCAGTCCGAATTACAAATAAAAACTTATAAACACGACTTTACGTGTCGTTAAAGTAGTTGGAAATGCGTCGATTGCCGGAGGCACCATAACTGCTCTTCTGCGCATGAGCAAAGGGCGATCGAGCATTTTCTACAATCCACTGGGATTTTTATTTGCACATCCGCGAATTTCCATAGGTGTGATACAAAAAATAGTTGATAGAAGTTTAAATTCTTGGTAACTAGCCTTTAAACTTCTTTGAGTGTAATGTTAATGATGGTTGTGCTAGTTCCATAACTACCATACATTTTATAAAAAGATTCAATATATAAAAAGCTTTCACTCACAGGTTATCGCTATATAACTGTTATTTTTCAGAACTCATATAATAATACATATAATAACAACATATAAAATAAATATATACAGAGGGCATGAAAGGTTATACCTCACAAATCGAATAAATGTTAATCGACTATTTGTGAAGTGTGTTTTCGGAAAAATTGTCATATTTCCTTTTCAAAACTGTTTGCCTATTTCTCCGGTATGCTCCAAACAAAGCCTTACCAGTAGTAACTAATATAACATCTTTGTTACACACAAACGATACTAGAAATGCATAAAGCATCAGAAGGATTAACCTGTTTTGAAAATTTAGATCTTTATGGAACTATAAATATCAGCCATGTATCATAATTTTTTACAGGAATCTAACATCGTTACTAAAACGTAGAACTTGGACAATGGATAGGAGAACAGTACACGATGATCATATTTTATTCCAAATCTTGCTTCTATCAATGAAAATGAAACAATGTTCTTCTACATATGTAACGCAGTTTATCGAATAAGCGCGGTCGAATTATCCGATTAGGCTGATGCGAATTTTGCTCCTGCGGTAATTAATACATCAAACTTTCGAACCGTCCCGTCAAACACCGGCGAACGGCAACCGAGACAAACTGAATTAAAATGCGCATAATTACGCGCAATTATTACGGAGGGTTGTTTGAATTGTCATGGTGACTTTTGCCGACAAGCCCAGTAATCACGATAATTGTATCGATCGCTTGCGCATTCGACTCCTCCGAATTAAACATGAAAATTTGCTGGACGAAGAAATGATTTTCAAAAAAACGATATAGTTACTTTGGTTTTAAACGAACGGAAGCGCGATACCATGTACGTTGTGATTGCTAGGCGTTCGTCGGCTTTTGTATTATTGGCATTGTTCGCTCGTTGATTGGAATTTAAATTTTATTCATAGGCTCGTTTATATCCGAACAGTTATGTATTCAAATCGGTTTGTCCAGGTTTGATCCTCGTTATACGTATCTGCATGTACATCCTCTGCAGATTCTGTCTAGACTTGCGGATGATGCCAAATTATAACTCTGGATTTCGGGACAAAACTAACCTTACTCATTTTAGTACATTCGCATGGGTAGGCTAACAATATTCAAACAGGAGAAGATGACTCTATTTTATGTCGAATTAGAAAAGTAATAAAATTGTTTGTTCTAATGGACATAGATAATCCCAAAATAATTTATCATTATGTACTATTATCTAAGATAGTAATTTATTCTTCCCACGAATTCTACTCTCGAGGTAGCTAATCCCATTATTATTGAATATCGACCATAATCGGGGACTCTATATAAAGCTGTAGTGGACAGAAATTTTCGAAGCAGATAATAAGCAATCACTTAGAGAAGTGGAGTTGACAGAGTCTGGTTTCAAATTGGTCCATTTTGACAGCGAACGGCAATTCACGATGAGTTCAGTCCGACCATCCGAGCAACGATTTCTGCAGCACAGAACGACGTACCAATACTCCGATCTTATTCCAGACGAGTAGGAGTAAGTATTTGGCATGACGTCAAATGTGGATATTAGGATTCCCGGAGGACGACACACGGAGATGGCATGGGAAGGCTGATGTGGTGCCCGTTCGTGCGTCACATCCGTGACCGGCCTACCACGTCCTTTTACCACGCAATGAGATTCGCTTTATCATCGGCAGATGATATTGACGGCCATTTATAAGTTATTTCTATATGTAGAGGTCCTTTGTCCAGTATATGTAGTTACCGTACGTTCAATTCGTATATATAAAAACACAAAATAATACCGAAAGTTTGTCAAGTATCCAAACATGGCAATGGACTATTTCCAGTACTTTCCATGTTTCCCTAGACGGTGCATCCGATGCTCTCGGTACAGTAGTTACTTGTTAAGCTATCTCGTTTTTGGCTACCAACGTAGGTCGTTCGGATCGTCTCTTATTCGCCGTTTCCTACTTCCTGCTATTCTGTCAATTTGGATCGAGTTGCTCCTCCGTCTTTCTCCTCTTTTATTCTAATTCATACAACCTTTCCCTCTCCCTGGCTTTCTCCTTCACTTTAGGAATTGCAAATTTTCAGTGGGTTTTCGTTAGGGAAATCCAGCCAACAGTGCTCGCCTCGTATACAAAGTGGCTCTGAAGGAGCCGCGGAAGAGCGAGACGAGAAAAGGAAAGGGTTTTGCGTGGATAGGACGGTAAGAGTGGAGAAGGATACCTCGGATACGAGCCGCGACTCGACGGTAAAAGCACAAATATTTGAGGGGTAAATAGAGTGATACTTGATGCAGCCCTGGCTGCCTGCCTGCTGCTACTAGTCGGCGCCGCTACCGGTCCCTATTCACGCAACTACCACTACTCCGTTCATGCACGTAATGTCTCGACTTGCTTCGCATCTTCCAGCATCCGGCTAGCCCCAACGCGCCTCCTTCATCGGCGCAAGCTCTGGAAACCATTCCGCATCGGGCAACCAGTTTGCGAAACCCGGTGAGATCTGCCGCCGCGCCTGGGTAAATTGCAAACATTAGCTTGCAACTTGCAACTCTTCGGTAAGCGCGCACACGAATCCGCACAGTGCAAGAAGTCGGACGTTGAATACTGGATTAGACGAATGTAAAGAGTGACCTGAATCCCGTCTTTCTAAAGGTAAAAGCTAAGGCTTCCAATCCAATAAATCAAGCAACATTGCCAAAAAGTTAGCAAGCAACTTAATATTTGGAACGTTGTTGGTCGTTTGCTCCTTTCCTGTCTTTACTAGAGAAAGAAATAAAAAATTCAATTGTTTCACCGATTGTCAAGATATTCGTATTCATGAATTGTTTCCTTTGTTTGTTCATTTATTTTTTGTTCTGGACCAAATATATTGATGTGGCATGTATAACATTAGAGGGTCTCATATCAGAATTTGTTGCGTCATAGCTCAAGCTCGTAACAAATAAAATCCAGATATTAAAGTGAGATAAAGAAATATGTAAGAAGCTTTCCAGTTTGACAACGTCAAATATACGTTTGGGTTAACCTGACAAGGAATAACGTACATAAACACTTATTACGACATTATTTATTACATTTTTTTTCACCACACTACACTACATTATATTTTCCGCGTACCCCTAGTAGATATCTCCTAACGTTGGCCACGAGTGAAAAACTCGCATGGGCTACGCTAGAATTGTAATGTTTTGACCGGCAGTGCCATGTCTGCATTCATGGACTATGCATGGCTCTCGCATATTGATAGATAGTGATTGAACATAACCTCATTCTGCACTGTTGGTAAAGCAGATATTATGATATGATTTATGATTTCTTTCCGAAACTGTTGTCTGGGACGCGCCATGGAAGCACCACGGAAGCCCCATGTGTGAGGCGTTTATAGTTCTTTACCTACTACTACTACGTTTTGGCAGTGTTTTCGGAATACCGGCAATTATGTTGGAAGTATCTTCCACAGACAATAACATCATAACGATATGAAGGTGAACCTAACTTAAGCCGCCCTCCAGTTGCTATATGTATGTATATCAGCTGATCACTGAGGGGACTACATATGGAACGTACCGTGTTCTTTCTCCGGCCATCTACGGATATATTTTCAACTATATCCAATTTTTTACTTCGTTCTAGATCGCATAAGAATACAAGAATACAGCAAGTAATTAAAATGTCCAGGATTAATGTAATTTGAACTGCTCTAAACAATACGAAAATATATTTAAATTCCAAAATAACTAACTTAGGATAGTTTCCGCGTGCGGTCGTGTATTTAATAGGAAGAGATCGGCTGCACAACTGAACAAAATGGTGGCGTACATGGAAAACTTTGAGAACAATACGGAATTAATACTGCATTCGTTGAGTCGCGCGTAACGTTAAAACTCAACGCGCTGATTAAACATTTTCAAACTGCGAAATCCATCAGAAATTCGAGAGCCAACGGTTTAGAAGAGAGAATCTACAATGTAGGATGGACGTGTAAGGGAGAAACCGTATAGCTGATTGGCGGCAGGCGTTAACTGGGAAAGCTAAGCTCGAGTCAGCTCTACTGCTGGCTGCTGCATCGTCATCCGTGTGACAACTTATAATTTGATAGAAAGCCCGAATGTACGCCGAAGCTGAGCACCAGTAAGGTAGTTCTCTCCTTGTCATTCGTCTAACACACTTACATGCTCACTGCCTCTCTTTAGTGTCACTCACGCCAGGATCGTGACTATGTCTACACCTATCGCGACGACTTTTGAGCACTACTGAGAATTTGTGTTAACGCGGGGTCAAACCAGATTAACGAGACAGCCAGAGTTGTACTGTTAAAATAGTAAAAAGCGATGCAAAGTAAACGAAAAACTTTGTTCGCTGCAAATTACCTAACGTTTGGATGATGAGGATGTAAGAAATATTCAAACATTTCATAATGGCAACTCAGAAGCAATTTGATAATTTTCAAAAAAACTTCAAGGAACCACCAAAGTTTTCCTGAAAGATTAAGTAAAAGTAATGGAAAGTTTCTCTTGTCATCAACATCAGAATATTTGGTTATTCCAATTAAAGTTTTCAAGCATGTTAGTCAGTATAGAATGATTAAACGGCAGTATCTTTAAGAATATTACATAAAAAGTTCAGAGTATTTTACATCCTCCCACAAAAACCCATAAAAATTACTTTAAAATGGTTCGTTTTTAAGAAAATAAAAATCTCAGTCGCCACGTTATGATTCCATGTACCTAACGTGTTGGCTAACTGATGTGTTAATTGGTTCTGGAATTTCTAGAAAATTTGAGGTAACAATCGGTTGAAACAATTCAGTTTCATGAAATCTACGTTCCATGAAGCTATGATATATCAACAGAACAAAATTCTAGATTTTTATTCATAGTTGATTTAGTTGATTTATTTTCTAGCTCTAATAATAAAAGGGTAGCACAACATAATTATTACAATATACCTAACCAATATGATATTACCCAAATAGGTCGTAATTACGTCAATTCGACTTCCGAATAGGTCCAATGCCTAACGGCTCTAACTTGATTAACGTCGAATCGACTTCTATTTAAGGTGAATGAGGAATAAAAAGACGGTAAATTTTAAGTCGAAATTAGGTAATGGAAGCCATTTGGACTTTTAAGGCCTAGTCCAATTTGGGAGAACGAACCTATAAGAAGTGGAATATTAGTAATAATTTGGTAATTTTACCCTAGTTTAGACTTTCTGGCATAGTATATCCCGTTGTTAAGAAAAAAACTTCTGCAAAATTTCCAACGGAAATTTACGGGTTCATACACGGAGAGAAATTTGTTCGTTGTCATACTCTTTCGCAGCGGCAAGAGAGATTGACAACGTATTATTCTACCGTGGACGCATACTGTATTTTCTCTAATTCATTTCAGTAATAATATATTAAACATCGACTTTTCATTTTCTGATCAGCAGTTTTTTACTAATTCAGATATAAAGAGTAGATGTAAGTGTAGAAGAAATTATTGATTATCAATCTTTCATTTTTTAGAGACTTGTTATCGTCACATTAAGAAATACTACTATATCAATATGATTGCTTAATAATTAATTTTAAAATCTTCCGTTTAGTACGA